>JALIRH010000019.1:0-1457500 GCA_023055505.1 Callipepla californica brunnescens | reverse complement strand
TTAGAAATTACTTTTTATTATGCTTATTGTTGGAAAGAGGTCACATAAATAATTCTTAGATAAAACAGCACATTGAGTAGTTCTGTGGGCTGTGGATTCTATACTGCTAATGTACATTACTGATTAATTTATTGGAGCTGATTTTTCTTAATAGCAGAGAAGGAGTTTTGTGTTTTGCTTTGAAGTAGATTTTGCTTTGCCTTTCATTGGAAAGCAATTGAATACGGTGCGGATCTTGTTAATGAAACCCGTCTTTCATATGGAAAACGTTATCCATAGTATTAAGTAACTTACTTTTCTTAACTATGGCAATTTCTATATTTGGATTTTGAGCTCCATCCCAGGTTCAAGCATGCCTGAACTGAATCAATTTGTGGGAAAATACTGAGCTAGTGTCTGACCTGAAATATGATTCTGGCATATTGCATTACACCATTGTGCATGTGGGTGCTGGAAAACTGCTACTGCAGATGGATATGGGGACATCCATTAAAAAAAAACACAAAACAGCAACATAGTGATCTATAGGAAAGAAGCCTTCCAGAGGTGTAAAAGAGATGAGCTTCCTTTCCTTCAGTAAGTAAACCCTTAGGTGATAAGGATTTCTGCAGACTTTCAGCAAGATGTGGGGAAAAAAGTGTAAACACTCTACTGCTTCTAATGCAGACTCAGGATGAGACTAAGCATGACTAGAAAGAAAATGGCAACTGGTCATTTGGGAACTTGATGTGACAGTACCTCTCCACCTTTGTCAGGGGACAAATAACAACTGGGCACTTTATGCTGCTCTGAATTTGCATTAGAAGGTAGGGGTTTTAAAGAGAAGATAGTAATAATAGCATGCTCTAAAAGTGACTGACATAAGCTAGTTTCTTGTACTGCAGTCTGTTCCTTATAGTCATAAAAATCATTTCTAGGTCTTTGTTCTGGCTCTGTTAGTATTCTGTTCTTTTCCATTTGGCAGAATGAACTGATTATGACTCTATCTTAATGCTTTTTATTTCTTCAGCTTCTTGCTACTAAGAAAAAAAGAAAAATAACCCCCAAATTATTTTTTTTAATAAGAAGAAAAAACAGAAAGCCCCACAAGTCAAGTACATTGCTGCTAAAGGAGGCCCTGTTGCTTCAAGCTAATTCACATGAATAAATGAATGCAGAGAATTTGTATTGTGGAAGTGATAAATGCGCACCCTTTATTTCTAGTCTCCAGAATGCACTGACCAGAGTTACTGTTTCAAGGTTTTGCCAGGATAACTGTGATTTGTTTAGATTCTGCAGAAGTTTCCTTCATTGACACACAGAATCCTACCCAGTTTGATGCAACTGAAAATGTGCTGCTGCCTGTAAGGCTTTTTTTTTTTTTTTTTTTTTTCAATGAACTGGTATTAGCTGTTCTGGCAAAATAACCATTTTGCCTGTATAAACCACATCTCGACTAGGCAGATTTGTTAGTATAGCTATTTTAGCAAAGCCTTTCTACTGTGGAAAAGACCTTATTGATAATACTGTGAGGTTCCCACAGTAGATGAAAGGCACATTACAAAGGGCTTTACAAACATGAATTAAGCTTCACAACACCCTTGTAAAATAAATCGTTCTTCTAGCTTGCCAATGTCTAGTTTCTTTTAATATGAGGTGTTTTATGGGGATAAGAAAGAAGGCAGGAAAATTCAGAGTTGAGGGAATTAATGCCTGGTAGCATTGTAGCATCAATAAGCTAAACACATTTCTAACCTCTTGGAATCCTCTGATATCTCTGCCTGAGGTTCAAAACATACCAGTGTTTTGGAGTGTCAAATAGCTACTGGTTACTGGTTTTGCCTGATCTTTGATAGTATGAGTAGTTACAGTGTTTGCACTTGGCAGTTCCTTTCATCTTGAAAACCTGGAGCTGGCTTTTGTGTATGTGACGTTCTCATTAATACTGTGTTAAACTACAGTGTTCTGTCTAATTAAACCAGAGGCTGTGAGAGTGTGTAGTTCTGGGTACGAACAGGTTATGCAGTTAAGGGTTCTCAAAGGGAATGTAAAGAGGAACAGAATACATTTATGCACAAGAGTAGCTTTAAAGTCGAGTGATTCAGAAGATGGGAGTCATTTCATATTGATGTTGCCTATGTGGTCTTACTTCAGACATTTTTATATGTTAACTATCATGCAGTCTTTAATTATATTATTGTATTCTATTTATTGCCTTTCATCTTTTAGAGAATAAGGAACAGAAGAACTCTGCTAGGATGTAAGTTAGTTTTCTCTTTTACCATTTACCAGTGTCACTTCTGAATTCAGCCTGTAAACTCTTGGGGCAGATCCATGCATTTCAGAGGTCTTCTGTCAAACACCATGTTCTGGATTCTGTATTCATGTGCCTATCAAGAATTAAAGCAAACTGCAGTTTATCCTCCTCCCAGTTCCAGACTTCAGTTACTGTTTTCAAAAACAAGGTATCTTTCCTCACCACGTGTAGTGAGGGATTTACTTTTGAAAAGCTGTCGCAGATCCCCTAAATTCTGGATGGAGACATCTGGACTGGGTCTGTTCCCTATCCCAAGCCTTCCTGCATGCTAGAGTAAGTTCCAATATCTGTTTGCCAGTGTGCTTGATCCTCACAGAGCTGCTTGATCTATTAGTAGTATTTTTGTGCTCAGTTTCCACAGCAACAGCACACTTCCCCCCGCAAAGGTGGCTGTTGCTTTGAGAATCAGACTTGTGGAAAAGCTTGGCCTTCTTGTCCCCTGTTGAGATTTGTGCTGGCATAGGTCATGAGAGGGGTGGGGAGAATGTGACTGTCAGTGGTGCTGCTGTGGTTATGAAGTGACAGTGGAACGAATGAGTCCTACTTAATTGTGGGTTTCGGTGTTACTAAAATGATTGTGTTGAAAATGTTGTCTCCTTCTGAGCTCTATGAATGAAAGTCCTGGAACTGTGACACTAGCAGTGATCATCTTAGCTCTTTGCACATGCTCTTGTAATCACACAGGACACATGTCCACTTGATGTGTGTGCTTATGCACAGTACAAAACCAGATATACGTTCTTCTGTGCATCTGCTCATAGGCATTTCTTGAGTGTATGTTACATTAAAAAGCCTGGTCTTCTGTCCAAGTGTTAATCACAGTATTGTAGGGAAGTGAAATGTTGTGTTTAATTGCTCCACTGAAGTAGGAAAAAAAACTTCCTCTTCTGTTAAAGTATGAAACCTTCTGTGGGTAGCAAGACTCTTTTCAAGCTGAAGTACACATACCAGTCTCAATATTTTCTGCTGCCTGGAAGACAAGCAAGCTTTCAATCTGTAAAATATTTCCATAGGTCAGTTATTTGCCCCTTCTTGCTATTGTTTGAAAGGAGTTGAGAACAGAAACAGCATATGACTTAATACCATACAAGTCAAGAATGTAATTAGTATTGGATTCTGGAATTTCCCTTCCTTTAGAAGTGAATAACTAAAGCAGTATCTTGTCATTATTAGGCTTGTACGGGAAAGGCTTCTGTTTGATATCATAGTGTGTTGGCACTCTACCATTAGTATTTTAGTTCCTAGTAGTTAGGATGCCAGAAGTTTTATGTTTATCTCAGAAAGAATTGTAGGTTGAAGTGTTGATTACCAAAATCAATTTCTTGTGAATGAAACCACATGATCTGGGGTTATCATGGAAAGGCACAAAGTTTATATCCATTTTCACAGTGATAAGGTCAGGAATGTACTGAATCTTATCCATACAAAATGTAAAAAACTGTTCAGTGTTGAATATACGTATCACAAATATCATATATTAACAAAGACAGAAGCTATCATGCATTAATTTCTAGTTATAAACATATCTAGATATAAATTTCTTGTTAAAGATCTTGTATTTAGTTTGAAAATGAAGACTACTCCAGTACTGAACCTTTTAAAAATGATGTGAAGTTTTGCATCCCTTGATTTCAGATCATTTCTGATTATATATAGCTCTTTCTGACTGCACACTGGAGAAACATCATGTTTTACTTTACTTAAGAACTTGTTTATTAAAAGACCAGGGTGTAAAATTCCATGACTGTTTAACATTCAGTAATTTACCATTAAGCTGTTTGACACAAGTTAAAATTTATGTTAATACTGTCTTGATTAAACAGCGCTCATTATCACTCACTGTGATTTGGCCAAATCAGTTTCCTAACAGATGTCTCAATAAAGGAGCCATCCTACTATGGCTTGTCCAAATTAAGTTGAGTACATGAGCATTAATGTTTTGCACTTATATAGCATCTTTCATTTCAAAGCATGGCGCACAATCATGATTGATATTGGGAAAACACATTATGTTAATATTATGACCAAAGCAAATTTATGAGTTTAGAGAGCCACAGGATATTTTGTAACTTCAGCAGTTGTTTTGCAATACAGTTTTTAATGTTTGATACAGTGTAGTTGTGTACTTCATTCCATGGAACTCTATTTGTGTAGCTTGCAGGAGGTCTGAGTTAACCCCCTGAAGGTTGGAGCAGGTACCTCTGTAGATGGAAGGTATTTCAAACCTCAGCCTTGAACCACTTTTAAGTAATCTTTTCCAGCCAGTCTTAGACTCTTCTGTGCTCTTCATGCCTTTCCTCTTTCATTTTCTGTTAAAACTGTTTTATCGACTTAGGAAATAGTTGTGATTTCCCATCTTTCCCTGAAATTACTCTTCTGTGCCTTCTTGCAGTGTCGCTTAAAACTTTTGTCGTATAGACTGTGCCAAAGTAACTGGTAATTCAAGTACATAAGATTGTTTTTTCTATATGCAGAGTTAGGATCACAACTATGGGTGAAGACATTCCTCCTTAAGTCCTCACAGTTTGCTTTACATGTTTTATTACTTTAGTTTGCATACGTAGAGAAGGCTAATCCCAGTCATAACTGTGCATATGCAAATCTAATATTTTTTTTCTGTATTCAGTTTCTGTGCCTGTAATGCATTTTTCCAGCTTCCAAATTTTACAGCCTCTTCAGCATCTGGAAATTTTGTTGCAGTTGTAATATAGCGCAAAGCAAATAAAAAACTCTAAACAAGTCACTGCCTAATTTTTCTTGCTAAAGAATTAGACTAATCACATTTTACATTTACTTAATGGTTACATTTATTGATCGTATTTTACAGATAGCATAACCGAGAGCAGACACTGAAGGCAATTTGCCCAAGATCCTAGTATTTCCTGTAATTCTGGTTGTGTTTTCCTGATTTGATTTGGAATATCCAATTAAGAACGATATGTAATTTCATAGATGTGTGATGTATCAAGTTTGTGGCTCATCTGATAGCATTCAGACTCACCATTTCCCTCTGTTGCATGCACCTGGCTGGATTTTCTTGTAGTTGCAACTCAATTTATTGTCAAATTTTCCCAAACTTAATATGAAATGAGTCATGTATTAAGGTCAGTGTCCATGTCATATTACGAGATGAATAGTTCAGTTGGATCTCAGCCATTCTGGAAAGAGATGAGTGTACTTTTTCCAAGTTTTAAAACTATTCCTTGCATTTTTGAGTCTCTGTATAATTCAGAGATGGGGAGGGAAGGGAATTTACTTAAATGAAAAATGTAATATTTAATTGCTGAAAGCAAGTGTTCGAGAAGATGAGGAGCAACGGAGAGCAGGCTGTGTGGAGGGCATGGTTTTGTAATGCTGTCAATTGCTGTGCATGTCGTGCGCAGTGTAGGAAGGGCTGTTTGTCTGTTTGTTTGTTATCAGAACTGCTAGACCATGGCACAGCTGGATACCCTTTCTGAATGCAAGCTGAAGATCTGCAGTTAGTGGCCATAACATAACATAAGCTACATTTCCTTCACGGTGCTTTGCAGTGAGCGGAGGCAGCTTGGTCCTTTCCCAGAGCCTACACTCTGCTGTTTTGGCTGTGGGAAGGAGTGGGACCAGCTGTGATGACTCCTGCCTTCTTTGGCAGTGCTTGTTGGGGTCAGCTGGCTAAGCTGGCAGGCTCACCAGGGGCTTCAGAGCGTGCTCCCCTCCTGAACCCTCTGACTCCTCAGTCCCTGCGGTCTGTCAGTGGCACTACCCATGGGGAGCTGCTAGCTGTGAGAGAGCTTTGGGTTTGATTTAGTGCTGGTGCTATAACATTTAATGGAAATGAAAGATACTGCAAGTGAGAACTGGTGGGAGATTCATAGAAGCCTTTCTTGAGGCATTAATGGTCCTCCTAGTGGAGTCCTCTTACATTATTCATGCCCTTTGAGCCAAGCTGAGCACTCTGCACTCCTATAGTAGAAGGTAAAAGAAAATTAACCCTGTGGTGATATATTGAAAGTTTCTTGGCAAAGTAATAATTTTGACAGTCTGTTGAGGGAACGCATGCATATCTGAAGGGGGAAAAAACTGATGTCAACTCTGAACTGATATAAGAGTGCTCAAGAGTACTGAGAGCACTTGAACCTATGTAAAAGGTCCTGAGGTCCCCTCCGTAGCTTTCTCTTCCTAATCAAGTATGTCTTCCAAGTATCAAAAGGTACATCTTATAGCTAGCTACAAGATGAACTACTACTCTAAGCTTTCCAGTTGATGCTAAGAAAAACTTTGCTATAGAGGACTTTGACGTGTTAAAATTGACTGTAGTAGCCAAGTCTTCTCAATGATTGTAGATCAAATATCAGAAACCTGACATTCCAGCCTGGTTGTAGTAGATGTTTATGATTGCTCCTTTGAACCTGTGTACGTAGGCAAATCTCTCATGTTTAGAATTTGTGTGTCTGTGTGTGTGTGTGTTCCCATCACATTTTCTTCTGCCTCCTGTTTCTAACTTATCCCATTGTTATGTACAGTTGGACTGTGTGCTCAAGGGAGCTTTTAGAAAGGGCTCAGAAACAGGAGGCTTTTAATGCAATAGATCTATATAGGTAATTGATCTGGGATATTTGTGCTGAGGAGGTCTCTCATATCCAGCTTTTACTCCCTGTCCGTTCCCCAGCTCCTCTGAGATTTGACAGCAAGTATCCAGAATGTAAAACGGATTATGGCAAAGCAGTAGAGAATGACCTCACTCGGCAGCTAAGAGCAACTTTGGGGAGGGAACAGAGAAGGTGACTGTAAATAGATGTTCTTTGCTGGTGCACAGACTTTGATTTACTGTATGTACCTTTTGTAGGTAGGACTAAATTATATTACTTTGGAGGCAGGAAAAGAGAACTCACGATGGAAAAATCAGTATCCAGGCCAAGCACTGCTTGAGATCTGAGCACAGAATGCAGATTTGCCCTATGTGTTCATAGGACTCATTCCTTCTTTTTCTTTTCCTCTTACAGAAAATCATTTTCAGGGGTAATATTTTAAAAGCTATTTGTTATCTAGACGCTCAGTGACTTTTATGCAGAAGGCCATTTTGAAAATGTTACCCTCAAATGTATGTGTTTTCTAGAAGGAGTTGCTTTGTTTGTATCAAGAATTTGTTTGTGTCAAGAATTTAACGCATTTGCCACCTGACATAAATCTTAATGACAGTTTGGTTAAAAGACTGTGCTTGAAATGAAGAGCCTCAATGCACAGTGTTTCTTTCCAGACTGCTTTTCAGGAGAAACTAAAGGTGTTTGGGTGGGAGCAGTAAAAACAAAGAGAAAAATTATGTACGAAACACGTAGATTATTAGTTCTAAACTGTGTATCATAGCCTCCTCCTTAAAGGGCTGAGATAGAGTGAAAAAAAAAAATCATTGCTGTGAAGACTTTTGAAGGTTGTCCTTCTAGGTCTGTGCTCTTGATTGTGCAGCTTCGTAGCTGCATGAAAAATGAGCTGTTGCAGTTATACCCATTCAGGGCTGCTGAACGTTTCTTTTTGCTGGCAGATTATGCTGAATGCTGTTGAAATCCAAATGTTACCAATGGGAGCTTTTAGGTGATGCTGAGAAACTGTACTGAAAGTTTTGTCTTTCTTTTGGGGTGTGCTAAACATTCAATATTGAAGCAGTTACACTCTTTGACATTGTTAGCTTAGGGCATATCCTTATAACCACTGCATATGGCAGATATATTTTTTTTAACATGATGTTGTTGTTACAGTGTCAATCAGTATGTGCAATCTGTAACAAATCACAATGAAAAAGATGCCAGAAGATCCAAAAAGTCTCTGCTGAAGGGCGTTAGCAGTCCAGGTTTTTCCACTGCCTGCCTTGTAATCTTATGAGACAGAGCCTTTTGTAGTATATCTGCTCTTGGTTTTGTGAATGCTCTTTGTTGCTTTACAGGGAAGTTCTGTCTGTACATAGGTAATGCTTGCAAATTCCTTTTATGCTGCCAGTTTCAAGAAATCTCTGTTACAGTCTCTTTAAAATGACACAAGGAGGTGCCGTCGGGCAGGAGCCCCGTGCCCGCCCCCAGCGCAGTCAGCAGTGGTGGGGTCCTCGTTCAGCTCCTCGTACCGGCAAGAGAGTCCCGCTGGGATTTCGATCCAGCTGCTGGGTCCTCCCCGTGGCGATTGGGAAGATGCCCGCAAAGCTGTGAGGGCTAAAGTGCCAGTCGGCGACCTGAAACAAAGAAGCTATGTGCTTTGCCTCCATTGCAGTCGGTAAAAAGGGAAAGTGATTGGGAAATAAAAAGCAGTTGTCAAAGGATGAGAGAGCAGAGAAGTGCCGCTCCTCTCTGTCAGAAGTGTGACAGGAAAGTCCTTCTCTGGAGAACAGGTAAGCTTAGCCTGGGAAAAACAGGGGAGGAACTGCAGAGCCTGGGTTTTGCATAAAGCACGCTGGCTCCATTTGAGTGTTCAGTGTGCCTGCTATGCTTAATAATGTCGGTATTTGAAGAGTTCTAAGCAGGCTTTGAAATTAGAGCTACGTTGAGTTAAGGTAGAGGCCAGTGTGTTGCAACTGTTGGCTGAACACTGATAACAACTTTGTGTGCTTTTTCATTTTTAAGCTATTTGACCAAAAAGAAAATCTAGGAGTATGATTTTTAATGTTTAATTTAATAATTATGGCAGCTTTACTTGGTAAATATCAGTGTGTTGCAGAATGCAGTTGTTTTTCTGTATCCATAGTATTTTTCTTCGTGGCCTAATTAAACATATGAAATGAAACTAGTGAATTTTTCCTTAGACATGCAGAGAAGTATGTAGTTTCTATTTGCAAACTTTGAACCATGCTTGTCAGTTGTTCTAAAGCAAGGAAATCTCAGGTAAAAGGGAAATGAGTATCTCTCATTCAGGCTGGTATACAGACACAGTGGCTGTGCCTGGGAAACTGGCAGGGACTAGCACTTTATGTGGCAACTCCTGCAGGCATTGGCACCTATGGAGCAGGGGAAATTTTTAAGAGTATCAGTGTAGACAAGCCCATCATTGCTTGTGTAGAAGGAATTGGTCCACGAGATGTTATTTTCTGTTAGGTTTGCTGTTCCTTGCATGTGTCATACCTCCTCACTATTTTCCCAACTCCAGACTTCCAGGTCTGATTTCACTTGCAGGTAAGGCTCCTTTCCCTTACCTTTGTCCTAGGAGACTGTATGAGAGACAATAGCAAAGCATCTAAGAAACACATTTGTGAATTGTCAAGATTGTTTTACAGCACTTGGGATGGTGACTGCTGGAGGCACAGCACTGCTTCCTACATTTTAAGATATAGTTGAGTCGAGATTGCACTGGTATGGAGAGGCCAGTATGAGTTGGAGGAGCAACTACAGGAGAGAGTACTTCAGAGTGGTTAAAGTGGGGGGAAAAAAATCACCATTGTTTGACAGGAATGTGTTCACATAATTAGTAGGAAAAAAGCTGCTCTTATATCTGTGTTTTTATCTACATTCTCATGGGGAAAACTGCTTTCAGTTGTCTTTAGTTTTGGATATATTCCTGTTGGGACAGTAGAATGTGTGAATATAAACCATCCTTGACACTGCATTGTTGACATGTCATCTGTCTGTCCCTTCAGATGTAATGTACACAATCCTTCCTTTCAGTAGAGGCTGCAGAAACCAGGTACATGATAGTTTTGAAGGCAGCAGTGCCTGGAGCAGCCTTAGCCAGGATCCATGTCTGCACACTGTGACCAGGGCTCTGGGGACAGCCGTCAAGCTTAGACTTAGGCCTTCAGTCATTGTGAGTCATGGCCTGAGTGGCGGCAGATGTGCTTGCCTCCTCTTTTGTCTCCAGCCTTGTTTTCTAAATAGTCCTTAAAACCACACAGTAGGTAATATGTCTTCTGTCCCTTTGTGGCCTGGACTCCTTTTGCTCCTGACTGGACCCCTGGATGGCCATGGACCTAGTTGATTACTCGCCTTGCCTATGACTGTCGGTGTACCTTGTCACCAGCACACAGCTTTGCTCACTGAGTTCAGATATGGTGGGATACACCCCATGACTGTAGTCTGGGGTCATCCTCAGCTTCTTGTTCATCCTCCCTCAAGGAAGCTAGCCCTTGAGGTACCGTGGGACCATGAGGCCTTGTGACAAGTGAGTTGTTCTGGTGAGAAGTAGCCAGAAGAGGTGGAACAGCTACTGCCATGATTCCTGTCTGCTTTGAAGCTGAAACGGTTGGAAAGGAAAGTATGTGAGAGCATAGGGTTTTAGTGTTTCTTTCTTTGATGGTGGTATTTTTAGGTGGTTTTTTTTTCTTTTTTACAGTTGTCCCTACCAACCACACACAGTACTGGTGAATAGCACATGGCAAACAGCAGAAGTCCCATTCTCTACCTCCCTGTGCTTTCCGCAGGACCAGCAATGGGAGATAGTGGTGATGATGATGGTAGTAGTGGTGACTATCTCTTGTTGCTGGTGTGGGTTTGTGAAATTAAAGGGATCCAGAGTGAGGGAAACAGCCTATACAGCACCAAGCACAAAATCATCAGGCAGAATTTGCAAGAACTGTTTCCTGCCTGTTGTTTCTTTGTACAGTGAACTCCTTCCATTCAAATTTCACTCACTTCAAACCTTTGTGTTTCTATGCACAAATATATAACTTTTCAGCTTCTCAAGCAGCTGCTGCTGAAGAAAGAGCTGTACTGTTGGTATCAGAACTGGCAATTTTAGAAGTCTCAAATATGTCTGTCCTTATCCTTCAGTTCAGCAGAAATTTTAAGTTATATGAATCAAGTTAGGAAGAGAATGTGGCTTTTAGATTAGCACTATTCTTATGTGATAATTTCTAGGAAAACCGTAAAGAATTTATATTGATAGAGCTGTTGGAAACATCTTTCACACTATATCAAGTGGACTATGTCCATCAAGTGGAAAATGATTGCTGTTGAAGTTTGGCTGTTTATTTTCCAGCTTTGCTTAAATATTTAATATATTAATAAGGGTAATGGAGAGATCACAGAATGTGTATCTGAAATAAATCTGTTAGTGTAACCCTCTTCACTACTCAGGGATATTTTGCATTCAAAGGTCATTTATTTCCGTCAGAGTGGGACAAATGTAACATATTGCTGGTGCCTTTACATGTCACTCCTTCATCTTGTCAGAGACATGCTTAACATGATTTGGGCAATAATTCTGTTGCTAATTCTCTTGGGTGTTTCTAGTTCCTAGCCGCTCTACAGCATCTTGAATACTAAATTCAATATGACATCTGTGTATTTGTATCCTGTTCTGATGCCTAGCTTTTTTTTTTTCCCCAACACTTTTACTACTGTGGTTGAGGGAGGACCTTCTATATTTTGGCTCATATCTTGCATTTTCCACTGTGGTCTTGTCGAGTACCTACATCCACTGTTAGTGCAATGCCTGCTCCCAGTTGGAGGACTACTGAAAGTAGCAAGGCTCGATAAAGATATTCTCTGTTGATGGTCCATTTAGTCTTTATAGCTCATGCCTTTCAATAGAGACACAGCCATTTTGTTTTCATATAACCATGAACTGATTTTGCTGTTCTGCTGGGAGCACTTTGAAGTTCTGAAACTTCAACTGTTTGTATTTCTGTGTTTATATAGTCTTCTTTCTCATTAGAGCTTGAGAGAAAAAAAGCTTCCTTTTTGGTCACTTACCACTACTGAAGCCCAGAATTTGAGTGAATATGGAACTTCACAGGCAAGTCTGTATATCTGGACTATAACTAGGTATTAGTTTTTCTTTCCATTATTTTTCTAAGAGGAAAAAGTTGTTTCTTCACTCTTGTGTCTCGGTAAATGCTGCATTTCTACTTCCACTGCCGTTTTCAAAGGGAAATTTGCTGCCAAGGTCACTTCTTTGACTTGGTATTTTGATTGTATTGTCCCTTCTTTTATACTCTATTATTCCTCATTAAAAAAATAAGTAATAAGTCATCTTCTTTGGGGCACTAAATAGCTTGTTTTATTTCAGGTCAGTAATAACAGCCTCTACCCCTGACTTCATGAGCTGTTGAAGTTATTACCCTCGATGTTGCTACTCATGCTTAGGAAGGTCTCTCAAGAAATGTTCAAAATACCTCCAAAAAAAAAAAAAAGCTTAAATAAATAAGGCCACTGTTCCAGGCTTTTTTCTCATTTTCTGTTTCAGTTTTACCTATATATATTTATGTTTTCTCTCTTCTTATCTTTAAACTACACACACTTTTTTGTTCTGCATTATGAAGTGTTACATCACTGTGGCTGTAGTAATATGCTTTACAAACATGTTCTGCCTCCATAAGAAAATGCTACTGTTATGCCTCCTCCACTGCATGTAGTGGATCAGATTATCTGTCCATCAAGATTCTTCTGTTATCAGCAGTAGGTTTTACTGTTTAAGTAAAAAAAATAAAAATAAAAAAAAATTGTGATTAAATTGCACTTTTCCTGGATGTTTATTGTGAACCTTCAGGAGCAGAAAAAATGTTGTGCCTTGAAGTATGTGAGTTTCTGTGCTTTGTGATTTATGTTAATTTAAATGTGCTTCTGGTAAATATTAGTATTTCATACTACTCTTAACATCACTGTTAAAGTCAGTGAGGATGTCAGTTAGTGGTGGTTGATGAGAAACTATGTAATCTCAAATCAGCCAATTTTTTTCCCTACAACTTTACTACTGTGGTTTCATTGTGTGTTTCTGAGTTTCGTTGTGTGTTCCCCTGTTCCTTTGTTAGGAAAACAAATTCGTTGCTCTTAATCTGTTTGGTTTCTCCTCTTGATTGTTTTGGATTTTTTTGTATATTTCTTCAACCTACCTCCTTTGTAATTTTGAGAGAGAGTGCAGGCTGACTTTACATTGTTTTCTTTGTTATTTCTTTTCCATTAGCAGTTTCAATCCATGACTGCAGTGTTTTTCTGTTGTTGTAGGGTAAAGCAGCAAGAACTGTCCAGTGTGTCACAGAGGCGAGAACACGCTAATTCTTTTTGAACTGCTTACCTTTTAATTCCTTTTACGTGTTTATGTAACTTAATTTGCATTTTACTGTCACTACTGAGCACACAGCTCAATAAAGAAAGGGGTCTATATTTTCCTTGTATTGTTAGTAATTAATTACCAGCCATTTATATACATATATATATATATGTATATATATATATAAATGGTGTGAGTATTTATAATTTCCACATCTTGCTACTCTGCTTTTAATAACTTTAAATAGAATGTAGCGTTGTGATTCTTCCTAGTTAAGTTCTTCTGAAGAGAATATATATGTAAATTATTGTTTGGATTACAGTTGGTTTGCATTGTCTAAGTAGATAGCGTCCTCATCACAGGTGATGTGCCAAGCTGTTTTGGGTGCTTTCTGAATGCAACACACACGCACACAAAATCCTTCATTTCAACTCATTTTCTAGCTAAAGAAGTCAGATTTTATTAATCTAAAGCTCACTGTGCCATCATTTCTTCTGCTTCAGATCCCATTTGCTACTACAAGTCTTTAAAATTAATTTTTCTACTGTTAGTTTGATTAGATCAAATAGATACATTTGCTGTTCACCAGTGCTACAATTTTATCAGCTGTTACTGACAACTGCTTAGTGTCAGTGTTGCATGCCAATTTTCATGAATTTTTGTATTCTCTGTTTTGTAGTATGGTTTGTATAATTGAAGGTTGTTTCCATATGGATTAGATTGTTTTTCTCTTAATAGAGAATGTTTGTATTGGACTCTTAGTAATCCTCTGCATATTACAAATGTTTTCCTACCTCATTAATGTGATGTTCAGTTTATAACCCACTGTGATCACAGTCTAGTGACTTCTGTCATTCTGCTGTGCTTCGGTTTTGCTTGTTTCATCATTCTTTTCTAACATGGCAGAGTAATTTTCTGTCTTTCTTACACCATTCATCATTCTACATCTGGCTCTTGTGCCCCGTCTGGTCTAAAACTGGGGCAGAGACTAACCCTCAGTTCAGAAGATCTCAAACATTGTGTTTTACCACAATGTTTGAGATCCAGTGTATGAAGACACAATGGGATCCAGTGTATGAAGACATTCTTGAGAAGGGAGAAGTTTTGAAAGGGGCCAAGGCTAAGTGACAGCTCTGTCATTTCCACATCCATCTTCTATGGAGGATACCTGGATAACAGTGAACTGCTCATATAAGCCAGTTATCCAGCTACATTTCCCCCTCATTTTCCTTTACCACCTACTTTGGGAGCATTACTCAGTGCTGCTCTGTCCATAGCCAGCTTACAACAATGACTGTCTGTTCTTTGCTCAGGGATAATCATCCTCATGTCAGCAATTGTGCATTATTTCTGTACCACAGCTTCAAGACCTATTGTTGTCTTCAGGGCTGAAGAGAGGCCTTGCTTGCTCATGTTGGGTTGGATATAGAGCTGGTCATTGTTGGAAGGAGTGTGGATGAAGGATGGAAAGGAATAACTGCTGGCAGGAGATAGATGAGAGGAAAAATCTAAGGGTAGAATCCTTCCCCTGGAGGATTTTTTTTTCCACTTCTACCAGTGTCCTGATCTGTCAGCATGCTGCGTGACGGGAAAAAAGGGTCCGTGGGATGGTTCCTCTGTTCTATAGCACCCAGATGTATGATGCAATATGGGAATGCTTTATTTCTCCAGTGTTGGATGCTTATAGGTGTTGTTTATCAATATGGCTGTGAAGACAGATTCCTTACTGTCCTCTTCAGTTCATCTGTCCTGAGAAGCTGTTGCCTGCATCTCTCAACTTCTGTGGTGTCAGTGAAATTCTAGGCAATTGTGGTGATGTAACTTACATTTTTATATATGTGAAGGCTGGGGAAAGAGTTGCCTAGTTTGTAAGAACTTCACTGTGAGCTATTAATGTCCCTCTTGACTGATTGCTAAGGGTACATCCAAACGAGAGGCTGGGTGACAGCCCTGGCAGGGCAGGCAGCAGTCTGTGGGCAGCCTGGGCCATTGCCACCTTAGGCTGGGCTCCACCAGAGCTCCCAGCTCCCCAGTGCAGCCTCCTTGTTTTCCCTCGGCCTCGCTTGTGCCCGTGTTTCCTGCCAGAACAAGCTCTCCCTCATCCTGAGCGCTCCAGTAGATCACTAATGAACGGGAAAACACAAAACGAAGTTCATGAATAGCTTAACAGTCCCCTTCTGCCACCCACCCCTGCTCTGTCCTGGGAATTTGCTGCCCTGCCCACACAGTGGACAGAGAGGAATCTGGAGACATTTGCAAGATAATGCCGTATCAGATGTTCCATTCTCACACTTTCTGCTTGTATTTTCAAAACTGTTTACATATTTCCTTTCATTTTGCATGAGTAAGCACGTCACTCTGAGACTAAAAAGGGGAAAATGCATTTACAAATGTGTGAAGCCACATAGTAATAAATTGCTTTAATTACATACGGTGTGTTTAGTTTCTGGAAGCCTGTTGTGCATTTCTGCCTCCAACAAGTAGCCTTTCCTGTTTGCTTGCTGCTGTTTGCCAGGCTGGCTGTCCTCCCAAAATAATCCTCATTCATATTCTGTGTTCTCCACTCGACAGACGCTCACTGTGATCTTTTTGATCCTCCAATGCTCAGTGTCAACTTGGGGTGTTGCTCTGGCAGTCAGCAGAAAGTAGAGACAAGGTTTTCTGGAGTAGGCATTTGCTACCTTGACATATTCTTAACCGATACCTTTTTAATCTGGTTTATTATTTTTTTGAAAGGTACAAAGTTACAGCTCAAGGCAGCAATTGTGAGCTCAGTTTTAGGCAGCAAGCGAGCACACCACCCTCCTCAGGCAGTCACAACTCCTGGGTACCTGAGTAGTATTGCTGCATGCTTTTCTGTAGCCTGTTTTTTAGGGAAAGTGCCATGCTCCTTCTGTATTCCTTTTGTTTACTGTTGAGGTGGTTTGGAAGTTGTGCTATCAAAGTGCTTTGGCTTCTTTTTGGTTGAAAAAAGCTGTAGAAGTATAAAGTATAACTATACTATCTTTACCACTGATTAAATAATATTTATCATCGTCTTTTCTTGTCCACTCTTCTTTGTATTGACGGTTTTTTGTTTGCTTGTTTGTTTGTTTGCTTGTTTCAATCTAGAAAATGAGCATGCTTTTGAATTATTTCACCCTTTATATAGCTTTGGAGTTGCCAAGCTCGACTTATTCTGTACAACAGTCAGGACTAACTGAAGGTGCTGTGAAGTAAGGAAGGGTCTTTAAAGACTGGCAATTTGAAATTGAAAAGGAAGGGGTAGAGGTTAAAGAGAAGCTTTTCTGTTTTCTATTGATGCCTTCCTCTATCTGCAGTGGAAGAAGACTATTCAGTACTGATGGGATTAAATGCAGAAGAGAACTGACAATCAAATTTTCTCTTCCTCTGGAGAATGACTTTTCAGAAGGCTCAGAATCAATATGGAGAGCTAAAGCAACCTTTCTCATTATGGTGGCCTGTTAGTGCCCATCTCATACCCTCAGCCTTTCCAGAGGAGCTTCTGCCAGATTGATTCCAAATGTCAAGAGGTAACCTTTGTGCAGTCCTTCACACAACTGCAAAACTGGTAGTGTTCATCTGCTATTCTGTTCATAGTGCTCTGTTTATGCAGAAGGGAGATAGAGGTTCAGGAAGGAAGAGCAACTTTCTGTAGATGTTGCTGTGTTCTCAGGATATGATGGCCATTTTAATGAATTCATCAATCACAATAATCTGATTAAATTGATGAGGGAGAGAGAGCCAACAGATGATACAAATAGATTATTTGAAGATATATGAGATATACAATTAGTGACTGACTCACTCAGCATTTAAGTGGAAGTGTTACAAAAGAGATTTACAGATAACGAACATAATAAATTACAGTATGTCATTTTTCTGACAGGAAGGCTCATGTACTGCTACAGTGACCTGTAAATAAATCAGTGGCAAAGTACTGAATGTAAGAAATACCATATATACATTAGTACAGATATGTATGTGTATATGCCTTTTGCTCAGTAGTGGAATATAGTATGGACAGTAATATGGTGAGGGAGATTAGCATGGGTTTTATGCCTTGTACAGGCACTTTGTCCAGCACCTGGTGAATGTGTTTTCAGGCACAGAAGAAACTGATACTTGAGTAGGAAAGGAGTTGCCTCATGTCCCTGAGGCTTCAGGGGTCAATCCCCTAGAGTACAGAGATAATGGAAGGGAAGCTTTCTGTCAGGGAGCATATGTTTTTGTGACGATTACACTGTGTATAGATTAGGACTTCTGGGAGGGAGGGAATGGAAAGATGTGCTTGGAACACAGGGCCATCTGCCAGAACCTTGACATAGTCATTTCATTAATGAGAAGCTTATTAGCTTGAGTCCAGCTGAGATAGTCAAGTGAGGAAGTAGATAGGACAGAAATTGTCACCTAGCCACTGTTAAAATGGAGAAGAGACCAGTTTGATAAGCTGTAAGATCTGATTTTGTTGAAAGAACTGTTCTTGTTCTACGTGGTAAGAAAACATTAGACTTCATGCTGAAAAATGTTTTCTTTAATTATGTGATGCAGTGTGGGATGTCCTTTGGTGTAGAATATACCTAACTTACTGTGTGCTGGAATTCATACAAAGGGACTGGAAACAGGAAAAGAACATGATTTTGCATCAAGTGACTCTTTGCTAAAGAGTTGATAGTGCCGTGTATTGAATGGAGTATATTTCATATCTGTGGTGACAAAGGATTGCAGCTGGAAGACAGAGCTTACAGGAATGCCACAGACTCATCCTGGCTATTCCAGCAAACTCAGAAAGCACAGTCTAGCCTGAGCTCCATGCAAGCCAAAAACTCGGACGTATCATGAGCAGGCAGTGTGCTCTGGGGAAACAGGCAGCAGTTAGGTGTCTGTGCACTCAGTGCTTCTTACTTCCAATTCCAGGTTTTGCTGCTGCTCTGGTCTGTGCTTTTTTCCTCAGTTTCTCTGTTCGGTAAGCAAAAAAAAATTATACTTACCTTGTTCTAGTGAGATCTTTGCTATTATTCTGTGGTCACAGGACTTGACTGCTATTTCATTTAAACAGCTCTGCTTTTCTTTTGACAGATGAGTCAGACTTGAGTCAGGGTTGAGGATGAGATAGCAGAGCCCATTGCCTGGAGAAAATAGTGGTTAGAAGTACTAAGTGGTTTGAGCATTGTTATTTGGGCAATGATTTCCATTTTGTCTCCTTTCATACTGCTCAGGTTGGATTGGTAGTTAAGCTGCAGGGTAAAAATCAGGGAAAAAAAAGTGCTTTCTGTGATAAACTCTATAATCTGCAACTGCCTGAGTCCACAGGAGCATAGATGTTCTCAGGAGCTGGTTGCAAGGGATATGCAATTCACCAGCAAGGTGGTCTTCTAAATAATGCTGGGACAAGGACAATTTCTCTTCACATTGCTAGGATAAAAAAAAAAAAAAGGCAGCTTCCACAGACTGTTTTGCCAATTTATGAGGTAACTTAGGGGACTGTCAGTGACTTTTTCCATTGTAAATCTAAAGGAACGTTCATTTTCAAAAAATGAGTAGAAAATATAGTTCTAGAATGTCAACAAACCTAAACAGAGTGAAAGAGATTTGGTTAGTTGCTCATTCTACAAATTCTCTTATTGTGTTGTAGAAGGGAGAAGATCAGTGAGATAAAAATCTTTGTTATTACAGAGGTAAGAATGGGCAATGGTTGAGTCCCAGTGTAGAAAGATGTTTTTTTTAATACTAAAAACAGAAGAAACAAAGGAAAAAAACAACTTTGCTATGATTCATATGTAATGCATAGACAGTTCCATGCAAAAAAAACCCAAACATATATGTATAATACTGCTTGTCCTGGTGATTTTGTACCTAAATATATGCGCATGTACCAGCACAACGTAAGTTTGAATCCTGATCCTGTGCTTGTTGAATTCAGTGGAAATACTTCAGCTGATTGTGCTGAGCATTAGATCAAGTGCTCATGCTGACATTTATGTGTTGTATAAAGCTCCAGCAGTACTTCTGCTTTTGCATAATTTTTTTCCACTTGCCTTAACATGCAGCACAGCTGATCCAAACTCTCACTCGCAGAAAAAATTAGTCCTGCGCAGTGGGCCCTGCTGTTTCATCTACTGAAACACTGATAGTATCGTACAGTGATAATAGTCAAATGCCATGTCACAGGCTTTTAACCTGACAGAACATGTATTTTCTTTCTCAAGTAGTGCAAGAGTATCGCTGGTCCCACAAGGGCATGGTAGGTCAGGCTTTTGGCTCAGTCTGCAAATCTGAAAGGCTTTGCACTTAGTGAAGCCATAAAGAAACTTCCAGCTGGCTGGATGCCTCTTTTAAGAACACAAGTGCGGCCTTATTCAGGGTGTTGCTCAGACAGAGTTGTGTATGCTTCCATCTCTGGGGATGAGAGGAGTGGGAGTGGGGCCTTCAGCAACGTTCCAGTGAAGCCAGGGAAGTCAGATGTTTACATGAAAACACACAGAGTTTAATCTCTGTGAATCACTATTAATCACATCGAATCACTATGGAAGGGTGAAATAAGGGGGAAGAGAAAGCAGGAAAGCAATCGAGAGCTTTTAACTTGAGGCTTGAAGAGAAGGGAGGAAGGGAAGTAGAAATTTTCATTTCACTGTAAGCACAAAAGCTCCCTTAGCTGTGTATGTGGACTGTGAAATTGCGGAGCTGTGTGCGGTGCTTTCCTTCCAGCAGCAGAGCACAGAGCTGAGTGCTTGTGCTGGGAGCGTCGTGCCCAGCTTTGCTTTAGTGCCTTTCTGGGTCAGTGGTTCTCAAACAATGCCGTACAGAGTTGCTTTAGTTGCGCTTCCATGAGTCAGTGTGTAGTGCCCACACTTGCCCTTAGGATAACCCAGTGTCCTGGAGGATCTATACAGGCTTTTCTGACTGGCTTATCTCAAACCATCTATGGTGTTCCTTGAACTTGGGTTGGTTGATCATGTGTACCTTCTTCAGATGCCATTCTTCCTGACAATTCAACCACAGTCCAATTGTTGACTTCAAAAGACCAAGTGAAAGGATGTGGCCAAGTCCTTGCACCTGTAGCATTGAAGGAATTGATACTTCTCACATTGTTCTTACACTCCTCTTTCTCTAGCAACAATCTCTAGCATTGTCTCATGAAGAAAAAGGAGAAAAGAATTTCTGATTCATGTGAAGATTCTTTTCCATGCATAATAAGCAGTAGGATCAAGTAACTGCATCATTTGTTTTCTTTTAAAATGAATTTGTATGCAAGATTGTTTTACCTCTGTGTCTCAGGAAATACAAAGAAAAAAGAATGGAAGGGAGAGCTAAAATAGTGCACTTCAGTGTTCTCCCAAACAAGCTCATATGGAAGTAGAGACTTCTCTGGATGGGTCAGGTATATATTTTCAATTGTCGCAAGGCTTGATAGTGATTTGAACATTCATATAGGCAGCCTTGGTGGTGACTGGGAGCCCCCAAGGAGGTCAGAGCAGTCTGTTCAACATTTGTGCATTCCTCGCCAGCTGAGTGCACCTGCAGTCTGCCACCAGCAGCCAGCTTGAGAGGTGTTTTAGAAAGCAGTATCAGTCAGGGGCAGATGTTGAGAAAGGCATAGGGAAAGAGAAAAAAAACTATTGTACTCTGTGTGGGAAAGATCCTGAAGATACAGGTCTGAAATTGGGGCTGAACATGTAAAATGCTCTTAGGTAAGAAGTTTTTATTTCTTTTTTCCCCCTCCTCCTCCAAAAACAACAGCTACTTCTCCCTGTTTTCTCTATTTCCATGTATGCAAATTTTCTTCTCTTGCCTATTGGAAAAGACATGATACACCTAATTAAAAGGGTGTGGATACAGCCAATCTGCTAACTAGTCTTTTGCAATTTGAGTTCAAGATATTGTATTTACTCTTCCCCAGACTTGGCTTTCATTCAACTTTGTGCTATTGCATCCAGGAAGAAAACCTATATCTGTGATTTTTATTTGACTTATTGGATAGAGTATCTCTTCTTAAGAATATTTTCTGTACAACCAGCTGTGCTAATGCCACTCTCTGGGCATCTTGGAAGTTGTTACTGTGAACCTGGAAGAACATAGAAAGAAGGCAGTTTAAACAGTGCATTAGAATTATGGAGAACTCCATTTTTTTTTTTTCATTGCATTGTGCTTTTACAGCCATAGCTTTGTGTTTTATACTTTTTTTTTTTTTTTCCCACTAAAAAAATGAACATTCCTCATTTTGGTTTTAATTGTTTCCTTGGTTGGAATGAATCATAACTTGGAAGTGCCAATTCATAACATTGTGGGCACCTCTGTGGGGTTAAGTGAGGAGATGTTTATCCTTTATTATTGTTTTTTTTCCATCTCATCTTCTTAAATATTGGAGGAATCTCCTCTGCAGTGTACAGTGCACTTCATATTGTGATAAAAGTTGGATAAAAGTAAGCGTCAGGAGTCTGAAGAGGCAGCACTGTCCAGATCAAATATTGACTATGATAAATGAAAAATGTAGAGAAGGAATTGCATGGACTTAAAGTCAGCAGGCTTCTGACTTTATGTGCTGCATTAAAAGGAGAAAGAAAATGAGGGAGATGCGACCCTTCTCCTCTTGAAATTCTCCATGGTTTCTCTCAACTTGGCTGTAAATTAGGGTCACCGTTTTGGCAGAAAACCTTTGTATAATATACTGTTGCTATTATATGTCCTTTCTTTTGGGAATCTAGCTACTTAGTGTTTTCAGGCTGGCTGTCTGGAAACTAAATACTTGACTGCCTTTAATTAATCTGGTAATTTATTTGCTGTGTTTTTTGTTGTTTGTTTGTTTGTTTGCTTTCTAATGCTGTTTTTAAGATGATGATGACTACAGGACAGGTACAGGGGAACTGAGGTGTTGCTTTGTCTGTAGGAATCATGATTTATTAGGATAAGGAAAAAACTATGTAGTGCTGTTAGTTTTTTTGTGTTGCTTTTCATTTTGAATGCTTTGAGGAAGAGTAACCTAAAAAGTCATGAGCAGAATTATTAAAATTATCCAGATGGGGTGAAAGGTTTAAATACAACGAGTTCTGCTTCTTTAATCCAGTAATTCTAAGAATGCTCTGTGTTATCATCTTAGTTATGGCATTGTTGTCAGGAGGCAGTTGGTCTTGTGGCAGGATGGGAATCACAGAGTTAGAAGGGAAATTACATACTGTTTAGATCCAACCCTCCTGCTATAGGCAGGGACACCTCCCACTAGACCAGCTTGCTCAAAGTCTTGAACACCTCTAGGGATGGGGCATCCACAGTTTCTCTGGGCACCTTGTTCCTGTGCCTTACCACATTCATGGTAAAGAATTTTATCCTAATATCTAATCTAAATATGAGGACTACTCTGAAAGTTATGCCTCCTATTTTATTATGTCATTCCCCTTCTCACTCCTATTTGTTTGGTTGGTTTTTCTTTTGTTTGTCTTTTTCTAAATTTCTTTTCTTTGATGTGATTTTAACTGCTAGGCTGTACAGTTGGAAAGAAAATTGTTACTGACATCCTTTTCCCTATTGGCCTTGATTGTAATTGGTTTGCTTTCTTTTTTGTTGGGAGACAAACAACTGATAGCAAGAGGGAAAAGGACAGAGCCGAAGACAGAAGAGCATTACAGTTTTAACTCTTCAGTACTTGCATTACCCTTTGTAGGAACTGCTGAAGCTGTCAAGGTCATGGGCAATTCAGAGCAAGATGGGCTGCAGTAAACATACAGACTGTGACTAGACCGCATGTACTCCATAATATTAGGAGACTTAAAGGAGGAAGGCTTGCTTTCATTATTTGCAGACAGGATGATACCACATAAGAACATACAAGAACTGAAACAGGACTTAGGTGAATAATGAACCCGACTAAGCCACTTGCTTTTTGTGATCTGATACTTCTCCTCCCTTGGGAAAACGGCTTTTTTCTTCTGTTTTGAAAGCTGCTCTGAAAACAAACCATCATACAAGAGGGAGTAGAAGAATTTAAGAGATCATTTCTGGAACTTTGAAAACAAGTGTGCTTTCACTGTTCAGAAGTACAGATTCACATAAGAGCTTTGCTGTATGGTGTTCTAACTATATTCCCATGAAGATTTTATGCTTGGACTGGGCAAACAAGCCAAGGATAAGATCTTCATGGGAATATAGTTATACTTGATTGGGCTCCTGTGAGAATACTGTTCTTCCTAACTAAGTGGGCCCTGTTGTGTCAGATTAGTGTAAATATTAAGGTTTTTCTGCTTAGAAAAACTTCATTTTCCAGAAAGCTGTTTTATCTTGTAATGGTGAGGGGGACCACACACATTCTCATATATGTCCTGGGTGTTCCAGTGTGCGTCTGTTATGTTCAGGTTTGACCTTTTCTCCAGAGTAAAAAGTAAAATGAAACTTCCAATGAGGCTGGTGTTTGAGAAATAAAACTGTCAGGACTACAAACCTCTATTGCTTCTTGAGTCTCCATACAGTGCAGCCCCTGACTAACAGGAGCTCCATAAAGAGTCTGAAAGGCCAGGTTCTTGTACACAGCAGGAGCTTTCCTACTCTGTTGTTGGGCTGGTAAATTTAAAACTAAATACAAACATGGGAAAAGATAACGATGCTCCTACAGTTAAAGACATTGTTTCAAAACCACTTAATTATGTGCTAAGCAAAGGTTCATGCTATTAGTAAATACTAATGCCTGGAGATGAAACGTGTTGTTGTTGGGGGATTTCCAAAAATACAAATATGTTTGCTTCTTGTGGACAATGTTAAGAGATGCCTTTGTATGGAGGAGGGAAATGGAAAATCGTTAGGCAAGTTTTTTGCCACCTTACCTGTCTTTCTGTGAAAATTAAAGCAGTGTCATCCATTAGTGTTGCTTTAAACCTGTCCTTTAGCTTAAAGGTCTTCAAAATAAATCTTGCTATGCAATCAGATGTGGCCAATTTCTGTCATATTCTACTGATGAAAAAATTTATCCTTGATAGTATCAGTCTGTGTTTTTTCACTGGCTACTTTTCAGTTATTACATTCAGTTTGAATTCCTTGGTACTTAATTCAGCTGATGTTAAATTCTGCCCTTCTGTCTTACATGGTTCTATTGAGTTTCTACTTCTGTTGGTAGTGACATAACATAGTCCAAAACTGTGGAAATGCAAAAAGCTACGAGTCTGTTTGCCTTATTGATCTATTTCTGAGCTTCTGTGAGTGTGAACAAGTTGCATTTTTAAAAGCTGAAGAAAAACGCATTTGTAACTCGTGTTCCTGGGTGTCTTCCCTGCATTTGCAATGCACTGGTCGATGACTCTGATAACTTCTGTTAGCTGCTTAGTTCACGATCTGGGACTACCACCTGCCTAGTTCAGGTCTGCTCTCATCTGGTAAATAAAGACAGCTAGACCAGAGTGATGTTCCATCTTAGTCCACATCCCCTGTACTTTGGTAGTAGTTTGTTGCAGAACGTGCAGGATACTGCACGGTGACACATTGGGAACAGCTTGGTCCCTATGGGAAACAAATCACATCAGTAGAGTGTTAGTTTATCTCCTTATGTTGGTCTTTAACACTACCATGGGAGGTGGTAGCCATGCAAGAGTCTCATCCATTGACATACTATGAATTCTAATAGTAATTAATTTGATTGATTTTTTTTTGGTGAGTGACACTAGATTGTCATGGTTCTGTGAAAAACATTTTAGATGTCTTTTTTTTTTAAGTGACATCAAATGTTTGCCCCTTTTGTAGTGTAGTCATAGATGTTTTGTTGTTGCATCAAACTGTTTCAACGATTACCCTTATGTATTAGGATTCGTAGAGGCCTTCTCCCTTCCAAAATGTTCTAGTGTAGATGCATATGAATTCCAGATCTTGAGAGACTAAAGGACTTGGGCTGTCACCAACCACTTGAGGTTTAATAAGAGCAAGTGCTAGATTCTGCACTTAGGACAGGGCAACCTTGGCTACATACACAGATGGGAAGACAAGTGGAAGTAGAGCAGCCCCAGTTCTGGTTCTGGTTGACAGTGTGAGCCAGCAGTGTGCCCTGGCAGCCATAGGGTCCAGCACCATGGGCTGCACCAAGCCCAACACTAAAGTACAGCTCCTGGCAGCACCAGGAGAGAGGAGGTGATGTCCTACTCTGTTCTGGGCTGTGTGGCCTCACCTGCAGCACTGTGTGTGGGTCTGGATGCCACTATATGAGAAGGACAGAAATCACTCATAGGGAGCAGAGGTGTAGTGCTGAGCTCTGCTGTCTGTGACGGCAGCAAGGCCCGAGGGAACAGCATGGAGCTGTGTCAGGGGAGGGGCAGCTGGGGGTTTGTCATGATTTTATGATTTTTGGTATTGGTATTCCACATCATAACATCATGTAGTGCATTAAGAGTTAAAGAGTTAATGTTCCAGCTCCGTGGATCATCAACGGTTATGGGTATACCTGTCTCAGAAGAGAACTACATTCCCCAGAGTACTTTGCGATGCTTTGCATTTTTACGTGTTTCTGCTCAGAGGGAAAGATAAAAACTGTCTGTGGTCAGGGGACACTCTCTTTCCTTTGGGATCGACTCAGCAGTGGGTGCTCGCTGCTGTATTGCCTTCAGCGTTAGCGTCAGGCCTTCGGTTTATCGGACACTCTCTCTTGCTCATTTTATTTGATTCATTAGCTTCAATTCCAATTATATTGTATTATACTGTGTTATTTTGCTTTCTGATATCTTATTCAGTAAATCGGCTTTCCTCCTCAGATCGTTGCCACTGTTTTGTTTCTGAGCCCATCCCCCTTTTCCCTTTCCCCCTTTCCCTTTCCTGGGGTGTGGATCTGCGGGTCCCCTGCACCAGTTGTCACGGTACCGGCCCGAACCAGCCTGGTAAACTGTTAATAGGGTTAGGGAACGGTTCTGCCCCAGAGGGCAGAGGGCATGGAGCAGGCTGCCCAGGGCAGTGAGCACGGCCCCGAGTGCCAGAGTTCAGGGAGTGTTTGGACTACGCTCTCAGATACACAGTTTGAAATTTAAGTGGTCCAATGTAGAGCCAGGGTTGGTGACTCAGTGATCCTTGTGCATCTCTTCCAGCTCAGGATGTTCTTGCGATTCTGTAGATCACAGTAGAAGTGAAAGGTTTTGTACTGTGAATGGATGGGAAAAATATAAGTGCTCTTCTAAACAAATCTTTATCTAACCTACAGAAAGGAAAAAAAAATGTTGCTACTCTTTTACATTCACAGTTCAAATGCAGGAAAGCAGGGAACTGAGTGCTTGGTTATATTCACAGGCAGCACAAGTCTAATTCTTATTTGTTTACTAATTGACTGTAGAGTATTAAAGATCATTGGAAACTCAAAGGTCAGCATGTCTGTTGACTCAAAGCCTGCGTGAGGTAGATATCTGCAACAGAGTACTTGTGTATCTGATACCCTGCTGGTGCAGAAGATCTATCTGCCTTTAGACGCTATCCAATGGGCACAGTGAAACCAACCTCCTAAGCCCAGCTGTGTTCTAATCTAAGCTCTCTTCGTGGGTCTTGTCAACTCCACTGAGGGCTCCCTGCCAGCAAACTGGGGCATTGTTTGTGTCTGTGTGCTGGCACAGAAGTTGCCTGAGCTTCAGTTACTTTCACAAAGTAACTTGCATCTGTGTGATCGCTAGCCAGGTAGAGGGGTGGAGAAAGGGTGTAACTCAGTCCTTTGGAGGTTTGTTTTTGTTTCACTGTATACCTAATGGTCCTGACTCTTTTAAAAGCTTTGTCAGTAGACTACACAAGCCTCGTCACACCACTGAAGTTTTACTGAACTGATTTAGCTGTGGCTAAGTCTAAAGAAGTAGTGCCTTTTATTATGCTTCATTGGCTGTTTCAAAGGCAGCAATAGTAATGAACAAATGTGAGAAATCCCATTAGAACTACACTGGCTTGTCTAGTTCTCTCAGCTTAGCCACAATTGTTTGTTCTGTGAACTTTGTTTTTTTCTTTGTGGTTTACCTCTAAACCCAGGTCTTTTGTTTTTTGGTTGTTTTTTGTTTTTCTTTTCCCATGCTTGTCATTTCTCTTCTCACCCTGCTCGTTCCCATTGCTGTGCAACTGAGCCTTTCTGAAATGAGACCTGATGTCATTGTCTGGCTGGTGCCAGCAATGCTGTTGTAATGGCCTCATTCTGTCCTTATGCCATGGTTAGTGTAATGTAATCATTACCTTGGTTCTAGAGAGCGAAGGTACTCCTGCTAAGTAAATATTTACAAACACTAATGGAGACTAACTTTGGGAAAGAGAGACAAAAGCACTGTTTAAAGTCATTTCTTTTTTTATTTATTTTAAAACAGAACGTCGTCGTTCCTGAGAGAAGCAGATGTTGAGTGTGTTTTCTTCCCCAGATTGTAATCAGAGGTAGGTGCAGAATGATTTATGTTTCTATGGGCTGTTATCAATTGAGATTTGACACAAGAAAGAGCTTGTTTATGGCATTCTGAGTGGTCTCATGTAAAAATAGGAGGTAAGGAATCGGTTAGAAGGAAGAGGCTGGACTTACATGCAGCAGTATGATTATATACTCCTCTTTCCCATGCTTAGAATGATTTATAGAGGAAACAATTCTATGCTTCTTGTCTTCAGTCACACAGTTGTAAGCATTAAGTGACAGCGGAGTTGTTTTGAATTGGAAGAGAATTTCTGTGCAGCTCCTGAGTGAGATAGGAATGAGTGTTTGCTTATTGCTAAATATTTTTTTATTTGAATTGAAAGAATTTCTGCATAGCTTGTGGGCAAAATCTGGGGCAGTGTTATTCAGTGTCCATTAATTCCAACTATGAAAAGGAATGGGAAGGATGTGGGCTAGAAGGCTTTTAGAATTTCACATTTTGCATTTCACGGAATCTCTGACCCATGTATAACAGCTATAACATCCCTTTGGGAATGATTATATTTACGTTGCTCCCAGCACACTGGAACTGCATTCATGACTTACACCCACAGGAAATATCATAAATGTAATTAAAAATAGAAATATTGGTTTGGTCTAAATGTTGTGCTAAAGGAAAGGAGCCCCACTTAATTTTCCTCAGTACTGTCTGTATGAATGGTGGGGGAAGGTAATTCTTGTGCAGTATTTCTAACGCATATGCTTGAACATTATACTCCTGCAAGAAAGCACTGTTCTTGTCCTGGTGCCTGATGCAAAGCTTGCATCAGGATCCTGGGGTATTTATGGCTTTCAGGTGCTGCAGTATATTGAAAATGCCAATCATATCTTGAAGTTCCTACAATCAGTGGTAGGGAATAGAGATAGTGTGGTTATGATTGCAGAGTTCCTTGATTCTTTGCCTGAAACAACAAAGAAAATTTGATTTTTCATGTGTGCCAGAAGTCTGGTTGAAACACTTTTTCCTCAAAATGCCTGAAGAGTAATCTGAATTGTTACAGGGATATCTCAGATTGCTGTTTACAAATAGACTGTTACGGCTTCAGATATGCAGAGAAATAGAGGGTAGAAAAAGGGAGGATGGAACAGTGCATTCATTATGCATGTAGACTGGATTTTTAAAAATGAAATTACAGGAGCTAGTGTGTAATGCTGAGTTCCACTGTACAGAAACTCTAGTGGTGAGAAAGTGTACTAAAAAGAAAACTTCAGACTCTGAACCCTTCTCACACCACAGCTCTGAACTATATCTGACAAGCAGGAACTGAACTCTAACCCTAATTAGCCGGAGGAGCCATAGATGAGCCTGATACTGTTGTCGTAATGAAAGATTTCTTATGGGAGGACACATCTCTGTGTAGCTCCTGCTTTCCTAAGGGAACTTCTTTCAATCCCCATTTACAGGGGAGCTCTATGCTTTCTCTTCCTAACCCTGATTTTTCTGGTGGCATAGAAAGGGGCCCTCAGGCACTGATCAGATAAAAGGATTTCAGAGGATTGGAAAAGAGGTAAGTCCTATGTAGTTGGTGTGTCCCTGTTCTCATTTTTTCAGAGATGATTTAAACAGTAAACCTTGTCTCCTGTAAAATTTTTGTTGTTAATTTGGGAAGTACAAACTGCAGAGGCTTGTAAAGGAGAAAAAATAACTTGAAACACATGATAAAGATTTTTGTACTTTCAATATGCTGTTGTGGTGAGTAGAGTAACAGAAGCCAGGACTTAATTCTGTAGACTCAAAAGCAGAAGCAGAATAAATAATACAAAAATTTGTGACGGTGTAGAATGAATGTAGTGAGCAAATCGGCATTCTACCCAGTTTGAATTGTTGTGTAATTCTGTAGACATTCGCTGTAATAGTCACATTAAGAAGTTGTTACCTTGAAAGAAAAAATGAGGGATTAATGGGATTCGTTCTTTATGCATGGGTTGCTCTGAAAGTAATGCCTCCTATTTATTTCCATGGAAAGTGCACCAGATACAACATGCACAATAATACTGTCTGTCTGTTATTGAGAATGCTCAGCTACAGAGCACTATTTTTCAGCATAGTCTTGCATAACCATTAGTTATGCGTTTTCACCAGCGGTGAACAAGAACTGCATGCCATGCTCGTAAAAATCTGTACCAGCGCAGGTGATCCAGTGTTACTGTTGCCACTGCAGAAACGCACTGCTTATCACCTCACAGTGCTCCCACTCACTGTTTGATCTCCATAAATGCTCAGTAAGAGTCAATGAATGGCAGGTGGGTGTTGTTTTTTTCTAGATAGAGGAATTAGATTACATACCATTGCTTCATAGATGCATCCATGTCAGACAGCATTTTTGCCAGACTGCCTCTCTGCTGCCATAGCAACAAAACGTAATGCCGTATTGGCCAGAACCTCTACTGCCATGCCATCACCATCTGCCTCTGTCGTTGTGGGCCACCATAATAAAATAGGAGGCATTACTTTTGGAGCAGCCCTCATATGTGCTATGAATTTCAGCTTACATGCAACACAATTTGAAGAGGAAAGGGTGAAGAATGTTTTATTTGAGAGACAACCATAATAAACTGCCACTGTGACTGTATTTTCTTTGACACAAAGGGCAGGGAATGGAGACAAAAATCAGAGATGCAGAAATGTTAGCAGGTGGAGAGGGGACCAGTAGAATATATAGCCTGGTAGGCTATATATTCTGGTATATATATCCTGGTAGGCTGTGCAGAACCCATTTGATTGTATTTGTAAGCAGAAGTGCTGGAAACTGTAAATTACTGTTTTAGAAGTGGACTTTGGGCTTTCTTTGTGTTAACCTATGATTATTTCAGTCCTTGTTCCACCACTACTTTCTTACTGACTAGTGTTTTAACGTGTCCTACAGTGAGATGCTCGTGCCAGAGCGTCACACAGAGATTATCACAAAAGCCAGAAGCTTACTTTCTGACTTTTCAAAAAAACACTTCATGTAAGCTTCTAAGTTCATAAACTTAACTTTCATGTGAGGTCTCTCAACTCTTTGTTGTCATAGATGAAGCAGATAGGCAAATTACTTCTTTCACTTTTCATTACTCTTCATCTTTTTACCTTTCTTAGCTTTGCCTGTTTTGTCCTATCAGTTGGATCTGTTAAGGACTTGTCTGCTAGGTATTTCTTTGCAGCCACCAGTCCTTCATCTCCTGGTTTGGAACAGGTAGCCATTTCCTCTGAAACTTGTAGAATTGATCTAATCTCATCAGTTATGTTCTGTCATTGAAACATCTCCAGAAATAGGCTGATGTTCTTAGTGTAAGATGATGTGTCATCATGACATCATGCCACATTTATGCAAGAAATGAATCCCAGTGCTTGGACAGGATCAGATCTTAAACATTTTAATTGGTTTATTGGACTGAAGTTGAAGAGAACTGGCAGGTTAGAGTGATGGATTTTTGCCAGTTACTATCTATATAATTTTTAAAGATGAGCCTGCTGAGTATTAAAGATGAATAAAAAAAGAAATAAATAGAACTGTCTCATATTGTAGGAACTTTTAAGTGCCTGCTTTAAGAGTATATAAGGCTAGCAACCTGCATAGCAACACCTACTAGCCTCATTATTTTTTCCTCCATATTAATATTCCTTACCTCCAAATGGACTTTGGACATCTTTGGGGAGATGAAAAAATGTGAACACAGGTGAATAAAGACAAAAAAATTAATTACAAAGCAGAAGGGCATGACTTAGGGTGCTCTGGTAGGTTCACTTACTGTCTTATAAACGTACCGTCTATTCATCAATTTAATGGCTTATCTCTAGCCGTTTCCACCCTTCTTGCCTTGTGTTTTGCATGAATATAATGTTATGGTTAGGGTTTGCTGCATTCAGTACATCAGGAGCTTTTGTTCTATTTTAACGTGGAAAAGAAAAAGTAACGCTTTACCTTTTCTCCCATAAATGGACGATCTTTTCTTTTACTTTCTTCCATGAAATGAAACCAAAGTCATTATTCATGTCCTTATATAATACAAAACTGTATTTTTTTTTTCTCAGATTATATTTTCTGGTTCTGGCATAAAAACTGTTGATCCATTACTGGACTAAGACATTCACCAAACTGCCAAAATCTGTCCTAAGGCCATGCTTAAAGGCTTGGAAATCAGCTTAGGCTGTGATTATGGACAACTTGGAGGCCTTCCCAGAAAAGACCTGTCCTGTCACTTGTCAGAAGAGATGAATATTGTTTCCATTGATTTTTAAATCTGTTCCTGCAACCACTGTTGTACCAGCCACTTGTCAGGGCATAGAAATAGCCAGGAGGCAAAGGTGACTCCACTGCAGGCAATGCCCTCACCGGTGGGATGCAACATAGCAGGCAGAGCTGGGTCTGTTGACAGATTTGGGCAAGGCGAGCAAATGACCAGGCACAGCCTCCATCCAGGGGCATAAAAGACAGAGATGGAGACAAGGCTACAGTGTGGGTCCAAAGTCCAGGCAGCAGGCAGGGCTAAACATAGGACTGGGTACCAGCGACAATGTCTAAACAAGGGGTCTTCCCAGGTGACAAACTACCTACAGTCGAAATCTGAGGTCCACTCAGTAGGTGGGGCTGGAGACAGGGCTGCAGACAGATATAACTACAACAAAGCTCAGGCAAAGAGTCGAGGCCTTGGCTTAAACTTGAATGGAGCTTCTGGGCCATAGGCACAGGTGTGGGTGTGGATCCTACTGGAGACTGGTCCGTGTTTCTGAATGCTGGTGATACTCTCAGTGCCCTGAGACCTCCAACTCCTTACTGCAACAGATTAGACAAGGGAAGATTGCTTGATTTATATGCCATCATCTCCCGTTGTTGCCAAAACTATAAACCCTTGGTTAAATTTATCCAGGAGCTGAAAGAGAGGCAAACTTGTCTTTTAACAGACTTTCACTTTTGAACCTCAGGGAGAATCTTAGAAGAGGTAAAATCCTTCAGTGTACTATACCAGTTTTCAAATCAAATTGATTTATCATATAGTCACTGACACAGGTATTAAACTGGCCTTCAGCTTTACCTGTGACCAGAAGAGTAGTGAAGAAGGGATTTTGCCTGTGTCAGTATTTTTCCAGAGAAATTTGTGCACCAACATCCTTGATCTTTTCTGTCTCCAACAAGAGTTTGAAGATTTATGGGACTAGTTATTGCATATTCAGTGTGTTGTCTCTATCTGTAGTGAAACAAGATGAATCAGTACAACAGTGAGCAAGTGAGCAAAGAATAGGAGGACAGGATCTGTGCACAGAGGAGACTGGTGTGTGTGAAACTGAAGAACTGGATGAGAAATTCTTGTTTGGTGCATACTGTAAACTCTGCTGGATTTGTTGTGTATTTATGTTTGGAGGTTGAGAATTGTTCAATGTTATTGTGCTGTGTCGGCTTACAAATAAAAATCCAGGCTTGACTGAGAAAATGTTTCACAGATTGTAAAATCAATTAACAGGCATATCTTGCTATGTCTAGGTAGTTCCAGAACCATTTATGCTTTCTCTGTGTCTCAAGTGCAAACAATGCAAATCTCATCCTAAACCTGAGGTATTTTGAAAATCTTGTAACAGAAAAGCATATGTCTGTTTCACAAGGCAGGACATCAAAAATCTGTTTTACCAGTCTAGGTAAAGTCATCTTAAAGGTCCAGGCAAATACCCTGTGGTATAACCCAATGAATGGCAGATATCTGAGAGAATTATCAAATCTGATTCCTGGGTGTGAAGCTGGGTTATAAAATGGGTCTGTTTGGAGATTTGCTTGGACTGTGGGATTTTGCTCCTTTTTTATTTAAATTTTCAAGAGTGGATTATTAACACACTAAGACCACTTTAAACATAATTTCCTTGGTACCATATACTCTTTTAAGCTACTGATAGAAAACACAGTATGAGGGCTGTGTGTACGCAGCATTCTGGAAATTATGCCATTACACAGTATGATCTTGATCAGGAGAAACAATGTAAATGCTATTAATTTTTTTCTAACCACCACCATTCTTAGTTTTGGTATAGAGACTCTAAAAGACTCCTCCCTTTCTCCTACTAATTTCTTCTGCTTTTAAGCTGAGTTTTGCAGATTATGACTACTAGAAATAAAGGAAATAAATGGTCTGTTTCAGAAATGCTGCAGTGGGCACATGATTTCAGCTAGTGAAAGAAGGCAGGCTTTTATGTGAGTCATGACTAGACATTTTGAATTTCCTTTCATTTTCCTGAGTATTGCCCCTAATAAAATCCACTCTTAAAATCTGTTTTAATTCACAGATCTTAAAAAAAAAAATAATAATAATAATAATAATAATAAAGATATTGACACCACTGCAGTGAATTAAAGCTGCTGATGATTGGCTTCATTTTTGGTAACCTTCCCTCAGTGGAAAACCACTGCTCTTGATGTTATATAATTCTGCAGCTGTGCCTCAGCTCTCACTGCAATTATTAAAATACATTGATTAGTGAAGGCAAAGATCGCATAATGGCGTCAGAGCGGCCTTGATATATATCGCAGCCTGCTCAGAGGAGGTTACAGAGAAACCTACATGGGTATCATCATCTTCGTGACAGTGGAAGGTGTCTGGGAAGGGGGGGGAGTTGTACTTAAAATGTGCAGAAGTACTGCCTGTCTTTTTGACAGCTAGCAACATAGAGTGTTTTCCACTGTATTTCCATGGCTCTTTGTAGAGAGCTGCCATGAAGCGGTGCTGAGCTTGCATCCTACCTGGGTAGTTAGGATCGACTGTTTAGGAAAATATCACTGAAGTCTCATTAGCACTGCCTACTAGTACGAGGATACAGTTGTGTTTGCCTGAAAATTATGCTCAGCAGTAGGGAAGCCACTGAACTTGTTTTTTCTTGGCCATTGATCTGAAGAACAGTATGGAATGGGCTTGGAAGTTGGGAGAGAGTGGGAAGCTGAGGGAGGTTTGGGGACGAAAGATGGAGGAGAAGAGAGCTAGTTTTTGAGAGAAATGCAGAAGTCTTTACTTCAGGCAGTGAGCAAAAGTTGTCTTCATGTACATGCAACAGCAGTAATTCTTTCATATATTTTCCAAGTGAATTAATTTGAGAGGACTACCTTCAAGTGTCCAAAAAACCTGGAAAATATCAGAGAATGGAAGAAAATTTGTTACATGTTTGGTACAAACTGTTCGTGAAAGTCTTAGTTTGTTGTGTGGAATCAGTATTTTCTGCCATCTTTGTGATCAGTGACATACTGAAAGTTGTCCAGTATCTGTTCTTTGTGTACTGCAGCTTGAATGGAAGAGGTACATTTACTGGCATAGACGGCAGTATTAAATGATTTAAGGTTATGTGTAATTGAAAGTATTTGTCAGCATCATCCATCTGCAATTCACAACATAAAGAGACTTGCACTGCCGCATTTTAACCTGACATATCTGTGAGAAGTTTTTCTACAATGAGGCAGAATAGAAAGTTGTCTCCTCTGTTACATGTGGATCCCACGTCTTTTAAAAGGTACTCAGCATCCATTTAACTTTTGCTGATTAATTAGGACAACAGGACTAGTTTATTGTGTGTGATCTGTGTCTCTCAGCACCTTGGCATTTATTCACCACTTAGCAATATATAGCCTAATGTCTGTCTGCTTTTCCTTCTGAAAGAACTTAATGGTTTGTTTTCTTTTCAGTTTTCATATTAAATGAATAAATAATTTGCTGTGTTATTGTAATGTAATTTCTAGGATGAAACAACATTGAGCTAATCTCTGTGTCATTACAGAGCAGAAGAAATGCATATGCCCATTCTGAGTTAGTTTTATTGTTAATTCAAAAGGAAAATCACCTGATTTATAATAAACAATTTAAACCACGTTGTTGGGCTGAAGGCTAAGGCTTTTTCTTGTTCTGCCAGAGAAATGAGAGAAAATAAATGTCTTTGAGACAATGTATACTGTGGCTTTCTGGTCAGTTTAACTGTGAGAAGGTAGACATCTTGCAAAATCAGGTGAAGGCATAGGAGGTAACTGTGAGAGCTCAGTAACTGACCCTTGTTTCTGATTGTTCTTTTTTTATCTTGGTAGCATCAGTAGAAAATTTTAAGGAGGTGCTTTGTTTGCTTTATAATAGAAGTAGCAACTGAATCGATCAGATTCAAGCCTCTTCCAGCACTCCCTAATACCCTGTAACACTCCATTGCACTAAGTTTGCAGTGTCTTATTACAGAAGCGTTTGCTGCGTGCTGTCAGCTCCTGTTAAAATAACTTCTCTAGAGATGTGTGCTAGTGTGTCATCCTGGCTGAAAACCCTCTTCTCCCAAACCCTGCCTGGGAGAGGATGCAGCTTTGAGCCTCCCTCGGGCTTTGTGTCTTCAGGGAGCAGAGCACAGTGGTGTGGCCAGAAGCACCGTGCTTCCTCCAGAGTACCCTGCATGCCTCCCTGCTCCACCAAGCACCATTGCCTGCTATGTTTGAAAATACAGAACTCTTGTGGAATCCTTTTAGGGGTTTAAAGGGAGTTAATCTCCGCCACCAAAGGGGAAGAGCGTACCCTCAAATTTATGTATTTGTTCTTTAACCGTGTTAATTTTTTATTAGTGGTGCTGGAGCAGGTGATTTTTCTGTGTCCATCTACAGATTTATTCCCGTCTCAATTTCCATTAATAGTGCCTGAGCATACTTAGCTACTGTGCATTTGGTTCGGTTTCTTTTTTTTTTTTTTCCTCCTGATAACGAGTTCAGTTCTCCAAGTGAAACTGTGAGCCACATTAGGGCAAGAGAAGCAATTTACTGCTGCTGAATGCATTTGCAGAGTGTAGTTTCCCTCGTCAGCTTGTCAGTCTGAAGGCATCCATAAAGCTATGACAGCTTCAGAAGACAAACTCCGGCAGCACGCTGTCAGAGTGCCAGGCACTGCTGGCTGTGTGGGCTGCCTTCCTCCCCTCTCCCTTGCTCACCCTCCCTCTCCCACCCACTTCTCCCCCTCCTCTTTCCCCCGCCCTGCATCCTTCTACCTTATTGGTGTGGGTCTCGGTGCTGCCATGCTCTGTAGCAGTACCTTCTTGCTTTCCCCCTAGATCCTCTTGTTGCTTGCTGGAACAAAAGGAGAGCTGGCTGCCAGTGGTACAGCACCTGCCTGTGCAGTCTGATGCAGGGGAGGAAGGTGGGCTCCCTGCATCCGTCTCTGCCCCAGCGGCAATGAGCATGTTCAGTCACTTTGCTTGAGATGCCTTTGAACTGCTGCCAGATCCCATTGTCTGCTGTGCAAATGGAGTTCAACGCCCCACTGCAATGAGATGCATAGCATGTTAAGAGGAAGAAACAGAGCTGTATCCCCACCCAGAAGGAGCATCTTGAATCTGCCGTGTGCCATGATAATCTGAATCCAGGACCATGCTTCTCTTACTTTCCCTTCATTGTTCCTGGGATTTCAGAGAGTGATGTGGAAGCTTTCCAGAGGAGAGCTGCAAGGCAAGATAGTTTATGGGGGGAAAGCAGCTGTGCATTTGAGCTGTTTATGTGAGACTGTGCTTTGCCCGCTACCCACCTGTAGCTGCAGTATGAAATACTAGCTAGGCTTAATGTTGTGTGTACAGCTCAGCATGGATCTGCTCTTTTTAAATGTGAATGTATTTGTGCTTTTCCATATGTGTATACTAAAAATCCAGCATCCTTAGGTTCACAAAGTGATTTGGCAACATTGAACGAAGGGAATGCAGACACTGCTAGTGATACTGGTTCAGGCATCCACCAACTGTGCAGCCCAGCTACCTTCTCAGGAAAGGCCGGCTAACTCATTTATAATTTCTGTGGAGAGCAGCTCTCAGGCTTTCAACACTCCTTGCTTTCTCTTTGACTTCATGTCTTTTCTTGCTGACTGCCAGACCCCTTTCGAGTGAGAACTTCACTTGTGGGCATCGCTTTTAAAGGTAGGAATTTGAATATTTGTTTTAATCTGTGTTATTCCTTATTTAATTGTTACATAGACTGTAAACGCTGTTTGCAAGAAAACACTGTTTGCATTCATGCTTTGGTATTTGACTGTGTATTTAACCAGACATAATCTGCAAGAAACATGCTTTGAGAGGAGGATGGATAAGCTGTTTTGTTCTTCAGTGATTGTGTTAGGTAGAACACTAAGTGGGGTTGGCCGGGCTTGTACTCGCGCTGCTATACCTACTACATTCCTTGGTCATTAAGCTCCATGTTAGTTCCTTGTTCTTCCCCTCCTCTCTCTGCTCTCTCTTTCCCTCCCCTGATAGGGTGTTTAACCCTTCCTAATGGGTTAAATTTAGATGTGGCCTATAAGAAGCTGGTGGCTCAAATGCACAGGAATATTGTAAGAAGTCTGCATATAACTGCTTACTTTCCATTAAGAGTCAGTCTTGGATACCTGACTAGAAGGTGAGCAGGTATCAGCAATACTGGTAGCTGATGAAATCTGTGTTAAGATTGGAGTCATTACAGACAGAACATTTTAAAAGTCAGATTATGTTTTATATGTTCCCTGGGGACTCATGCAGCCATATTTCGTAGTGGCTTGTCATACAGCAATCTAGATTCTCATTTGCATATCAAGAGCAAAGCTGGTTTTGCTAAGCTAATATTTAGCAACTTGGAAGATAAGAAGTAGAAAATTTGGTATTTTTTTTTTTTCACCAAGTACTAGTAAAAGAAAACAATTTTGTTACAGCATGTCTGATTTTCATTTTTGAATTCGCTGGGAAATGATTCACTTGGAACGCCAAAGATGTTCTGGTCTTTAAGAAATGTCTTTATCTTCAAGCTTAAGGATTGAAGACCTCCTAACCTTCTCATGGTCAGGGCACTCTAAACAGAATTTGAGCCTTTAAATAATGTTCTTTAGTTAACCAGTCAAGCTCACTCTGATGATATTGGTGCTCCTGCAGTGTGGACAAAGGCTGCAGACGTAGAGTGTGGGAGCATGGCCTGGAGACAGGCCAGAAACTTTTCACAGAAGTTCTGTTAAGAGTCTTAGGTTATTTTTTTTTCCCTCTAACTGTACTGAAAGTAGGGAGGTGATTAGGCAGCTTTATAAGTGATTATCTAACTGCAGCTCCTGCAGTCTACAACCTTTTCTTTATGATGCAACTATGTGAAGAGGAGACATTATTTCCAGTTCCCTTCTCAGCCCTCCATCTTCACTTCCCAGCTTCAGCTTGTAAAAGACAATAAAGGTTGGCATTCTCTGCTTAAGTGATGTGATGTGCTTTGGGTTTGCAGTGGAATTTTTTCCCTGTTACCATATTTATTTTAAGACTTTGGCCTTTTCATATGCTATTAAATTCAAGAATCTCAAAAAGATAATTCAGTGGTGTAAGTTGACAGATGTGTTTGAGTAATAAAGTAACCTGTCACAGGTCACATGCTGATAACTCCAGGAAACTTAGGTCTTAGTTCACTGCTGGAATTGACAGGCAACCTCCTATATGGCTTTTCGGCTTTGATGATTAGAATGAAATGGCTGTAAAAATATAAAAATATAAATGATCTTTTTCATAAAAATGTTCTCCATTGTTCTAAACCATCCAGAAGTTATGTATTGAGCCTGTTCATCTTAGACGACGTATAATGAAAAGCTATTAAGCCCACTGCTGTCCTCCATCCTAAAACAACCATATTATATGCTTAGTAAAGTGTATCAGCGTTTCATGAGTGGATGCAGCCATTTGCCTGAAACCACAATTAAGGTCTTCTTGCACAAACTCCCATTCTGCCTACTATTACCACTTCAGTGTGTAGCTGTGTCTCTCTTGACACATACAATTCCACACACCAGTCCCAGAGTTTCCGTCCAGCAGGATGATGTGCTGCCTTGTAGTGCAGTGCTGGTGGACTGGAGCAGGTACTTGAGCAATAACCTCTCTGTAGGATGCCAGTTTTGAGATGCTTCATGATGGAGTCATTCAGTGCAGTGAAAGCACTTTGGTGTGTTTGAGAGCTAGGAACCTCATTTTTGTCCTCTGGAGCACTCTAAATAAGGTGATGGATTCAATAAGTATGTTTCAAGAGAGGCTCATTTATAAAAAATGTTGTTGGGTTGCTGGAATACGAGAGGGGAAAGAGGTTGAGAAAGACAGTCTGCAAACTAAGCTTACTTATATACATTAGGATGAGCCTGGGCATGAAGTGAAAGACAAGCTCTGAGCTCTTTATTATCTAATACTCCCTTAGGGCAAAAAGCAACTCCCTGCAGAGCCAGCAAACCCAGCACAAGGACTGGCAGAGAGCAAGCACACATTGTTCTCAGAATATGGCTGGTACTGAAGTCTTTCACTATGAATTTGAAGCCATCTTTAATGCAAAATATTCCTTGAAGGGATTTTTGTTGCTTACCATTTCAAAAGCTTCTTTTAATCCAGTGTGATGCGTTCTTCCAAACAAAAGGTTGTAAAGTTAGGTATTGTACAGAAAGGATGCATAATGTTGCTTTTTCATAGCTTCATGTATGAGCTGAGGTTGTACAGACACCCTTCTTTTAAGAAGCAAAAAAGACAGAATGGAGTGACCGCTCCATATCGCGTGCTTCGTTTCAAAGTAAGCACTTTTATGCTAAAAATTCAAGTGTGGAATATATTTATGTGATGGGCACATGTTTCCTAGGAAGAGGGTGTGTGTTGGGTGTGGGAGAGTACATAACACCACTGGTGTTTCCCACTGATACATATAAAACTACTGTTTTGGATTTATGTAAGGAGTGGGGGAGACAATTTGAGGAGTCTCCTCTTAAGTGGTCGGGTACTTGGGGGTGGTGTTCATGGCGTTGGTTTAGCCTGTGTACATGAAGTCGGTTCATTGGCATCGATCTGTTTAGGATCACGAAGGAAAGCGAAACTCTCTCTAAAAACAGAGGGCTCAGATATCTCCTCTTGTTTGTATTCCTTGCACTTGCAAAGTCCAAGGTGATTCTTCATAAAAGCAATTTGACCAAAAGTAAATTCACTGTCATCCTCCTTTCCAATAAATTAAATGCCACTGCCAGTAGTTTAACCTCTGAGGTGGCCCTTGTTGAATGAGCACAGTTCCCCTGTTTGACGCAAACAGCAGCAATAAAAAAAAGAAACATATGAGTTTGGCAAATACAGTGAAGGAGAAAATAATTTTCACCCCTTTCACAGACTGACTTCTGTGCTGTAAGCAAGCAAAGCCAAGTTGAAGTCATTTTTCTAATTGAGAACTGCAGAAGGATTTTTCACCTTCTGCCTGTCTCAAATCTCATTATCTGGTATGTTTACAGTAGAGCAGGTGGCAATCCCACCTTTATCACTTTCTTGAAGTTTGTTTTACAGGGAACATCAGGGTAAGAATTCATTCTGATATGCTCACCAAGTGCTGTTGAGGTGCCACTGCTCACAGTCTTTGTTTAAAATGGGTTCTCATTTTACAGATGGGGTTTGGGCAATGCGTAACCACAAGTTAAAAGTGGAATAGTGAACTGAACTCAGTTCTACTCTCGAATTTCCTTGCCTTAAAAATTATATTTACCCATTTCCCAGAAGGTACATGAAGAGTTCTCACTGTTTCTACAAATGATCTCAGAAAACATTTCTAATGCTTATGGACCATTGTGTAAAGAGGAAGTTGAAGATTTCAATATCCCACCGTGTTCTGTCTCATGTGATAATGCTCCTCTTCATTCTGTCCCTTCTGTAGCTGTTCTTAGGAGAGAAAGAAGCCAAAAATCGTGCTGACATTTCCCTGGCAGGCAGTTCTTGGTATTGGTCTCCTGAACATGGAGTCTTGGCTCAGCGGTGGAGTCTTCCTCGCTAGGTGCACTGGAGAGTCTGTGTCTGGGTGAAAGGACACTATTATGTCCTCAGTGTGTGTGTGTGTGCAGGAACGAGTTAGAAAACAGTTGTTCTTTCTTAACTCTGAAAGGAGTTGAATGATAGTAACCTACAGTACTCGTACATACACCTGGGTTCTGCTTGGATGGAGTTCACTGCTGCTGCCAAAGAGCTGGTCCACTGAGCTGGGGGAAACAAGAGGCTGAAAAGAGGCTCTGGGTTTCTGGGAGCTGGAATGGCCAATGCGTTTGTCAATCTGGCAGCCCGGTGTGGCCAAAGAGGTGGGGGACACGTGCATATGCTCTCTTGACCAGAATGGCTACAGTTGAGTTTGCATATTTGCCTGTACAGTGATTCCAGAGCTAAGCTGGCAGGCCATCAGGAGCACAGTGAGGCTGGGTTGCCTCCAGCAGTGAGCTGCTGCCTCGTGCTGCTGCTTGGTTGTGTCAGGTAATTAGGCTGGAACAGTGCAGACAGGCAAAGAGGTCTGTGTGCAGAAATTGGCATAAAAGCACCAGGGCAAGATTCTTGGTACAAGTATCAATGTGTCAGCAGGTCCTTTGAAGGAGCTTTCCATTAGGCTGCCAGACACAGATGTTCTGCAAGCCGTGTAGTGCTTTGTGGGAGACTGAGGACAAAGTCAAAGCTTTCCATATTGCAGAAACACTAACCCAGATCCATAATGCAGACTCAATTTTGCAATTCGGTTAGAGGCTTCATTTCTTTGTTGTGTACCAAAACAGTATGTCTTCCAAAAAGCTGTAATTTTTGCATTCCAGTTACCAAATTAATTCTCAGATTTAAGTAGACCAAATAATTAGAACTAAAATTAATCTGCATGTTTAACTTTAAAACTAATGTCTAAAAATTTCAAAAGATGCTTATCATGGTTTATTTTTTAGTAGGACAATTACAGCTCTTCAAAGTTGCTGTAGCTAAAAATTATTTAATACTTGTGTTTTGGCTACAGTAGAGGAGATAAGAAAATGCAGTTTGGATATCCCAGGCTGCTTTTATTCTCCCTTTTCACGACATAATAGAAAAAGAAGAAACAATCTTTTATGTAAGTACAATGTTAATATAATTCAGGGCTCCTAAAAAGCATGAATTATTTAGCTGTAGTATTGCTGCAAAGTCAAGTTTGAATTACTTGAATGCTCTAAATTTGATTGTTTCTTTCCCGTCACAACTGTGCATAAAATTTTAGTGTTAAGTGATCTGAAAGCTATAAAGTGTCTGTTACCTTGCTGAGCTTAGCTAGCACATCTCTACTTTAGATTTCAATATAAATGAGGAATTTCAGCATTTATCATGTTTTATTGCGAGTGTTCTTTAATTTAGGTGCCAGGTAGTGCACCTTGATAATAGTGTATTTGTCTCAGTATGGGAAAATGATCTCAGCTGACAGGGTAGAAAGCAGTGTAAGAACAGTGGGTACAGCTTTCCTTCTCTGACTTCTTTTCTTCCCCAGTGCTTCTCTCTGGACATAAGAAACAGATGAATGCAGTTAGTACTGCCAGCATAGTACATTTTCACAACCAAACCAGCAGTGGCTTTAGTCAGGATGTGGATGAAATGCTCTGGTGTGCCTGAATATTGCAGGACATGGTGAACTTCACACTTAAAGACTTTATAAGCCCTCTTCCATGAGTATTAAATACATAAACCGTTACCATACTAGTGTATTCCTGCTGGAAACTCATCTTTGTGAATGTTCAGTCTTTCAGTCCCTGCTTCTTTTGATTATTAAAGAATCTTATGTTTTTTTAAAGTAGGCAAACTAGACCTAATGTTTGAAGCAAAATTTGTCTTTAGCTGCTATGTTTCTGCCCCCTTAAGCAATGTGAGCTGTCATTTTCTCCTATTCCCCTCTGACTCTCTGTACACTCCTCCCTTTATCTCTTCCTCCTACTCTCAGCTTTGCATTTTGTTGTGTGCTGCCTCCTATTCCTGGAACAGTCTCCCAGCTTTGCTGCCAAATCCTCCCTCTCTCTCTCTGCTCTTGCAAACCTGTTTCTTCCAGCAATAATTTCTAAGCTGTTTACCTGACTAATTGTCTCTCTGTGCTTTCTTTCCTATATTTGTTGTTCTGGATCATGTTTCTTATTGTGAGATAAGACATACTGCAGGATAAGGAGTATATTTGCTGTTATTTTTTGGTATGTTGTTTACATTAGGTCGTTATAGAATAATTACTAATAAATTCTCCTTACCGTTTGAGTGCAGAATTTTTCACTAATTTATAGTTCAGCTTTCCATATGCTATTAAAGAGCAGCCGTGCTTTATCTTAAGGTAATTGCTAGACTGTGAAAATTAGTGTCTGTATTACAGCATGTGGCATCAGCTAGCCTCTTTGTATAGGCAGAATTTAGCTGTGTTTGCCAACTTGCGTGAAATGGTGGTAGAAAATACAGGGCTATGTGCAAATCTGGTGTTCGGTGATAGGATAGTCATAACATGGCTTCACTGCTGGTGCTTGTTTTGGAGCGATGACTGTTTCTCTTCTGGCAGGGACAAGCTCATGTAGGCTTGCAAGGAGATGCATCTTCTTACTGTTTATAAAGCACTTTCAAGTTATTGTTTGTATGTAACAAATCTTACCACAAAAACTTTTGCAGAAATGGAGCCACCGTATTAATATAACTGTATATTGGTAAGTTATGTTGTTGTATGCAATGGCAATAGGTCATTGGATTTTTTGAAGTGCGTTTTCTGGACTGGATGCCTTCTATCAGGCTAGATGAGAGTTCTTGGGTTCTCTTTTCCACTGAGCACCTCACCATACAGGTTGCAGAGAATTCTCATATTTCTACTGCAGGTAATTTCATATTTCTGGTGATTCTGTTCTTTCCAGTCCAACTGAGTGCAAGGCAATCTGATCAATTTAAAAAAAAAAAATAGTACTCAGAATTTCATGTTTTCAATTTACTTTTTCAAACCAAGATTTATTAAGGGAAAAATAAAAAAAGCACAACATCTGAAAATATTACTGTTGCTTTAAACTAAATTTAATAACAAACAGTGTTCTGAATGCTTTTATTTTCTTAAGTCCCATTTTTGTTAATATATGACCTCGTCACTTACTGTTATGCATGAAATGTTAATATTTCCATATTTAAGTTTATCCTATAGGCACTTACACAGGTTTCCAAAGTGACGTACAAGACTGACTCAGTTAGGTTAGTTAAGATGACCTAAAAGGTTAAGCATAAGTTTTTATATAATTCAAATAAAAAAATGGACTTGGAATCTAAATTCCTCAATGAAAAAAATAATTTATTCAAAACAAAAATAGTCTCCTTTTTAACAATGAAAAATCAATCTGATTTTCAGTATCTTAGTGAATTTTATTGGAAATTTTACTTCCTACATTTTTACTGCATTTTGTGGAAAAGGCTCCAACTTAGCTGATTTAGTCTCTGAAACCTATATTTAGGCATCTAATAGTTTTCTGTACCCAGATCATTTTGTTTCTAACTGAGATATACATCTTGTTCAAAATTCTTGAGCTTTCCTGACAAAACTTAAGCTTTATCAGGGGGTTCATTTGATTGCAAATACGGCAGCTTTTGTTTCTCTATTTGTCAGTATGGTTAATTAGGATGTTAATGAGGCCCTGGGCTTATTCTGCATGAAGGAGTATTCTAAAGATGCAGTTTCAAAGCGGAAAGAAATTCTGCTCGTAATCAGGTGACTAACTAAAAATGTAAGAATGCAGCACTCTCTTTAGCAATTATGTCTATAAAATGAGAGGAAGGTGAAGAACTAGTGATGTGTGATTACATTAACGGTTCAAAATTCGTTAATACATTTGAGGCATATATATTTTGATATCATTTGTTGTATTTGTCCATATTGATTGTCTAAGAGGTAATGTTTCTACAAGGGGGAACTGAAAGTGAGGTATTTAAGTTCTTGTTTAAAAGTGATAGTGAATGTGGTATAGTGCAAACTGTGGCGTGGAAGTGTGCATTGCCTGTGTTTATTTGATTGTGTAATAATTACAAACACAGATGGTTTGAGGGAAATTTAAATAATTCCACCCACATTAAAACAGGGAAGTCTAACAATAGCCACAACTCCTTATCACCCTGTTTCCCTGGCAAAACTCTCTCCTGCTGTCACTTGCAAACTAAATGTATGAAGCTCCTGTGGAGTCGTAAGGTCATAGGGACTCCAGTTGGCCATAGCTGCACTGACCCACCTTATCTGTGGTCTCCATCTATCCTCCTCCTGCTTTCCTGCTTTTGGGTGAGGGCAGGTAGATCCTGACACCTCAGCCCATGCCATGGGATGGATGGCTGTGGGGAGATGCAGAACGTGGAGGACCTCCTCAGAGGTTCGGGGCCCACTCCCAACTTGTCATCAGGCTGTTCTCCAGGGTGGGATCTGCCTCAGGGCCTAGGATGGGTCAGCTCATCTTTGTGGGCATCCGTTAGCCATGACTGATAATGGGTCACGTATCTCCTTCTCCTTCCTCCTCAAGCTCTGTGACTGGATTTATGAGTTAGAAAATGTATCTAATGACTGCCTGACCTCAACTAAAGCTCCATCAATGCTGTCTCAGAAACACTCTTGCCAGCCCCCAAAGAGTTGCTTCAGAGCAGTAACATAGATACTGGCACTCTTAAGCATGGTACTGCGGTGCTCTGTGTAGGAGTTACCTGACGCAATCTCTGAGAGCTGGGAGACTGGTATTGCTGAGCAACTAATGTGTGTCAAATAGTCCCACAGGCAGGCAGCAAAACTTAGCTGCACTAACAGGGTATTTACACCCTGTACAGTCACAAATCTCCATTGAAAGGTTTGGGAATCAGAGCTGTGACCTGACTTGCAGGCTGGCTACATTCTTCTACAGAATTTGTGGATTGACCTGAGGCCATGGGTGATGGAGAGAAAGCTTGTGCACAGCCAAATGGCCATGTCACGTGAGGCTGGTGCAAGGCTGGAAATGGCCTGAGCTGACTGCTGGGGAACAGGAAGTGCTGGCTGCTCCACCAGGGAAGAGGTGATGAGAGCTGAGTAGGATAAGAAGCTGATATGGGCAGCATCTTCAGCAATGAAGGTGTGTCCTGGAGCATACAAGACAGCTAGAGGTGGTTGGTGATGCCAGGTTCAACCTAGAGTCCAGTGATCACTAGGTGAGTACATAAGGCACTAGGTACACCCAAACCCAAGGCAGAGCATGCATGTAATGCACTCCACGTCAGGATCTGAACTTGTGTACAGCTCACAGGTCAGTGTATGGAGGCTGGTCAGGGCATTCAGAGTGTGTGGGTGACCTGTGAAAAACAGGTGACGATTTTCATTGCAAAAGCCATTTGTGAAGGCTTAGTGAGGGCAGTAGAACATTTGGCATCTATTCCTGTCTGAAGACCAGGCCTTCAGAACACCCTGAAAAGACCAGGAGATGGGCCTTTAGCTTTACAGTGAATAGAGGTGTCTTGAATAGAAGACCTGAGCTGAGGCAGGCAGGGAGGGAGGGAGCTGCTGTACAAAGTCAGGGAACATGTCCTCCTTAGAAACCCAACACATTCTGCCCACATGAATCCTGGTGCAAATACACAAGAACAGGTAAGTTACAAGAGCCTTTCCTAATGCTTTATGCTTTTGTAGAGCTTACTTACAGCGTTCTGGAATTAATTTGGGTGAGCTTTCAGCATTAAGGTATTAAACTGGTTGTAGTTGTTCCCTGCTGTCATATGTTACTAGATAAAATAGGCTGGAAAGGATTAACTCCTATGTGTTAACTGACAGGAGGAAGCAATTGAATGTAGATCAGCCTCTTGTTAATTGAGGTGAATTTTTTCAAGTATTAGGAAGTTGAAAGGAAGAATAGCTAGGCTACATTCATATTGCAAATGAAGTTTCATAATATACATTTCTATATTAAGACACTTCAAGTCTGCATTTTCATTTTTTTAGCTGCACTTTGACTGTATTTCCTCAGTGGATTAAGTTACTGAGAAGACAGCAGGGAAGACATTTTGCTTTCAGTAGCAGGGTCATTTATCTGAATTGTGATAAGCGGGGCACATGAGGGAATGAAAATTAGATCTATATCCATATCTAATGTGGAAGGAACTGCATTTATTTCCTGTTCTCACAGTTATGTTAAAAATGTTCTGCCGTGATAGAGCAAACTCGTTGATCACTGAGGTGAGGAAAGGCTGAAGATGGTGTATTCCCACCATTTGGAGTGACTGAGATATTCATTTCTCCCCTAAGTGGGATCGGAGCGCTCCTTGTATGGCAGGCTCTGATCCTGCACTAAGTCTAGCTCTCCATCTCCCAGCTGCCAAGTGTCTGGCATCTCGTATCACTGCCTGTTTTGGGAAAAAGGTTAAGGGCAGAGTGTATAGATGCAGATGTCAGAAGAGGCACAGAACAGACAGAAAGCTAAGTCCCTGTAAAAATGGTGGCATTTTTGCAGTAGGCTGATAGCTGGGTCTTAGAGCTTCAGTGGCATATGAAAGTAAGAATTAGGGATGCCCCTTTGATTATCTCTGAGGAAAGTGCCTCCTTTCTCTCCTGTGAGCAGGTGCATTGCAGGAGCAGAGCAGTTACATCCCCTCAGCTGCTGGAATGTGCACAGACTTCTGTGAGCTCTTCCAATCTTTCAGTTCCAGCAAATGTGAGCAGCTGGCAAGCTGCATAGTGTTTGTGTTAAGTAGGTAACAACTGTTGAAGGCTGAAGTTTTTTGTAGGTTTGGGGTTTTTTTGGTTTGTTTATTTTTTTAATTTATTCAGATCTGTTTTTTGTCGCTCTTGCAGAAGGTGTGAAGTTCACACCTGTCTGGGGATAATTAAAAGAAAAAAAGTAATTACTACTTCATCGCACAGGTCTTCTCTCCTATCAGGCTGACAGCTGGCCAGCTGGCAGCTTTCCTCCTTACCACAGGTCTGTACCAGAAGAGGCCTGTCCCTGCATGGGGACTCATCTAAGCAGAGCACAGTGTTGCCTGGAGGCTCTGAGTGTGTCTGTAGGAGCAGAATAGGTACCATTGGTGTTTCTTGCTTCTTTGATCTGAGTTTGGAATTCTTGGGCAGTGTCTCACCGTAGGATTTGACTGGCAGTGAGCACTAGCTGAAACACACGTCCAGAGTCCTGACGTGAGCTTGACTGCCAATTACATTACATCGTGGCTGTAACTTCCACAGTATTTTTTTAATCCAGTATGTGGAATACAGCCACCCCTCTTTTTTCTGAAGGCTCACCATGCTCTGCTGATGTTACTGGATTCTTCACATTCACAAAAGGGCTGATCAGTACCTGCAGGCCTGACGTATGGATAATCACTACAGCCAAGGGAGAGGTTGCGGTATCCCAGGAGGAGGCAGGCAAGGGAGGAATTCTGTGTCAGTATTACACCATTAAAATGGAATGGGTTGGAAAATGAACCACATTCCTCCATCATCTTAGAAAAATGACTTCTGAAATGTAGCTGTTTTAGATAAAGACAAGGTTCTACCACTGTGTGTTCTGGAAGGTTAGGTTATATTCTAAATAATATAAGAGATGTGGAAATGTACTCACAATACTGTTTATTGGGATAGTAAAACATTCTGTGGCTCAGCTAGGAGGGAGCTTAAATGACAGAAGTTCTCGATAAAGGTGTTGTAGGACATCCACTATCTTCATGTGCCTTGGCATGACTTTACCAGCCGCCTCCAGAAAATATATAGTTATTCTTGTCTCTGGTTTTGGATGAGTACTGAGTTTTTGTACCAGTCACCACAATAATTCAAAGTGTTGGAAATATCTGTAGATCAGATACTGAAACCGCACAATTCTGATTATTATCTTGCTTTTATATCACATCAGTTGCCAAGTGGTTTAGCAGCTGATAATTCGTAAAATGGTTTATGTTTCACGTTAACACTGCATATCACTAGGAAACAGAGCTTCTAAGTTTTATAAAGCATTGTCTTAATGCTGGTGATTTGCGAGGTAGCTGATGATGGAACTGATGCTCTCTGATCTAGTGATGCTTTCCTGGTAAGACAGCAGCTCACTGAGCCTGCGTCCTTGCACCAGCAAAATAATTCATCATTGCTGTGCTTTTTGGACTGCCTCCTCCCGCAGTTTGCACTCAGACAGTGCTGGTAAGCTTGCAGTGAGAGAGTTTGGAGCAAACCTTAACTTACCTCTAAACTTGAAGTTTTTGTGGTGACGAATTCCAAGGAGTTTGATCTCAAAAGAGAAGCCAGGTATTTTCTTTTCCTTTGAGAGGGATTAATTTTCAGTGTGGTGGGTGGTGGTTTGTTTGTTTATTTCAGTGTAGATTTTTCAGAGCTTTGTATTTTGAGTTGTGAGTGGTTTCTGACATCTCACTTACCTTTTAATATAAATTTTGCTAGGTATTTTTGTTGAGGCTTTTTATACTTTTTTTTTTTCTTTGAACCTAAACCAGCTAATGTGGTCCCCAAAGAGCTTAACGCATGCAGTGCCAGCTGGCATGCCCTCTGGCTGTGAAGCCTTGTTAAAGAGATCAGAGCTGACAGATTCTTGAGCAGCAATCTGATACAGGCCTTTTATTTTTTATTTTATTTTATTTTTTTTTATTTTTTGAGCTCACCCATGTAACAAATGGGGGCTTGTTTTGGAGCTTCGCTAGAGGCTTGAATGGAGTCATTGTTATCAAAACACTGCTGTGATTCAGAATTGCCCAGAAAGGGGCTTCCTCTCCCTCTTGCCCCTCAGCTGGGCACTGCAGGTGTGGTAGCCCAGCTTAAAACTCCAGTTTCATCCTTATTCTGCAGAATAATCCAGATGTCTTGTGATTTTCATATTTAAGCTGATAACCAGGAAATTGAAGCTACAGCTCATCTCAAAACAGAGACTGAGTTCATCACTAAAAATGAAGTGGGAGAGGTGAGTGAGTGAGCCAGAGAAGTGTTCTCCAGGTTGACATTTAGGGAATAGAATCATAGAATATAGTACTTTGCCAGGCTTATGCACAGATCAATACACTCTGTGTTCTTACTGTTACAGCGGTGCTTAGATGCCAGTTCCACCAGAAGGCACTTGCTTGTAAGTTTCTGCAGATAACGCGTGGACTACTGAGCTTTTTAAGTCCCTCTTTGCATTATTTTTTCCTGTAAAAGCTCGATTTTGACTAACCCTAATCATGGATCTACCAGGGAATCCCAAATGGTCTAATTGTTTCACCTAACAGGATCAAAAACCAGAAGAATGTAAGCTGTTAGGGAAGACGCTGACTTGCAGTTCTCAGTTTTCTCTGTCAAAATTGAGAATGTAGGACTTGAGAGTGGAGTGTTTTGTATGGATTTATGGTGTGGGATTAGAGTGAAGACCGCTTTACATCACAACTGATGTAAAAGCGTCGAGCTGTTTATTTGATGTGTCTTATATGGAATCCACCTCATAAAAAGATGCAGTATTTATTACACATTTCTCTCTAACCTGCGTCTGCTGTGCAGAATTCTGCCTGTCTTTGCTACTGCCCCTGCAGTCAAAACATGTCTTGGGAGCTCTAGTGCCAGGTGAAGATGATAACATCAGTGCCTTGTATGCAGAGGCAATGGGGTGGGGAAGGCTTGTTTTGGGGGTCTGAAGGTTGTTCTGCTTGCTTCTGACAGGTAGCATGTATTTCTGGATACTGAGTTGCCACACTGGCAGTCCTTGTTGTCTCAAACAGGAATTATGAGCTATATCCTGCATTCTGTGCAGAGGGTCGTGTGTTCAGTTATCAATTCAATATTGTACACCAAAAAGAAAAAAATCCATTTGAATTCCATTTGTGTATTTTTTTGTAATCCCTTCCCCTGGTAATTTCTCCTCCTCTTGTCCTTTTTCCAGTAACAGTATGTAGAGGCAGAACAGAAAGATGATCAGTGGCCTGCACTGAAGCAAGCACAGCTTATTGTTGCTAGCTGAGCTAGGCTTCCAAAGCCAGCTCTGTCATGAGAGAGGGCCATTTGGGCATTCAGGCTCAATTCAGTCAGAGTCTGGGAAACAGAGGGGTTTTTTTAATCTTGATTCATCTGCTGCCTTGCAGTGTGACCTTCAACAAGATTTGTTGCGTCTTGGGTTCTCCAGCAGAATATAGAGTGTAATATACTTTGTGTTTACAGTCCACAGCTCCTCACGGGGGCTGGGTTTTGTTGTGCACTAAACAAGCCAGACTCTGCTCTTCTGAGATTATAGCACAGAAGTTGTTTTGGATAATGCTTAACAATCATTATAAGGCTTGTGTGAAGAGCACTCTAACTACTTTCCATTCACTGTTACAAAATTATCAATACAGTATCTCTTTGTATATGGTTTGCTTGTTGTTTTTTTTTTGTCTCTGCTTCAAGCTGTACCAACAGTTTGGAAAAAAGCCTAGTGGGAATCTTTAGAGTGGGCTTCTGGCCTCATCTGTGCGCTGATCTTTTCCCTGACTCAGAAGGATTTTTTTTCTGTTTAGTAATACACATTACAAAATAAGCATCTGTCTCACAAGTGGTTTCTTTTCTGGTGGAGCTAGTTATTAAAATCCTCACTTATGATATAAAAACCCTTATGTCTGTCTTAAGCTCTTGCAAAATCTTCTAATATGATTTATCAGATGATAGCAGCAGTCTTAAGAATGGGAGGAATGTAGGGATGAAGAACTGTTTTGGTAGTACTTTTGTTGTTTGTTGTTGCTCTTGTGCCTCCTGGTGTTAGAGCTGTGCCAGCCAAGTAGGTGGTTAGAAGGACTGCATGTGGTGGGGCATGTCTGCAGGAGCGTGGGTGCACAAGTAAGGAAGATTTTGAGATAAGTTTTTTAACTGCTATGGAAGGCTCATTGTGAGCACGAATGGGTGAGCAACATGTGGCTTTCAGGGTGTTCCTGCTGTGCTCGGTTGGGCAGCAGATGCTCCCCAAAAATATGCCTGTATCCCAAGCAAAGGATGCTCATGTTGTTACTGTAGGCAGTCAGATTTCTGGTAAGGGAGAGAAGCCTACACAGTGCTTTAATATAATTTTTAAACTAAGAGGTAGTGTAGTTACTTTCCCTGGTGCTTGTGTTTTAGATGGGTTGATGTTGTTAGATTTGTTGAGCATCTTATTCTGGAAAAATAACAACATACGGTGAAATAGTCTGTTGTCATAAACACAACACAGGAGGTGAGAGAGCTTCACAACGTGAAGCCTTCACTTGAGTGGCATATGAGAGATGGTGAGGAAGATTTCAAAGGTATTTCTTCTCCAAATGAGTCTGAACCAGTTAGCAGTGACGCGCCATGCAGTGTACAGGTGACTCGTGCCCCCTGGCTCCATTGATGCCCAAGGTACGCTGGTTTCATGGAGCGGTGTTTTGGGAGCCTTGGAAGAACATGAGTTCCCAAGAGAAGTGAGGCGGCCTCATAGACAGGCCTGAGAACCAAGGAAATCAGGAGAGGCAGGATGACGGGAGAGGTGGCAGGAATTTGAAGCAGCCTGCTGAGTTCAGGACATCTATATCCCGAGGTCCCAGGAAGTCACTGGCATGGAGTTGATATATTGTTGTTAGTATAGAACAGGACAGGAAAGGTACTGTGAGGTTCTGTCCTTCTCCTGTCAATATGGAAACCAAGGCTAGAATAAAAGCGTTTTTATATCATGTGTTCAGTGGCATAAAGAGGAGTGAGGGAAGTCTAGATACCCCAGATCTGTTTGCTATGAGAACCTCCCCCAGGCTGAGTGTTGCATCCCTGCACACTGCCAGGATCTCTCTTCCAAAGGAGGTGATGGTGGTTCTGCAGCTCTGCCAAGCTCCTGTACAAAGCACGCATGTCATTTTTCAGAGAGCAGGTCTGTCTGGTACAGGATAGTGACATTGCCCACCTAGCACCTGCTGGTCCTGCCATTTCATTTCGAAGCTGTTAAATACCAGGCATTCATACTAAGAATTGACTTTTTCTTTTTAAATTACAGGATGCAAAGAGACGGTGCCATCATGTGAATGCAAAATTGCTAAATGAGAAACAAGACACCTGGGAAAGCTGAGCTGAAAGTGCTTGTGAACAGGATGACAGACTGATTTGCTGTTGGAGACAACACTCAGGAAACCTCCTTCCTCCAAAAGACTTATTTCTGAGTGAGAGAAGAGGAACAGGAGGAAGCACGCAAAAGAGCGATGGGAATTGAGGGCCATGGTTACTTGAGATAAATGGCACATCCCTCGGAGTCTAGCCTGGTAGCTGTTTGCTTTTGCTTTGACTCTCTCTGCAGCTGCTGTTACTTTTTTGAAAGCTGCTGCTGGGTACTGCCACGGTGGCACTGGAGATTTCAAGAGCGACGTGGCTGCAGGGAGTGAGGAGGGGGTGGGCGGCCCGCCTCACCATGATTCAGTTGTGGAAAGTAGTGCGGCATGTGCGACAGCTAGAGCTCCACAGGTTGATCCTGCTGCTCATTGCCTTCAGCCTGATCTCCATGTGCATCCTGGCTTACTACGTCACAAACAGTCCCAAAATCAAGGAGCCACCACCCCTGCCCTTCAGTGACTGCAGCAACCAGCACCGCATCTCGATCCCACCGCAAGCCAGCTGGAGGCTTACAAAATCTGTGGACACCTCACGCACAGATCCTGTGGTGCTAGTCTTTGTAGAAAGCATCTACTCCCAGCTGGGGCAGGAAATAGTGGCTATCCTGGAATCTAGCCGGTTTAAATATCGGACAGAGATTGCCCCTGGCAAAGGGGATATGCCCACACTGACAGACAAAGATAGGGGACGCTATGCTCTTATTATCTATGAGAATATCCTCAAATATGTGAATCTAGACGCTTGGAACCGAGAGCTGCTGGACAAATACTGTGTAGAGTACGGAGTGGGGATTATAGGCTTTTTCAAAGCCAATGAGAACAGTTTACTCAGTGCACAGCTCAAGGGTTTCCCCCTTTTCCTACATTCCAACTTGGGACTGCGGGACTATCACATCAACCCCAGTGCTCCTCTGCTCTATGTTACACGGGCTAATGAGGTGGAGCAGGGTCCCCTGCCCGGTGATGACTGGACCGTATTCCAGTCAAACCACAGCACCTACGAACCTGTGCTCTTGGCCAGCACAAAGTCCTCAGAGTCCATTCCTCATCTGGCCACCCACAAAGCATTGCATGCCACAGTGGTGCAGGATCTGGGTCTGCATGATGGTATCCAGCGGGTTCTCTTTGGCAATAACCTCAATTTCTGGCTGCACAAACTGATTTTCGTGGATGCCATTGCCTACTTGACTGGCAAGCGCCTGTGTCTCACGCTTGATCGCTACATCCTCGTCGACATAGATGATATATTTGTGGGAAAAGAAGGCACTCGCATGAAAGTGTCTGATGTAGAGGTAAAATCTCCAGAAAATCATAGGCCCCGGATAAAATTCCCTTGTGCGTGGTAGGCCAGGAATGTCAAGATTGCATTTAGTTTGAGTGAAGGAGTTGATTGCTACAATTTTTCTGATCTTATACACAGACGAGTAACCTGCAAAGATACTGAGGCACAGTATGCAATGGTGCAATGTTCTCAATAAGTTTTTTTCTGGTTTATATTGAGCCTGTGCTTTGTGGGACCTGGTATCTCAGAATTTATAAGGATGTCTGCGATGGTCAGTCCCATCTCCTTTTTTACGTAGGGAATAAGCCTATGTTGAAACCTGCGAAAAAGCTGTAAGGGAAAGGCTGAGTACCTAAAGCTATGATGGCAGTAAGCCTATGACAGCAGCTGCCTTAAAGTTGTTTTGGAAACACACTAAAATGAAGGGCACTATGTTCTTTCAACCAAAGGTTGAAACAGAATATTTGGGGCAAAGATATAAAACAAAATAATTTTCTGCATATGTATCCCTCACCTGAACTGATCTTAATTCTTACCATGTTTCCAGGAGCACCCTCTCTCCTCACTGGGAGTCTTAGCACCTTTTCTAGATTTTATGCATCCATGCAAGATGCGTCTTTCAGCTCATCTCAGTTTTTTCAGGTGTGAGATCTTAGATTATAGTTCTTCTGCCAAGTTTAGCTTGGATCTCTTTAGATCTGTCTATTTAGAGCTAGTTTTGTCTTTTTAATTCATTTGAAGCTGCATACTTGAAGCAGCTCTAATTGCATACCATTGCTTATTTTACTTGCTCGATTCTTTACAGCCACCCTTGATCATAACTAACTGGAAGTTGTCGAAAACTGGGACAATCGTATGTAACACTTCTATAAAGAAAATGCTAACATTTTCATTTCATTGCAGTACCCTTTGTTTTGAGATGCTGAAATGCTCTGAAAGTGTATTTTCTGAATGATCACAGTCTTCTCTTATGCCTTCAAGTTCAAACTCACAGAGATTCCCAGTTCTGCGGTGTCTATGCAGGTTACAGTTCAGTGTGAAGAAACAGAAGATAGTCGACCAAAGCTTTTGGAGGCAAAGGCTGTTCCAGTGATGATAAAAACAAACCCAGATGAGATAATTCCAAAAGATGCTTTGTTTGGGTTTTAACAGTGAAATGGAGGAATAATCTGTGATCAGTAAGCAGAGAATCTCAGGCAAAGCAGATAAAGCCCAGATTTATCCATTTAAAAGAAGTTCTCTGATTGCAGAGCCATGAGAGGTTAATGAATTTTGATTTTTTAAAAGCGAGAAATAACAACATGGATTTGTTGATAGCCTCTCGCTGTGGGAGAGGGGAATATAATAGTGACAGAACAGCTGGCATTTTCTTCAGCCTTTTATGTAAAAGCTGTGTTTCAAGGCTGCTATCTCAACACAGTGTTCCTTATCTTAAAGCTTAGATTGCAGTGGTCGGGGTAGTGGTTTGAAGGTATAAAATTGACTCTGCTATCCCAGTGAGCTTGTTTGCCATATGCAGATCCGTGTTCAAACAGCTTTCCAGACAAAATGACTATTAAAAGGAAATGTTGGATATAACTTGCTTGGATGCGTGCCTATGGTGTATGTCCTGCATGAGATGAGAAATGTTTTTATTTGTGATGTTTAGAGGAGGATTGGTTAGCTTTTTATCTTCAAAAAGGAAAAAAGAAAAGGAATCGTGTTTGTTTTTACTTTAAAGATGATAACCCCTTGAGTTCCTGTTTCTGCTGAAGGACTGGAGCAAGAACTTGCAGTCCTCTACTGAAGCGAAGCACTTAGGAGCTGCTCAGGGAAAATGTTTTCCCTTGTAAAGTTTACCAGGGATTGAACTGCATATAATTAACAAAAAATCTTAGAGAATCCTTTCTCTTATCAGTAATTCCACGTTCAGTCTCTTGTAAAATCATAATCCTCCGAATTTACCAAACCTCCATGGAACTGGCCAACAAAGACTAATGCAAAAGGATCTGGCTTTTGTGATCCTTTCTGGTCTGCCTTAGGTATGCGGAAAGAAGATTAAGCAGATGAGTTTTTGCCTCTCTGGTGGTAATCTACAAGGGCATAAATAGCAAGCAGTCATTGCTCCTGATTCTGAGAGCAAGTTAAGTGCAAATCAAGGACTTCAGGTAATTGAATGGTGAGGATTAAAGAGAGAGTGTAGTAAGGATGGCTGTCTACCAGCTCTTGCCTTTCTAAATCACTTATGATGATCTTACCTGAAATCAAAATGCCCAGCAATTCTAGCACCCCCATTTTGGCATTGTAGAGAGCTGGAAATGTGAGCACCGTGAGCGCTTTCTCTTTTGACAGCACTGTTTTGAGCTATGCCATCAGGCAATGAGGAAGGCTACAGAAGATCCTTGCAAGAACGTGCTGCTCTGTAATGGGCAGTTCCACTGACGGAGGTGTTTCTGCAGCAGTGCTGCGTATGCTTTGCTTTGGATGCTCCCAGTATACTTTGCATAAGCAGCTGCGATGTGGATGTCAAAGCACTCTGCTTTCTTCCTCCACATCTTTTTACTGTGTTCTTTATCATTTGTCCATGTACTGTTTTCCTAACCTTATGGTATCCTCTCATCCTAGTTTCCATCTTTCAGCCTTGTTTCCCACATTTCTTTTGCTGCTTTTTAGAGATACCTGAGATAGAGGATATAATATTCAGGGTTGTGTGAAGCAGATAAAATCACTGCAAACACTCTTAGAAGATTAATATCTATATATATTCACAGCTAAATGAAGCAAAGTGGTATGAAAGTTGAGTTCTGTATTCATGTAATGCCTAGATGATAGACTCCTGATGGCTGTGGCACGCATGTCATCGTTCTGAGCTCTCCTGGGCAGCACTTTGCTGGGTTCTCTTGGATGCCCCATCTTTTCTTTCTGGGATGAGCCTTGCTGAGCTTCTAGCAGAAAGCAGAGATAGGGAAGGGTTCTTTTTGGCTGGCTGGTGGACAGGCGTACATCTTGGAAGGATTTTTGGAAAGGAAGACAGAAAATAGAAATTTGTGGAGAGTGATTTCTTAGGGTAAGAAACTTTCCTTTATAGAAATGGGGGACAGCTTCCAGTGCATCCAGTGAAATTTCTTAAATATGGACTTGAGGATCTGTTTGCGTTTGGCTAGTTAAGAAAAAGAGAAGGAGGGTGCAGAGGTGTCAGAAAAGAGAAATGCCATCTTCCCAGCCCATTTCCACAACTATACTGTTTCACCTTACTGCAGCTCACGGATCACTTGGAACCCATATGCTAGGGAACAGTGAATGATAATTCTTTTCAAATTAATCTCTAAATATTTTGCTTGGCACCTTACTCTCTTTGATCCCGTGCAGGTGAAAGACATTTATTCAGACATGTGCCGTGCCACCTTACGGCTGTGAGAAAGGACCCAGCATCAATGCAGAGATGGCTCATGATGAGCAATAAACCCTCCAAGAAGGCAGGGCTCTGCTATGCTCCACAGGGCTCCACAGTCTCAGAATTGCAGGGGCCCCCACGGACTCTCCCTGGGTCCCTCCCCAGCCACAAAGGATTGCTGCCTGCCGGAGCACAGCTTTTGGGGATTTATCATCAGACAGATGTGTTGTCATGGTAACCCCAGCCAGGCTTTAAATCTCCCTCAGCGCAGAGAAATGCTAAGCCTCTTAGCTGCTGTCTTTCCTCCCTCTACCTTCCCACTCGAGCTTAAGGAAGCGGATATGCCTTTCAGGGTAGCAGAGAGAAGTAGAGAGGTGTGGGACAGTTCTGGAGGCAATAGGAGGAAGTGGCACTTTTTTGCCTATGTGTTCCAAGTGCTGGTTCCGTGCTGGGTGCGGTGGTGTCACCTAGCTGGGCAAACAGGCTCTCTCTGGAGAGAGATGCACAGCTCCTAGTGCTCCCTGCTATGCGATGAGTCCCCATGTCTTAGGTGAAGGGAACTTGTGCAGCAAAGAAGGCTTCAGCCATCAGTCCTGCTGGCAAGTCACCTTTCTAAGCTCTACTTGCAAGTGTGGTGAGTTCTGGAGATGTCATGTGCCTTACATCTCTCAAAATACCACCTTTGAGTGGCAACTGGGATAAAGATGTGGTAGGCATGTGGAGGAGCTGGTATCTTTGTTAGAAATTTGTCTCAGGCTGCGGTTGTTCTTGTTGTTGCATGTATGTGTGGAGAGGGGGAAGGGGCAATGAAGTGCTTCTCTAGGGAAAACTCTGAAAGCTTTGTTATTTAAGGCCCTTGGAAAGCACGGAGAGTGTCTGCAGCACCGTAGAAATAAAATGGCTGGTCTTTTCTCCTTGCTTTGTGTGAGAGGGATGGGTCATGGGCTGCTTGTTTAGGGAAAAAGGGACTTTAGCCCACTAATCACCTCTCTCCAAGACGCATATGAAATAGATGGGTGGGTGATTGTGTTACTTAAGCCATTGTCTTTAAATTAATGTGATGTTCAGTTGGTCAACACAATTTTGAGATATTAGTAATGGCAATGACGCGTTCAGGATACCTGTGAGCGGTATGTGACAAAGCTAGTTTCTCAACTGAGTTGGCATTTGTGAAAGCACTTTCCAGTACCTAGGGAGCAGTGTCCCTCGGGGAGCAGGGGACACGTGAAGGCGGAACTGTTGTGCTCCTTTGTGCCCCTGCAGGCAAGGGGAGGGCAGCTGATGAAGGAAGATCTGTCCCTCTCCTCAGTTCCAAGAAGTCTGTATGCATTCTCTGGTGTTATGTGAGTGTACATTTGCATTTAGCCCAAGACTGGTGTTGAAAGGTCATCACCTTGGCACATCCACTGCTGAATTGCTTTCTTAGAAAAGTGATTAAAATGTAAATAACTACAGGGACAGGACCATCTCTGTCACCTGTCAACAGCCCTCCTGCCAAGTCCCTCTTTGATCAGGAACTGCTCCCATAGGGAGCTCCATCAGTCACTCTTTCCCCATCAGTAGAGGTAGTGGCAGAGGATGCATTTCAGGGCTTTGATTTTCACTGTTTTCTGACAGAAGAAATTCGGCTGGAATTAGTGTGCATCTTGCTGGTAGCATTCTGAGCTGCTTTTTTTTTTCTGTCATGACTGTCTGCTGTCTTACTCTGTAGGCTGCTGGACCTTGGGGTTGTGGCACAAGATTCCTTCCCCTTGGCTGTAGCAATTATTTTGGGTATTTAAATCAGACAAACAGGGAAGAGAGAACCTGTAGGCAAAATCATGACTGTGAATGTCAGCTCACTCGGGTTTTCTTTCCAGGATCCAGGAAATTTTCCAGCCAGAGATACCTCCCTGCCATTGCAGGACTCCTTATGTTGTTAGTTCTGTGAATCCACCTTTCCTCTTTGAATCATCCCTTAGTTACTGTTTGTGATACAGTTGAATTCTTTTCCTCTGAGTGTGCACCACGTCTAGCTCCATCTTGCTTTCCTTTAACCCACAGACTCAGAGAAAGGTGAAAGGTCCCAGCTGATGTGGGAGGGGAAGGGGATGTTGAGGTTTAGCCTGGGAAGACCAAGGGGCCTGTTGCTTGGAGGTGAGATTTGTCCCTTTGCCTCAGTACGGGCACTCTGGGTGCTTTACAGTGAGGTGGAGAGTGTGTGTGAGAGATGGATGTGACTGGGTTTTTAAAGCAGCATCATTCAGTAAGGCAAGATGGTACTTCACAGAAAGGCTCTACATGTGGAATCCTTGGCTACCTCACACCACAGGTAACAGTGCCGTAGCTCCATCTCCTGTGGCACCCCTACAGACTGAATTGGCACCAGCAGAGTAGAGAAATGTTACAGAACAACTGGGTATGAACATGTCTTTTTCCTTTTATTCACACAGGCTTTACTGAGCACCCAGAATAAGCTGAGAACTTTAGTCCCAAATTTCACCTTCAACCTGGGCTTCTCAGGGAAATTCTACCACACAGGTAAGCCTCTGGCACCCCGTTGTCCCAGCACCTGCAAATGGCCCACACATTTGCAGGAGCTTCCTTTTGCCCTGACAGTGTACAGGGCACATTCTCATGTAGTTCTGCTGCAGCTCTTGACAGAATCTCTTCTACCACTTGCAACTTTAGTCAGCTTCCTACCTTACACTTTGTGCATGTGCATGTCTGTATAACATATTAGACAACATATTCTGTTGGAACAACTTACCATTGCAGGGGCCTGGCCACTGCTTAGAAATATTGAGCCCCTGTTCTGCTTCATGTTTTTGCATCTCCTTATCTGTTCTCTGTAGGTACAGATGAGGAAGATGAAGGTGATGACATGCTACTCAAGCATAGGAAGGAGTTCTGGTGGTTCCCTCACATGTGGAGTCATATGCAGCCTCATCTTTTCCACAATGTCACTGTGCTGGCTGAGCAGATGAAACTCAACAAACAGTTTGCTGTGGTAAGGGGCACCAAGTTCCTCTACAGTACTAATCCTAAAGCATGCTTCCTTGGGAATAGCTGTTCAGACCCTGCCAAAGACAAATACTAGTCAAGTAACATCAGTCCTAAAAGTTTAAATTGGTGCATGCCTCCTGCTGTCTTCAGGCAAGAAAGAGAATTCACATGCCTGCCTGTGCAGTGTTTCCTGGCACCTGCATGGCCCCAGGCAGCTCCGCTGCATTCCAGGGTGCAAATCCCAGGGCTCTAGTTTGCTGAGGTGTGAACTTGTTGTAGCATCACCTTCCAAATCCAATTATTGTATAAACTGGCAGTGAGAAGGCATTTCCTGTTCAATCCTTACTCAGCGGTGGTTTTGTAGGAAATCATCTACTCGGTAGTATAAAATGCTCTGTGTCCTGGCTCTGGCCTCCTCAGACGATGCTGGAGGGAGTCTTTTATCTAGGAAGTCCAGGGGAAAATCCCTTGGTTTTGGCAGAGGAGGAGGGAAGCCTTGAACATCTTACATTACATAGACAACGTCTGCTTTATGCTTACAGCACAGAGTTGAATATAGCATGTGTGGTTGTCTGAAAAGACGCGTCCTTTTCACCCCTAGTTTGCTTCTGTTGATGGCAATCCCCTTGGGAATAGCAAGCTGCTGTCTCATGTTCCCATGACGCAGTCAGAGTTGGAATGATCCTGGATTCAGAGTACAGTTGCAGCATTATAGAAACAATTTAATCTCCTTCTTTTCATGCTTAAGTAACATTGTAGTCTCTTGCTAAAAGAGAAAAAGCACAGAACACAATTATACGTAATTAACATAAAAAAGCTAGCAGTGGGAAGAGAAGGCTGTTACTTCATTTAGGGTCTCTGGTTTTATTGTGTACCACCAGGGCAGAGCTGTCATCATTCTTATTGTTACCAGAACCACATAGTAGAATTAAGAACCATGAAATTCAAATATCTCTTGTAATTTTAGTGTAGCTCTGGGCCCCATATCTTCAGCCTCAACAACCACTAGCTTCGTGCCTGCTTTTCTTTGAATTGCTATCTTCAAGACAGACCCCAGCTGTTCTCCTTCTTCCCTTCCATGTCAGTTAAGGAAATTGTTTTCCTCCTCTAGTGACTCAGACCTAGGCATAGTGGGTGTGAGATGTGTGACTTAACAGCATTGATTGGTTCATTTGTAGTAACCAAGGAGCCTGACTTGAGGCTTTGAATTAATCTGACTTGTCACGCCTGTAAGCTACAAGACTGTTCTTGCAGCAGCTGTTCCAAGTGCTGAACATTCTTGTTGATACAGAATCACCCTTCCTATTTCTATAGATACATAATGCAAGAAGTATCTCAGGTTTCCCAGTCCAGAGAGATTTCTTTTTACCCTGCTCTCTTGGCTCCAGATTGGAAACTGTTGCTGAATGATCCTTAGTAAGGATAATAGTTAAGTACTGAATGATCAAGCTGCATATTGTGCTTCCAGGAGCATGGGATCCCCACAGACTTGGGCTATGCTGTAGCCCCCCATCATTCTGGGGTTTATCCTGTCCACACACAACTCTATGAGGCATGGAAATCTGTTTGGAGCATCCAGGTAACGAGCACAGAGGAATACCCACACCTGCGACCTGCCCGGTACCGACGTGGATTCATCCATAATGGAATCATGGTGAGCAGAGCCCACAGTCTCCTGAGCAGGACTCGTTTCCTGCCCAAGGGACACTCTCCTAATGACCTGCATCAAACACATTAATCTCAGTATCATCCATATTTCCAGAATGATTAAGTGAAGTAAAAAGAAGAAACTTGGCTACAGACAGTTTTTTGTTTCTTAGTAGAATTCAGAGGTCAGTACTGAACAGAGAGTAAAATTAAGCATGACAAGATCAAACATATGTCCCACTCACTCACTTGTTCGCACTCTGCTAAGTGAATGTGTGAGAAATATCAAAGAGACCTCTGAAACTGTTACCTGTATCCCTTACTCCTCATATTGATCTGTGGGGTACCACCTAGACACATCCATGTATAGATTTCTGTTGCACCTGCCTCTTACCTGACTTTCATTTTATATTTCAGGTTCTGCCTCGACAGACCTGTGGCCTTTTTACCCACACCATCTTCTATAATGAATATCCTGGAGGCTCAAAGGAGTTGGACAAGAGCATTCGTGGAGGTGAACTCTTCCTGACGGTGCTCCTGAACCCAGTAAGCTCATCTGCAGTGGGGATCAGTGCGTGGGCGTCACAGCTTATTCTTGTGATGTGGGAAAGGACTGGATCCTGTGGAGGACTCAGTGTAATAACTCATTGCAGTGTAGATATCTCGAGTGTGAGGCTCAAGAGATGTGAAAAAGAGGGCCAGAGAGGTCATGGCTATTTAAGGTTGCTTTGCTTTACTCGCTGCTAAGGAAGAAGTATAGAGTGTTGGCGAGTGCTGTGGTCTTCACCTAGAAGTGAGCCAGGGTGATGTGCTGAGCACAGCCTGGCATGAAGTGGATGTTCCCTACACTGCTGCACCTTCTTGAATTATTAGTGAGACATGCCTTGGTGCCTTCTGTCCCACACACATCTGATTCTTCTTGGCTTGTCCCCAGGCACACTGATGAATTTTTATTCTGAATAAGTGCTTTCTCTGGGCTTTTCTTAAGCAATGTACTTCCCATCTTTTCAGAATGTATATACCGAAAGCAATTACTGCATGCTGTTTTTTGTGATGTAGCTGTCACCCTGAGGCATTTTTGGGTATCTGTGTCTAACACAGCTGTTTCTCTTTCTCATTTAATGCTTATCGGTTCCATCAGGACACCAAGCTACTGTAGTACTGTCAACACTATGCAGCCCCTTTCCAATTCTTAGCAATGGAAGGCAAATGACATATTTCCCATTGAAGCTGGGAAGAGATGTGCTAGGTATCAAAATACAAGAAAAGACAACCACCACAACAACCAAAAAACAAACAAACAAACCCAAAACTCAGTCATTTTTTAAAAATCCTAAATGAGTAGAATAGGAGATTAAGCTTTGTAGCCCTCTCCAACCATAGATTACAATCCCTCACTTTCATGCTTATTGACTGCTGCAGGAAAACTTGCTGCTCTTTTTGTCTGATCCTATGTATGATAGCTTTCTCAATTCTCCTGAATTTCTTTATTTTTAAAGCTGATTTGCCACGTATTGTCATCCATTTCTCTGAGTGAGCATTGCCTTGCCATGATTAGATGGCGGTTTTTGAAATGGCTACTTCTGTAGCTATTTCTGATGTCTTTCCTTAGAATTTCCAACTTTCTGCCTCCTTACTTCTCCTTTATGTATTTTTTCATCAGTGCCCAAGTTTGGGTAAGAAACCATGCAAGCCAATCCAGGAGAGAGCAGATTGGTTCTGATGAGGTGTGAGCCATGGAGTATTGGTCACAGTCATTGAGTACTTATTTTGTAGGATTGGTCATGCAACATCAGTGACTGTGCTCACCATGACATTTTCTTTCATTCCCTGCTTCCTTTGGATCTCAACTGCAGGGCTGAACACAGAGCTTTAGCCACCTTTGGTTGGAGTTGCAAAGGCTCTGTGAATCAGAAAATCAAACTTCTCTCAGTGAACTTAATTTTTTTGTTTTCTGTTTTTCCTAGACTAGTTAGGAGACTACAGCAGTCCTTGCTAAAAAGCTGTAGGGGTTTTTACTTCCAGTTCTGGAAGCCAACCTTAAGCCCTCAACACCACAGACAGAATTATTAACTTCATTCACAACCAGCAAATTCACCTTAATAAAAGTCTTTCATAAGGAGAAAGCTATTCTTGGCTTTAAATATGGGGTGATCTTTGCCATCATTGGTTGACACCTTGTCCCACTTTATAATAGCCAGATTGTAAAGAAGGCTGCACAAATAAGCAATGTGAAACTGGAGAGCTCTAGATCTCTCTTGGAAAACCAGCTGCCAGACTATTTGAGAGACCAGTGCTGGTCTAGAAGGCTGTGTCAAGGAATTTTTAAAAACACAGTTTGTACATCAACCTGTTAAAATTTACTGATAAGCACGTGTGTGTTGAGGCAGCTGGGAGTGATTTGTGATCCAAAAAAGTTTGGTAAGGTCGTGCTGTGGTACAGGATTGGCTTACTTGGCAGTTGCACTGTTGGCTCTTTGACTTTCAAAACTCAGATGCCTTCAGACATCTTGTATGTTTACACTTTCCCTTCCTTTTGGCAGGGAAGCATTTCTCTCTCTGTCAGCAGTGGAGCACCATGCTTTAAGCTCCTTTTCATTCATTGCAGTGATTCAGACTCTCGTATTCCTCCCACTCTGATAGAGCCATCTCAGAGACTTGATAGAAAGCTGGCCAGCCCCGCAGCCCCAGCAGTGATCCACAGCAGATTTGGACTACCGTCTCTCAATCCTTTCTGGTGCTTCCAGCTCTCTTTGAGTGGGTATACATATGTAGGAGTCTCCAAGCCTGTGTGCATGTGATTAACTCCACAGTGCAAACAGATGATGTTTGATCTTCTGACTAGTGAACAAGATCTGATGTCAGTAAGGAGAATAGTTGTTGATGTTTAATGGACAGGCTGCCTCGTGCCAAGACTGTTTCCCAGAAGCAAAGGGCACCCTCCTGATCATTTCCATGCCATTGTTGATTGTGGAAGGGAGTGAGAGAGGAGGGCTGTGTGACCACTGAGCTAGTCCTGTGTGCTACTGATCGTGCATGGGAGAGAGGAAGAGACAGGAATTGAATGTAGGCTATGTCAGGAGTAGTACCTGAATCTGTTTTGCTAACAGGAGCTGTGGCAGTGCACTGCAAGCTTCCAAGCCTTGTTTAGCAGTGCACGTGTTATACAGTATGACTGCACACTCAGAAATACAAGGAAATGTTTGGGCTTGGCTTGTCTTCTCGCAAGTCATGTTGCTGGAGACTCTTTGCAAATGACACCATTGCCTGTGTGAGCATGGGTGGGCATGAAGTTTTCACTGAATACAATTGTCTTCAGACACAATTGCTAGCCTTGGTCACGTGTGAACTTTTTTATTATTCTGGAAACCCTACAAGTGTCCCAGGTAGCGACCTGTGTTCTCCCTGCTTGGATTATGCCCGTGAGAAAGATGCTTTCTGCAGCAAACTTTTCTTCTAAATGTTGCAGCAGCAAATCAAAGGGATGAGCTGCCTTTTGCTGTCACACCACCTTCTGGTGTCTTTCAGAAATGGGCAAAAGACAACGTGGCATACATTCTTTTGCCTTCTGATTTTTGCCACGATGTGGCCCAGATCTTTCTGTGTTGTGTTTAGAATTGTAGAATAATGGAATCCTTAGAGTTGGAAGGGACCTCTAAAGGCCATCTAGTCCCAGCTCCCCTGTAGTGAACAGGAACGTGCACAGCTCAGTCAGGTTGCCCAGGGCTTGATCCAGTCTGGCCTTGAAAGTCTCCAGGGATGAGGCCTCAACCACATCTCTGTGCAGCCTGTTCCACTGCCTCACCACTCCCACTTTAAAAATCCTTTTCCTTATATCCAACCTAAATCTACCCTCCTTAAGCTTGAAGCCATTTCCCCTTGCTCTGTCAGCACAGATCCTGCTCAGGAGTCTGTCCCCTTCTTTCCTGTAGCTCCCTCTAAGATAGTGGCAGGTCTCTCTCAGGTCACATCACAGCCTTCCCTTCTCCAGGCTGCACAGCCTGTATCGGTCCCAGCACTGACCCGTGGGGGACACCGCTCATCACAGGTCTCCATCCAGACACTGAGCCACTGACCACCACTCTCTGGACCTGATCCTGCAGCACATCGTTTTTACACAGCAGCACCAGGTGCACGCACTGCTCTTTGCAGTGTGGGTGCCGGAGCCTGCCTGGCAGGGCTGCTCCATCAGCTCGGTGGGAAACCAGAAGTGAAAGATGCACGGGCAGATGAATGTGATAAATCTTTTAACTGTGCTCAGTTTCCTTGTGTGTTAGTGCCACCACTGTTTGCTGTTGCCTACTCAAAGGCCCTGGTGTGTTGAGCACTTTATGGGTAGGATTACGTTAACTTTCAGTTAATCTTGCCAGTACCTCTGTTTGCACTGAGACCATTCTGTGGTGCCACTGTGAAAAAGACTGAATTCAGACATCCGAACTGCCAGTGAATGTATTCGTCCAGTGCCATCTGTCTCCTCCTTCCTCCTTTTCCTCTTCCCTGCTGTGAGAGGGAAGGCCATTCCTGCTCCCTGCCAGCGCAGTGTATTGCTGCCTGCTGACATCACCTGCCACCTTTAGGGTTCAGCAATGGGTGCTTGGAGAGAGGCAGCCTGTTCTCCCATAAAACAGGCTTTGAAAGTTTTTGACTAGAAGAGGTTCTCTGACTAACCTTTGTTCCTCTCAATGTCCCAGAGCCACTAGAGTGGGATTTTGAGCCTATTCTGGACTCACAGGCAGGGCTCATCCTCTACCACTATTCCCCAGGGTTGCTGAGAGGTGCATGTCCCTCCTCTCCATAGTTTCTGCTGCTCTGCAAGCGCTAAATTTCTTTTCTTTTTCACCAGCACAGTGCTTGCTGTACCTGCAGATGGACGTTTGTCAACCCAGACCACCAGGGCAGTTTGAGGTGTGAGCAGCCTTGGCAGTACAGTCAAGTCAGGAGGAAACAGTGCTGTTACCTGATTCAGCAGTATCCCATGTCCTTATTTTCAGATCAGCATCTTCATGACCCACCTGTCTAACTATGGGAACGACCGCCTGGGATTGTACACTTTTGAGAGCCTGGTCAAGTTTGTGCAGTGCTGGACCAACCTTCGCCTGCAAACACTGCCCCCAGTCCAACTTGCAAAGAAGTACTTTGAAATCTTTCCCCAGGAGAAGAATCCCTTGTGGCAGGTGAGAAAACTGTTTTATTCACTCCCAGTGGTTTTCCTAGAGCTACGTTTGATATTTAAAGCAGAGAAACTGCTGATGAAAAGCACAGAGTGGTAATGCATGAAGGTTTAACCTTTGTGGCTTCAGGCTGCAAGGGGCAAATTACAAAGTGGAAGGGATGGCGGGTGGGAGGCCGCAGTAATGGTGTGAGCTTAGGGACAGGGAGGCTGAAGAAAATGACTGCAAAGAGAGGCTGTAGACATAGTCATTAACGGGCTTCTATAGAGCAAAGTGCTGTGAAATGCTGAGTGTATGAGGAAGAACCCTGTTTGTTGCTGCAAGAGCATGCAGGCATGTTAACATGATTAATCTTAAAGTAATTTCACACCGCAGAATTCATGTTCATTAAATAAAAACATGTTTATTCCATTTTATCCCAGAGCAGCAGCTCTCCGCCTGCTAATGAGCAGATGAAATTAACTGAAGGTGATAGAGTTGTCTGTCTGCCAGCAGTTCACAGATGCTGAGCCGTACTACCGTGGTGGCCCAGCCCAGTCTGGCTACACAGGGCGAGGCCTGTGGTTAATGCTCTCGGAGGGACTTTGGCTTCTGTGTCACTTCAGAGCTTTTGAAAAATGTTCCCTCCTGTTTTTATCTAACTCTTCTTGATGCTTGGCAGAGCAACAGTGCGGCTGTGAAGTGTTCCTCGTATGCTAATAGCATTTTCCCTAGAGGATCAGCTTTCCAGCTTTTCCTCCCATTTTCATTAGCTCCTGTGGTAATGCTTAATCCCATCGTTTACGCTGCAGAATCCCTGTGATGATAAGAGGCACAAGGATATCTGGTCCAAAGAGAAAACATGTGATCGACTCCCCAAGTTCCTCATTGTGGGACCTCAGAAAACTGGTAATGTGAATACTTTATCTAAAAACAGATTGCATCTTTCATCTCATTCCTCCAGAGAGGAGAGCTGGAAAGGTCTGTGTTGCAGATCTGTACTGCTGCCCTTCACACAATCTGCCAAATGTCCACAGAGGATGTTTCAGAGAATCTCACATTTGCTCTATACAAAATCTGGCAAGTCTGTTGCTTTGAGTCTTGATGCTTTCTTTGCACCAGTCCTTATTTGCAGGGAAAAGCCCTACCTGCAGAGTTGTGTTCTGGCTTTTCCACACGAGCTCGGAGAAACTGTGACCTTTCTTAGTTTGTCACAAGACATAAGCTGTCAGCAGGACTAAACATGCGCTTAGCAAAGGTTACAGTGAGTGTCCCCTAGTGCCTTTATTGTGACAGATCTGTGTACCCGCTGCATCCTCCATGTCACTGCCAGTAGGAGGTTGAGATCCTCTTTTGTCTGACCTCTGTCACCGCCTCTTAACTGCTGCAGCATTGTGGTTGGCAGTGACATGACTGTCTGTGTGTACTGTCCTGAGGAGTCCCTTCTAGCCCGAAGAGAGCAAAATCTCTTCAGCCAAAGCCAGGTCTTCAGACCTTGGCTTTCTCTGCAGTGCAGTGGAACAGCAGGCACCAGCCCAGCCCAGCAAATCCTGGCCTGAGGCAAGGAGCTTGTCCCAGGCAAACTGCTGTCTCTGGCCTGTGTCACTAAAGCTCTGTTGGAGTGTGTGCAGCATGGGTCCTCTGCATCATGGCTCAGGCTGCTCGCAGTTACACAGTAAGAAAGCCTTGTCCTGTACTGACCTGCAGAAGCCCCATAGCTGGGCACAGAGCAGGATTATCAGGCTTGGTTGGGTAAAGGGAAAAACACCCACAGCAGATTCAGGCCATGCTATCTGTAGCTGAATTCCCATTTGAGGAGATTAATGTCCCCAGTATGTCTCCTTCCCAAACATGTGATACAGTCCTGCAGTGCCCACACCTCCTTCTCTTTAGCAGGTGTGATTTCTGCCATGTAGTAGCGTGGCTGCACTTCCAGGAGGAGAAGAGTTGGGAACAGCCCAACTGTGTCAGAAACACAATGTAGCTGACATGGCAGTTGTGCTGTGGAGGTGACTTAATCAGCTGTGTAAGCTGAGGTGTGGGACTGAACTATTGAGAGCCACACTCTATCTCAAAGTGCTTGGTGTCTCTGCTGTTGCAGCTTGTGTGAGAGTGGGTTAACACGCTCTGCAGTGTAGATAAAGCTTTTAATTCAGCAAATTAAGTGTGAGTAGGCTCTGCTAACTTGTTCCTGTTGCAGGCACAACAGCTGTGCATTTCTTCTTGACCATGCATCCAGCTGTCACCAGTAACTTCCCGAGTCCATCTACTTTTGAGGAGATCCAGTTTTTTAATGGACCCAACTATCATAAAGGAATTGATTGGTAAGAATCCTGATGTGTGTTCTTCTGTCCTAAGTTGCCCCTGCTTTGTCTTATCCTGAATGTGCCTTTTTGTCCACCTCAGCCTTCTTAGTAGCTTCTCCACTTCTGACCACTTGTTTTCATTGCTGCTGCCCAGCACATGTTCTGTATTTGCCTCCTAACCCAACTGCTTGCTCACAGGAGTAGGACAGTTAGTTTCTGTTCTTAATGACTGCTCACCAGCAGATACCTTGGGGCATGATGTAGCTTTACGAATTAGAGTCCTCTTTTACTGATTTAGTTTGCTATCGTGAGATTTCTACTCCTTTGACAAGCAAAATAAACAACAATGTGCTTCTTTAAAAGTTCTTTGTGGTTTCTGATGTAAGACACACAGGACCATGTCCATGATGTTGTTCTGAGCCCTTCAGATTTACAGAGATAGCACTATATGCCTTACATTGACTGCAGTTTTTGGCCACATGCATACCCTCCCCTTTACCTGTACAAGTATGCAGTTATGACAGTGTTTCCACGTGACAGGGAATACAAACCACTGTGGCACTATTTGAGGAGAAGCAAAGACATCATTTTGCCAAGTGCCATTTCTTTGCTGTGCCACTCTGCTCACCAGTGTCCTCATCTGTTTGGCAGGTACATGGAATTCTTTCCAATCCCCTCCAATGCCAGCACAGACTTCATGTTTGAGAAGAGTGCCAATTACTTTGACACAGAGGTGGTACCAAAACGTGGTGCAGCCCTGCTTCCTCGAGCCAAAATCATTACTGTCCTGATCAACCCTGCAGACCGAGCCTACTCATGGTATCAGGTAACTTTTCTCTAATGTTCTGTGGGCGAGCACTTGAGAAGTATTCCAGTAGGGTGAGACAAAAAGCCTGGGGGTAGAAAGCTAGGGATACGTGTCCATAGGGAAGCCAGGAAAGGTGATGCAGGCTGCCTGGAGAGCGTGGACAAAGTTACATACAAAGGCAGTGGTGTCTGCTTATATTGAGTCAGTGTGGTCTGCACAGAGATAGCATGGAAAGGGAGGAATTTTGTTTCCTGCTCCTAAATTCAGCTTATGTTTTTCAGCACCAGCGAGCTCACAATGACCCTGTGGCACTCAATTACAGCTTCTACCAAGTGATCTCTGCAAAATCCCAGGCCCCTCAGGAGCTGCGCAACCTGCAGAGCCGATGCCTGCTCCCCGGCTGGTATTCAACTCACCTGGAGCGCTGGCTAACGTACTTCCCCTCTGGGCAGGTAGGAGGTTTGGCAGCAGAGTAAAACAGATTAATAATGCTCTGACAGTGCTGACTTTGGAGGAGATAGTGCAAAACTACAGGGTGTAGTGGATGAACACTGCAGGCTGACCTGAAACTAAGATGACAGTGCAGGGACTGGTCTCATGCAGTCCTTTCTAGGTTTACTGTAGATGAGCAGAGAACAAATCTTCCTCCCTTGCTCCTTCTGTTTTCCCATATCCCTTCCCCTTGGTCCCTTTATATTGTTTTCATTTCTCCTTCTCTCTTATTTTTTGGAACGAGAGCCACCATTTGCTTCTCCTACTACAAGCCAGTAAGAAATCAGGCTTAAATAATTCAATTTTACACTGTACTGTATTTGTAAATGTAAATGACTACAGAGGTTCAGGAGGAACAGCAGCATCAGTGCTCCCCTCCTTTCATCCAGGCAGCATGCAGCCCTGGGATCCCCTACAGGCCCAGCTGGTGTTCATCCACTTGTGGTTTCACTGCTTTAAAGAGAAGCTCTTAGACTCTGCCACTTGTTAGCTTCCATGTTGCGAAGTCTTTAGCTGTCTGCAGACGTTTAACTTTGTAAAAGGTCAGTTAATATACTCTACAGACCATTTCTGTCTCAAAATTCCCAAGGCAATTTATAAATTAAGACATTATGAGTCAGAAAATATTTTTTCAATTTCTTCCTGATACTGCAGTTATCCTCAGACAGTCTGTATTCCAGCAGTCTTATAATGCCCGTTAGTCTCTTGAGATTGCTGCTTTGGCAGTCAGTAGCTGCACTTGATAGATCTGCCAAGACTAAAATTAGAGAGAAGGGAAAATAAATCAGAGACCTCTATCTCTGGTTACTGTCAGAGTGCGACTACTGCAATTCAGCTATTTGTAGTGGAGTAATTAGCAGGAAGAGTAAGTGATTGGTGCCACATCACAAGGAGAAGTTGTGGTGAGCAGGAACTCCTACAAGACAGCATGATGTGTAGCCAGAAGCTATTGTACTACTCCTGCAACTCATGCCTTCTCTGCATGAGAATTAAATCAGTAGCTCAGCCTGCCTCTGTTATAAAACTGATGCTAGGCAAGAGCTGGTTACTGCGTTCCTCCGTGTCTGTGGCAAAGCAGGCAAACAAATGTTGAATGTTCCTACATAAAATGTACTGTCACATTCTTGGGCTTCAATCTCACTGCCTTACTATTCCTGCAGATCACCGACATGAGGAATAACAGAGCCAGGGGCACCAACTGGGTGGTCACTTTAAAAAAGAGAAAGGGAAAGAAACCTGCATTGCACGGCCACTCTTTGTGGTGGTAGCTTTGCACTGGCGCACCATTCCTATGCTTGCTAAGAGTCAGGGTCTCCTACGTTCCCCAGACTTCAGTGTATGTAACTGTTTTTCTTTTGAATAGTTGGTATCAGCAACTGTTGTTTATTATCTATTATATGTATAACAGGAGAATAATCTTAGGTTACGGAAGAACACAGCATAATGACTGACATCTGAAAAAAGGATATGCAAGAGCATCTAGAAATAATGCTATTATGGGAGCTCAATACTGGGTTCCAGGGGGGGCTGCCCAAAGACAAGAAATTAGACAAACACTGTGTGGCTCCAAAATAAGCAGACACCAGTAGCCTATACTCACAGGAACGAAGGCAAGGGACAGTTCTGAGAGCTGGAAAGCTCAGCACGAGCTGTCGGTGCTCTTATTTCAGATTCTCATTGTGGATGGTCAGGAGCTGAGACACAACCCTGCCTCTGTAATGGACAACATCCAGAAGTTCTTGGGAGTCACACCGCTCTTCAACTACACTCAGGCCCTAAGGTAGGAAAGTCATTTTTGGAGAAGCTACTTCCTTAGCCAAGTGTGGTACAGTAAGCATTTGATTAGAAGAATACATCTTTTCTCAGACCACAAGGCCTGCCAAGGTTTCAGAGGTATGTCTAAACCTCAACATCAATTTCAGATGGTTGTGTCTGGATGGCATAAGACCCTAGACTGGACCTGTAATTTAGTCCAACGAAATGAAAGGCACTGTCACGGAGAGGCATGAAGTTGCTCACAGCAGTAATTACCATGTTTTTCTTTTGGTCTTTGTGGTTTCAGAAAAGGTGCTGGAACTATTAGAGCTCCTTATGCTTTGTGTTATACCTCAGTCTTGCAGAAAGCAGGGAACGTGACAGAAATGAATGGCAGGCTGCTCTTATCTTCACCTAGATGGAGATTAGGGACACACTGTAAGCTCTGAGGTAAAGAGTCTGTTATTACAGAAGATGTGGACTTGACAGGCGTCGAGTGCTGTCTGAGGAATTGTTAGCAGAGGCAGTACCTCGCTGCTACCCAGTTAATGTTAGTCAGCCATTACTGTATGTTCTCCATAGTGCAAGTGCAATTTGAATGGATTAAGTGCTAGCTGAAGGTGAACTGAGGCAGTATCAGTATTCAGTGCAAACTCTGCAATCCCACTGGAAACGTGGACTGTTGTTCCTTCCTGCTGAAACCTGACTTTTCACAGCTACTCTGCCATCTCAGCCTCTCCTAGATGAGGGCAGTAGGTGTGTCTGTGTATGTGTGTAGGTACACTGCAATTGCTCTTCCTTTAACAGTAAGGGTAGGAGTACCTATTTAGGCCTCCTCCTCCTACAGGTGTTTTCCAAAGGAGTGGCACACGGCTGCCCTGGGGTGTGCAGATTTAAAGAAATATCAGATTACTCGACAGCCTTGCAGAAGGATGTCACAGCAGTCAAGTACTAAACACAACAACAACAAAAAAACAACCTGAATTGCTCAGATAAAAATTAATAATAATTACAATAGTAAATTAAGTATTGAAACGGGAAATACCTGTGCAGCTATTTAGTTTCTGCTGCTGCTAATTGGGTGTGTGGCCATACCTTCTAAATATCAGTGTCCTTTTCAGATTTGATGAAGCAAAAGGATTTTGGTGCCAGCTGTTAGATGGAGGAAAGACTAAATGCCTGGGAAAGAGTAAAGGAAGAAAATACCCCGACATGGATTCCTCGGTGAGTAACTTCCTCAAATTTGTTAGCAGCAAGAGATGAAATGCAATGAGCCAATCCACCTGGATTTTCATACTGCCAGCAATAGGAAACGACCCGTGGACCTGTGACAGAAACACGCTAAGGGAACATTTTCTTTCACGCTAATGTAGTTTGTCTTTTCCATGCAGTCACGTCTGTTCCTAAGAGACTTCTACCGGGAGCACAACATTGAATTATCCAAGCTGATGAACAGACTCGGACAGCCCCTTCCAACCTGGCTCCGAGAGGAACTGCAGAACTCCAGCTGGAGCTGAGAGGGACTCTCCTGTTCCCAGTGCTGCTGGGATGTGTGGTGCTCCAACACGTGCTATGATGCCATCTCTCTTCAAGCCAAAACAAGTGGACAAATGAGCAGTAGCAGAGAATGTGCATGTGGAGCCTTTCCCCACCGCTGGGAAGGGCTGCTGCTTCTGACACTGCCCTGGGGCATGGAGTGCAAATCTCATTCTGGAGTATTAATGGTGTGTCACACTTTGACTCTTACTTGCAGGAAGGATTTGTAATGCCTGCCCTACTTCAAGCAGGAGCGAGAGCACGGTTAACACTTTATGTTTAAATTACTCTTCTCAGTATATGAAACGGGCACTAGTTGGAGGGTTAAAGTCTTTCTCCCCTGAGTCCAGGAAAAAAAAAAAGACGTAAGAGGTAAGATACAGAGCCCACTGATGAGAAAAGAGGAACAGCTTAAGAAAAGGGGAATCTAGTCTAGTGAACCTCAGCTTTTATCCAGTAATCCAGCAACAGCAAGGTGCAAGAACACCTCTTTACTCCCCCTGTAGACACAGTGGCCACGACCATTACTTACAGTGCCACTGTGTGTGTGTGCTGGGGACTGCGCCGTCTTGGAGGCACGTAACAGACATGAGATTCCCTCTCCTTACCCGCTGCCTTGCTGGTGCAGTACGGCATCCAGTGACTCTGGGCAGTGGGCAGTGGGAGATAAGGCAAAGCTGCAGATGCTGACACAAAATTCATTTCTTACCATAGGGGAAAGGTTGCCATGTGCGACAACAGGGCAAGTATTTCTCTGCAGGGGCTTCAGCCATTTCAGAAGATAGCCAAGGAATGGTAAGTCAGTCCCCTTTGAGCACTTTGGAGGCCTGTGTTAGCAGAGCACAGTAGCTGGGGGAGGCAAATCTCAGGTACTGTTAAATAAGGCTGAAGTAGCTGAAAGCAGAGAGTTCAGTTCCCCCTGTCTGATTAACTTAAAAAAAAAACAAAAAAATAGAAACTTTTTTTTGTCTTTTCAACAGCTCCAGGTCCTCTACCATGTAAGCTAACACCTGGTAACCACCCCCCCCCCCCCCCCCGCAGTCCAGCAGTGCAAGGAGAAATAAAAAACCCAACCCAGAGTAAGTACCACTATGATACACAGGGAGGGCTTAGCATTTTAAGCAAGAATGTGGTTTCCTGTATCCAAAAGGGGCTGTTTGTTTAGGTTACTATTTCTGCACATGGTGGATATTTTGAGTACACTACGGCGTTGTGCCTCCTCTTGCAGTTGCTGGATAATTTTTCTCAGAGGAAATCCTCCATCATGGTTGTACGTGTTTTCTGTCGCTGAGCCATGGGCTTCTGAAGTTGTTTGGGCTGTTGTCCCTCCCTCCTGGGCACAGGTGGAACTGTACCGCTGTGGTTCCTAAGAGGGGCAGGATCCATGTGAACACAGGTTATGGAAACTTCCACAACTGTCACGAGCTCCTTTTCTCCTAGCAGTGGTGAAAAGTTGCTTCAACCAAGCTTTTCCATTGAGCCTTAGGTATTGTGTATTTCTGAATGAATGGTGCATTTACCATTGTATGTAAATGTATATAGTATGCAATATAGTATTTTATTTCATGTGCCCTTGGAAAGGGTTATTTTGTGCAGCCAAAAAAAAAAAAAAAGACAAAGACTAGAAACCCCTCTCTCACTCCTGTTAGAGAGAAAAGCCCAACTTCCTGCACTGGATCATGTATAGCATCATTCACATTGAATGATAATGAAGAAATTCTTGGCTCTCAAAACTGAGCACAAGTGTCTGAATAAAGGCTAGACGTAGTAGTAAGTGGATTCAATAAATGTACTACTTATTTTTCTTCCTTGTGATGATTTGGAGTGATGTCATGAACCATAAGCTGGTAGAAAAACCCTGGAAAACATATTCCACTCCTTACAGCTGACATCTGGGAGGGCAACAAAGGTGGTGGTTGTAATTATAAAATGGTAACTTCTTTTTGCAGCTGTCACAGTGTCGTAAAGATGTCTTTCTTGGTATGTGCAGCTGGAAGCTTGCTGAAGCCAGTACAGCACAGAGAACCCATGGTCGGACCCTGACTGGGTTGCTCTACTGATGACTTTTAAGCTATTCCCAGCTACTGCTGCAGCTCCCAGCTGCTGTGCTGCAGCAACAGAGCTTTGCTGCGCCACTGCTGTCCAGATGTGCAGCCATTGCATGGCCTTGGCCAGCAGCCCGTGAGTAATCTACGGTAACACTGAACCTTACATTCAAGCTGCAGCAGAACATTATCTAAATATTCACAGTTGTGACAGAATTATAAAATAACCTTTCACCTCTCTCTTTACCATGCACATCTGAAACAAACACAGCATCTGCAAAACGGGTATTTTTTACGTTCTGCCACAGCAGCCCAATGCTGCTGCTCCATTACACACAGATCCTTCCTTCTCTGAATCCATTACAGGTTGTCTCTTACACCTTTACTTCGTGCTTTACCCTGGGGACGTGGTAAATCTTCAAGTAGATGGATTCAAACATTAAAAAATAGTCAAGGTTCCAGGAACAAATTTGGAAGGGGCTTACTAAATGTCAGGGCTGTTAACAGGCAACAGTCCTTCAATCAAGGCAGGAAAGAGCAGCTCTGTGCTCTCATTATTTGTCTTTCCATCCCCACTGATTTCTTTGTTGCTGTGCTAGTTCTTCACCGCTTACAGTAATGGAAAACAAATACCTGCTATGGCTAGATCCAGAAGTAAGATGTCCTTATCTGATTTAGCCAGACACACTGATTACTTGTTCCTGACACAGTCACCTTCCTGCTGCTGATCCTCAACAGCTCATTTTGATAGTGGAAATAAGTAGCAAATAAACCTTATCTTCTCACCTTGCTGTTTAGTGAGGAAGAACGTGATGGTGAGTAGTTAGTTAGCTTTCAAGACAAGGTAAATGTTAAACATAAGACATTACCTGAAAATTGTTTTGCAATGTATTAATGTTTTCTTTTTTTGGCATAGGAAACTGAACCATCAGAAAGGTATCAGAAGGGCCCGTGATTTTAATTGTAGCCAGATCAGGTCACTTCAGAACTGGAAGTGTGCACAGCAGGTGAGAACTGTCACAACAAATGCTAAGAAACAAATTTAAAAATTAAAAAAAAAAAAAACAAAAACAAGCCAGCAGAGTATATATGGCAAACTTAACAGTTAAGAATGCTCAGCAACATGAAGCCACAGCTCGCTCCCAACCTCTGAAATTCAGTCAATTAGAAAGATACTTACTAGTTGAGCACTTTCTAATTTGTACAGGAAATAGAGGGAACTGGTAAGAACATGCACTGAAGGGTAGAAGACGTTTTAAAGGTGCTGGGAGAATTTCCTCTGTCTCCGTAGACTCATCAAGTCTACATAAAATCTTATCCCTGAAAACTGCAATTATTATTATTATTACTTTCTTAAATTGATGACAGTACTGCAGAAGCATGGGCTTGGCAGAAGTGTACAGGTAGTGGAAGTCAGAAAGAAACACAAGCGTGTAGTTGAATTAATCTAAAGAGCACCTTGATTAAATATACTGCTACTACTGTTTTTCAGCAGTTCTACATATACAGTTGATAAGAGACTCCTTTGATTCCTTGCTCATAATTTCGCTATATCAATAGCAGTATGGCAAGAAAAGTAATGACGGTTCAACCTGAACATGAATGTGGTTGCTCATCCCTTTGCTGACTCCTAACATACACTGTGCGTCAGTGAGTAAGCCACCAGGTGAGTGAAATCTAACAAGCACAAGGGTTTTCAGCAGCCTGCCTCAAGATAGGAAGAAAAACACCAACACTCAGTAGGATATGGACTGAGTAGTGGTTACCCCCCCACCCCCTTCCAGTTACTAGGATTTCAACAACTACTGTTTGTTTCTGCCTTATGGAATTAAAAAACAAAAAATCAAAAAGGAAAGAAGAAAAAACCCACCACCCATAAACATTAGGAATTAGTTAATTTAACTCTCGTCTTTGAAAAACACCTTAGAGGTTGATTTTGCTACAGCAAAGTATCCCTGACACTTCAATCTCCACTGCTCTAGTGGAATATGTAGACATAATTTATTGATCTATTTTTAGCTTTAAAGAGTGTTTTCCTTCCAAGACTCAAATCCTCATCATTGTCATCTGTATCACTTTATTGACTTCTCTAGTCTCTCCAAAATGCTTGTGAAATGTCTGTAATTCTGACACTGCAATAGCAGGCTGAAATCCAGCTCAAGTTTACTTTGCAGTAACAACAAAGGATCATAGATCAGACTGTTCTCAGATCCCTGCCAAGTCAAGTATTGGAAAAGGTGCACGTCAGGATTTACAGCAGCGTGCTGACACTACGGCACGTCTGCTGCCCGTACAGCCCCAGCATTCTGAATGGCGATGTACTCCCACTTGGCTTGCTTAAACAAGACAAACTGAAGCATGAAACCAGAGAAAGTTATGGAAGACCATTCCACCTCTGTGCACATATACTATACACAATAGATTTTAATGCATTGCCAGCATTTCTACCCCAACCCCTTAATAGTCCATCGTGCCCTTAGTGGCAACAGAGTAATTGTGCAGACTGTACAGCATTAAGTAGTTATGCTATGACTGCAAACAAGCAAATCAGCAAGAGAACAATTGCTTACAGAGCACAGACACTGTTGTTATACCAACAATTAACAATACACAGCACTGGAGTTACCTTGTGACAGCTCACAAAGCTTGTATTTGGCAGTTAGCCCTGAGAAAAAAGCTTTGACTCATGACAGGCTCAAACTGAAACCCTAGCACAGAATATCCCCAGACTGCACTTGCAGTTTTCACAGATTAATGATGCTCTCTGACAGGAGCCGTTGCCCACCCTGCCCCCAAGTTCAAGTTCAAAATGTGAGCAGGAAGTAGAATGAAGATCAAAATCCACATTGAAATTGTGCTGAGGAATGAGGGGAGAGGTAGTAAGCAGAAATGGTAATATTTCAGAAAGATCCTCTTGTTATTTTACCGTAATCACATCATGTGAAGCTCTAATGAGGACACAGAGAAAAAACAGAATATTCTAAATACACTGTAGCTGAGAGCAGTTCATGCTATCATTAGGGATGGATTAAAAGCAAAGTCATACAACAGTTGTGGCCATAAAAGGTACGTATATATTTTTATAGTTAAGTGCTGCTAGCCTGACCTGCATTTTTAATTTTTCAGCTTCTGTTTTTAAGAAAAAGTCATCAACACTGTTGTAGCCATCAATACCTTAATGTTTTTGTAATATATCCCAAAAGTACTTCCTGGAAATTTCATTTTAACACTGTGCCCTTTTCTCCATTCCTGGACAAGAAAAACAAAACCAAAATACAACTTTTCCAAGCCTTATAGAAAATTACTTCAAATTTGTATCATATTGCAGCTAACTTCTTTATAACCAGGATGTGGCATTAAATGTCACACACACAGACCTTGCCGACTCCATTTCTGCTGGTGCTGGATCTTACAAAATTCTTCAGTGTTCTCTAGCTCCATGTAGCAGTGGCCAAGGCAGCTCTAAATGAGCTAAGCTTGATTAACCCTAACCCCAACCCCCCAAAAATCCCAACAATTTAGGTTCAGAGTGCTCCTATGAGGTGTTTCTGTTGGGGTTTTCTCAGAGAAGGAAAATATATATCCCAAATAAATACCAATGAAAGAAAAATTAGAAAGAAACACACTTTTCAGCTAACTGTAGCCCTGCCTGTTAGGCAAGTTCTTCATCAGGTGACAGCTCTGATTGTACACTGGCTGTAAAGATGCCCTCCTGTATCATACTCCTGGAAAAGGCTTCCAAAAGGAAAACTTTCACAGGCAGGAAAGATGGTTGTAGGTATGTCCTGTGCACTTCCCTACAGAGGGAAGAAGGGAAGCAGGACCTCTCAAAGCTGATGTACCTGGCTTCTACAGAAGAAGGGTGCATCTGTATCGAGAGACATGTTCCGAGCAATGACTAAAGCCTTTATTTTATCCGCTGCGTAAGAGCTAAATAAAAACATTACTTCTGATGACCCAAATAGCCAAGAATCCAGATGTTATTTTGGCATATCTATCACCTTTTCTAAAGTCAAGACACTACCACCTCTAAAGACTGAGAAACTATGCAGGAATCAAAAGATTAAGTTTAGATACACTGCTGTCCTAGAAACAGCTTTATTTATAAGACCGGAATATACACAAGTGGAAAGGACACTAAATGACCATTAACTTCTCATGTGAAGAAACATATTTCCTGTGATCACATGAGGAAATAAATCAAGAAAGTCACTGTGAACAAAGGACACATGAAGTACAATCTAAACATCTCATTCCTCTTGCCTTCAAAGAACAGACATTAGCAAATGTGACAGCAACCCACTGCAAGGTCACACATTCCAGAATTTCATCCATCTTTGTGCATCTGGGGGCTAGGCCTTATCCAAATAGCTGTAGCTATTAGGGCTGTGAACCAGTAGTCTCCAACCCAAGAAAGCAGCTTCTCAGCTATATAAAAGACATTCTGTGCTAGAAGGGCTCTAGAGCAGCCAGCTGCTATAGCAGACAGTCTTCACTACAGCCACCAAGTGCTGCTGATGAGGGTGAGAACTCTGGAGACCATTTACTTCAAATGAAAAAACACACGAGCTAGCAGAAACTCAAAGGGAAGCTGAGGCAGCTGTGACCTCTGCTCTTTCACAGGTTCTCTGCTGAAGTGTCTTCAGAATTTCTGAGCCTAAGTACCTCCCCTCATGTCTGGAACAGTGACCGAAGTAACAAGACTGTATTGGATTTTATCTCTAAACTATGGTAAACTAATACTTCTTTGTTCACCATCATCTCTTATAAAATAAAGATTACCTCAAGAACCTTCCAGGCAAGTAGCAGGAAAAATACAACTCCTTTCTCACTCTCTTCCTGTCCTTGTTCAAATACATTTCCATGGCTCAGGAAAAAGATTAATAGATCCAAAGATCCAGGATGAGGGAAGTTCTGATAGGTCTGAATAAATGACAAGGCAGCCCCTCCACACAGCTCCCTGAGTGTTCTAGTTTTCAGAAAGAAGTCTGGAATCTCATGAAACTACTGACCTGTGCCTCAGACCACTGAGCTGCTTGTTCAGTCAACGTCAGCCTGAGGTGAGATTCCCTGGTTCTTCCTCTGTTTGGGCCCTGCAGCTGCTAGAAGACAACTCTTACAGGATCTGTCCTGGTACTGAAAACATCCAGCTTTCTTGCCCACTTTCTTCTGCTGCTTTCCTTCTAGAAGATGCTCTCTTCTCTACCCTTAATTGTTCTCCGCAAACAATGGAAAGGAAAAGATTAAACTTTATTAGAAAACAGACATTTTCTCCTCCTAACTCCTTTCCCAGCCCTGAACATGTGAGCAACAAAGGGCACAAAGTGCTCCAGGAACCCAGACTTGCCAGAGGTGTGCCAGGTCCTTTCAGAGGCCTGGACTTCTTCTCACTAACAGGCAGCTCACAACCAATATGGATTTAGCTTAAAAACCACAAAATTCTTACACTCATAGGCATTTATGATTAGCACAGAACCAGACAGCAGAACACACGATGGAGGTATACGAAGGGCTGCAAGGAGACCTTTACATAGTTACTGTTGAACAGTCAGAATTAAGAGGAAACTCACTACACACTTCTTGGCCTGTGCAGCACATGAAGTCAGACCAAAGGAGAATGCTCATCTTTGTCTTATGCCTGTGAGTTATTTTGCTTATTTTCTTAAGAATATCATTGAAAATATGAAACAAGCATACACTTCTAGCTTGCAAAAACTGAAACCTTTCTATTGTCATTGGTTAAACCCAAAAAGTAGCAAAATATATTACTATTGAGACATTAAGATTCTTAACATGTATCAAACCTCTGATTATGATGTTAAAAAAAAATATATATATATCTGTACTTCCCAGAGATGGCATTGGCCTTGTAAATTTCCTTGGCATAAAAATAAAAGCTTTCTAAAATTAAATTTCTGCAACAGAAAACGGGGTAGTCCAAACACCTCTCATAACTCACAGGACCAGAGTGCTCATCTTTAGCAATTACATCAAGCGTGAGCAGCTCTGGTTCTGCACAAAGCTCTGGAAATACAAAGCTCCACGTTACCACACCATGTCCAGAGCACAAGAGGAAATTGGTGGCCGGCATAAGTGCAGACACCGTACGGGGATGGCCCAGGCTTTCCACCAGGTCAGCTCACACCCAGCAGCCACCCAGTCAGTGCCATCCTCAGCATCTGCAGAGGTATGGCATCCACAGAGCACAGCCAGACAAGAAGCTTCTGGGTCACAGCTTGTGTAAAAGCACTGGCCACCTGCCTCACGCTAGTTGCTATTCCCCAGTGAATCTTTGACTGTACAGCACTCACAGGAGCTCCCACTGACACACAGCTTGCCGCTTCCATCAGAATGTCAGCATCACAGCAGAGAGAAAGAGAGAGTCAGTCTAAGAAAACGAGTGTTTAATCAGGAAACAAGAAGACAAGGGATAAGAAACTGATTACAGGAGAGTAATACCCCAGCCAAAGGAAACAAGATTGTACAACTCCAAACGACCAGGATCAAAACATCCTAAGAGCCAGCAGTGTCCGGCGAGGGACACTCTTTGAGAAAGAGCCCATGCACTTCTGGCAGTCACCAGGCAGCTCGGGGCGGTCTTGGACCTTGCCCAAGCTCCATCCTCTGCCCTCAGCAGCTGCTGCAGAAAGCTGCAGAGGTGGCCCTGGCCCTGCTACTCCAGTCTCAGCTTCTCTCAGCAGGAAGGTGCTGAAAGGAATGGAGGGAGCACTGACTGTGCACAGCAGTCCCAGCCTCTCTCGTCAGGAGATGGAACGTGGAGTAAGAGAAGCCCATACATAAAAAAAAAAAAAAAAAAAAAAAAAGTTTACATATTTATAAATGCCAAAATAAATATTTAAGACAGACTCCCCCACCCCTCAAACACATGCGCAATCACCCTGCAAACTGCTCGCAGGACAGCCTCCAGGGGCTCAGGGAAAAAAGCAATGACTACACCACAGGGCAGTCAGCTCAACTTCCTTCTCATCTCCTGATGCTTCTGAAGCCTGTAGCCCACTGGGAAGGTGGAAGAAGAACGAGCGAAGCAGAGCACCAACACGCAACAGTGCTGGAGAGGAATGTCATGGTATAAATACATCAGATCAGTGGTTTCCGACAAGTTAAAACTAAAATAAAGACACCAGAAGGAAGGATGGTGCAAATGGAACTACAACTACGCAGAGCAAAGGGTTGTGTGGAGCTCCACCTGCTGTCACGGTGAGAAGGTGGTCATTTCCAGGGATACCCTTTGCCACAGATCCTTTGTCTGCTTGCCACGCTTCAGGTTCTGAAGAATATCATTAAACTGCATCATGCCCACGGGAGTCAGGCAGAAGGCGCTTCTGGCGCTGCGGATGGCATTCACAAAGTCATCGTAGTCAGCTGGAGCAAGATGGATCAGCCGGTAATGGATGTACTGGATGGGAACAGGGAGAAAGCCTTAAGGTATTTGCTCACCACCTTCATGCTGGTGACACTTCTGACAGGACTCGAGCTCTGGAGGTGATATATCACACAGTTCTGCTACCCCAGGGGAGGTTCGTAGGATTCAGACTCAACAGAGGACAGTTAGCTCAAAAAGCAGGCCAAGGCAACTGCCAGTATCTGCAGGTGTTCGTTCTGTCCTTTGTGAACAGCAGACAGTGGCACAGCACAGAGCAAAAGGGTCAGCTAGAGCCCTTCTCCATCAGCAACAAGCCCTCACGCTATTTATTCTGCAGGTTGTACGTGGGGACCCAGCATGTTCATGGACATCTTCACTAAGGGGTGAAGTAAGGAGTAAGGCTTGCTTACCACTAAGGGTAGGAGTAAGGCTTGCACTGAGTTGCTACAACATTTCTCCAGGGCTAGCACACATCTCTTCCCATCAGCGCTTTCCTCAACTAAGGCCCCAAAACTGAAAGTCCAGTCTTCAAAAAATCTGTTTCTCTCATAGAGCTCAGAAAAAAAGTTCAAGAAGCTGTCACTTCCCAGAAACATCATCCAGGTGATGGGACAGTTAACCTAACCTGGACAGTATGTCTGCAGAATCACCCTTCCAGTCACTTATTCAAGAGAAGAACATGAGGGGTGTCCTGTTTATACTGTTGTAAGAAACAGGCAACCTGCTCACAGAAACACATTTGTACTGTTTTCAATAAATCCTGAGGCATCTCATCTGTACTGGTGGGTGACTCAGCCACTCCTACTATAAATGCCAGCATTGGCACATCAGCCAGCCATAACACAACTCTGTTATGAGGCAGACTACAAATAAGGAGAGAATTGAAAGGCCAGAAATAAGGAGAGAATAAAACAGCTTGAAAACGTAGCAAAGAAACAGTACAGAAGTTAAAAGGCATGGGTTAACATTTAGAGTGAGAAAGAAAGAGAACAGGGACCATCTCCATCCTGTATTGTGAGCACCAGAGACAAGAGACCTTAGAAGAATGAGTGCAATGTGGTCTTTCGTAAGCAGCCTCCATAAAGGCAAGCAATGCCTATCTGAGTTCCTTTGTGCTTTGTGCATCAGGCAGTAGATCAGTTCAGGCTCGTGATAGCAAATGCTTCTCCACATGCACACACACACACACACACACATTCAGGCAGTGCTCCAACAGCCAGGAAGACACACCACATGTTACCTGCAAGTAGACCTGCTGGCACCTCTGTACCAGCTGGTGGAAGGCTGGGGTGCGCAGGTGGTTGTGCACGTGGGCAGGGTTGAGCCTCTGTAAAGCTTCCATGATGATATCTTGCAGCACAAAAGGGTTCAGCACTCCCTTGGCTGCACCGACACAAAACTGATGCACGTAGTTTACACCTGCACAGGAAGAAGTCAGAACAACAGCGTTGAGGTAAAAGGCACTCAAGAAATTAGGTGCATTCCAGGAAGAACCTGGACTTAAAGCATCATTTTCTCAGTGTAGTGTCTCCTCCAGCAGCTTCATGGAGAGCCTACTGAACTTACAGGGACAAGCAGTTACTCTGATAAATCCATCAAACCTGAGGACAGACCAGGTACTACCTCAGTGATATTTACTGTTCACCTGTCTTAAAGAGATCTGAAAGAAAACTGATGGGGCAGGATAACAACAGAAACAAGAATACACTGCACCTTCTCCCACTCCTTCCTGTCTGCTCATCTAGGAAGCACTTGCACCCAGGTCTTGTGGATACTGGAGAGAGATTAAGGCTTCCCCACTACAGTGGAGCTTTGCGAACAGTAGCAGAAGTCATGCCACCAAGGCAGGCTCTGTGTAGAGTTGTTTTTAAGCTTTTGCTACTGATGAAAGGATTAAAAAACATGAGATGACAAAAAAGACCCAAGATCAAAGCATTACTAAAAGAAAACAGAACAAAAAAAAAAAAACCACTTGGTGGTCTGAGCATCTATTCCTACAGGTCTTCATAGAAAGAATAAATGCACACAAAGAAAAGAGAAATATTTACAAAGTAGTGAAAAGGGAAAGGGTTATTGTTATAGAATGGAAGGCCTGAGCCCTGTCCAATCTCATGCACTTTTAAGCACTTCAAAATTCAACAGCATGCTTAGAGAACCCAGAAATGGAACAAGTGCCTGGATGAAAGAGCAGCAGGGGATCTTTTGAAAAACGCTCAGAAATGAGATCAGGAACAAGCCTCACCCAGTCTTTCAAGTTTCACTTTCAGAAGAGCTTTTCCCCCACCCTCCGTAGTCCAAATCCCAGAAGATGGGTTACTGTTCTGGGTCTTACCTAGCTTTGCAGCCAACCCAAGGAGCCATTTTACATCCTCTGTGTAGGGTGGGCTGCGGGAGAAGTTGTTGGGATGATCACTCTGAGTTCTTCGGCCAAGCATCTCCAGAGCCAGCATCCCTGTGAGAGAGGAGCAACCAGAGTCAAGCAGCACTTTTGCCCAGCAGGACTTCATTCACTGCAACGCTACCTCACTGGTCTGCCCTTCATCAGCAGAAAATTCCCTAGCTGCAAAGAGCCCATGGAGAAACAAAAAGCCCCTCTTGGAGGCTGTCACCAAAGGAAGCAGCTGGATCTGCTCCAGACTGGAAAATCTGCTCAGCCATCACACTCCACCAGAGCTGCACAGAGACACTGCTACAGCAGGATCAAGTCCCAAAGACAGACAAAAGATGTCCTGAGAGCAACAGATAGCTTCAAATCTTGCAACAGAGAGGCTACCTAAGTCAAACTACTTAGCTGCAAAGACAGCAGGCCAACAGGGAGCAGCAGCAGCATCGATTTGCAAACTTATTCTTAATTCCACTACAGCTCTTCACACAAATTCTCCATTTTAAACAGTTTTAAAATACTAACAGGAGCTATGTGATGCAAAAAGACTGTTTTGATCTTCCAGACCCTCTTCCTCCATCTCTCTGTCTGTTTTTCAGGCTATTAAAATGCCTTTCATAGCTTACTACTTATCCCTTTGATGCTTCTCATGAACATCTGCACCCCTTCTTGACAACTACTTTCTTTTCTAGCTTTCTACAAAAAAAACTCAGGCAATCTTCAGACAGTCTTTCTTCAATTTCTTGCTGTTTCTCTTCCTTCACTGCCCTGCAATGGCTTTCCTTATCTTGGGAGACTACCTCCTCCCTCTCCAAGTACCTGCTGTGTTGGACTTTCACTCTCTCTATATATGAATAGCTTACTGCAGCCTACACTCGAGCACAAACCCCAGAATGGACATCCTTGTACAACAGTAATTTCAGGCACGGACTCATAACTAGTGTAACTGAGAAAGGAATGCTAATTACATATGCACGCTTTACGACAGTATTCAACAGCCTGGCAGGAGAGATATGGGAAACATGCCTCTGTGCACGTGAAGACTCAACTGACGTTATTAAAAGAGGTGTGCCTGTACCACCCATGAGCAGCATGAACTGAACTTCTTTCCCTAGCAAGGCTCCTTAAAATACACTAGTTGAAGGGCAAGCCTCTTTCCTTTTACTAACTCACTTAGCTTTCTCTTTTACTCCCACAGCTCTCAACAGTTTAACCTCCATATGTGACCGTGAACTGGCTTTCCCCACATAGCTAGGATACCATCCTCCCCAACAAGTGCAGTAGCAAGTTTCCAAACAGTAAAAACCTGTAGCCCTGCCCTGAATCCTTCTCAAGGGGGTCACAGAAATCCACTTGGCTGTCCTTACCAACTTGGTATGCGGAGTGGAGGTAGTGCAGACCCTGGGGACTCACAGGCTGACTGTGCTGCTCATCCTCAGCAGGAAACCCCCCTGTAACAAGGGAGTTGGGCTGTGAGGACAGAGATGTCAAGGAAGCTCCCTGAATCGCTGGGAACGTTGATCCTGCATGGACACTTCCTACTGAAGAGAGCAAAACAGCGGTATTAGTACTCATTAACCAAAGCCTAAGAGAAGTTTTACTTGGGCCAATGTATTGTTTTATTACCCTCCATAAAGGAATACAGAAACCAAGAAACAAAGACAACTAAAATATACTGCAAAGTTCCCCCAGCTCTAAATCAGCTATGACTACATGGGAAGAGGGTTACTAGAGGCTAGCTGCCAGCTGACTCTCATGAAGAACTGCTGCTGTACACTTTGGCAGCAGGTATGTACAGTGAAAACAGCAAGGAAACTTAAGATTATGTCCTCTTCAGACACTGAACTAACACAGGCAAATTTAAGGGAAATCACAGGAAAATCCATTGTACCGTACCGCATAAGCTCATACAGACAGCAGTTAACATTAAGTCAGTAAGCCGTATTCTGACAAGGGACTCAAGCTAATCTCTGTCTCTCAAGAAATGCATGGAGAGGAATTCTTTGTATTGTTTTGGTTTGTTGGTTGTTTTTTTTAACATTTACTAGTGAACAGTTGAATACCTGAGAACAATACGCCCCCCAGGACAGACCTGCCTCACCTCCTCAGCCAAGCAGACACACAGTGCCAAATGATCCACAAAGCGGGGCAAAATCCATGCTACATTTGACATCTGGCCACGGAGAATAACCCACAAGAATGAACTGAATTGTTGCCAGAGCTTGGCTGTCACCACATGGCTATGTACTTCAGGAACAGCAAGTCACTATTTTAAGAACTGAAAGCAGAAGCTTCTGAAAGCCTTAAACAATGGCAACTGGAAAGGGTGGGTTTGTTTTTTCCTTTTGTTATTTTAAATGCTTTAGCATGAGTAAACAGTTAACAACTCAGTCAGCAGCATCTGCTCCAGTGCTGCACAATGCTTGGAGGGTCTCACCACTGTTCTAGCTCCAACACAACAGGTAAGCAATCATTCAGACTGCCACTGATGGAGTTCTGACAAAACATCTGCCCACCCTACAGCAGTTCCACATTTCAGGCACTGGATGACTCCAATATCTATTTCTGCTACTGTCTGCTTCTTGCATGCTCTCCCAAAGGGGTCACAAGACTGCTCATGATCATCTGTGTTCACTTTGTCCTAAAGAGTGGCTGCTGAGGGCTAAAACTTCAAGTAAGTCATAGCGCAGAAAGCCAGGAGGTCCAGGAAATTGAAGTCTGAGAGTTGAAAATAATCTCAAATACTGTACATTTATCCAGACAACAATTAAAGCTCCACTAACTGAATCAGGCCCCACTACAAATCCCAGTACTGCTGAGCAGGCACAGTTTTAGGCTGCGGTGGATCTGGTCAGAGTTCAGAGCAAGAACTCTTGCCCCAAGCAGTGTAGGTAAGGAGCAGGACCTGGAGGGGTCCAGCTATGAGACGCAGTAGCAAACCTACAATACGCACAGTGCAGAGCTGTAACACTTACTCGCTACATTGGAAGACAGTGACAGTCCTGTTTCGCTGTGGTAGGGATGCACCGCTATCTGTGTCATGGATGGGACGGGCACGCCAGGGAACGACACTGCTGTAGCTGCCAACGACGGCGTTGTTACTGAGTAGGGGTACTGCGCTCCTATGAATGCTGGATGGACACTCTAAAACAAGAGACGACAAACAACGGTCATGCCGACTGTATCTCACCATTTCCAAGTCCAAAATATGACGTCCCCTCACTAACTCCAAAGCGTGGAAGGCCCAATTACAAGGAGGAAGCATAGCAAGAAGCAGCGCAGTAACCACCTTGCACCACACGGCTATTGCAACTGCTTGCTCCTCCTCCATTTAGATCTGATCACTTTGCACAAAAACATTCCAAGAATTTTCATAAGTAGGCAGAGGCTAAAATAACCTTTGTTTCCTTTTGTAGTCTCTATTTAGTCTCAAGATGACAAGGCTCCTCTCAAGTACACAGCATGTGTTCTGAAAAACTATACAGTAATAAAAATCAAAACCTACTAACATTTTTATATTCTTTCAAGACTTTACATGTACCTACAGAAGGCTCTTTATCAGCTGAAAAGCTGAGCTGGAGAGTCGAAGTAGGCATCACAAACCAGTAAGTGAATACATAAGGTCAAAAAACAGCATAACAGGGCCACGCTCTCCCCAGCTAGACACACTCGACCTCTGGAAGCAGTTACACAAAATTTCTGTAAATGAGCAAGCTCCAGGTAAGACTCACCTGTGGATATGCTGAGCCAGGCACTGGGAAGACAGCTGGACGTGGCATGTGCTGGATAGTGTGTCCAATATACTGGGGATTACAGGGAATGTGAGTCTGGAGGGTGGTGTAAGGGTGCAGGCCTTGGGTGTGTGTATGTGCCATTGCCGGTCCTGCCATTGTATGCTGCTGGTACATGGTTGAGCCCATAGAGATCACTGGCATGACCGTTGCTGCTGCAGTTACTGCAGCTGCCACTGTTACAGTGGTTGGCTCAGAGGTCACCCGGTTGTCTGTCAACCCACGTGCTGCTTCTGAGGCAGCCCGTGCACCGCTGGCACTGCAGCCGGTGGCACCTTCTCTCTGGGCTGGAGTCCCACCAACAATCTGTTCATAAAGCCAGTACCACTGGTGAGCTACTTCAAAGAGAACTTCTGGGTACACGCCACCTCCCTTGGCTGCCTCTTCTACTGCCATACAGGCCTTTTCCAGCATCAGATTATCCTGAAGGCAGAGGGGAAAAAAAAAACAACAGAAGCAAAGAATGAGGGAAAAGGAACACAAGAAGGCAAACTACAACAGGAGAAAAGTATAAGGCACTCTAAAATGAGTGATGCTATTGTAAGCAGCTAGATCACAATTATGCAGCAGAACAGCCAGAGCTATTCATGAAAGACAAATCTGCAGAACTGAGACTGAGGGCTGCTCAGTAGCAGGGAGGTGGCAAATCCCACAAGTAACAGTACGTCCCTGATGCTGGAAACCAACTTGTGTCAGCTAATTACCCCCACTCGACACTCACCTGTTCCTTGCACTGCACCAGAGCCCTCTGGATCTCATTCGGGTTTAGGGCATGGGCATGGGGCAGGCAGCTGAGTGCCAATTCAGCAGCTGCCCGCACCATGTTGGAGTCCCTGGCCCGCGAGGCTCTGTCTGCCAATGATGCCACCTCTGGGGGGGTCAGATGTCCATCCCAACACTCCACTAAGATGTTCAGGGCTGCACTGCCAATCTCCATGGCCTGCCCTAAGAGTAAAAGAGAAGAATCACACTACTGACCACGCCCAAGGGAGTTCATGTCAGCTTTCCTTCCACAGGAGGTGTACTCATTGCTTTCTTCAGTCACTGTGCCAGAGCACTGCTGCTCTCTTTAGGCTGAAAATCAAATATAAGGCTCTTCCTCCCAAAACACAGAACAGAGAAGAGGCCTCGATAAGCAAGCAGTGAGTGAGGGTATCATTACCAAAGTGAAGCTAAAGATGTATTTGAGGCAGTGAGAGGAACTTCAAAGGGTCTATGGCTCTTGAGCACTGAAACAAAACACTGTGCAAGTCACTGGTGCTTAGCCTGTGCTGTTGCCATCTGTGCCTTACATAACTGCCACAGCATCATCAGGTTTGGGAATAAGTTCACCCCCCACCCCTTCCTGCCCAAAAGCCAGCCTCCCAATTATGTTTTGCTGTAACCTGTGATCCAGGAGACATGGGAGGAATAAGTTCGAGAGAGCCAGTTGGGAGACACAAAGTTGTGCAGCCCTAGTGCATACAGCCCAATCTCAAAGGCGCAGAGGTGAAGGTTGCGGTGTGGTCCCTGGTGCCCACCACTGGAGGAAGGGTGGGTGAAGATGGAGGTACTGCTGTTTCCACCAGCTTTGATAAGGACTGTTTTGGCCAGTTCAAAGTAGAAGTGGGCAGCTGCCTCTGAAGGCTGGTTTGGGACATGAGGAGCATGGCTCTCCAGTCGCCTCCCTTTATACCTAGAAAAAACAAGAGGAAATTTTCAGATAGAAATGGTACTCCAAGTTCTCTAGCTCAGGTGTAAAAGTTTCTATCTTTAGGGTCCAGAGGAAACAAAGAAACTCTCCCAGGAAAGTATTTCCTGAAGCACATACGCTATTTCCCTGACATCAGGGAAGGCTGCTTCTATGCATCCTGTACTATTAATTACCTGCCAACTTCCACAGTTTTTGCACGAGCTCCCCCACTGGCTCTCCTGCTGCCACTGGAAGAGGAAGATCCCAGTGAATCACTTGAAGAGCTGCTGATACTGTCACTGTCTTGTCCTCTGCCCCAGGATGTTGTTGCCCATCCCCCACGTAGGGGACGCCGACTGAGTGTTGGAGAACTGTCAGAGGTAGTTTCAGGAGCACTGCTGTCAATACTAGCCATGCCTACAACACCAAAACACACACACACAGTAATGTCAGCAGGTACAACTTATGGGTCACTGACGGTCCTAAGACCAGTCACATCAGTGAGAATTTAAACTCTGCAAACTGAAAGAGAAGAGATCAGTCAGTCTGGGCACAGACATCACAGAATCGTAGGGCTTGGAAGGGATCTCTTGAGATCATCTAATTCCAACCCCCCCCTGCCAAAGCAGCTCCCTAGACCAGGTTGCACAGGCAGGCATCCAGGTGGGTCTTAAACATCTCCAGAGAAGATTCCACAATCTCTCTGGGCAGCCTGTTCCAGTGCTCCCTCACTGGGTTTTTGGATTAAAAAGCAGAAAAGTCTGAGAACAATATGTCTTTATTTGCTCCTTCACACCATATCCTAGCCACTTGCTCCATCTGCTAAGCTTTATGGCAGAATATAATCACAAGATGCAAATACACACACAAACTCAAGTTCTACATATGCCCTTCTGGTGCATATTGCACAATTTACACAAAGGTTATCCACATCCTCAGCCTCTAACTTATCCCCTTCTAAAGAGAAATGTATCGGGCAGCAGCTCCTCTAAATTTGTTTCTGGACCCAGGAGCACAGAGCTCTGCTCCCCGAGAACAGCAAACATTCTATTCCAGATACCTAATCCATTACCCAGAACACAGCTGCTGTGAGAAAAGCATGCACATGGTAAATTGCAACTCATTAGAGGGTGGGGAGGAAATCTGTGCATGAAAACCTTTTTCTCCATGCCAAACACCTCAGAGATAATCAACTCCTGTAAGTATAGGAAAGGCTGACAAGTGGAATGAAAGACCAAGGGAACAACTGAAGCCTCAGCATGGTGCCCAGCACAGCACGAGATGGTAGTTACTACCTGTGTGTTTCTTCTTCTGCCTGACGGGTGAACCCCAGCATCGCCCATTGTATCCACCTCGGTTCCCAAGGGCCAGACGACTGGGGACCTTTCCCTCCTGCTTCAAGACAGTGGATTCCCCGGCTGGCTCACAGGGGGACCTCTGAGAGCTCTCTGCATGAACAGGACAGTGACAAGCTACACATCATGATTTGTTTCTGCACCTCTAAAATCATTAAAAGATGCAAGATTTTTATAAAAACAGTAGTATTTGTGAGCAGGATTATCTCATTTTTCTTCTGTATTAAGCATTTCACCAGATGCTAAGCTAAAAACACTGTAGCTTAATAACATAAGATTCGGAAAATTTGCTGCAATTATGTTTGGACAAAGATTTACAGTAAAAATGCTCCAGCAACCCTAACTTTATTGTATTTATCCTCAGCTATAACTCATCTCTATGAGAAGCGTTAAGTGAGCATCCACTTGTCTGCGTGTAAAGCTTGTAACCGAAGTGCAAGCACAGCTCGAAGAAAATCATACCATTTATCTCTAATGACCTTCAGCAATCTTAGTTATTTACCTTGAATGAATGCAACTGACTCAGTTTGTAACTTTCTGAACACTGTATCTCTGACATAAACCTAAAAGACGGAATTATAGTGATTTTATTGCAACTGGCTAACACAGCTGGCTGAAGCCAGGAAAGCCTGAAAATTAGTTTGAATTTCTCTGCAACAACGTGTACAGAAAGGGATTCAGACAAACAATGGAGGAAGTGACACCCCAGTAACCACCAAGCAGCCAGGTGGTAATATAAATCATTCTAATATTCAACACAGATGCCAATTCACAGTTCGGGTTTTACACTGAGTTTCAGGATAACCTTTATATATCACCTCTTACCCTGTGAACTCTTCTCCACAAAGGTCTCAGGACTGCTCTGAACTGCTGGGCTTACACCAGCTTGCTGAGCAACAGAAGTCCCTGGAAGCTGCTGGATAGCTGCAGTGGACTGGGCAGCATGTTTGGAAGGAGACTTTTGGTTTGTTACTGTAGGCTTGCTGGAAGAGTAGAAGGAACTCAGAGTCTGAGGCTTGTGAGTTTGACTCTCTCTGTCCAGAAGTTTGTCTAAAATCTTTAGCAGCAAGAAAAAAAAATACATAAGAGCTTTTCAGGCAGGTAAGAGAACAGGCATTATACTAATAAAGAGTGGGAAAGTACCACATCAGTTTCCTGGAAGACTATAAAGGCCACTCAACTGAGAAAAAAAGAAAACACTTATTCAGTAAAAGAAGGCAGCACTCCCTCACACTGAAGATCAGCTAGGCACAGTTGAGAGCCACGTGGCTTGGAGTGCAACAGTTCATTTGTACTTATTAACGCCCCTATTTTCACTTAAAAAAAGCCACTGCCTCCACTTGAAAGGCACCTAAACTCACATTACAGAACCAGTTCTGCCATGTCAAGGACAGAACAGAGGACTTCACTTACTCTCTCTCATTACATGTTCTTGTTTAAGTCATTAAGTTTCCATGCTCAACATCCAAAACACCCATCATACAATTACTGAGAAACTGGCAAAGCCTCTTCAGCCTTTCAGACACTAGAGAAATTGCCTTCTACCAACCTATGATAACACCTTCACCTTATTTATTACAGAATTGGGAAACAAAGCTTGACCACTTTTTTTGTGTTTGTCCAATTCTACTCTTCGTTCTACACATGGAATGAACATCACAGGTCTAAAGAGCACTTATTTTTAGATGACTGATATCATAATCTCCCCGTTCATCCACATAGCTGAGAAAAGTATAATAAAAAGCTCCTGCTTTAGGTGAGAGAAATAGACTAACAGTATTCTCACTGGTAGAAGTGTTTCTGAATAAAAAAAAGATAAAATAAAAACCTTCTTGAAGCTTCAACAGTTTTGAATAAGTTTTTTTCTCTGGGTCATGAAGTAGGAGCAGAGTTGTGCTCTCTCTTGCATCGGACATTAAGGCAGAGGTGGATTGAACTTGTATACAGAATAAGTGAGCAATTAAGAAAAAAAAACAAACACTGCAGCAAAACAAATATAATCCCCATACAACAGATACGGTGCATATGAAAACCTCTGGGACAGAAGCCTTGTTTTAGCAGCCAAGTAAAAACATTAACTACAATCAGAAAGCATCTCTCAACTGGAGCTTAAGAAACCTTTGGTTTAGAGTGCCTCTTCCAGGGCAACGCATAATGTGCAGTCAGATTTTGTCTCAGTGAGAGAATATAAAAACTGATAATGTGCTTGCAAATCATCAGTGCATAACATAGTGACTTATGCTCACTGGGAGAACTCTGAAATTCATCAAAACAGCCACGGTTTACTCTGCATCTCCATGTCCCCTTTTAACGGGAGGCTCACCTTCTTCAGCTTCGATTGATCATCCTTGTAAGTAAGCATCAGGGCTAGTGCCAGATCTCCTTTCTCCCTTCGAGTGCCTTCACACAACAGAGGATGTTCTGCTTCACTGACAGTTGTCTTCATCCCTACACACCAGAAAATAGAGGGATGAAAAGACAAGCAAGACCATGGGACTACACCGCATCCTTACCACCACACATACATTGCAGACTATATTCATCTCATGGGCAGGCTAAAGAAGATGTTTTCCTATTTTTCTGTTAACTTCAGAAACAGGTCGTGAATAAACAGGAGCTACAGCATGTCCCCAGAATACCAAGGACACTACAACTGTCAGAGCAATCTGATCAGAACGTGCCATCTTTATGCCTCATAAAGAGGTCAGACATGTCTACAACTCCATCTTGAAACAAACTTTTCCAGCTTCTGCAAATGCTACAAGCCAGCATTTCCCCTCCATACAAAACTCATTTTTGTCCTTTCAGAGATGAGGCAACAGAGGACGGATCTTGTTTAACCCTTTCTATTCCATCTTTTGCATGCAGCTTTAAAGCAGGCATACATTACTGCCAATGTAACTACTGCTTTGTCACTGAAGCTGTGATAAATGAGAGCTAGGAATTCAATATTATTCTAAGATCTTGAACTACATGATCACATGTAGAGTACTTCTGCTAGTCTTTCATCATCCTTGTATAACCTCTTCTGAAATGGTTGCCTTATTTTTCTCTGAAACTGTTTATCAGATGTATAGCACATCTTCCATCACAAAAGAACAAAAAGAAAGTTAAGACACAATTAGTTCCTGTTCCACATCACGCTTCCATTTTTTTTTACAGCTTTGCCTAGGCAATTCAAATATTTTCTGCATTTAGTTCTGACAAACCACGCAAACACATCATTTCTGTACCAAACTGGAACAAGCTCACCTCTTACAACCCAAAATGAGGCAAGATGCAGAACATGGATGAAAAAAAGCTTTTCTTGTAAAAGATTCTTACCAAGAGCAGCAACAGCTGCTTCAAAACCAAGCTCCTCATCTCCAGGCATTTCATTAGTCCAATAATGACTTGGGGGTTTACAGCCTGTAGGAGAAACCACTGAAAGAAGACAAGAGAATTAATGCTTAGCTTTCAGAACTAGGATCTCAGGGCAAAAACTGTTTCCGAGAGCTTTCTGAATTTACAGAGCTTCCTGTGTTCCTATTCCTAATCTTCGTATCAGCTTAAAGACAATATCTTGTTTTTCTTTGCTTTTTCTCCCTCTAAACTCAGAAGGCTCCTAACCAGGCAGGAATATTGTCAAGAAAGTCATCTAATCTCATGATGTTGGTTTCTTTTTTTCAAATCCTACACTTATATTATCTTCCTCTGAATATAATGATCATAATAGTAGAAGTCAAACTTTTTAACCATTTACAAAAGCACACAAGCAGTGCTCAAATACGGTAAGTTTTCAGCTGCTTCTAACTGCAAAAAGGAGGAGAAAGAATTTGTATCTCCGGAGCAACATGGAAGCAAGAGCAAGCAACAGTGTGGGAAGAATCAAGATTAAGTTGTTATTATCCAGTGGACATTTTTTGTTTGAAAACCCCTCAAGATCTGGAATCTCAGAAGATTCCCTTTGCATATTCAAGCCAATTCAGACAGTACCTGGAGTGCACAGGACATCAAATATAAAGCTAGCCAACATGAGAGGCAGGACAGGACGATAATCACATAATGTTCCTTCTCGCAGTTCTTCAGCTCTTCCTCGAATAGTATTCATCTCATTAGTGACCAAGGGAATCTTCTTCAAGAGGGCTGCAATCTCAGACTCCTGATATGCCAGCTTCACCTGGTAGTATCCACAAGTGAACAGAAGAAGCTGCCATCAGCACCATTTTTCCCTGTATGTATGCTGATGTATGGCAATAGTTTTTTTATTGGTTCATTACATTACAGCAGTTTTTAGCACCCAAGCCATCTTTACCATTCTTTCCTCAGAGAACACAGATTACAGAATCATGACAGAATAGCTTAGGTTGGAGGAAACCTTACACTTTCCACCTCATTTTAACCCTTGCATCATGGGCAGGGTTGCCAACTCAAGATCAGATTTTCAAGTTTAATACAGATCTTGACTCACATTTATACACAGCCTCCTCTGTCACTCCAGTTATAACCCTCAAGCTTTTAAAGGAACATCAGGAGAAGTGTTTGAGATTTCTTGTAGGAAAAAAAAGATGCTAAGCTATGTAACACACCCATTAGATACAAAAGGGATTCACTGGAGAATAATAGCATGGGATGGCAGCAAGCATAGCATACCAGGATGAAGACCACTATATTTTAATACTCTGTGCAACTCCTGCATTCATTCCATTCTGAAAATTTGAAAGCGATTGTTTTCTCTGAAACAGCTTAGGCAGCTAGTGACTGCCAATCTCACACAGTCTTGTAATCAAACAGTAAGATGTACAGATAATCAGTGTCACAAGTGTACTTGGTGGATTACTAGCAATAATACACATCTCTTGGGACTACTCAATACTGCATTCAAAGCAATGCAGCTGCAAATCACATAGACAAGGTCTTAACTGAGCACTTCTCTTTTCTAAACAGGAAGCCCAGCAGTAACTAGGCAGTGTCCAAAACCATATATCTGCACTGTGCACATGTTCACACGCCAACAAATGAAATAACAGGAAGAGCAACAATTTTCAAACACGAAACAATTGCAGCAGTACACCCTAAGAAATACATTTCAAACCATTTCACCAACGCAAATATAGACAATTCAGTTTACAAATGGTTGTTTCTTCCCCCCCTATATTAGCCAAGCAAAACAGAAACATATTTAAGATAACAAGAAGTAAACTGCACCATTTAAAATAAAATATTCATAAAATATACTATTCTCATTTAAATACTTTCAAGATTCTAGCTTCATGTGAAAACATAGAGCTTTCGGCACTGATGTCTGGTTGTCCTTCCAGTGAAGATAACCCCACATGAAATGGTATTTCTAATCAAGTTTCTGGCAAATCAATACACGTGTGGGATTTGTGGACAACCCATCTTGTCTCGGCATAAGCAATTTTTAGAGAACATATCCAAGTATGACCTAATTTTGAGAACTTAAATGGGAACCATAAGCATAAGCACTCAAGCAGCACAGTGTTGATCATGGATGCTGCCTCTAAAATGTTTTGTACCTCCAGTGCCTTGGTAGAGGCAGGCGGTCTCTGCAGCTCCAGAGCAAACATTCCTATTCGGAAGGCCAGGTTGTGGTACTCCAGCCGCTCACTCAATACAGTCAGCAGGAAAGCAGCTTTGGACAAGGTGTTGGTTGCCATCCACGTTTGCTTGCTGGTTGATACCTTGTTCTTTTTGCCCTGTTTGACAAAGAATTTGCATCAGGATGCTTTTCTAAGCATCCTAATGATGTTATGCCTGCTCTCCTATTCTCTGCGATGATTAAGAGATGGAATAACAAAATACACTTAAAAGTGATTTCCTTTGCTGAGGAATAACAAATCCCGGTGGTTATTAATCACCAGCACTCCTCCCCTTATACAGTCTCAGCACAACACGATAAAGAGTTGGCCTGTGATGACATGCATGTCCATTACTGGACTGATGCTGTGCAGGCAGAGGCTGCACGCCTAGTTCCTTTCAGGGGTACGTTCCATACAGTAAACGTTGCTTAGTGCCACTACAAGTGATTTTACAGAAGTTTATGCTTTTTTTCTTTCCTGTCCAATCCTGTATTCTAAAACAGCAAAGCTTAGAACATTTCCAGTGTAGGAAAGTCCTGTCTCAGTAGAAGACTAAGAAAAGACGAAGAAAGAAACATGAAACAGGTAGGTCATCTGCACAAATCTACACAAAAAATCAAGACTTTATTGCTGCATAACCTCATAGCACATAGAAGCAGGTATCTCTTAAACAAGACATTCTCTGAAACTGATGTTAAACAGGATGTTTTATCCTTTTTAACAGATGCTCAACCAGATTCAAATCAGATTCCTAAAAGAGCTGCAACTCTTACCAAATCAAGCTGAGTAATTTGTAACAGCACTAGAGTTCCTTAAAAATTCAAATTCATGCTGAGTGGCCTCTTACATCCTTTCTCCTTTTTATTCCCTCACATGTGCATAATGATCAGGTACATTAATGACACCCAGAGAAGTTCAACTCAAAGAGAACATCAACTAAGGGCCCTGAATCACAATATATAAGAAATGCCTAGGAATGCTGTCACGCCCATCCCACATCTTTCTTCTACTTTACCTTCCATCCCCCAAACTAGGTGAGTATTCTCTACCTTAGTTGGTGGCTGCTCCACTTTGAGATCTGGAGGGTTGGCTAATAGGTCTCTGGCCAGCTCTACAGTTAAGCGACATGCTTCATTACTGTATCCATGTGCATACAGGGCTTCTGCACAGGCAAACAGGATCTGTAAGAAAGAACAGATCATCACAGTCTTCACACCTTCAGGCTGAAGATAGCCTGCTCAAACCACTTCTCTCAAAGTCTTGGTAAAACACAGTTCACAATTAATCTCAGCAGCAGGCACTCTCAGTGAACTCCTTGCCTCAACCTTCATCACCATTCCTTTAAGCACACCCCTAAAATGCTTATCTTGCACAACTAGTTCCGATCATCCCTCTAAGTGCTATAAGAAATCAGAGAATAACTCAAAGGAAACTGACTGACTCCAACTGCTTCCACATATCTCCTTTTTGGCTGCTTGCTTATATAGATGTAAGCTGTGAACATATACTGAGGTTATTACAGGCATGTGATAATGTCTATTTACATTGCCTCTGGCCTTCCAAAGAACTGTTTATGCAATTGGATAGATTTTTCTCCTGGGCATTCCTTATCTTACTAATTTTGCATTTCAGCTCAATTTTCACAGAATCACGTAATGGTTAAGGTTGTAAAGGATCTTTGGAGGTCATTGGGTCCAACAGCCCTGCTCAAGCAGAGACATCCAGAGCAGGCTATCCAAGTCCACACCTGAGCAGTTTTTGAAGATCTCCAAGGAGGGAAACCCCACAACCTCTCTGGGCAGTGTGTCTAGTGCTCCGCACGCTGAAGAAGTGCTTCCTAGTGTTCATATGGAACCTCTCGTGTGCCCATTGCTTTTGTCCTATCACTGGGTACTGCTAAAAAGAGCCTAGCTCTGCCTTCTTTGCACCCTCCCTTCAGGTATTTTCAGGACTCTGATAAGATCCTCCAAGCCTCCTCTTCTCCAGGCTGAACAGTCCCAGCTCTCTCAGTCTCTCCTCACAGGAATGAGGATGCAATCCCTTAACCATCTTGGTGGCCCTCCACTGTACTCTTTCCAGCATATTCCATGTCTCCCTTGTGTGGGGGGACCCAGAACTGGATACAGTACTCTAGGCGTGGCTCCACCAATGCTCAGCAGAGAAGGATCGCCTCTCTTAACTTGCTGATAATACTTTGCCTAATGAAGTCAAGAATACTATCAGATTTTTTTTTAGCAATGAGGGCACACTGCTGACACACATTCAACTTGATATCCACTAGGACTCTTAGGTCCTTTTCTGCAAAGTTGCATTCTAGTTAAGACACATACTGGTCCCTGGAGTTATTTCTTTCAAGGTGCAGGACTTTGTACTCCTTGTGCAGAGAGATTCTTGACAGCCCAGATCTCCAGTCTGATGAGGTCCCTCTGGATGGAAGAATGATGATCTTGTATATCCACCACTCCCTCACTTTCATGTCATCTAGGAATTTACTAAGGGTTTACTCTATCACATCATCTAGATCATTAAGATGTCAAATGGGACATGACCTGGAACTGACCCTCTGCAGTACTCTGCTCATTATTTTGCCTTTTCTAAATGGCTAGAAAAAAACAAAACAAAACAAAACAAAAACAAAAAAAAAAAAAAAAAAAAACCACACAGTTTTGCGCACATTTGCAAGTTAGGACCAACTAAAATTAGGAATGCTTGAAGAGAGCACAAGTAGAAGGGAATTAAGCTTGTGGGAAAGCAAGTGTGACAGTACTACATTAAAATCATATATACTTTATGACATAATTGGTTACGATGGCTTAAAAATCACTCGATAAAACAACATACTAGGTTAACAGTGACACCTGGGAGTGCGGAGAGAACATGAGGTTCATAATACACAAGAAGAAAACTGAAAAACAGTATTTTTAACTAGATTCTACTCACCTCCATCCGGTTCTCCTGTTCTAGAGGCTTTATACCAGCAAATATATCCTGTTCCTCTTCATTTCCTCCTTCAGCTTTGTCATCGTCTTCCTTGGCTACCTCTTGTGGATTCAGATAGTATACCTGGTAATCATCTTCCTCTTCTCCGTCATCCCCTCCCCCTGCTGCACAATTCTCTCCTACTTCTTCTGGTTTCAGGCTCACACCACCACTGTTCTCATCCGCAGAAGTCAGGTCGTCATCACCACTACCCATCTCCCCCACAGGATCCTTGGGTGATTTCTTGGCTGCGGAATTGCTCCTGACACTGGGCTCAGGTCCCTCAGAGAAGTACACCCCACCGTCCTCCTCAAAGGCATCCCTGTAGCTCCTGCTTAGCGGGCTTTCTGTAAAACTAAATGTATTGCTGGCTTCTGCACCCAGAGCCAAGCTGCTGTCATCCAGGCTCATCTCTGCTAAGTCCGGCTCCAGGGAGCTGTCTTCACTGCTCATGCGGCGTTTCCCACTATGTTTACTAGTCAGACCTTTGCTCACTGGCAACTTAGCTTTCCCCACTGCAGTCTTATACACAGCTTTATCACCTTCTGCTGAAAGCCGTCTCAGAACTCTCTGGGGTGTTTCAGAGACAACTTTCCTCTTTCCAGTAAGTTCCTTTGGACGAACAGCTGGCTCCTGGGGAGATGGACGCAGCCTGTCCCCAGGCTGCAGACATGGTCCCCCAGGCTCCTGTCCATGGGCTCTACCAGCCTCACAAGCAGTTTCTGCACACTGCAACCGACAGCTCCTCTGTTGGATGGCCTTTACCCAACAGAATGAGTTTTTCTTGTCAGTGCTGCTATAGGTGATCCCAGGGATAGGATACGCTTCCTCCCAGTTGAAGTAACAGGCTTCCACTGCTGGCTTGAAACCCTGGAAAAGCTTCTCCAGTGATTTCTTGTGCTGACCTCTCTTAACATTATCTATGACCTTTAGCTGCCACTGTCTGAGCTGGGAACAAAGGTCCCTGCGCCTTAAGAGAAGAAAAAGAATAGGTTAGAGTGCAGACATAAAATGCAACAGCAACAAACTTCCTCTTAAATCACAAAACACCTCCTCCTCTTGTTCAGAAAGCACTTCTGTTGAATTAAGTATAGACAACATAAGTAAGAATACAGACTAGAAAAGGAAACAGACATAAAAACAACCAAATCCTAGATAGCCCACCACATAGAAACAAGACGCGAACAGTACCATCAAGAAAGCTTGATACAAACAGAGGTTTAAATTAAAAAAAAAACAAAAAAAAAACAACAACAAAGCAGTCAGTGTTTCACCTGCCTCATGTAAGGCATTAGCAGTATGAGCCTCAGCAGTCTGACCAGCAAGTGCCATGGGGAAGTGCTCTTTAAATCATGCATAAAACTGTACTATGTGGCTTTACCTCCAGCACTAGGTGCAGGTCTGGGTGCCACTATGTGAAAAGGACAGCAAGCTATTAGAGAGCATCCAAAGGAGGGCTGCGAAGATGAGGAAGGGTCTGGAAGGCAAGGCATGGGAACAGTGGCTGAGGTCCCTTGGTTTATTCAGCCCAGAGCACAGGAGTTGAGGGGAGCCCTCATGGTGGCTGCAGCTCCTCACAAGGAGCGGAGGTGTAGTGCTGAGCTCTGCTCTCTGTGACAGCAACAGGGCCCAAGGGAACAGCATGGAGCTGTGTCAGGGGAGGGGCAGCTGGGGGTTAGGGAATGGTTCTGCCTCAGAGGGCAGTGAGCATGGAGCAAGCTGCCCAGGGCAGTGGGCACGGCCAGAGTTCAAGTAGCATTTGCACTATGCTCTCAGATACTGGATTTGGATTTTGGGTGGTGCTGTGTGAAGACAAGGGTTAAACTTAATCCCATAGGTCCCTTCTAACTAGGGATATTCTATGATAAAACAGTTTGCAGGAGCTGTGAAACTGCACTGCTAACAACAGTCAAGTACAATCTATTCAGCCTGCCCAGGAGTGCTATGCCACACAGGACCTCCCAGTCTACCTCTTGAGGCATGTATCTTTCTACCCTGATATGCCTAAGATTTAATTTAGGCTGTAGCAGGCTATCCTCAGGAGACATAACTACTTGCAAATCTTGCGTTTGCTTGCAGAACAAGCAAGACAAAAATATAATTGATGCTTAAATAAGTGAGGATGAAACAGGCTTAAATTCACCTAAATTGCACAGCATCGTAAGGGAACCATCAGGTCAGGGCCTGAACCAGTGTCTGAGCACCTGGTAAAGGGGCATAGCCAGCCCTGGGAGCACAGGTGCAAACAATTCACAAAAACACCCTGCAAACAGAAGTGGTAGAGCCCAGGTCCACTCCTCCCTAACCTCACTTAAGGGCTAGAAGCCAAAAGGGAAGCATCTCTACGTGGAAATAGCCTACTTTGAGAGTTTTCCAGTGAGTCCTTACACTCTGAAAGTGGTACCTGAAAGGGGCCTACAAGAAAGCTGAGGAGGGACTTTTTAGAAGGGCATGTAGCACAAGAGGACAAGGGGAAATGGTTTTAATTGGAAAAGGGCAGTTTTAGACTAGGTATTAGGAAGAAATTCTTTACTGTGGGAGTGGTGAGACACTGGGAACAGGCTGCCCAGCAAGGTTGTGGACTCTACTCCGCTGGAGACATTTAAGGCCAGGCTGGATGGGGCTTCGAGCAACTTGGTCTACTGGGAGATGCCCCTGCCTATAGCAGGGGAGTTGGAACAAAAGGATCTTAAAGGTCCCTTCCAACCCAAACCATTCCACGATGATTCTTAGTTACCAAATTGCAACCAAAATCTTTCTTGGGTTTTCTGAAAATTGGTCAGTGGCAGCTGTTCCATCTGCCTCATACCATACAAGCAGGTACTCACATGCCCCATACTACCACAGGAAGGACAAAATGTTTCTGCATTTTGCAGTTCCAAATTTCACATATGGCCTAAACAGGCAACTTAGTCTGAATGGGGAAAGATGTTTAGGTCATCTAATTCAGTAAGTTTCTAGAAAAGTATTTGTCTTTGTGTCAAGTGTCTCAATAAACTGTTATCCTGTTCCTGCCGCAGATCTCAGAGATCTGAGGTACAAACCCAACAATTCAACCCTCTCAAATTACCTATCAAAAGAAACAGAAAACAAATGTCATCAAACAGGTGCAAAGACTATTAGAAAAAAAATCAGCTCTACAGCAAAGACTGCTTCTATTTGTCTGAAGAAATTAATTAATGAGGGAGCAGAGTGGTGGAGCTTGAGGAAAGGATTTTCAGAAGGAATAAGAAGGAGAGGGAATTACTCAGAAAAGGTAACATAAGGATGTGCACCTGCACCAATGAATTAAAAATGCAGTAGCAAGTCTCCTTACAATTCACTGGAAAGGATAGCAAAAATGGATAAAAGAGGGATCTTCTTTGTGACTATTCAAATGCCAGGAGAACAGGAAATTAAGCAGAAGTATTTCAATTATGCATGAACTCAAGTAGGAGATCTGAGCAATTCTGAATTGCACCAGATAACTTGAATGTTAATACATGTAGTGCTTCCATATACTTTATTAGAAGACAAAAACCTTTTGCTTTTTTTTTTCCTATGCAAGTCAATTGATGTTTGTGTTTATTTTAAGGCTCATTCCCAATTTCCTACAGTTTTTTACTTGTCTTCCTCTCCTATACTTAGATACTTCATACTGCAGACTGTAGAAGACATAAACTGCACACATTTTAACATCCCTGATGTATCTTCCAAAGATAAGGCATTTTACTCATGTTACAATTCACAAAAAGCAAATGCTGTTCAGGTGCAGTTGAATGTAAAATACCATCCCATTTTCATTTGTTCTGAAAATGATTTTCTGACCACATTAGAGTCAGTGTATTTTGCACTTTACACTTTGTAGACTGCATATACTAAAAAAATATATATATATATATATATCACAACATTGACCATAGTTATCTCAACTTGAGCAATCAATAACTCAACAGCTAATCAAGTTGTACTACATAAAGATGGCAGTGATTTACCACGGCACGATGTGAAACCTACCTAAGCTTCAGAATTTTTCCTCAGAAAATTGAGAACACCAATAGAAAAAAAATTATACACCAGTGACACTGTTGTATGACAACTGCTAAGTCACAGCCTGAACCACAGACTGAGATGACCAGGAGAAAAGACACGGTCAGTCCTAGGAGCACAGGTGAAAGCAATTCACCTGTGCAACTGGAAGGGGTGGAACCAGGCTCCACTCCTCTTGGAGCTCATTTAGGGGCTGACTGCCACTGAGGAAGGATCTTTTATTGGAGATCCCTCCTTCATGAAGTTTTTCCTGCAAGCTTGGATCCTCAGAAACAGGTGAGCATTGCATTTTCTTCTTTCTTTGTAACACTTTCTCATTGCATTTGTCCTGTTGCCATTACAATGCTGTAGAGAAAAAGCTCCCTAAGAGCACAGAAAGCAAAGGAATGGTTCATCTTGAAAATGAAAATCCATGAGTTACTAGGCTAAACGGGAATATATTGAACTGCTGAATTGGTAAATTTAAAAAGCATTAAAATTTATCGGTAGCTTGTATTACCAAAGATGTGCTCTCCACTGAGACACTGAAATGCAGGCATACACTCCAGTGTAAAGAAAGATGCCCAGAAAACAACATATTATTCACATTACATGATATTGCTAGCAGTAAGCAGCAATACCAGTTAAAAGCAATTTGCTCTTGAACTGTACACAGCACGCAGTCCTTCTGGACTGCATAACGGTTGAACAGTTAATGAGGTAATGATACAAATGCAACACATCTACAGGCAAAAATTCTGTGCCCACGTATCACAAAAACAAATGAGAGATGGAAGTCTATTGCTTCAGGAGTCCTAGTTCCCATTACACAAGCCAATTCTGATACTCACCTCTGTGGACTAATAGTTGGGTCAAGGACAGCAAGCCTCCAAAGAACCACCATCTCATCACACATACTTGCACAGGCATGAGCAGCTACTTCTGACTGGCCATTGCTGCGCCCTGTGTGCCCACTAGCACTGCTGTGTGATGCAGATGTCCGCACACTGTACCACCAGCCAGTTATCTGCAGAAGAAAACATTCAGTGGAGCAGTGTTGTGGCTAACATCCCTGCTCCTGCTTTCACCTAACTTCATACCCACAAAAAAACAGAAGCTGTAGCTAGTACCATGTTTTCATATGACTCCAAAACAACCATGAGCATTAAAGCAGTATTGGATCATAAGAACCTCCCAATTTTTATTTATTTTTGTTTAGAAGGCACATGACTGTAGAACAAAGCACTCACAAGAGGTTCTCTTGCTAAAGGGAAATCTGTGGGGAAAAAAAAAGTGAACAGATATGATTAATCAAGTATTTTCCTTGCTAGAAGCTGAGTTACGTGATGCATAATAAGGAAACCTGCACTGCATTTTATGTTACAAAATATCCTGAACTGTAAAGTGACACCTTTTTCCTAATATTCATAAGAAGTATATTTAAAAATTCATGACTCAAACACATCAAGAGCAAAGAACACAAGATTTTAATGCCCAAATGTATGGGAACTGTTAAATCACAGCCTGATCCACTGATTGAGCACCTGAGGTGAGCACTGAGTCAGCCACAGGAGCACAGGTGAAGGCAACTCACTGTGTAACCAGAAGGGGTGGAGTCTGGCTCCACCTCTCCAAGACCCCATTTCAGGGCTGATCACCACTGGGGAAGGACCTCTTGTTGGAGATCCCTCCTGTGTGGAGTTCCAGGCAAGCCTTGACCTTCAGCAACAGGTAAGCCCTTCCTAATTTATTGGGTGTCTTTATACCATCTGGATAATCTGTCCAAAAATATACTGTCCATCTTCATTATATTGTTTGGTTACTATTCTTTCTGAGTATTCACCCTACATCACCCTACACCAACACATTTATTTGTTTTATCAAAATGACAGTTTGTACGTGAATTACTTTGTTTAGAAGAAAGACATTGCAATAAATCATCTTGACTAGCCAGAAATCAAATCAAATATGCTGAACAAAGTAGTTCAGGCTCCGTATATTCCTACTTAAAAGGTTGAGGTATTTTGGGGATATAGCATTGCTGAGAGAACACTGAATCAACATGGGAAATAGTATAACACACGTAGAGCAGAGAAGCAAATGCCCACAAATGCATGCTGACTTAAAAAAAAATAAATAAAGTTATTCAGAGATAAATTCTACAGATACATAAGGATCAGACATTGACAGCCTGGTTCCCTGGAATTTCTCCCTCTGCAGCAAAGATGTTCAGGTACCTGTTCATAGTTGAGACACTGGTCAGTCAGAATCTCCAGCAGAGGAGCAGCGTTGCTATCCCTCCTCTTAAACATCTCCCGCACAATAGAAAGTAGGTTCCAGATTCCCTCAGGCTCTCTCCCTCGCAGGGGACGCAGAAGACAGGCCCACTCAGCAGCAGCTGGTGGCTCCGTGGAAGAGAGATACATGGAATTCACATCACTGCGGATAAAACAGAAGCACAGGGATGAAACAAGAAAAAAAGAAAGCACAGCTGCACAAAATCCTGAGTATATTCTACATCCAGAAGTGCATTTGCACCTTAAATGAACCAGCCTTGCATAACTTTAAAGAGGAGACAATAATGAGACTGAGAACACCACAAAAGTAAGGTATTATGCAAATAGTGTGCTCCACCATAGTAACATTGGACAAGCTACACAAAAATACCATTTCCTCAAAACTAAGCATCCTTTATGCCACAGCATAACATAAGGGTAAACACCAAACAGTGAATAAACTCACAGATTACTTCAATGTATTTTTTTTCCTCTTCGGGAGAAGACAACTTACCTGAAAACAACAGGAGAGGGTCCACAGAATTTATGAAGGGTTTTCTTTATGTTATCACTCAGGGTAGATTCATCTAGGTACCAGGTGCTTTGATCTGATGCAGAGGGTCCAGCAGTGGGATCTTGACACAAGAACACACACAAAATTTGAAGAGCTTTTCCTCTGTATGCCCAACCACAGGGATTATAGAGAGTATGAAGGAGTGATTATTTTCTGTATTTCACCCATTGCAGAACTCATTATTCAGAACTATCTCAAAATATTACTTTGATGGATTAAGAACTGGTTGGCTGGTTGCAGCCAAAGGGTTGTGATCAACAGTCCTGTGTTTGGGTGGAGGTCAGCCACAAGTGCTGTCCCCCAGGAGTCAGTCTTGGGACTGGTGCTCTTCAGCAGTTTCATCAATGACATAGTGCACCCTCAACAAGTTTGCAGACAACAGCAAGATCGGCACTACAGTCAATACATTGGAAGGAAGGGAAGCTGTTCAGAGGGACCTGGACAGCCTAGAGCACTTGAACCTAATGGGGTTCAACAAGTCCAAGTGCAAGGTGTTGCACTTGGGCTGGAGCAATCTCTGGTATTTATACAGATAGGAACTCCTGGAGAGCAGCTCTGCAGAGAAGGACTTGGGGGTCTTGGTGGACAAGAAGCTGGACGAGACCCAGCAGTGCATGCTTGCAGCCCAGAAGGCCAACTATATCCTGGGCTGCATTAAAAAAGGGGCAGCCAGCAGGGAGAGGGAGGTGACTGTCCCCATCTACTCAGCTCTTGTGAGACTCCATCTGGAGTACAGTGTCCAGGCCTGGGGCCCTCAACACAAGAAAGACACAGAGCTCTTGGAATGGGTCCAGAGGAGGACCACTAAAACAATCAGAGGGCTAGAGCACCTCCTTCTATGAGAAAAGGTTGAAGGAACTGGTCTCATTTAGCTTGGAAAAGAGAAGGCTACCGGGAGACCTCATTTTGCCCTTCCAAAACTCAAAGGGAGTGTATAAACAGGAGGGAGAATGATTGTTTATGCAGACTGATAGTGATAGGACAAGGGGGAATGGTTTTAAACTAAGACAGAGGAGATTTAGATTAGATATTAGGAAGAAGTTTTTCACTCAGAGGGTGATGATACACTGGAACAGGTTGCCCAGAGAGGCTGTGGATACCCCAACCCTGGAGACATTCAAGGCAAGGCTGGAAGAGGCTCTGGGCAGCCTGGTTTAGTAGTTGTTGACTCTGCCCACAGCAGGGGGTTGAAACTAGATGATCTCTAACATTCTTTTCAACCCAGGCCATTCTATGATTCTAATTACCTGAATAACTGCCAACACTGAATTTGGAGACATGACTGCCATGCTGAAACAGCAGCACTACAGACAGGTGGACTGGGAGAAATTTACAGATTGTGCCAAAAGAAACCCATTAACTTCTTTGAGAAAATATGCAGACTTCTGTACTTGGGACAGAAAAACTGCATGCACCAATACAGACTGAAATTCAAACGTCTGAGTAGCTGAAATGGTTTAGTGATTACAGTAGGCACCAAGCTGAACACAAACTAGATAGGATTATAGCAGAGGAATACAGAGGCATGAAACACTGATTTATGAGGAGAGACTGAGGAAGCTGAGCTTGTTTTGACTAAGAAGAGGGTGATGGGTGATCATTAGCAGCCTACAGCTTCTTGGAATCACAGACAAACACTTATTGGCAGTACAAGATAATAAAATTCTTTTAAAAAATGAGTATTCATATTGGATACGAGGGAAGTTCTGGACTAGAAGGGTAACGCAGCATTATAATAGGAATAAACTATAACACCTCTTATAACCAAGATGTGGTAGGCTACCCCAAGCAACAGCTAACTCGTTAGAGTATTACCAATAATCAACCTGCTACTTGAAAGAAGGTGAGATTCATTCCAACAAACATTTCTGGAAACTAAAATAGTAAAACAGAAAAATCTTCTGGTAGAAAAGGTGCATTGTCTGATGCTGCCTTTCTCTGAATTCACTCCAAGGAGTCCATCACAGCAACAGTTTCCTGCATCTGCCCTACATGCTTGCTTGTTCTTATCCCTTTTTCTTGGAACCTTCATTTCCAATTCCAGATACTCAGTAACCTATCAGTTTAGAAACTCAAGGCAATAGAAATGTATCTGCTTTCCATCTGTAACACGGATTATAGAAATAACATATATCAAGGTTACCCGGTGCTCCACACACTGTGTTGATTGCAGTGGATTGAGAAGATAACAGCTCATCCAGCAAGCGCTGAGCAGTTGGAAGAATCTGCAGACACGAAAGAAACTTTCAGTATAAACAGTCTTTCTTATCCTAATATAAACAGTCAAAGATCTACCTGGATTTTCCTAACTAAAGGACTCACAGTATTCAAAGTATCAAATACAGTCATGTTTTCAGAAAGGACAGCAGAGGGTGCTAAAGGTCATACAACAGCAAAGTAGTTGTTAGACTTCCCTCTCCTTTCTCAAAGCAAACAAAACATCCAAATCTTCCTACGTTCATGCTCTAAGTACACAAAAGTATTGTAGGTTATTAGTTCCTTTCTCAATTCTTGAGGAGGAGACAATGATACCGCAACTAATGTTATGAGGTATGGAAGTGACCACAGTTAAGGTCATCAGTTTCCTGCACTTTTAAGTGTTCTATATTTCTCATTCCTACACCATTTCTCTCAAAATGAAGCTAATGGGAACAGAGGAGCAAACTGTAAGTCATGTCTATACAAAACTTTTCAGGCAGATCTTAGCTCACTTACCATGCTTTTCAAAGGGAGACTATATATATTTTAACTTAAGGTCAGCAGTAAACTAATGCAATGTCAGCACTAAACGAATGCAGCCATAACTTCTAAGCAGTTTAGTGCATAAGCAGAGCAGGCTCACACCTGACTGTGCAGAGCCGAGTAGACATATCCTTGAGGTGGCCTTTTTGAAAGAAAAAAAATTGCATAGCAGGAAACCGTTCTTCCCTCACTTTCAGTCTAAGTCTGGGCTGAGAATTTAGATCCACTTAGTCCTTCGTATATGCACTTAAAACAGTTTAGGAAGTTAGGATTTAAATGATTTGCAGGAGAAAATCTGATATTCCCTTCACCTCTCTCGATACAACAGCTGTGGACATTAAGCATTTCTACAAAATAAAATCAAGAGAACAGCCTATGCTAATCTTACAACATATAGTCAAGATATAGTCGCAGTACATCAAAGTACCTCTATTCAGAAATCTTAAAGAGACCTGCAATGAGACTGCTGGAAGACTTTGGGGCACACCTTCCCTTTTTCAAGGGAATTACATAACACAGATTAAGATGCATCTGCCATAAAACCTAAACTTTCCTGTTGGGCAGCACTGTATCAGACTATCTGGCAAGACAGTAATAATTAAATCTTCCAGATGCCTGGATGCACAGCTGGCACACATGAAAGGACAAATAAACCCTGCAAAAAGGAGCAGACAGAACATATAAAAGCATTATATCAAACAACTCACATGCTATCCAGGAATCCTGTAGTACCACTATCAACCCATTTAATAAAGGAGAGTTTTAAAATCAGACTAGTCACATAAAGCTTGGAGTCCTTAAGGAGGACTTCTTGAGAGAAGCTGTCTTTTAATTTAACATAGCAAGAAGCCTACAATATTGATGCTCAACTCTCAGCATCAAAAAAGGTGGTTTTGCTTAGGTGTTTGGGTTTTTTTTTAAATCATTTTCATTTCATGTTATTTCTTAGTTTCCTTAGAATACTAGTATTTCTGTAGGAAATTTAGAGGATGCTTTATCAAAAGAATATCTTAGTGCCCCAGGAACACTACCATAATATGTCAGCACATGCTGACAGAAATGCAAGTCCTAGACATTATGCACGCAATATTGAAATGAGACAAACTCAAGCAGGCCAGCATTTCTCAACTTCCTTTGGTTGAACAAGCATAAAAGGTTGCCAAGCCCTTATATTTCTAATTTTAATGCAAACACTTCACAGTCACTTAGGTATATTTGTGAAGTATGCGCAAGCCTTTTAGACAGATTACAAAAACGACCTGACCTTGACCTCGTCTGTTATTTAAAGACTAATAGAGCAAAATTTCCTTTAACCAACAATATGTAATGCCTATTACTTTCCACAACCCAAATGATTCTTGCAGTTCAACAAGGGAAGTTAAAAGGTCACTACTTGGGTGCATTATAAAGTACCTACCTACAGCATACAAAACACATCCTCCCCCAGTAGTCTTATCCATTTAATCAAGAAAAAGCACAAAAAAACAAATAACTTGATTTATTCTCGCCAAACTTTCTCACCACCCTGTAGTTATTTTAACTATGTTTGACCTTTACTTCCTCAAGCTAATAGGAACAGACATCACTTCTCCTTCTAAGACACTCCTAATCTTTCACCTGGCAGTAGACAATTGTCAAATAATAGAATGGTAAGTTTGAAAAGAGCAAGAATTAAAAGCCTTCCCAGCAACTTACAATCAAATAGCAAAAACACTCATCTTGTAATAGAAAACATAACATAAAATCACCCAGAATAACAGCAACTGAATTGAACAAAAAGTCAGTCCTACTGATTGTTCATTTACCTGTTGTGGAAGTTCACTGATTAGGTACTGAGCAAATTTTTGCAATTGGTCTCTCTGTAGTCGAGACAAGGACTCAGAAACAGGTGCTCGTAAGCATACAGCAGATGCCTGGATAAAGAAGAGAATATATAAACTGCCATCAACAGATTAGGCATAATGAAGGGCCCACTGAGTGGACAAAGTGTCATGAACAGTGGCTATGCCAATGCATAACATGCTTTTCCCATCACTACACAGAGCACTGCAGATAAGATGCAAATAAGCTGTCTACATTTCATCAAAACTGTTTTTAAGAGTTTCTTGTCAAAGAAACTGCCTGAGCAGCTGTGCTTAAGATCTGTTGTTGCTAGCAATTGCACAAATACTGGCAGGGATTTTGCAAACAAACCTCTAAAATAGGACAATTCTTAAAGCATCTGACAAAGCAACCAGCAATGTGGGGGGCCACTTCACAGACTCACAACTGCCTCATTTATCTCATCAGAGGCTTTATTTTTTTTCCTTAAGGAAGGGGGCTGGTTTTATTTTTTTTTATAATCTGTTGTTTGAAGATATCAGTTTCTTAACTGTGTTCACTGCACAGAGTAAGAAGTACCCAAATGGAACCCAACTAAAATTTAACCTGGAAGCAGGAAAGAGCACTTTGATAATAAGGATGCTTCTGATATCAATTTATCTACACAGAACAATATCCTTTGGCGTGTAACTTGCTGCTCAGTAGCTAACATACACAAACATGAAAACGCTTTGCTGTTATTGTTCAGGTGGAATAACGGACTAGGAGGAAAGTGGTCATTTTTATCTTATACAGGGTTAAAATTTTGAGTGTAAATACTGTTACTGAAAATTTTCAGTTTCAACATTCACTTTTTAAAATGAAGCTATCCTGAAGCAGAATTTTTTTTTTTTTTTAAACAACTTTCCTGCTCTAAGTACAGAAAGTGAATTGATATTCCAATGATTACAGCTAAGGATGAATTTAAGCCTATTACAGTTGCTCATTGTGAAATGTTATGAAGTTTCATCAGGTTATTAGCACTCATTTAAGAATCTGGAGTTGATCACAACCATATTAGCTACAAAGTACTCTGTAACAGCAGAAAGCCTTCAGTTTATTTCATCCATCCACATTTTGTTCTCCTTTAAAATAAATTTCTCATTGCCTCATAAAGATTGAAGAAATAAATTGCTATGGAAGTCTGAATGCCCAACTTGTATATTGCATGTTGATTGCACCTGTTTTCACCTGAAATCTTTGGAACAAGAAACACCTACTTTTTCCTCTACAGAAGGCCTGGAAGATTGCTAGCAGTTTAGTAAAATTATAAACATACTGAATGTTTGAAATCTACAGGTCAAAATGACACTTATCTATCTCAGTATGAGTTAGAATGAATGGATGAACATAAAGGCCAGTGGTGATCAAAGTGACTTTCTTTCTGCACTCTCAATGATCCTACAACCTAAACAAAGAGATTTCAAATCCAATATTTTCCAAAACTTTTAATAAAAGACTAACTATTTATGATCTTCCACTCCTTGCAGAATTGAGAAAAAACGAGTAACTTCTGCATTTAAATAAGAAACAGGAAGGGGCCAAAAAAAGACCATATCTACTCTGAGCAATTTCCACATTATCAAAGGACATTCTGCAGTTGAGTCTCAGTCAATTCATACATTCACACTGTGAACTGCAACCCTGAGTGCACATTTGCACAGTCTGTAACCAAAAGGAATGCCAAAAACAATTTCCCTAAAGAGTGCATGTGTTGCATAAAATTGTAATGACAATTATTGAGACTTAAAAGAGACTCAGAGAAGAGGACTCTGGGGGAGAGCAGAAGTGTCCTTAAAAACCTACATTGTGTATCCGGAAGAGACAGAGCGCCACGACGTGAGCACACCACTTGGCCCCAGCTCCACAGGTACAGCTGCATGATGTGATCCTGCATCGGTCAAACATCACTGCCACATTGTATGCACCTTTGGGTGACATCATCTGTGGGGGTATCACAGTGGCACTCAGATGGAAACCTGTTTAATTCAGAAGTCCAAAGTTATTATTGTGATGCCAAGAAGGCAGATTCAGATAGCATGAAAATTTAAGTATGTACCATTTAAACATTAAAATAACATGTCTAGCAAAAACACCTACACTGGGATGGACATCAGTTTAGAGACTCTTAGCACCTCTTCCTTCCCAGTCAGTTATGGCAGAATATCAGCAGAGAGACATAAGACGTTGTAAAAGGTTTAAAAAAAAAAAAAAAAAAAAAACACGAACAGATTTTAATATATCCATTCACATTTTACTGAGAAAAGCAGGACTGGATGAAGCTACCACTGAAAAGTGTGACTTTTTGATTGCAGGGTCAAAGTTAGGCTATACATACTTCAGGCATGACTTCTGTGTTAATTAACTCCAGCAATAGTGCAGAAGAGCAAGTTAGGTGACTTCTTGAGAATTACTTCCAACTCAGTCACTATTCATAAGGGCACTAAAGAAGGCAGCACTTGTGCCTCAACATTTACTATTAACTTGTGCCTTCAGAAGCTATTAATTTATCTTAAATTACATACCTACCTACACTGTTGCAAAATCCTATTTTTATAAACCATGTACTCAAAAAACAACAAAAAAAATCTACTTGCTTAAACTAAAATAGGCAAAAAAAAAAGGAAAATTTAAAAAATAACATTTAGAAGAATCCAGCCCCACTAGTCTGTGAACAAATACATGAATTATGAATCTGATCTCAGGTAAGATAATAAAACATTTCAATGAGATTTGGCTTTCCGTAATCTCATATACAATGCATCCCAGTTATATGTGCAATGAGTCCTCCTCTGCAGTCAAGAAGTGTCCAAAGGCACACATACTACAAAGAAGGAAAAGGCCATCAGGAATATGAATCTTCTATTTGTCTTTAAGGTTCCAATCACCAATAAATCTTCTACAGCAACAAGTGTCAGCCTCAGAACCCTTGCTAGTCACAAGTTCAGTTTTAAAGCAGCACTGAAAGCACAAAGCGTATCAATGCTATCACCAAAATTCAGTCCAAACTACCTTTACTGAAAAAATATGGCTTGTGATAGATGACTGAAAATTTCTTCATCAATAGCACAGGCAACACACTACAAACCCATGCTATTAAGCTTTCATTATGACATTGTGAGGTTATTACAATGATGGTGCTGGGAGTGCATATGACCTACTAAAGTCCATCTAAAACAATGCGCAGTATTTCCTCCTCAAAATACAATCCTCATGCCTGTGCAAACTTGGTCTTACCTTACTTAACCTTTCTACTCCTGCTCTCCAGAATTCAAATCCTCTTCCTAATGCGGGTGATTATTTTGATTAGTATACATAATGCCACCCAAGTTCTTTAGCCATTTTAGCAATTGGAACAGAATCAAAACAAAAGAAGGCATTCACCACAGAATTGCTTATTGTGCAGCTTATTACTAGCTACAGTTCTAATTTATATTCCACACCTGGATAACACAACCCAAACAGTTCAGCCAGTCCTTCTAGTACACTGGAAGCACCTCAGACAAATGTCAAATTGCCCTAATTTTCACAAAAGTAAATTAAGCACTTCACAAATTGTAAATGCAGCAGTTCTATTTCACTGAGAAAAATAAGTGTCCTGAAGGTGCTAGAGAAGAAGAGACCACAGCTATGCACTCTTCTCAAGCTCCTACCATGAATATTTTATTTGTATACAGAGACAGCTAACTGATTAAATGCAAAGAGGGAAGAACTGCTGCAAAGAGAGAAAAAGAAAACTTAAGGGCTTCAGCATGACGTATCACAGCTTCAATACAACTTGTATCTGGATGAACACCTGCCTCTGACAGTACTAATTCAAGCAGACCTGCCTGATTCTTTTGCCCCGCCAGCCTTGCTGTGCTGAACAACCGCATGTGGAACGGCACAGGAAACCACACCAGGGAAAAATATCTGGGCTATATTAACTACTACCATAAATACCAGAACAAACACCACAATTCAGTTCTCACTGCACAGCTAATATCAAAGTCTGAACCTGCAGAGACAGGAAAGGTGACAGTGAGGGAGATCATTCTCGACGTCCTAGCCCAACTCTGTTGATAAATGAAATGGTCATCAAAGAGTACTTGTTTATAGTCTAACTGCAACTATTTTCTCACAGACTGACCACAGCTCTAACCTACCTCCTTGAATGTAAGGACAAGAACCATGCCTACCACATACCTGAATGGCTCAGTTACCTCATGGGGATTAACAGAAGTGCTCTTCCCTTCCATCCACCCCCTGCTCCCACTACCTGGTAACAGCCTATCTGCTCCATAGTTACAACAACTACAAGCACCAGCAGTATTCATTTTGCAACTGTATGTAGCCAAACAAAAAACCTAAGATGTATATATTCTATTCTTGGCAAGCTCCACTCCCAGGAGGCCTCAAGAATGGGCTGCAGGCCAGGATTGCTCTGTCAAGAGCCTCACTCCCCATAACACCATTTTTCTTAAAAGCTCTGTGCAGACCAAGTTTGGTGCTTTTGTAAAAACATCTAGGCTTTCTACACAGGGAGCGTGAGCTTCTCACAAGCAACAGATTTACTTCTTATGCACAGAACAGATTTATCAAGCAGCCAGTAGCAATGCTTCAGAGAATGTTTAGCCCATGCACACTACCAGGAGCTATCTGCATCATGCAGTGGTAGCACTACATTGTCCAGCGTGATACTCAATTAATAAATGTGGTTTCATCAAACAGAAAAGCTGGAAGTAATTAACTGCTGCATGGATGGGGTCCCACAAAACAGAGATGCCTTGTTTTTTTGGTACACAACCCATTCTTCTCACTACTCTCTAATCTTCCAGGAAAACCATCCAAAAGAAACATATGCTTTCCATTGGATATAACCCGGTTTTCAGAATGTTAGGATAACTATGATGGTTACATCAGTGTCTCTTGCATTTCTATTTATTTTATAACGAAATTCATTTATTGAGAAATTTAACGTTAGTTTGCTTTTCTGAGATTCTATCAGTCTTCATGATTTCAGGTGAAAATGCACAAATTTGGAACACCCTTATCCACTCAGTAAGCGATTGAAATTAAAGTTTAAGTCATCATCATATGAGTGAATGCCACCCTCCTAAGAATGCTACTCGCAATACAGCTTCCAGGACTTCTTTGTCGATATTTGATGGTTCTGATGCCCCTACAGCAAAAGTAGCAAACAAGTTATATTATTCTGCATAGAATTTAAGAACTTTCACTCCAGCTTTCTTAGGAGTAACAGAAATTGAAAAACAATAGCTGAACTAGGAACTAATGCAAAACAATTGTGGATTTTTTTTTCCAAGCCAAGTTAGAAAAAAGTCTAAAAAGCAGACATTTGGAGATTTTACTTGAGATGTTAGAATCAAGAATGAATCTGCTGCTGTTTTCCTCATTAACAAAAATGAGATAGAAAATAAATCCCTGAAATAAGCGACTACAACACATCTATTTGAGAACAGCAGTATCTCCTTCAGTGCAAGGAGGCAGGTAGATGACCACTACAAAAACAATGTGTGGAAGAAGGCCTACAAAGTCCATTCTTTGTGTATGTACAGTACAACACTCTAAAGAAGAGGGTTTGTGGAATGTGCTGAAGTGTTATTGTCCAGAAATTATGGATGTGGATTTGCATGTGGACAAAGTGACTGTGATTACTCATTTACATCTGAAGAGGAAAAACATAAGCCTTATTCAGCCAGCTCCTGCAAAGGGAATGGGACAGAAGAGCACAAAAAGCGCTGTTCAACCTTTGTCCTGTTAATCACAATGTCACATTACACTGCTTATTCTCCCTCAAAATCAAATCTGCTCTCAAAAGGCTGCTTCATTTCTTACATTTATTTTTACAATTGTCAGTTCATGAAACCCAAAACTGCAGCTACACGCTTTAAAATCATTTACAACGAACAACTGAACTTACAACCACCCACTGCCCTTCTGGACTGCTATTCATGGGGGGGAAAAAACCTATCCTTCCACTAGATAATGTTCCCTTGCTAAGGAGGAAACAGCATTACTGTTCAAACAAAGTTACTTCCTTCCCTTCCAAACACATAATCCTTTGTCAAGAAGCCCAGTTGCTGTTTGTGCACTGGAAAAGTTTCTCCCTGGTGTTGCTGTACACGACCTCCTTTTCCTACTCCTTTTCTCCTCCCCTGAGCATAGGTTTTGATCTAACACCCCCAGTCTTCATTAGTTTACGTTTTTCTACACCTCCTTGTCTTTAATTTATTACTGAAGCAAATTTTGACCATAGTCTAAACACAGTGTATTACATGTTATGTTCTTTTCCATTGTTTAAGTCATAGGAACTGCTAATTTCAGCAAGTCCACTTTTAACTCATTTTTTTTCTCTCAAACATTTTCCTGCCTATAGTTCAACCTTAGAGGCATCTTGCAACATCACAGTCCCAATATTAGCAGATTATGTATGCACTCAAAATTCAGTTCTAGCTTGATTTTGTTGATGAACCAAAATTATTGTCTGGTCTCACTAACAACTCAATATACCTTATCTATGAGGAAGTACTTCAATTTCCAGTAACTCCTACTATCATTATTACAGTAGATAACAGTGCAGATAAAACCTTTCCATGCACTTTACTTCATATTCAGAAAATAGTTTATAAATCTCTTGCAATTTGCATACTGTCTCCTTCTCTCTCAACTTTTATTGCATGAGTTCCTTTTATATCAGAGTCTAAACAGGCTCATGGAATTCTCCATCCCTCATCGCATGAAAACATGGTGAATTCCATCCTTAATGTTATTCATCTGTTCGTATTATATTTTTTCTTAACATAACCAGTCCCCACATGCTAATCAATAAAGTAACTACAAAATTTATACTTGCAGAAAAAAAAAAAAAGTGCCTGCATTGAGTTGATGTGATCCACCCTGACACACACCAGTGTCTTTATCTCACATAATTCCTTCCTATTTAACAGCTGTCTCTGGAAAAGAGATAACTAAATATTTTTCCTTATTTAAAAAGATTTCATGAATAATCTTGAGTCCTGTTTCTCGTTTAAGATAAGATTAGTTTTCACAACTACAAAATGTTAAAATAGCAAGGTAAGTGAGGTGAAGTAATGACAAAACTCCCCGTTTAAGCAACAGGATTTTCCTTCTGCCTTGATACTACCAGCATACCCATATTATAAATACAACTATTTTGCTATAATATTTAAGCCTCTGAACTTCATCTTTGCCATAAAAACACTTCAGGCAAGGCATTAATCGGGTCAGACTGATAGAAAGCCCATTTCTCTTTTATCAGTGAGGAGTTTAAGCACTACAGAGACAAAAGCATTCTATAAAGTTTTTCCCAAAATGTCTAATTTGCAGAACTTATCTGGCTTTTCACTCAGTTTCACAGCTGAGCTGACAAAGGCTGAAATAAACATAGCATTTAGCTTAAGATATTACACAAAACACACATAGCATGGAGTTTAGTCTAGGATATAGAAAAACTAGTTTTGAGACACAGCTGAATGAAATCTAGAGACATGGTGCTGCAGAGTTCTTACCTATTTGGAGAGGGTCTTTGACTGCCCTCACTCGGAACAGCTGCTCCCCTCTCTGGAATTCATCTGCACTGCCGTTAGCCAAACACGAGTACAGTCTGTAAGCAAGAAACATAACAAATCAAGATCAGTAGATTCTGAGAAACTTCACATTCCTATACTCTGAAATACAAATTCATTTACAACTTAAAATTACTTACATTCCAACAGCAGCATGCTACACTAAAAACTCCTTGTCCTTCTAGATGAACCGCCCACGTGGTCATGTGAGATTTTTTACATCTGTGCTCATCAGACTAACGAGCATGTACAAGCCACAGCTGATGTGCTCTGCTCCATCACAGGTGATCCTTATAACTGCATCAGCACTTCTGGCACTACCTCCCTACCCGATACCAAAATGTTACATGAAAGCATTTAAGAATTGTCAGAATGATTCTTTCTAAAAGACTATAATACCACTACTATCCCACAAAATTCTAGATGCATGGTTGCATATGTTGGTCAATCTACAGAAAAAAAAGCTTCAGACAAAATACAGTGGTAAAAGATCTAACAGCAGTGAGGTTCTGACTATGCATTCAACCAATTAATGTGGAAACATAAGAATTGCAGCTATCTCCCTGGCTGTATCCATTCTGATCACTGATATATTCAGCAAATTCTAATTATCCTACTTACACCAATAAAAAACTCATAAAGTATATTGAGAGTCCTCCCCAGTAATTTCTGAGCTCAGTTAAGTTCTGATTGAAGCAACAGATACAAACTGGACAGAATACCATGTAAGATTTATACAAGGAGGAAAGTCTATAAATAAGTTATATAGTCAAGCAAAGTAAAGTGTGCATTTACCCTGTTTCAATTACAGAACCTGCATGTCTGTACATTTTTCCTGGGATACATACAGAGCAGCTGAAGTCACAATAAGAACTCATATCATAGCATATCCTACAGTAACCCATCTGCACATTACAAACTTCACATACTAACAGCAAGAGCAGCCAATATATGGGACATTAAACGGACAGGGATTGTTCTCTTGTGAACAGAACTTTTCCTTAACCATCAATAAGCAGAAATGGTATGCATTACCTAATATCTTCTTCATTTTCAGGGAAACTCCAGAAGGCGATCCGAAGCTGTAGTTGCTCAGGAACTGGAGGATAAACTTTCTCCACAACCTCAAATGGAATGTGAAATGCAACCTGTTTTGCAGACAGTTCCACCAATGGGATCACCAGCCCATCTGCCAAGACAGGAAACAAAATTAATTAGCCATTGAGAGAACTGAACCAAGGAGAGGCAAAAGGCATTAGAGCAGAGAGCACTTCCACTTCCCTACCTATATCACCAATTTCAAAGACCAATTTTGATAGCACAGTGAAAGGCAGCATAGAAATTTTCAGAGAACTAACCACGTGCCAACCTTACGTTTGTTTTCAGCCCCACAATGAATATGTTCACATTCCTGAAAATCCAGTCCTTCTTCATGAGAGCTTCACTACACTAATGCAGTGGATATTGATCAAACTTTGTCTACTGACAAAGCTAACAGTGTTCAGTAAGACCTGAGGTAAGCAAATACGTCACACATTTTACAATATGGCAGACAACATCCTGTGAACATCATCTGACTACACAGAGAAGTAGTATTACAGTGTATATGCACAAGAGAGCAGTAGGAGGATTGTTGAGGAACCTTAATATTGGCTTTTTGGTAACTTTCTGCAATTTATAAAAGTTCCATTTAAGACAGCAATTGTTTTCTTTCCTTTTCCATCACCTTTCATGAATCTGTCTTAATATTTCAAGTTCTTTACAGAAAAAAAGAAGGACATTCACATTTGCACACTGCTGACTATAGTAAGTTTCTGAGGATCCTAAATGAGGACACTGTGGGCCTTCCATGAACAGTTCATCACTATACTTCCACTAAGCTAACTCTACTTTTTAAATTTTTAAGTACAGATGAAGATTTCTTGCCCTCAGGCTATGGTAACCTAATGCTCCTGCTTTGCTCTGAGCTAGATAACACTCCATAATGAAATGCCAGGCTTGCATCATCTGCAAGCACCTAACTGCTTTACTGAGATCACCCCCTGACCTACAGCAGCCTTGGTTCCCTGCCTCCCAGATCCTGCTGCCAAAAGCCTAATGAAGCACTATGTATTCCAGCTCCTCACACACCTACAGAAGCTGGAATGTATGCCAACCTGGCCATAAGCTTCCCCTCCCCAAAGGCATCCAGAAACAGGACGGAAGGGGAGCGCAGCCCCAGTGTCAGCAAGGCTTTCTCACCCACTGCCCAGGGACACTTCTCCAGCCCCAGCAACTGGAGCCAAACAGACAGCAAGAGGGCTTTGAGAATGCATGCAGATGCAAAGCAGCCAGCACCCCCCTTGTACTGAACGGACCTGCCAAAAGAAAGGATTACACAAATATAGAGAGAATACAGTTTGCAAACATCCCCATTTATGATTTTTTTATTGCAGTGAAATTAGATTCATTAGGCAGCATTCCCTTCTCACAGGCACGCATATTTTACCATCACAGGATTATTTCTCTACTGCCAGTGATTTTCATTCTACATTATAGATGGAGTCTATCTTTTACTGCGCTACAGCCCCATCCACAAATGTGAGAGCACAGATTGTAAAATGAACAATGATGGTTAAGTGAGTTATCCCCCTCTTTACTGCAAGCAGATACACAAGATTTTAGTGAAATGCCATCTTATTCCCCCTTCTGTCAGCCAGCACAGTTGATTAAAAAAAAAAAATTACTACTGTTAATTAGTGCGACACAGTCAACTTAAACGTCACCTCTCTTACTACAGTAGTAGTAGATACCATAGAAGGTGCAAACTGAGGTACATTAGTACTCAGAATTGCTCTGAGCAATGAAAGGAGAGGTACTTCTTGGTGTTTTTTACTGCATTTTTTGTAGAGGCACTTTATTCAAGTCTTTCATTCCACATTACATTAAAAAAATATAATAGCTAAGCAATCTCTATCCTTAAAGGCACTATATCTGACTTCAGTATGAGGTGAAACACCTGTGCATTTTTCTAAGGAGCTGCAAGTAGATGATATTTCTTTTCACAACTACGTGGTATGGAGTATGAAGGTCAGAGAGAAACAGCAAAGCCATACTGGGTTGACAGAAAAGCAGCAAAGGCAAAAGCAATCTATTATTCCGTTAGTGTATCTTACTATTAGAAGTATTTTTCTTTACAGTTGCAACACGGTTACTAGGTCCCAACAGTACTAGCACAGCAGCAGGATCACTGCAATTATCCTCCACCTACTTCATTACACAGCACAGCTGTTCTCGTTAAGTTAAACTGAACTAGCTCAAAAAAAACCCTATGACAAGCATTGCTGAAATTACCTGTCCTGAAAAAAATTCCATCTTCCAAGTGGGAAAGAGTGCTACTACACATAAGAAACATACCTGCTTTCTGATGACTCAAACAACTGTGAAACCCTAATCCAACAGTTTTCAGGTTGATCTGATGTCTGCCCATAATAGGGCAGTAATACTCAGTGAGAACCCCCTGGAGCTTTTCAGACCCCAACCAGGAGCAGGCTGGGTAAACAGCCCTGACATGAGTACAACCCTTCTGCCAGCCACCACTTCTCCAAACAGACCCCTACCCCCCTCATATGATCACACAACATATTAGCACAGATCCTTTGAAACAAATAAGTTCCCAGGAACCTCTCAAGCCAGAGACCCTTAGTTTAACTCTTCAACATAATCTACCAAGATTTCATACTATGAAAAGAAACTGCAATTTTATTGAGAGGATGAGATACATGAGCAATGTCATGTTAGCTCAGTAACACAGCCATAATATGGCTGGAAAAGCCCTCACCACTGTGGGATGATAATGAGCCTGGAACAAACAAATCCACCAAAAGTATATGGAAGTCAGCCCTAGCTGAGAAAACTCTGTTAGGAAGGCTCCAGTGCAACTCATTCTGATTTTACCAGATTTGCAGTGAACTAAGGTAACTGGTTGACTTTGTATTGAACTCAGTTTCATCAGCTGTACTGTGTTAATAGTAGCCTGCAGGAGCCAGCAGCCAATTAACTGGAACAGCTGTCTCCAGCACACATTCAGACAGCACATAGTTTAGATATTCTCAGAATAAGGTGAAAGCAGTAACATCTGAAGTGGAAAAAAACAATCTAAAAAGCAATGATCTTAAGTTTAAAAGAGCAAATCTCTCTAAAATGTTGAATTTTCTAGATGGAAAATGTTGCAGAAAAGAAATGGTAGAAGTTAACTGAGAAGTAGAAATTATTCCAAAGATAATTTAAGGATGAGTGAATTCACAGTAGCCAAGCAGGTACATAATGTAAACACTACAATTTGGAAGTTAGACTGCTTTAAGTTTCAAGGGTGATGTGCCTTGTGCAGCCACAGTGATAGAGACACACATAGCATGGGATTCAGGGCAGAGGGACTTCCCCTTTAGGCCTTCTGTACACTCAGTTGGGCAGCCTGACTTCAGTGCTTATATTTGACTGAATACTTTTATTTGAATACTAAACAAAGAGATCATCTCCAAAAGTTTAGATACACAAATCCACTACTGGGGGACTTACACCTGCTTCTATCAAAAGGTATTATCAGTAAAACAGATGAAAGGTACTCCCAAATACTACAAAATGCACTTTGAGAAGAAACAAAAAGGAAAAGGAAAAAGCATCACAGCTCCCACTCAATGCAAAGGTAAAGACAGCAAAGAAGATTGCAAAATGTAAAAAAATAAATAAATATCAATAAAATCAAATCAATAGAACATCTGCGAATCTGCAAGATAAATCTACTTGAGGGCAGCAGATACGATGACCTGAAGAGAACAAAGGAAACTCTTCATGTCTTGAAAGAATAAAATCACAGATCAAGCATGAACAACCCCCAGCAATTCTGATCTACACTTCAAATGATCAGCAAAGCCCAAATCCCGGGTCTGGCAGGGAACTGGAGAGATCGTCTGATCTTTACACCCTACTAGCAGGCAGGACCAAGCACTCCTCAACCATTCAGAATAAATCATGTTGCATCTCTCTACTGCCACGTGGAACACGCAGCTTACACGAGGACCATCCTGGCCTTTTTGCTGCTGTGTCGTGTGAATTGATTTTATCATAGTTTTTATAATAGCTATAACTTTAGCATAGACACAATTATTCCTGCAGGAACAACAACAAAAAACCCAAATCAGCTCCAAACAGCTAATGCAAGCTATGCACACATACACATGCCTTCACCAGAGGAAGCAAATGCTATGCTATCAGGGCTTACTGACATAGGTGTGCTACGCTGTAGCAAGTTGCAGCCAACAATTATTCATAAAAACAGATTGTGTTCCAATAAATTCTTCAGTACAATAACAGTTTCCATGATAGACAAAGAGAGAGAGAAGGCTCTGCCTGAATAAACAGCAAAACAGAGGCCAGGAGTTATCAAATGGAACTGAAACAAATCCAGCTGGACTAAACACTGAGTATATTTGTTATCCAATTACACTGTTCCTATTGGGCTACTTTCAGTTGATACATGTCCTTAAAAATAAACTGTATGTTCAATATACATGAATAAATATACATTCAACAGAACAAATCTCACAGTATGAGGTAAGACGGTGTAAAGACTCACTGCTTTTATATACATATACACACCTTAATAGGGGTGATGCTTCTTAGCAAAACAAGTAAACCATATAGTAAGACATCTTAGACTGCACTATCTCGAGAGATGTATCTACAGCTTTGATTTTATAGCTATCTCTAGTCTACATCTCACATTTCCCCTCACCTCTACCACTGGCCTCAGTCCAAAACGCATCAGAGTGGAAAAAAGTAATACAACTACAGATAGAAAAAGAAGATGGGGAAAATGAAGTGAAACACTTCGGCTATCAAAAGAGAAAATGAGATCAGTAAAAGTAACAAGAAATATGTAGCGTATGATCTTGACCAGTGAAGGAGGTGCGTGCAGGAGTATAATAAAACCTTTTTTACAAATCTCATTTTAAAATGGTAAATACTACATTTATTTTAGCAGGGTTTGCCATGTAGAAAGATAAATCTGTCACTGTGGAATGGCACTTAAACGTTCAACTAAAATCAAGCAGAAATACATATCAGTAAATACCCCTTAACTTGAGGAACTGACACATTTTCTCCCTAATACCTCTTGAAACCAAGAAGTGCTATGAGTTCTCAAATACGGGAGAGCAGACGCACCGTGCACTGAGCTATAACACACTTAAATCAAACCTCTTAAAAAACGTTCAGCTTCTTGTTGTCTTCTGCATATATCTGCTGGTGGTTCTATTTTAATCTCCCTTTATTTAAGTTTCCAAAAATGTAATGTCAATGTTGACATCTCTGAGAAATACATGCCAGGGAAGTATGTTCCTTTCAGTCTCCAACTATGCAGCAAACATCAGAAAACTTTACCTTTGTTTTGAATTTTGTAATACTGTAAGGAGAATGCTTTGACTACACAGTCACCCAAGGTGAATATTGCAAAATGAATCATGACATTTTTAATTAAAAATTTTGTCTTCATTTTGAATATAAATCATACTCAAAGATGTTTAGGTCATTACTCACATCTCTTTCCCTATTCTTCTTCCATTCTGCTGCATAATCAATATACTATTAAAAGCAGGATTCATGTTTTTTAAAAATAAAAGAAATTCACCTCTGCACTGAGGATAATACACACATTATGTTGCAAATGTCTGAAAAAAGGGTATTTTCACTTCCTTCAAATGCATTTCTCACCCAAAGCTCTTTCCAAAAGGCTCATTAACTTTCACTTTCTTTTCCAAAGAAGCAGAGCCAGCTCAATGGATCACTAAGATACCATCACCACCTACTTTTCTGATACATTAACATTTGACACAGGCAGATCATAATTCTATCATGGAATCATAGAAATGCTTTGGTCAGAAGGGACCTTAAAGGTCACCTAGTTCCAGCCCACCACCACAGGCCAGTTTGCCACCCACCAGAACAGGCTGCCCAGGGCTCTATCCAACCTGGCCTTTACAAGTGCCTCCAGAGATAGGACATCTGATTAATGTTTATAAATATATAAAGGGAGGTGGGAGGCAAATGGATGAGGTCAGGCTCTTCTCGGTTGTGCGCAGCGATAGGACAAGGAGTAATAGTGTAAAACTTGAACAAAGGAAGCCCCATACTAATATGTAGAACTACTTCACAGTAAGGGTAACAGAGCACTGGATCAGGTTGCCCAGAGAGGTTATGGAGCTTCCTTCTATGAAGATATTCAAGACCCATCTGGTTACCCACCTGCATGACCTACTGTAGGGTACCGGCTTTAGCAGTGGGGCTGGACTCAATGATCTCTCAACCCCTGAGATCCACAGCTTCTCTTGTCAGCCTGTTCCAGCACCTCACTGCTCTCAGAGTAAAAAATTTCCACCTAACAAGTAACCAAAATCTCCCCTCTTTTAGTTTAAAGCCATTCCCTCTTGTCCTGTCACTATCACACCATATAAAAAGACAGTCCCCTTTCTGCTTGTAAGCTCCCTTCAAGTACCGAAAGGCTGCAGTGAGATCTCCCCAGAGCCTTCCCTTCTCCAGACTGAACAAGCTTGCCTCAACCTTTCTTCATAATAGAGGTGCTCCAGCCCTCTGAGCATCTTTGTGGACCCTCCTCTGGACCAACTCCAGCAGCTCCTGAACAGTGAGCCCAAGGCTTGGACACAGTACAGATGGGGCCCTAAGGAGGGCAGAGTAGAGAGGGCCCTAAATTCTAGATCCCAGCCCTTCAAAAGAAAAGACCTTCAGAAGTGTTGGATGATTATACTTGCAGCCTACAGAAGCAGTAAGGTTCTGTTAGCTTGCAGGTTTGTGGTTTTCAAGCAGATATTGGTGAGGCAGGAAGCTAATATCTGTCCCATACAATTTTCCAAACTTCATGTCACATTATTGAAAAATACATCACATCTACAATACACTAGTACAGAGTACATACAAATGTTGGTATAGCCTCGGCTTTATGATCTTCGGAGCAAATCACCCAAAGCACAATAAAATGGATGCTTCACAATGCGGTCACAAGCACAACAGCTATGTTTTCCAAGAGATAAGGGGAGAATTCTTGTCCTCTTGAGTATAAGAGGTATTGAAGTCACTCTATTCTTCGCCAGCAAGACTATGTATATACAAAATACACAACCACCAAGCTCCAAAAAAGAAATTAAATATTAACTTGAAAAATGCAATCTAAATAGCTAAACTTTAAACATACAGAAGAGAGATAACAAACAGTCTCTTAGAAAATAGAATTATTCACCTTTGTAGACCTATGTCAAAACGTGACAAAGTTGGAGGAAAGAGGATTCAGGATAGAAGAGTTTAAATAGAACAGCTTGAAAATTTTCCATTGTATAGACTCACAGGCAACAGGCAGGGGTAGCCAAAAAGCTACATCATATAGTAGAAAAAGGACTGGCTAAACCACTTGTGCTTGGAGTAGACTGTGTAATAAAGTACACTAGATTAAAAACAAACAAACAAAACAAAACAAAAAAAGAAAAGAAAAAAAGTCACTCAAGATGCACTCTTTCAGGTTTGCATAGTGATTCTTACCACTAGAAACTCATTTCTTTCCAAAAAGATCACTACATACTGAGTTGTAGATGACCTTTATGCAATTACACAGTTGGTCTCTGTAGTCTGTAGTGGATACACAAGCGTAACACTTTGCTCCAGCACAATCGGAGCAAATTGGTGCTCTCATGGCAGCTCAGTAAACATGCCAAAGACTGAACAGGAAAAAATGAAAGAACTCTCTTGCCCCAGCTACAGTCAATACAGGAGAAGAAAATCAAACTGGAAAGCCAAGGAGTAATGAAGCTGTACTAATCACTCCATTGACTAGTCAGACCCCAAGACAGAACCAAGACACATCAATGTCAGACCCTGACAGGTGAATGGACACAAGAAACATCCCCCCAACTCTAATCCAACTCGACTATCTACAGAATGATACAATCAGAAAAACTGAAGAGTCAGAGTAATACTCAAATAGCGATTCCCAGCTGTCTTGAATTAGCATTCTTCTGTTTTAGATTAATAATTCCATTTTCTATTTTGTGCCGAGGGGGAAAAAACAGGACAGTTTTCCTTGCTGAAAACAAGCAAACCACAGTATATCTAAAAATAGGAGGTTCTTTCATTTTACAGATTAAGGAAAAAGATGTGAAAATGTATAACTCTGGCTCCTAAGTTACTTAAGCAGTGTCAGCCTTCAGAAAATAAGCAGCTCCTTTACCCTGGAGCAGCTTCTCTACCAAGTTAAAACAAAGTTACAGCAATTTCTTTCTCAGATGCCGCTCCAAATCAATTCTCTGCAAAACTCCTCAGTATTAACAAAGCAGCTGCAATAACAAATGGAGAACAGCAGATTCTGGAAGAAATTCTGTGGTGGAATTCATCTACGTGAGTTATTCAGACACTGGGACAGAACAAGAAAGCTGGATAAGAAAATAATACATGGTAAGAGGTGGAGAAAGGATGCTATAAACACTGCTGCTGATTGTTAATTAAGTGTGTACAGAAATGACCAAAGGGAATGTTCTGATTTGGTGTCTCCTTTCAGGGGATCCTTTCCTCTTCAATTTGGGGCCTGTCCTCTTCAGTATCTTTATTGATGACCTGTATGAGGTCACTGATTGCACCCTCAGTAAGTTTGCAGATGACACCAAGTTGGCAGAAAGTGTCAATCTGCCTGGGGGTAGCGAGGCCCTACAGAGGGATCTCGATAGGCTGGACAGCTGGGCTGAAGCCAACAGGATGAGGTTCAACAAGACCAAACACCAGGTCGGGCCACAACAAGGCAACGTTACAGGCTTGGGGCAGAATGTCTGGAAGACTGTTCAGAGGAAATGGACCTGGGGGTATTGATTGATGCTCGGCTGGACATAAGCCAGCAGTGTGCCTCTTCTCTCACGTAACTAGTGATAAGGTTAGAGGGAATGGTTTCACACTGCACCAGGGGAAGTTCAGGCTGGACATAAGGAAATACTGCTTCTCTGAAAGAGTTGTCAGGCGCTGGAATGGGCTGCCCTGGGAGCTGGTGGAGTCACTGACCCTGGAGGTGTTCAAGGAACATATGGACACTGTGTTGAGGGACATAGTTTAGTGAGAACTGTTGGTGATGTTGATGACTAGGTGATCCTGTGGGTCTTTTCCAACTTTGGTGACTCTATGATTCATAAATGTTTCTGTATTTTTTAAGATGCCCACATACTTAGAACAGACTACCAAGCACAGCCAAAATTTTTAAATCATAATGGAATCGGAATTCACAAGACTTTCATTTACCTCTTAATTCCCTCACCGAGAGTTATACAACTCTCTCTGCTTTTCACTCCCTTTTCTCAGCAGTGAAATTACACTGAGAGGAATGTAGTAAGGTAGCAAGTGCAGGGATAAACAAAACCAAACTGAGAGCAATAATTTGGTTAAGCCTACATCAGATCTAACCAACAGAATGACATTTTCATGTTCGAAACAGTTGAGAAGTGGAGTAAGCAACAAAAATTTTTCATGAATGTGTACTGGGCAAGACTCATGAGATTCATAGCCAAAAGCCTTTAAAAATACAAATCCCAGATGGGGAGATTATGGTCCATAATTAGAAACCTCCCACTTAAGAGAAAATCTGCAGCAAATATTACCACACACAAATTCCACTGCAACCACAGCAAGAAGAAGAATGGCTATTTATTACTTCATCCATTGCAAAAAGGCTAATTTTATTACAAGAGGGTGTCCAATTCATCTCAAAGTCTCAGCTGTCTAAAGCAAAAGCCATAGCACAGAGTCAAATGTAGCTCAGCCTGGCTTTTGAAAATTGAAGCTGTTTGTGTTGCAGCGCTGGGCATATATGTAGCAAAATTATTTGCTTGCTCACACTACCAGTTTGCTGCTGTATTTACATTTCATTTCAAAACCAAACATATACATCTTTTGGCTAAACGTATCTTGACACCATGTCTTCTGTCACCATAATTAGGAAGCAAGAAATAGTTCTGTTTTCTTTTGTCTGTTTTTAAATATAGACCTTAAAATACATTCAAACACAAAAAGTTAATGCTTTTGTTTGTTTCATACACAGGTCTGAGTAGATACGCAAACCACGATACTAAATTACATTGTAGATTTGTGGTGGATAGGTGTTTTGGGGGGTTTATTTTCCAAGTGTAAGTTCAGACACATTGAGTCTTGCAGTTCCTCTTCTGGTCAGCAGAATTACTTAACAAACAAAAGAAAAATAGAAACAACAAACATTTAAGAAATCTTTTGCATATCCAGTTTTTACACTCATTTTCTGTGTGTATACCGAACTAAGAAAACGAGTTGATGAGTTGATTAACTTAGCACATTGTCAAAGAAATAATATTGCCATCATGCTAAGGTCAAGCATAGACTGCAGCCCAGACCAATTTTTTTAATGGAAGCTGAACACCCATCACAGGAGGGACCCTACAACCCTACATACCCAATGCAACACATACTCAACTCCTACTGGCAGTTGTTTCAATATCTGAGTGAGCTAAAAGGCATTTTATCCCGAGGTTAGCATTTTTCAGGTTACATCTTTTCTGTGACAGTGTTCAAAAGCATTAAGGCAACTCCCCATAATAGTTCCATGGGATTTCAGGAAACACACGAAAACCCTCCAACAAGAAAACTGGTGGAGACTTTATAATACCTGGTAAGAGAACTAGAACTTAGAAGATACATGATGTGTGCATGAGGTCCAAGAGTACAAACCAGAATGAGAAGTCCTAACTTCCCCTACAGAATTCTTCATTTCTTCCTTCTCTGCCACCAACAGCAAAATAATCCGCTGCATATAAAGTGGTCATGATTTACCCTCAGAAAAACTTTCTTCAGAGCCACTCTAGTTATCAGTGCCCCTCCTTTTAAAGTTAAAACAACAAGAAAAGAACAAGCAATCACACATAAATGAACATAGCATCTTCTGTTGCACAGAACACAACAGAAGAGTTGGAAAGGATCTACAAAGGTCACTGAATACAACTGCCTGATCAGTTCAGGGCTCAACAAAAGTTAAAGCACATTATTGAGGACACTGTCCATTAGTTAATCATCTTAATGATTAAGTCACAAGTTAATCATTAAGAAATAACAATCTATGTAGTACCAGCTTTAGCAGGGGAACTTAGGACTACTGAACAGGCCTAAACCAAAAGCTACAGGACATTTTAGAAAATGATACAAGAAACAGCTCCTCACATCAAGAAGCTACAAAATACATTTAAAGGGAGGCAAGCTTCTCAATACACATTTTAGGAGCAGCTGTTTGCTTCAAACCCTTCCAACCTTATCTGTAGTTTTGGTGTCAGCAAGAATACTTTCAGAGGCAAATCCTCTGAAGGAATCCTTTCTTCAGAGCAGTATGATATTAGTAAGAAAAATAACCAACCCTGTTGTGTTATTCCTCTTTTTCACTGCAGGTGAACATAACTAAAGGCTTCATTACAACCAAGTAACATCTAACTGACAAGCAGATAACCCACTACCTGACCATCCATCCCTGAGGCCTTTTACCCTACTAAGCAGAAGAAAAGCTGAACGTATGAAAACTTTTTCTGCACTCCGAAGATCAGCTGGCTGAAGAACAGATTTACCTTCTTCCCTCCCCAGTTTGTGCTCCTTATGCCTTCATTATATCCTAGCTAAAACACTCTTCAAGTACTGGAAACCAGATCTCTAGAACGAATGCCATTTCTCTTCAGAAACTCAGGTCATGGCAAAGGTGGAAAGATACAGGTTGTATTTAATAACCAAATAGTAGTTTTGTGGAGGAAGAAAATCAGGTGAAACCAAATTCCATGATTTCTGAACTCTGGGACAGAAACACCTGCATTTTCCCACACCACTGAACTCACACCCCTAAGGTCCCAGCAGAAGAAGCATATACTTTGTATATGTGAGATTTTTGTTGCAAACATATACAAAGTATATACAGAAAATATCTGCTTTGAACATGTGTCAAAACCTCTGGCTTCAGAATTCTGCTGGTCCCTTAGTGGGACCTTCAGTGGTGTGGTGAAGTGCAGGTGTTTCTGTGCCTCAGTTCAGAAATCACGGAATTTGGTTTCACCTGATTTTGAACATATATCAAAACATCTCCAAACATAAGAAGTCCAATTCAGCACAGAACAGAAAGATGGGTTTTACGTTTAATTCTACTGCTTCACCCATGTAGCAACTGTGAACACCTGCACAGACCTGTGCTGATGCAACTGGATGTTTGATATTTTGCTGATGCCTTATGCGAGATGATGACATTTATGTTTGTCTTCAGAAGCTCTGAATCTCAAGAGCAAAACGTCCATAAGCTCCTTTCTCAGCTCTCCCCCACTGCAACATGACTGAGATCCAAAAAACTCTAGCACCAGCATTAGGCATGCAATGCAGCGTTCATGACTTGTCAACCTCCTCTGGAAATGCAGGCAAGAAATTCTTTATCCAATCACCCTTCAATTTCCCTCCCTAAAAAAGGAATTCATTTCAAAAAAAAAAAAAAAAAAAAAAAGAGCAGCCTGGGCAAGCAACCGACAGCTGTTAGAAAACCTAAAATGAGCAGCAGATTTTTGTAAAGAAAGACAGACAGTGCTACAAAACACTGTATTCGTGCCAGTGCTGGCCAAGGTTTCACACAAATTGGGCAGCTTGCATTCACAGTAACTGTACAGCTGACAAAGCAGATCAGCTGCAGGCTCGGCGTTTTCCTGGCACCGCTGCTCCCTGCACACTGCGCAGACAGCATTCCGTGTCACCTGCACCGTGCACGCAGAGCACAGGCATCAGCCAGCTCCTGCCTCCTGCAGGGAAGGCTCCGTGCTACCGCTCACTTCCACTCGTGCCCCATGCAAAGTATATTATTGTCTCAGGATTCAGAATGATCTGCAGCAGTCAAGGACAAGCAAACAAGTTACAAAGATCAACAAGGATCAGATACTATTCAGAATGCAGGCAATGGAAGATAAACACAGATCAAAAACCACCACAGCTGAGCACCTATTTCTACCAAGAGTATTGCTGCGCTTTCAAATGCTGAAAAGATGCCATACAAAGCATCAAGCAAGCTACGCTATTTAATGTGCTGTTCTCTACCATCACTATCCATCTTGAAGTTGTACATGCCTGATTAACCTCTAACCAGCTTTATCCTATGCCTAGATCCCAGGGTGGTATCACTCAGCCTCCAAACAAAGCACTGACAAACACTGAAGTGCTGCATTGCAGAACATTATCAGAACGAGACCCGGCCCATTTTAGCGTGGCTTATGGGAAATCTGTTGTCTGAAAAGAGCAGATCAAAGATGAGGTTTTCTCAGCCCTATAGAGGACCAAAAAAAAAAAAATCTGTCAGCAACTCAAAGAAAACACTGCCTTTTCGTATCACCAATGGAAAACCACCACAGGTTTAAAAATCCATTTCCTGAGACAGGAGTTGAAGTTGCATACCCAAAAGGATCTGAGAAAATACATAGATTCATCGATACATTAGGTTGGAAAGGACCTACAAGATCATCTAGTCCAACCATCCTCCTACCACCATCTCTACCCACTAAGCTACTAAGTCAAATCCCTCAGCACCTCATCTAAACGCTTCTTGAACAGCACTAGGGACGGTGCCTCAACCACCTCCCTAGGCAGGCCATTTCAGTGCCTGACCACTCTTTCAGAGAAAAAATTTTTCCCCAAATCTAATCTAAATCTTCCCCGGCGCAAATTCCTGTTTGACTCCTATTTTAACACCCTTGGGTTTTGTAAAAACCTCCCACAATGTAACCTCAGGTGTATGTCTGTACAGGGGTAGCATCCCACACAGCAGTGTTCCCCAGTGTGGCATGGGGGTGCCAGCACAGCCCCAGCTACCACTGTAGGGCCCCAGCCTTCCTCCAGCCCTCCTCCCCTCTCACTGGAAATAAGGCATCTGCCCAACTGCTGCTTGGTTCTCCACACAGCAAATGAAAGGGAGGAGAAGCCACCTCACACATAACTGAGTATCAAGGATAGACGGAACACGCCAACAGCTGCAGAACGTTTACAGAGGAGGAACCTATTACAAGTACATCTATCACTATTAGCGCACAAAAACAATAACAAAAAGAACACCAGAAAACTGTGAGGTATTATGAGTGAATTTGCTTAGCCAGATGGATACAATCTCCTGAGATATTTCCAGCATCACGGGACTGAAGCAAAGTCAATCATCTTCTGAAAACATCCACAGAAGTCTTGAAATATTTCCTGCTCTTAACCAGGAAGGGAAAACTAACTCCTGTCCTTGAGAAGCGTAAGCAGCTTAGCTGAGCCTGCACACTGCTGCTCTAAATGCAGTCCATTAAGCAATGAAAACTAACAAATGCGTCCAGGGTCAAACAACTTATCCACGTCAGATCGCCTTCTCTCCAAGCCATGCACGAAAGTTATACAGAAGTGTAAGTTGCAATATTTTCACACCTGGCCCATGTAGCTAGCTCAGGTAAACAAACTTAGAGCTTCAGTTCCCTCTTTGTCCCACCTCAGCATTTACTGACCTAACCCGAAGAAGCAAACATAACTACACATCATATGCAGCAGAAACCATAAACAGCTCAAGAGAATTATTAAGTGATGCCCTATGGATTTCACAAAGGCATTAGACTCACATAAGTAGTAGTAATTTCATTTTTATAGCTATTAATTACATCTTAACTCACCAGCAAGATTATAATGAAGTTTACATGTGAAATACTTAATTTTTACATCAGCAATCGGCACTTCTTAGATGCAAAGAACTTAGGCATTCAAGCCATCATTAAGCTATGTGATTAGCCTCTAACATGGATTAAGGACAAGACAGAGGTAAATTTACCAAGTAAGAATTACAGTACAGGAATATTAAGGAAAAATAAAATAAAAGTCTCAAGAATAACAATTTGTCAATACATGAAGTCAAGCAAATGTGAACACATATTGAGATCTGTAAAAACAGAAGTCTTGCAAATACAAGAAACAAGGCATGGATAGATTCCAGAAGGTCATACAGTACTCAATATTCACAGCTTTAGAAAAATTTTCTGTGTTTCAAGGAAGAATCTGTCACATACACTGACAAGATGCCAGAAATAATGGCTTGATTACAAGTAGGCATTGTTTTGGTGAACGTATCTAAAAAGAGTCCAGGTGGCAACTTGGCTAACTTTGCTTTAAGGCTATGTCACATTTTCCATTCTTTAACTCTAGCTCAAAGCAGCATCTTTACTGATCTGTAGCCTAATGAACAAAAGAAAACATAGTTAAGTATTTCTGCAAGTTTACTGGGGGGGGGGGGGGGGGTTGGGGAAGTAAAATAAAGATTTACGTAAAATGAGATTTTAAAACATCACCGTTTTCATTTCCAGACTTCCACTAATGCATTAACCCTGTTTACCAGTATTTCTAGATGGCAAATAACGGCCATCATCTACTTACACTTTCACCTCACCAAACAGAAGAGGAAGTCAGAGTTGGCCCAGGCACTCACCAGCCCATTGCTTTAACAAGTCAACTCTAAGTGTCTTAACTTGTGAGGAAGAGGTACAGCTAGATGCCTTCCAGTAAAATTTCTCATTGCTTGCAGAAAAATGCAGGGCAATAATTTTTTATCACACTACGTATCTACATTTTTGTAAAAAAACATGGACAATTACTTTTTTTTTTTTTTTTTGTCTCTGACCTCCCTCTTTTACCTTCTCTAAGGCTGTTCTCTCCTCCCTTGCATTGCAGCACCCAGCTTATTCACGAGAACAGACATGACTTCTTCGGAGGACAGAGTTTTTTCATCTTCCCTCTTTTTTATCCATTTATCCTTTCCCTTTCTTCTACATGCCAACCCTCACTCATATGAAAAAGGATCTTGAAAGCTATACTATTTGACCCACAGCCACAAACTAAACCTGATGGTCAAAAGGAAGACAAAAAAGCCAATGAAGCATCAAGAACTATCACTCGTTACCTACTTGCAGCAGCCAAGTGATGATGTCAAGACTTTGTCTCAATACACCACTTCTGCAACCCTTCTGGGTCGTCTTCTTCTCTGGAGAGATTGTCTTTATTTTTTTTTTCAGTGCTGCCCATTTATCAACATATTTTTATTTAAATACAGAAAAATCAGCACATAGATTTGCTAACTGAATATACACTCGAACTACATTTGTCCTAGTTTATACTGTTAAGTACTGACATTTTCCTCCTTTCTTATGTTTTTGTTGGAGTAATCTAGAAACACTAATAATGATTCACTATAGCAATATTTGATTAAACCAGGCACTTTTCACAGCATCGTTTATCTCAAAATATGTAATTCCAGAAAACTGTAATGGGTATATCACAGCCTGACCAAGTTCCTTTGTTTCATTCTTTTAAGAAGATACTATGTTTCCAGCTGTATGGAAACAAATACAGATTAACGAAATGAATTCAAAATTGCACACTCTCTAAAGCTGAATCCTTGAATACTGAAGGGCCAACAAAAGCACAGACAAAAAAAAAAAACCCAATCAGTTTAAACATTTTATGATGCTGGACAATTAGGAAGTGGCACAAGCCTTTCTAGAATGCTACTGTCCTTCCACAGGTGAAGAAACAAGGAAAAAAGGATGCATCAAAAAAACACACACTCTAAGAAATACAAGAATCTTCTTGCTGGTAATCCTGTGCACACTCATGGCCCATGACTGCACAGCATCAGAGGAGGAAACTTAGAAAGGCTTGGACAGATACACTCTTTGCTGGGTACATCTGGAGGGCTGGGACAGAGAGCGATAGTGAATGGAGTTATATCCAGCTGGCAACCCACCACAAGTGCTGTTCCCCATGGACTGATATTGGGGCCTAACCTGTTAACTATCTTTACTGATGAACTGGACAAGGGATTGGGCTTACCCTCAGAAAGAGAGGAAGTGTTAATCTTCCTGAGGGTAGGAAGGCCCTACAGAGGGACACGGACAGGCTGGATCACTGGGCTGAGAACAATGGAATGAAATTCAACAAGATCAAGTGCTGGGTCCTGCACTTTGGCCACAGCAACTCCAGGCAATGCTATAGGTTTGGGGCAGAGTGGCTGAAAGACTGCATGGAAGAAATGGACCTGGGGGTGTTGGTCAACACTCAGCTGAACACGAGCCAGTAGTGTGCCCCAGGTGGCTGAGAAAGCCAGTGGCATCCTGACTCATATCAGAAACAGCGTCGGTAGCAAGAGCAGGGAAGTGATCACCCCTCTGTACTCAACACCAGCGAGGCTGCACCTCGAGTACTGTGTTCAGTTTTGGGCTTCTCACTGCAAGAAAGGCACTGAGGCCCCACAGCATGTTCAGAGAAGGGCAATGAAGCCGTGAAGGGTCTGTAGCACAGACTTTATGAGGAGCAGCAGAGGGAGCTGGGATTGTTCAGTCTGCAGAAGAGAAGGCTCAGATGTGACCTTATAACTCTCTACAACTACCTGAAGGGAGGTTATAGTGAGGTGAGGGTTGGCCTCTTCTCCCACATCACTAGTGACAGAACAAGGGGGAATGGCTCTAAGTTGCACCAGGGGGATTCAGGTTGGACATGAGGAAAAATGTCTTCTCGGAAAGAGTGTCCAGGCACTGGAATGGGCTGCCCATGGCGGTGGCTGAATCACTGTCCCTAAAGGTGCTCGAGGAATGTTTAGATGTCATACTGAGGGGCATGGTTAGGTGAGAAAATGTTGGTGGAAGGTGGATGGTTGGACAAGATGATCTTGGAGGTCAGACCTTAGTGATTCTATGAATAATGCGTGTGGTATATTAAAACTAGAACCAGCACCTTAAATATCTGGTATAGTACATGTTGTTGCTCTTTAATCTTTTAAAAGAGTTCTATCCTCTATATATTATTGAGTTGAAACAAACATGCCTTCAATTCTACCTCTGCAGGGTTTGGAAAGGGGTCAAAAATGAGAAAGATGAAGGAAAGAGCTTATGACAGATAAAAGATATAAGAATAAAGTTGAAAAATCAACTTCTGGCCAAAATACTACTTAAAATTACTTTTAAAACTGCTTCTCAGACTTACAATTTGGATGGGGCCCTGGGCAATCTGATCTAGCACCTGATTTAGTGGTTGGCAGCCCTGCCTGCAGCAGGGGGGTTGGAACTACATGATATTTGGGGTCCCTTCCAACCCAAGACAACCTATGATTTTAGGTGACAGAAAAAAAGCTGTTCATCTATGAAATCACAGTGAAATCTTAAAAAGATGCTTGAATTTTAAGGGCTAAATAATACACTGGTTTTGACACTTTCACTATTTACTTAGAGATACAAAGTCCCAAACCATAAGAAAATTAATTACAGATATTTTAAACAGACAAATATTTACTCTGAAAATTCATTAAAGTATGTAAAACATCTTTTGAAGCTGTATATTCCTTTCTTCCCCTGGAACAAAGTACTGTATAATAACTAGGACACCAGACAATTAAGAGGAGATGGTTTCTGCTCCCAGTTTTATAACTGGCATACCAGACATTGATCAAATCACTGATGCCCATTTCCGTTCCTTCCAAGGTATACTGCAGGGAAGGATTGGGGGGGAGGGAACATTTGTTTAAAAAAACTATCCTGTGATCCTTGACCTTTACTTTTATATTTACTTATTTATTATTTCTGGTTTCGTATTTCTTGACATTTAACTCACCATGTTTATCTTTCTCTCAACATACTAGAATGAAATGTATCACTCCATTGTCATGGAGTGTCAAGAACTTAATATGGACAAGAAAAGCACTCTCCTGTTCACTAAACTGAGATATGTACACCTTTCCCTTCAATTCTGTGCTAGTTTAAAAACATGCAGGGACACCCTTGTTATGCTCAGTAGCCAGGAGGGTCACTTAAAAATCCTGAGCATCACGACCAAGCAAAGATTCATAACCTATGCTACACAAGCAGCAGCTTTCTCAGTTGCTCAAAAACAATATCCACTTGAGTACTTAAAAAATTTGTAATCCTCTACCAACTTTTCATATTTATAATTACCAAGTTTACATTTGCTTAAAAGCAAAATTTACCATTGTTATTACACAAGCATTGCAAGAAAGGCATTGATTTGAGGGCGTCCTACATCAGAGAGGGAATAAAAGGCCTGTTCACAAGATGCCACCTGAAGTTTTACTTCCACAACTTGCATGCAGAAGAATTTTTACTCTGGAGATATTATATTAGATAACAGACTTTCATAGGTCTGATCACTTCTCACTTCTTTTCTCGCTGAAGCCACAAGAAATAAAAACTGTAAAAAAGTGTAACTTTGTCCTTATATAGGTTGCTTTATGGCTTTATTGCTGATCCTCAAAATGAACTGTAATTCCAAATTTGTGGACTTGCATGTTAAATCACATTTAACTAATGGCTCTTCAGACACACAGATCATGCCGCGATATAGTAGAAGTAATACCACTGTGGTGCATGAAGTGTATGAAGCCAACCATAACCCAATGTGATTTACAAGCTCCTGGACCACCTCTGCACACTGAATGATCCCAACTACCTTCTGGAAACTTCCATCACCTCCTGAACTCAGCAACTGGCAAAGAATCTCTAATGTTCAAGAGTCACAGAGATTCACCCACACCAGAGGATGTCAACCCTTCAAAAGGGGAACCAGAAAAAGCAGATTCTGAAATTGAATAATCTACCTGGAGATGAGAACAGGTTAAGCTCTAACTTCCATTTTCTCTGGTACTTTTACTTATTTCTATCAGAAATGAATATATGTGCTCTCTCTTGCAGCAATGGGTTCCATCTCCCAGTGCCCCTCTGCCAGCAACCCCAGGGGCACATTGGGGGCACAGCCCCAGGCACAGAGCTCTGTACACGTGTCTCCAGCTCCCTCATTCCCCTTCCAGCACCAAATCATATCGTGATTAAAGTATCTTCTCTAAGTACTCAAAGAAGAAAACCACTTTTACTGTAAGCATTCAAAGAAGTGACATATGCAACACACTTACATGCATTTAAACAAAGGGTAGGTGTTTCAGCACATGTTATCATGTGTAAAATACACAATAAACAAAAGACGTTTGCATGTAATTGCCAAGTTATACTTGTCTAGATAACTACAAACTTCAAACATGAAGTGCAGTTCGAGGTGCTTTGTCTTCACTCTGTTTTCACCTCAGGAAAGAGCTAGTTAAATACAGGTAAAAAATATACAGATGGGTTCTATTTTTATCCTTTAGCAACCAAGAACAGGTCTAAGAAAAATAACTTTATATCTAAGGAAGATATAAAGAAATGGAAACAAAGCACAATCCAACAGCTAGGGTCAAACCCGCCTCCCTACCATTGCTTCCCAAGAGGCAAGCATGCCCCAGAGAACAGCCCCACTGGCTTCAGCCCATTCAAAACACAAGAGCATCTGTGACTGCACGTCGTTCAGAAACACAGGGAACTCAACTCCTCAAGGGTAAAGGAAGGAGAAAAACCACAAAGAAAAAGCCACAGGAGCTGGGAAGGTCTCCCAGTACAAAGAGGAGACATTACAAAATGGAAAGAACGTGCAAGATTTCTCCTGAGGGGAAGAGAAGCTTATTTAAAGGAAGAGGTCAGAAGATAGCAGCAGAGTCAGAATCGGAGCCCAACCACAGTAGTAAAAATGCATTTTTCCTGACAGCTTCCTGAATGGGTTTCTCCAGTGCCACTCCTGAAGAGAGGAGTGCACACGTTCAGTTACCTCAAAAAGGCTCAGGAACACAGGAGCTAAAGAAATGAGAAACATGTGAGAAGCATTCAGTCTGTCATCGTCCCAAAATGCAGACGTATCACTGCATAGTGACACAACCTTTATAGGTAGAAACTTCTGGAAGCTTCTGAAACCTATACTGTAGAGCTAGAGCCCCACATTTAATTATGCTCACCAGTCCTGATGGACGAGCTCTGACTTCTTTGCAATGCCTTCAGCTCTAATGCACTGACTTTGCTTTTGCAGCTCACAGAACCTCTGCACAACCCTCAGCTTGTGCTTTGGTTGCTGCTGTGCACCAAGACAACACTGCCCATCACTATGGGTAATGGGATACCCTAGAAAAATGGGGGAAATCCACTTACTAGGGTAAGAAAACAGAGAAGCCTTTTTCCTACCAGCAGCTAAGCCTCCTTGTCATGTTACCTTTCCTCAGAGGACAGCTGAGTTCTGCTCATTTGCGATATCCTGCCACTAACATTCTAATTCCCATGAAGAACTCAATGGGCAGCTGGTACAATACTTCAGTGCAACAGTTACTGTTTGGGTTATTTTTAACATTATCCGTGAACTTGAATATATTGTAAGAGGTATTTAGGCTAAAAGAGATTACACTGCATCACATTAAAAAAAAAAAGAAACAACCACACAAGATGCACTGTATCTGTATCTCACAGAAATACAAACAATTTCCCCCTTTCCATATCAGAAGCACAAATCTTGCAGTAGCAAAAGAAACAACTGCATCCGTACAATATACAGTAAGAGCAAGAAAACAGCAAACCACAGCATTCATTTCCAGCTTCCTCAGGCTCTGAGTGGGCACTCTGGATGACACCAATACTCCCTTCTAAGAGGAACAGCCTGAAGAGCACTCCACATAAATTTGAAAGAGATTACCTGTTTCTCTTGATGTTTCCTTCTGCAGTAACTCTTTGAGCAAGGGTTAACTTTAATTCATTGAGTTCTAACTGGCAATGTTGAGCAAGAAGTGTTGCTCTCTAAGCCATTTATTGTTTGTCCTTACAAATGAATGAAAATCAGCCACTGTCACTTTACCTCACTGACACAATTCAGACTTATACCAGATTGTCTCTCTAAACCAATCACATCTTCACCTCGGGCTCTGTCTATTCTCTGCCAATCATTCTCTCACTACAGCTTGTATTTTTGAGGCACTGTGCCCACTATTTAGTGTGGTGGGCATTCCTATCAGTTCAAAAGAATATAAACTTCCTGGGGCTGTATGCTGAGAATATTTTTAGGAGATCACTGCCTGAACAATTCTTACTTTAGCTTAAGCTGCAGTATGCTTGAAGAAAGGAAAAAAGAGATTAAGCTTTATCACTAGGTGCCTATTGAGTATACTTTCAATGCGACTCATCATCACACTTTCTGTGGAAGTGAATGAATAAATTGAAGCTGAGCTATATATATATATATATGTATTGTGAATACATCATTTACCAATTCTACAGTATTTACAGCAACTTCTTAAGTGTTTAATAAACACTGATTCTTCAGAAACTGTGTAAAAGACTAAGGGTGGGAAAACGTTTAGAGGCTTTCAAGAAGAAACAAAACCACACTAGTGAGTTTGGAGGTGTAAAGATGATTGGTAACAAAACCATTGAAAGTACACAATAATAGAATGGCTTGGATTAGAACAGACCTAAAGATCCCTTAAGTTCCAGCCCCCTGCCACGGGCAGGGCTGTCCCCTACTGGCTCAGCTGCCCAGGGCTCCATCCAGCCTGGCCTGGAGCACCTCCAGGGATGGGGCACCCACAGCACTCTGGGTAGCCTGGTCCAACGCCTCACCTTCCTGCGTAATTTCCACCTGACGTCTGACCTAAATCTCTCCTCTTTTAGTTTAAAGCCATCCCCCTTGTCCTATCACCATCAGACTGTTTAAATAGTTGGCTTCCCCCTTCCCCACTTATAAACTCCCTGCAAGTACTGGAAGGATGCAAAGAGGACACCTCAGAGTTTTTTCTTCTCCAAGCTAAATAAGCCCAGCTCCTCCAACCATTACGTTTACACCAATTGACAATGAAAAATGCAAGTACTATAAAAAGTGAGAAGGCAAATCAGAGAACTGTACTGACTTTAATAATGGATTGTGGAAAACAAAAGACTGACTAGAAAATTGGAGACAAGGCAAGTGGGTGCTTTCATTGGTAGAAATGTAATACATCGGTGGAATGAAACTTGACTGGAAGAAAGTGAGTTGGAGCCAGAAACCAACTTAAAGAAGCAGATGGTTCTCAAAACACTGTAAAGACATTGTTCTTCAAAACATTTACTCACAATAACTTGAGTAATGCATTCACTGTCTGCTCGTTACTTACTTCAGCAAGTACAACTGCAAGCATCTCATCAATGACGCATGCAGGCAAATATAAGTTACAAGCATTATTTCACTCAAAATGAAAAAAGTAAAAACAATGATGAAGGCAGTCTGGCATGAGAACAAGCCATTTCTGAAATAAAAGTTCAAAATTATTTGCTACGTTCAAAATGATTCTTGGTTCCCCCGGAATGGACGTGCTTTGCTGAAACTTCCTCTGGGATTTCAGCACAGGTGAATCAGTGGAAATGGAGAAGAGTTTCAAACTCCATCGGCACCCATAAAGGAGACACAACATGCTTGTCCTTCACATTCTCAATCCTACGTTTGAAGAGAACACTCTTGTATATAAAGTAACACAATAAGACTTGACAACCAGCCCAGTGAAAACTAAATGAAAGAAAAGCAGCCAGCTATGGCTCAGTTTGAATGGTAATATTAAAAACAGTTGAGCACAAAGCAAAACGTTGCAAAATGTGAAAAATGGGTGGCGGTTTGTTAGTTTGTTTAAGAAGAGGAATCCCCAGCCAGCAGCACTCCCCTCAGTCTCAAGAGGATTCCCTCTCAACTAATTAATGACAAACCGGACTCTCACAAGGACAAACTCAAAACAACTGAAAAAGTTAGAAATCCTCTCTAATACATAACTCATCTGACTGATCCCAAATCAAAACACAGGCTGAGCTCCCTGACTGGAGGAAAAGGCTCACAGAACGTAGCTCCTCTTGGTTTCCCTTAGCATTTTAAATCAAAGCACTCTGTGTCTAACCTCATTTTTTGTTCGCATAGGAAGCTACATCACAGGCTTCTGCAAAACAGCAAACTGTGGAAATAAAGACACAGGATGAACTGAGAACTATCACACTTCAGAAGACTCAGCACGACTAACCTAAGCCCAAGATTCAGCAAGCTCTCAACGCTGCTTTTTCTGACTATAAAAACACTGCCACAAAGAGGTGTTAAAAAGAGTTATAACTGCACAAGTTTTCTGAACTCCAAGCAGATCCCAGGCCATGAAAGATAAAGTAAAGTAAAGTACCTGCAAGTGCTCTGTGCCACTGGTATCACACATGAATCTGTAGAGTGGACAAGTATTTATTTAGACAACAAATCCACGCTCACACACTTCTCAAAATATCTCAGTTACAGCAAAACCTTTGTACAAAGGAATTATGACTCTCTACAGATGCAACCTAAAAATAGGAATTAAGTACAAACAGTGCAACCCTTGTCTACACAGGTTGAGAGGTCTGCAGAACGTCCAACAGCAACATCACCATGCCCTGGAAATTATTACAGTTATCACAAAAAGGACGTTAGCTGATCTGTTTCACATGTCAAGAGAGATACCAAGAACTGCAAAAACGTATAATCTGCTGAAGCAGTTTTTCATTTTAGCATGCAACAAGTGGACGCCAATAGCGGGGCAATTGCTGTTTGCTTACCAGTTTGGTTAAGAGAGCTAAAGGTACCGAGCAGGGCCCAGGAAAACACACAGTCACATACCAAAGCCCTGGAGATCACACAACTCAAAACCAATCACCTCTTCAAGTACCAGTCTGACCGGCAGATCTCACACAAACCAGTTCTATACACCTCTGCTGAACTCAAGTCTTTCCGCAGCAGCATGTTTTCAAAACCTCAGCTCCTTGCAAGCATGCTATTAAACACAACAAGATTTAAAGCAAAACGTGAAGTTCACTGTGCCCAACCTGTAGTTGCATCAGTAGAATGTTTCATATAAAGCCACCCATCCTGCCAGCAGGACTAGGATACTGAAAGCCATCTAAGTTGGAGGTGCAGTCAGCATTTCTCTCTCTTTTTCTTTTAATTAATTTCTTCTAAATGTCCACGCTACCCTCAGCTCCACACCTGATGAGTCAAGAGATGCAGACAGCTCCATACCTGGCACCAGGGACAGTTCACATACTTTTATACTAAAAGTTTAAAAATTAAGCAGCTCTGGAAAGCCCATGGTTAATGCAATGTGCACTTTCTGGTCCCAACTCAGTGACAAGTGAACATTTGTCCATAGCGTAACACTGCCAGATTTTAAACACGACTGATTATTAATTGAACTCTCAGCATAAGGCAATCACTTAGAAGAGAACAAAGCTTTGTAGCTCAGACAGGGAGATAGTAACAAGGCAGCTATGGTCACGAAGGCCAGCAGGGACAGGAAAAGCAGTGACACCAGACAGAAAGAAAAGAGAGGACATGAAAGGAAGAGTAAGGAGTGCCCATGCCAACTCCTGCTAACTATATGTTGTCTCTTCTTACTGCAAATACACCTGGATTCTAGGGACAAGACGCATCAGGATTAAAGGGAAATTGTGTTTCAGTTTAAAATAAATAATTAAATTCAAGGAATTTACAATGGTTTTAAACTTTTTTCTTCTTTTTTTTTTTTTTTAAACTTCCTAATGTTTTTTTTTTCCTGTCCAGTATTAAAAAGAAATAACTGTCAGAAGAAAGGAAATAAAGCAAATCTGAAGCAGACACATGGTAGCTTCCTTACACTCCTGTCACAATCACGAGGCCTTCTTGCACTACTACTACAAAATAATGTTACTGTAACAGAAAGAAAGAGAAAATAACAGAAACATGTAAGAAAAATAGATCGTTCTACACAAAGATGCCTCAACATGAGAAGTTGTATAGCAGTTCTAAGAACCTTAGTCTAATGTAATCAATGCAACTGGGACCCAGCATGGGTACAACTACTCCTGAACACGTTTGTGCTTCGGTTACCAAAGGCTACTTCCAGATTTCCAACAACAAGCTCAGAAAACATACTCAGAAAATCAGCACTACAGTATTACAGAGAGCACGCAGGTGAAAACTCATCCGGAACACTGCTTTGTGCTAAGACCTCTGGCAAACTGTCATCTCAGCTTTCGGTCAGAGCTGTCCTCACAGCCATCCCACGCTGCCTTCTCCTCACACCTTCAGCACCCCGGAGCTCTCCTCGTTCTCAGAGCCTCACACCCCTGCCACCACGTGCCCGCAGCACGCCCAAGGATGCCACGAGATCTCACCTTTCATTTTGACAGTGGGAGAATTGGGTCCGGCTGACTGCTTCCGCCATCCTCTCCAGTTCTGGCAAAGGCTCTCTGCCTCTGAGATGAAGGAACAAAGGGAGTCCTCCTCAAAGTGATCCGAGTCCTCGAAGGAGAACCTCTCCCCGTCCTCCCACTCCGCAAACATGAGTTCCATCACATCCAACAGGCGACACAGGGGAAGAAGAAGAAAGAAGGAAGCAGAGCTGCTCTTTTTAACAGGTGGATGGACCGAAGGGCTCCTGGAGTACTTCAAATGTCAGTTCCGTTCAGATCCCCATGCTACGGTACCAGGAAGAACAGAGCAAACGCCACCTTCAAGTGGGAGAAGCAGGAAAGTGATGCGGGTTGCTTGTAAAAATCCCAGAAAACGAGTTCTTAAAAAAAAAAAAAAAAAAGTTTAAAAAACGCTTCTGTCCACAAAGTGCGTCCGGCCCCGCGGGGTGCGCGGAGAGCCGTTTCCAGCCCGGGCAGGTGCGCGTCTGTCACAGCCCGGAGCCCGCAGCCCCAAGTCGGGACCCGCAGCGGCCGGGGCTCCCTGCGCTGGTGCTTGTCTCACTCTCACGGCAGAGCCCCGCCGGGACCGGGACCGGGACCGGGCCTCCCCCCGCCCGCGGCACCTCAGCAACGCCCGCAGGGGCGCCGAGAGCCGCCGGAAGGAGGGGGCTCGGCGGGGCCGGGGCGCCCGCGGCGGGGGGGCAGCGCGACCTCCCGGCGGCTCGTCACCGGCGCGGGCGAGCGGCGGGCGGCGGCTCCGGCCTCATGGGGGCGCGGGGCGGGGAGAGCCCGGCACCGGGGGCCGGCGGGCGGGCAGGGGCGGCGCGGCTCCCGTCACGGCCGGAGCCCGCGGGTCCCGAGGCCCGCGGCCGGCACGAGGCCCGCGCGCGCGCGCGCGGACGCCCCCCCGTGCCCGGCCCGGCGGCGGCGGTTCGCTCGTCCTGGCGCGGCGGCGGCGGCGGCGGCAAGTCCCTGCCCGGCGCGGGCACCAAGATGGCTCCGCGCTTCCCAGCTTCACCTGCGACACCCCCCCGCCAGCTGAGCCCCGCTTCCGCCGCCGCGCTTCCGGCTTCCGCCGCCGGGCGGGCGCGTGGGGCACGGCGGGGCTGGGCGGAGCGCGTCCCGTCCCGTGGGGCCGCCGGGTGCCTCAGGGAGGGTACTGCCTTTCTTATTTGCTGTGGGAATTCTCTCGCATTGAGAACGGGGCCGCGGAGGGGAGGGCCCTTGGGAGCGCGACTCGTGCTGAAGCGCGGCGCCGCCGGGCCCTGCGCGTGGATGGGGCGACGTGGAAGTAACGGCCGCGCGCGTCCACTGGAGATCGGGGAGCTTCCCAGTGCCCCTTCCTGACGCTGCTTTCTTAAGATATTTCAGGAAAGGAGACTGAGTAGAGAGAAAGCACCGTTCCCCTCCTGTTTTATTTCCTCGTACAGGAGCAAGGAGGAGGAGCGGCTCTCAGAAATACCAGCCAAAGCGTGCTGACCGCGGCTCCGAAAGGCCCTGCTCTCCCCTCCAGAAACAAGGCAGGTGCTGGGAGCAGCTCTGCAATTAATAATGAAAGGACCTCACATCCCATTACGTAAGGAGTTACATAAGGTTTTCCTATGCCTGGGCCGAAAGTGCTTTGTTTCATCGTTTTCTGCAGTCCTGTTTTATTTTAGAGACCCGTTTCACTGTGAGAGTATGCAGGTGAAAAAACAAAGGCTGAGTTTTCTCTGCCAATTGAGTAAGCATCAGCTGAGCAACCACAGGCTGCACCTGTGTCTCCCTGAACAGAGGGAAAGATGCAAATCATAGGAAAAAAAAGAAGAGAGAGGGAAAATGGTGTCAAGTGCTGAAAAGCAGTCATCTTAGAGCTGAGAGAACTATCTCAGAACAGTCAGCATGTCACTCATAATTCACCTCAGTCCTCAAACAGAGGAACAAAAAAACCCCCATGTTTAGTGATGGCTCCTCATAGTGAGCCTTAAAAGATTACCTACTCCTGAGGGCAACTTTTGCATGGTGAGTTCCTACACATGTAATGTTTGCCAGTTTAGTATTTAGGATGTCAAACACAGAAATAAACATAATTAAGAAGTGTATTAATTTAAGAGGTTTTTTTTCCTGTATAAATGTTGGATCCCTAAGTGCTTCCTACCAGTAGGGAAAATGGGAGCAGTCTAAAGCTTCTTAATTCTCAGATCTTCCTCCAAGACTTCATCTAATTTAACGTGCTGTAGTTCAAAGCTGCTGGTCCTAAAATACTTGCTCAATTCCTTTAAGGGATGTTCCCAAGGAGATATCTGAGGTAATAGGTAGATGAGGAATGTATTCACTGCATGCCTTTTTTACAGGAATCATTATTAGCTAAATAAACTCCCATGTCTGTAAGCTCCCTGTGCTTTTTTTTCTCAGATATTTTTTTGCCAGCAGGCTGTCTGTATACATTTTCACTCCATAGGAAGAGCTAATTTGAGGTCATGCATTTGTATATATGGCATCTGAAGAGTCATATAGTCAGTTACACAGGAATATATATATTAACACCTACAAAATCAATTCTGGAGCACTGAAATTTAAACTTTTCCTTTGTGGGGAGAAAAAAAAAAGCCCACAAACATAAAAAACCTGTTTTTCAGCTAGTGAAAAATACTATTAGTTAACAATAGGTGTTGTAATTACCCTGTGAGCTAATGACACGTAGTCAGGCAGCTAGGTAATTACTGTGCTCAGTCCCCTTTTACAGCGTGCAGGGGCCGGCAGGGAATGATACTTGGTAGCACTTGGGGATTTAGAGCTTCGAGCAAACTGCTTTGCCCCTAGTTCTGTGAAGTCAAAATGTTTAAACCTTGGTTCCACAAGGATAAAAACGAGTGGATAGTTAACATCCTCAAAAACACCACAGCAGGGCATCAAATGCTGACCTTACTGATAAAAAGTTTTCCAGAAGTGTCTGCAGTAGTACCTTTATCACTGTGATCCCAGCTGCTACCCAGCGTTCTCTACACTTGGTACTTCAGTCTTGCCCACAGGCCCTTTTTTTCTCATCGGTGAGCTGAAGCTTACAAACCTGAATATTGCTTCTCTTTTATTTATTTATTTTTATTTTTTTAAGCAGATTCAGAGCTGGTACCTTCTCACTTAATAATTTAGCAGTCTTGGCTTTTGTTGAGCTCCTACCAAATGACTTCAATTGAAACTACCCCAAAATGCAATGCAATACAAATGTCATTACAAACAAAAGCAGCAACCTGCTGATCAACTCAGATCTGACCTGAAACAACAGTAGGTCATGGTAAAGAATGCAGATCTGATTATTTTCTTCATCCTTCTGATATAATTTTCCTCAGACACAGTCAACCACCATCCTACGAGACACAGGTACGAGAGCTGTTTGATTTTGGAGGAGGGAATTCCCATGCTTGGGACAGTAAGAAAATTTGAGGAAAGACGCAGCCTGCCACAAAATCTCACGTAGACACCTGAGGGATTAGAACCAACAGAAGAGCACAGGTTCTAAGCAAGGCTCACAGCAGGACTGTCAGTAACGCATTATTCTGTTTCATGGCAAGAGGAATATTAGCACTTCTTAAACTAAGATGCACAAATAATTCCTAAATTCAGGAAACAGGGATTCTCCAGGGCAGCACGTGGAACTCCGGAGTGGAAGGATGATTTGCATCTTCCCATGGAAAGAAAGAAGACAAAAATAGCATGACAAAAAGAGGCTATGAGGAAGCAGGATGGTGCTCCCCACACTTCTCAACTATCTGAGTCAGAAGCTACAAGAAGATGCCTCTATAAAGTATGCATGCCACTACTCCAGGTATAAAAGCTTTTCTTAGTGGGTCCTTCATCGATTTGAAGATTTGGAATAGTTCTGTTTTGTCCTGGATTGTTTCTGGGTGTTCTGCCAAGTGCCAGGCGCTGTGCCAAGCAGAGTCTCTCAGGCTCTCCACTCCCACCACTTCTGTCTGTGTACTTTTGCTCCCAGACTGGTGCCACAGCCACAGCTCCTCAGCCTGGCCACCTTGGCAAGGAATGCCCACTATGCTCACTCTCCAGCCTTAGTGTGGCAGACAGTACTAGCCTGCCACAGACACTTCATACACCTTCCGCTGGATTTCCTCTGGCTGATGCAGCTGGCAACAGCTCTGAAACAGATTAGCAGATATGTGCACAAAAAGGACAAGTTGAATTTCTGCAGTGGGCACAACATTTCATATAACAAAATGAAGCCCTTTTACCACTGGTTTCTGCTTGTTCTGAGCTGATCACAGGCAGAACACAAGGAAATAAAAATGGCTTTTCCCATTTTTCACTGTTTTACTGGCTGCTCAGTGGGAGTATGTAAATAACTTCCTGACACTGGGGCTTGATGCTTCTCCCAAGAGCTTCCCAGGTAGTGGCTAAAACTGGCTCTCCTTCCAAGGGATCAACCACACACATCCTTGTAATGCAATGAAGCCAACATCCTGAAGGGCACTGGGCTGACGGGCAGGTGCAGGACACCACGCAGGCCAGGTACCAGGCAATATGCCGTAGCCCACTGTGATAAGTTCTGTCTCACATATTTTGGCTAATATGGTTGAAAAGATGTCCTGCATTGCTGTCCAACTGGATCTCCTTCCAAGGGATTTACTGTACACACACACACATTTGTCCTGCCAGATGACTTGTTAGTGCACAGCACCAGCAGTAGACAGAGGCACACACCTTACCGATTATGAGAGTTATGACAGTTTACATCAACAGGACTCTAGGTCATGAGCTACAAGAAAGCTGAAATACCTGCAGGTTTCACAATACTTTATGGAACACTGCATGAAAGAAGGCTTTCACCTGCAGGAACAGTGCTTTCCTGGTGAGGAAAAATGGTTTAGAAGATTGTGGGGGCCTAAAAGAATCTAAAAATACAGCTAGAGTTTTGGAGTGTGCTTTGACAGGAAAAAGGTGATGAAAGAAGAGTGCAATAGGAAACTAAACATATTTTGTCAAGGGATGGAGAGATAACTATGGGTAAGATCCTACATCCTAACATGACCTGTAGTAGGATTGGGAATGGCATTAATAGGCAGGTAGATATGGTGCCTGGCGTTGCTCACTGATACCTTTTGTTGACATCACATGCAACAGAGCAGTTAGCTTTTACCAGACTCCAGCAGAAAATACAAGTTGCATCAAGAAAACACAGAGGATAGAAGGAGAGCTTTGCTAATATGACATTTTTCAAATTACAAACAGGCTTTGGCTTGTTATGTTTACTTCTATTCAAGTGGAACAGTCCTCACTCATATTCTTTCCCCTTCCAGTTTGGGAAAACACAAGTTCACAAGTTGCAGGAATTTGCTTTCATTTTCTAAAATGTCAGAGGCTGAAAGCATGGAAAAAAAGGGGGGGGATGCAACAAGGAAAAGGGGAGGGATGCAACAATGAAAAACAAAGCAGGGTGAAAATTTGCACTTCTGTCTTAAAAAGCATTTCAGAAGACTGAAAAACTGTGCCTTCCAGTTCTTGCAGGCCAGACCTGGGTGTGTTCTTTCTTTGTCCAGCATGAGGGAGTGCAGGTGTGATTGTGAGTTTCTCCTTGTCCTCAGGGCCATGGCTTGGAAAGGCGTAGCTCATAAACACCCATCCATCTTTTTCCAGCCAACTTACTGCATGATTCAGGCATGTATGTTCCCTCGTGGTTCTCCCAACAGACAGAAACTATAGGCACTGCTGAAAAGGCCATGAAAAATAGTATCTGACAATTCCAACAGTGCTGAAAAGAAGGAAATTCAGTAATCCTGCAGAGATGACAAGGCCACTAGGATGGTTTCTCCCATGCAGTGGTATACTTTTTTCACTCCTCTTTTATTTTAGATGAGTGAAACTACTGTTCACAATTCCTTTGCCTCCATTACACGCCATTTTCAGAAAGTGGCATTTCTCCTGTTAGAGAGACAAGCACTCACAAATACCCTGGAACAGAGTTGCAACATTTACATTTATTTCCAGTTTTAACCTCTCACCAGGGACTAGAAATCAAAGTCAGTGCTGCAGCCCTGACGTGACTGCTTTTCACTGATGAGTCATGTGGTACTCTACAAGTCAGATCCAGTGTGTTTTTATTTCTAATCGCATGGAAAGTAAAACACATCCTTTCTATGGCTGGAATCTAACACACACTCAATAACAAAGTAAAGCACTCTTGAGATTTTATCACTGCTAATGCAATGGGGCCCAGCTGTTTAGCAACACTCTGACACTGCAAGATTTCATTGCCTTTTTGCATGCGGTAATGTAGTCAGAAATGACAAGCAAAGGCACATTTTTAAAGTGCACATATGGCTTTGTTTCCCGAGTAAAATACGGAATGTGCAGAAGAATAGCTTCTTGTGCTCAGGCAGTATGACACTAAGGAAAATGGCACATAATTTTTGTATCTTAAATTCCTGTTCCTTGGAAAGAGATAGTCCGTTTTCCAAAATCACTTCCTGAAGATTACTGTTTCATGATATAGCAGTCACTATTAAGAATAAATATCTCCAGATAAATCACTACCGGCTACCACTGATATTTATTTCACAGCACTGGGATTGGGGAAGAGATGGAGCAAATAATGATTTAGTACAGAAGAAGGGGGGGCACACAGCTTGTTTCCACTGCTATGCACCTAATGCACAAGTGCTTGTGCAAAATGTACAGAGCTTCCCCAGACATGGAATGCCATGAAGCTGAAACAAAGCTACCCTGAGGAACTAGAAGCTCTGGAAAAAAAAGCTTTGTTCTTTTGGATTGAGCAGCTTCCAATTTTGGGCTAATCCTCACCACAGAAATTGAAGTGATAGCATCACTGGTTCTCCCTTTGGAATCTTATATAATTGGAACATATGCCTGATATTAAAGCTTTATTAAATAATGGATTTGCTATTTGTGAGATGAGTCACTGGTCCATACATGGAAAACGGGGTCATTAAGGGAACGCTTTGCAACAGCTGTTAAAATTATTGTTATAATGCAAGAGACTACAATTACAGCTAAGATCTCCTGTATGAACATAACAATTATGCTTCAGAAAGCATAAGTTGCAGCTTACAGATAACAATGCCTGTAAGGATTACTGAGCATATTTAATCTGCCCGTCTTCATTTTGCAGATTGCAACTATAGATTTCTCTTCCCTTTGCAATAATTTACAGGAGCTTACGTTTTCTTTCTCACACCTTGTTTGTTCTGCCATTACCAAGCTGTCTAGCAATATCTAATATGGAATATAAATTCACAGATAAATAAAAGGAGTACAATCAACTCAAAATGAACTGAAAAGGGATATTCTCCATTTCTCAGAGAAGGCAACTGTTATACTACTCGCTTTTTTTTTTTTTTTTTTTTTTTTTTTGTGAAGTCAAGCCCACATTTGGGCATCTTCTCAGCTATGGTGAGAAAAAAAAAAGGAAAGCAACAATCTGTCTTTTGTGGGTTATATGTTTGATTCTGCATTTACAGAAACTTAGCAAAAAACTTAATTAATGTCATGTCCCATCAGAATTTTAAGAAGCCAAGTCTATACAATGGATGTCTTTCTCTTACAAAAAGCATTGTCACCATGACCACACACCAGCACTCCATTTAAGAAAACATATCTCAAGTACTCAAAAGCACGGGTGAGGGTCAGTGCTTTTAATATTAAGTTTAGCTGGCCTCTTCTGTGTAATGCATTTGGAGGAGACACTAATACAAATACCACACAAGAGACAATGACTGAAAATTACCTGGGCTGCTGTACCCGCCTCTCCCCTTTCTGTTTCAAGAAACAAGGGAGAAAGTATTTTGTCTTCGACCTAATTGACAAAGTAAGATCTACTTTGTAGCGTGATCTGTAAAACAAACCAGTTGACTATTAAAATAATGTGGATTCTTACTGAGTGCTTTTCCCGTCTTTTTTTTTTTTTTTTAACCTTCAGATCCATCCAGGAAGTGAGATCTTTAAATTGGATTCCTCCTTGCTTAGGAGATTTAGGGTTCGTAGACTACAACAGCTGCTTCTATTTTCAGCTTTCTTCTCTAGGTATGTGGCCAGACCATGGCAGGTACTGGCAACTGTTTGTTCTGTGAGCTGATTCAGAGGCTACTATCTTTTTTAGGCAGATCTCCATTTTCAGCCACGTAACTGCAAAATATTGTGACAAATCCCTGCAAATTTGCTGTCCAAAGCTTTAATTGCAGTTCCCAAAGTAACCTCACATCTTCTCTGGTTAAGAAAAATAGATGTGTTTAATTCTATCATCACCACTATTCTCTCAACTGATGTTGAATCTAGCAACTTACATTTACTGAAGATAAATAGTAGGAATTTAATGAATAAAAGCATACAGTGCATTTCATTAGGCATCTTGTGGACACAGACTCTCCTGCTTCAACTGAGCTGAGCCGCCCAATGCAAACAGTGCACCGCCTCGGCCAACCTACACCGCATTGAACTGAAGTTGCATCAGCCCAAACAGAAGTGTTAAGCTCCTATCATTGCAAAGACAAGGCACATCATGACAGTAAAGATTTCTCAAGTCTTAAATCAATCTGAATGTGGCTTAAATATTTAGATAGTTGAAAGGGTTTCTGTTGAAATCTCAGAAGTTGTGCTGAGTCACATTAGTTCCCTTTCCTTAGTCTTGCTGGAGATAGTAAAACAGTCAACCTAAAGTAAAAGCTTTTCTCCGGTGTGCTTAGTTCCACAAACACAAAGTGTGCAATCCTCTGAATAGTACACTTGTTCTTTCTTAAACAGGTCTCCACCCCACAATCAGAGGTTATAATCCTACTTTCCTTCTAGCAAGCCTGTACATGTAGGAGGGGAGTGGGAAAAGAGTAAAGAAATAACCATTTGAAGCACATTTTCTTCTCTGCATACAGCTCGATTTTAAACAAAGCAGATTAATTAAACTGCAAAGACAATACTTTCTGCTTTAGCTATTTTTTCTGTCTTTGTTTTTTGCTGCTTTTCAAAGGGGCCTTTTTTCTGCTTTTGAGAAGGAAATTGAGAAATGTTATGTTATGTTTCCACCAGTAATCTCTCCCACAGTCTTTACCTTCACAGTGATGAGGGTCCGCTGCCCAGGCTGGCACGTGTTTAAGTCTCTGCACAATCTCTTCTAACGGAAATACCTGACAGCTACCCACTGCTGGATCCTGAGCCACAGGCTGATGTGGCCATGGGATGTCAGCGTGTTAGCAAATGCTTCACAGCAGGATTCACTGAACGCATATTTAATGCCAGTTTGTTTCTCCTGTTGGGCAACAAGTCAACGTGAACTCAGCATCGAGTTGCAGCTCTTTCCAGCTAAATCCTTTAAACCAAAGCTGCCCTGATGTCTGTGTGAAAGCCTTCACAGATACAACAACAGAAAGAAGGCCTTTTGTTTGGCTGATATCAGAGTAGCACTGCTTCTCTTTTGGTAAGGCTGATACAACACAGCTATTGCTCCCAGTTTTGAAAATCTATGAAAAGAAAAGTACCATTCATTTCCGGCAGAATGGATTTGAAAAGCAGGGAGGGGAAGATCAGGTGGTGCAATGGGGTTTCACCCATTTGTTGGAATTTGTCAGTTCTACTCCAGTCTCATTCAGACCTGCTAAATTCATGGGTTTTTCTAAATATAAATGGCTGTAGATGGATCATCCTCTTACTCAAAATCGGTTTTGCTAATTCTGCCTCTTCTCTTTCACACATAAACTTGATCCTGCAGCAAATCTCTTAAGCAATGCTAGGTGTCCCCATGTGGACAAAACAGTTGTGTTAAGAGTAGCACAGCATCTTAGCCCAGTAATCCAAGGCTGCCTGAGTAGCACACTGTCCTACCTCTAGTAGAAAGAGGAACTTGAGCCCACATAAGATTTATTTTTAAATGTCAGCGATAACACCTGAATGCTCATCTTCCTCTCTTAAGGAGTATGGTAGCTATCCTAGTTAGATTATTACATGGAATAAAATCCTATTTCCTGCTGATTTCCTACTTTAGTTCCAAATTCCAAAACCAATTATCCTACATCTGTCGATCTAACATGAGTAAGCTAATGCTGTACTCTTCTCAAGGTCTTTGCACCACATGAATGCAGCTGTCAAGTGCTTCAATAAAAAATAAGAGACATGACAGACTTATAACTTAAGTTAAAGTTTCAACTTTGTTTCTTTCCCAAGCATTATATGCTTTGGAGCTTACTTGGTGAAACAGTGCCTAAGGCCACCTAAAATGTCCATAACTCCACTTTGCCCACTGACATATACACGCCAGACACTCTTGCAAAACCTCAGCCATAAGCTTTCAGCTTCACACAAGCAGAAGCAGAAATGTGTAGGTGGAGGAAACCTCAAAGCCAAACATGAAGCAAGGGAGGTGTTAACCACAAGCCGCTCTCTCTTCAGCAAGTGCATATTGGCTCCCAACACGAGGCTGGAGACAGCACGCACAAAAAATTATACTCAACTGCAGCCATCACCACACCAAACCCCAGTCTAACCCTAATAACTTCAGAATGTCACTGGAGCAGTCAGTGGGTTACTCTTCACAAGAGACCTTTTACATAGCAGTATAATTTCAGCTTTGGAGGGGAAGGAGGGAGTGGGGATGAGAACAATGTTCACATGTCAGTGTCTCAATCAGATTATGTTTCACTCCTCCTGCTTCCACTTCTCCAAAGCTTGGCTTTGGTCCTTCAATTGGTGATACGTGAATCCTAGTGTGGAATGAGACAAAATCATGCTGAACAAGTTTATTCAAGAGCAGTATGTAAAAATCAACAATAACAATGAATTAGGAAGCTGCTAAATCAAATCCTGCTCATTTTGAGCATTAGCCCATCTGTAGATGGCTGCCACCTGTTCCAAATGGCCACAAAATGTGGCATTTGAAGAGCTGTTGTGTTGCATCTTAATGGTAGCTAATACAATACTGACTTTGAAACATTCTTTCACACATTAAAGCTCCTCTAGAAATAACATTACATTTTTTCCATTAATTAGCTTAATTCAGTGCTGAAAAAAATCCTAAAATCTGCCCTTGGAACAGGTTCCTGCGCTAAAAATAAAACAGAGCCCCATACAGTCTCAGCACAATTAATTTATTAGAGTATCTTGTGAGTCATTGGTTTTGATCTGGGGGACGTGACCATTTTGGCACTAGACTGATTTCAGAGCTACTCAGGCCCTGTTAGTAGAAAGAGATTTTAATAGGACTGAGTGGGCTGAACAAATGTTCCTCCTTGATGTTGGGAATTAAATATTTTATTGAAAAAGTAAAAACATAGCCCATGTCATTCCTCCAGGTCACAGTGCCTCATCCCACAGGGAACAGTTCCAGGCTGGTTACCACCAGTGAGTGATTCGTTTCCTACGTCTGCATTCTCTAGCTGCAAGGAACTCCCAGAAAAGCTACTAAGATGATGTTAGATATTGCACTGCAGTTCATCTACTAAAAATCTTCCTCTCTTACACACACACACAAAAAAAGTGTCTTTAAGTGGTTGATTGGTCGTCACAGTTATTTTGGGGGTGAAGAGACTTCATGATAATGGCTGCAGCAAGTAAGGCAGACAGACATAAAGCAAACCCAGTTTTTCTGTCACAAAGGCAGCTAACATCCACTTTACTGGATCCTGACCAATCCCTCCACTAATACCTTTGAGGAACTGATCTGTTATTCTCTACTACAAAGGTACAAATATTACAGGAGTAACTGAAATCCTGTCCAGGTTCATAAACAGCTGCCTGATTAATTATAGCATGGAACATAATTCTTATAAATCATCTGAAAAGCATTCAGCTACAGGAAAGGGATAAATCTTTAATCCAGCTTCAGCTGGCCAAAGCCTGGTCTGGTGTCAAGACAGGGCTGACAAGAGTACTCATGCAGCCCCTATAGGGCAGGAAAGCACTGGCACTGGGTCAGCCTTAGTAGAGCATCAGGGTATTCCCATAGGAAGAGGGCTAACAGGGGCATTAATAGCTGCTCCTTAGACACAGAAGTGGTCCTAATCCAGTCACAGTGGTACTGTTCCTCATTCAACCAGCATGTACCACACTGCAACAGAAACTTGTCTCACAAAGTGTCCCCATAGCACAGTGCAGACTCCAGTAACTGAACTATCAGTTCCTGGAAGGGAAGTATGGGCATTAGGCTCAGCCAGACAACAAATGCTGCTAAGGACTGCACTGGTACATCCAGTATGACAATGCTTCACATGGGGCATCAGGTACCCTGTGTCCAGAGCCACGTTCTGCTCCACACACATACCTACAGCAGCTGGCTGAGTCCAGGGGGGCTGCCGCAGCTGCCAGAGACACAAGCTGAATTAACCTTTGTTGGTTTTCACCTTGCTGTAGATGGGCTGCCTCTAAAACCACACTGGCAAGTTCAAAGCTAGCATACATACATAATACACAGCACTGAACACCTACAGAATTACACACCATTGAAAATACTGGAAATAATCAGCAGATGGCACAGCTTCCCCTCACAAACTGTTTTCAGTTCTGGTTACCCAGAAACATCCAGCAGGAGGAGGCATGGAGGGACAAGGTACATTTATCAGGCACCTAGGCAGTTTGGACTGAAGAGAGACAGAGAAGCCACAGTTTTCAAGAGATGACTGTTTGTAGCGTAACAGACAACAGTATAAAGCAAAGCCCCTTACTTCCTCTTGTACTTGAGAACACAAGGATAGATAGGATTCAGTAAAAACAAAAGGCAATTCATTCAGAAACTATAAATAGACAAATGTACTGTGGGAAACAAAATTATATTGGTTCTCATTGCCAGAAAATACTGAGGCTGAGAGCACAGTTGGATTAAATAAGAGATTAAACATTTATGTGAAAGATGAAGGATAGTTACAATAAGAAAAAAAAAATCATTTAAGTTCAGGATAGAAACACTGATACTTGAAAAAAAAAATTGTTAAAGTATAGCACACGGTGTTTAAGCAATACCTGGAGGGACAAGTACTAGCACTTTTAATTTGAACAGTGATAGTAATGCAAGTAATTAACATAAATGGTTCAGGAACACTATTTCAAAAAAAAAAAAAAAAAAAAAAAGGTTGTTGAAACTTGTTCCATACAAATACACATACACTGTCCTTTGAAATGTCTGCTACTGGCAACTGCAGGTACAAAATACAACTCTGGAGTGGCCAAGTGCTGGTCTTCCAATCAGATAATTCCAGTAAGCCCCGGTGGCAAAGCATGTGAGTTTGGTTTGGGCCACAGAGAGCAACAGTGATGTTCTGAAACAGGTTAGGACAACTCAGGAGCATGTTTGCAGGTTTGCTTAGTACAAGTAAGGTGTAAAACTAGGTGAGATACTTCCTCCCTTCTTCCTGGCTCATGCAGGACTCACAGAATGTTAACTACACGATTCTCACAGCTTTCATGGTGACAAAATCCAGGGGAAATACTTTGAATTGGAACAAGGGAATCACAAAATACAGTGCCAGGTCTGTGTCTCACTTATGACGCATGGGCATGTTTTCTAACTCTTGAATGGCAACGCAACCAGTTAAGTAGGCTTAGGGAAATAACCTTCAATCCTTTCTATATTGCTAAGCCTGTTGAGGTTATGGGTATAAGCTAGAAGTTCAAACAAGGTTAAACTAGAGATGAGACATCGCTGTGTTTGAGCTGCTGTAGCATTCAGTCTTGGGGGAGGCTGAAAGTAAAAGCCAAATCCTTCCCCATTTTCCAGACAGGTACTGTTACTGCCACTGTAGAATGGAGAGGTCTGTAACATAATCGTCCTTGGTTCTCCTCTCACTTTAATTCCTGCAAGAGAACTGGCAGTCTGCAGCTTGCACCTTGGGGACTCTTGTCAGCAGTCATAGGACAGCACAGCCAGCAAGGAGCTAAGCACAGCACTACAAGGACCAAGCCTAGCTCTTCAAACAGAGTTATCAGCACAAGCACGCAGCAGACATTCACCCCTCAAGAAAGGGCACAAACAGATCAGATCTGTCTCAAAGGGCAATTTGCAGGTGTTTTGACATTGCATGTTTCAAAGACTCCTGTAATTCTTTTTAAAAATAAAAGTTTCCAAGTAGGATTTTCAAAGTCCATTGAAGCACTTGCAACCCAACTGTACCATAAGCACTGGAGAGGGTAAATGCTGAACTATTTAGTTTAGTATTCACAACATTCAAACACCTAGGGAAATCAGAACTTTCAGATTAAGCTGCTTTATAGAAGGCAAATTAAACATTTTGGCAATCACTGCTTGATCAACACAAGACAATTTCTAGGACAATATCGCCACTTCTCCTTTCAGATGACACTGCTAATCCACAGGCTATACTGTCTTCCATTCTTGCCTTGGTAATACCCAGGTACCTAACAGCTCAGTGCCTTGAGTACGGACAGACAACAGACCACTGTGTGACTCCACAGTGCATGAGCAAACCCAAAATATGCCCACTTGGCACAAATTCCACGTGTCCCAGACTGTATAATTACTCCATGTTTGGATCACTGGTTATGCACCAAGGCCACACCCAAACAGAGCTGTCTTCTCCCTGGCTTGGCTACACATAGGTAGAACACACTGCTGTGAGCTGCACAACTGTTAATGCACTTAGCTCTTCCATTTTTCTATTTTTCTCCCTACTCAAAAATAATAAATTAACCTAGAAAAGTAATTAAGGTCTAGGAGGAGGAAATTACATCCATTTGTTTGAGTGAGAGGAGAAAGAAGAAAGTGAAGTGTTCAACAACGCTATTCTTGCATTCTCTCAGCATTATTTCTGTTCAGGCTGAGAAGGTCTGACCCTAAGCAGTAGTAGCTTGATGGCACTGCTTGCATACCCCTGAGTTAAGCAAGCCCAATTCACTTCCACTGAGAGGAACAAAAAGAGAAACTGTACAAAAAGAAGAGAGTAAGTGTTGTCCAAAGGCTTCGCATACTCCAGGAATGCAGAAAACTGCTTTGCACCTCAAGAAAATTACTCACTAGTGTTTGTTGTCTCTATATACCCAGAGTATTTCCATGTTTCATGGGAGAACTGTGAACAGAGATATTAAAGACAAAGATCACAAAGGGCAGTTAATAACCATGATGAATAAAATATCAAGATGAAGTCCCCACAGTGCTGTTAAACTGTGAATCAACACCTGAATGTTTAACACTACATTTAAAGGATTTAAAGGAAAGTAACGTATCCATTCCAACTTTTGAAGTCACATCTTTATGTCATTCACAGTAATCTTGAGAGCAAGAAAGCTATTGTCTCTTAAAAATGAAGATATACTCTCACACACGCAATTGATTCCAGGAGATGCTGCTTTATGGAGAAACAGAAAACAAGCCACAGAAGAGCCACTATATTGAAAAAGCAGCAACACAGTCATAGCATTTGACAACCAGAAATGTGTGGCACGGGATTACAGATGGAGGGACAAGGACCTCTTAGCAGAGACAGATGTTTTAGGATCTCACGTTCAGAAGAGAAAAGGTTCCCCCTAGAGACATTATGTGTGGGAAAAAAAAAGAAAAAAAGGCCAATTGTTAGCCTGCTCCTCAGCTCAGCTCAAATCTTCTGATTTCTGGAATGAAAAAGAAACATGTTACAAAGAAGTATGCCAGAGCTTGGTGCCACCTTCCAAGCATCTCACCTCTCTTTGGAGTGTTTTTCAAGGTGTGTGAACATAAAAAATCTGGTGAATAGATTTACAGACACAAGTATATCTTCATTTCTACCATTTCTGTGTGCTGCCAGGCCAAAGAAATACGTGTTGATTGCATTACAGGACTCAGACAGTCAGAGCAACACAGGGTTATTTGGCCTACCATTGTGCACTTGCTTTGTCTGCTCAGAGATTAGGAACTAAAGTGAAACCAAAGAATCATAACTGTTTTTCTTCCAGTTTTATGTTAAAGTATTTTTCCCAGTGTCCAAATGACAAGATACAGTTGCAGGCCAGAAGCCACAGCCTTCAGCTGCTGCAGGGAGAAGGACAATACCCTGAAGTTCCTGGGGCTCAGACATTCTCATTTTAGTTTGGTCACTTTCTTGATCCAGGGTATGTATCTGCTGACCTTTGTGTACACACCAGGGGAATCCTTCCGACCACAGCCATAACCCCAGGAAGTGATTCCCAAAATAATCCAGCGCCCATTCGACTTCTGACACATGAGTGGCCCTCCACTGTCACCCTGGCAGCTGTCCACTCGTTTCTCTTCAGAGAGGTTCCCAGCACAAATCATGCGGTTAGTGAACTTCTGCCCATAACGGACCTCACAGTCTTCCCGTGGGAGAAGAGGCACCACCCCCTGCAGCAGTGTTCTTGAATAAGACTTCCCTGAAACAGAACAGACCAGCCAAACCAATTCACATACAGACAACAGCAGCAACCTAGAGCAACAGATCTCTGCACAAAACCAGGTATTTGTACATTTCGCCTTAAGACTGTGACACAGAATTAGGCCAAACTCAGCATCTCTGAACAACTGGAACTTCAGAAAACAGTACTGCAGAACCAGACCGCAAAAGAAGAGCAGTAAGATCAAAGAAGCAGGGAAGAGGTTGGAGAAGGGGGTTAGATCAAAGGATGAGTCTTACTGCTGACTCTGCCAACAAGTAACTTGAACCTTGTTCAGTTTATTTCACCCCTCTGAGCCTTCATTTCTTCCTTACTAAAATGACAGTGTTTTCACAAAGGAATAAATGCAGACACATTTGTGAAATGGTCAATCCTCAAAGAAGTTTTGGCATATGTTTCAGAAGCATCCAAATATTATTCAAAGGGAGCTTACTTCATCTTTGGCCAGACTTGTCTCTGTTTGCTCAAATCTTGGTTACTACAGACTTGATCAGAATGTAAAGTTCACGTGTTACAGTGCAAACTTTTGATGTCCAAGATTTAAAGTAATTTACGGACTTACTGTAAGTTCACAAGGTAGTTGTTAACCCATTTGGAAAGATGAGTTTGGTGTGTGGGAGAGAATCTAGCCATTAACTCCCCTTAAGCTCCCATACAGCTTAAGGGAGTTACAGGGCTAAACTGCTCCTTGATCCTCCCCAGACACCCCAAAGTGACATGTGCACCTGGTATAACTGACTTCAAAGCCAAATCTATATTTTCAATCAAACACTTGAGTAATAGCTAGAGAAACAGCTGGAAAGAATAGTTAAGTCCAGAAACAACAGACAAGCTCCTGGGGCTATTTGCGTTTTGGCAGCAAGCCTTTCTGAACATATGTATTTTCTCCAGCCAGAGCAGCCCCAGAAAGGCCTCCTTTCCTTAAGTCCTGCTTTGCATCTAAGAACCCTAAGTGGAGAAGGACTGCACAACTGGACACAGCATCTTACTTAGCATTTAAAGGTGTCTCCAGACTAATGCATCTATGTCAGAACTCTACCAAGCCCAGCATTTTAAAACACTGCCTTAACAAAATTAATGATTTAGTAATTAATACTGTCTAGAATATTCCCTGCTCCCTTTAACCTAGAAGTTTCAGAAGAACATTGTGCAAAATGGCAGGTACAGGCTGTCTCAAAGCTCACGCAGAAACCAATGTCAGAGCCCAACTGTCCCTGGAGCAATATCCAGAGCCTGATATTCAAGAAAGGTCACCTGCTGTACAAGGAAGAGCACTTCATCTCAAGTCACTTCCCAGGCACATGCTCTTTTTAAGCAAGGTTGCCTGAGGAAGACTCCTTCCACTGCTAAGCCCTTACTTTACTACTGTGATACCTTAAAGAAGGCAGGACACCACGGAAACATGGGGACCTCCCTGAACAATATAGAGATTCTGTGCACCTGCTCTGCACAGGTCATTGCCTAAGGGCTTTGCTGTGGGCAAACATGCATGTAGAAAGCAGAGAGAAGGAGAGGACTGTGAACAGCTGGCAGCATTCTTCTCCCTCACAGCTTCAAAAGACTTATAGCAACCAAAACTTCTACCACGGACTGGCTTCAAGATATCCTCAATATCAGAAGAAAATAGTGGCACAAAAATTACTTCATTGCCAAGCATTTGGCACAAACAAAAGACGTGTTAAAAACATGCCACTGAATTGAGCAGACATAAATTAATGATGCAAATAGATTCCTCAGTCCAGATTCTCCCCCTCCCTATCTTGCTCCTCAGAGCCCTGTCACTTACCCGTGTCTCCCCAGCCAGAGATGATGCAGGCTTGCCTGTTTATGTCAGACTTCTCTTTCCTATCAGGAAGGCAGATAGGCAGAACGTGGCTATTGAAGGAGAGACAATGCCCCTCTCTGCCTCGCATTCGGACCAGGGCAATGTCATTATCATTGCTGCCAGCCCAGTAGTTCCTGTGAAGTACAATCCTCTCCACGGGCAGCTCTCTCTCAAACTCATCCTTCACACCTGTATGGTAGTCACCTACCCGTAGCAGGTAGCGTCGCACATCAACACCAAACCTAGAGAAAAAGACATACAAGACCTTGATACTCCTACTAAGGGAGAAACAGACTCATGCAAGTCTCAGCTGCTTTGAGATTGAACCACCTCCTTGCAAACTTATAAAGAAGTGCCAGCTATAGGACTGTGGGATCTCTTCAGCAGATGTGATAATGCCAACTGTTAGCATCACTATCTACCACACACCAGACTTCTTTCTATAAAAAGGGCTACAACAGTTGTAACAGGCTTATGACTTTCTCTTTTCACAGTTCTGTAAAGTACTGGAATAATAGCAAAAATGCTGGTTCCCTTTAAGGCGTAAAACCTCAAAGTAAAGAGGGCAGGTATGAGCAGTGAGGGATAAACCAAGCCTATACTGAGTCATCACCATAAGTGCTCCAAGATTACATACATCATAACGTGAGGTCTTGGTTTAGAAACATTGTTCATGTGGTTCCACTGGGCTGGGAGGGTAACCTTTTATGAGGTTATCTTCTTCATCCTTGCAAATCCCCTAGAGCTCCCACTTACAAACTCACCTTTTGAAGCAGTGGGCTGCAGTCACTACCCAGCAACTGCTGATCAGTGTTGCTCCACACAACAGACGGGTATCTCTCTGGAAACCCTTCAGCCGTAGCGAGGCCTGCCATGGCCAACCACCTCTGAAGAAGAAACAGAAGAACAGTTAAGTGTCACATACACAGAAGTTGTTTGCTTCTTCCATTCACTTTGCCCTGTCTGAGCTCAGCTGGCATGCATTCTCCCGTAGACAGACCATTGGTTCAAATGAAGTTAGGAAAGCTGGAACCTGTTCTGGATTTCTCAGCAATTACCTGAGAGATTTGTTTCCACCTATGATCCTTTTCTTGCGACGGTGAAGCAGGCGCATGCCACACACACTGGACTCTGGACCTGCACAGCAAAGGTAGCACAGTTGGATAGATGCCTTCAGCTTAAGTATCAACAACTGCTGTCACAGAGCCAAGACATCATTCCTGTTCCCTGAAGGCATTAAACCTCCTTTTAGTTGACTGCCCTGTGCTGTGCAAAGGAATTTATATAAAATTTGTTCTCAAGGGTTGTCTCAATTTTAGTGGAGGAGCTTACTTCCAGTACATGTAGTTCTATGACAAGGATGGGACCTCTACAGCTATTTCCTCAGTGCTCCAAAACCCAAAGCTTGCTCATAGTTACTGTTCTAAGAAAGAGTATAACGACATGACTCAAGGGAAGTTCTGCAGGCTCAAAGGCCTGTCGTGGTTAGAGCTCCTTAGACTAGTCTAGACTAGAAGAGACAATGAAAACAAAGGAAGAGTAACTAGGAGATGCAGGAGAGGACACGTTTATTTTGTAGTTAAAGTTTCAGCCAAAGAAGAGAAAAACTACAGTGAAAAAGCATGCAGAAATCCTAAACCTTGAGCCCCAGATTTCTGTGTAGAAAGAGAGGGCATATCACCTGTTCTCCTGATATCTTGGATCTTCTCTTCCACATAGTCACAAATCACACCAGCATCTTCACTGTGCCAGCAGCTGTGAACCCCAGTGTCAGGCCTGACACACTGTCCCAGGGCATGCTCTGTGCCTCTACACTCCACACTGTTCAGATGGATGGGCCCCTGGCCTTCACCAAAATAAGCCATTGCCCTCGCTTTTGCTGCACCACTGCAATAAAAAGAGGTTGGCTAACATGCAATAAGAAAGAGGCAGGTAAAACCAGGATGTTTTGAAGAGAAATTACATGAGAAATGATTCTCCCAACAGTAGGTTCATAAAGAAGTGCTCCCTTAGAGCTATTTCTGTTTCTAAGATGAATGTACCAGTTACCTTACCTGAAGCCCAGTTGCCTGCAAACTACTGTAGCATCTCTGTCTGTCCAGCCATCATCACAGACGCTGCCCCACTGGCCATTCAGGAATACTTCAACCCGTCCCTCCTTGGTGCTTTCTCCATCCACCAGGCGCACAGGAGGCCCTGCAGGAAAAAACACAGGGGTTGCTGCAAGCAAAAATACCAGAAGAACGTGAGATGCCCAGAACTTAAGTTTTTACAGGAAAAACAAGGAGAAGGGAAGGAGGAGAAGGGAGTGATAATTTACATGACAAACATGTCCCTCATTTCACCTCCTTGCAAAATTAGTGCCTATTAATTTATTTAACACACACTGGAAATCATTAGATCATATTTCTGAAAGCTAAGTAAAGAGGAGAACAAGAGCAGAAAGAAAGTTATTAGCTGGTGAGCCAAGAGTGGACAAGCTTAAACATGCCTTGGAAATAAATCCATTAAATTATAAAACAATATTACATTATTCTAGGCAAGAAAAGAGACCTACATCCAGGAAAAACAACAACAAAAAATTGGATCGTGTATATTTCAATAAAAAAATGGATGACAAATTGGAAAGTTTCCTGCAATGCAGAAAACAGAGTACCAGGCCTCATATAAACAGAGAGTCGATATAATTCTTTCCAATTTCCATCTCCTTATGGGCCTGGCTATACGTCTCGAAGAACCTGGCTGCCCCAAAGCAGCCAGGGCTTATTCCTATGCATCCTTTTCAAAAAGTAGTTATCACTGAGGCAGCACAGGGAAAAATCCCACATCTGCCAAAGTTTCCAAAGGATCAGACCAGGAAGTGATGTTTTCGCTCTGTCCAGAGCAAGGCACAAGTCTAGTTACCCAGGCTGCCAGTCACTGTGTTGCTCTCAGGAGAACAGTGGACTCCCACATCCTCAGCATGTGAGCAGTCGTGCTGCCCCCAGTTGCTATGGGGACAGTCCAGGAGGGAGAGCTCTGTGCCCACACATGCCACATCATCCAGCAAGATAAAGCCTTGGCCAACAGCATAGTCCGCTTCGGACGCCAGGGTAGCAGGGCCACTAGAGGAAAGAAACACAACATAACACTGAAGTCACTGTAACTCACTAGTCTCACAGAGGGACCCAAACTCTCACCCAAAGGAAAACTCCTCTGCAGATACCAGCTATGACACTGGTGGGCTCTCTACCTAAGCTACTCAGTGACACATTGGACAGCAGCCTATCAGCTTGCACATCTCAACAACTTCAACTTCTGTGGAGATCATTAAGAAGTCCCCACTACTACTCTTTTTTATCCCAGTGGTCTTCTTTCAAGTACTAAAGCAGGTGATATAGTTTAGCAACAGAGCAGCTAGCTCATATTGTTTAGCAGGTAATAAAGCTTAGCTAACAGAGTAGACAGGATGGTAGTGCTGAGCTGATGCAGCTGGGAATTTAAGAAATTACAAGAAAACATTCTAATTTTGGTGAGTGGTTCATTAAGACAGTATCAAGCCTGTTATCTACTTTCAAAATAGGTCAACACAAGAAATAATTAAAATATTTATATATACTTTTTTTTCCTGGGAAAGGATGCAGACACCTATTAATGTTTCCCGAATAAAACTGTGTAATGGTAATAACCCTTCTAACAAAAATAGCACTGAAGTAAGTAATGCCCAGCCCATCCCAGTAAAGGGACATAGAATCTAAACCCTGAAATTAGGAAGTACAGATACTACAAATGCTCTCGGTCCTACCTGAAGCCCAGCTGCCTGCAGACCACCTGGGCATTGAGGTCTGTCCAGCCATCATCACATACTGTGCCCCAGTCTCCATTGTAATAAACTTCTACCCTGCCTTCACTGGGGCTGCGACCACCAATCAGCCTTACAGTGCCCTCTGCAAGGGGTAGGAGAAGGAAAGATCAGCACTCAGAAAGGGAGAGAAGAAACAGTCTAAACCCCACTGCTGAATACTCTCTGCAGCTCATGACAGGAAGAAATCAAAGACAGTTACTGAAGGATACTCAAGAAAACAAACATACCTCAGCCTTTTCATGCCACCTGTGGAAAGCAATGAGAACACCACCTAGCCTGGCTCTGATTCATTTCCACCTACATAATATAGGAGTAAGGCTGCATCTGACTGGCACAGAACTGTAAGTATGTACCTGTGAAAGGGTCACAGGAGACGCCAGCATCTTCAATGTGGTCGCAGTTTTGCTGTCCCCAGTCACTCTTCTTGCACTGGTCAAGTGAGAGCTCATTGCCTGAGCACTCTACTTCATCTAGCAGGATGGGGCCAGATCCCTGCCCATAGTGAGCCCATGACAAGGCTTTCGGGTTCCCACTGCAATAGATACATGAAAGTTCAGTAAGGAAAGTCACAGCCGGTGCTCTTGGATTCTGCACTGCACAGGGTCCCTCCCACACTGGTCCCTTCCATAGCTAATCTGTATTTCTTACACAGTGTCAACCGTTAACCGATACACCCCACTGGGAAGTTCTTCAATGTGATCTGAGGACAATGATGTCTCAATCTCAGGGAAAGGCAAAACTCCCAAAGTAGAAAGGATTTCAAAATTGACTCAGCTATTTTAAGCAATTGTGCCGATTCGATTTTGTATACAACAGTTCCTGTGCTAAGTGCTGACACAGAGAATGATGTGCTCTCTTTCTTTCCATGAACGAAGAGGATAAAGACAGCCAGTGAAACTGAAGGCGTTTAAGTTTAGACAAATAAATGACTGCAATTCACCTGTGAAAGTCACTATGACAATTTAGCACTGAGGCCATGAATATATGCACTGGGACAAGTATGTAAAAATAATAAACAGAGATAAGAAAGAGTTATATCAACTCTTTTTTACACAGCATAAATCCATAAAACTGACTTACTGAATTAAGTACAAAACCTTTGATAGGATGTTAAGTTTGCTATTATCTTCCCCAAGATTTTCATACCCTTTCCATAGAAAGCGATGGTGCTAGAGGTACATGCTTTCACATTCTTTAATCAGACTACTTCTATGACCACACCATGATGAACAACACAGGAAATACCTCAATCCCAGCTGCCTACAAACTACTTCAGCGTCACGGTCATCCCACTGGTCATCACAGATGGTGCCCCACTTGCCATCATGGTAAACCTCCACTCGTCCTTCAAAGCTCTCCTTTCCCCCAACTAATCGCAATGGAGCACCTACACCTGTGTTTCAAGAAAGCAAGAGAGGAAAACAGAACAAGAAAGAGATAAAGAACATCCAGCAGTTAAAGGCATAGTCCATTCACCAGCCAGAGTCACTGCTGGGATTCTCTCATTACATTCTACCACTTCCTCCCCTCCAAACCCCCTAGAAGCAGCCATGACTGAAGGCCACAGCATGAGGTGCCACCAATCCAGAGACAGCTCTTTAACTCTCTGCTACAATGATCAGGACTTTGCTGCCTGTGAACAAAAACCTGTTCTGAATGAAAGGGATATGGTCATAAGCAACTGTCTTTCAGTGATTTTAGAAGTATGCCCACTGAGTACTTGGGATTGGGAAAAAATACATTATTTTCCACTGGAAGGAAGGTAATCACCTTCACAGCAGGTGAAAGAAGAACACCTTCCAATGATTTAGTTTCCACAGCATCACAATCTCAGATTTAACATCTTATCAGCAACACGAGATTTCAAATAAACTACGCACAAGAAAAACGGAGTGAACTTCTCTTGGAAGATTTACCTTCTGGAGGAACACATGTTACCATGGCACTTCCCTGGTTACAAGTTCCTGACACAGCTTCCTGATAGCCACACTGCAAGAGGGTTTCCTCATCCCCATGGCAGTTTGCTGACTGCAAGTGCAGGGGAATAGGCCACAATCCAGGACGATTCTTCTTTCCAGCTGTGCCAATCTCACTGGTATGGGGAATGCAACAGAATGATGACACACTTATTTTCCAGCCCAACTGTTCACATCTTGTTAATTGTGACAGTTTAAAGGGTTAACCATTTCCAGTCTAATGGAAAGCTCATCCCAGGTAATACGTTCTATCTTCCCTGAAGCAGAGCTGATCTGGTCAGGAACAGTAACTTCACTTGAGAGCAATAGTCAAACTCATCAACAGACTGTAACATGGTTGGCACATCTAAATATCTGATTCAAACTCTTCCTTCTCTGTGGACTTAATCTCTTGCTCTTTGGAAGACTGAAGGTCCAAATAAGAGATTCCCTAAGAGGGTTCATAGTCTCAACAATTTATAAAAGATTGGTACAGTAATACTAAAATGTTAATATTAAAAATTGAATCACTCCTCACAGCCTTGAACATCAAGCTTTAGAAACTCCCGCGCTTGCAAATTCTGACTGGGATTAGGCATAGCCATGGAAAGAAAAATGGGTACAAAGGACCTGGTAAGTGGGAAATCAGCCTACAGAACAAACTCCTCTCGCACAGTCTACATATTACTCCAGAGGGACAGTAATTAATGAGGCTGTTCTCTCAGGGAACGTGTAAGCATGTAACACTTCAAGCCACACTGAGGTTCCCACCTGAGACCTAGCTGCCTACAGACAACACTGGCATCCCAGTCAGTCCAGAGGTCAGCACAGATGGTACCCCAGAGTCCACCAAAGTACAGCTCCACACTACTGTCTTCAGCCAACCGCACAGCACCTTCCAGAGGAAAGGAAAAAAAAAAAAAAAAAGAAAAAGAGATTTCAGATCAGCAAGTCTTGGACTTTTGTGTGTAGCTGAGCTGAACTGGACCCAATTCCTCACATCCTGTTTTGTGGTGCTGTCACTGACTTGTATGAAGTAGTGTAAGGGTGTGGCAAGCACACAGCAAAACTACGCTTGTTGTATCCTTTACTTTAATGAAGCTATCTTTGAATGTGCTTACATTGTTGAGGGAAGATATTCTGCAAAACACAGTTAAAGTCACCAAAAAGGACAAACAGAAAAGCACTGCACTAGTCAGTGTACTGAGAGCTCCCTTGCATGCCTCAAAAGAAGCAGAAGTCCCTGTGCTGGCACTGCAAGAAAGTCTAAAGTAAGCTTAGGACCTGCTTTGCCACAGAAGATTTACAAATCTAATCACAGAAGATTTTTCTGTACTTGAGCTGCTACAATTACACAAGGAGAGCTCTGATATGAAGACTTCAGGAGTTGGAGTGGGTTGTTTTCCACATAACTTAAACTGTTTTCAAAATTACCTAAGTTAACAACAGAAAAAAATAAGTCTCCTTGTATGAGAATAAAAGCATCTATAGATGACTTTATGGCTACAGCAGCTTAAATCCACCCCCTAGAACACACAAATGTTTTCTCCCACACAGGCTCGCATCTAGTCCTACTTCTTTAGACAAACTGGGACACTTATTGTACTATACTTCTTTCCCAGGTTGTCCCAACTGCTACTTGCAGGTCTGTGCAGCATTATTTCTGGCCTTAACCCTTTGAGACAGAATAGCTCAGGCTCTGGCAGTTAGGAAACAGTCCTACCTTGGTTACAGTCGCAGTTAGCCCAACTGATGGCCCCTGATGCAAGCCGGAAGAAGCACCAGGGTGTAGTTCCCCCATCTGGGTTTCTGCAGTGGTTGTGGTCCCCTAAGCCACGATCTGGGTACTGCTGGACATAATCAGGAAACTCTGCCCAGTTCAGGCACTCTGCCCCAGCCTCAGTGATGGACAGTGAGCCATTGTAGTACCCAAGAGGTCCGACACCACAGCCACTAGACACTGGGCATAAAAAGAAAGCTGTTAGTCATCACACACAGAGGATCAGACAATAACAGATATATCAACTCATCTACTGAACCACTTTCTATATCTTGAGGCTCTTCATGAGAACCCATCTGGAATACTGCGCCCAGTTCTGGGGCCCCCAACACAAGAAGGACAAGGAGATGTTGGAGCCCCTCTCATGTGGGAACAGGCTGAGAAAGCTGGGGCTCTTCAGCCTGGAGAAGGCTCGGGGGGCAACATCATACAGCCTGACAGGGACTGAGGGGGCTTAAAGGAAAGCTGGGGAGAGACTTTTTTTCTAGAGAGCAATCTGGTCTAGTGGGTGGTGTCCCTGCCTGTAGCAGGGGGGGTTGGAACTAGATTATCTTAATTTCCCTTCCAACCCAAACCACCCTATGATTCTATGATTATTTTCAGAGCAACCTACGAAAAATAAAATTGATCTGAAGACAAAGAACTGCTTGGGTCTTTAAAACGTGTTAACTGGACTCAAACATGAACAATTTGAACTGGTTCTTAATGCTGTTAATTTCAATAGACATACGCCCTCACTCTGGGCTTGCTTTTGAGCCTGGCACAAACTTTTCTCCTTTTCTACCTCCTTTTGGTACCTGAATATGATGCTTTTAAATTTGATTCTAAGCTCTTCAAAAGATTAATCGCCTGTCTTAATTAATTGAGACAGAGAAGAGTTGAAAATTGAGTGTAATTTCATTTTGTAAATCAGAAAGATGTTTTTAACAATGTATAAAATGGGTAAAGTCAAAAAACAGATAATAGTCACAGCTCTACTCACACACACAGAAGAAAATTAGAAAGATTCTGCTTTAAAGACATGTAGGACAAGCAGTGGAGGCAACTGATAGCTAAAAGTGGGCTACAAGGTACAAAAGTGACAAGAAATTACAGTTATGTGCCTGGAAAACACACCGTGCTCTTTAAATTATTTGGGAGCTTAAGAGGGAAGCACACTAGAATTCAGTACTTACTAGCCAGAGTGAGCATGCAAAAAAAAACTAGGGCAGAAATAGAGATGAAAGGAAAAGAACAAGGGAGAGGAACAGAGAAGTGCAAAAGTATTAGACATAACAAAGAGAAAGCAGTCTGGCCATATTGGTGAAGAAGATAAACATTGATGCATAAAGGATAAAAGAAACGATGGAAAGAAGGGAAGAAAGCCAGATAGCAGTGCTTCATCGTACCTGTGGTCTCAGATCACCACTGCAGGAAAGAATATGCCTGATGACTGAATTAATAACTTCTTGTTCTTACCTGTACTCTGCAAATGGTTTTGGCTGGGCTGAGATCCCAGGAGAGCCTGGGAAAAGAAACAGAGCAAAAGCAGAGATGATTATCCAATGAAATAAACATGGGCATGTCCTGAAAGCAGCTTGGCCTTCTGCTGCTTTAGGGAAACATTCCCTGGTAACTAGCCTCTTCCCTGCTCTCTCCATTGCTCTTCTTCAAACCCAATCACAGCTCTGCCCACTAACAACAAAATGAATAATTGCTGGCCTACAGAGATTTCCCCTTGATCTAAGCACATTACAGGGCTCTGCCTGTTCTTTTCAAGGTTTCAGCCCCAATGCTGTCAGCAAATAAAATCTGACACCAGACTGAGATCTCTATGGAAAGAAAAGTTGGAAGAAAATAACTGTTATTAGTAAGGAAAAATAATGAATAACCACTCACTCTCCTTCCATGCAAATAATAAGCAATCCATGACCACAGGAGCAAACACAGCTACCTGATGGGATGATGCCCCAGGGGTTCCCTGTTAGAATAGTAATAAACATCTGTGCATCAAATGGGAAACAACTGAAGACGAAAATCTAACATAACTTTTTGAGGATTTTGTTTTTAAATATGTGAGAGTACAAGATACCATACGAGAATATTATCCAAACGATATTAAGTAGCTTAGAACAAAGAATATGAAATAACGCCCTCATTCTAGCATCCTGTCCATCCCCAAAACTACATTTCCTCTTGTAGGCAGTGTTTTTGGTGGTTACAACTTGACTGCTGGTTGAGAGATAGGGATCTCCACTTCAACACATGGCATGGCATGCAGGCAGGTGCAAGACCTTCACAGACCCAGAGTACAAAGAAGAAACTGTACATGCTTCTGCTAGCTTCATGTAGTTTAACCCATTTCTAAGTACAGCCACATACAGACGAACAAAGATTTTTAATTCACAGAGCAGAGCAGAGAATTAGCTACAGAAATGGTTCTGTTTTTCTTCAAAATGCACTAATTTCACTTCTCTCAGCTTCAGCTCTTAAACTGAATCCTCTTCTGAAATAAGCAGGGATAGTCCCGACATATACCAGACAAGAATGACACCTATTTATGGCTGATATAATTTACAGATGAAACTTATGTATAATGGTCAGCGGGTATTCAGAACTACAGCCAAACTTCATCATCCTCCAGCAGACAAAATATGACTTTGCATATAGAAAATGAATTCTTGACATGGTTCAGGAAGAGCAAATCAGAGCTCAGGTACATATGCTCAAGAGGATGCATAGAGAAAACAGCAATTAACAGACAAAACCTTTTCAGTCAAAAATCCATCTGTCTGCATGCTCCAGCTGTTGTGAGACCACATCACGCTCTGTAAACCAACAATGCTGAAGGACTCACATGAGGATCACAAAGTGCTTTGCAAAGAGAGGAAAGTGAGCTTAGTGACACTTTCGTGACTGCCCAAGACAATACATAGGACAGTTGAGTGACAACCCAAATCCCCCTACTCCTACATTCTAGTGTGCACTTTAACACAAGTGTAAGCCAACAAGAAACAGAGGGATGGGTTGCTTTAATAACTGGATGTACGAGGGACTGAACCTACTCTTCCTGGAGATTGATCATAAAAGACAAAAATCGAGTCCAAGTAATATGCTTCCCTTCTAATGAAAAAATAGTTGCTGCCAGTTCCTGTAGCAGATTCCAAAATTTCCCCTCAGTCACTATCACCACCACAAAATTTTAGTGCAACAGTCCATGCTGCAGTCACTGCCCCAGCTCTGTGGGCTATAAATCATCTGCCCACAACAGCAACAGGGATCAGCAGTCCACTGGTGAAGAATAGAAACAAAGGATTTCTCATGCCAGGCTCACTGCAGTGCTTGAGTAACATGGGAGACCTGAGCCAAAGCATCTGCAAGCCCTTGTGCATCCTGCTTTGTTTCCTTTTATGAATTTCATATGCACAATGAAATAAATCCCTCCCCAAGCCCCGAACTCTTCCCGGAGACCACAGCTGCCTGGATACATCAGAAAACATACTCAGTATGAACATAACCCATTCACAGCGAGGATATTAAAAAAAAAAATACTAATAATAATCCACATGACTTTTTACAAGCAGATAGAAGAATCTTAATTTCTTACCTTCCCACATCTGAGACATGATAACAGACTCAAGAGCTCAACCAACATCCTAAGTACTTTGGGGATCTTCATCCTTCCTGTACTAAGTGGGCAGCAGCTTCAAGCTTCACAGTCTCATTCTGCTGCTGGGCTCAGCTGCTGCATACTCTTCTCACTCTCCAGCTCGGTTTCCCCGTGAACCAGGCACTTGCCACTTCACATCGGAGGGAGCAGGATGCCTCTTTCATTTCTGCGAGGGGAAAGGGATGGGAAGGGATCAAAGTTCCAACAGCATCTTATAATCTCACTCTCCTCACCTCTTCTCCTTGATTCTTCTTCCTTTCGGAAAGGGAAAAAGAAAGGGATAGAAGGGAGCTCATGCCCCAGAATTTCTCTATCACCTTTAAAACCAGCAGGAGGCAAGCGCAGACGGGCGGGGCTCAGCCCTCAGCCTGCTCCCGCACCTCCGCTGTCCCCTCCCTTCTGCTCGCTGTCCCAGCCTCTCGCTTGGCTCTAGGTATGCGCTTCTCCCGAGCGCCAGCATCCGCCTCCCCACCGCTGTCAGCCCGGCAGCCTGGACAGCCGCTCTCTCCTCTCTCCTGAAATTCCTCCTCTCCCCGTAAGCACAAAAGATGTAGCAGCAGGAAGGATCTGGGGCTTCTTTCTGCAACAGTTCCAGCAGCAAAACTGAATAAGGAAACGGCTTGTGCACGCACGCTCGCCAGAGATTATACTTGTTGGAAGGAATCTGGACTTTATCCTCCCACCGCTGCCTCCTCGATTAGCTGCTTGCAGCTTCCTGAGGTCAGACTCTCCTTAGATTTGAACCCAGGTAAATGGGGCCCAGAAAACTACATCGAAGAGCTTACAGATTTCCCAAGAAAAAATCAACTCTCAGGGGAGCTTTCCCACTTTTCAGCCCCGCATCTTGCAGTGTCTCCTTGACCTTGGGGCTATAACATTTTCATTTGATTGCTAGGGTGATTTCCAGAGAGTTTATTATTGTATTGCTACCAATTAATCCTAAAGTGTTTTAGTGGGGCTTTTTGTTAGTTTTGTATTTGTTTTTGTTGGTTTTTTTTTAGCTAGTTCATTTTGAACTTACGGCTTCTACACAAAAAATGACAGCAAACAGGGATAGAGGCTACAACAACAACAAAATAAGGGTTATTAAATCTAAGGAGGGGATTTGGTCAACTTGGAATTGTTTAATTTGGGAAATTTCTCACGTTCCCTACACTGCTCTCCAGCTCATTCTAATGGGCATTTACTACATTTACATTCTGATGATGGAGGGATTAACTCTTAGCATTCTGCAGCATGAACTACGGTCACCTTAAGAAATGAGCTCATTTCTGGCCAGGATGGCTAAGAAGCATTTTTAAAGAGACTTTCAGCATAAAAACAAGAAACAGGCTGATACAAATCCATTGGCTTGACAAAAAGCCTCTTTCTTTTTCTTTTCTCACTTATTACCCATTAGTCACTTCACATGACAGCTTTGTGTTGCCTCATCTTTAGTCACTCATCAAATGCAACGAAATTCCACTACATCTGGATCCTTTACAGGAGCCACTAAGTGGTAGGAGGGAGCAGTTTGAGTGGATTTGTACCATACTGCATTCTGGACATGTTGGATTTGGCCAAGAATTACACTCAGTTAATTAGGAGCAAATCTTCTATATCCATGTAGCACAGGAGGCAGATGATCAGGTCAAGAGGAGACGGAAATAGCTTACAAGCTACAGCAATCTCTAACTCTCAGGTGGCACTGGGAAAAAGGAGCAAAACAAAAAGCAAAGACAGGAATGTGTTGGAATTTTCTAATCACTCCAGTGAAAACATAAGGAAAGAACGTACTGGAAATAATAACAGTAAATCCTCTGGCATTCAGAAGACTCTTCTCCTGAGGACTAGAGGGGAGTTGATGCCCCTTCCTAATTCCCAAGAAGATGCTCACCTATTTAACTCTTTAGTACTGGACCTTTCAAACTCTATCTGACTAATAGGGTTTATATCCTCTAGCAAAAGCCTGTACTGGATTTCTCTCACAATAGCTTCCCTCTCTCTTAAGTCAAGGCTCTCCTAGGTATTTTTAAGTGATTTACTCAAAAGGAAAACACAGACCAGTGCAACAAAAGCCACAGAAGCTGAAGTTTGGGACTCAGCTTCCTGATGGAAGCTAAGATGCATTCGGTCTTTGCAACAGTCTCTGTGTCAAGTCTGCAACCACCTCCTTCTCACTAAGATCTCCCCCTGGCTTTCCAGCACATGAAAGGACATTTATCTCAGATAGATTCAAAAAGCACTTCTCATACTACATGCCTCTCTTCTTCCTTATCTATAGGCTCATATTCTGCTGCAACTCAAAGATCAAGAGGGATTTTGCTATTTTGCTATTTACCATAGTTTTACTGCTAGTTATTCTGGAAGCAGTCCCTCTCCAGACTGCCCTGGCTTAAACAACTTCCAAGATACCACAGGCTAAGTTAGACTTGTCTGTGTTTCAAACTGATTAAGATGGAAATCTTACCAATATAACTATGGCACTTGAAACATGTTTTAAGTTATCTCTAGGTATATGACACATTTAAAACTTTCCTGTGTGTGCAAATCTGAAGCAACTGTAATTACGTAAGTCCACTATTTAACACACATCACCTCCCCACCTGATAAAAACATAGTTCTACAATAATAACAGTCTACAGTTCCCAAGAGTCTCTCTGACCCATTTTTTCCAGATTATTCTGTATGAACTCTTCCAAACCAAATGTGCTGCCTTCTAAAATGAGCTTGCTTCTCAGGAATTACTCCTGAACCAGCAGGACAACTATTCCTCAAAATAAATAAAATAAAATAAAATATAAAATAAAAAATAAAATAAAATAAAATAAAATAAAATAAAATAAAATAAAATAAAATAAAATAAAATAAAATAAAATAAAATAAAATAAACCCACAGTTGCCAGTTGCCATGTCTTCCCATTAAAAGGAGTATCTCCATCTCACTAGTCTAAGAAGCAAGGAAGTAATTCTGCTTGTCACATTCGGAACAAGAATGGGTCCAAGCCAATGCCAGCTTTCTTGGAGCCAAGAGCAAAACCTTAGTGCTTTTGTTAGTCTCATAGTTCCATTCCCTCAGCAGGGAATGCAGGACAATGCATTTGCTGTCAGCTTCTAATCTTTTCACTGTAAGTCCTTCAGAAGAGGTGTCCCTTTGCTTTGTCACGTGATTTGAACTTAGGGAGGTCCTTTGTGGAGCCAGGAGTTGGACCTGATGATGCTTATGGGTCCTCTCCAACTCGAGATATTCTGTGATTCTGTGTTTTTAACTGAGAAAGTCACCTAAATGCAAGTGCTATAGAACATCCTCTTGTTCACGCACTTACTCAGTGCTTGTTGGTAGCCTACAGAGATTGCTAATCTTGATCACCTTTGTTTGCAGACTACTAATAACAAAAGCACAGTAAATCTATTTCAGTTTGTTAACTAAGTTGCAGATTGGAAAAATGTGTATGAAGAGTAAAAGAACAATTCTTATTCTGCCCCTCTAGGGGCTTCAAGTATGCACAGACTGAAGCACGGATTGGAGCACATCTACCAGAGAAACTAACAGATGGCCCATTTCCAAGTGGAGTATTAGGGAGCAAAGGGATGCTAAAAAATTTGGGACAAACACAGCTCTTTTGCAAATCTAAATAAACAGAGAAAATCAATAAAGCTCCCTCTGGACATGGGCCTAGAAGCCACTTGGGCTAGAAAGAAATAGACAGAGGTATTAAACCTCCTTTTTTAACCTCTTTGAACATTAGTCAAAATGACTAACCATATGGATGAAATCTAAGGTCTCTCTTTACATTGAAGTATTCGTTAATTATGTCTGAGAATTTCCTACCCTTAAGTAGAGATATTGAGGTCTGAAGTTCAGGAAAATGTAGAAAAATCAATGCTTCCTCCATAAAAGATCTTCAGTGAAAGCCTAAGAAGAAAGATAGTTAACAGCAATCACACACAGTACTAGTAAAATACTCAAGCTATAACGTACATGAGCAAGATCAAGGAATTCCAGCAGATTTGCTTAAATCCTTTAAATCCTACTTAGGAGAGTAGAACATCTAGTCCGCTTTGTGTAATTCTTTCCCCATCGTGCAATCACCTACAGCTCTCTGCAGCTAAGTTCTTATACAGTGGGCTCAACACCAAGAGCAAGAGCCCAGCTTTCTTTTATGCCCCAGAAACAGTATCATGGAGCAGTACAAGACCTGAACTCAGAAAGGATATTGTCATGTATACGACTACTAATGCATTGACCCCCCCAGTATAAATTATGCCATTGAACGTGACACAAATTTAACTTGAGATGAGGAGACTGCAGCAACTCAGAATGCCAAGGACAATCAGTACCAGGAGGCCTTTTTGGTTACAGCATGGGATTCCCTACCAAAAGAGCTGCTAGAGGAACTTCAAAAGAAACACTGTAAAACTTGTGTGTATCTGAAAAACATCCTCTTACCTCCATTCTGCTTCTAAATAAACACACTCCTTAGAATTGTCGGGAAAAACAATAACTGAACTCAGGAAGCTCTCTGTGGAGTAGTAAGATCCAAGAATAAGCTGCCTACATTCCTGAGAACTGAGCAGAATTTCAAAAGTAAAAATGTAACAAAGCATTATTCTCTTGCAATGTTTTACACAAGGACAGTCCTTCACAGACTCTAGAATATGATACATTTAGCACAGCACAGCTACCAGCTTAAGAGCTGCAAAACTGTATTTGATATTGCAAATTTTAATACAAAGAAACTCATCAATAGAAGAATTTAGTATTCATTCTGTTCCTTACTCCCAGCTTAGCTCATCTCTTACAGAAATAAAGAATGAGCAAATATGCCCTCAGAGGGCATCTTTTGGATTGGAAATGCAAAATGTTACATACAGAACCATTTTTCCAATCTCAGCTGTGAATGGAATATTCTTACTCATCTCAGATCCTGACGAACTCATTTACACCATAACAGCAACAAAAGAATAAGTAACCTCATGGAATAACTCATCAATGAGCATTTCAATAAACCACACAGTCACAGCCTGCAAGTACCACTCCCCATCTTGATTGCTGCTTTTTCTTTATGCTCCAAAGAATCAGTGACATATACGATTATATTGTTAGTTCTCAGCAGCACTGCATTTCTCTAGCTATATATTTTAACCAGCAAGGTACTGATCCTAAAACAGGGACCTACTTGCAGTTCTGTGGCACTCCAGTAAAAATTAACGAATCAAAACTAACATTTAATGACACGGTTTCAGTACCAGTACATGGTTGAACTTTCTTTCCACGTTTTGTTTTTTTTGTTTTGTTTAAGTGCAACAATGGAACATTTTGCTGTAGACTCTGATTCACCCACGCCAAACAACAGTCTTGCATCATTTTATTAAGTACAGGCAACCTAATTGATCTGACACGACACCATACTCTTCTCACCTGCAAAATCAGAGGGTCTAATGCTCTATTTCACCCTTCCCAAGGCACTGTGTATTATCAAAGTATTTTGCTGGAAATTTCTTCCTCATTCCACAGCCTTCTTCCATACAGGCACGAATTTAAAAAATTTCAAGAGGAACCAAACTGTGTATACATACATGCAGGAGTATGAGTCATTAAATTACTACCCATTTTAAGTTGGCTCAGTGTCTGGACCTGAACACTTATTGATAGCAATTCATAAGTTAAGCTTGGAAGATTATAAAACAAAGAGAAGTCACCCTTAGGTTAGAAAATAGGCTTACATGCATTCCTAGAAGATTTTATTTCACAGTGAGTACATTACTCCACACAGTGGCTGGTTGGACAACTCACTGCAAAAATCCTAAGAGCACAAGATCCAAGAACCTCATGAACAAACTCAACCGACGGTCAAGATGGAATTCTTTTTTTCCCCACTCTGGAAATAAAATACGAAGATGAGATCCATACAGCAACGCTGACAGACATCAATCACTTGACATCAAACATTCAGAAAATTATATTTTTCATTTATTTTCCAAAAACCCAAACTGCTTGTCCACAGTCCCTTTAGTAAAGCACATTACACATAACGTGTAATATTAGGAAACCTCCTCAGGAGCCTGTTCACTTTGCTTGAAGGTATGTTTCCCTTGGGCGACAGAGCGTGCTCATCCTTTTTCTCCCTGCGCTCTTTCTGAAACAGAAAAAAAAAACAAACAAGCACTAAGAATATTACCTGTTTATTTGCTGAATTGGCTCCGTGAAGACTAATAATAATTGTACTGGAATGCTTATTTGATAAGAATGCTATTTCTTTAAGCAACACTCCTAACAGCACTTGGCTAAATAGTCAAAAGGCTTTTAAGAACTGTATGGGCCTCTTTAAATGGTGAAATTATTGAGACAGTCATGTTGTGAAGATGAGCTCTCCATATTTTCACTCAGCTACATTATAATCTTACAAAAGCAATATAATATACTTTGTTTTTATGCTTATATTTTAATTTGCTTTCATTATAATCTACCAAATAAAGTGTGGACAGTTTCTCGTTTACGCTGTCAACTGCAGGAGTAAAAAGACACTTTTATTAAGCAGTGATACTATTACTAAAAAGACTGAAAACCAGCAAAGTGACAAGTTTAGTACACATACCCACCTTTAGACAGCTTTTGAAACTGACTTAATTTCAAACTTACTGCATTAAGTAAAAACTCAATATGGCTTTAGTAAATAAATCACTGCTTTATGTCATAGCTCTAAACTGTACTCTCATTCAGAACTTTCATGATGTATGGAAAAGAGAGTTTGTTGTTGCTTCATGAGTGCTGAAACTTTTAGAGATAAAAGACTGGAGAAAATTAAGAGAAATAGTTTAGGTTAGAATTGATTAACAGTAAGAGAGCTCTACTTTGAGAACGTGAAAATCAAAAGGACTAAGTGTGATTACTGGCTTAGATCTCGTTACAATGTACAAGATACCTGGCTTTCCACATTTCTTTAAATTCTAAATACAAAGAGAAAGGACTGTATACATGATGTGCATCAACCTGAATTTCTCAAAGCTCAAATCAATTTGTTCACAGAACACTGTTATATGTTGGCACATGAATAAAATGATGGAGGGTTTCTCCTCCTTCCCTACTACTGGACTCTGAGAACACAGGAGAGGTTTTCATTACTTCTGCCCTTGCCACGCAGTCATAGAATGTCTGGATCTCCTCAGCACAAGCTTTATCATTGAAGTCATTCTGTTTCCAGCAGGCCATCATTACTGACATCTCTGTAAGACAGGTTGCCTCTAGAGGGGAAAGACACAACTATGAAAGCTCACATATCTGAGATTTTGTGCCAACAACTTCCACAGTGCATAGAGTTCTAAAGAGAATTTTAAGATGGGGTAGAGGCATGTGAGAAAGAACAACAGTGAGGAGGATATCATCATTGCTCGAATTAGAGAAAAAACTCCTAGCAGAAGGTTTTGCCGCATCATAGCCATTTAGCTGTTACATTTTGATACAGCATTTACCTTAAGAATTTGCACGAAGAGTATCATAAAACATAGATTTAGGGTTGGAGAATGTGAAAATGCTCTTTTCAGAACTGACAGACTAATTACATAGCACAAATTAGGTCCCCTTGCCTGCTGGGACGCCTCTGGTCCCATCCCACGAGCAAAGGGGATGCTAGCCAATTACCACAGACGCATGCTTTTGCTCTGCTATTTTTTCCCCTCCACATTTCCCACACACTCAGCAAACACCTCCTCGCGGTACTGCAGCGTTCCAGCTGCAAATTCAGGCACTCCCCGGGTCTTCAGAGCCCGCCCCATCACCGCGACCACCGTTCCCACACTGAGGGGTCAGTTCGAGGCGGGAGAGCCCACCGCCGGCGCTCTACCTCACGGAGGCTCGGTAACTCACCTCCCGCCAGCTCTCGGCGGTTGGCCACCTTGTTGGCCAGCACCAGCGGCCGGGTGGGGCGGACAGCCGGGGGCCGCTTCCCGTGCCGCCACTGCCCGGACAGCCAGCGGCTCACCCAGGCCGGGTACGCGGGCGCCGACATGCTGTTTGCGACAGGCCGTAGGGCGAGCCGGCCCGGGTGCCGCCCACGTGACCTGCCGCGCGGGCACGCCCAGAGGGCGGGAGAGCTGCGTACCTCATGAAGGGGACAGGGCGGAGGCACCACAGCTGGGTCAGGACACCTACACCACAAAGTTCTTCACACCATTAACGGATTTTGCTGCAGTTGTGCGTTTAATACATCTGGCTTGCCTGGTTATTTGTGTTACTTTTAAAATAACACTTTCTTACAGACCCCGCGGGGTCCAGCTGCTCGTGTTTTTGCCTCTCCCACTTACACCCCCAATAGCCATTTTTCTCTGCCGCATTTGACCGCTGTAATTACTAAGCCAGCTGAAAAACCGAACTGCAGCCTTTTAAATCACCCTTCCTTCTTACAAATTACATTAGCTAATGGTGGCAGCACCTTCAGGTACGTTCACCTTCAAAAGCTGATCTCTCTTAAACAATTCCAAGAAAAACGGTGGGGGGGCTGTGGAGAGAAAGGCAAGATACACAAGGAGAATTTTAATACCTTCCTGCCCCAGCTATTGCTCTCCGCATTACAACATTACAAACTCTTTTTTTTTTTTCTTTTTTTTTTTGGCATTCAGCCTTGGATTGGAGCATCAGCCTATGAAATTCCCAAGCAGACAAAACAACGTACGTGATGGTGTCTGCACACGCCATGCAGATGCGTCAGAAGCAAGGAACAAACATTTGCTTTAATGGAGAATGCAGAACTACAGAATAGGTTTGTTACTCAACACTCGAGTTTCCCTATAGCCTGCGTTTTTTGCAACTGGTAGCACAGAGTCACCAAAGATTGGGGCTGATGTTCTGATTTTTCAGGGTAAGTCAGAAACCAAGTTCCCTCAACAAACCTCACAGATATTTCACCGAGAATTCTGAACACACATCTACAAAGAGTATGTGAAATTCTAACTGCGTTTCTAACTTCTTTGATTGAATGAATACCATTTAAAGTTGAATCCTAGCCTGTGTTACAGCTGCGTTCAGTGTGAAAACTGAAATGAGCCACAGATATGAACTATCACCACTACAATGGAAAAAAAAAAAAACCTACATCACAAATAGAATGAGGGTCAATTACAATGCCGCCATAAATGCTATGCTGTAATTAAGTGCAGTGCTAAAAATGCTGTAATGAGATTTATCCTTAAAAACAGATTTATCTCTTAAGAAGATATTTAAGACAGCAGAAATCACACCATGGATCTTTCTTTCTTGAGACCATCTAGAACTTTCATGTACTTTCCAAAAAAAAACCACAATTACAAATCAGATGTATTGGAAGAAATGAATAGAGTTGACAGTCTTTTGGAACTGCTTGGATCCAGCTGTCCTCAGGTAAATTCTAACATATTCACCCAAGTTTATCCTGACTGCCCTAATTCTTTCCATGCAACCTTGTAATACCCTTGCCTATGGCTATTTATTCTCAGTTGTCTGACTCTGATCTCCTTAACCTCAATGTTAGCTGTCCTCGGGCACATTAATTTGAGATGCCTTAAAAGACATCCCCACTGTAACTAGCAGTGTGATTAACCAGTTTGAAAACATTAGAATTAGTACAGACTTACTCCTGTCTGCTGGACTATTGTGCTTGGATGGAACAAGCACTTAATACATTCATGAGCACACAGAAAGAAGTGATTTCTCTTCTCAGGTCACTCTTCTAACACTGCAGTGCTAGCCTACCTTATCCTGAGCTACCTTAACCACATCAGCCTCCCTAAACTATTCTGTTCACCAACACAGATCTGAGCTGCCATCCCTGGTCCATGATTCTCAGGCCTACTCAATTCCAGTTCATTCTACTGCAAGTTACCTGATGTGTCTTTATTTTCTCAGAGATATTTCAAAGCATCATAGTCTGTTTTGATCCACTCCAAGATCTCCAAAACCATGTCTAGCTGAGCTGCTTCAGCATTAGTCGAGTCTTTTCTGCAGGAAGAGCACACAGAATACAAATTAAGATGCCAGTCACATCAGGGCTCTGGAACAAACCCTGCAGTTCCACTCCTCTCCACTCTTCCTAATCCCTCTGCAAGGCCACATCTCTCTCACTGCCAGCTTAAGAGACACTGAATCATAAGAGAAGTGCACTCCATTAAAACTCGACATAGGCTTTGGCTCAGCTGGTCCTATCACTAAAAGGATTTTGTCTCTGATTAATTTCAACTTGTCAGTAGAGGTCTCCAGGCAGAATGAAGGAGGGTACTTTCCTGCATGTTTCTGATTAATGCAACTTCTCAGGAGGTGCCTGGAGATCTATCAACAATCTTAATTAAATTCAACCAAATAGATGACAGCTAATCATTAAGGGAGTGGCTCTCTTGGGATGACAGGTGAAACGTGGGTATGCAAGGATGTTACTGGGGGAAGATGGCCGCTTATCTAACCTAGCAAAGCCTGTTTAAACAGCGATGTTCCTGACAGCAATTCAGCTGAATTTATACTACTGATTACCCCCTGTCAAAGTTATGACAGAACTTTTGCTGTGATTCTCCAGCTGCTGCACTTTGCAGAGAAATATTCTTTTTTTTTTTTTTATTTTCTTCTCAAACATATACAAATCTACAGACACCTAGTTCTTGAGGTGTCTCTGGGTCATCTCTACTTATCACTAGAGATGACCCAGAGATCATTAGATCATTAGTTCCATTTGAAAACTACCACAGTGACAGAAGTAAGAAAAAAAATTTTCTTTTTTAGTTGTGTTAATCAGTATTTGTTACCAAATCAGTCCACTGAGGTTATTTTCATAGCAACTGTAGTCCTTATGAAAGAACAGAAAACATAGATTACCAGTTCAACAAATAAAATACCCAGCTTCTTCCTAAAAACAAAAATCAGGCAGCACTTGGTACCACAGTTTTGTCAGGAGAAAGGTAACTTTAGCTCACCCAATGCAATGAAATGGATTGCTGGGTTTTTAACCTTCAGTCAGACCTTTCTCTCTCACCTCTCAAAGGCCACAAATTATTCCCGTTTTTCAAGTCATTTCTGAGACACAGCATAAATAGAATCTACCACACTTTCATACATAAGCAGTTACGAGTAGGAGGTATCTATTTTTAGAACATTAATGCTAGTGAATAAAGCTGTCCTGACAGCTCTGAAACCCTCCCTCTAGTCACACAGTAAACAGGAAAATGCATGGCAAGCAGAGAAGTGACTCACTCTGGCTAGTGGAGGGCTGCCAGAGGGTGGACAAGGGTAATTTCTTTGATATCCCGTGCTAAAAGTCATGAGTAGGCTCAGCTGGGCTTTTGTGATTATGGGCACCTGCACACTAAGAACGGGGTTAACAAAAGATGGCTGTACACACTGCTTATGCTAAATACCATGTAAACCTCCCTACACTCACAACGTGAGTGATGACATTCAACCTATGTTTGGCCTGTTTAGATTTAAAGCAGTGATGTAAGGAATCCCCTGCCAAGAAACCTGCACAAATGGGGAACCTTTCTTCAAAGCGTGAATAACTGCTGCAGTGACCTTCCTCCTTGTCTGCGTTCATATATTTGCATTAGTAGAAAGACAACTAGGATCGTAAATTGAATTCACTTTGGCTAACGTTGGCAGTAGTCTTTGGACATTGAAAGAGCAATCCTTTCAAAATGAATTATCATGTAAATTAATCTCAAATTCTTTATTCCTGGTAGAACTCAGCCTTGAAGACACCCACTCTCAGAAAGAATGCTATGAGAAGACAGAAAGAGGAAAATAAAACCGGAATAAATTATATAAAAAATAGATAATATAATATTTCAGTGATAAGGGTGTGTTTGTAGAGTGACGGATATTCTCGTTCCAGAACTGGTGTAAGCTACAAGCAAAGTGGGCAGTGGCAAGATGCAAATGCCCTTCAGAGCATTAAGACTCAGCTTCTCCTCCTGTGTCCTTCAAACAGTCAGAGAGATGAAACCAAAACGTTGGTGAGGGTCAACATTTTGCTGTCCTCAGGACCGGATGTTATGAAGGTCAGACAGCAGCCTGGCACAGAACTGCAACCACAACTCTTCAGCCAGCTGGGAAAATTCATGCTCCTCCTGCCCCTCAGGAACTTGCCTGACAGCTACAGAAGAAACTCATACCACACACTGGAAGAACCATTTCAGCCTAGTGCAATATACACAGTAAGTGAAACAGATTTAGTGTATTGATATACGTAAGCACACCAATTACACATCAGAGGCATTAACTGTGACATACAGGAGAAGATACAGGTAGCATGATCAAATACTGCAGGAAAAGCTCTGCAGACACAAAAGAAACACAAGGTTTGAGGTGAATGTCTTGGCTTCACTCTGTGAAGAGTGGTACCTTGGAACTCATTACCTTCTGAGAAACTCACCACCTGTGAGATCGAAAATACACAGCTATCTACAAAGACACTAAAAGCTCAGAAGAGAAAGCCATTGAAACTGGTTGTGATTCTCGGCTAACAGACTAGAAGTTGTATTTTGAAAACTTCAGAAAAAAAATCCACAGAGTATTTGTGATAAAGTTCTTTTCATACCTGTGCTGCTTTCTTACCTGTGTTAACGAAGGATATCCTGATGAGAGCAGACAAAAATACTCGTATTTGGCAATAGTCATGGAACTCAAACAGCCTTCTGTAGTATGTACAGGAAAAAAAAAACTAACACAAAAACAGTGGTGAAGGACTACTTTGATTCAAACCAGTAAATTCAAATAGAGGGTCCCAAGCTACTCTTACATTTGTGCCACCAGATCTTCAATTCTACAGTTGGTTGACAAAGACATGCTAATTTTGCTGTGCAGAAAGGTGAAGTGAGGGGTTAGGACCTCATTAATCAAGGATTAAGCAAGTGCTATGATACACGTGCTTCCTATTGGTACTTACGCATTATTTATGCAAGGACAATACACAATGCATATCACATCCAATTCTGTAACAGCAGATAAATTATTAAAGAATAATAAAATACCTGGGCTTGGCGATACATCCCCCACTTCTACAATTTCTAGTTAAATGAAGGAATAAAATAGCAAAAAGCAGAATGCGCTAGCATGTTACACTCAGTGAAAAAAAAAAAAAGCAAGATCAGTATTTCTTCTGCCTATCCCAACAAAACGTGGATAAGAAAGGCTTTTGAGATACAGATAATTAAGACAGTCAGTGAGGACCAAATGCTTTTCTGTACAGTTACAAGAAATGAAGAGAATCTCAAGTAACAGAAGAAATTAATTCAGACAATTTGTTTCAATCTCATTGAGCAGTCAGTAGAAGTTCATATTCAGAGCTAACGCAGTCTTAATTTTCTTTATTTACTTCTCAAGCACTGTGACCACTTTAATCCTGAATATACAGATTTATAATCTTAACCTGAATAATCCACTTGAAAAATTAATTCACATATATTCACCTCATCGTCCCTGTAGCCCAAGTACCTGAAAAAAAGTAAACTGTTAAAGAGCCATTTGTTACTTTATTACTGAAGGAGGAGGAAGAAATAAAAAAAGGCAAATGTCTCCGTATTTTGTACAAAAAGTCAGCTGAGATCAGTGTATTGCATATGCATTTTCCATACCCACAAGAATGTAGGGATAACTGCAGGTCTTCTTTGTTCACAACGCCCAGATTGCAACCTTACTGTATGACCTGAGAAGCAAACACCAAGATGAGTATCATCACCTCTAAGGATACTATATCCATAATATACCCAGAATATTACGAACAGGAATTTGAGAAAAAAGAATGAGATTAACTGATCCATATATGCAGCTTAACAGATAATGACATAACAGAATGTAGATTCAGTCCTGTCCCCAACTTTTAGTAATTGGCTTCGGGCTTCTCCCAGCAACACCCGGACTGCCTTACAAAATGAAATCACCTCACAGATCTACACTTTCATCACCAATGATCTACCTTAGGCATAGATACGCTCTAACTACTTAGCCAGAGCTTATACTCAAGAAGATACTCAAGAAGAACGAATCGAAGACCTCAGAATTGCATCAAGGAGAGATCAATTAGTCAAGATTATTGCTGGGTTTTTGATTTTACAAAAATGTAAAAGAAACAAAGCTGCTAATTGCTAATTCTACCCTGGCTCTGCACAGTACCAGGCAGTACTCGTCTTTTGTCAAACATCTGGTTCAAAGTTGTGAATTAAACAATCCAGTCTCACATCCCATTTGTACGTGTCACCCGGAAAGTTAGCAAGGAAAGAAGAAAATGAGGCAGAGAGTAAGTGACCTGCTTAGAGCTGTCCAGCTGCCCTGAGAAGGAGGAACGTTTGAGGCACATTTACTTGGACAGAAGAGACTTTATTGCTGCAATGTCATAAGGCACAACTGCTCTCCACAGACAATAGTCTTCTGTAATTCATTCACTGGAAAAGCTATTTGTTAACATCAGGTAAAAGTATAACTTAATGAGAAGAGTAAATGGTGTGATATAAAAAAACCAAGTATTTTGGATATAAAAAAGTTCCTGTAATAACTTAGGGCATTTGAGCAGAGTCTGAAATACGTTCCTTTGAAATCAAGGAAGCCACAGGGAAGCAATACCAAATACAAAATTCCTCTTTTGCTCTGCATGTTGACACCCACATGACAGGAGGAGCTTCACACCACAGAGCTGAAATTCAGATGCAAGTAGTTGCTAACATCTCCACAGCTGAAATCCAACAGAGAATCACTCACTTCATGCACCAGAAAAACAGTCTGCGAGAGTTTCTTCTATTTCAAGGCAAACATTTGGAAAGAACTGTGACTGAATTCTCAGTCACAATTTTCAAGGCAGTTTTCAAACCAAGCTCTTACAGGGATGGATCAGTGTTGCCTGGTCCTCTTGAGAAAAATCTCATGCATATAATCCCAAAATCTTCCCTGATGTGACTCATTGTGATGAATCATAGCAGTGAGGGCCTCACCCTGATCGAGGCTTTGCCAATAGTCCTGGAGCCACATCTCTTTCCAACTGAAACAAATGAAAAAAAACCAAACAGGCATCATTAAAAAAAAAACAAAACCATACACGTGTCTGCAGCTGTAACAGCATGAATATTTTTTTCCCCTTTCATCAAAGAGGAAAACAGTTCCAGGGATGGTCATGACAATGTATGTTGTTACAGTGCCACTGTGCTCCAACCCACCTGAATAACTCGCCATGAAAATCCTCTGTGGAAAACAAACGTACTATTAGCTTCAGAACATTTTAGAAATATCAGCATGTGACCAGCACGAGCCGAAGAGAATACATCGTGAGTGGTTAAGAATAAAACCTATTAAAATGAAATCTTGCAGTCTTCATGTGACTTTAAGAGCAGCCTTCCGTGGTCAGAATGCATGCTACAGAGAGCAAGGTATCAGTCTTTTCAGACAAACCATTTAACAGTTACAGAATTGCTGTTAGTCAGTACAAATTCAGGTAATGTATGACAAGAGAGAACAACGCTGACTTCCCTCAACTGGCTCTACTCTTTTCCTCCAGACCATTTTCATAGCAGCCATTCTCAGCCTTTTTATTGCACAGACAACACACCAATTCCCTTTCCATTCACATTAAGGCAGTCCACATCCCTTATTTCCATTGTATTGAGGTGTGGCAACAATTTGTTCAGCTGGTAACCAATCCTTCCTTCCTGACAGACTGACTGTCTCTTCTCTGCTGCAGCTGCTACCCGGTCCTATCAAATCAGCACAGATTCTGTAAAAATCAAATGTGATGCTCTTTTTAATCTGCTCCCCTGAGCTCTTCTCCCTCACAGACAGAAGCGCAGTGTCTGCACATTCACTCTAGACACCATACATTAAAGCATGACTGCATTGCCCAGAAACAGAGCTCAGCCACTATTCCAGGAAGAGCAAATGAAATGCAGAACACATCACAAGTACTTATATTCTGAAGCAGCATAAGACTCATATGCCACGAGAATTTGTTATTCACAGTCAACACAATAATCTTTGGTGGGACACTTCTGCAGAGACCTCAAAGTTACCTTGTTCACACTGATTACAATGTAATGTGAAGGTCACAAACAAAGGCTTAATTTTGCAAACTAAAACGTCTAGCTACAGGTTCCTCTGTAAAACGAAGCACTCGGACACACCGTGAGACCACTCTGCTTCACCATCAGTTCATTCACCTTTGTTCAAGGAGTGCCAAAGTGACTCGCACATTTCTGACAGCGCTGAGAAGGGCACCCTTAGTGAGTGCCCTCGCCCAAGCACCAGGCACAAGGCCAGGAGGCAGCGGGCAACAGAGAGTGAGTGCTCTGTGCCTGAATTCTACCTATTCGATTCCACCATTCTTTACTGGTTTTGAAGAAATGAGGTGCACTCTGATTGTATGACTTGGACAAAAACTGGCTCACCAGGAGGAACACGACTGCAGAATTCCCCTGAAAGTACCAACCTACACAGACCTGGAATGTTGCTACCATGAGCTAAGGAACTATCTTTAATCCTGGCTGATTACTTGCTTCTATTGCAAGAAATACCTTGCACTGTCCGTGTGGCAAATCTGATACTGTTATCCTCTTGTCCTAAATAAACTGTGACACCAGCATAAAAAGAAGCTGGTAAAACTATGACAGTTTCAAAATTTTCCTTTACTGAAGGCACACTGGCTTTTCTTTTCTTGAAAAGGTTAAAGAAAAGAAAAATTATATATATGTACACACACACTACCACAGTTAAAACTCTTCAGGTTACTGGAAAGGGGCTGTGACATATTTTGCATTTATCCTGACCCCACCTCGGGAAAATTATTTCGTATCGTGGAAATAACAAAAACATTTCTCTTCACAGCAGTGAGAGAACTGAGAAACCACAATCCAGTCCGGGGGGGGGGGGGGAGGAGGGGATATACGTATCTTTTTAAAGCAGAAGGCAGAAAATGGAAAAGCTTCCCTGGTACAATATTTTGGAGACACACCTTGTCTATGAACAGTGGGAAAATAACATGCCATGTTTCAGAAAGACATGGAAACCTCCCCGGGATGCAGCTGTGGCTTGGGTTATGGGCCATCTCTACCAAACTCCATGCTCACGAGCACTGCACAGGTAGCTGGGACTATTTTAACGTGCACTAAGTCACACGGGCATCCCACCTACGTCTTCAAAGTTATTTCTCTACTGCCATCTACTGCTCAAGTACAAGACAACGTACGAGAACACCGACTTAGGCAGGCTAGGATAGTGCAGAGCTCGTGGTAAGGGAATACTTTTCAGTACTTTCATGAACTCACTGATCCCATGGAGGGACGAACATCAGAGCTCTGCAATCTGCAGTGACAGCCAGCTAACCACTGAACACACTGCAAGGAAGCTGCAGCTGAGGCTTTCACTTTTATGACGAGCGTCTGATGGCTCAGAATGATTAAACACGCCATGAAAACGAAACCAGAATCTTTTTCTCCCTGACAGAACTGTCTGCCTCGGTGTTGGTGTGCTTATTGCTGTCTGAGAAACTTCAGGGCACCTCCAGGGCTGACTGCAACTGTGGCGGATTCCAGCAACAGTACCAATCCCTGCACTGAGGAAGGACAAAAAGCACTGAACCTATTTTAAGCTGCAGGATCCCTTTGTGATGGGACTGCGTCCTTCAACACAGGCCAAATTTTGTTCCAAAGCCACAAAACATCTTGTAAAGTACAGTGGGTGAGTCATGCTTCTGATTTAAAGTCAACAGGAGTAAATGAGGCCCACGCTAAACACTGTGGTAACTCTGTTCTTCATGTCATTATTTGTAATGAGATACAGAGCTTCTCCCAAACACAGGCTAGCAAGTGGACCTCAGTACAGGAGGGATGCGGCGATGTTTAGTGGATCCAGAAGAGGGCCGTGAAGGCGCTCAGAGGACTGGAGCACTTCTCCTGTGAGGAGGTTGAGGAAGCTAGGCTTGTTTAACTTGGAGAAGAGAAAGCTCTGGGGAGACCTCACTGCAGCCCTCCTGTACTCCAGGGGAGCTTACAAACAGGAGGAGGACCGACTTTGTACAAGCTCTGACAGTGACAGAACAAGATGGAATGGCTGAAAAAGAGGGGAATTCAGTTTAGATGTTAGGAAGAAATTCTTTACTCGGACAGCGATGAGGCACTGGCACAGGCTGCCCAGAGAGCTGTGGATATCCCATCTCTGGAGGCATTCAAGGCCAGGCTGGATGGGGCCGTGAGCAGCCTGAGGTGGTGGTTGGCACTAGATAATCATCAAGATCCCCTCCAACCTAGGCCATTCTGAGTGCATCACACTGAATAGCACTCCTCCTCCAAGCAAGTAAACCAAAGACAAAAAGGAAACGAATTGCCCCAAGTCACAGAGCATCAGAACACAGCATTATGGGTCACTCAAGCCACTAACCAGAACACTGGCCAAGACTTTTTTCCAGCTTCAGCGTTACACAGTATTAGCAGAACTGCCACAGCACTCACTCATAACATAAAGCATAACTGGAGATGCAGTCATAAATGGTTTAAGTATCAAATGTTCTTAAAAATTGCAGCTACCATCATTTGAAGTTTTTTTTCCTTCAAAAAGTATCGCACTGATAAATTACCTGTCTTCCCCAGAGAGGTCTTCAATGCTTCCAAAGCCAGGGGTTGGCATAGGGCATCCCATGTGCTGGACGTGAGCTACGTGAGGAGCAGGAGCTGGAGTTTTCCCACGAGACTTTTTGTGCTCCTGCTCGGCTTTGACACGGGTGTTCTCCCTGTCACAGATGAAACACTCGAAGCCATTCAGGTAATTGGGCAAAGTCATGTCGTTCACACCCCATTCCCGCCTCTCCAAGCTGTCTAGCAAGAACTGGTTTTGGATTCCACCGGGGTTTTTATACTCCAGATACTTCATGTATTCATCTCCGTTCTTATCAAGGAAATCCAGATACTTTGCCAGCTCTTGGGGGCCGTCAAAGTCATCGATAAGAATGATGGAAAAGTTGTTTGGCATCCAGTCCCGCACAGCCGGGGAGCCTCGGTACACTGGGACAGCACCCAAATGCATCGGACGCCACAGCTTCTCTGTCATGTAGTCGTTACATATGGCATTCTCCAAGGCCAGATGGAACTTGTACCTGGCGATAAAAGCCATGAATTCGGGATCTTCTGCGGTGGCCGTCGAGGTGTCTCTCAGTCGCTCACTGGGAAGCTCACGGTTATGCAGGCATTTCCCATAGGAGTCAACCTAAAAGAACAAGCCATCTTTACCAAGTGATTTTTTTTGCCTGGAGCTCATAGTCTGCCTAGAGCTCGTAACTTTAACCAGTCTCTAACTACCTCATTTGAGCCTCACTTCACTCCAGCTTCTTTTTGTTTACGTTACTCTGAGATTCCCCCAGTTGTCTTGCATCAGCTTTAGTCACAAACTGAACGTTCAGTTTCAGAAGTGGCATAAGCTACTTTACAAGAAAGGAGGACCCGCGAAGAAGAGATTACACTGGAAAAAATAACCCACCCAAACGTATTTGAGAACAAAGTAGAAACTGAGAGGTAAGAAAGGGCATTCAGCTTCCTCCACGCTGCTTTAAGTCACGTTTCTGCTGAACCGGGACCAGGCCTTTTCCAAACAATGATTCCAATCTCAGCAGTTTGGCAAAACTACTTTCCATGTGTTAGACCGAAAAAAATGAGGGCTGCGTGGAGCTGGAAGGATGCTGTCTAAAAACAGCGTACTTGATCCAGGGCACGCTTCATGCTTTGGCGACACAGAGCCAGGTTTCTAAACAGATTTCGTCTTTGCTTTGTTACTGAACCAGCGATGAGCTTTCCCCACTGCAAAGGAGCAGCGTCATTCGTTTGCAAGGCCGTTCTCCACGGGCAGCGCCCCAGCAAAGCCAAGCGGCGGCGGCACAGCCACAGCGCACACGGGGCGCGCCCGGAACGCCGAGCTCGGCACACGGCACCCACCTGGATGTACTTCATGAGCTCCCGCACGTAGCGGTCCCTGTCCGAGGGCACGTCGCAGTGGGACTGCATGTAGAGCACGGGGCCGTAGCCCCGCCGCCGCCACGCGTCCTTCTCGGCCAGGGGCAGCGCCGGGCCCCGCAGGTAGCCCGGCCCGGGCAGCCACTGCAGCGTCAGCGGGTAGTCCGACTCGCGGCGGAAGGTGGCCGTGTAGTTGAAGAGGCGGATGCCGGGCGGGTGCGAGAGGAGGTAGTTGTTCATGGGGGACTCCTCGTGGAAGAGCGCCCAGGTCTGGTGGGGCAGGCGGGGCAGCGGCGCCTCGTAGGCGCGGAAGTCGGTGCCGTAGAAGATGATGGCTTTGGTGCGGCGGTGCCGCGCGGCCCGGCGGCTGCGCGTGACGAGGCACGAGCCCCGCGGGCAGTCGATGCGCTCCGTGTCGCCGGGGAAGTGCGGGAAGAGGCTGCCGCTCCACCACAGCAGGATGGGCAGCGCCTTGTTGCTCCGCGCGTCGTCGTTGCCCGGCCCGCGGTACGACGCGGCGGCCGCGAAGACCGGGCCCGGCCGGACGGCGGCCTGCGCCCAGCCCTCCGCCCCGCACGGCGCCTCGCCGCCTCCGTCCCCCGCGGCCGCGCCGGCCCGGCTCCCCGCGCCCCACGCCAGCGCCAGCGTCACCCACAGGCACGCGGGCCTCCGCCGCGCCGCGCGGCCCGGCCCGCGGCCGCACATAGCCGCGCCAACGCCGCCAAACGGCCGCGCCAACGCCGCCCTCAGGAGGCGCGGCGGGAGGAGGGGCGCGGGCGGCGGCCCTGAGGGGAAAAGGGCGGGAGAGCGCCGCGCGTCTGCGCCCTCACGCGGAGCCGAGCGGCCGGCCTCTGCCGCCTCGCCGCGGCCTCAGGGAGCTCGCGGGGAGCTGTGCCCCGCACGAGCCTGCGGATACAGCCCGTGGTGTGGAAGCACGGGGAAGAGCGTATTGGCGGACCGCTCACTGCGAGTTAAAACCCTTCCTCGAAGCGAAGTGACACGGAGACGAAACAGCGCCTGGCGGCCGCTGGCTGCCGTGGAATGTCTCAGCGCCGTTCAGAGGGAAGGAAAGGAGCGCACCGCTCTGCAGAAAAGCAGGTTGCGAAGGAGCCCTCGGCCCTCTCCTCCCTCCCGCAACATACAGGGTTTGGAAAAATAAGCAGCGTTTATTTACTAACAATGACATAAAATACATCTTAATATATTTTTATTTCTTTACAAATTAAAAGATGCATTGGAAAAAACAAGTGAAGAAAATGAAAGGTTCATTTATGATCTCATTTCCAACCCCCCCCCCCCCCCCATGCCCCTCAGTATTAACACTAGAAATTAGTATCCGTGGAAAGTTGTGGTTGCTGAGCCTTATCTTCCCGGGAAGTTCTTCCCCTTCTGGTTAAAAATCCTCTAGCTCTTCTGGTTGGAGGCAATGCGTGGAGTAAAAAGTCAGCCACACTCGTACAAAACAAGGAAAGTTCTGTCACCTACGCTGTCAAAGAGCTTCTCCATACTCCCCTTTCTGTGTAGTGATGGGAGGGAAGTCAAATCAGCAGCACTGTAAGAAAAATGGGTTTATATACATGCTACAGGATATGGACTACAACTACAGCCAGGTATTTTTTCTGACCCTAATAAGGACTTTCCTCTGAATCACCAAGCCCAGACAATGGCTCCTCTAATCCACCCAGTTCTTCCTCCCACCGGTAGTGCTCAAACTCCAGGGTAGTTTAAGAACAATCATTAAGTGCTCGCACCACTACACAATCCTCCTTCCCCAAGTGAGAAATCAAAGCCCTTAGAATTCTGAATTTGATTTACACTCGCTCCTTCTTCACAGGAGTCTTCTCAAGCAGCCCCGCAGAACGGAGCGGCAGGGTGGCCAGCGTGGATGGACTCGTGTCTGAGGTATTTCAGTTTAACAAATGAATGGCTTATAAGAAGGCTCTGTGCAAGCTGATCAGCGGGTAGAATGGAGAGAGGGTATACGCGTTCGGTGATAAACTCAACCCAGTAACTGAAATTGGGTGCTTTCAATACCTAAAACACACAGGGCAGTCTAAGCCTTAGCTTTTGTATCCCCTTCCTTATCATCCGGAGTACAAACCTGTCTCAAATTTGGGTCAGCAGAACTCATACTCCTGCTTGTCTGCTATGAATCACAAGAGTGTGGCTGAAAGTGGCCACGTCCTTATCATCCAGCTCCCACACAGCCCCGGATCACCTTGTCACGAGTATTTTGTGCTCAGCATTAAGAGGATTTTGTTCTCACTGCCATCTGGATAGTCAAGGTAAAACTGCAGAAGAAGAGAGGCCACAGAACGTGGACTGGGTAGGATACCACAGGGCTGTGAAATGAGGAGGAAAGGAGTCACCGCTCACACCAACAAGAAGCACTGACTCTACCCATACACTGTTCAGAAGCTGCTGATGGCTGCTCACTGAACCATTACTTCCTCCAGCACAGATCTGCAGAGCAACTTACAGTACAGGGAAGGCAGCAGAAGGAAATCTGTCCTGCTGCCTACTGGCTTTCTATGGTTTTTTGTTTGTTTGTTTTTAAAGATTCCTGGTTCAGGCAAATACGATACATCTGTATCTGCAATGCCACCTTTTCCTCTGCAAGAAGAAAGATGTCTGGCTGCTCCCGCTCCCGACCTGCCTCCTGCCCTCCCATCCTGCGCATCCTCTTTACACTGAGAGCATGCACACGTGCCCATACAAACACACAGCAACTACTAGAAAGTTTGAAGTTATCGCTTTTTCACCCAATGTTGAATCATGGACAGTGAACTGGAAAAAAAAAAACAAAACCTACATTCATTACAACAGGATTAGCGAGCACGGGGTGGGGGGTGAACTCCTGCCAAGCACAGGAAACAATTTAGATACAAGTAAAAGACCTGGGATCAAAGGCCTTTTTTTTTTTTTTTTAGCCCTCACCAGGAAAAAAAAAATTCATCTCTCATATGGGACCAGGAGAGGTTGAAAGGATTTCTGCTTATGCCACGTGTATTAAAAATTATGGAATTGTACAGATTTCTACGTTGTCCTTTTTGAGGGCGCTGGACCTTCCGATCAGATCATTAGAGAAGAACGAAATGTCACTGCTGAGCTCCAGCACCACTCCCTCCTCTAGCTCAGTAGCTGCCGAATCTCCTTGTGCATGTGACACAGGAAGTCCACATACGAAGCCCCCCCAGTTAGGCTCTTATCCTCCACCAGAAAATGTCTGAAGAGCATTTCCAGCTTGTCTTCTTGCTTCACGATTATTAACTACAAATAAAAACATGACAGTTAGCAGAATTCGTGCTCTGAGGACAAGAAAACAACTAGGTAGCTCAAAATCCAACCAAGACAACAGGAAACAATGCAGATAAAGCTTATGTGCTTTCACTTTCATACCTGTGCCGGGTTAAGCCTCAGTAATATTTAGAAAGAAAACTCCACAAATGTGGTTTGTGCAGAAGTTTAAGTTTGAAAAACATACACTTCAGAACTGTGGCAACCACGAACTCCAAAACTAGTATCAGATCATTGAAAAAAACATAGGTTTGAATCACAGCTGTAAGACAATGTTCAACATCAGATTTTACATGAACAGGATTAGCATCACCTGCTCTGCTGGGGTAGAAGAGGTGACTAGGAGCTATGAGTAAGGATCAACGTTTTACCTTCATGTATCGTGATCTCTGCAGGTGAAGCATGTCAATAATAGACCGTACTTTCTTTGAAAATGGGTTTTCCAAGACAGGCAGGGTACTCTGGAACGAAAGACACCCAATTCCCATTAGTCAGGCAAAGCAGTATAGCAGCATAAAAAAAACCAAAACAACAACAACAACAAACAGCAGCTTTGGCATATTATGTAATGCTACAAACATTTACTGTCAGAATTCCTTTGACTTACTTCAGCTATTACAAGGAAAATAGCACACGGTATCAAAACTGAAGATCAATTATTAGTTCCATTTATGTATCAGCCGCTTTCCTTATTGCCAATGGCAAGGTGGTTTGCCAAATTAAGCTAGGCAGAAAGTGGTCTACACACTCAGACTGGATGCCTCCAGCAGTTTCACATACCCATGCCTCTCGTTGTTACTAACACAAACAAGTTCAAACTACTTTCTCAGCTTGCTTTCCCAGTGTTTCCAGCTATGGGTGGCTATCACAGACAGCATCTCCCACACTGCCATCCAGCTCACCATGCTGTTGCTAATCTGACTGAAGGACGACACTCCAAAGAGGTTCTGGATCAGGCCTTGCTGCACGTTCACTCCCACCCACACAAAGATGTTCAGCCCGTTCTCCAGCAGGTATATGTCACCCTTGGAGAGACGTTCCTCTGAGTTTCGGATTGCTGCTGGTAAGGAGTCACTGTCAACATCTGCTTTGGTCTGTTTTAGAGTGAAGTAAAGAAATCACAGTTATAAAACAAAAACATCTTAAAAAGTCCTGAAAATTTCTGCCACAAGACCTTAGTGGCTTTTTAGTGTTTTAACACTGCAATAGATGGGACTGAGGTATCATCTTTCTTGACGAGCTTTCTTACTGAACATGATGAGAGACTATTGGTTAATAAAAGAAAACAAAAGTTGCTCTGAAAGTAATCTGTAGTTTCAAATACTGCTTCACGGAGCATGAGTGTAATTAGTAGTTAGTGTGATCTCAGCAACTACTACACTGGAAAGTGAGAACCATAGGTAGAGTTTCCCTGCAACAATTTAAAATTACAGCAAGATTACAAAAAGCCTTAGAATTATTAAAAAAACTACCACAGATTGCAAAGATTTTCCCACGCCATTAGTTACATGCTCACAGCTCAGAGCAAATCCCTCAAAAAATTCACAAGATACAGTAACGCATCTACCACTGAAGTATCTCTCCAGATGGCAGATCCCAAATACTTCTCAAATGGCTTTCCGTTGGTAAAATACAAATGCCAGCCATTAGAATGAGTCAAGTCAACAGCAAATCTCAAGTGCCAAGAACATCTCGAATGACTCACCAGGGGCAAAAGCCTAGGATAAAAGAAAACGTTCGTTTCTGCCACGTCCATGGATGTGACTAACTGACGAATGTAGGCACGGTCATCTGTTGTGACCTCTGGACCAGGCTGGAGGACGTCACTCTTCAACACACAATTCAAGTACACAGGAAGCAGCTTCATGCATTCAGGAAGAATCAGCTACAAGTCACAAGCATACAGAAGGTGTTCAGCTCTCTTGCTGAGTAAGCTTAAGCCTGACAAAACAAGGCTAGAGTGAACCAGCAGTGTGGTACAGATATGAGAATAGAAAACTGACAATCTATTTATGATATGGACCTGCGTAACGGGAGCAGGCAGTGCTTTCTGAGCTTCAAAAAGATGTCCAACAAGCCATTGGCAACTGCGGTTTTCCTCATAGCTGTTCTGATTTTATTTTTTTCAACTGGCAAAATGGCAAGGAGTCAGCTAAAAGTCACATCTCAGTGTCTGAGCCCACGATTCCAATTAAAGATTCAGAGTTTACCTGGCCAGCAGAAGATGGACTAGCACAGTTCTTTCGATAGCAAGCTAGGATCTGGGCACACTGATTTACCAGTGAATCTCGTACAGCCTTTACTGGACTATTCAGAACTCCACGATATGCTGCAGAGAAAAAGGAGATAAATGGACAGCTATGAAGTGACTGCTAACAAACAGTTTAAAACAACATTATTTCCCCAAAGTAGATCTAAACAACTATTGCTTATAGTTTGGGACAGAGTTCAAGTACTAACAATTGAAGCATGTTTTTGGACAAATGGTCCAAATATAACACAATTAGGAATTCACACAGCTTTCAATACAAAGCTCTAAAAATACACATCATTTGTAGGACAGATAAATCTGCATCTTCTACCTGAAACTCATGCCCTAAGCATCAATACTGTCATCACAGCTTCATGCTCTTTCTACTAAGTGAGTGAAGTATCATAACTGCCGCCTGCCACTTGTTTCAAAAAGACTGAACGGGTGTCACTGAATGACAACAGGCACCTGAACAGCAGTTAAAGATGATGATTGTTCTTAACGTATCTATTCTTACCATATTTAGCCAAATAATTGATAAGTGTGTCAGTCTCGCAGTTTCGATAGAGGTCAGCAAGCTGTGTACAGCAGTTCAGTGAGAGGTTGTGGATCCGGAGTCGTCGCTGTCCTGCACAGCTCGTGTATAGCAGAGCACACTGTACGAGACAAAGACACCGGGATACAGGAAAATGAAGCACTGTTGCAAGAAGATAGGCAGTGCTTGAACATACATCATTAAAAATCGCGACTCAGATGCTTCAACAAGGAAGAAAATTATGTAAAGGATTTGCATATAAGCCAAAAGCACCTGCTAAGAATCAGCATCAGCGAAACATAAGTGGCAAACATTTTGAATCACAGAAACCTGTCTTGCAAAACAGACTGCGGACTGAAGCTTTTGAGGTCATTGTAATATCATGCATTCTGAAAGGTTAGGGGCACAGTGCTGGACAGAAACAACAAACCTCAAAGATCCCTGAGGGAGTGCCAGTTTCAAAGCAACAATCATCGCCTTCAGTTGGCACATCCCCTGATCAGGCCTTGGTTCTTGGCCTTGGCACGCTTCTGTTAACGATTCTTAATCAGTTCCCTTCCTTTTCTAGAAAGCCTTCTGCCCTCCTCCTCACCTGAAGGAGTGCACCACTGTCTTCACTCAGTTTGTCATCGTGTTTGAATTCCACTGTGATTGTTTTGTCGCAGTCCAAACCTGCCATCTCCACGTCAGTTGTGTTGCTCATATAAAAAGCTCCAAAAAAGTCAGTGGCTCGAATGCCTACAAAAGGAGGACACAAAAAAAGTTATTATCAATAACTTTTTGCACAGCATAGCTTCAAAGTTTTAAATAAGGGAAAATAATCTGTTACTTCCCATATGGTATACTTCAAGTGGTCGATTTATTAAAACATATTCATGCTAACACCCACCTGTGCTTGTACGTACTCTCATCACAGCATCAAATCCCACTTCTTTTTGGACATCTCTTCTCAAGTCATTCAGGAACCTATCCTGGTCCGTCTCAAGCTAAAACGTAATCAATAATTCAGGTTTTATCACAAATCAGAGCTGCTCCATAAACCACAAAGTAATTTTAAAAAGGTACCACTCGCAGAATTACTTTCATCAGTCTGATTTCTTACCTGGAAATAGGCATACTTATAAATGGAGCCTCCTGTCTGGTAAGTTACTACACCTAATGTTGCCACATCCAAATACTGGTTCGGAAACAGGAACAGATCCACACAACAGCCCTGGGCGACGCAGTCCTTGGCCAAATTGCTGTAGAAGCTTGTCTGAGGTTGAAACAAAGTCTAAGGAAGGAAGTCAAAGACAAGACCAAAAGGTTGTGGTTTAAACAAAAGAAAAGCAAGAGCTGGATTATAATCACAGTTGCAACAATCTTCCACTAAGTCTCACTTAAGGGAAATTAGGATTACATGAAACTCTCCCTAACTCTGCCTTCAAAAAAAACAGTGAAACATCATGAAAATTACCACACACGTTGCTTTAATCTTGAATTCTTTTTACTTTAACATACCTATAGATTCTTATACAGGATGAAATACTATGACATACATTTCCTTCTCACACCAGAGCTGTCTACATATCTCTGCTTGAGAGCAGAAGATAAAAGCAGAATGTAGAAAGATACCAGCTTTGATGGTTACATTACACATTGACCCCTTCTCATTATTTCAACGAGATGTCAGATTTATTTTACCCCATGCAGAGTACGAAGTAGAACTGGACCATAAGCATCATGCAAGTCATTTTTACCTTCTCCTTATCTGTGTTGATCAGTTTCTTATCATCCCTGTTCTTTAACTTCCCTGGGGCCTCCGCAATGGGCAGGGAGGTGTGGAAAATGAAGAGCTTGCCAGCGCACTCAGCTGCCTGCAGAAGAGAAGGGTGAAGTTGCTCTGGTTAGAAACATCTAATAAAAATCTTCAGGGAAAGTGTGATTCAGGAACATGCACACAAGCATCTTAATGCTTCATTTCTTTATGTCAGGAAGTTAACATGCATCAAACACGGACTGAGTAATCACTTGGTTATATCAGTGACACCTAACACAGGGAGCACAGATTTCTGGTAAGTTTCAGTACTTCTGGACCTATGCTAGTTCCTTGGCAGGGAGAAAAGGATTGGCTACAATAAGACAAAGAGGTCTTAGTTTGTCAAAGCAGCTGCAAAAGGTTTTGCACAAATGAGTTAGATTGATTTACCCTGATTTACAGCTGCTGAGACTTTGGAATAGAAGAGTCATAGAAATGGTAAAAGGTTTTGTAATCTGACTTTAAGAAAATCATTAATTTTTAAATAAATAGCTTATACGAATGTTAGCCAATGTTTAATAGAATATCTGCTCTGTCAAATACAGTATGTGAGAAATCAATTAGTTAGAACTGTCTCTTGACTGAAGAACTGTCACCAAATCTGAGAATAGGGGATACTTCTAAAAACTGATATTACAGAAAAAAAATATGTAAGAACAGATCATACAGGAAATGAACTCAGTACACTGAGTTAGATCACACGTGCAATTAACTAGCATTGGAACGGAAGAGTTTTGGAGAAGTTTAGTGGGTTAACACATTGGTACGGGTAACTTCAACAGATTGCTTTCTCTCCTTTAACTAAAGATTGTACTTCAAGCACAACATTAGAAAGATACTACATTACAGAACACCTAAAGAAGAAATGGTAGAGTTCAGGACCTGGTTTTAGTGTTGGAAGGACAGGGATGTTTTTGGTTTTTTTGGGGGAGGTTCTGGAAGTCATTCAAAGCAAAAAAGCAGCCAGGTCCCCAAGGTTAAGCCACGTTTCTTACACTTTGTGCAACAAATGCTTTAAAAGAAATAGGCAAGGAAGATCCACCTACATAGAACTGGAGCACCTTCTTTAACAGCCAAGTACTCCCTACATGTAACAAGTCTATCTACAACAACATGACTTAAAAAAAAAAAGCTTTAGATTATTCTTAGTCATGAATGAACAGGAACTTCAGAGTAGTGAAAACCATTTGCCACGACAATGCATTTACTAACCTTCAGTGCTTCCAGCCCTGCTTGGATCACAGGTCCAAAAACAGTTTCTGTTTCTCTTGTGTCTGCAAACATTTCCGGAATCTGGTCCAGCAAGCTAACAAAAAACAAGAAAATGAAAAAGTCTGGAAGATTTGATTTAAATGGTAAAGCCACACAGAGGTGCTGTTGGCGAACTATGAGACCAGGTTGCTTCCACAAGTGTCCCTAACACTATATAAAGTGTATATACATATATGTATATAAACATACACACATATAACACTTGTTTTCCCAAGTATTGGGCACATCACTACTTAGATGTAAAAAACAACCAACCAACCTCGTGCTTTGTCCCTCACAGACTTTCTCAGCAGCTTCAGCTGATGCCTACATCAATAGCTCTTTTGTGTTCCTGCTTTTTTAATATATTCTGCTGTGCGTTGCTAAATAAACTCTTAGGAAAGAAAAGTCAAGCAACACTTTGCACTTCTTTGCCAAAATCTGTGTGCTACCAAGAGATTAATTAGTTTTATACACAGCTTTGTATTTGTGCTTGTTAATGCACTACACAACATACAGCTACAATTTTCTTTAAAAACGTGCACTGCCTAGTTCCCAAAATCTATTTAAATACACACCACAATTTAATTAATTATAGTTTGCCAAAACGTTACTAATTCTTTTTCTTTCCTTCCAAATTTCATCTTCTCTATTCTGCTCATTTAGTTTTCTCCATAGAAACAAAGCTGGAAATATCTGTTGTCTTGTTTTACAGTTACCTAGGCAGCTGCCTTAAAGGCAATGATTCAGTATTCTTACACATTTCACTCTGCATCATAATAGCTGTGTTGTGTTTAAGTTTACTTGTTTATCCACAAAGACCCACCTGCCCCAAATTCCATTATATACACCCACTGCCAAGCTCGACTACAAGCCAAATACACCCTTACTTTAACAATTGTCCTGTTTTCTTCTGCCAATTTCATCTGAAACATGAAGCTAACACACAGAGTGACTTCTAGGTGTACAACAGGACAAGCAGTGAACATCACACCTTTAATTGCAACACCTGAATCTACCAAACTCAACATTTGCTACACACATCATAACTCAGTTTCAGTTACCTGGCAATAACTGTCCTGGACTCATTCACATTCACCAGAAAGCCATCAAGGAGCGGCACAAACATGTCTGCCACATCTGACACAACCAGCATTTGCGGCTGTGCCAATGAGCTCTTCACGTTATAGAAGTGTAACACTTTGTTGTAAGTGACAAAGCCTACTCGAATGGCTGATTCCTCCATGTTGCCTTCCCTGTAAGAGACATATTTCACATCTAAGTAGATGATGAGTGAAATAATTACGCAGAATACAGCACAGTAAGGGATAAGGGAAAAATGAAAGGCTTTTATAAAGGAAGCAAGTGTGTTTCTTCTGTTTGGACTGCATATAACAATTTACAATGTACCTTACCTGGGCAGATAATCCAGGATTGACTTTAATTCTTCACATATTAGTCTCACTAAGCCACTCTTCACAGCATTGTAAGACACATCAATCATGAAAATGTAAGCAGGCGGACTGGGAAACTTGTTATTCTGTGGAAGAGGAGGGAAGAAGTCACATTAAAGGTCATCTAACAGCTCTCTAACATGGACAAATGAATGCTGGCCCAAACTCCAATGATTTTCATGCACATTCCACTCATGAAAAGTGACTGTTTCTACAGATTATTTTCCCATCCCAGTCCAACTAACAAAGATGGGAAAGCTCTATGCTTGAAATAGATCAGTGTTATATGTCCCTGACAGATTCTGTGCAGTGGACAGCAGGCCAGCCACAACTTAGGATGGATAGTGAAAGTAAAGAATGACATCTCCTGTAGTTTAAGACCCTGGAATTCGTCTAGAACTTGTTTTAGATGGTTTCTTCAATATAGAGCAAAACATTTCCCTCCAAGAGCTGCAACCTTTTCCTTCTGCTTAAATATCCAGTTTATTTTGGGAAAAGGACAGTTTTCTCAAGTCTACAGATCACACTGGAAGGAACAAAGAGAAAAAAAGCAAACCAGAACTTTCAGAAGAGCTAGGAAGACCATGCCTAATCTGACTTGAAAATATATCTTAAGCTGTTAATCGCAACAGAATGGATTTTTCCTTCGCTAAACCTGAAGCATCAAAAGGTAACTCGTGTAAAATTGCAATATTTAAGCATCTACTTTTCATCAGTGTTTTCAGTTGCTTTAACATGCACTGCACACAATCTGTTATCCTCAAAAGTTAGTTATGATTTATCTTCCATCAAAAAATGAGACAGCCCTAACAACACCCATTTCACCCTATTCTTGTGTTTTAACAACTACAACTGTATCTGAAAATTAACTTCAATATGTAAAGCTCATTTTCTGTACCAAGTGGCACATTATATCACCACTGCTGCATTTTTCTTGAACCTCTTTTACCTTCTCCTTGCACCCCAAATACTATCAGGAAAAACTCTCTTTCCTGCAGAATTGCTAAGGTGACAAAATATATTCCAGCTGTGATTATACAGCTCCAGAAGAGGACAGAGGCAGCTAAAATAAAGTACTATTAAAGTCATGCAATCAAGACTTTCCCTGCTTTTGGAAGTAGACTAAATCATTATCTTACAGAAAAAAGTGCATTGGATTAATGATGTTAATGTAATGTCCAACAACTAGAAAGTTCAGTGTTAGATGATTTATGCTCAACTTACTTTTAGGAAAAGTTGTTCTGTATTCAAAAGCAAAATAAAAATATAGTAATAAACACATGCTGTACCTTGCAGTAGTCAACTGTTGCCAGAAACTCATAGGACCCCAGCGATAACTCAGGTCGATCATAGTAGTCTACTCGCTTTCCAGTATGATCCAAATGCTGGAAGTAGTGAGCTGGCACTGGGGAAGAAAACACATCAACTTCAGACATGTAATCATGATCAGCACTGCCACCGAAGAGCTAAAATGACAACAGCTGGTTCAGATAAAACTCCAGGAAAACCAGCTAGCATGCAAGCACTACAAGAATCACTGCTGCAACTTAACAGCATTAAATCCAACACATGCAGATGAACTGCTTCCTGTCTGCCCTAGGCACAAATTGGCACACTGCAGAGTCACTACTGTACTTTTCTATAATCTCATTCACATTCTCATTTTACATTTCATATCAGAAAGATCACTGCAACACGTTCTTTGGATTTTTCTGAAGGATTTAGTTCAAAGGAAAGAATACAAATACTGTAAAAGCAGTAAAAAATGACTTGCAATAGAATTTGATGCAAAACGTAGGCTTCAATGTTCCTGATTCTGTTTAGGCACACCAAAAGACTGAGCCACTCCTTTTGCTACGAGTCATTCAAAACACTCAAAATTTCACTGGTTCAAAGGAAAACAAAGTGATACCATTAAAACCGTATATATAAAGAGAGACCACTCTCCAAGTATACACTCAGTACAAGCTAATTCACTGATTTTTTTATGCTGAAAATAGGAACTGTTAGGAAGTGTTAGGTACAGCTACATTATACTTTCACAGCACTTCTTTCATCCGTTGTCTCTGAGCATCCCTCCCTTTTCTATAGCTGATCAGTTGTTGCAGGTACAGCCATTCATAAAGCTGCTGAGCGTGCAGTGACAGGGAATGCACGTAGGCTAAGAAAATCATCATACAAGTCTCCTGTTTGTTTCTTAAAGTGGCCATTTCGAGCCTCGACCAACTTCCTATTTTGGTTTGCCATGGACCCCATACACAGAGTAAGTGATGAGAACAAAAGCCAGCAGTGCTACCAAATGAAGAGCAACAAATACTAACTGGCACGTACTGAACACGCCTATCCAGCCACAGCAGATCTACCTGCAACCTCATCTCCAAGTAGTGTTCAAAGAGGTTTTGTGAGCAAAACAATGAGAAATTCCTAATTAATTCCGACTAGAGATAAATCTCAGTGTCACAGTTAATTTCTCAAAACACTAAACATCACACAACAAGTTACTTTCTGCTCCAGATTTATGTTATAATGCTGCAGTGCACAAGTACCTAACTTGAACATCGTTTCTGAACTGAGCATTGAATGTGTTTTATATATACATGTATTTTCTGGTTGGTGGTTGTTTTCCCATAAAACACTGTATACATGTTAAAGCACAGCATACATTATAAATGACTGTAATGCGATTAAGATTCATTTCTTTGAATCTCTTTTAAAAATCAATGGTGCCAAGAGTCTGGCTTTCAGAAGAAACCTTACCCTCAGTGACACAGCTGCAGAAACAGCACTGGAACCTCCTTCCGCCCTCAATAAACTGCATAAAAGGACACATGTAGGCCTTGCACCTATTACATCGGACAGGACCCGATTCGCCATGGTCTACCAAATACGGAAGGGTCTGTGCAAGCAGAGAAAATGAAAAGAAAGGTCATATGATTATGAAAAAAAACTGACCACACATACTGCAGAGCTTCAAACAATTTCCCTGTACACCGTATAGGATTTAGCATTTCAGCAGCTGTGGGAGAGAACACAGAGAAAGCCTGAAAAAGTATTTCAAAAATGTTCTTCAGCTGAAGCTCAACACAGCAGTCCCCCTGCAGGCTGCAGTCACTAATGGGCTATCCTGCTTTGGCACAAACAAGTAGTGCTGCATGGTGCTGCACCACCTTATACAGCAGCTCCTGAAGAGCAGGAGTACCACACTGCGCAGCATGGATGGATCTCAGATGAACATGGGAGACCAAAGCCATGCAAATAATGGCTGTCATAATCTCACAGGAGCGAGCATAGTTTTATTTTATTATTATTATTATTTTTAAACACAACTCTCTACCTCTTCTATTTTCCCTTTGTAAAGAGCAAGATTAAAAAAAACAAAAAAAAAAAAACAAAAAAACCCCCAGATGCCAGTCATTGCATTCCACATATTTAAGAATTTAAAGAACTTCAAAAAATTTAAACTGGTCCAACTTATTCTTGAAGACCACCATGAACTGACGCACATCTGTCAGCTGTGCTTGCCTTGACTCCATCATACAGCAAGTACTGTAGTGAACCATCGTTAAACTATTACTGACAAAACAATGCATTTGTGGTCAAAATAGACCAAAACGATTGGCAACTTCCACAGCTTCTCTGTCTCAGAGTGAGGAAGACTCTCTGTAGAACAACTGAGATATTTTGGAAGCTATGATCTGCATTCACAGTTTAGCACACCTTTCAAATTCAGCTTACATTTAACTTAGACAACATTAATGGTGCCCAGATTCACTTCTTCCAGTCACCATAAACCTCTGCTAGTTTTTCAAAGAGAATATATATGAGTTAAACAAACAACCCAGGCACTTTCCTTCTCTTCATGATGCAGACCCCACTCTCATTTTAGTCCAGAAGTCATTTACTGATGATACAATGGCTTTGTGGCCAGTCTTTCTCAGATCCTACCCAGGCAGACCTCCTCTGAGGAAACCAGATTTCAAGTTCTACGATTGCAAGGCAATACTGATATTGTCCTTCTACACAATATGATATCTTCTTCAGCCTCTGTCCATCCAAAAATGCAAGGGTGCTGTGAACATGCATTATTATGATGAACCTCTTATTCTCAGAAGACACAGTTTCTTCTTACCAAGCCTTAAGTTTTGCTTTCTAAACAGTGCATTAGAACAGGACAACAGCTCTGTAATTTCACAATGAGGTTCTGTATTCTATAGATACTACATTTATCTAAACGTTGCATCTTCACCGGTCTTATTTATCCTCTCACCACTGATATGTTAAGCTTCAGCCTTATTTACAGTCTTACCGCCCCCAACAGCTGAGCCTCCATCTGACAGAACTACCCCAGCACAAAGAGCTTGCCCTTGTCACACGTAACTTTCCAGTGATGGAAGCTAAGCAGTCTCCAGAATAATTTCCTGATCCTAGATGAGTTTTTATTCCTGGATATCACAAGTGTTTGTTCAAAGCCTAAGTACGCCACAGAGCTATCAAGCAGTTGTAAAACTCCAAAAATTCTGCCTCCAGGTTTCTCCAACAAGACCACATTCACCTCTTGAGCTTCTTTTAAACCTCATGAAATGCAGGCGTTAACTTAACAACTCAGTTTTACCACAAACCAATTTTAAAAATCTAAACCATGGTTCAGGAAGATGAAATGATGAAATAAAAAGCCCTACCCTTAAACTGCAGAGAACATTCCTTGCCATAGGAGATGCTGAAGTTAAGTTCAAGGCACAAAATACTGCAAGCTTAGATTAAAACTTCACAAGTTTGTCTTTATGCCTTTCCTGTAAGTAAGCTAACGCTACACAGTAGCCACAGTATTTGCAATACTTTCAGTACAGTTTCTAGCTCCACTATTCTCAGAGCTTTTATCTCCCCAGCCATCAGATGGAGTGGGTAGAAGGGCTAACCAGTCACTTACAACACCCAGAAGAAAGCGCCGCGCAGAGTGAATGCAGAAATATGAGCACAGTTCAACAGAACCTGGTGCTCAGTACTGCACTGTCAATTACTCCACACAGTGCTGTATATGTGTACGACATCAGCTTAATGAGTGCTACTTGATACATTCTCATCCAATTCCACAACTTGATACCCTAGACAACACTTAATATCAGTGATTATTAACTATTTAAATACCACAGGACAAGAAAGAAATTGAGATTAATGAAATTGAGAATTGAAAGCACACGCGTTTGTTAACATCCCAGTATTTTGGTCATTTGGTCAGAATGATGCTTGACACTTAATATAAGAACCAAAAGCAGAGATTATCATGTCGATCAAAATATTAAACATTTCGGACACAATGCTTTTCTGCTCCTCTACTCCCTGTTTGCAGAACAACCAACATTTACTCAGCTCTCCTTACTTAAACATGCCTGCTGTTGAAATTTAAACAAGGTATCTGTTAATGTGAACACATAACACTCCCCTGACAAGTTCAGACAGTATACAGCACATGTAACTGCACAGAGCTCTCACCTCCTCTGGGGGCAGAGTAGCAAGTGGCTTTATGACAGCAGCTAGAGGAACTTGGGACTGTTTGGCCATATCTGAGGTGCAGGGAATATTGTAAGATGTGCATCTGATATAGCGGGGGCTTGCATTACCTGGAGAACAAATTCCAACAATTTTTAGCACAAGGTACATTTATATTCAAGAACAGAAATCATGATACCTTTAGCTGCAATGAAGACTATTCCTTTATAAATTGAATTCTATCCTCAAAATTAAAAATACTGATTCTTTGCTTCAATAAATATTCCTGCTGTGATCATTACTTTGCATGTGCTAGTTTCTAGTTTTTCAGCTTTACTTAGTTGGTTAAAAGATACCTTGATGAGCATCAGCTGTAGATGATAAACCTCAAACAAGTACACTTTAAAACTGTGCTCGAGTTTTTAAAACATGGCTGATATTGTGCAAAAAACATCTATTAGAAAACACTGGGCTGTGTGAACAGAGGACCATACATTTTCATCAAGGCTTTTCACAAAAGGAGGGAGACAACATCTCTATTTTCTTTTGACAAAACAAAATAAAACACACTGTCCAGTCCCAAATGTAACTGCACATTTTAATGTTATGTACTTAATTCTCACATGAATACTGAAGTTTTAAAGGAGCTTAAAATCTCCAAAAAAGCACAGGAAATAAAGATGAAATATTCTTTCTCTACAAAACTCACGGACCAAACGACATCCTGCTTATACACCGTTTCCAGATGAACTCGAATGATATTGCTGGTAAACTTTAACTCTGAGCTAACATGACATAACTTTACATAAAAAGCTTCACCTGCTGCTTATGCTGCTCCTGGGAACCTGCTCTGGGAAACATCTTTCTTAGCTGTGGATTGGTTATTTTACCTTGATCCTTGACCAAGAAATTGGTAGTAACGAGAGGTGGGACCTGCCCTCTCACTCCAGTGACAAATGGTTCTGATCCACGGTTATTTCTGTCATCTTCAATCACTTGAATCTATGATAGGAAATACCGAGTTAATCTTTGGAGGCTTGGTTTGAAAGCACTGTAAAATACAAAACTTGCATCTGCAAGACAGTAAAAAGGGAACATGAGAAACACATCACTAGCTCTAAAAAATAAGTAGAAAGCAAATAAATTTTATCAAGCAGTCACCTCTCAGCTGGATTTCAAATAATACGCATAACATAATATTCAAGTTACAGAATTTTCCCAAGTACTCTGAGTAGTAGTATACTTTGTGTGCTAAGATCTGATCTAAACTCAAGAAAGAAATTTAGATCAAAAGAGGAATTTTTGCTAGTACTCCTTTTTTACTGGTCTTAGCCCAATTAAAATCAGAAGCTTATTTTAGTCTCAGGCTGAAGTTGTACAGATGGCTTTTCCTCTCTGTTACGTTTGCGGTGCTTTTTGGAGATGTGGAAAGTGAAGTTTCAATAGAGAGTTATCAATGATTCAAGCTTAAACTTTTTCATTTTATTAGAACTACAATTTTGTCATTAATGCAAATGTACTACAGGGAACGGAAATGCATTGAACAGTTTCACTTGACTAAAATATCCTCTGAATTTTACAGAAGAACAGAAGATTGTTCTTACACAGCTTTAATTACCTTTACTACACCGGTGCTTGAATCAAAACAAAGCATTTTAGAGAATCAAAACAAGAACTAGTAACAACTCTTCTGATCTTATTTTGCCACTACACATACCTTTGCTTAGGGTAAATTAAGAAATGTGGAACTGTGCACAGCAGAACTTTCCACCCTCTCACTATGGATTCCAAGATGCCAGAAAAAACACCCACAGCATCAGATTTCTCTCACTTAAGTTCCACTTCAAAAGTCTACAGACTGATTGACATTGATGACCTCATGGCTTGTAGCTCTTTAGGTACAAGGGTAATTGTTTGTTTTTCCCCTTCCAATGCAAAAGGTAGCTGCTTTTTCTTCAGGTAAAATTCTTTAGACATAACCACTGTATTTTCAACATCAAAATATAATGGTTATGTATGAACACAGATAATGAAAGAATGTTTCTAGCTCCCCATACTTCATAGTAGTCAGCTAGAAGATCTACATCAGCAAGTAACATCAACAGAAAACAGTGTCTCCTCAGCTGTAGAACTTCAAAGCATTAGCCAGGTACTGGTATCAACAAGAACTGTAACCGAATTCTGCTCAGAAGTGTAAAAGACATGGCTAGGAGGGCTCACAGTGTGTGTATGTTAACGTGGAACACACTACACAGGCAATTACACTGATGACTTAACACTTAAAACACGTTATAATCTGGTGGACATGTTTTAATGAAACAGATAAAGTGAAGGGGAGACATTCTTCATGATCTGTTTCTGAATATCTACTTTCTGCTGCCTCACCAAACATCACAGAAGAGAAGATTTTAACAACTTCTTGTGGTGTTATCATACTCATTTTGATAAGGCAAGCAGGACATAGCAAGGAAAGGATATAGGATTAATGACGAAGGGTTAATGAGGTTAAGTTCAGGTTTCATGCATGCACAGATGGTCACCAACACAGACTACAATTGACATATATACAGCACTTACTGGACTAGGAATTGCATCTGGGTCTATTCTGTGCCTGGGTTTCTGCTGGGGTGGCAGCTCATTAAGTTGCTGCTTTTTTTTTTATATACATATAAAAAAAAGTAAAGAGTGCCACACACAAAAAAAAAAAGAAGAAAGAGAATAATAAAACAAAAAGTAACAGCGTTACTTCTCTCTACCAAACTTGAAGCACTAGAATTAGATATATTTGGACATTCACTCATGCAACAGGAATGCTTCTGCAGCTTACACAATCCTGAATGTCAGTCTTGCTGCGATTTCGGGACAGATCACTATCAGATGTAGTAGCTCACGTGCTCATTTTGGTTAGAAATGGGGAATTTATGTTTCAAAAACATGCTGAAATGAAGGTAACCGATAAGAGCCATTTGAGACTTCATTTAGTGGGAAAAAAGAAGCTGTCAAGCAATTACAGATTCTTATACTCCACAAAAATATAGTCAGAAGCCTTCTGTAAAGCTGAAGTCTGAACAGACCATCTTTTTTGAATAGTAGTTACTTTTGAATAGCAGCAGTAAAGATATCAGCTGTAACTCAAAACTAAATTATTTTTAGAGTTTTTAAGAAACAGTTGTAATCGTTGCTCTGGAAAAGTTCACTGCTAGCAAATGCTTGTGGCCTTCTGAGGCAACAACAGTGCAGCACCAGGAGCTGTGGAAGGAAAGTATGACAAACTAATGGCAATTACATCACAACTGCGCATCACTGCTAGCTATTGCACATCATCACTCCTCTTTTCCTCAGAACCTTCATTTCAAAAGATCACCATAATCTGTGAAGTTGTCCATGTTTGACAGAGGTAGTGACCTGACTTAAATGATCCAAAGAAAACTAACCAGCTTTTTGATAGGCAATAGGAAAAGGGAAAACATTACAATGATCTCCTATGAACCACTGTTTAAACTTGGATCACGCAGTTCTTAGACTGCTACCTCAAAACCAGCAGTTAGTTCACCTTGGAAAGTAAGAATTCAGAAATGGTGAAGCAAGTTTAATCTAAGCCCTTAAGGATTCCTAAAGTGTAACACAGTACAGAAAATACCCTGAGAAATTAAAGCAGTGATGGTATATGCAGTGACTTTCTTCAGTTGTCAAGGGAAAAAGTACTTCTGGGCTCATTCATAACAAGTGACTGAAGCTGGACATAATAGAGAAAAGTAAGCAAGAAAAAAAGACTGTTGCTCTTTGGAAGAAGAAACCAGCTTTCAGCTTTGGTCAGTTTTGTTCAAAGTAAAGACACTATGGAAAAATTCACACTGTTAAGAACAAAGGAAGCTTACAGGGCTAGGAATTGAATCTGGATCCAAGCGTTTAGGTGGTGGTCCAGGCTGACTTCCATAATTTGGTGTTCCTGGATAGGCTCCACCATAGTTCGGTTGGGGGCCCCGCACCTGTCCAAAGGAACCTTACAAGAAAGGGACAAGCAATTAAATAACAGTTAACATAAGGCAGCTCCTCATTAGGCTCTTGCCATTTATTCTGTTATCATAAAAATAACAAGAATCCTATATGCTTTCCAGTTAATTAGGATTAAATACATTTCTCAGTATTTCAGCTTAGTACATCTCTATCAGTGATTCAGTGAAATGACGGGCGCAATCCTCCTTAAACACATGCTGCTTTAAGTCTGGTTTTAAGACTAACACAACTATTAAAAGAATAACAGGATTAAAACTTGCATTAAGACTGCGTACTGTGAACATTCTGGTTAGGCTGCAGAACTGCCTAAAAAAATTACGCAGAGAACAGCCAAATAGTCAGTGGGTAACCCCACAATGCCACAAACTGAAGGTATGCAAGGAATTCTCGGGTGGCTTCAACTTGCCTGAAATCACAGTAATAGGTTGACGTGCGATGACTTCTTATGTCCTGTAACTTCGTGAGGTCATTTCATAGCACTTGACACAATTTCAGCCCATTACAGTAAAGCAGCACAATTCATTCCATGTGTACTTACAGCTCATAGCAATTCGCACAGATTTTTAAACAATTTACCTGGACATTTATGCAAAGCTCAATGAGGGACAGGATTCATTAGCCTGATACTTGCACTAGCTACCTGTAGATGTTGTCTATTAAAAAATTAGCTCAAACTATTTATAATCCAGAAAGTTTAAGTGATATTGCTTGTAAGCACGTATGAAATATGAAAGGGTCTACAGGGAAAAAAATATAGTTTTGTTAATTAAAGAAGAAATAGTAGCAATAGTTAGTATGGTATCTCCTTTCAGTGTGCACACTGGTCACAATCCGAAAGAAAAAAAACTTCAAAAAGCCACCAAAGATGATAATGAGTTTCAGGATTTCAAATCTCTATTTCAGAAGAAACAAAGCTGCAGACCTCAAATTTAAGTGTAATTACAATTCTGACCACAAATCCTTGCAGTATTATGGCACTGTGACCATCAAACAATTTTTTTATTTTTACCAAGTAAGCTAGGTTTCTTTTGGTTATTTCACCTTGATTAAAACCTGTACAACAAATAGCTTAGAACAGTAAGTACTACTGTTTATCTAGGATTTATCCTTTATCACAGGGAAAATAGAGCAAAGCTCTGAAACATAGCTCCAAGTCTCCAAGCTACAAAGGTAAAATCCATTTCTCGATTTGTAGCACACAGAGAATACATCTATTTAACAGTCTCTATATTAGGAACACTCACCGTTCTGCTGCATTTGGTATCCGGGCTGAGGAGGATGAGTGGGTGGAGGCGGTCCGTGAAGGCCACGCACGGGAGGCCCTGGGTGAGGCCCTGCCAGATTTGATGGGGGTGGTACTTGATTAGGTTGGGGCATCGGTGCTCCAGGGACTGTCTGCCCAGGCAGCGGTGGGCCTGCCATGGGTGGTGGCCTTGGGGCACCCGTAGTAGGAGGGTAAGAGGAAGGTCCAATTCCTGTAGAAGGCGGAGGTGGAGCAAAACCAGGGACTTCGGTAGGTAAGCGCTGAGTTGGTACTGGTTGACCAGAAAAAGGAGGCTGTGCCAAAGGAAGACCCTGAGACACACTGGGAGGAGGAGAGGGTCCTTGGCTCGCAGTGTACGGTACGCGGAGACCAGATCCTGTTGCACTGACTGGGGGAACTGTTACTGGAGGACCTGTTAAGAGAAAGTATTACTATCTTTTTTTTTTTCCCCAATTTCCCCTAGACAATTAATTCCAAACTCAGAAGACTCAAACAATACTCCTTTGCTCAAGACTTTCTAAACTGGTCTACCACTTTCACCTTCAGATGGACATTCCAGAACTAACATAAAAACCTTAAGTGAACATTCCTCAAAGGGATCTGAAAACTCTCCCTCTTCCTTATCATTTTTTGAGTGACAAGGCATATAGACTCTCAACTTATGCTTGCATGGATGTTTCTGTGTGTCACACATAGATTCATGTAGTAAAATGATAAAAGAATATAACAATATTCCTCCTCACATCCTGTAGTACTTCCTGCACTGACCCCAGCAGTAATCTCAGCTCTTTTTTTCTCCAGTGATGATACCACCAGCCAAGGAAACTACTGTTTACCATGACAGACATCAACATCCAGATAATCTCCGTCAACATACAGCACTGAATCACTGACAAGAGCAAAACTTAGAAAACTACTAGCACAGATTAAAAGCAATCACATTTTCTACAGCCAGAAAACCTCACCATATCCCGGCCCAGCTGCGGGAGGAGGAGAGGCTGAAGTACGGCCAATTGTCATCCCTGCCATGTGATTGCTGAGCTGCTGTACAGTGGATGGAGGGGGACCATATTGCTGGAACGTAGATGGCTGGATGACAGGTGCAGGTGCTGAGCCTGGCAGGAACGGCTCAGGAGCAGGAGGCCTGTGAAGGGGAGATGAGAAACTTCAGTGGATTCCCCTTATGCAAGCAGTTACAATTCTCCATGCCTTTAAAGAGTTGTTCTACCATATAAATGCTTGTCAATAATTTATATGAAGCATAAACTAAGCACTGCCATTAAGTCACTGAAAAATAATTACATACCCTGCACAGGTCCAAATCACTTTCAGCACAAAAATCTGTTGGTTCTTGAAACGTAAATTCTATGTTTAAAACATTTGTTTGTTAATTCCATTTCAGTTACTAGAATAAATCAGAAATAACCACTGTAGAGTCTACGTAATAAGAAACAACAGAGCCTGCACAACTCTCAAAGAAGGCTCCAGTCTTCAAAGGGTTTGGACTCTCCAGCTGACAATGCTGAGCTTAACCAGAAGGCAATAGAAAACAATTGCCTTCCCTTTTAGCCAGTGATCAGAAAGAAGTAGTAGGACTACTGTCACTTTCACCTCATGGGAAATGGAAATATCTCTCTGGAGAAGACACCAAAACCAAAACATACTAAGAAATCTGTAGTAACAGACAGAAGAATACTCCACTGAGATCAGTTCTTGCTGCCAAGGAACCAAACACATCTACCATGTGCAAACAATTGCTTCCAAACACAGATTAAGGCAACCAGGAAATCATTTGTAGGCAAATGACTACCACAAAAGAAAGACTTGGGGGAAGTGGTTTTGATTAGTCAACTGACATCTATACATATAATACAGGTGCATTAAAAAGCGTGGGGCCAGCAGTCAAGTGAGGCGATCCTCCTTCACTCTGCCCTGGTGAGGCCACATCTGGAATACTGTGTCCAGTTCTGGAGTTCCCAGTTCAGAAAAAGACAGGGATCTCCTGGAAAGAGTCCAGCGGAGGGCAACAAAGATGATTTAAGTGCATGGAGCATCTCCCATACAAGGAAGAGCTGAGATATCTGGGACTCCTCAGTCCAGAAAAGAGAAAGCTAAAAGAGGATCTCATAACTACTCATACATTTTTAAAGTGCAGAAGTAAAGCTGATGGGAATGGACTCTTTTCAGTGGCAAGCAATGATAGAACAGGAAGGAACAGGCAGAAACTGTAACGCAGCAGTTCCATACTAACACGAGAAAAATTCTTTACCATCAGAGTGACAGAGCACTGCAACAGGCTGCCCAGAGAGGCTGCGGTGTCTGCTCCTCTGGGGATATTCAAGACTCACCTGGATGCCAACCTGTGTAACCTGCTGTAGGGAACTGCTTTAACAGAGGGTTAGACGTGATCTCTAGACATATCTGCCAACTCCTACAATTACATGATTCTGTAACATCTTTCCACAAGCTTTTTATCTACAGAGATCTTCATTTTCAAATAAGTACACATACTGTATTTCAAACAATAAGATACAAAAAAATGTCCACGATGGCAAAAGCAAAAGATCTAAAGCAAACTAAATGTTAAATGGTTGAGATCTAGCATTATGATTTTCTCTTACTGTATATACCTCTGCATCGGCGCTGTTAAGGTTGGAATCCCATTCTGCACATCTCCTTGTCCAAACTGACTGTACCCCACATGGCCAGAAGGAAGAGATGTTCCACTGGCTGGAGAGAACAGGGAAAAATATATATATATTTACAAATTATTCACAGGAATAAGGGCTTGAAATAGTTACCATGAAAAATCAGGGGAAGAAAAAAAGCAAATAAAGAGCCTGGATGGCCAACTTAATGCATCAATACTCTTATCAGCAGCAAGTCATTTACACAACTATGTAATAGCAAAACTGAAAACAAACATTTTAGGCATTGTCACTAGTCACATCTCCACACAGATCAAGTAGAAAACAGGCACTGTGGAAGACCTTCAAAAGGCAACTTTATTTTTTGATGAAAAATCAACTGTTTTCTTGTTGGAAAGGTATTAAGTTTCGACCCCTTCAAATCCAATTGTTTTTATCCACAGCAAGGAGAGCAATTACATAAAACCTGGCATTCATTTAAGTTAGCTTTCCCCTCCTGAAGACTGCGTCATGTGAGTAGATTCAGTTCTGAAAAATTACATTCTACTAGCTGTTTTTATGCCCAGCTTAGCAGGGATCACCACAGACTACTGTTCCAGTCTCTTAAGGTTGGAGAGCAGCAGGAATACTTTCTAGTTTTTCAAAGTGAACTGCCTCCTATAGCATCCACTTAAAAAAATAAAATAAAATAAAATAAATAACATAAAACCCTAGCTTCTATTTGAGTAAGATTATATTGAAAGTTCTGATAATTAGAAGAAACGATATGACTGTGCTTGCTAACTGTAACTACAGGTTTTTGCAGCTATACCAGGTATACAATTTGATAAATGCATCTTTAATTCACAAAAAAGCCTCAGAAGCCTTATTTTTCTAATCTTCCTCACAAATATACTTCTCTAACCATTACCACAGGCTTCTCAAATAGCCGCTGAGAAAAAATTCCTTGAAGGGATACAAATATCCAGTGGTTTATTCACCTTACGATTCATTTTTCCTGCAGAACCCTTAAGTTCCTCTTCAATACCTTCAAGATACTGTCCTTACTTAACACAGACCTCAAAATAGAGGCAGACTGCAGAATAATGGGAACTGACTGTGATTTTACTTACAAGTCCTGAGATTACATGGACTCTGCCCAGCTCTGACTGCCTACTCTTCTTAACAAAGACTCTAATGGAAATAACTCTTCCAACAAACCCTTCCTTTCAACTACAGAAAAATATAACATGATTTCTCACAATGTTTCTGATTTGTACATCTTGATTGATGGCTTTGCAAAATAACACCTTCAAGCAACAGCTTTCAGAATTATAACTACTCCTAACAGATAAGGCTTGTATGATACATTCAAGAAGGCTAAAAACTTTTTTCCTTAGATGGAAACCCAAGTTATAAAAATCCTATGACTTCTAAGACCAAATTCCCAGCGGCTAAGGAAGTTTTTTCTGTTTGGTTGGCTGTTTTTCAGTGTTGTTTGCTTGTTTTAATATTTCTTCACTGTAATGCCTTTATTTCAGAGTTCACATTTTAGTTCTTTCCCAGGTCAGAGAGGTTTTGTTTGCTTGTTTTTGCTTTGTTTTTTAATTCCTGACAGTACTTATGAGGGCCTATTCAGGTTTTGAAATTAGCCTTGTGAAAACATTAGTCACAAGTCAATCTGCAGGCATAAGGGATTTATACTACAACTATTTCTTCATTTCATATTTATGTTTCTGGAGAGCTGCTGACAAGTAGTGTAGGAAGCACCCCATCTACCTCTGCCTGAATAATCAAGTACCCACACCCCTGAGACACAAACCCTACTGAACTGGAAAGTGGCACAGAAGATGGTTAAAAGAACCACCCCTTTCCCACAGTAGGAGTGGCACAGCACAAACGCTCCCACATTTACCTATGAAATTAGGTGCAAGAGAAGTGTCAGAGCTGAGAGAAACAGGAGAGCCCTTCGAAGGGAACCCCAAGGAAGGAAAATAACCTGGAAAGACAGAATACCAGTAAATCAAGCCTGAGAGAAAGAACCAAGACAGTGTTTCCAATGCTAAAGACAGTCTGCAGTTCAGAAAGATTCACATACATAAAAATTCACGACACATTTACTATTTCTTATTCTATACTCCCTCTCACTGTTCTACCGCCCATAACATATGTTACCAACACATCTCACACATCAACATGAATGCAAATGTAAACATTGTGAACTAATTCTATGCATAATAATCCAAAAGCAACCTAATTGTTACTGGTATACAGGCAATCGTATCTGCACTTTCAACTACATGATCTCATGAGAAGCAAAACCAATTGCAGGAGTGAAAGACTGATGCAAAACTATCCTGGATCTTTCAGCATTTTTACTGTGGGAAGAAGCTTTTCTCAGCTAACAAAGCAGTGCTCCACTTCTGTTTCCAAGCAAGATCTCAACCTCCAGTACAACGTTTCCACATTTCCATCAGTTAGAACTAGGATTTGTCATATAAATCAGATGTGAAGTTCCTCTGACCAAGGATGGTAAAGTGCTGCCAACACTTCTCCAGTCAGTTTTCCAAGCACTTTTTACTTACTGTTTTTCAAATACATCCTTAAGGCAACTACACTGATCCCACAGAGTAACATCAGCAATTCTCCTATTATCCCTTAGTGTTCTCAATTCCACATCACTCTAGTGTCTCTGCAGTGAATTCTTTCCCCTCTGTATTATCCATTTATGACAGGTCTTGCTACAAAGACCTAATAATTATAACAAAGATACTGAAGATGGAGATACAGACAGTTTTTTTGTTGGTTTTTTTTTTTTTACCATCCAACTGCTCTGTTTGTTAATGCACAGTACATCACCCTTTCTACCAGGATCTCATTTAGCACCTACTACCAAGTTAAATTCCAGCTGCTGTGCTCTGAATTTTACATTCCTTCCCTCTAAAGCCAGAAATCCTGAATTTACAAGAGCAGCCATGAGATGTGCACCCTGACAAGATTTTCTTAATACAGCCTGTTAATCTTTCTCCTGTGTTTAGGAAGGGAGGTCTTATAAGGAAAAAAAAAAAAAAACAAAAAAACAAGAGGGAACTCCACAAACCACAGGTGGCCTTTCCCCAGGACATCACTGAAGGACATAAGGAGTGCAGTATGCCTCTGTTATCCACATGAGACCAACACAGTGTCATGCTACCACTCAATCACTACCAGGGCAGAAATATCAGTCTGTTCTTAATCTGCAAACGTTTATATGTATACTGTCAAGATGTCTAGATACATTCTTACTGATCAATCAGGAATCAAATTTCTGTTGTTTGTTTTATCTTTTTTAATTTCAGAACAAGTCAGAAGGAAAACAGTTAATCCCCTTAAAATGAAATCAGACTTGCAAATAATTTTTGATAGAAAAAGCTCACTGGTTTCTTTTCACAAAGATCCTAAACATTCTTCACACTACTGACTGCCAAAATTTGTTTGTCCTAAGGAGCAGAGCAGATAAAGCTTTTCCCAACAAACCTATACTCTTTGCCCTTCTTGAATCTCCTTCTCTCTCACACTGAACTAAGTCCAATTCCTCCCCATTCCTCTCACGGAACAGAAAACATGAGTTAGCCAATGCCTACTCTGCCAATGTACCCAAAGCTCTGTGCACTCCTAGAAAGCAGGGCTTCTTTCCACTGCACAGTGCTGACTTTAGGAGCTTTTATAAGAATTTAAACCCTCCATGAAATTAGTTCAAAGCTCGCTCACTAAAAGCAATGCTGAAAGAGACTTCCTGGGAGAAGAGGAGGAAGAGGAATAAGGAAAGAATAGGAAGATAGAACAAAACTGAATAATCCACTTCTTCAGCGCACCACACGCTCCTCTTCTACTCCACTATTATGGAGTACTACTCCACTAACTCCAGCCAAAATAAACAGCAGGAGAACCAGCCATTCAGCTCCCCTGGAAGCCTCTTTCTCAGGACGTGTATTTCAGTCTCACACTTCTGTCAGTTTCAGTAAGACAGCAGGCATTTTGATCATTCATCTCACCAAGTTTGGCTTAAATTTCACGTTGCAAAAAGTTTGAAGTATATTTGTAGAGGCAATGACAGAGAGATCATTAACATGATCAGCACACTGCTCATATCTTTAGGAGAACAGTCCAAAATCTAAAAGCTTTCAGAGTGAAAGTTTGTGTTGTGCTTATCTTGGTGGACTTGAATTCATCAATATTATGTTAAGAGGTAGATAAAATACTATAGCTTTGAGTAGAAGTATATCTGCTACAACATTACTGATGTTAAAGTAACTATTCATCTTCCAACAGAATTTGGGTACTCAAAAACAAAACATCCTCAAATTTTAATAATGTTGAAGTTAGACTTTAATTTGAACTTTTTTTGTTAAAGAAAAAAAATACACAAGCTTAAGTTTATTTTGCTTTTCTAAGAAATTGACACGATCCCACAGAACCAAGAAAATTCTGCAATACATTAGCATGTCTGCATATCCATATGCTTCCTGTTCCTTTAAAAATACAGAAGAAGCTAGTTCCAAACATATTCTACCTAGAGCTATATATCTTAACTCTCTGTGACGGAATACAGATCCTTGTACACTGTAGCACAAAGCAGTCTCTGTTATAAATTCATTACAGTCCCTAATTGCTGCCCCCAGCATAACCTCTTCATGAAGACTACCCCACTGAAGTGCTTCAGTACCATGAGGGCAGGGACATACAGAAATAAAGGATGCTGAGTTTTTCAACACATTAATTTTACAAGCTATAAGAAGAAGAGTAAGCTCTACTGGAACAGACAAGTGACAGTGCAACAACCTGAGCACATACAGAAAGAACATGACTTTTAACATCACGTAAGCTATGTGCAGAAGATAACAGCTATCACAAAGCAGAACCATAACAATAGGAAACAAATAGAAATTCCACGAATGCGACAATTCACAGATGATCGATCGTTAGGATTTGATTGAGAAGTACCTTGAGGAGGGACTGGCTGTTGGTATCCTGGCATCAGCCCATTGTAAGCTCCATACTGCGCGTGAGGACCCCCTGGCAACGGCTGTCCTCCATAGGCAGGCTGCTGGTAGCCCTGGTAGCCAGGCTGAGGTTGCCCATAAGGAGGCCCCGCGTGAGTATGCTGGTTTACATTCATTGTATTCACATCCCCGAACTATTTCACCTGCAAAAAGTGGAGGGGGGAAGGAAATGGGTTTTAGCAGACATAAAACCAAACTAGCCAACTTCTCTACTGCTTTCACAGAAATGAGAGATCCTGAGATAGTAGAGAAGTTAAAATGTTAGCAGTCATTTACTCTCGCACAGAGTTTTTCACAATAAATGCCTTACAACAGCTAGTTAGAAAACAATAGTTTAATAAACTGTTTCCAATTCACTTATTCGCAGTTCTGTACTGGTTAGAGTTGTGATCAACTTCTTACGAAAAAAAAAAATCTCATAATTTGACACTCCAATGCAGAAATTATCAAGCTTCCTAAGACACTATATGAATTACTCCCCCCTCAGAAATCACCTTTAAGTTCCCTTCCAACCCAAACCATTCTGTGATTCTCTAAAACAACAGCAACAAAAACTTCACAATTTAGATGAGAGACTCTGCAACATAACACTTCACTAATACTGCACAGGTTTATTTTTAAGCTCTGTTCTGCCCTACTAGACCATGCTTCCTCGCTATGAGTGACACAGTATCCACACGGACCGCTTCTTGAGCTGTTTGAAAGAAACCACAACAGGGACAACAAAGGAGCTGAGGGCTTTATTTTTTAACAGTTAAGGATTTAAAGTCCTTGTTGTACATATAAACTTCGGAAAACTCCAGTAGTCCACAAGCAGCATGCTCATCTAAGACACATGTTCAAAACAGAAAAGCGTCACAGCCCAAGGTGTCACTGAAGGAGCTATATGAAAGGGAAAGAACTCAGTGTCAGATACAAAAAAGAAGTCTCTCAGAAAAGCTGTACAAGAGACCCTATAGATGTATTCCCAATTCCTCTACCTTTATAAAGACAAAATCACAAAGGACATTGGGAGACCCCAAAGCAAGGAGGAATTTCTTAGAACACCACAGTACCAAGCAGGCAGAAAAACCAGAGCCCAGCAGGAGAGACTTCACTGGCAAGGTTCCCCAGTAGCCTACTGCTCATGGATACTTTGTACCCCCTGGGCTCCTTTGGATGCCACTTACTATTCCTTTCAGCTAAGACTGTATCCACACCAGTTACTCAATTAAAGACTTCAGTTCCTACAAAAATTGAAAGTTAAGGTAAAGAAAAATTTTCCCTTCATTCATTTTCCTCCAAATTCCACAACAAATTCCTGCACTGAAAATAAATATCACATCTTAACACAGAGGAGACAAATAGAGCTGCAACAGCCATTAGCCAATTGAGTTAAATCCCAAAAAGGACTGTACAGCTTAACTCAAGCGGATAACAACTACCCGAGCTGTTTTGCTTATTCATTGATTACAGTATGCCACCTAATGCTCTGGCTGGCTTGTTACATTATCAGTAAGATGACATCAAAGCAATATTTCAACAACTGACACAACACTTACACACAAAGGGTACTGAAATAAAGGGTCCTGTATGAATCATCCATAAACAAATAAATACTTTCAGGTCCACACAGGGAAAACACATATCACAACGGAATGATCTGCTTGTTTACAGAAGACAGCTAGCTTAATACATGCATACCATGTTTATCTCTTTTAGCTAAGTATTAACATTAATGCTAAGCATGTGAGTGCTTACTCTGAAAGGTAGATATTTAACTTTACATGAAATGAAGTTTTATATTTCTATTTTTGAAGCTGTATAGGGCTTTTGTTTAGGAAAAATAAAAATAAAAAGCTTTTTCTTAAACACGTAAAAAGTAATTTACTGTTGAGAGCAAAATGCAGTGTCACAAAAGCGTGATAGTAGTTTTGATCAGTCCGCAGTGCTTCCAAACATAACTACAGTGAGCACGAGGGTCAGTGCTATACACTGAGGTTTCCCATTCCATCTTTGACAGCTCTGCAAAGCAGGCTACCCAGAGCAGCTGCAGCACTAGGAAATCCAGACTTTGAGACCCACGTCCATTCCCACCTCCCTTGAAGGTTAACTTCTTCCTCCCCAGGCAGGCAACTCACGTCACCATGCAGGAGTCACACACCTACCCACAGCCATTTTCTGTCCAGCACAACCAGTAAGGCAGGACAGGTCTTCTGCAAAGCTGGGGGTAAGGCAAGGGAGAAAACAGCCAAAGACTGCTTTTAGTGAGCAGCTGAGAACATAAGGCTGCTTTCTCTCCTTCCTGCCCCTCACTATTGCTTACTGTACACTGCATAAGAAATTTGGCCTCCAGACACTGTTCCTACAAACGGGTCCTCCTCCCAGGAAGAGCTGCAGGCTAAGCAGCAGCACCCATCAGGACACCTCCTGAGCTATAATCATTAGGATGCCCTTTATAGGTCACACCTACAAAACTCTGGAGTCACCGTGGATTTTTCCTCAACACATCTAAAGTTTGCCCAAACAGTTACCACAGAGCTGGAAAAGATCAATCTTTCATTCTATTGCACAATGGGGCAAAAACTCAGGCACGTCCCACTTGTGACTGACATTCAGTAGGCGATCCTACCTGATGATCTCAAACTATTCTTCTGTCAGCCTTCCCCCACTCGCTCCTGTCAGTGTCAGTATGTCCCACCTGGGTGGGCAGGGTCACCTGCTTCTCGCTCGCTCCTCAGTAATACTGACAGGCAAGCTCATCCAACGCAAATCTTCCAGAGGAAGAAGGCTTAGAATATTTACCCACACAATACGGAAAACGGAACCATCTCTTCTGTGTAGTTACAGTTCAGTACCCTAAGGGCAGATATACCTTAAACCTTCAGCTAGTCCCCATGACAGCCAGCACAGGCCGATGTCCCCTACAGCACAAGGCAATGCCTGTGCCATTATAGCAGAAAGACAAGGAGGGGGCTAGAAAGGAAGACAATGACTCAAGAATTAGCTTGGTGTTGAAGCTGTGGACAAGGCTGCTTCATTGATCTCAGTTGCTCAACCTGCTCTAGATATAAGGTTTGCAGTACACTTCCTCATCACTGACGTGGAATACCACAAAGGGCAAGGCCAAGGGAATCCAACTCTGAGGAGGCAGAAAAGGACTGTCGCAGAGTGAGTCCGTTTTCCTTTTCCCTCAGTACCAGTTATTTTTATCAAACAGCATTCATTTTGCCTGCATCCAAAAAACATACATGTAAATTAGAAGTTGGTCACTTGAACAGATACGGGAAAGGGAAGATTTCATGCTCTATTTCCTATGATGTGAAGAAAAAATATGTATGAAATACATACACCAGATAAGGACTAGTGGAGAAAGCAGTTTGTTCCATTTAATGAAAATACTGAGGATATTAATTCATATGTGGAAATACAGTACGAAAACTAAGCCAAACGTACTAGTAAAAGACACTGCTGAATGTCATATTAATACTCATGAGTAGCAATAAAGAAGACTCAAATAATCAGGACTGATGCTAGAGAGGAATACCCTGAGAAGTGGTTGTTAATATTTATAACTAAAGTCATTTTCTTGCAAAACAGAGCAACCACTCTATGCCATTTTCATCCACTCATCTGTACAAAGGCAAACAACCACAGAAATTTTGGTCAGAACAGCTGCAGTACACAGTTAAAATACATACTGGTACAATGGGTAAGTAGACAACCAATGCAGAGCAGCAACAAAATGATGGGAGAAAAATACACAGTGCTATAGGGTAAAAGCTAAGCACTTGTTTATTTGCTTCTAGGTTTTCTTAGGATCCAAAGAAAGCAAACTACAGATCAGTTTTTACAGCCTATAAAAAAATAAAACAATGCAACAACACCAGTGATTCATATGAGTTTCAATCACAGTCTCCCCAGTCACGGAGAACTGCATACTCAGTTTCCCTGGTTTCATTCACTGTTAATTCCCTTTTCAAACTGACTTGGTTGATCTCATCAGTTCTTGACTGCTTCCTAAAGGAAGGGCATTCAGCAGAACAACTTTCCTTCAGTAGGTGCTAGAGCCTTTTTTTATGGGTCCCACCTCTTCATTTCTCCTCCTGGGGAGACTTGATCCCTGGATGCTTTTGTTTTGTTTTTTAAAGAGGAGGATAGCACAGCCTCTGGGTTTTGCTGGAATTGGAAGAAATATGCCTATTTGGTTTCTGTACAGAGAAATCAAAACCCCTGCCAAAAGATGGGACAGAAGGGGACAGCCAGAATCCTCAAAAAACAGTTCAGAATATTACTTACAGTGCTTTTATAATGCCTATTCTGTAACTTTCTGGAGAAATAGCAGTTATACCACCCTCAAAGACCTCTACTCTGGAGATAAGATCACCCTTTAAAAGGGAGACACGCTTCTATTCTCTTCAGATACAGTTTCACGAGGTCCTCTATGAGTACTTGCACAACACTTGACTCTTCAGATGCCAAAAGCACCCGTTGTGCTTTTCCACAGAAAATCCTGGAAGAGAAGCTCACACCCTGGAAGTCAGTGATTGGCAACTGAGGTGGAAGTGCTCAGGCTGGTACAACAGCACGCTTCCTATACATTTGTTCAAATTAATCCCAGTGGCACTAGTGGAATTCAGTTGAGTTGTTTTTTTTTTGGTTGTTGTTATTTGTGCTCTGTCCTTCCATCTCAGCAGATTCTCAACTTCTTATGCCATCAGTAACATTCTCCTCACCCGTGCATTCTGAGTCACAGCCATAAACCAGATCTGTTTTAACAGTTCATGAGAGGTGTAAGACACCCACTGTTCAAAACGAAGCTTTACAATTTCATACCAGAGGAAGTCCAGAAGCCTCAGTATTTTCACTGAAGACTTTCAGGAAAGCAAATGACAGATTATAGCTACTAGAATTTCATGACACAAAAGGTTTTGGAGAAGAATTCTGGAGGCCAGTCTTTCCTGGGCTGTTTCAAAAAGGTCTTTCAATCTTCAGGACAAATATATATATATATATGTATGTATGTGTGTATGTATATATCACTTTTCATATCAAAGGCATGATCACTCCATGTTCTTCTAAACAAGAGCCACCTTCAACTCTACTCTGTAAGGCTGATTCACTATCTTGGGAAAGGTCCAACATAACATTTAAGTTACAAGGGTGTGAAGGCGATTAAATACAGAATTTGAAATTTTAGTTTGACCTAACTTTAAGTCTACTGCTATTTCCAACCTTTACCATTACCACTAGATGGTTATTTAATTCAATACAGCATATAAACCTGATGGAGACCTCCTGGTGGGATTGATTTACATATCTACTTCTGAAAAAAAGGCTGGGGAAAAAAAAAAAAAAAGAGTCTAAAATACTAAAGCACTTAGCTGTGGACACTGCTCCTGGAAGCAGCCAGCGTAAGCAAAAGTCACTGCAAGCATCGCATCAGCAAAATCAGTGAAAGACTTCTCCTTTCCTCAGCTGTACCTCCACATCCACGTTACAACACACCAAGTAATCTGACTCATTTCCGTGAACCTTGCACAAGTACAATTAATCAGGAAAAATTGGAAAGTAGTTTAAAGACTGGAGAGGAGGCTGAAAGAATGGGTAAACAGGTAAATACAGAACAAGACAGAGGCATCCTGTACTGCTACACAAGCTTTCTGCACATACATTGCAACACAGGCCTTTTTCATCCAAAGCTTCTATACTGACTTTCTCTACACAAACACGCATTATGCAATTCCCATCGCTCACAATAAACAAAAAAAGCTCAGAATAAGCTTTTCCTAATGCCTAACAGCCCACTTCATATGTTTAGTGATTCCTATGCAAACAACGAACCTTGCTGAACATAAAAAACGAGGTTTATATTCACAAGTCATTGCTAATTAAGATTTTCAACCATCCACCTTTTTCTCTACTGTGAGACCTCGTTGATTATTTTTAGCCTCTCTTTGTACCTTGCCCTTCCTTATCCAACCATGATTTTTCCTTGGAGTTTTGACCCTCCTTCTGATGATAGCGCTACAGGAAGAAAACTTAGCCTTACAGGAGCAGGAGAAAACACTCAGAATGTACAAGTACCAAAAAACACAAAGAAATAGCCCTTCAGACATCTGTTCACTGCTAGAACTCAGCTTCTAGCCATGCAGTTAGAACCTGCACTGAATACCTCAGCATATTAAGAAGTCGTATTCTTATAATCAACCTCCACATTCCAGTCTCTATAGCAATATAGGATTCTACTCCAAAGTTGTACCATTCAGAAAGAGGTAGATCCAGAAAAACCTATTCCGCACAAAAACACGCAGAAAAGTTTATGTTCAGTAAAGGCAAATCAGCTCTTTAAAGAGGACTTTTGGACAAGAATATTTCTACCAACCCCATAACCAGAACGTCTGTTCTATCACAAGGAAAAGAAAAAAATGGCCAGACGAGGTCCACAACAGGACTTGGGACAACTTTGCATTAAAGAACAGTAAGGCCAAGACAACATTAGCAATAAGTCACCTCACTGTAGGGATGTGATTTCACACTGTCTGTGGTATTTCTTCCCCCCTGCCATCTCACCAAAATATTTAGTAAACAAACCTGGAATAGGAAAAACTAGAGATGTTTTCATGAAACAATCACGTTAATGGCAGAAAATTAACAGTGTATCAAACTGGAAATATCTATTTTTACAGTAACGTACAAATGTTAACAACTGTGGCAGATACTTCTGAGGTTTCAGCAACAACTTTTGTCAGCCTCAGTTTGTGTAAGTTGAAGCAGAACTCCAGCTGCAATGTGACAGCTCCCAAGGAGCTAACAGCAGGCCTTTGGGTTGGTCTTTTGGCAGCGAGAAGATTCAGAGTTAGCTAAGACAACGCACACAACGGGAAAGCACCTAACACACCGCAGGAATAAGGTAAAAGGAATCTTCGTTCTATTCCAAAGAGCACTGCTCAGGAAAAAAAAAAAAAAGAAAAAGAAAAAAAAACGGAAGTGAACTCCAACGCTACAGAAGCACCGCTTCCAAGACCACACTCACGCCGGGGCCGCACCACCTCCACCCCTACCGTCCCCCTCGCACCTGCAAGGCCGCAGATGGACAACCACTAAGTCCCGCCGCCTGCGCGGAGACAGCCGCCTCTCACGGGCCCCAACGGCACGACACGCGCACAACGGACAGAAACAGGGCCGGCAGGACGAGGCCCGTCTCAGATCGGCCGCCCGTCCCACAACCCCACGGCTGACAGAGCAGCGGCGGGGCCCGGAGCTGCAGGGGACAGCGCGGCCGCCAGGCCTCGCGAAGGCGGGCAGCGCCGGGCCGCGGGAGCGCCGCGCATCGTCCCGCCGGGCGCCGCCACGCCTCGACCCTCGGAGGAAAGAGAGCCGCGCCCGAGCCTCGGCCTCCCGGTACCGCCGCTGCCGCCAGCGGAACGCCCCGCGGCCTCGCTCACCTCCGCTACTCGGCCGCTCCTGGCGCCGTCGCCGGGCCCGCTTCCGGCTGCTGGCCCCGCCGCTCCACCGGAAGCGCCGCTCCCCCGCCCGGCGGCTGCCACGTCCGCACTGCCCGCCAACCCCCGGCCGCCGCCGCGCCCCGCCCGACAGGGCCCGGATGCCGCGCAGGCGCCGCGGCGCTGGCGGGTGTGACGTCACTCCGGATGCGCGCGTCGGCCGCCGCTCGCCGCCGTGTGGGCTCGCCGTGGCGGCGCCTCGTGACGGCGCTGGGCGGAAGGGCGGCCGTGACGGCTGCGTGGGGCCGGGGCGAGCCCCGTGGGTCGCTGCCGCACGGCCCCGCAGCGAAGGAGCGCTTGCGGCTGTGAACGGCCCCACGCAGCGGTGCCCGGATTGGCACCGGAACGCGGAGCAGTTGGAGTGCGCAGGCAGAGCCGTGCTGCATTGCTGGCCCGTGGCGGGGCCGAGCCGTGACGGCAGAACCGCGTCCTTCGAAGGGTTATAGTGCATGGGCGGCGCAGGATGTCGCGTTAATTGCCGAGGGCTGTCCTCGTCAGCACGTGCAGAGCAAAAAGAGGTCAATTTGTTATGAAGATCGTTAAATAAAACTGCATTTTAACCCAGTAGCACAAAGGAGAGTGTGGATTTTATTTCTCCTCTAACTCCCAGGGGTCGGGTTGGCTTGGGATGGCTGGGAGGCCTCATCCGCCATGGTGCTGAAGAGAAGCTGGTGCAGAGCCTGCGTGCAGCTCTGTTCTCTTGGCCATCGAGGAGCTCAGATGTGAGGTCCCCTGCTGGGAGCTGTCTGAATCCCATATGTGTGGCTAATCCTGGCTATTCTTGTCCCTGTGTCTAATATTAGGACTGGCTGCAGAGCGTGTCTGAGAGTTAGGAGCACATCTCCAGTCTGCCTGTGGATTTCAGGACGCACCTGCTTTCCAGCTGCATGAGGAAGGCACAAGTGGAGAGTTTTGCCACTTGCTGGCTACTCTGGTTCAGTTTCTCAGGTCACCTGAGAACGAGTTTGTGCTTGTGTCACATCCATGCTCAAAGCTGCCATGCTAATGAAAACCAAGTGCTGGGTGGCTCAGTTTTACATTTGGAAAGGGATGTGGAAATAAATTTTTTCCTGAAAAGCGTCCAGCTTTAAAGAGTACCAGACGAAGCTCTGGAGAGACAGGAGGTGAGCTATTTTCAGCCATGCTCCGGTGAGAGATCCATGCACTGAGGGTGAGATTGACATGACACGTGTGCAGAACAACTCTGGCCCTTTACCAGCAGCAGAATCAAATGTCTAATCATAGGCAGAGCAGCAGCTGAGAGTGCAGAAGAGCAGGGAAGGTTGGGCTTGACAGTCTCAACTCTCTTCTTGTGTGTGTGAACTTGAAGGAAAAAGTGAGAAGAGGGCCTTTCAGGAGACTGGAAAACTGTGATGTGGATGTTGAAGATGGAAATGGAAGATACTACCTGTTAAGAACTGGAGCGTGTTTTGAAGTTGGGAAGACAGAATATCTAAAGTGCAGAAATCATGGGAGCTGAAGAAGAAATGCTCATCACGCTTTCTGGAGGTGCCCCTTGGGGCTTCCGGCTGCAAGGGGGTTCTGAGCAGAAAAGACCCCTTCAAGTGTCAAAGGTAGGACCTCAAGATGTGAACTGAGAGGGCAGGGTTGTTCTGCTGAAGTCAGATATCCCTCCTGAGTCAGGCATCATCTTGCCAGTAAACAAAGTGCCTGAACTCCTTTATGTGACAGCAGATCTTAAAAGGAAAACTTGGGGGGAATGGTCAGGCAGAGTGTGAGATGGGATGTGGGTACTGAAATGGATGCTGCTAAGGTGGAAGTGTCAGTTGAAGGGCAGCTTGCTTTCTGGATAGTTCACACAGTTTATAATCTGTTAAATGTTCCCCAATTGTCAGTACTGATCAAACAATGGTGTGAATTCAGGAAAAGAGCTCACACATGGAGGCTTCAGGACTTATGTAAGGCATCCAACCAAATAAAAAGTAATTGAAATGAAAGCAACAAATGCCATATTGCAATTCAACAGTCTCTAACCCTTCATTATATTCCGGTTTCAAAATAGATGCTCATTTCTTAGGGTCTGCTGTTTGTCAAATTTCTTAATGCTGTCCGAAAGAAATATTTTTGATGCTCTAAGCTGCAAATATAGGTTCAATTTAAAGAGAAGAAAAGCAGTTGTTAGCAGGTGAGGTGAAATAACAAAAAAGAAGCAAATATGAAGTATGAGTTGAATTCATTTGAATCCATGGCTGTTACTGATTTCTTGACAGAAAGACTACAAATTAGGTTAAAAATTAAGAAAAATAAAATAGTCCTCTGTTTATTAAGCTCCTAACAGCTGCATTAGCCTTGATACAATGATATCTTGCGATGTCTCCCTGGAAGACACCCAGCAGCAGGAATGAAGAAATGCTGTGCCCAACCCATTCTGTTTCCTTAAGTAGATTGTGTCTCTGACAGAGAACTTCAAAATGAAATGTTCTGTGACCCTAGGTCAAGCAGTGTTTATCTGTAAGTTCTGCCAAATGGTTTAGAATCCCATGGCTTGGCCCAGAGTGGACGTATCTCACATCGAGAAAGATTATTTTTCTACAGGAAAAGTGCACATATTCATAGAGCTTCAGGTGCTGAAGAGAATTAATCAGGTATCTGGAACCAGTGGTTGTTAGCAAAACAGGATTTTCTTTGGCCAACGTAAGCTCTGAAGGATTGTTTTGACTCACTTTTTTCCCCAATGGACAAGAAACTGGGATTGAAGTGTCAGGACGTACTGAGGGAATTAGAAAGACTAGTTACAAAAGAGCAGCAGCAAGATCCATGCTAAGCTGCACCTTAAGGTGAATGGTTTAGTAGATTTTTCAGAAAGATACTAAATAGAACTCTCTCCTCAAGCTTGGTATCATGCCTTAAGACTAGCAATGCAAATATACACATTTTTACAGTACTTGGATAGCACGCAAAACATGTGGAAAATGTAATTAATACAAATCTGAGTAGAAGTCATTCTTTTTGCAGGATTGATTTTATGATCATCATTTTTTGCTATTATTACCCAGAATTTAATAGCACCCAGTTGACCATAATGTAAAAGCAATAGTTTAATCAGTCTCCAAAGAAAGGACTTAATGATCGTTACTGGGAACCTAGTAAAAAAACAGATTAGATAAATTAGAAAGGTCTATTAGTAAACTGAATGCTGTCAAACAATAACCTCTTGGGGAAAAAAGAAGAGTGCTAGACCAAGAAAAGTTCGGTTTATCAAAATGGAAATTATTAATTTTGCTTTGATTCTTACAGAAAAAATCTATTTGGACAGAATGGTGAAGGGCAGAACAGGAATGTGGATTAATCTGTAGGAAACGTGAAAGGAGATATAGACATGAGTATGCTGCACTTCCCAGGAAATACTGGATTGGAAGTTGGGTGTCTCTAGGGATTCCAGGTGTCAGTTTAGGCAATTTCAACTATAAAAATAATTGGAGTAGCAGTAAGGAGAGATGCTTACCATTGGATGATGAATCAAATTGTTTCTTCATGCCATTTTGGATGAAGAAAAGCAGAAAAAAAGTAAATTTGAACCCAATAAGTGGAAACAAATCAACCATAACGAGTAACTGTATGGAAGTGGTTTATGTTGTAGTTATGTAGAAATGCTTGAATTGCTATACTAGACTAGGTTAATGGTCAGTCCGTCTCCTGCTTCCTGCTTCCTCTGTGTTTCCTGCCATACAAGGTATGTCAGAAGAAACTGGACATTTCAACAATGCATCTGATTTTCTGGTCATGCAGTGCAGAGGGAATTCTTTCACACAAGCTGATTATCAGTATGCACGTGAATGAGAATTAACAGTCCTGGTGTTTTACCCTACACGTAAATGTAATTATTTGTGAACAGATAGTGTTTTACTTGTTTCCCAATGAAGATGCAATAATGTCATGCAGCCAGGCATTCCAAAGACTAAACATTGCACAACATAGGATTTCCTGTTTAGAGTTATTCTCTTGTATTAGAAATCCCTGCACATTTAATTATCTTACCTGATCAGTGTACACAGGCACAGTTCCTCTTGCCTTTCTTCGTTCCAAAATTTATATCATCGTCTTCTTCATAGAATCACAGAATGTCAGGGCTTGGAAGGAACCTCAAAAGATCATCTAGTCCAATCCCCCCTGCCAGAGCAGGAACACCTAGAAAAAGTCACACAGGAATGCATTCAGGCAGATTTTGAATGTCTCCAGAGAAGGAGACCCCACAACCTCTCTGGGCAGCCTGTTTTTTCTCATATTTATGTGGAATGTCCTATATTCCAGCTTGCACCTGTTGCCCCTTGTCCTATAATTCTTACTGTTTCTCTATATGGAAGATTATTATAAACCCACTCACTTTTAATTCCTGTTCTCAGTATCTTCTATTTCTGAAAATTATTTGGATCTGATGTATGCTTTCATCTTCTCCCCTCTCCTGCCTTTCTCTCCCCTCTCATTATATTCTCAACGTTATTCTCTATTCTCTTGGTGGATCTCTATTTGACTGCTATATCTTAAGCTCTTCATATTGATGGCTTAAATATTTTCTTTCTTCAAGCTGCAGATAATTAAGAGTACACAGTGAACATATGCATTCTAAACTGTCCTTTCTAGAGCAAAGTATGCAACATGCCTAACTGAATAAAGTAAATGAACATGTTGGAAGTGGAGCATTAATCCATTTTTCTGCAGACTGGAAGGATGCACAGCAATAGCGTTAAACCATTGGATAAAACAAGGGATCAATTCTAAACACACTCTCATCAACAGTAAGGGGTGAAAAAGGGGCTGGATGTTCACATGCTGGATCCAGCTGCCACAGATCTTCTGTGCTGTTTCACTTTCCACGGGCTATGGGTTCAGGGACATGCCTGAAGCAAGATGTTGCAATTACACACCTTGTGGACAGCTCCTTGGGTTAAATGTTACTAGCATCATATGCAGGTAACCTTAATGGAGTCAGATAGCTCTGTCTGCCTCAGAATCGGGGAAGAACACATTGCTTCTTCCATTAAGCAGCGCCCAGTGGATACTGATGAAAAAGATCAAATTTAAATAACATAATTAAGGTTGAAATGTTAATATTAACTTCAACTGATTACATGGTTCCAGAGCTGTAACTGCATCTATTCCTTTTGTCTTAAACTCTCCTTGCAAAAGCACATACTAAATATTTTGTTCTGCCTTAACAGTCATTTGCAGTATCTGTGTGCTAAAAATGTCTGATGTGTTTATGAAAGATAGTGGTACCATAACAGTTCAGTCTCATAATAAGAGATACTGTAGGAGTGGAGGGTGAGATGAACAAGTAGCAAAAGAGAATTTATTAGTGTCTGGGGAACACTCAGTAGGAAAGCGTAGATGATTTTTAAATTAAGGTTATATTAAAATATCAACTCAGTAATGAGTAAGCCAAAGGAACAACAGCCGTTGATACACTCAGCAGGCAGAGACACAGCAGGATAAAAGATCAACAGAGAACATGAATAATTCTGCAGAAATTATGACAAGTTAAAATAAGGGGAACTAGAGAAACAAATAAGGGAAAAATAACAGTAAAGAACCCAAAGAGGAAAGAAAAATCTCCATTCTGTTCTTAGTTACTGCAGTGTCCTTTTGACCAAAATCAGTTGTATTACTGTGCTTGCACATTTGGTTTATTGTAATTTATAATGAACTCTTACCCACAAAAGCAGATAAAGGATAATGGGAATTCCCACTACCCCTCACCAAACTAATGGTGAATTTGAATAGCTCAGTAGCTGTGTGGTAGCAACACAACAACGTAGCAACACCTCACATGACATCTTTGGCCATGGACAGTCAGCAGGGAAGAGTAAACAAGCTTAAAAGTGAGAAACAAGAAAAGCCCAGTGATGGCAAGGTTTTTTATTTTAGAAAGGCTGACGAAAATACACATTGTCCTAAGAAGTACAGCATTTATTGTAAGAAGAAGCTGTAATGATAAGATGGTTCATCCTTTCTGAAAACATCATACAGAAAGGGAGAACAAAACCATCACGGTGCTGGAGGATTTAGATGAAAGAAGGGTATGTGCAGCAAAGGCACATGGAGCAAAACAAAATGCGAAATGGGTATTCTCAGAAAAGTTGTAAGTTGAACTTATGTTCATCAGCAACCAAACTGGGAATATAGCATGAAACTCTACGAGAGAAAGAATTTTTAAGATTAACTGGGCAACTTTCAGATGATATAAGTGCACGCAAACTGTCTTTTGGGACCTTTTATAAACAAGATTTATTTTGTGGGAAAGAAATGGTATAAAAAACACAGATGGCCCTTGTACTTAGTTTGAAAGATGCTTAGTCTGGTCCACAATTAATTCTGAGGAAATAAATGGAATCTGGAAGCTTTTCAACTGGTACTGATAGTAGAGGAGGAAGATCAGAGCGATGTGAACAGGCTGCCCTGAGGGCTGTGGGTGCTCCAGCCCCGGAGGTGCTCCAGGCCAGGCTGGATGGGCACTGGGCAGTTGATGGTGGGGGCAGCCCTGCCCATGGCAGGGGGTTGGGGCTGCGTGAGCTTTAAGGTCCCTTCCAACACAAACCATTCTGTGATTCTATGACATCAGTGCCCCACATGAAAATGAAGAGCCAGCAAAATTATATATTTCTGTAAACAAAACAAAACAAACATTTAAGACAAACAAGTGAGCTGCAAATGATCTGTGTGTAACTCAGACAGGAAGACACTGGTGTTACTGAGTGCTGTGCAAGTAAGAATTCACTGGAAATATCACACCTATGGAGCTGTCCACTTTCAAGAAAAAATAATTCAAGATGGAGCAGCTACAGAAAAGGAAAGGAGAGCAGAATTGTTTCACCTAGCGCAAAGATTGAAAGATAGGATTGCTTTCCACAAATAGATACCGGGCAAACAGCAGCAGCACTGTTCAAATAAAGGGCAGCACTGTCACTGATCAAGTGTGCACAGAAAGACCTGAGGTAACTAACCAGGGTGGTTCAGCAGCAATTTTCTTTCCAATCCTGACAAACAACTGAGAGCGTTTTTAAAATCAGATGAGGTGGAGTAAGCAATCTGACATATGTAGAAGCAGGGGATTGGCCCTGCTCAAGCTCCTCTTGCTTCTCCATTCTGTACAAACGCTGCAGCATTTGAGTGAATCGTTACGGGAAGCAGTGACACTGGACTTCATAGGTTTCAAAAGCAGCAATTATTTTGTTGTTTAAGAGCAATTCATCACAACCTTCTTTCTACCATTTCTCACTTATCTCTTGCATGTTTCTCTGCTACAAATTCACTGTTCCTCCTTTTTCCTGTGGTGGATTCCTTGCGCTCTATAGATCCACTGATCCCTGTGATGCACCACCTGGCTCTGTCCTGTTCACCTTTGCTTGGATGACATTATTCCAGCTGATGGCTGCCAGCTCTAACCCAGATAGGCCTGACAGCTTGCAGATTTGCAAGCACTCGGTCTTCCTGTCCTTACAGTGGAAGGTGGACAGACTGGTCTGGTCTTTACCTGATCTCATGGGCGTTGAACGTCACGCCTAAGAAAGTGCTACTGGCAGCCTAGTCTACAGCAGTCACTAATGATAGTTTTGGAGGGCCAAGTATGTCTGTCAGTGCTGTGGAAGGAGTGCCTCAGGCAGTTCTGGGAGTGCTCCTGTACATGTTTTATGACCTGTCAGCACTTAGACAGGTGCCACCACTGGCTGCCAGTAAAGGAGTCCTGGCTGTGGTGCCAAGGGGCTTTCTGAGGGGCAGCTGGGTTACAGTCACCATACACTGGCAGGGGATGTACCTGCAGCACTGCTGTCTGGCCAAGGAGCTGCAAGCTGCCCACAGCAGTGGGACAGCAGGGAGCAGGGAGCAATGCTTGGAAGGGAAGCTCTGCCTTTCCCAGCAGAGATGAGGGGATAGGGACTCTGGGACACCCATAAGGAGGTGGCTTGAGGAAAAAAACATATTGTCATAGTTGGAGATCACCATTTTTGATCATATCAGCCAATGATCTGATTCACAGTTCTCTGTGCATTACCAGGGCTTGGAGTTACCTGCAAGGGCAGTAGCTTTATGTGGGCACTCCCTCTCAGAACAAGCACAGGGAGCAGGCTGTGTGGCTGAACTGGAACTCTGGCTATGCTATTCCCTCCAGACTCTTTACTGTGAAGTTAAAGACTGTGATTTAGACCAGGACTGGTTTTATTCAGTGAAATAACACAGGAAATTGTAAGTATGCTAAACTTTTTTGCCTAGACAAAGAAGGGGAATTCTTTGGGGTTGTTCTTCTCTTTTGTATTCTCAGCAAAAAATGCTGGTTTTTAAGGTACTTCATTTCCAGAGAGAAAACTAACAATTTATTCTAGCTTGCATTGTGTGTACTCACTGGGAGGAGTCAGAATTAGGTCCAGTGCACTGAAGATGTCTTCTCTCTCCAGTACTGGAATAGCAATAGTCCCTTTACCAGTACACTCTAGCTGGTAGGAAGCTAAAGAAGTCTTGTTTGCATTTAATGGATTGTCTAGCACAAGCAACCTTTGCCACCACCAGGTTTCATTTCCAATCCTCTTGTCCAGAAACCACCCAGTCTGTCCTGCTGTTCAAGACACCTTATTTCACCACCCTCCCTTTCTGTGTTCATTTACTATTCCAGAAAATGTATGTTTTCTCCCTTTTTTCTCTGGACGAACACCTCTTCCTTAACCTTCACTGGGGATGACCTTTGACATAGGTCTGCAGGAACACTAGAACTGCTTTACCAAGAGACAGTTCATGCAGTGGCACCTCTTAAACTGGAACAAATTGTTTTGGCAGGAAGTTATTGGATCTAAATTGAGAAGTATAATTATAATAATTAGTGTAATTATAATAGCTTAGAGTAAATATTCTTCTCTAATAAAAATGTAGCATTGTCATGAAGATGTGATGCTGTTCAGATCCTCAATAGGCAAGGCATAGAAAAACTATCTTACTGGATCTTTATGTTATGGTGAGCAGCTAAGGCAAAGAAAAGAGTCAGAGCAAATGACTACTGAAATAATTCCTGATTGCCAGATTGCTATCATTTACAGCTCACAGTCTGATTTTTCTCCAGGATCATACAAAAACTCACCCAGGTCTCCTGGATGCCAGTTTAGTACTTTAACCACAGAGGTCTCTTTCCTCGCACAAGAGAAAGATTAGACCCTAGCCTAGTCAAACCAAATTGTTGCAGTAACCAGACTGATGTTTAGTTGGAAGCAGACCCAGATGTTAGTCAGCTCTTCAGGTCCTGCCTGAGTTAATTCCCTTTCAGTAATGCTTTATACTGCTTTATACAGTAGGGTTTACATCTCCAGTGGAACCCTGTGACAAGACTACTTTTCACTTCATTGGGAATGAAATTTAAATGCTGCCACATTGCCATGGAGCGTTGCATGGAGGACAGCCCTGTGTTGTGAGACACAAGCAAAGAGTGGAAGGGGAAAGTCCAGTTGTAGTCAATATACAACTCTTACTTGGCTTGAGTTTGCTTGGTTGCTGCTGGAAAGATTTTAGAGATTAGATGGTAGAGCAGTAATGTAATTTGTCTTTCTGCTGTACAGATCAAGCTCTGCTTATGAGGGAGGAGGTGGGAACTGCCTTGGAGACACAAGGGGGAAGTGCCTATTACAGTACATTCCTGAAAGGCACTGCAGACCTTCTGACTATCCACAGCACAAAACCTTATGAAGAAAGTGTGGTGGCCAGCAGGGAGGATGGTTGCAGTTTCAAGACAAGTTCCCTGGGTTATACTCAGGCAAGATGTGAAGCCATTGAGTTACTATCAGGATTACTCTATTCTTAGCATGACAGTGTGTGTTCACTCCCCACATGCCACCACCTAAATATAGTCCATACTGAAGAACAGATGCTGCCAAGTTGCATCTGACCCCTTCTCCCTTGCATTCTGTTCCCAAAAGGTAGGCTGCATTCACCCAAGACACATCCAATAACCAGCATGTCCTTTTGTCTCTTCAGAGCTGCACTAAAACAATTCTTCTTCAGCCAGATCCTAGTCCTAGCCCTCTCTGCCTAACACTGATCTTCCCTTGAACACCTTTTCTTCTTCCTTCCATTTGTTGCATTCACTCTTTTCGTTTTTGCTCTCAGCTGCTTCTGTCCTTTCTCTCCCACCAGATTCAGTATGATCACTTAGATGAACAGATTAATGTAATAAAGGAAAAGAGGAAATGTACATGAATGTACATAGGCACTGTAGACAACTAAACCACTCTGATGAGCTATTTTATCACAACAGAAGTCTCTGGTGTGAGTGCACTGAGAGGAACAACATTCTGTGTAAATGTGTTTCATTAATTTGTAATTCCAGTATTCCACACTGATTCGCATTTCCAGGAGCATAAATCAGTAAGGCTCTGATATGGGGATTCCGTAAACACAGCAGAAATCACAGAATCATGGAATGATTTGGGTCAGAAGGGACCTTAAAATATGTATAGTTCCAACCCCCCTGCCACGAGCAGGTGTGATGTCTGCTGGACCAGGTTGCTCAAACCTCATCCAAACTCGCCTTGAACACAACCTTTCGCATACACTTCACAAGAGCTGCTGAGTGGCACGTCCTTTCTGCCCTCAGCCTGTGCAAGCAGCTCCTGTCAGTGGCACTCCCTGAGGCTGCTGGGCACCCAGGACAGGGCACCTTCCAGACATAGGGAGCAAGTAGTGAGCACGAGGGCAGCCTGACCTTCAGGGCGGGCAGTGAGCCTAGACTGCAGCATGGGCTGCCAGCCTGGCCTGGGGCCTCGAGGGCTCGATGCTGCCCTCCCTGAGAGTGAGATGTACAGGCTGCAGGGTGTTGTTCAAGGTCTCCATAGCACTGTGCTGGCAGTCATATACTGACAGGCTGGTGCTGCTCTCTGTACAGAGGCTGCCTGGCCTACAACAGACTGCAGACTGCGCCCTGCCGACGATGCCGTGCATTCAGTCCCATTCCTTCTGTATTGCACGCTGTTGTCCTCACTCTGCAGATTCTATTTTCAGACTCTGCAGGTCTCTCCTGGGCTGGCCACTGATCCTGCTTTCCCAAGGAGGAATTGAGATGGGAAGAAATCTCCTCCAGAGTTATAGAGCTAGCTTGCTGCTCAAACAGCAGCATTGAAGTAACCACAGTAACTTTTGCACACGGGCCTTCTGCTGCCCTGGTAAATTCTTACCACAGAGCAAGCCAGAATCACTGGGCTGCCACCTCTGCTTGCCAGAAAATGAATGTGTTGCCGGCTGGTGTTGCTCAACCTACACAGGGCAGCACATGTCCCAGCAACCTACTCTGAGCTAAAGGTTCCTGAAGCAGCAGCAGGAGGCCGCCTGCCTGCCTGGGAATGCCAGGTTATCCCCTGCAGCTTCCAGCAGGGCCCAAGGGGAGGCAGAAAGCTCATGAGCCTCTTCGTCTGGGTGGTAACCAGCCCAGAGCCAGCTGGCTTCAGTGAGCATGGAGGAGTACTATGGGATGTAAAGAATGCTCTCAGAACGTCCTGACAAAATTTAACCCCCACTTCCTTGTTCCATAATTGGGAGAGATGTTCAGTAAGCATGTTCCAGTGCAGTGCAGAGCACAAAACACTTGACCGTAGAGCAGCAGCTGTCCTTTTGAGTAATACCAGTGAGATACCTCCATTCACCCTCCCTACAGCCCTAACACAAACCCTCTGCATTAGCTGCTGTCCCAGAGGGCAGCACTAGAAAACACGTCTGCTATCTCTTCTTAGTTAACAGCTGCACTATGAGGGAGTATCAGGAAGCAATATTTGTACTGTAGCAGCAGAAAAGTAGTTCTTCATCAGTGGTTCATTACAGACCCACATGTTCTCATTCCTGGTTTATATTAACAAGGAAAGAGATAAAAGGCTAAGGTGACAGAAGTTGATGGCTGTGGCAGCTGGGATGAGTGAATCCCTATTTTAAGCATGCAGACAAAATTTGGGGTCAAGCTGAAGAGGCTACAGAAGGATAAAGTGCCAGTGAACGTACAAACAACTCAGAGCATAAGCCCCCTCTTTCCATCTTCTTCAACACCTCTCAGTCCTGCTGACAGGCTGACCTACAAGGAGTATTGTTCTTGCCTCTTGACATGGGTGGGCAGGACTAAGCCTGGTCACATGCTGCTGGTGCAAAGCCTTGGGCCCTGAGACCAGCCAGCCGTACCAAGGGATGCTGTAAGGGCTTCAGCTTTCTCCTGCCCTTGAGGGAATGACAGCAGAGTAGCAGTCCTCTCACATCTCTTTCTCCTTCCATGGGGGTGTGGGCAAAGAAGCTTATACAATTCCCCACAAACTCCCAAAGCATTTTTTCTGAGTCCAGTTGCTTGAGCTGCAAGGCTGTAAGATGTGGGAAAAGGTGCCTTGCAGTGCATTTCATCTCTGCAGGAATCTGTCACACTTTTTCACTGCATCCTCTGTCAAACAACTCTGCACTGATTTGTTTCTCACTTAACTGCAAGATCTGAAGAAAATCTATAAAAGCATTTACAAATCTAGCATATTTGGGCCTGATTTACCCAGTGTTTTTGTCTGTCTATTCTTGCATGTGCAAAGTAGGTACATTATGAGTGCCAAGCTGTCCTATAAGAAGGTTGCTGATCTTCATGAGAGGTCTATGTTTTTGAGCTGACTGGACATTTGCTTTGCTTGCTTGCCCCAGCAGGGCCCTAGACTGTGTTGGGGGTTTCAATAAGATGTTTAACTCATATGACATGGAACAGAAGAAAGAATAAATGCCTGGTGTACCATGGCCACAAGGGGCCAGATTGGGTACTAGTCTGGAACTAGAACCTCAGATTCCATTTTCAGATACAGCAATGCATATCCTGCACAACTCCTGTTAAGGCTAAAGATTTACTCCAAGTTTACACTTGTGTAACAGGACACCACATGGCCTGATGCGGATGTCCAGAAATATGTTGGCCAAAGCTCCTCGAGCAGGAATTCTTAACAGCAGGAAGTGCCAGAGAGCCCCCAACTCCTCCCATTGTCAGCAACCCCAAGGACGGCATCTGCAGGGACTCTGCGTGCATGTCATGGGTCACACCACAGAAGCACAGTTGTGGGCACAGCTGGGGATCCTGACACACAACCATATTTAGGAGAGTCTGGAATAAGCTCCCATTCCTTATCTGAAGCACAGGCAACTTAGGATATAGGCAATGAGAGGTCAAGGGCAAGGTACTCTGGAGTTTTAAATTTGCAGTGAAGGACTCAGACTGGGTTGGTGTTCAGGTCCAGGCCTTATTTTGTTCTTCCAGAGGGAGGGCAATAGAAGTGTCTGCAGGAGACGAGCAACTGAACTAAACAGCTACCACTCTTCCTTACATCCCTATCCTCTCTTTTGTTTTTTCCAGATCCGAAAGCGAAGCAAAGCATGTCGTGGAGGCCTATGGGAAAATGACGTGCTGGTATCTATCAATGGGAAGTCATGTGCTGGCCTCTCCCATGCTTCTGCCATGCAGATCATCGACTCCTCCAATGGCATGCTCAACATCCGAGTGAAAAGGTAAGCTGTTCCCAAGCACCAGGGCTGTGGCAGCAGGGCAGCTTCCTCCAGCACAGCAAACCTCCACATCCAGCGGGAGGAAGGCAAGCAGGGAGCCTTTGGTTTCTCTGTACTGTGAAGTATACTAGGAGATTCCCATGGCTAACATGTGACCGTCCAAAACCTCACTGTCTCTGTGCTGCTCTCCAGGTGCTTACAACTGGGGCTGAACAGACTCCATACCTCTATGCTCCACCCCCTCAGGTTGGAAGAAAATGTTTGCGATGTGAGAAATATGCTGTTAAGAATGAACAATATAACCGAACAATTAACATAGGGGAGTTTGCCTCAGGAATTAACAATCTCCATTTTATACTGGTTACAAAACTCTGTAGAAATGGATTTCACTATATATTGTATACCCGAGCCACCACAGAGTCACATAAAGGTTAACTGAATATTTGCGACATCAGGCCACTGTAGTCCACTAGGGTATGAACTGACTTCTACAAAGCAAAGAGGTGGGTAGGAGAGTTCCTTTTTCTGGGAAGATATATCTCTGAGCTCTCCAGTCCAGCAAAACAGTAGAAACAAGAATAAAATTTTAAGCATACAAACGATCCCAGTAACTTCGCTGTTTCTACCTGTGTGAAAGCTAGAGCAGTGCTTCAGGGCATGTTAGATGAGGTCCAAGCTGTAAATCAGGTAAAGATGAAGGCAGCAAAGCCGTGTGAGAACCTAACTGGTTCACACTAACACCAAAACAGAAGCTGCCCTCAGGGAATAAGGCCTTGGTGAAGGGATCTGGGAAGTGTCATTCTTGTAGCCTTGAGAAGGCTAAGCACTGTGAGCAAAAGGAAGGGAAGGGAGAGCCACCCTGCTTCCTGGCGTCTGTACACTGGGGCCAAGGAGAGCAGTGCTCAGAGAAGGAAGGAAAGCAGCACCATGCAAGCTACTTCCCTTGGCTACAGAGAAGGTGCCGGTGCCTTCTGATGTGCTCACTCTGTCATCTGTGATGAACTGAGATGAGTGAGCCCTGAACAGTGTGGCCAGAATAGCACCTGGTCCCTAGCCAAGGCCTTATCTCACCCCTTTGGAGCCCATCTGCAGCCAACAGGTGCCCAGGCAAATTCTTTGGGCCAAAATCAGCACACTTTGAATTAGCAAAGTGACAGGCTTTTGCAGAGTGCATGGATCAGCCCTCTGGGAGCCAACATCAGGTGGCTTGAGAATAACGTCACCAATGAATAAAGTTGGCTTCATTTTGGAGTAGTGAAGAACTCATCAAATATTGCTTTCTCATCACATCTTTATTAATATTTCATATCTATATTCCCAGGGACAACATCAGTCAGCTCTTTTAAGAGAGGACAGGTAGCTGGAAGACTGCAGTATGCAAGGTCATATGTGTATTTCTGTTGTGGGATATTTGTAAAGAGACAGGAAGAAGATTGAGGCCTGAATGGAAGTGCAGAATAACAGAAAATAGCTTATAAGCAGCAATGCTTTTCAGTTATCTGTTTACATATTTAAAGAAGAGAAAGGACATCTCTGTTTTGCTTGGGGAGCTTTGCATTTTCTCCTCAGTAGGAGTTCATAATATAAATATTATTGAAATAAATAAACTGTCAGGAAAATTGCCCCACGCTTAGCTTCCACCAAGGTTAACATTTGACATGAATATAAATTTTTCACAGTTCAGAGGCTGGATAACAAGCAATTGGTATCACAAACTCCACAGCTTTACAGAGGCAATATTCTCTGCCTAGCTTCCTAGTATGCATGCTCAGAAGGCAGATACTTGGGGCTCCTTTATAATTCTAACAAGTCCTGGTGCCTCTGGCAAGGGAAAGAAGTTCCCCACACCAGCTGTGTGGTTCATAATCAAACTGCCTTTGAAATCCAGGCTTTCTCTTGAGGAGAGGGAAGCTTTTTCCCCAAGCCAGTTTTCCTTCTGGCAGTCAGCAATAGAACTGCCTGCCCAGCTCTGCCCTTCCCCTACACTAGTCATTGTTCCAGCTGACTTACAGGCATAGAATGTGCTGTCTCTAAACCAAAGGCATGGGTGCAGCACAGCTGTCAAACCCAGGCACTGGTTGCTAGTTTGTGAAGCAGTCCCACAGTGAAATTGCCACAGATCTGATATTTCCCACCAAAAGAGTCCTACCCCTAAAAAGAACTTGGATATTTTTCTTATACTTGCCATTTATTCCCATCTAGAAGTCTGGTCAAACAAACAGCACTGACTTCCACCTTCAGAGCCCACTCTGAACTAGAACAGGTTGGAGGATGCGCAGGGTGGCAAAGGCACTGCCTCCTGGCCCTGCCCTGTGAGTGGGCACTTCCAACTGTGCAGAGAAATGCTTCTTATGCAGGAATTTACCGTCCCAAGGAGAAATGCCTGGGAGCTGATGAAGCTGGCTGGGTAGACTTCTACACTTTCAGGACATTCTAATTTCAAGTGTTTAACACTTGGTTTTCAAAGAGGTCATGAAGTGGAAACTCAGGATGACAGCACACAGCTGATGTCAGAGATGACTGCCCTTGGTGTCTGCACTGTAGGTATCTATACCACACAAAATACACCTGAAACATCAGCTCAGACTCCATCCTTCCCTGCCCAGCAGGCTCCCTCTTCACATGCAGTCTCCTTCCAGCACACCTCACCTCGCTCACTGCTTTTCTCCCACAGGACAGTTGGAGGGGACCAGACCGGCCCACGGGTTCAGCGTTCTCCTTCCCCAGGGCAGCGAGTGCTCTCCCCGCCGTCTCCACTCAGCCCCCCAGCGCAGCTCCTGAGCTCCGGGCCGGCAGGAGCCCCAGCCACCTCACAGCCCTCACAGCCCCGTAGGCCACAGAGGCACCTAGAGAGCCTCACCTCCCCACCGGATAGTGAGGCCTACTATGGTGAGACTGACAGTGATGCAGACAACGTGGCCCAGGAGAAGCACCGCCGGGCCCGCAAGAAGTCCCCGCGCTCCCCGCCAGACAGCACCAACAGCAAAGCAGATGTGCCCCAGGACGAGGTGTCCCTGTCTGAGCAGAGTGGCTACGAGAGCTTCCCAGAGGCTGCTGTGCAAGAGGAAGCCAAGGAGGCCAGCTGCAGTGGGGTGGCCAAGAGGGAGATTGCCTGTCCACCCGGCAGCCGTGCAGAGACTCCTTTCTCAGAGAGTGAGGGACAGTTGCGTCCATCCTCAACAGAAGGTCGTGAGCCTTCTCCAGAGGCGATGCTCCTGCCCCATGCCAAAAAGGCTATCCGAGCAGAGCGCCATCTCATCCCCATGGTGGGACCAGTGGAGCACCCAGTTGATGAAGATCTAACCACCACATATGCGGAGAAAGCCAAGCAGGCTAGTAAGTCCTCTGCACCCTGCTGCTCATCCTTGCCCTCTTCCTCTGCTTGATCTCCTTCCAAAAGCCTCATTCTTACAAAAGTCAAGTGGGTTAGCTCCTCTACCTCGGGAATAGGCAAGAGCCAAATCAGCTCTGCAGAGACAGGGACCTCCCATTGCACGTTTGCCACTGGGGTCTGGATCACTGAGGATGTCCCAAAGCACTAGATGAGAGAAAGGGCCTAGGCTCTAGGAGTCGCTTCTAGCAGCTCCAGCCACACAATCAGCTATGCAGCAGCTACAGTAGAATTGATTTACTTCAGGCATTGGCAGCAAATACAGGTGGGAGCTGGTAAATCATTTAATCTGACAGTTCCTTGTAGGGTAGGTATCTCTCGAGACCTTTCCAGGTGGAATAAATCACTGAAAGATTTAGCATACTGTTTGGGTGATGGACCTGAAGTGACCTCAGTTGTGAATATCTTTTTTGGTTTCTGCTACATATGGTATTTCAAACTTGAACATGATGGCAGAGTAAGATGTTATTTGACTTCACAGTGATGATCCATTCAATAATATCAAATACATGGTAATAGATAATTTTTTTTTCATATGAGTTTCTCATTTAGTTGAATGATTAACTTGTATTTCTCTGAGCCTAGAAATTAAAGAGGTTTCAAAAGACTGACTTAATTGTGGGACAGACTGGGCAACTGAGCCATAGAAACATTACTGGACTGAATCAGAGGTAAAACAGACAGTTTCCAACTTCTGGTTCTCTCCTTCAAACACTAGAAGTCTTTTCCCCAGACCAGGTAATGTTTCAAAACTGTTGTTACACCACTCTTCCCTCTTTTTTTTTTTGGTCCTTTAGAGGTAACTGTCAGCACTAGGCTGCATCCTTCAGGGAGGGCACTGGCTTACTGCTCTGCTCTGTGTTCAGGACAGACTCATTTGGGTGCTAGTTGGGTGCCCTGCTGAGCAGTACTTGTAGTACAACTGGTGCCTTGTAGTAGTTCTTCCTAGTCCATAACATTTACTTTCCCTAGAAGAGCAAAGAAAGCAACAGTTTCAAGCCCCTCTGACGATGAAAGCTATTTTTTCCCCATTTGAATAATGTACAAGCATGAGGTGAATGGTGAGAAAGGCATGTTCAGCTGCTCCCTGCCATCTGATAGTCCTAGCCACGGATGAGCAAATGCTTTACATCAAGGCTTATTTCCATGGATAGTGTCAGCACAGAAGGCTTGCAGGAAAGCCAGGTATTAATGCAGAGCACTTCTGATGGCAAAATAATACCCCGTGGCAGAAGGTGATGCAACTGTATTGCCAGCAAGAGGTAGAGTTCCTAGAAATATTGCAGACTGAGATGGTATTTTATTCTCCTATTTCTCTCTCCACCCCTCACCCCCCTTCTGGATTATCTTTGGCCATTGAGTGTCCTTATGTAAGAGTTCTGCCATGAATGGCAATTCACATGGCCAGCTTGGCCTTTTCTTCAGTCAGGAATCTTGGCAGTAAATGTGAAGGTAAAACTCTATGTCCTGATTATGCTGGAGCACAGTAGCCATAAAAAAGTCTTGTCATCAACAGCCAGTAAATCTAGGAAGGAAAGAAGTTAGGAATGAAGAGGGATGAAAGGTGTTCAGTATGTGGTGAGCAGAGCTAAGGAGCACCTACTTCTGGAGGAAACACAGGAGGGTGTGGGACTGCAGAGAGGCACTGACTCCTGTGTCGGGGCTGCTTGTAGAGATGCCATAGCCATTGGAGGTACTACAGCCACTGCCAGAAAGATACAGCCATGCAAGGATGTCTGGACATGAATTGGCTTAGCTCCTACACTTTCTCTAGGCTCCCATTGAACCAGAGCCAGAGGATTTTAAAGCTTTGTGTCTCTGCCTTCCCTTAGCAGTATCCAAAGCACAGTAGCCTACTCTGGGATGGGGACTTCTGGGTTTTTCTAAACCGGAACACAAAAACAAGCTCATGGTTTAGAAGCTAAAGAACATTTTAAAAACAGAATTATGAAAAGTAGTTGACTTAGATGATCAGTCAGAGAAGCCTAGGGCTTGATATAGTCACTGGAGTCATTTAAAGACCATTCTGGCTACCTACAGATGTTTGCCTTTTGAAGCACTACCTTTACTGCTGAGCGCCTGCTCAGCACACTCTTCTTGCTTTGGCCTGACCTTCACTTTGTTATGGCTTCCACCACTACACCGTAGGAAAATGAATAATTCCTTTTTTTTGTTGTTGTTTGGGACTGTCAACCGATTCCTCACCTTTTCTTTCTGGAATGTACTCTTACAGCTTTCTCATGCTTGCTGTGATTTTTTCTCCAGAACTGGGGGTATTTCTTTTTTCCTTTGTATTCATCTTTCCCTTTACCTCAGGCAAACAGAACTGCAGGTACAGTTAAATTTCTGATCTGGGCTGACTGCACACTCAAGAACATTAGTGAAACTATAAAATGCTTTCCATATTCCCCTCATTCTCTTTCTACCCTCATCATAAATGATTATCAGTCTTTATTCTCTAGTTGTTTCTGGTTCATTTTCTGTAAATTTTCACATTTCCTTAGTACATGCTTTTTTTTTTTTTTATCAAATTCACCTTCTTTTGACAACCACAGTTTATTTCCCTGCCTTTGCTAAGTTGCTGTAAATCATCTGGCAATTGCCAGAGGTGACATTGCTGTCTGATACCTGTAACGCAGAACAAATGTATCTCATTTACTCATAGTAGCCAACAATTTGACCCCAGGAGCAGAACACAGTGTAGTGGCAATTACAAAAAGCCTGCAGAAGGATTTGGCAGGGGATGAGATGGAACAAAAGAAGCACAGAGAGGAGGGGGCAGCAGTTTGTGGTGCCACCTTAGGATACCCTGTGTGTAGTCAACTCCTGTGCTGTGGCTCTACTTTCCCAGCAAAGGTGAAAGGGCTTAGAGCCTCTTCAGGCAGCAGGTTTGGGCCTGTCTCTCTCCAAAGTTCTTCTATCACAATTTGCATATCATGATTGACCTATTTTTGACCCGAAGTCTGGAATAAGCACCTATATCATCCCAGCTCCCCGCAGAACACACAGCTCAGATGTGCCTGCTCAAAACTCATTCAGGGCATTGCTGATGGAGGCTGGTGCGGTAGAGTAGAGAGCCACATACCCTTAAAGCGTGGGGAGCTTGCCCTACAGATACTAAGACTTCAGTTTTCATTGCTACTCGGTGGCTACTGTGCACCCACATGCTTTGCTCAAGAGGGAGAGAGAGCAACCAGCAAATGGAGACTCTCTGCTGTACTTTAAATGTCCTACAGGAGGGCACTCATACCTGTGAATAACCAGTATGTTGCCTAGTTTGAATAAACAAAAGTGGAAATTTGTTTATTTTTCACTGAAGAAATATGCTCATTTTAAATAAAGTAATCCTTGGAGAAGCTGGGTATTTTTAGGATCTCTGTCTATCCTAATTGTAAAGGGCCACTCCAGTTTTTACCCGATATGATTTCTGTGCTGTTTGGATAATGCAAAAAGGAAGGAAGAGATAATAAGGCTTGAGATCCTTCTGTAGCCAGAGCTGCTTCTCCTCTTTAAGGTGCACTGCATTCTCACCCTCAGTCCTCAGTCTCCTAGGTGCAATGGGCTCAGGCTTTCTCATAACTGTGGATACCAGTTGCTGGCATACCAGGACAGCAGTCTGGTTTAACTTGCTATCACATAGGAATTTGTGTCAGTGCAAGAAGTGCTTCAAAATATCTCAATTTAAACTTATCCACTGGACTATTTTTAATTCCTAGGACTCAAGAGCCTTTCCATATATGGCAGGGGAAGGGAGGGAAATATGGGTGGGGAAATTTCCTCTGCTGCTTTATATGGACCCGACTGCAGGAGCAGATTCATCGAAGTTGCTACATTCCCTAGCAGAAAAGGAAATCCTTCTTGTTTGAAGCGGATGTACAGCAGCATCACTTGGGGAGATAGGATGCTTATTTATAAGTTGCCTGTTCATTGGAGGGTCTTACAGATTACCTCTGCTAATAGCGTAGTCACATTTCTCTGCAGAGAGTGTGAGAGTAACTGGCCAACTATGAGCCTATTACACAGGAGTTGTGAAGAAGATAAAAGTATCTGAATGGCAGTTTGAACTTACTGCACCACATTTTCTACTTGGCTTTCACCTTCAACAACTGTGACTGATAAGTGCAGGTACATGGTTGGTAGGCTAGCTTAATGGTTTTGCAATTCACTGCAACATAGAAGACCCAAAAATTTAGAGTCCATCCTGTCTGCTTAGAAGTAGAATAGGAAAACATTTTTCTTGGCCCAGGAGCTTAGAATTTATCACCAAAAGTATTGATCTTGCAGGAAGTTTGCTCCTTGCAGTATGAAACAATGTTGAATAGCCCTTGGCCCTTGCTCTCACTGATCAGCCAGCCACTAGGGAAACAAGGACAACAGCCTCGATGGGTGAATCACTGATGAAGAGTCTGATCTCACTTCATCATGCATTGACCTGGAAATCGCTTTCACTAGGGAAATCAATTTACATACACTGGTCTATGCAGTCTAATCATATGCCTTTGCTGCCTTTGCTTATGAATCTCTCACCTAGTATTAACATTCAGGTTTTTTTTTTGCTTGGAATGCATTTATTAACAAACATACCAGTGAGAGAAATGCTGTGCATCTGGAACACTTCTCATCCAGTTTTAGGTTTGAGTATAGCATTTGAGCTTACACCTTTGGCTTATAATCTCCTGCCACAAGCACAGAGGTATTATTTTCAGGCTGATGTAAAAGCTGCTTGGGCAGAAAAAAATTCTCCAATAATTGCTAGGTTCCAGGATTTTCAGAGTTAAATTGGAAGAAATTATAACGCAAACAGGCAACAAGAATTCCTCTTCCCATCTAATGTTATTTCCATCAGATCTGAAGTTACATGAGACTTGCTGTAAAGTTGGGGACAAGTAGGCAAAACTACTCAGTGACAACCATGAAATGAGAAAAAATGATAGTGATGTCGGAGAGAGAGGCATAGAAGTGTGAGTCATAAAAGGACTTTGACAAAGAACAATTAAAGAACAGGGGAATTGCTCAATAAGAGAAAATTAATTGTAGGAAGGAGAAAAACATCAGTCTGACAAATATAATTCTTCAGTTTTCCTTAAATCGATCACAGGAATCAGTTCGATCAGTTCACTGTGAAATCGATCAGTTCATTGTGAAATCTGTAAAGCTTCACTGTCATAAGCATATCTACCACTTATTTTAACCAAGCAACTGGCCCTCAGTATAGAAGAAAAAGAAGCAGGTATAAGGGGGAGAAGATTCAGCATGCCTTGATACATTGAGTATACTGAAAAGGGCAAGTCTGAATCTTATTCTCTCTGAAAGCAAAATATAAGGAATTGCTGAAAATTGTATCAGAATGGCCCTCAGCTCTTCAGAATAATGGGTAAAGACTCAGGGAAAAAGACCAAGAATATAATGCTTCTTATGGATATGGGTTTTGGTGATGACTAAAAAATGTTTAGCTTCAGTTAGCTGAGTGAAGTAACTATTTTGAACACATTTCATGAAAAACAAAATGATCAGTAATTAAAAATGAAAAAAAAAGAACCCAGACAGTGACCTGTTCAGTAAGGTAACATACTTGGTGGCTAAAGAAATAAGGTGGACACAGCATGTGTTGACTTCGGTAAGATATCTGATATGGTTCCACATGACTTCTCCAACTAGAGAAATGTGGATGAGATGGGACTACTGTAAGGTGACTACACAATTGACTAAGAATAGAACAGAAAACATAACTATTAATGGCTTATGATGTCAGGTTAGCTAATTGGCTAAGTTGGTAATAGTGTTTCACTTGGCTTCTAAATCCAGCGGGACTACCTCTATATTTTCACCCGTGGAGCTTTGAACACGAACATATGTCAATCAAACGTCCTCTCCACCTCAATGTTAAATGACTGGTGAAAAGACAGATGATTAAAAATCCCAACCCTCCTCTCTTCTGTTAGAGGATCTTGTGTTCTGGCTGCACCTAGACAGAACAGGCAGCATGAGCTGTGGGGCAACCCACAGCCCCTAAACTGCTGATATTCAGAACTGGGACCTGGCTCAGACACCTTGCAGCTTTCTTCTGGTCTTTCTTCCCTCAGAAACTCATCAGGTGTGTGGGGAACACTGGGGCGGGAGGTGGTTTACCTGGATTGAGGAGATCAGAAATGTTCCCTGGTCTTCGTATTTGCTTTTGAACAGCAAACTCTTCCTAGTGAAACTTTTAAGATATTTTTATTTCTCTTGAATGTGTTTTACCTATCAAGCAGTGATAGCAAATGGCAATGATACCATTTTTAATGTATGGCCTGAAGACTGAGTAGGGATTGTGATGTGTTAATCAGAAGATGTCATAGAGCATGGATGGTACACATAGTGGTCTTATGGAAGGCTGGATTTTTAGAATGAGCTGGGAGCTTGGCAGGTTGAAGAAGGGGACTAAAATCAATTATATAATAAGAATATATGACAAGTGCCACAGGATTAATCAAGTGCACAGATGGTGAACATATGCTTCTCTGCATTACCAGCTTGCATGCTGGAAACACTGAAGGATGAAGAGAAGATGAATCAGTACTATCCTGCTGTCAGACATCAAACAATTTGTGAGCACAGAATTAACAGATCTTGGTGTCCTTTTAATTTGTGTCTCAGATTTGATATCTCATTCTCTAGTAGATGTGAATCTTCCTGATGGTTCTCATATTTTGAATGGGAACTCAGAAACCTTTGCATGTTTTTCACTTTTTGGTGCCCAATCAGGATCACACTCAGGCTTTCTGCTTCCTATGGTGGGGTCTATCTCTATCCAGAAAACTCTTTTCATGTAAAGACAAAGGAACTTTGCATCTTTGTGAGTCTGGACTGAAATTAACAAATGGGCTCAAAAGATACTAGGGTGAATCAGATGGATCAAAAGATGTTAAGCATGACTGCATAAACCTTTCTTAGGTAATCAGGCTAAAAATGCAACAGACACATTCACTAGTGCATTCAACAGGTGCCGTCCTGGCACTCCTGTTGTAGAAGAATGTGTAGGGAATATCCAGGGCCTGAGAGTGAGACGGCAGCATAGGAATGCTGACCACATATGCTACCTTTTGCACTGAGGACACATTTCCATCCAGCTCAGGAAAAAAAAAAAAAAGGAAAAAAAACCACCGCAAACTCCCTGTCACCTAAGGGAGAATTTTTAGAGTGAACAAACTGCTCAGATATCCAGCAGGATACTGTGAGACTAATACAAACTAATTGCAGCCATGCATAGCAATGTCTCTGAACCCTCACTCTTTGCAATTCAATCATTGGCTGTAACTTCAAAGACTGGCTTTTGACAGAGATATACTTGGAAAGCCCATATAACCTATTCAGATCTTATTTTGAAAGGACTCCAGATATGAAGAGCATGAAATGTCTATATCCTTCAGTGACTTACTGAGATATTTGCAACATTAGCTGTGGAAAAATGACCTTGTCTAACATAAATAGCTGGAAGAATAAAATTCTAGTAAATCCCATATGAAAATATAGCATACAAAGTAGAATTTCACCACACGTAAGTATTTTTTTAATCTCTGAAATTAGCAGCATCCTTATTTTCTCTGGTACTGGCTTTTCTAGAATTTGGTCTTTAGTAGTAACATTTACCAGCCTTATTTCCTAGTGAATGGGAACACTATTTGACATTGTATAAGCCTGCTTGCTTAGTAGTTTTGTTGAATATAAATATATATGATATATATTCTTTTCTGTAATGGGTCCTTATCCTGAATAAAAAAGTATAGTTTTTGCACTTCTCTGTACTGCAATTAGTAACTTAATTCATTCCACTTCAGTGAGCTTTAGTTAAATCAGTGCACAGAAAAGTCCTTGTAGGTTTCGGCTAATAGATCATTTTTTGTGGATTATTCCAGCAGAACTTCAGATAAAATTTGAGTGCTTTAGAAGTTAACAATATGTTTTCTATAGAAATTTTCCACCATGTCACCATAATTAAGGAGAGTTTCATAATCTTTCTGTTTACTGTCTTATCTATTCCATTTGAATGCTCTTAGTATTTTTTTCAGCACTACAAGCTATATTTTCATTTCAATTGCATATTATATATGTATCAGATTCAACAAGGGTTTCTCAAAGAGATGGTATCCCTATATATATAAATATTAATCAGAGAAGAAAGAACTGAGTCACTTTCATTGCTTTTACTGTAAAAGCCTTTGTATGAGACTTGACACGTCTCTATTACAGCGAGGCTGTCTGAGGAAATTGTCTTCCCTGGCTTTCAGCAATGGCAAATGGATTTTAGGAAGCATCATGTGGCATGTGAGGGACAGAACTTAGTGGTCAGTGTTGGCGGTAGGTGGAGAATTGGACTAGATGATCTTAGAGGTCTTTTCCAACTTTCATAATTCTATGATTCTATGATTGTGTGGTCAGACCTTCCTTTTTCTAGACTCACTAACACCAGAGATGGTGTTCTCAGAGATTTGTAGATTCCCAGCACTCTCTGTTCCCTTCCTCTTTGTCCATTCCAGTTCTTACTGTCAACATCTTGTCTTTCATCACCTCCCAGTCTCTGGTACTGGAGCTCTGAATGGCACTACTAAAATGCTTCTTCTCCAAACCCTTCATTACCCTCCCTGGGCATAGCCACACTCTTCCGTGTAGGTAATAGCCTTTGCCATTATAATTCAGTTCAGCCACTTCACTACAGGCACTTAGGATCCTAATGCTGCTCTGTCAAATGTCTCTTAGTCGGTGTCATAAGCCAGTATTGCTGAGATTTGGAAGGAAAATCATATATAAAGGAAAAGAAAGCCTTTCCTCATCTTCTTTTGTTCCTTATATTTGCCCAAAGCTGTGTGCACTCTGAGGTGTTTCAGAAAAGGAAAGTTTCTTTCCTCCTGGGTGGATTTATCTGCCTTCCTGTGTTGGATGTGAGTTAACCTCATCTGTTTGAAGTGTTCATGGAAATGCTGGACACTGAGGTACCAGTTAGAAACAGTTTCTAACCTGAAGCTTGCACTGCAGAAGCACTGAGAATAGAGAGAATGTTTTCTTATTTTATGACAAAAAAGAACAGGTTATTTTCCCAGGGAGTGAAGAAAGGAGGGAAAAAGGAGAATGCTTAAGTGCCAGGTGACAATGTCCATCACACTGCTCAGTGATGAAACTAAGGAGACAAAAATAGACAAAGTGACCTCATGGCTTTTGGCAGCAATGCCATGAGACAAAAGAGAGGCTTTAAAAGGCTTGTGGAACTGATAGCAAAGGGCTTGGACACCTCAGAGTTTTTGGTTCTGCTCCAGCAGGAAACTGCTTTGCTTCTCTCCAATTGACTCTCTCTGTCTATGGGGAGCTGTGAATTAAATGGGCTTTGTGACATGCCCAGCTCTCCAGGTCTGGACTCTGCCTTCTCAAGCTTGGATCAGCCCTATGCAGGTACAGCGGTGTTTCCTCTTTTTTCTTTTTTTCTTTATCTTTTTCTTTCTTCCTTCTTTTTCTTTTTCTTTTTCTTTTTCTTTTTCTTTTTCTTTTTCTTTTTCTTTTTCTTTTTCTTTTTCTTTTTCTTTTTCTTTTTCTTTTTCTTTTTCTTTTTTTTTTTTCTTTCTTCTCCTCTCCACTCCTTTGCCTCTTCTCCCCTTTTTCTCTCCTCTCCCTCTCCCTCACCTCACCTCTCATTTCCACACCTCTCTGTTCTCCATTCATTTCTCTGTTCTTCTTTCACTCTTCCTATTTTTCTTCAACAAGTCATCTCAGGAAGATTCTCTTTCTTTTTTCTTCTTAAACCATTGTGAGAGATTGTAGCTTGAATACTGTGATCATTTTTCTGTTGGGAGAATGGCTGCAATTTGTTCTGTGTTTTAGCCTTGATAAGAGGGAGATTAGGAAGAAAAGGGAAGCAACTCTCAGGTTGCAGAGGGCCTCAGTTTCCAGCTGCTTCAGAGTGTACAGTGGTTCAGACCAACATCCTAGGGAAGCTGTATGTAGATTTTAGTGCTGAGCCTGGCCCAAGAGTTGGTGGAGGTATAACCAAGGCTATCTCTAGTATTTGCTAGCCCACAGTGTGAGCTGAGCCCTTCTGCAGTGCACTGCTGTCAGAAGGGGCTCAGGCACTCACTCCGACCTGGCTATTAGCTCCTGATGCACAGTATCCTCCTGTGAGTCACTTGCATGAAGTTTACATAGTCTGGATGTAATTTAAATTCTGTAGCAATGCTCTTCCTCTGTGTAAATGTAGAAGCAAAATAGAAGCCTGGTGAGCTGTAGTGACTGGATGCTTGTAGGAAGAAAGAAATCTATCTTCTTTCCTCCACTGGTCCCAGTGTCCCTTGGCACAAGCATGTGGATTTCTAAGTGGAGTGAACAGACCTTCAGGGATTGTAATTCATTTCCACCGTGGAAAGCTGATCTTTGAGGCAAGTCCACATCTGCCCTGAATAATACTAAGTCTCCACAAAATCCTGGACTCTGTTAGTCTTGGTTCAGCAAGGCGGAGTCAATACGTAAGGAAAGTTTTGCAGAGAGCCTTTACTCTCCAGGTGAGAGTGTAAATGATGAGCCATTTGTTCAGGTCAGAACTGATTTGGCTTCTTCTAGTTTTCCGGGTGCAAAGGGGAGGAGTGAACTACAGTAATCTCAAACCACAAAAGCAGCCTTGCTGAAATCACAGGGCAACAGCATGTGCTGTGAATGGCTGCAAGGCTTGAAATCAGTCTTCCTTTGTCTTTATCTTATGCTTCTGCAAGGATGACTGCTCTGCAAATCGATACTTTATTTTCAACATGGAGTATGAGAGGGAGGCTCTTTTTTCTGTGGCTACACTAATGCAGTATAGAATCTACCACATCTGTAGCACCTCACCAGGTTTTGGGGAATATCTGCAGACCTCAGGAAATGCCTCAGGAAAACCTGTGTCCTTCCTTCCCAGCTAAACTTCCTCTCCCACTGCTGTCTCCCAGTGCAAGTAGCTCTGCCACATTAGCTGAATGAGTGAATGCTCTAAGATAGAACAGTCAACTGGATAAGGTGATGCAGTTTTTGACTATTGCAGGCAGGCAGTGGATGGATTTCTGATCTGTACTACCACGCTGGGAAAAAAGACAATGGGAGTGAGGAAAAGGATAAAATGAAAAAAAAAATAGAGGTTATCCAATGGCTTGGGTTTGTTCTTTTTTTTTTTTTTTTTTTTTTTGTATGGTTAGTGCTGTTTTCTGTCACCTGAACACCGATCATAGGTAAGTCCATGCTTTCCTTAGGGCAGCTGAGTTTGGTTTTCTGTTGAATCTTACTCACATACTACCCCTGTATATGGGTCAGAGAACACAGTGTTCCTCCCTGGGGCTTTGCTGTCCACAGGACTGGCAGAGCAGATGGAAAACGATTATCCTGCACTTTCATGCCAGTGTCCCAACAGGTGTCAGCCTTTCCAGGCGAGCCTGTGTCAGTGGATTCTTTCTGGGCTGGCTGATCGGTCATAGAGGTCTGGGATTCTTCCCGAGGAGCAAATGGTCTGCTTTCTTTCTGGGCTTGGGGCACAGGCAAGGGACTTCAGCAAGGGTGAAAGCATACCTCCTACTGCTGCAGGTCTGCTGCAGGAAGCAGTGAACACGCAGCGTTGATGCAAGACACAAACTAGAACTGGCTCTGGCTGTTCCTGCTGTGTGCCTAAAAACTATGACTCCTGTAGCACACGCAGATAGGAGCTAACAACACTGGTGGCTGGTTCCCAGACTCCTAGAGGAACTGCCTGCTCCTAGGAATCTTCCATATGGTAGAAGGAAGGTCTGCATAACACGGGGCTCCACCTTCAGGGTGGTAAGTCAGTATTCCCAGGATCAAGAGCACACAATTCCAACACACTGTGACATACAGCCAGGGACTCTTGTCCACATCCTGCAGAAATAGAAAGTCCTGGATCTCACCAGAAAACAATCATCATCAATTGAAGCAAAGGCAGTTCTCTCCCTGCCCCCATAGAAACTTCTTTGATAGTGTATGCGTGGAAAGAGGAAACTGACTGTCAGTGGTTCCTATGATAGAAACCTTTGCTTATCAGCAAAGGATGGAAGGAAAAAGTAGGGCAGATGGTGTCACTATGTCTCCTTTTTTAAGCACTAGAATACCCATAGCCATATCACTGCCCAGCTTTGCACATTCAGCCTCTTGTGGAGCTCTGAGCTTGTCTTTCTGTCTCCTGCAGAGCTTCACCGCCACGAGAGCATCCAAGAGAAGAACGTGAAAGAAGCCAAAACCAAGTGCAGAACCATTGCATCCCTGCTGACAGATGCGCCCAACCCCCACTCCAAGGGGGTGCTGATGTTCAAGAAGCGCAGACAGAGGGCTAAGAAGTATACATTGGTGAGCTTTGGGAGTGTCGACGAAGACCGTTCCTACGAGGAGGAAGACGGAATTTTTCCAACTAGTGAGTCTGAATTTGACGAGGAAGGTTTCTCTGATGCCCGAAGCTTAACAAATCACTCAGACTGGGACAACTCTTATCTGGATATTGAAAAGTCCAAGTCAGACTCTGAGGAGAAAGAAGTGAAGCAAAAAGGTTTGAGTGAAGCCTCGGGTAAAGGAGCACGGTTGTTTGAGCAGCAGAGGGAACGGGCAGGGAAGTACACAGTGGAAAAAGTCCCTGCACAGAGGAGCCCCCAGCTCACCCCAGCTGCCCAGCCACAGCCGGGCATGGTGAACGGAGATATGCCTATGCCTCAGAAGACAGTCAGTGTGCCCCTCAGCATCCACCTGGAGGGTGTGCAAGTGCCCAGCAAGATGCCAGCCACTCAGGTCCTGGCTCCCCCCAGCCCCACTGTCTTCTCGCAACCCCCAGGCACACCTGACCCCTTCTCTTCAAGCACAAGTATGTTCAACAGATCTGCACGACCCTTCACTCCTGGTTTTTCTGGCCAACGCCCAGCAACATCCTCAGTCATCTTCAGGCCATCTGCACCCAAAAAAACTAGCGAAAGCCTTGGTGGGCAAAGCACGGTGGTCTCCCCTTTCTCACCTCTGGCTCCAGGAACAACTGGAGCCAGTGTCTCAGCACCAACACACCGTGGTCCAGTGAGCTCCTCCACATCTCTGTATATTCCTGCACCAGGCAGGCCAACACCACCGCTGGAATCACAGCCAAGAGCTGGAGGAAGCGCTCCAGAGCCTAAGCCTTCTGCCACCACTGCACGGACATCCACTGCCTCTATATTCCTGTCAACTCCCTCAAAGCCAGGAGGGGAGGTGGCCTCTGCAGCATCCCAGCCACGAGTCCCTGGAACAGCCTCTTCTTCCTTGTATATTAGCCCAGCACCAGCGCAGCACATGGTAAGCACCTCCCCACTGCCAGTGCAGCCTTCCGCCAACTCAGCAGCTACACCACGGCCTCCTTCTGAGCCCTTAACCTCCAGGGAGCAGAGGATTGCCGTGCCAGCTCCCCGCACAGGCATCCTGCAGGAGGCTCGCCGGCGGGGCAACAAGAAACCCATGTTCAGTAAGGTTGAGGAGAAGAAGCATTCACCCAACCCCGAGCTCCTGTCCCTGGTGCAGAACCTGGATGAGAAGCCGAAAGGTGACCACCCTGGGGCCGGCTTTGAGTCTGGGCCTGAGGAGGATTTCCTCAGCCTGGGTGCTGAGGCCTGCAACTTCATGCAGTCCTCAGGTCGCAAGTTTAAGACCCCACCTCCAGTGGCTCCTAAGCCTCAGCAGCAAGATACTGGACTGGTGAATGGGGCCCATGACATGCCTCAGCTTAAAGGCAAGGGGGCACAGCTCTTTGCCAAACGCCAGAGCCGCATGGACAAGTTTGTGGTGGAGACAGTCACGAAGCCAGAGTCCAAGCCCAGGACCCCTTCACCTTCCCCTTCTCTTCCTTCATCCTGGAAATATTCATCCAATATCCGGGCTCCCCCTCCAATAGCTTACAACCCAATGCATTCCCCTTTCTATCCTCTGGCAGCCAGCAAGTCTCAGGCTAGTAAGGCAGAGAGCAAAGTGAAAAAGGCACCTGGCCAGAAATCAGGGAAGAAGGCCACTGATTTCATGCACCATCAGCCCTATCAATTAAAGTCAGCCATGTTCTGTTTTGAGGATCCTCCAAGCTCCAGCACACAGGTGTCTCCTGGTCAGCCAGGCCAGCAGGCCAGCTCATCCTTCACCACAGCCAAGCAGGTCCCTGTGAAAACAGCCAAGACACAGGAGATTCGTCGCTTCTCCACCCCTGCTCCCATGCCAGCTTCAAGCAGCTTGGCACCCACTGTGCTTGTGCCCCGCTCAGCCACCACATTGGATGAGCCGGTGTGGAGAACAGAAATGGCTTCTTCTGCCCCTGCTACACCGGCACCCTTCCAGATGGAGCTCAGTCAGTCCCCTAAGCCATACCAGAGTTCCCCTGAGTTTGGTCAGGCAAGCGTGGGGCCCTCCCCCAACCCAGCTTCAGCCTCTCGGTTTCAGGTGGCCAGGCCCAAATTCTCAGCAGCCAGAACAGGAATGCAGGCCAATGTGTGGAGGCCAAGCTTTGGTCACCATTGAGGCAGGCATCATTCCCATCCCATCCATGGCCCTGCAAAGGTAGTGCTCGTTTTGTCTTTCTTGTCAGCTCAGTACACTGGGGTGGTGTGACACAAAATGAAGAAAAGAGAAATAAGAATTATTCCCCTTCTGCAACACCCTCTCCCCCCCGCCTCTCTTTGATCTTGGATAGGCAGCTTCATGGCAAGGCTTATGGCTGTGGCTACAGGTGGAGAAAGAATGTGCAGAGAGGGCATGTGTGGTACTCAAGGACTGGGAACTCATGTACAGAGGCAAAGCCCACATCTGGAGAGGCGGACAGTAGGTGTTATCTCACGTGAGAATGTGAAGTGGTTTTCCTCTGAGGACTTTGAAGTCAGCTCTGAATGTAGGGGCCTTGAGGGGACAAAAACCTTACTGGAAGAAAGAATTCCAGTGCAGAAGTCCTAGCTGTCCCATAAGACTGCTTTTGTGAAAGCCTGTTCATCTATACACATGCTTGTGTGCACACATACACATGTAGAACAGTGGGAAGTGGGAAGTGAAAGGAGATGTGGGCTCTGCCCTGGACAGTTCTGCCAGATTCCCCTCCTGAAAGGCATGGGAAAGGAGTGATGAGAGCAGAGCAAGAGTGTTTACACACACACATGGAAGCAGTGTGCACTGTGCAAGAGGATGACGTTGTGTGCCTATGTGTGCCAGGGCTGGAGTTGAAACACAGCTGTCCGGTCTGGGAGCAGTTTGCCAGTGGGACATTGGATGGACTTGCTAGGCTACCACAAACTAGAGGAATCGCAGAAGGAAGTGTTAAATTTTGGAGATAAATAAATAGCAAAGCTAAGCTTAGGCTGTGGCTGGTAGGCCCCAAGCAAGCCCTGCAGTATTAGTCCCACTGGAATAGGATACAGGTATTGTAAGTATAAAGAAGGGTTGTGTAGGAAAAGGTAAAATTACTTTTAAAAGGAGGCAGGATTGACTATGCATTTACACATCAGCTTTTTGTTTAGTTTAGGACAGAAGTATGGCTAGATTGGAAATGGTTCATTACATAAAACTTTCTGAATACTCTGTTGAGCTGGAAAATATATCCTCTTTACAGATAGTCTCAGCAGGAGAGTGGGAGACAGAGAAATGGAGTCACACATGGAATTTAATACTAAATGATTTAATTATCTGTAAGATTATTTGATAAAAAATGAAGTGCTTTGAGATTCCCAGAAGATCTGCATTCTTCTACATGCATACATGCTGTGTAACATGTAAGATACAATTTGCTGGCGGTGCTGGGGAAATAGGACTGGTTGTTCTCTGAATGCCCCAGGATAGACCTAAGCCATATATCAACAGCATATAAGAAGAAAGCATTCCCTTTGCTAAGAATGAATTGAGATTATCAGTAGGGTTTCCCTGCATGTGTGTGTGCACATCACATGTGCTCTGGTCTGTACACATCCCTGTCATTTGCTCTCCTGCCCTTTCTCCCCCTTTTGTAGCAGTTCCACACACTGTGCTGGAGAACCTCAGTAGCAACTCTAGTCCTGGACAATCTGAGAGGGAGAGAATGAGAGAAAAGTAAAAGCAATACACAATCCTACCAGGTCTCTTTGAATCCTGCACAGCCTGGCTGGGTTTGCTCTGTGGACCCGTGTTTGCAGCATTCATTGCTGGGGGCTCTGGAATGTAGGACAGCATGCTGGCGAAGGAGGGGAACAACAATTACATATCTCTTGGCAAACTATCAGCTGTGAAAGAGAATGGAGAGAAAACCTTTGGGAATGTAATGAGTTAACAAGAAAAGGGGTTCAACTGGTTATATGACATGGGAATGGCCAACTTCAAATGATGAGGTGATGTTATTTTTTCCTGGGAAGTCCCAGAAGGGAGGTATTAGCACGAAGTCTTCATTGCAGAATTAACTCAGACCACCAGAATCCACTTCACTGTGGTGAGGGAGAACAGCCATGCTACACTACCTGACCTGCATGATTACTTACTCACTGTATGCTGCACTGCATTGCCATCATTTCAGGAAAAAAGTCCCAGGTGCTTAGCAAGCTAAATCTCTGTGATTCTTCCCAAAGAAAGAAGGAGTCTTCTGTTTTTCTAGGAAAGCCATGAAGAGGAACTAAAGGACTGGTAGTATTGCAAAAGCAATTTGTCTGTAATCTTTTTGTAGAGTGATGTCTGGTTGTCACTGGCTGGTGGTTTTAGCCACTAGCCTTAGACAGACCAGCTTGCCCAGGCAGATAGTTTCACTGAACTCAGGTGTAGAGAGGGGTTATGTGGACCAGAGAAAGCGTGCTCAGGATAATACTGCAGTGAAGAAATAATTTCAGAAATTCTGAATATTACTCCAGTGTTCCTGTCTCTCATGGACTAAAAGATCAAGTGCTGTCAGGGCCTGAGCATCTAAGGAACTTCATTTTGCCATTGAAAAACAAAAAAAAGGGAAGAAAGAGAGAGAGGTCTGGCTTTAGCACGTTTGTGAGACTGCATCCGGCCTGTATGTGGGTGGCATTTCTCCAGATTTCAGGGACACAGTGATACAAGCCAATGAGTGATGGCCAAACACCGTGGACTGCTACATGAAAGGATCTGGGTGGAATAACTGGATTTGGCCCATCACTTCTGATAAATAATGCACAGAAGATGAAAAATATTCAGGTCCAACTGGATAACTGATACTAAACATCAGAGCAAGGAAAAGAATCAGGAGGCTGGGGGTCCTGCATTTCACCTCTACCGTTCTTGGTTCTGAAGTGGTTTGTTGGATCTCTGGTCTTTTCTGGATCCTATGCTGAGGACAGATCAGGATCTGCAGAAGCTGTAGGTTCTGCAGATGAGCCTACAGTGCTTGTGGAGTATCCCAAACGAGGCCTGTAGCTGCAAGTAATGTGAGATGAGAACTAATACTGAGATGCATCTACTAAGCTATAGGGAAGAAACCTGCACAACTGCTGGCTTCAAGCAGCTCTGCTAGTGTCTGCTCATGAAACTAATGCGGCTGCCTGTTAGGTCACAGCTGAACCATATACAATTGTCTTGAACCTCTCCAAAGTTGTAATTCCTCAGCTGTTAAACAAGCACAGATGTAAACAGTTGTTGGACAAGTTTTAGCTCCCACCTGCTAATTTATGAGCTGCAATGGTAGGCTGTACCCCAGTATCCCCTAGTTAAGCATCTGAAGATGTCTATGTGTGCTCTGATTTAAAAATGGTTAATCATCCCTCCTCTCTAGCATGCTGCTGGGGCAATTATGAGGGCTTATCTTGGCTTCAGAAGTGTCAGTTTCTTCCCTCTGAATATATGGGAGCACTTGCCAGGGAAAACCTCAAGTTTTCTGCAGCACCTGAGAGGAAGTATCTCAGAAGAGACTGATGTGATGAGGAGTCACTTATCACCAGACACAAGCACAGTGCCACCCAGGATTGTTCCTCTGACTGAATTTGCTCCCTTTCTGCTGTAATATCCAGCACACCCTACCAGGCCCTCTTTGTCGAGGATACTCATCAGTGTTCTGAAAATGGGAGTTCCACAGCAATGCTCTGTCTGGTGGTAGATGTGACCCCAAAAGGTGAATAGATTTGGTGTCTCTGTTTTTGGAAATACACTTTCCTTTTCTGTTTTGTCTTTTTTTTTTTTTTTTTTTTCTCCCTGCAATTTACAGTCACTTTCTATTTGTTTGTGCAGAAGAATAAACTTGTGATATGCACTTTACGTGTGGCATTTTGTCACCTTCTTTACTGAGCACCCAGAATGAAGTGCTGTGTACATCACATGCAGTTAAGCACTACCACAAATTTATAAAGCCATGAGAGCATAAGGAGTCCAAAAAAGGATAAGAAGTCATGGTAAAAAAAGAAAAAACACCTGGCCTTAAGTCGGCTTATAAGTTTCCATGCATTAAAAAAGCCCCATGCAAACAAAAAGTTAAGTGAGATGCAAACTTTGGTACTACAGGTTATGAAACACTCACTTACTAATAGGACAAAGAAGAAATTTCTTTATGGTTGGTGTCACAGACTGATACTAAAATCAGCTCTGCCTGTACTTGTTAACTCTCAGTACAGCATTCATAGTCCTGCTCTGCTTTAGCCCAGTGATCTATGTCTACAACAGAACGAAATCCAGATGGGAATTCACAGAGGTGCCAGCTGTGAGCTGTTACAGCTCAGAGAGGAGGAGTCACTGTGAAATCTGTCCCTGTAATCTTCTGTTGTCCTAAACTGTGGGGCTGTTAACAGTCCCATCGTAACAAAAGATCAGCCCAGATCTGAACACAGCAACACCTGGCACAACCTAAAACACATATAGTCGTCTTTCCCAGATTCAGCCTGGATTCCTCTGCTATCCTCTGCTAGTGAATCTGGTATTAACAGCAGTTTGTCAGCTCCAGTAAATCTAAATACAAATCCATGTTGTGCAACCTTTCAAGTTATTAACTGAGAGATCAGAATATCCAATCAGTCAGAAAGACAAGTACAACCCACTAAGGATAGACTCCAGCTCTAATACTTAAGCTAATTCATGTTCAAATCTATTCAATTTCTGGGTCCTGAGGATTTCATTGTCCTCAGTTTAGGACAAGTGCTAGCAGACCTTCTTTCCTAGACATATGTCACTAACAAGTAGCAATTCCTGAGCACTGCAGAAGATGCTGTGGTCTGCTGTAGGATCAGACTGCAGGCTGGGCTCTGGCATAGGTATCATTTTATGGATGTTTCTCGGATTAATTGCTTGCACTGTGGTCTGGAGGTGGATCTTGCAACCATCCAGCATATTTCTGACTGATTTGGGAACAGGAAACACACAAATGAGTAAAAAAGTCTGCTGACGCCAAACTGAGCTTCAAGTCCAACCAGAAGCACAGTTCCCAAAGAAATAAGTCTACAGATGCACAGGCTACAGATTAGGACTGCATCTTGTTTTGCTTAATAAAGCTGACATAGTAGGATTATGAGCTATTCCAGATGGTTTAACACATTGCAGGACAGTTGCTGTGTGCTCTGATTAAATTCCCTGTTAACCTCTACAACCTGCTCAAGTGAGAGTCATTTCTTCTCACGGCAGGTCATGTCAGAAGGAGCCAGAAAAACAGACTTTCAGAGGTGGAGTGGGATCCAGCCATGAGCTTCCTGGCCCAAAGAAAAGCCAAAGGATTATTGAACAGCTTTGCAGAAGGCTAGGAGTGAATGTGGACTTCAGTGCGCTACTCAGTATTTTAAAACCAGAAAGTAAAAGGTGCTTACTGGGGATACCTGCCTCCAAACAATCATTCTGGATGGAAGGAGAAGCAAAGTGCTCGCCAGGCAGATATGTGGAACGTATAAAGAGTAGGGATATTTGCTAGCAGTACAGACCAATAGCTTCAACGGCCACTAGATGTTGCCACTGTTCTTCTATAAATTATCTGGAGTTCTGGCATTCACCTGATGTGGTGTTAAATCTGGAGGGTGTAAAATCTTAAGAAATCCTTCCCTCCTAATCTATCCTGTTTGGAACTCACATATGGCATTTCTTAGTACCACATGCCAGAGGAGACCAGCCTCATACCAGGGAGTTTTGGCAGTGGGAGGCCTGATGCAGCATGAAGGGCATTCCTGGGTTGCAGAACATGGAGCGTGCAGGCAAACAGGCTGCCCAGCAAGGAGCACCCCACAGCTACTCCAACTGTTCCAACACCCACTCCAGCATTGTGATCAAATCGTACATATTTCCATCCTACCCCTAAATCTCATCATGCATTAAGCCCACATAGTGGCAGGAGAGAGCCTGGTGTTAACTATTTCTTCTATTGTGCTGCTACAACAAAATACTGACAAGTGATGTCTGCATAAAATTGGAAGAGAATAAGCATATATTAACTATTTTAAGATATCAAATAAAATAGCATATAAAGATGTATTTCAAAGAAAACACAAACAAACAAACAAACAAAAAACACCCTCCCCAAAACCCAGCCTGAGATTTTGCACTTCTAGAACAGATCAAATTACATTGAAATCTGCCACTTGTGAGCATTTTCAGTGTATGCTAGTCATGGGCTCCAGAGAGAAAAAGGAGCAAGGCCACTCTGTATCTCTGGAAAATTAAATAGTAAAGGCTATTTGCCAGACAAAGTGAAGGCTATGTGTCAGACAAGCTCTGCTTGCCAGACTTTCACACAGTCCAAATCTGCTCAGGAGATAGCCCTGAGGACTTCTATCTCGGCTCCTACTTATGTCCATCTCGCACTTCCTAACAAGACAGATCTCATCTGCTGCTGTTGAAATAATTTCAAAAACATCAACAATCAGAAGCTAGATCTTTTGAAATTAGGCGCATGGGAACTCAGAACAAAAACAAATGTTGAATATACTGGTCAGAGAGAGCTATGCTTTGTGCAGGCTGCTCCTGAGGCCAGTGAAGTAAAAGGTATATTTGGAAAGAGGGAGGTGGCCACAGTGACATACAGGCAGTTCCTTGTATGATTAAAAACTCTGCCCTGAAGGGCTGCAGTGTCCTGGAGGCAGAAAACCCTCGCTGACTGAAGTGGAAACTCCATACTCAAGCAAGGTCTGAATTCAGCCCCCAGATATCACCACAATCCAGGAAGGGAAAAGAAAGAAGAGAAAAGAAATAACAAAACAGCACAAAGAAACAAACAAAAACACAAATGAAAAAAAAAAAAATGGAAAAAGCCACTAAGCTGCTGAACCTGGCATCATGGCAGACCACAAGTGGTGTCCCTGCCAACCTTACCAAAGATGCTTCTAGGCTACTGAACTATATATTTCTATTTCCCAGGGAAACTGCATAGAGAGGAGAAAGGAGCAGGATTTAGTTCTCAGCCTGGCAACTGAAAATGGAGATGTATCATTTTATCTGAAGACAGAGTAGGAGGTGAGAATTCCAGTTAAAGATGTGCCTCGGTGGTTAAGTGTCAGACACAAGGCTGATTTATCCAAGTCATCCTATAAATCCTGGCGCCATAGTAGTAGGATAAATCCTCTCTTACATTCCGTGCACTTTCAAGGCTCCGGCTCTGTGCAGTATGCTCCAGCTGCACTCTTAGGTCCCCCATCTCATCCTTTTTGCCTTGCCCCCCAGACTCACTTGTCTCTTGCCTCTTGGGATGGGGATAAAGGAATCTGGTCTCCTGGAGGTGTGATCTGTGCTCATGAAAGCACTGGAGATGACTGGAAAAATAATGCATCAGCTATAAAATGGTCCGAAAACAGTTCCTTGAAGCAAGCAGAGATGAGGGTAAGTTAACATCGTCTAAGTGGCTACAAGAATGTGCCATGTAGTGGTAGCTGCATTTCTAAGCTTTGTGCTCCATAGTGTAAATCACATTCATTCTCAGTTGATTATGAAAAGGAAATAGCCCCCCAGGGGTCATTGTGGTCTATCTGCTGGTTTCTGTGAAGAATGCTACACTTGTTTGGTCAGTGGGAAGCTTATAGCAAAGTGTTATAGCAGATGTGAATGGAAAAGAGTAAGTGCTGTGCTACAGGCACAATGTGAGATACACACACTGGTGATGTGGATGCAGGTGAGGGGAAATTGAGAAAATTTAGGCTAGGAGATTGTCAGATGCGCCCATAGGTCTCTAATTCCTAGTCATAGATACAGGTTACAGCAGTCTTAATGCTTTGTGCTTGTCAACCCACTGATCACATTGCAAAGTTTTATACCCAACTTTTGCATGAAGTATCAGCTGTACAAAGAAAAAGTGCCTGTACCCTGACAATATCAATTTTGCATGCTGAAGACTTTCTACTACAAACAACGCGATGTGTTGTTTTTTCCCCCACTAGATTCTAGGTTTATTTAGTGGACTGCTTGATTCTGATCGGACACGAAATGGAGGAGACAATGTTTTCTGTAGGATTTCTGCTTTACATGGAATCTGAAAGGTATGTACACCTTTGAGTAACTTAGTAAGATGAGATACATTCTCTCCATCCTAGAAGCAGAATCCAAATGGATATGGGGAAACAGGTAGAGTCACCTCAGGAGGAACAAGCAGGAGCTAAAGGAGAGGAGCAGTTTGCACACACAGAGCTACACAGCGTGCAAGCAACCAACCTTATTTGTGCCATGAATCAGGGAATGAGTTCCTTGAAGTTTGATTCTTCTCAGTCTCCCACACATATTGCACAGCTACTTCCTAATTCTCTCTAAGTAGCTTTCTAGACTTCGCACTACTTCTCATTTCATGCATATGACTATTTTACTTCTTTGCTTTCTGATGCATTATTTCAGTGCCTGGCATTTGAGAAGTTATATATGAAAGCCTAGACGAGGCTGAGTTTAAAGATGGAGAGGGAAGGGGACAGAAGAATCACGTAAAGAAGAGCAAGACCCCAGAGTGGTTTTTTTTGAGGCCTTACTGAGAAACAGGATGTGAGAAAGTAAAACAAAAATGCAATAGGAGGAAGGGAAGAAGAGGAATGGCATATTGATTTGAAAAGAAGAGAAGGAGTGAGGCATGTATGGAGTGCCTGGTCTTCCTGAGTACTGAGGCAGAGACTGCAGGAGGCCCAAGGAGCAAACTTTTCCTTTCCTCTCTCCTTAGGGCTGGTGGCAGTGCTATCTGAGACTCTGCACTCTGAGCTGTCAGCTATTAATAACTGCAGGATGCCTGTGCAAACGGACTTCAAGAGTCAAATTCACAGTACTTTGCATCAGCACTTTGTGCTGGGCAGAGCTTGCCTGCACCCAGGAGGCACCCTGGGTGAGTGGGGCTGCTGGACGAGCCTCCCCAGCAGTAACCCACAGACAGGCTGGGAGGAAGCAGCCCACTGCTGAGCTGTGGGGCAGGTGCATGAGCTGGTCTGAGCGTGGCACTGCAAGCCTGAGGTGAGTTGACCTGGAAACAAAATAATTTAGAATAGGGGCTGGAGAGGGTAATGACTAGTTTGCTTTGCAGCAAAAAGAACAAAATGAATGCTGCAAAGACTCATGCAGGAAAAGACAGAGCAATTGCTCAAGGGAGAAAAGAGTAATTGCGGCCCTGGATTTATGTATGGGATAGCAGGGAGGATTGGGACTGAGGCTCCAGCAGCATCCCACGGTGGGGTAGCAGGAAGAGTAGTACTCACAGTGTGGATCTGGGCCCTGCCAATGCTGAAGACTGCTACACTTGTCCCTGTGCTCATTCTATGTAGCAGAGTGAGTAGAACTCATTCTATGTAGTAGGTTTTCCACTCCTCAGTCCTGATGGATAAGTGGCGGACAGCAGAAAGGGACCAACTTGCCCTCACTGTTCCTTGGGAATGAATGTGCTGGAGGAGCACAGTTCCTTAACGGTGCCAGCCCTTCCTGTCTTGCCCTAAGGAGTCCACATCTGGGGCATGCAGATGATTTCCCTCTGTTTTGCCAGTCTTGTGACCCATTAGATGAGCCATAACCTTGCAGCCCTCTGACTCTTGGCAGTATTGCCCCTTTCCTGTCAAATAAGACCTCCTCCTTTTATATAGCCAAGCAGATGTCTGCCTGCTCGAGGAGAATGTGCAGAGCGTGCTTTATGGCTGCACCTGCTCACATTTGCTTAGGGAATACTCCTGGGTGGGCTCTTCTACAATGTAAACTACACTGGCAGCATCCCAGTAAAAAGAAAAGCTTGGAAATCAGAAATGAAAACAAATAATTCAAGAGAGTATTGGCAGTATGATTGGAGCTGGCTTCATGGGGCTGGGCTGCTTTCAGCTGTTACTGCCACTTCATCACATGAAAATCATGTTGCAAAAGGAGCAATGGTGGAATAAAACTGCAAAATACACTGAAGACAAAAATGTCTTGAGCACAACAAGGGCAGTGCACAAACTTCTGGAGCCACTTGTTTGCTTGCTAGTTTAGATATATAACTATATATATAGTTATATAAATATAACTCATAGTTCAGTGTCTTCAGTTTTGAAGTTTTAAGCAAGTAAAGGTGCAAGGACAGAGTTGATCAGTTACTTTTTCTCTTTCTGAAGCCAATGGATCTTCATTTGTTTATATTTCCACTGTACTGAGGATTATCTGAGGATCGCTGTAGGCTGTTGTTTGGGCACTAACCGTGCTAAAGTGAAGGCAAGACATTAGCCCTACTTATGTTATATTTTGTGTGATAACCCCAAAGAGAGACTGTAAGAAGCTGTCTGAAGTGGAATTGCTGAGATTTCTTCGAGTTTTCCCTGAGTTTTAAGAACAGATCTTTTATCCTATCTGGGGACAAAGATGGAAAATAGAGCGCAAGAAGAAATTTCCCTGTTCCTCTCCTCCTCCCTCCAAAAAGATACATGATAAGATCAATACATAAGATACATGCGCAACTGACTTCAAACAACTTCAACAAGCAAGTTTTGCTCTAATAGGTTTGCCTGTGTCTTCTTCTTCCAGCCTTTCTGCAACAAATCAGAATTACATAGGGTTATTTGTTTGTTTTGTAGGACTTGTGTAGTGGGTTTCTGAATATTCTAATCACAATTAAACTGTCAGAACATCCAAACCAGACTGGCACGTTATTCAAATTGCTCCTAGATGATCCATGGACAGACTGAATATATTTATCCAGAAACATATATAACCTCCAAATGATAACTGCATGGTATTATAGCATGTTATGATAGCGCAGTTTCTCAAACTGATGCTTTGTTACTGCAGCACAACAAGGTAACAGAGTACCACTGTGGCACATCTGTGGATGGGAGACTGCCATGTTGCAACTGTAACATCTATTTTGGATGGCAATTGTGTGGTACTATTGCAATGCTTCTGCTGTGACCTGTTGCTGTATTTTGTGTCCTAATACAATGTCTCCAAAGAATACCACGATATTCTGCTCCTTCGTGTAGATGGGACAGAATAGAACCTGTGTGTGAAATGAAGACCATGTGTCTCTTAACTGTAGATGGCAACTAAAAGATAGGCAAGAGATACGTTTCCAGTGTTTCATTCTCCATTTCCTTGTGTATTTAGAGCAAAGCAGAGAACTCTTTGTGGGAATGCCCCTTGCAGGGACTCCTGCTCCTCTTAAAAGGAAAAAGCCCACTAAACTCATTGGGAAGCTGACACACGAAGGTAAGATACACAAAACTGCACACACGAGAATTGTTTGGATCTCAACCTGAATTTCAGCTTTCAAAATTTCACTCTACCTGACTGAAATCCCAGGGCAAGATACGCATTGAAGGTACCAGGAGATAGGGCCCCAGGTATTACTAAATGTTGTCCTTCAACCACAACACATTTTGTAACTTCCTATTGAACAACTTGTATGCACAGTACCTATGTGAATGAAAAGAGCATAATATCTTTTTTGGGCATTGATACTGCAGTACCTACTCATATTCCATGTTAATCTCTCTCTTAGATTCTTCGCTTCTAATTTCTTTTCCCTCTTTGTAAGAGAATTCCTTTGATTTCAGTACTTATATGTGGAAAAAGACAATTTCCCTCAGTGGGGGTAACACAACAGAAAGAATGTAACTTGAGACACTTTTTTTTACAGAATACATGTGTTTTAAGTAGGGTGACATTTAATTGACTGTGATACCCTCATCATATCTTTAAACAGCATAGGGAATATTTTTGGAGGTTTAGAAGAGTAGTAATTCAGTGCTGCCACTTTCTTCAGGTCTCCAAAAGGATTGTGGGAACTTCTGTGTTAGGGTATGTGTATTTATTGTTCTATTTTTCCCTAATTCTGTACTGAAGTAAACAGGCAAGTAAAAATCCAATTTCCAGTTAAAGGGCATTTCATCCTGTTCTAGAAAACAGTCTCATATAGAACTGGCTTGATTAAAAAAAAATAAAAATTATCTAGAGAATGTCTAAAAAAATGAGGATAGACTTATACCAATTTTATACCAGTGTAAGGATGGAGATTTATTCTCTGTTGTGAACAAGAAACTGAGTAATAATAGTAATAATAGAAACAGAAAGAAAACAACATAAGAAAAGTTGTTTTATTCTGGATGTAGAACTTTAACTGCATTTATAGCAGATTTTTACACTGAAAATGTTTTAATCTGTTGGTTTTTTTTTTAATTCCCCTTAAAACAAATGAACAAAAAGATACAATAACATCATTAAATCTTCCATGGTTTCAACATAACGTTTAAATGAAAGTGTGCCAGAGTTGTCTTTGTTCATTATTAGATAGCACTACCTGAATTGCTGACTGCCACTCATCTAACCTGACAGTAGGGAGTACAGGGCAGAAACCAGAGAAGCCAGCAGTGCCTTTTGAGGCAACACTAAAAAATTCTGCTGCACTGACTGAGGTGCCTCAGATGTGGGACACGTGCATCTAGTTCTACCCTTAGACCTTGACTGCAATTTGCTCTATCCCAAATGTCATCGATGCAAAAAAAAAAAAAAAAAAAAAAAAAAAAAAAAAAAAGCATAGAATATTTCCTAAAAAAGTTAATTTAGAAGAGAATTTGGCTGTTTCAAAGTAACTGCTGCCAGAAAGCAATGTACAAGAGACTTGGAGCAGAACACTTCCTAAAATGTCCCATTCCTATGTTTTGTAGTCATGCCGCAAGAGGTGACCAAGCTGAACCTGGGGAAGAAGATCAGCATCCCCAGAGATGTCATGCTGGAAGAACTTTCTCTCCTCACAAACAAAGGATCCAAGATGTTCAAATTACGTCAGCTGAGGGTGGAGAAGTTCATTTATGAGAATAACCCTGATGCCTTCACCGACAATTCTGTGGTAGGTTGGAAATTAAAACTGCAAAGCTGCTCCATGCATCCAGGGGGAACTGGGAACAGAAGGTTCGCAAGCTCTTTTCTTTCTTTCTCTGACTGTATGGCAAAGAAGTGCAGAAAAAATCCTCAACAAATTACGGGAACACATATGTTTTAATTTCTTTTGTCAGCAGCTTTAGTTTCCTTTTGTGAATAGTTTGGTATCTTGCAAACAGCAGCATGGGAAAACACAGTACTGAGTGATGAGGGCGGACTGTATGTTTATCAGGCATTCAGAACTGCACAGGGTGTTGTACCCATCCCCTTTTCTCTTTGCAAGATGGAAGTGATCCAGTCAAGTTTGACTTCAGCAACAGTGGGTGAGGTTCTATTTTTAGGCTCAGATACAATTTTATTTCTCCTATGGGGCCCAGTCCCCTTCTCATTTCTGCACAAAATTCCACAAATGAAAATTCAGATAGAAATTTCCAAGACGACACTGCAAATTATTCAATTTATTTGCTGGAATCTATGGCTGTTTGTTTTATTTTTTCTAGTGTGTCTTCCTATCAGATACAATGCCTTTTTTTTCCTTTTCCCATGAGTTTGTCCTTTCATTTAATCTTTGAACTTCTTTCTTCAGTTACTTGCCTGAAGTAAAGTCTTCTGAAGATACAGACTTGTTTTTTACAAGAGGAAACTTTCCTTTTACATAATGTTATGAATTCAGTAAAACAAATAGAAAATATTTCACGACCATCACATTTTAATGCTGCATCTCATCTTCTGATGCTCTTTACGCTCTATTTGGTGGTGCAATTTTATCCCTTTGTGGCATCTGTTTTCCAGTCTTGGAAAACTTGAGCAAAACAATGAAAGTCAAACTGAAGAAAATGTTCTGCCAAAAAAAAATAAAAAATAAATAAAGCTATTCTTTATCTCTCTGATATTTTCAAAAGCAGCTAGTAAATTTTTACATTTGAAACCTAAAAGTGACAATTTGGGAAGCAGGATGTGGAAAGATGTCTCAAAAAAAATTATTAAAAATGTAGAAGTAGGTTGGATTACAGATCAGGGATGACAGATCAGAGATACAGCAAGAATATCTGGCGTTGCTGAACTGCAGCAGTTTCTTCACTTCTCTGTGCCTCAGGCAGTTCAATCAGCTCTCTTAGAAAGGATGTGAGAATGAATGGTGTGTTGAACTTTGGACTCAGCAGATGGAAATCCTATAGAAAAGCAAGCTGTTTATATAAATACTCAGCAATCCCAGAGCTCCTAAAATGTACTGAGGGCCAAGTTCCAATGTCAGAACATGAGTATTACTGCAATGAGGATGGCAGAAATGAGAAAATAAGGTGAGGGAATGAAAAGACTGAGGTCCAAACAAGCAAAAATTTGAAGGTGTCACTTAGGGGTCTCCAATCAGAGAAGTACAATGTGAGTATGCAGTGCCAGTTGTGACAAACTATCTCAGAATTGGAGGAGCAAAAACAGAGGCACTGAAGTGTTAACAGAGATACTGGGTTCTTCCAAGACTTACATTACAAAGGCTGATGACAATCACTAATTTTCTGTTAGCTGTTTCTATTTTTTCAATAAGTTTATTCATCCACATCTGACATTCAAACCTTACCTTTCTGTAGCAAACCTCTAGCTTTATTCTGCAAGAACATCCATACTCTCCTGCTCTCTGAGTAAATTTGCTTATGGAGAAATGTATTTGGGAGTTAGACAAGACCCTAGCAAGGATAGGATTTTCTTCATGACTTTGCTATATGAGAACAATGGTAGAGCCTCCAAAGATCAGCTGGTACTCTGCTGTAAGATCCTCTATCATTTGCTTTCAGAGCTATCTTTTCTCTACAATTATGGATCAAGTAACAAATCTCTGTTGGTCAGTGCAGGAAGACTTCAGTCTGCCATACTGCCCTTGCCTGAGACTTGGTTTAAGTAGAACCACAAACATAGCTGTTACCATTTGCTGGCTGCCCTATGCTCTTAGTGCAAGGACTGCCAGACTGCATCCACAGCCTTTGTGAATAACTGTTCTAATGAACACAGCCAGCACAAATTAGCACCTCTGCTGGCAGCCAGAGCAGCAAGAAGAAAACATGAGTGATCTCAGCAACAGAGCCATCCCCTCAGAGGGTTGGCTGTTACCAGGGAACTAGATAAAGGCGGTAGATCTGCGGCCTCACTGTTATCTTCCAAGCCATCAGAAAATGCCTGATATTTTCATCAGACCACTTTATCAAAAAAACCCTTTTGAGTGCAATACTTGATTAGCAATCTGGTTCCTTCGTTTCTTGCTCCTGGCTCTGCTCAAAAGAGGATATTAAAAAAAGGTTTAAATGAAAAGGAACAACGAGAGAAAGATAATGGCAGAGTAGACAATTCCTACTACTATTTCCAGTGGCTTCCTCCACCCAGTTAATTTTCATGTCCTTTGCTACTCATCCCAAAGAGGTTCTTTTGCCTTCAAGGTTATGAAGGGATTTAAAGCTGGTGGTGTGTTTTTTTTGTTTGTTTTTATATCATGGATTTCTTAGTGGTCTTAGGAAGTTCTCAGGAAACACTCAGCAAAGCAGAGCAAAAAAGGGTTGGAATGAAGTACAGATGGTTTATTTCCCTCCAGAAAAAAAGATTAACAGCAAGGTAATGTAATATAAAAACAAAACAAAGGTTATTAAAAATAACTCCCAACCTTATAAGGGGCCCAGAACAGCCTGTGCTGAGGCCATAAACCTTCCACACAAGGCAAAAGATCTCAGTGGTCATGTCACTGATCCACCCTCCTGCTTCCATCCTCCACCTCCTTTTCCTCATCTACTCAAACAACCACACAGGGCAATCAGATCACTCTCCTTACTCCTAGGAAAGAAAACACATATATTGCATGTGCATGAATGCCCATGTAAAAGAGAACGTCACTCTCCCTCTTATCACTGCTACATGCCCATGCATCCAGCTAAAGGCAAATAGTAGCTACTACCACAGTCAAAAGAACTGAGCATTACCAACATGAGCACAATGAGGTGCACTACCTATTGTGTAGCAATCTTCAATACTGTGCCTCTTCTCTTGAAAATATACAGTATATAGCGATGATTTTAGCAAGAACTGAGTTTGACACTTTTAGCACACTGACATTCTGACAAACAGGGAGAGCTTGTGTCATGTTCTCCCTGTCTGGTACCATGCTGGATATGTGGAGCTCTGCCTGGCTCTAGCTACCAAATCAGAAGGATTTCTCCTTCCTACCCAACTCTGTGCCACCCTGTTGCAGGATCTATGATTTATTCCATGTCTCAGAGGATAATATCCACCTCACTGTGCAGTTGCAAGGTGCAGTTTGTTATTTACTAAAGATCATTGCAAAATTCTAGCTAACTGTGATTGCATCTGACAAATCACTACAGGAAGGAAATACTTCCTTCATTATTTTAAAGGTGAAACTGAGACAGAGAGCGTCTCAGTCCTACCTCTGGGTGTCCTAAATCACACTTTACTGTTCTGAATTAGAACAGCAGTTCACAGACCTCCACTTCATAATGTTAATACATTTTACCCTAACTCTTCTCAAGGTCTCACCTCTGTTTTCAGAATCTTTGTGAAAGACCTTCCTGCTGTCATTAGAAGGGAACTGTTTGAAAACAAAACCATGGTTATGCTTTTTGGATGTTGCTGTTATGATGTCTTTCTTCCAGTGAGACCCCTTTAAATACTCTTTTTGCAAGTCAAAATCTGTGATCTGATTTGGGCTATATGCAGAAAATGTCTTACAGAAAGACATGATTTGTGTCTATTTTTTTCTGTTTCAGCTATACCTACCACATCTTAAATTTGTACCATTAGGACTGTGGAACAACCAGTCTCTGAGTAGACAATTATCAGTAGTAGTACATAAGAAAAAAAATAATACCCACAAACATAAACCCCCATCTTGATACAGCGCAGCCCATAAGTTACACTAAAGGCAGTTCCCACATCTTGGCAATGCCTCTGTGAAGACATGATGTACATGTGTGGGCAGGTACTTTCTATTGTACTTCAAGTCAGGAGGTCTCTTCAGATCACTTAAGATACAAAACATGAAACAAAACATAAGAACTGAAAAAGGGTTAAGAATTGGATTACTGTTCTTCTGCATAAGGATTTATACAGGATTTACCCTGTATTTCTTTGGCAGCTTAGCAAGAACTCAGTGGAGTAAGAAGTGAAAGGTAGAAAATGGAAGTGATTATGTTGCAATGCCAAAAATGGTGCATCACAGCAGACAAAAAACAGCCTGCCCCACAGATCTCACATGTGAAGTGGCCAGACATTATATAATATTTGATAGAAAGTAAAAGGATGGAGGAACAGAAGAGCTGCCATGCAGCTACTAGGCTTATGGCACAAGCATGAACTTATGGGTCTGTTTGCTCTTTAATATATGTATTTAGTGGAACACCAAAGATCACTGGAGGCAAGTTTTAAGTGAAAATATTAGGAAAAACACTCTTTCTAGAGGTCTGTTCTGCTGGGAAAATTAAACTCCTTGAACAAATCCTACTAGATAAGCTGAGATACGAAAAACTTCCAGTGTATGACTTAAGTGGAGAGAACCAGTTGAGATATAACTTTTCTAATATAATGAGCCTTGCTCTGATGGAATTGGATTGGTGTAGAAGACCTAAAGGGAAGACCTAGAGGTCCCAGTTAAGCCTCAGACTGTGTAAGAATGAACATGAAGTATGATGGCTTCTTGTTCAAGAACTAATTGGCATGGAAAAAGCAGAAAGGCAGAGGGGAAGAGCCATTGTTTCTCCACAGCAGTTTGTTGGAGCACTGTGAGAGAAACTTGGACAGAAATTGAGAAATTCACACTCAATTTATTTCATCCACAAAGAAAATGTAAAAAGGATGATATAAAATATATAAATAAGATATTAAAAAATTCTGTAGGATTAGACAAAAACTATCATAATTTCGATGAGTAAAATCAGACATTGAAGTGAAAAATTCTTTGTGTAAGGTTAAAAGCAAGTCAGAAATAGAGCTGGATATAGAAAGCAGGAGCTGAACCAAATGAAATGCCTCTTGGGGGAACATGGTTAAAAAAAATAAAATAGCTGCAGATACTTTAATAGCTGAGTTTACTTTTTATATTCATCCTTTTAAAAAAGTGCATCACAGGCTTAAGGCTGTGCAAAACCAGATTAAGGACTGATGTCATCCCTTTACCTTATGTTTTCACAGAAACATCGGGCAGTCCCTACTCTCATATTCAAGCTTCTAAATTTTAAATCAGCCATCCAACCATAAAGGAACATTTGAGTGGCTGCTGCTGAGGGGACATAGTCACAGTAACTTCAGAAGTGTTAGTAACCACATAGGCATCAAGTCTTTGGGAAGCTCTTTATCACTGAGGCGGAAATAGAAACACATATGGTGGCCTCAATCATTCTCTTTAGGGCACAGCAAGGAATTGACGGGAAGCACACGGTGTCTCCTCCTGGGGACTGCCTGCAGTGACGTCAGGGCATTGAGATACTTAGAGATCTCAGCTCCATTAGTTGGATCATCTTTCATCATCTATTTTTCATGAGACACATGCAGCAGTCCTCGAGAATTCAGAGTTAATTTGATCCAGGCACATAGCTTGCAGAATCAGGATCCTGCTAGTGCTAAGGACCTCGAAGACGCAAGCCCAAATTGTTTAGGTGAGCCAGGGGACTGTGCATCACATGAAGTTTCCACAACTGTTCTTTTCTTAGAGCAAATTTAGGGATGCCTAAGGACTGAGATGTTTCCTGCCTCCATTAGCACCCAAACAGAGCCGACCGAACCATAACACAGAGGGATTGTGTTATGTCCCTAGGGCCAAGAGAAGAGGGCTTTCAGCCTTCTCAATTGACTCTGTTGGGCTTTTCTCCTGTGACTTCCACCAACAGGATCAGTGAACCCTGACTTTTGTGATGTGAATATGCATCTTGAATATGCAATTGTTACCAACGGCACAAGCCATGAATTCCAGTCAAGCGAAAGCCCTATTTCACTCTGAAACCAGAGACATGCTGCAAGTGCCAGAGACAAAACTTTATTTACTGAGCTTTGTCTGTGTCAAGGCTCTGTTCCTGAGCTCTGCTGTCTTGGAGCAAGTTTGTCTGACGCCAGCAAGGTTCAAGATAGATTGCCCTTGACTTCTGTTGTATAAAAACAGGATTTTCTTGTAAATTTGAGTTAGGATAATTCATTGTGGTAGCCAAAGACAAAGAAAACAATTTATTCTAGTAGCTGAGTAGAGTTGGGCTATTACATGGAAAATGGGTCTTCCCTACCTGAACGGATACGTCTCCTGAACTTAGGATGTTTCTTAATGGGTCAGTGAAGAATCACAAACTAGGCTGAGACCAATCAAACTAATTTAATTTGCAGATAACTAGGATTTAACTGTGGCTTTCCTGAGGCACTTTGTGTTTCAGAAAAACTTCACCCCTGTTTAGTGATAATATCGCAATTTAAAATAACACAAGATGACAATGACGCCCCTTCCTGGTCACATGAAATACTGCTGTTGTGCACAAACTCAAATCAGCTCATTTCATTGTAGTTCAGGTTATCTTTACGTTCCTAATGTTTTGTGACCCTTCTCTCTCTTATTTTTTTTTCTTTTTTTTTTTTCCTCTTCTCGCTTTCTCTCTCTCTCTCTCTCTCTCTCTCTCTTTCTTTTCCCCCTGGAAAATGAAACTAAATGTAAGTTAACACAACAAAAGAAAAATAAGCATCTAATTCTGAGGAAGGGCATGCAGCACGGGTGAAACTTGAAGGAAAATGCTGCTTTGAAATTACTGAGCATATCAGCAGAAGCATTGATCTTCCATATCTATTAAGCCTTTGAGATTGACCTCATTCTGACCCCCACCCCTCCAAAAAAAATCCTCGTTTCAGCTTGCCTTTTTACAGTTACATAGCTCCCACGCATAATTGAACAGATTGCCCTGCTAGATCCTGTGTACAGCTTAAGCTTCACGCTCTCAATCCTCTCCCTTCTCAGTGCTTCCTGACATTCAGGGGAACATTATCTCCTCTGTTCCTAAAAAGGGAATTCCCCACAGCTAGGAGAAGGACGGACAGTCCCTAAAGGCCCTGGGGGCACCAGCTCTGCCACTTCAGCCTGCAGCTGGCTCCCTGCCTGGGCTGCAGCCTGGTGACCTGCTGTGAAACCCTGGACACCGTTGCTGGAGACACACGGAGCAGAGGGTTAGATAATTCTTCTGCCTAGAGCCTTGTGAGGTTTTTACTTCTCATCTATTTTTAGCTGACCGAACAGCTGGCCTTGGAAGCCTGTTTACAGCCTGGAAAGCTGCTTTTAGCTAAACTGTACTAGGTGTAAGAGCCCTGAGAAAAACTTAACCCTTTGGGAGCTCTAAGATTGGCACTCTTGCCTCCCAAGGACTGCCTGTGAGGAATTTACACAAGCAGTACTGCAGCATGAGGAATGACAGACTCAATAACCTTCAGCTTTATTTCTGTTATATTTGCATACTTGTAGCCTATCCCCTACTCCAACAGAAAAGACATAAACCAGGCTTCCATCTCCTTACAGTAAATCTCAATGTATAAATACCTCTCCACGCAGACTTTCACATATATGGAAAACAGCCATACTGGCAGTTGTCTGTCAGGCTTTATATTGTAGGTATATCCTGCTGCTGTTGTGCGTTCTAATGCTCAGCTCCCACATGAAACAATTTCTATTTCTTGGCAATTTTGCTTTCCCACAGCTTGAACAGCATCTCTGCTTGGATTCTTACCTGCTCTGGCAAAAGCTGTTATTTCCTTCTCCTGTATTCATAAAGATCACTGCTGGAGACACTACGGAGTACCCTCTATTCCCATCTTGTTCATCTAAAATAACTACAAGATGCCCATTTAAAAGTGTCCTTCAGTTGACCTTGTTGCTGTTTGCTTCTAAATTGAATAAAGAGAATAACTCATACAAAGTTCTGCCATTGGTTTTGTAATCAGGACGAGGCTGGTTAGAGCTCAGGGTTTGCATTCTGGGACTGAATCCTGCCAACACGAGTGGACAATGTCTTGTAACATGGAATTCTACTCTATTTTCTCTTGCCTTAGGATCACTTTCAGAAGTTCATCCCACCAGGAGGGCATTATGGGGAAGATGCTGATGGTCACGGCCACGGGCGGATGGTAGGAGGAGTGACAGCAGGGCATCATGGCTCCAGTAAGCATCACTATTCCACTGTTCCTCCTAGGCCTGGAAGCAAAGGAGGTCCTGGGGACAGTGAAGGGGAGCATGCAGAAGAATCTGCTAGAAATGCTGGAGAAGGAGATCATGGTACTGAGAAAGGCAAGTATACCTCTGCAAGAGCAAGAAATAGATAAAGCTATCACAGCTTGTGTCTTACAGACAAGCAAATGAATTTGATTAAAATCTGTGTTCTTACAAAGTAAACTGCACAGCAAAGTTTAAAAAGTTGAACTGCTTAACTGGACAGTTTTGATTGTTTCTACGTTGCTTGTTCATAAGCAAAAAGCAGAAATACCTGCCTTGACTGGACCAAAGAAATGATGGGAAAATCCTGAGTTTTGAAGTTTGGTACAGCAGTATGCCAGTAGAGCACAAACTAACACCTTTCCTGTGAAGGGTTTCATGCTGGACATTACTGAGGACAGTAGGAATAGCTTTTTGGCTCAATAGTCTGACCTGACATATCAGTCTTCAGTATATCAATCCTAATTTTAAATTTAAGTTTTAACCTGAATGAATAGCACATTTTAGATAATATTAACAAAGAAACAGCAATATTTCTAAATGTTATCTGCTGATCATCACTTAAAGCAGTATCTTTATGAGGCAGAATACCTTTCACTGATTTTAGTTCTGGTGTAATTTTATCTTCTATTGGATTTGTCCAGAAGCCCCCAGAATCAAATCTCTTGCATGAAAATCAGCAGGAGAAATGATTTTAATAGTTTCAATTGCATTCTGACAACAAAAACCAAATTTGCATGGGAACTGCTAATAGGTACCATAAGGGACCAACTTCTTTGAGTGACTTGTAAAATCCAAGGTTTTCCATTTACATTCTGGAAGAATGTCCATTTTATATCAAAATAGTTTTTGTACTTCTGGGTATCCCTGTGAAGAAGAAATCTATGAAATTAGGTAGCATTTTGCCTTTCCTAAGAATGTTCCCTGAAGTAGTGGAAGAGATGAGGTGTGAGCAACCAGAGGGAACAATGAAAATCTAGCTTTCAAATATGCGCTTCAAAACAAGTTCCTGGGGGTGTAGCTCTTGGACTGCAATACATCTGATTTTGTGGATAAGGATGAAAGTAGCCCATAGTTAGAGAAATCTAACCATACATTCTAGGTGCCTCAGCTTCGACAGCAAGATAGATGTTCAGTAGCAAGAAAGGTGCAGTATTTGAAGTACTTGTCATCTAATTAGATGGTTTTACTTCTGTCTGTTTACAGATGGAAAGTCAGGAGGCAAAAAAACTCTGTTTAAAACTTACATCTCCCCCTGGGAACGAGCAATGGGTATCAGCCCTGAGGACAAATGTCAATTGACCATTGACTTACTGTCATACAGTCCCAAAGCTGATTTCCCCCACTACAAATCTTTTAACAGGTAAGTCTTCTGGGATATAGAATTCCATTTACTTTGAGTGAAAAAAAGAAAGCACCACAATAGTTTTGGACAAAGCTCTCCTGTATTGTGCAGTGTAGATCAGTATTAGTTGCATGTCATTTTGCTTACTGCAGTCTCCTGTAGGTAAAAAGTTTGGAGGCCTATAAAGAGAAGATACGCTAACAACTAGAGATTTTAATTCAGCTTATGGACCTAGGTAGCAGGATAAGAGGACTTTAATCCTATTTGCCTTTCTTTGTCCTCACATTTGGCATGCCACTGCTTATTACTGTTGCTATGTAAAGTTCAGGAGTTCATGAAAAATACTCAATATCAGAAACCATATACATCCCAGTACATCAGGATCTTCCTGCTGCTTCTGGTAAGAGTTGAAAGTTTAACAGATATTCTAGAGCAGCAACAATCTTCTGTTCATCTCTCTATGTTTTGCACTTCCTTTAGTAGTTTTAGAACATCAGTACCTAGGAAATAGCAAATCCCAGTCCTTTCCATAATAACACAGCCCAGCCTTTGCTTCCAAAATGTAACAGATACCATCAGGTGTGAAAGCTGTATGGTTTTACCAGCAGGTTATGCAGCAGGGGTTAAAGAAGTGTGCGCCGGAGCAGAGAGGATTTGTTTACTGTTTTGTTTTGTTTTTTAATCATTTTTAGCACACAGACAATAGATATGCATGCTCTTGGGTTGGATTTGATAGACAGTTAACTGCAACAGTGATAACATTTACCGTCTCAATATATTTAATTATTTATTTTCCAAGTCCCATTATGTATCTATGTTCTGTGCACTAAGTCCATTGTTTCTCCCCTGCCAGGACTGCCATGCCATATGGGGGTTACGAGAAAGCAGCCAAACGGATGACCTTCAAAGTGCCTCAATTTGATATTTGCCCTTTGCTTCCAGAATCTATTGTGTTATATAATCAAAATTTCAGAAACAGACCCTCCTTCAACAGAACCCCAATACCTTGGATGCCTTCAGGAGAGTCCTCTGAGTACCATGCTGACATCAACCTGCCAAGAAGTGGTGAAACAGAAGAGCTGTAAATCCCTACCCCCAAAGTCTTTCCTTTTTTCTTAGATGTTTCTATGTGCAAGTTGCTAGTAAGGAGCTGAAAAGTGCAACTCTAGTCCTGTGAGTCCTTTCTTTATTTTTGCCCACAACCCCAACAAGCTCCTGGTGACTTCTAAACTTAACATTTACTGTGGTGTTAATCCATACCAGAAACAGGCTGAGGGAAAGGAGTTTTTTATTCTCTGGGGCATAAAAAGGCAAAATTAGGAATTCATTTTCTGTTTAGCAATGCTAAATGCTGCCTATCCGCTTCATAATAAATTTGTCATATATTCACAAGTAATAAAACACCCAGATGAAATAAATGAAATCTGCTTTTTCTCTTTAAAAATGTTGCTGAATCAGTTTGAGGATTAGTCTCACAACAAGGCTGTTAGCATGGGAAGAAAGATCTGGGAGTCATAAGATAGGCAGGTATACATCAAGGCACGTAGGTATACATCAAAGCGAGTTGGATATAGAGCCTGAGACTGAAGGTGAGGAATGATGTATTTGAGAGGAAATCACACAAGTAAACATAATGGCATTGGAAATAAAACAGCAACTAAGTCTCTCAATGTAACAGGCTGATTAAAGTATTTCAGTGTCATCTGAAATTCCCCAGTTCTCTGAGTATATCATAACCAATAGCTCAGTTTTCTTCAAGAAGGCAGCAGGTTGGAAGGGAGCAGAGGTACTTCCAAGTGAGATTACTTGCCTAGAGTTACACATCAAGCGATAAGAAGTCTTCATAACAACAGAAATACTTTTACATCACCACAGTGCAATACTTATTCAAATATGGTGCTTCACAGAATCACAGAATTGAAGGGGTTGGAAGGGACCTCTACAGATCATCTATTCCAACCCCCCTGCCAAAGCAGAATAGATTCAATCTCTTTTAACAGCTGTATCAATGCAACACATACAGGAAGAAAGGCAGGCACTGTGAAAAACAAATGAAGAACACTGGTTGTCTTCGTTCAGTGTTTTGTTTCATGGATATCTGCACTTCGACACACAGACTACTTTCAACACTGTATCCTGGCTCAGCCTGCACAGAGACTGGTTTGCAGTTCCTTGTTTTGCTGAATTCTTTGGATCAGCATTTCATCTTACAAACAGGGCTAGACAACTTATCTGCAGGTACAGTTTCCACTGAAGTACTTCTCATTTAGTTTTTCCTTCTTGATGAGAAATCCCTACAACAGTATAATTTTTTCATTGTTTGTGTAGCTACCAGGTTGCCTTTATTACTCTCCTCTAAAGGGCCAAGTCTACCCAGAGATTTCTTAAAAATTATGTTGTAATCAAGCTGCAGAAGTGATGAATGACAAGTTTCCTAAGCATTCTGCTGAAATTTATTATATGTCTTATTTAATGATTGAGACATGTTTAGAACTCTGTTTAGGGAGGAAATTTAAAAACAATAAGGTAATATTTATGTTCTCTGAAGAAGATTACACCAAAAATGAAAAAGGCTTTCTTTTTTTTTTTACCTTATCTGACACAGCACTTGAAGTTTGAATTGAAAAGACTATATAAGAAAGACTAAATAAAAATGCAGGGAAAGGTAAGAATTGTAGAAATAGCACAGTGCTGTCTGGTGGTGTATTTTCAAAGTTCCTTTGCACAAAGAGGAACAACCACCAGTGGGTTAAAGGAATAGATACACTCTTGAAGCTCTCTCTGGCTCATAACGTACTGCTAGACAGGAATTTTTGTCTGTGTGTGTCATTATTCCAAGCCCTATCTGGGGATAAAAAGTTGCAATGTGCTTGGAATTGGTATTATTACAAATTATCACTAACAGTGCTATTATTATTATTACTGCTACTATTACTAATATTCATACTTGTAAGCTAAGGGGATCCTTCAGTTTTGGTAAATCTGCTTAATGAGGCATATAGATCTTCTTTTGCCAGTACACTTTCAACCTCAAATCCTGTTAAGTGGGATTTATGTGCTTTAGCTTCTAGTACAAAATGGGAAATCTAACATAACATTTTGCAGAACAATTCAGCCAACTACCATCTTGCTGTTTTCATAGTTTAATGTATATTCTACTTCAATCATTACCCACTCTAATGTTCAAGGTGAGAAGAATCAGTAATCCAAATTCTGTCTCAAAAATCATTGGCACAATTCTGTTAATTTCAATCAGGCTTGCAGCAAATGTAATCAGTGCAGAAGTTTGTCCAAAATCATCAAATATTTAAGAGAATGTTAGTAGCTGCTTCTGCTCTTTGTTTTCCTTGGGCTATGATGTAGACTCACAGAAATCGCCTGTCGGGTACTTGTTTATATTAGGAATAAGAGGATTTTCTAAGATTTAATTACACTGGATTCCCCTCACAAACTAGAAGCTGCAGAATGGAAACTCAGTCATCTGCTCTTAAGCAGGATCATAGCAGTCACAGATAAAAAAGACCTAACAAGTTATTGTGCCCATCCTCTTATAAAGGCAGGAAACAGTCTCCTTGAAGAGGATGTAGTAGACATTAAGCTTATATTTCATGGAACAGCAGCCAGAAAAGAATTTAACATAGAGGGGCTGACCCATGAAAAGAAAGATTGGTTAAAATTTTGTGACATTCAGATTTTTAATTTAGAACAAAATGTTCTGACATTTTTATGTATTTACAGTACTATTTCTGGGAACATTATCTTCTTGTTTCCACACTCTGAAATGCTTCCTTCATGTAGTGTGACTTGTACGACGAAGAATCCAAGCCATACTGAAAACATGTATAAAAGTAGTCCCTACTTTTAATAGAAGAGTAAGTAATTTAACAAATCTCAATATTAATGCCCACAAATACATATTCATGTGTTTTAAAACCCTGCCAGAAGCTATACCTGATGTATAAACTGTAAGGCAGGCAGTGGCACAGTCGGTACACTCTTCTGCGTTGTGCAGAAGATCTTCCATTTGACTGCAATGTATTCCCTAACCAGAGACTTTGCATCTCATCACAGACTGCCTCATATGAGCAGCTCGTCATTAGTGGTGATGAGGATATAATTCACACAACTAACATCTAGGAGTTACATTTCATGCCGCTGTTGACAGAGCACTTAGAAGAGATGGCTTTGTCATTAGGCTTAGTGACTCTCAAAAATAAAAGTTTAGAACAGTTTCTATCTAGTAGTAGAACATGGCTTCACCTTGTTTGACTATGTTTTTCTTTATTAGCACTCTGAAAATATAAAATGTATTCATTTTACATTTAAGTACACACAAAATGTTACATATTCATTTTGCTTATATACAAAATGTATGCATACGTTTTATATATTCACATCTCTCCTACAACAAGGCTGGCATCAGGGAGACAGAGCTGAAAATCAATTGTTCTCTTACAGAGAAAACATGCTTGTACACTCCCCTAGTCTCTGCACACAGAGTACTGTCTTCTGGTGTAAAACTTGAACATTCATTGCACTAAAGACTTTTTTTCTCCTCCTTAGCTTGTCCTGACAAAAGTGTATGTTCTTTTCCCCAGAAGACTGACTGCCACAGGTGTGACCATCTGGCAAACATCCCACATCCAAAGGACTGCTCCTTGGCACAGCAAGCTGGTATGAGCACTTCTCTGGCAACTTACGAGGTTCACAGCTACCCATCAACAGCAGCTCGTGTGCTAACTCCTCTTGGATATGTCACTAGACAAGATTGCAAGCCAGACTGCTAGCTCAGAGCACATTAATATGTTTATATGCAATTTCATCTATGCCAAAGTCCTCAAATTGCAGCTTACAGGCTAGTTTAAACAAGTTGCTCTGTCTTGGAGGTGTGCCTGACCAGGACCACAGACAAGCAAAATTTGCAGATGCATGCAGAAATGGGATTCTGTGGAACCTTACAACTTCTGTGAACTACTGAATATGTGGGATTCAAGACATTTAATCATACTGACAGCATAATATATCTACTTGTTAAAGTATCTTCAGCTAGCATAATTAATTAGCTGTGTCTCTATGCTACGCCTCTTGCTCTCTATGTATTTATCACACAGGAAGTGTTGTCTTCTCCCTGATGATCATCTCCTGCTTGCAGTACGGCTTAAATGATACTCTAATGATTCTAAGTTCTTGTTTTGATATATAGTGTTAATACACGCAGCAAAGGGGAGAAGACTACATAAAACACTCTGAAGGAATGCTCCTACAGGTAAATTGAACCACTGCCACCTTAAATAAAATCTCAAATATAAACTTTCATTAAAATTTTCAATTAAATGTTTTAGAAACATCACTTACATAGGTGACTCTAAAAGTGATGCCTCCAATTTATTTCTGTGGAAACTACAACGGATACAAAAAGGACAATAAGACTAATTGATAGAACAAATTCTCAGCTACAAAAAAAAAGACTTTTCAGCACAGTCACCACCTTTTCTATGCATTTTACTAGCCTGTATAGCTATCTGGAACGTGGCTTCATGTTGCTGCTGTCACTGCTGAAACACACCACCCAATGCCTCACTGTGCTCACATCCACTGTCTGGTCTCCATAAACATTCAACAAGTGTCACTGAACATCAATGGGTGCCATTTTTGCTGAATGGAGGAATTTGATGATATACGTTTGCTTCCCGTGTGCTTCCATGTCAGACATAATTTTGTCAGACCGCCTCTCTTCTGCAATCTGTTGCACAGCAACAAAATGAAAGATCTAGTGCCACACCACCACCATCTGCCCCTGACATTGTGGGCCAACATAATAAAATAGGAGGCATTACTTTCGGATCATCCATCGTATGTTACATCAAAACTCTCAATGTACATTTTCCAACTTAAACAAACAAACCAACCGGAAAGCTCTTTTTCTTTTTGATTAACAGTAACAAAATTGTGCAAAGATTTTTAGTTTTAGAAGTCTGTTTTTCATTTATTTCTTGGAAATCTGGACAGGGAAGGCATGACAATGTTATGAAAGGCTGACAAATGCCTGAACTCTTCCGTGGCTCAGACATGAGCCAAGGACAGCATTGCTGTTTCACTCCTGGTCCCTGCATTTGGAGCTGGAGAGAACAGTGCAAGGAGGGCACTAAGAGCACTGAAAAAGGCTATCCAATAAGCAACTCTTTGTATTGCAAAGCATTTTCTGTGAAACATCCCACCATAGAAAGGGTAAATAAGGACTCTGTAGACCTCCCTTTCTTACCAGGGAAAGTTCCTGACTTAAGCACCAATCTCATTACACATTAGTCACCATGGGAAAAACAAAGTGGGCCCTGGAAGGACAAGGAACCAAAAAAAAAAAAAAAAAAGAGGAACTTTCTGCTGACCAGCCTAAGGACAATCTGTGGGCCATATCACACAAGAACTCCTTGCTCACAGATGCTGTACAAATTCAATTACACTGAAGAGAGCTTTAGTCTAACTCCACAGTGCCTGGATGAATAAATCAGATGAATAATTACTTCCATATTCTATTATAAAAACAGTCATATTATAATAGGCTCGAAGCTAGCATGGATTTGGGGCTTCATTATACCTACTCTCTCTAAATGTTTCTCTTAATTATCTCTGGTCCCCAGGAGAGGGTTGAGGCCTTCTTTATTTGCCCTCTCTCCCAGTATGGTTGGCTTGATTCCCAAAGCAAAAGACTGAAATGGAGTAGGAAGTTGCAATGAGCAAATAAGTATCTTTTCAAATGCACAAATAATGTTTGTATTATTTCAGTAGTGATAGAAATGTCAAAGCAGCAGCAGTGCAGTCTATTATTCCACAAGCAAACAGCAGCTAAGCAGACATCTATACATACTGTTCTCGTATGCCACATTTGCCCTGGGCAGAACAAAAGGTAGATCCAATATTTGGGATATATCTTACACATCTGGTATACTACTTAAGTTACACCTGAAGTTGGTAATCCTGGCATACAGACATACATCTTTTGGATAAAGAACTCTGGCACCACCTCATTTCTTTTGTCTTAAACAGGGCTCAACAGCTGGTTAAAAAAACTTTTTCCACAACTTACAGAACTGGTGGTATGCCTCCAGGGATTGTTACAGCATCTCCGAGACCTTGGGAACACTGAAATACAAGGGCACAAAGGAAAGTGTGTTAGCCCTCACATCTTCACGTTAGAGTCAGATAAATGAATTACAGTGTTTATCCAGGTTGTTTAATACTAGTAGGGAGCTATCAGCTGTTCAAGGTAAGGGCACTCCCCCCAGTCATCTTCAGTCTATCTACACGCCCAATCCCAAACTGATAGGAAAGCAGCTGTTTGCTCCAGTGAGCTTGAAATCACTAAAAATACTGCTGTGAGTCAGTATTTTATTAGTACGCTACACTGGTAACAGGAAAACCACAAAGTGCTGCTAATGCAAACCAAGGAATGGGAACTTAATACTAATATTACACATTCAGAAAACCAAAAAACAAATTTATTCAAGAAGTGCTTCAAATTCTCACAGATATAATTGATGCCCACATTACCCAAATGGACAGCGTTGAACGTGTGATGCTATGGCTCTAACCTGAGCAAGTCCAGCTCTAACATGAATCACATCCAAACTTCTGGCAGACATGGCCGTGTCGGCCTGTTCCCTTCAGCTGCAGTCATATCCCACAGAGCTCATACCGCACTTCACAATCTTTAGGAATTACACATGCTCTGCAAGCACACTTAATTTGCCTCTGGCAAGATGAAGACACCTGCATCCAGGCAGCTCCATCCAGCAAGCTCCTCTGCAGAGGTGCTCTTAGGGCTCCTCTTTAAGGCGCTGATCCTACAGTAAACTGCTTTGGCTAACAAGGCCAGCTGCCCAGAGCACAGCCACCTCTGCAGTGACACGGCTTCCCGGGGTTCAGCCACCCCACAGGCACACGGCATCACTGCTAGCTACAGTCTGCCTTCTGCTCCTTGCTGCAGGGCTCCTTCCCAACGAGGGAGTTAGCTCACAAGCTGACGAACATCCCTCTCTTTCTGAGGGGACACTAGGTTAGGCCGCCCTGCCCTGAGAAACGTGGCCCAGAGAGCAGCTGGCGCTGCCATGAGCTGAGGGGAACACAACCCGGCCCGGGCAGAGGCACGGTCAGGGCGCTCTCCGAAGTCTCGCGAGGGGAGGCGTCCCGCCGCCGGCGCGGCCCGGGGCTCTCGCGGGAAGATGGCGCTTCTCGCGAGAGGCGACCGGCGCGGCTCCCCGTAGCTATAGCAGCGGGAGATGAGGGCAGTTCAGGGGAGGGAACGCCGTGCGTCGCGGCGGGACGTCTGCAGGTAGGGATTGATCACCCCGAGGCTGCGCTCGGTGCCCGCCCCTTATCGTCTCGGCACGTCTCCGCTGCGGCTGTGCGTGACTATGGCTGCGGGAGGGTGCGGTGCCCCGTCCCGGCTCCGTCCCTCCGGGAGCCGCGCGGGAGCAGGAGGCCGAGGCGTGCTGGCTGAGGGGTCGGGGCGGCCGGGTGCCTCGCTCGGAAATAGTTGCGTTCCGCTCCCGCAGAGATAAAAACAACAAAAACCCGGTGAGGAGCTGCTCGTGCGTGTGCCCGGAGCAGTAGCAGCGGCTGTCCCGGCTCCGTGCGGCAGCGCAGCCTCATGGGTGGCCGCGCGGCCTGGGCAGCGGCCGGCGGGGGATGGCGTGGGCTGGGGGGGCAGCCCTGGGGCCGCGCTATAGCGGCTCATGGCTCGCTCGCCGCCGGTCCAACTTCTCAGAAGTTGTGGCGAGAAGCTGCTGCTTAGCCCCGCTGTTGCGTTTGCTCTGGCGAGGCTCGAGGGAGGCTAAAGCATGCGGTTGTTTTTACTTTTAAAGCCAGAAGTTGTCTGCTCCTCCGAGATTTGATGCCGTTTGAAGCCCTTTGTTGAGGAGGAGGATTACGTGTGGGGATTTGAAGGATTACGACCCTAAATATAAACCACACAGCGCTCACCTTCTGCTTTCAGAAAGTTGCAGGCACGTGGCTTTCTGGTCTCAGCAGAGGGCAGCTGCCCTGAGTGTGAGAGTGGCCGACGGTGCACGTGAAAGGAATCCAAGGAGCTTTTCAGGTTTCAGAGCAAATTATCTGTGTTAAAATCGTGAAGAAAACACACACGTAGAATTTGGGAAGAGCAATCATAGAATCTCTTGTGAGGCTTGAAAGAAACAAGTGTACACTGAAAGCAAACTGCTCTGAGAGTTTGTGTTGTTCTTCAGACTTGAAAATGAGTCCAGGAATGAAAGTTTCATTCTGCAGAACGCACAAAGTTCGATAGAAGCCTTGAAAAATAATAGCAATTTAGATAGGCACATGCGTGTTGGCGTGCAAAGAACTGAACTGAAGAGATAATCGCAACTTGTTTTTAAAAATGATGATTAGAAATGTATTGGGGCTTAAAAAATGGATGCGTCTTTGGAAATCAGTCCTCGCTTAAGAAAACAGAAATAATTTCAGTGTACTGGATGCTCCTTAAATTCTATTCCAGTACCTGGTTGAAGGTGTGTCTAAGCGAGCATGCTGTGTGTTATTTATACTGAGTTAGAGAAGAAGGTTTTTTCTCCCAGCTCAGCAGTGCCTGTCAGGAAGCCTTTCTGCTCCTGTTCTTGCAGCAGGGGATGGGAGAAGGGTGCACTTGCTTTGTTCAGTGTAGATAAACTTGCAGGTTTCTTGGTGAACCTGGAAACTGTGCTGCTGATGGCTGTAAAAGTGTTTCAGTTCATCTCTTTCAGTCAGTGCATGTAAAATTATGTCAGCTTTTTCTCTCTGTTCTGGGTTAGCAGTCTATTTTGGGACTGTCATCACGAGTTCATTAAAAAGGATAATGGAACTTAAATCCTTCTTTATCCAGTACCAACGATGTTATTAGGCATTACATTTTCTGTGAATTTTTACGGAGAGTACATAGAAGAGAAAGTATTTGTATTTCTCAGTTTTTAGGGCTTCGTAAAAAGAAAAAAACAACAAAAAAACCCAAACAAACAGTGCTACCTAAAGCTAAATAACAGCATCAGAGCACCTATGTGTTATAGGAGGTTCTGTCCACAGTGATCACTATTGAGGCTCCATTTCTGTGTAAACTGAGTCAGGAGGATGAAAGGGGGGGGGGGGGAAAAAGAGTAGCTGTGACTTTTTATTACTGTATGCTTGACTTAGAGTTCAGATCCAGTAAAAGTACGCTGTGTGAGAGATGTGCTTGTTAGTGTTTGTAGAACTTATTAACCTTTTTGTTTTTCTCATGTAACTCTGTGAAATTTAAATTCCTTACATGTCTCTCACTTTCATAACATGTTCTACTTGTGTTAATTCAAGCAATTTAATTTGTTCAACAAAATATTCTACTTCTTGCCTTTGTCCAAGCTTTGCCTTTTAATTTACTTTTCAGTCAGCTGCAGCTGCAGTCACAGTTCCAAAGTTGGAGTGCATTTCCATCACTGAAGGCCATTTCTTTGCACAGATGTGCAGTGCCTGATGGCAAGAGGAGCAACAAGAAATCTCGATGGTGACTTCTGAGGAGTTTTAATCATCTTGCACAAATCTGTCTTTTTCTGCTAATTGCAAGTCAAATAATAGGCAGGCTTTAGTCTTTAAGATTTTGTCTTCATCTGTAGGCAGCCTCTTTTCCTTGGGCTTTCGCCTTCTAAGGCTACTAGAAGGAACATCTGGCTGCAGTCTTGATACTTCTCAGGTCATGTTAGGCAATGGATAGGTCTCTTACTGTGTCTTCTGACAAGCAAGCTGCGCGTGTGGTTTATTCCTTTCCCTTCTCTGTGTTACATCACTTGATGCGTGGTGTTTCCTGTTCTGTGACCTGAGAAAATGCAGTGATTTAGATGAATCTCACCAGGCTTTATCTGTGGGACATGGGGAAAATGCTGTGCTGAAATAGGATATTGCCCAGTTGTGCAATTTTGATTCTATAGCTGGATCAGTGATGGGTCCCTTCCAGTGTGGGAACATTGTTCCTCTGGTGCTTTCTGGTCTGGGGTTGGGATCCCAAGGAGGAACTTGCTTATCAGTCCGAGTTACTTTGCTGAAGTGAATTGTAATGGTGAATTTTGAGCTTGATGGGAAATGGGCAGAGCCTGACAGAACAATGTGCAAATGCCAAAACTATCAGATAGTAATAGCTAACTTAATTACCAACCAGTTTAGAACTAGTAACCTGGGGGTGGAAAGCTCGATATTCCATTACCCGTCCTCTGATCTGTCTGTATGTTGTCTTTAAAGTCCCTGTAGTCTTCTTAAACAGAACGTGCAGTAAATATTGAACATCATTTGCACTTGAAAAATGCTGTAACACTGTCCATTCCATTTGTCTGCTGTGCATGTGAGGACATGGCAGTTAAATATAGCACCAGTTTCTTACCCTGCCTGGCTTTTCATGAGAAACCCTCATACAAACCCATTCATATAGCAAAATCCAGCATTAGCTTAAAACCATTAACAGGGAAACTATTGCTACCATTAACAGAAAATGAATCTGCAGAGCTAAGTAGCGTTCTGGGAGTTATTAATACCTTGGGCTGATGCTGAGAAAGTGAACTTAAATGAAATATCATTAGGAGCTGAGTCATCCCTTCTGCGTGTCAGATCCAGCTTTGTATTTATCTGTGGAGGACTTCTCAGAGTATATTATTATTACTGTACGTCAACTTCATTCGTTCTTCACAGCGTATCTTAATGTGTTCAATGCTGTAAAAAGTGGAAATTATTTCTATTCCGTAGATTTCATGAAATAAGTTCAGCAAGATGTTTTAAATAAGCAGGAGGAGAACGTAATCAATTTTTCCATTCACTCTGAGGTAAAAGGTTTCTAGGCAACCGGCTGAAGAGGAAGAGGTTAAGAAATGTAAATCCACGTTGTTCTCAGTTTGTAAGGTTATTAAAACAAGTTACTGTTTGCAGGACATAGTTCCTGTGAGCTGCAGAAAGAACAAAATTTACATTCCTATGTATTTTGATTGTGTCTTTTTATTCCTTATCCCTTTTCCACCGCAATGAAAGCGCTGTGTCTGTACCGAGTGATCTGCTAACAAATCAAGCCATGTAAGGGCTGAATTTTCCTATTTCTCCCTCACTAAAAGTGCAGATCCGTTCTTCCTTTACCTGACCATCAGTTTTCCTTTATATCTACAGGAACATAATTATTTTTGAGATATCTTGATTTTTATTTGAAAATGTTGGAAACTGGACCAGGGATGGGTAAAAACTGACCTTGCTCAGGTGCTTCTGTGGGCAGTGTAAAATAGAATTTGTTGTCTCGTTTACTACTGAAGTGAGGCTTATATGATCATGCTGTCTTGCAGAACTTTTGTCCCGTTTGTTTTCTCCCTCCCCACAGTTTAGGGGAGCACCTTCCTTTTTTGCATGGCATTTCTGGTCTACTGAACATGATTGGTATCTGCTCTGTAATTCTTAACACTCCTTTACGTTGTATACATTTTCCAGGACTTCTGTCATTAAAAGCAAATGTTGGCTGTCTGATTCTTATTTATTTATTTATATTGGAGGAATATTGGATGTTTAAAATTGGAGGAATTGGATTTTTAACATTTAGACCTTATCTGTAATTGTTTCCCTCTTTTGAACACGTCTGCAGGCATGAAATAATACTGTTTTGTGTAGTGTGAGAGTTCACTGAATTGTGCTTGCCTGTAAAAGGACATGAACCATGCTGATCTTTTGCTTCATTATTTTGCAATCTGCCCTGGCTTGTTGTGATTGCTGGAATTCATTTGATGTGTAGACTTGGTCAAGCTTACAGTCCTCACTTTTGAAGGCTAGAATTACATTTCTTCTTTTGGAATTGCTTTTTCTTGTCATCTCTAACAATCTGGGTGTTTTGTTTTGTTTTGTATAAAACTCAGCTGCTTTCTTCCCCTATTTCAATAGAGACGGTGAATCTGTTTACTGTAGCCACCTATTTTTGAGCTGTAATTAAGCTTATAAGATGGTATAAACCTTCTTGGCACAAAGTAGGGCTTTTTTACGTGTATATACATTGCAAATAAGCAGTAAGTAATTGCTGTGCCAAAGGTTAATTATGTCAGTGGCAGAAGCAGTTAGGATGATCCATAAATAACAAATGATCATGAATTAGTGTCTTGTCTAGAACTGGTTGGTATTGTGCAGTTTGTCTTACTCACATTTACGTAGGACTGCACGTTGCACACTGTGTCTGGGGAGCAATTTGCAGATAAGAAGCCTTTGGGTAAAAGGAAACCGTGTATGTACTTATTTATTTATTTAATCTTTGTGAAACTTGGTTTGGCATTTTACTCTCTTAAGCAAATACCAGCTATCTTATTAACTATGACAGCTGTAAAATATAAGTGGGTATTTGTAGTAGATAATGTTTGGTGCGTGTAGTTCTTAATGTTATACTTCAATGTGATTTACTGCGTTTTGACATTTGTAAGTAATGAATGGGCTAAAAATACAAATGAGTGATTCATATACTGGAGACTGTTTGAAGAGGAGAATTATTCTGTAAATGCTTCCGTGAAATGTTAAAATAAAGGTATTCTGGGAAGAAGTTAATGAGGGAAGAGTGTCACAAAGAATGGGATAATAGCATTCTTTCTAAGCCTTCTACTGCTTTTCCCAGTGGAATGGATCCATGAACAACAGCTAATGCACAGTGGTACGTGACCTTTATTATGACATGGAAGCAGGTTAATGTGCTCACTAGTTCTGCAAATTATTCAAGAAAATGGGCCATGGAAGGGAAAGAAAAAAAAAGTTGATTGTGTGTTCTTCCTGTTGTCTGAAAGTTTTTCATTATACTCCGAGACATGCTAATAAATACACAGCGAATTTCCATAAACTTGTAATTAGTCACGTACAGTGTTCTCTGTGCTTTAGGTTCTCTTTTAGAGTTATTATTATGAAACATGCAGTACTTAAAGTAGACGATACATGGAGAGTTTGTGTACATACATTTGAAATTATTAAAAAGAAAAATGCCAACAAAAACTTGAGAATCCTTTTTATTATGGGTGCTTTATAGACTTGAAATACAGATGTAATTATTATTATTATTATTATTTTTTTTTTTTTTTATGGAGAGACAGGAAAGAATGTTGCAGTGTGAGCTGAGCAGTGCTGCAGGATGAGCAGCAGTTTCCACTGGAAGTGCTGTGTAGGTCCTCCTAACTTGTTTGAATTCTCTAGGCTGGACAACTTCCTCTTGTTTTTCAGGAAAATCCTTAAAATGCAGACATGCAGTTTTAGATGCTTCTTTTAAAAATGTGTCATTTTAGGAAAGACCACACAAGTAGGGAATGTTATTTTCCTGTTAGCAAAACAGCATTGGTATCATCTTCTCCTTTTAGATGATTGGGTTTTAGGATGGGGGATTTGATGCAGAAATTATCCTTTTTTTTATTATTATTTTTTGAGAAATGCTTATTTTTCCTAAACAGATAGGAGGAATAGGATAGGTCTTTCTTTTTGATAGATGCAGAAGGATGGTTTAGTGATTTATTTCTGCAGTCAGTCCATTTGCTGTTAACAATTATCATCTGTGTTCAGTGATACAGTTATCACGTAAATTTAGCTATTTGCCCCTTGTCCCTTTCTTTGTTCATTTTTTTGCTTGTACTCAGTTCTCCTCTGCCTGTTTGGTTGGTGTCACAGCTGAAAAGATACCTGGGCAATTTCACTGCATGCAGTCCTTGCTCGGGTAGGAACTGGCAGCATTCACAGACAGAAAAAGTGGTGGAGCCCTGTCATCTTGATGAGAGCAGAGAGCTCTTCTATGCTTAAGGATAAAGAGTGACATTTTCAAGTTGAAGTTGCTTTACCTGACTGTGCACTGGGAATGTCTCTAGGCAGAAGCAGCAGAACTGGCAGGATCTTTTCCAAGATTACTGTGCAAAGGTATATGTGAGGGTTTGGGGGGGGACAGGTGGAAAACAGCTGGCTCTTGTGGTGTCGTGCCCAGCTGAATTGCTTCACTTCACCAAATACCCGTCTTCAATATCAGCTAAGGGCATCACTTACACATTTATGTATCTCTTTTTTCCTCTGATGAGGGAGTGTATGCACTGTTTGTACAGGAGTTAGGATTGATAAGTCTTTATCAATGAATTTTAACCTTTGGAAGATTTTATCTCATGTGTACACATACATGTATAAATCAAAAAGTATATAAAACAGAGCTCCAAAGCCTATAATAAGATTTCTACTCAATCATAAAATTTTCAGATGCCCTTGAATGTTTTTGTTATCTGTGTTTTCATAGTAGAAAACATGAAATATCTGAATGGTTTTACTTGAAATTTAGCTGTCCCTGGCTGTTTAGGAAATTGTTATAACAGCAGTTGTGCTTTTTCCCCTCATGTCTCTAATCCTCCACTTTATTTCTGTGGTATCTGTGAGAAAGCACAACATTGTTACAGGCTGTTCAGGCATTTCCCTTCCTCTTCTTATTCCTGCTTGTCTGGAATTAATTTGAATAACCTGAATGCTAAATGCCAGGGCCCATATTGTTATGAGAAGATGTGAATTAATCATTGTATTGTAATTGCTTATAGTTGTGAATGGCTGTGACCAGTGTTCAGATACTTCAGTATAACGAATTACAGTGTTTACTTCAATGTAACCATGGAAATACACTTCTTGGTGAGCTCTGATAATTTTCAGTGGCATATCCTGGTATTCTAAATAAGAAATTCTCACTGCTATGTGATCTCTAGCTCTTGAGCTGATATGGGAGTGCCAATAGATCTCTGCTCTAAATAGGATATTAATGCAGTCATCAAGTCATAATAAATTCCTCACTTGGTTTGTGAAAATCACTCATAAATAAGCAGCAGGAACCTATGTTGTGAAGCATGTGTAATATTTTATGAATTTGTGGGCATAAACTAAGATACTAGAGGGTTGGATAGAACCCTGAGTACTTGACCTGAACTAATGGTCATGCTCTGAGCATAACGTCAGACTGGAGATTTCCTCCGAAGTCCTCTCTAGCTTCAGTTATTCCGTATTTCTGGTTTACTTGTTCATCACACTCTTTTTCAGCATACTTTAAAAGTATGAGCTGATCATGAGAAAGGCAAAGTTATAGGAATTAACACAATTAATGACATTTTGTGTAATTACTCTGTCTTCATTAAGAAGTTAGTACCAGCTGAAAGTTACAGTGTGAGGTGGGAGGGAAAGAATCTCATTTCTAGTAATATTTTCTTGATGAAACTGGTCCAAGACTTAAGGTCAGTTTGGTTTTAAATATCTGTTTTACATTTCAGTGTTAGCCTTTGCTATTGGAGGAAGATCAGACTGCTGATTTTCATTTGAGCATTTGTAAGGACAGCTCGAGGTTCAGGGCCTGGCTTAGTGGAGCCTCTGGTGCTACGAGGTTTTGTTCCACACAGCCACTATACTCCACCAAATTATACTGAGCTGAGGCAGGTGTTGATGTTTTCTGCTGAGAACGTGTTAGATGAGAGCCATCTGCTTGTTTTGGACTGTGCATGGTGACGACTGTAAAGTAGTTCAAGAAATAATTTGCTGTACGTTTTCACCCTCTCATTGATTGTGGTGTTATTCCTTCCCACCTTGAGGACTGTGATTAGGTAGGCAATAAATAGAATTTTGTTGTAGAAATGATTGCTTGACATTTCTTACCTCTGTCCATTCATATTGTTTAGAGGTGTAGTTATACAATTGTAATATTTATGCTGTCATCCTGTCTTCTAAGGAGCAACAAGGAACAAACAAAAAAAACAGCCTACTGAATATGAAGGTTGGTGTTGTAAAACTAAAGAGCAACAGCCTGTGAAGAGCTTTTGGGAAAACTCTTGATCTTCAGGAGGGTGATAAATCCTCCATCACTTTTAATGAAAGGCTGACAGGAAGACCATCAGATCCTTCATGTCACAAGCAGTTTACCATCTCAGAAGGGAAAACAAAGTCTCATGAAGTTTCACAGTCTGTTTGCAGCAGTAGCTGGTAGGTTGTTACTTTTGACTCCTATACAGAGCGATTTTCACTCCCCACACTTCTGAAAAACTGTTCTTTGCTTTTTTTTTTTTTTTCCAGTCAATTTTGGAGATGGTTTTATGACTGAGCTATGAAGACTTCCCTGAAAAACAGTGCCTCATAGTTTATTATGTTGGCTCATGATGCGTTGGCAGTAGAGGTTGACCTTCCTGCCGATACTCTGTTCCATGTTGTTGCTGTGTGACAGATGGCAGCAGAGGGGCAGTCTGACATGATGGCATCTGACGTGGAAGTGCGTGTGAAGCAAAGGTGTGGAATGGAATTTCTCTGTGTGGAAACATCTCCGCCTGTTGATGTTCGTCAGTGCTTACTGAATTTTGCTGGAGACCAAGCAGTGGCTGAGAGCACTGTGAGGTGGTGGGTGGCACATTTCAGTAGTGATGACAGGAACAGTGGGGTGCCTCCACTGTATAGATGTTTAGGAGCGCAGTATGCAGGTTCTTGCTTGTGGTGGCTGGTGAAAATGCACAGCTAATGGTGGTGACCATGCTGAAAAATAGTGTTCTGCAGCTGAGAATTTGCTCTATCAAATAATTTTATTGTGCTCTTTATATTTGTTGTAGTTTCCGTGGAAATAAATAGGAGGCATTACTTTTGGAGGGACCTACATTGTAAAGGTGTAATAGCTTCAGTGGAGCGCTATGCATACAAGTCTAGACAGGACTGATGTTGCAACCCTTTAATTCTGGCTTTTGAAACATGTTATTGTACCTTTTTATATTCATAGGATCTTCCAGAAAAAGCTCTTGGTCAAATAGTTACATTCATCCTTTTTTTTTTTTCTCATGTTTTTGCTTTTCAAAGCAAAATCTAATTACTTAATAGTTCCTGAAGTATTCGGCACTGTTTGCATGCTATAATCATCCAAATCACTTTGGAGACAGAAAACAGCATTCTTCTGCCTCAGCATCATTCACTTATGTCTTTTGATTTCTGAATTCGAGGAGAGAGAGGAAGCATATGCATCTGTTTGCTAGTTATCTGCATGTTTCTTGGAAAAAGCAGTGCCTTTGTCTAATCTTTTGACTTATTGTCACAACTTGTTTATCTTTTAGCCCTCTTGGCAGATTGCTGCATTTGAAATCATCGTTTTGAAAACTGGAAGTTGGAATGAGAAAACTGCATCAGTGCCAGAAATCCGTGTGTCGTTTTTATAAAGAAACACATCTCAGTGGACAAAATATCAGTATGTTTCTGTAGTTTTAAGGCAAAATTGCTTTGGAAGTTCTTGAGTCATTAGGGAAATATTTCTCTATTGCTCGAGTTACTGGAGGAACTATATGGAATTTAGAGTAGGATGAAGTAGAGCAGTACTTGTGATCTTCTCAGTACTTAGTAATATCTGTTTTGCTTCTGCAGCTCGACTAAGTTCTCTCTTACAGGCAGAAGTTCCTCTAGAGGGAATTTCTGTGACATCTGTGGCTGTTGCAACCTGAAGCTACAAATAAAGTTTGGAAGTATGGATATCTTTATATCTGGAATCTGTTTTCTTGTGGTTTCTGACTTGTGAATTTCCCACTGAGTGAAGTAGTAGGAAAACACGTTTGCTGAAACCTGATTTCTAGATACAACTGGAGTGCCAGCACTGAAAGCTTGGTGTTCTAAAGGATGAGGGTTTTGTCACGTAACTGCTTACTTAACTGTTATGTTTTGGTCAGAAATAGAACTTGGCCTAGTAGAAGAGCTGATCAGATAGAATTGCTGGACAAATTTACAGTATGCATGTTTGAAATGGCAGATTTTCAAGATATACTATTAAAAACAATAATATTATTTAAGTAATTGGGAGATTAATATTCTAAGCTTACATATTTTTACTTTATGCTAAGTCTGCCTTGTTTATTAAGTATGGTGTTATAGCTTTCTTACTTGGCTCTTTCAGGTACATTAAAGTGAGGTAAAGAAAAATAAAGAGAAAAATAAAAGTTATTGAGTGTGGTATTGGTTTCCATCATTTGTGAGCCTTTGAGCTGTGTTTGCTCTTTGTATTTGATTGTTTTGGACAACTGAGTGAAAAATGCAAGAGCTACCACTATAAATTAGAATCTGTGTAGCCCATTTCCTTGTGCTGATAGTAATCAGTGAAGGGATTTCAGGCTGTCTTCCAGTTCACTCATTTTATGCTTCTGAAGCTCTGAACTTTCACCATCCTTTTTTTTTTTTTTCTTCTCCCCACTGCTTGCTTCCCAGAATTGCTTTATTTTCAAGTTTTATGGAGTTCTGTTCTCCTTCTTGCCCTCAGTCTTACAGCAGAATTGTAGGCACTCATTCTTTTAGGTTTGTACCTGTTGCTAACAATGCTCATATATTTGAACCTTCCTCCTAACAAATTCCTCCTGTATTTGATCTTGCCTGCCTTATTGTTTTAATGCATTTGTAGAAGTAAGTGACAGCAGCGAGAATGGTTATTTATGAGTTGGCTTGGATACTTGAGGAAGGGCCTTTGTTTAGGCTTGCATCACTCATACTGGTCAAGCAGTGTGAACCGTGGCCTAAAAAATACCTAGAGAAAGATCATAAAAACCACAGGAAATCCAGAATGCCGTCTCTTGTTACTGTGTGGTTTTTGTGTTTTTGTTTGTTATTATTTTTAGCTGACAGTATAGGGATATCCCAAACTAGTACCTGCACCCATGTAATAATTATTGTTTCTGACGAGCCTGTCCTCCATTAACAAGCCTAATCTTTTTAAACTAAATTGTATTTTGACTTAGGCAACTTTCTGTGGTAGAGAATTTCACAATCTGTGATGTATTGTAGATTTGTTTCTCTGTACTTGTTTTTTAACTTCTGGCCTCACAATTTCTTTGCTTTTCAGATCACATTATTATGAAATAACACAGAATCATTTGTGATTTTGTAGACCTCCCTTGTAGACCCCCTGATTCTCTTCTTAATTAGCTGTTCTTTTCATCTTTTCAAGCTGTATGTTTTTCAGTTCTACCTTAGTATTTCTGGGCTGAAATGGCAAGAATTATGTTCATATATGAGAGCAGAGCTTTAGAAGGGTAATGGCTTTATGCACGTACTACTTGTTAATTTTCTCTTCTCCACTAAGGTCTCTGTGAGGTCTGGCTATGGGATCATGTGACCTTCATACAGTCTTTGATGCATTCCGATTTTTAGCACAATTACCCGAAATCTCTGACTGCAGCCTTGTTCTTTGTGGGGGATGTCAGCCTTTATTGGGAGTGAATTTGTGTTTAATGATCCCACACGGCTTTTTAGGTTCCTTGTGGAAGGCGGTTTTAGTGAGGCAGCGTGTTGTCAAAGTTCTTCTGTCTTTGCCCTGGCTCTAGATTAATTCTTGCTGTGCCCAATTAGGCAGGGATAATGAACATCTGTGTCTCCAGAAGTAATAAGGTTGGCAAAAGTTGTGTTTACTCAGTAAAATATAAACACATTTTTTAAATTGATCTGTGGAAATTATCTAAGTTTCTAAAGTGCAATCACTTTAAACTTCACAGTTTTAGAGTAGCAGACTTCAGAGCTGCAAAACTCCTGACTTGTCCAAGGGGAAATAAATATAAGTGAGAGCAAGCTGACAGGTTTGGTTTCCTTGGTGAATGCGGGCTGTTGCATAAGACAGAAAGATGTTGTTTTTTTCCTTCTTATTTTAGTAATCAGGTTTGGTTTATGTTCAAATAGTTAAGCATGGGTGGGTTGGCATTACAAGGAAGATGACACTTAAAATTTTAAAGGAATGGGCCACTACGACTGTAGTTTCCACTCTGTCTTTATTGCATCACTTGATGTTCCAGCTTTCCCCATAAATTGTGTGTAGGTATGCAGGCGCACGTTTGTTACAATGGCAGTTGACTTCTTTTTATGGTACTGCTTTTTCACTGGGATAAATGTCTAGAAGTAAGGCTTTCTCTGCCAAGGAAGTGGCCGACGATTTATCATCTTTGTATGTAAGCAGGCAGTATTCATTTGCTGTTTGAAGTTTTTAAATTAGTTGAGATAAAGTCAGCTCTCAGTATGTTTTTTTCACCTTTAGTTTTTCATGGGAATGCTGTGTTATGTCTTTGGCCCAGAGATCTCTGCAGGTTTACTCTAGCGTGGTATCACACAGGAAAGCAGAATGGATGGACAGAGTGGCTTGGTGTGCTGGAATATTGTAATACTGAACCAGGAAGAGAATTCTGGCTGTTCCAGTGCTGTTACATCACTGGATCGGTGAGAAGAGGAACCAGACCTTGGAAAGGGTGTTTTTTGTTTGTTTGTTTGTTTGTTTTTCCATTACATTGAGTTCTTATGAATTAACAGATAATCCTGCTGATGTTTCTTGTGAGGATATCTATATGCGAGAGAGAATTTAGTTTTAATTCAGAAACTGACCTGTGTATTTCATTCTTTCTCTGGACATAGATTAATCAACAGTAATTTCTAGTTAAGAGTTCTGACTACATAGACAGGATGAAGCTGAGCTAAAACCAGGTGTAAGCAAACACAGTGAATATAGCTGAATACAGGCACTAATTTGGACTGAATTCTGGTGTGGCTGTGAATAAAGCACAAAAGCTAATCCTACAATGGACTGGTGAACATGAAATAAAGGAGCTCTTACATTTTTCCTAAAGATCATGTTAGGAGCCTGCATCTGTGTTTCTTATTATTTTCAGTGGATGGACTTTCAGTGAATGGAAATCGCTGCGACATGAAGCAGCAGTAGGAATCGCATCTGCAAGGTGTGCCTCTCACCATGTTAAGTTTCCTGAACACGTTAAGTTCTTGAGCTCTTGGTTGGAATTACTATATTAAGGAAGCTGCAGTAATTAGTCCATTTCAATTAAAAGAAAATCAAACATGGTTGTTATTTAGTGTCGCTTTCAAAATGTATTGAATGCCAGCCCACTTTAAATTGGCCGATAAAGTGCAATGTAATAGTGATTGATGTTCAGTATTGCTAACAGGATCAATAAAAAGTGCAGTTACTTTTGGAACATTTCTGTTAGTTTCCTATTTGTGCATCTTTTTTAATATTGTCTAAAGCAAAAAGCAAACAGAACCCCAGATCCCACCAGTTGAGACCTCGATATTTGTCCTTATAACTTTACTTCATCAGGCAAAATGTGGTAAGCTGTGAATCAGAGACAGAACAGTTACAGCGTTGGTCAGCATCTTAAATCATGATAAGTTAGTCTTTTACCATCATTCTTTTGCGGGAGGCAAACCAAATTACATCTGGAATAGCATTGTTACGCTTTTTTAATAGCTATTGTGTTTGAACTATTACCTAGATTCAACCAGATAATTTCCAGAAGTTAAATATTAATTTATCATCATAACTTACAGGTAGCATTTCCATTCTTCAGTGTTAAACTGGCTGGATATTTCTCTGCCTTTTAGGAAGCATTACCATAAAATTCTACAGTGTGTCTGACAAACGGTGGGCAGTCTTAGAAGAACTGTTCAGTGTTTGAGATGATTTTGCATCCTAACTGTTTTGTATTAATTTGCAACTGTATTGTTCTGTCCTATTTATTTTTATTTTTGATCTCTGTTGTTTATGCAAAGGTGGATTTATTTTTTTTTCCAGTAAAGTAAAGAATTAGAAGGCTGTGAGTATGCTTAGTGTATGCAGAAGACAATGAACAGTTTTCTGGTTTGTATAACCACTGTATATTTTTTGTGAAAAGAAAATAAACAGTTTGGGTTCATGATAAATACCCTTCAATAGACTTGAGTAATCATAGGTATTAGTCATCTGGCAAAAATCAGCAGAGCTGTGCGAGAGCTGCTGTTATCTTTAAACTTTTGTCTTCCTGCTCTTTGTTGCTATTTCAAAATAATGAAATCAAACATTTAAATCTTAAGCTGCCATGTACACATGTTCTGTGATGGGGCTGTATTAATATGTAGTTGAATTTTGGGCGATGACAACAAGTAACATTCCTCAATGTGATGGTGTAACAATGTAGGAATGTACAGAAGGCACTCTCCTTTTGGGCGCTGCGCAGTCAGAATAAATACATAATATATAAGAATAATAGAGCCAAAACATCAGGAGTATCATCAGTGTCAGGTTTTAATTTAGTTTGTATTTCCAGTCCCATCTTCAGTGTTTTACTGTCTGAGAGAAGACTTTCTCTGTGTGGCTTTTGAAGTAGAAATAACCACCCAGACTGGAGGTGCCTGCTTTTTACTTGCAGCTTTCTGGGAGGCCTGCTTGGCCTGTGCTGCTGCCGGTGTAGTTCTACCTGCAGTGTCACTTTTTTTTTCTGATCAGCAGCGTGATTTTGTAAGATGTACTTGATGGCATGTACTGTGAAAATGTCTTCAAAACATTAGCAGGAGAGGGCGTACGAGTGAACAGCAGTTAGCACAGGAAGAAAATAAAAAACAGAGAGGACCTGTAAGTTGGATAGCAAGTCTGAAAGTAACATTTTGCATATGTCATAGTATGTTAAGCTGTACCTGGTGAACTGCATCCTGTGATCTATTTACAAAAGCAAAATCTGCGCCAACAAAAACAAAGACTCCCAAACAAACAAAATCCCTCTCCACCCAGTTGGCCAAAGCTATCTCAGTACCTGTAGCTGTTATTCAAGATGCTGGAAGACGTACAAATAAAAAAGCAGAGGCAGGGAAGGAGGCAGAAAATGATATAGTCTCTTCCTTGTCTTCAGCATTTTGAGCAAATTATTATATGAAACTCATGTAAACAGTACAAGCCTCTGAAAGAGAACAACAGCATGAGTTGTAGTCCCCAGAAATTTAGGAGAAGTGAATCATCAGTTGAATTTTCTTCTGTAACATGATAATAAGGCCACTGAATTGACAAGAAAATGTTAGTGAATGTTAGTATCTTAATGTTAGTGAGGTCTCTGCCACTTTTCCATGCAATAATCTTATCAACAAGTGGAGAAATGTGTAATGAAAGAAAGTATGGTAGAGTAGGAGTGAGACATGTTGGGTGACTGTGCACAGTGGGTGCCTATTAATGATTGTCTGTCAGAATGAAATGCAGTATTGAATGGGGATCCAGCATGGTCTGCTGCATCTGTTCTTGTTCTGGTTCACTTCAGTGTTTTCATTAATGACCTTGGTGACAGAATAGAGAGTGTGCTTTCTAAATTGTTTCACTAAAAAAATGCCCCCAAACTTGAAGAGAATACAGATATATAGGTCATGAGTCCAAAATTATTTGGAGAAAATTGAGAAAAGGTAAATAAGAGTAAATAGGTACTATGCTGTAGCAGAAATCATGAAATACATGAATACAGAGCAGGCAATAAGTAAATAGGAGACAATTCTCCACAATTCCTACCATTACAGGAGGACAGACGTTGCATTAGGAGGGCTGAACATGAGTATAGCATGTAAAGTGTAGAAAATTATCTTTTTATTACAGAGAAGACCTCAGATGAAGCGTTGCATCTGGTTTGGGCAACCCGATTAACAAGATACAGCTCAGCTAACCAGAAGCAGAACCATCAAATGATTTGAGTGTGGAAAGTTGAGCTGAAAAAAATTGACTGAAATAATTTGAATGGGGGAGAAGGAGAGGTGTGGGAGCTCCAATAAAAGAACTGGTTAAGAGTAATTTTTTTAGTGTATCTAGAAGGCTGAGGGAGGAAGTTGTGAAGTGCAAGGTCCTGAGAGGCAGGGCAAGACAAAGGCACCTAAAAATTTTGAATTGGCTCCTGGATGACCATTGTGAAAATAACTTGCTTCTCACAGGACATTTTCTTTAACTGTGTTCTGAATAACAGTACTTTAAAACTGATCAATGCTAGCTATAGATATTTCTTGACTATTTTTCATGCTAGTAATTTTAAAAACTGAACATACAATAAATGGAGATAATTTTTCCGAGGCAGCACCTCCTAGGCACACCTATAATGAAGACAGCCTCCCTACTGCTGGTCCTGCTTTTAAAGTCTCCTCCTAACTCAGCAGCCTTTGCTTTGCTGTTGTTGTACAATATGATCTTGAGAAGCACAGTTAATATTAACTTTTATTTCTTTCTCATTTTCATAATAACTTCAGTTGTCAGTCCAGCACTTGGAGGACTCAACATACTATTATCATAAGAAAACAAGAAGTGTACCGTAGGTAATTGTTTTGTTTAGAACATCGTTCCCAATTTCCATTGTGAATTTCTCCACTGAGAAATGAGCGCAGCCTCAGTTACCTGAGGCTGTAATGTGTTGTTAGCATACTTCAGCTCTGTGTTTGCATTATTATACCCTAGAACACACTTCTTTAGTCATCACAGTTGGAAATTACCTTGCTTAGCAATTTTAGTTCCTATTTTCTCAAACCAAAATAAGTGATTGCATGAGTCGAAGCCAGCAGCCTGTGTGCGGTGTAGCAGGTCAGACCTGAATTCTGTGCCCAAGAGTGGAATTTGTGTCAGCTTCAAGCAGTTTTTAATGGGCTTTTTTGTTTAAGTAAATATGAAGTAAATTCCATCATTTCAGTGTTCCTTCCACTAACTTACTGCATGTTGCTTTCAGTTAACTTTTTTTGCCATTTGTTTTTGTATTCTTCATTGCCATTTTGAGATGTTTTTATGTGGGAATGCAGCTGGACAAGAGGTGATGAGCAGCTTTTAAATGCGAGGGAGGTGTCTGATGTGGGAACTGTAGGGGACGAATGTCTTGTAACATCCTACAGTTTTTTCCTTTGCAAATCCTGATTTTCAAGCTGGATGATTGTGTTCAAGCTATCTGCAAGGGAAGTTATAGCTAACATCAATTATTTAAATGCAGCTTTCTGGTTTCTCCACAAATAGATGGGGAAGAACTCGCAGATTGGCGCTCGTTGAGAGTGGCCATATTTAAATGGTGCTCCTTCTAACTGTGAAAGCCAGACATTGTTACTCTTAAATTGAAACTTCGGAGCTGACTGTATGAATCTAGCAAGTGGCGTGGATACTTGGAATATATATTATTCTTACTGTAATAGAATGCATGGTAACACTGTTTGTTGCTGATGAATACTTGTTGATAGAATTGTCTTTCAAAGATGCGCCAAAAAATGCTGGTCTCTGGGATTACTCCAATAGTAATTGCTAGTATTGGAAGGATGAGATGGCTTTGTAGGAGGAATGTATATTAGAGACATGCCGTAGTATAGAAAATAACAAGATGTTGCAATCTCATGGATCAGCCCTAAGCAGTACTGACGCTTCTGGGTTCTGATGGAAAAACACCATTTAGAGCAATTCAAATGATCTGGGTGAGAAAGCTCAGGACTTCAGAGCACGGCAATGCTGCCAGGCTGTGCCAGCCCCCGGGGTCAGGCACAGGGCAGCTTCTCCTGTGCCTGGCAGCCAGAAGCACTGCAATAGAGAGCTGCTGGTCACTGGCTAGCCTTCTCAGAGCCGGGTTCTGTGGCAGGGAAAGGTGATGCTGAGCTGTGTGCGATGCGACCCAAGTAATGCTGTACAGCAGCTCTGGTCTGAGCAGTAGGCAAGGGACTAAGAGAGGTTTAAAACAACAGTTTTAAACAAATTGCTGGCCGCCTGTCTTGATGCAGCCTGGGGTGCAGTTGCTCTTCTGGGCCTCGAGAGCACACTGCTGGCTCATGTCCAGCTTTTCGTCCACCAGAGCCCACGAGTCTTTCTGCATAGGGCTGCTCTCATTGAGTTCTTCTGGTCTGTACGCATGCTTGGGATTGCCTTGACCCACGTGCAACACCTTGCACTTGGCCTTCTTGAACCTCTTTTGGCTCATGTGGGCCCACTTCTCAAGCCTGTCCAGATCCCTTTGGGTGGCATCCATTCCTTCTGTTTGGAGAGGAGATGGGGAATAAATGTCTGTCAGATATGTGCAGGCCACCTGTGAGTCAATGTGAATATATGAACTTCAGAAAAGGTTTCTTAGGACATCGTACAGGACAGCTTGAAGCCTGGCTGTGGTGGTCAGCACGAGGAAGCTTTAATAGCAGTTCAGGCTTCCTATGCTATTTGCATCACAGAAGGATACTTCTCATTTCAGGTGCTACACAGCCACTTAGTATTTTTATTTATTTTTGTCAAATTACAACATTAGGATATGTAATAGAAGCTTTATTTGTAAGCATAATTAGAGTATGGTGTTAACGACTCTTGCAGAGTCACAATTCAAGCTTGCAATTTAGTGAAGGCTCAAAATATCTAAAATTTGAGTAATAGACTTCAATTCTGAATTAAGTGGAGGAAGGTTGGCACTTAACAGAGCAGTGGGTGTTGATACACTTCCAAAATGGGATGTGGTTGATCTTGATTGTAACAACATTAATGCTTGAAAACACTGTAGTTGATTCATGTGAAAAATGAAGGCTAATGAGTCAGTCCTGTGTAAATTTTTCCAGTTCTTGTAGTTTTCTAGCCATGCCTGCTTCCTTGAGCACAGACCGCCGTGCTAAACTGCACTGCTCTGTTACTGGTCAGCAGTGCAAGGTTTTCTTTGTGCACATAAACATGGACTCTGAGATAGATACACCCATTTTCAGTGCAAGTGGAGTTTGAACTGTTGCCTTGCAATAGAAGTAAATAGGATGTGTTAGAAACCTAGAGCTAGTGCTCTAAAATGGCATCTCATTTTTTAGGTTACTGATGTTTGGAATAATCAAAGCCTTTTTTTGGAAATATACTGGAAAATAAAACCCCACTGCATGTTTACTGTTAGTGTTTTGGAGAGTGAGAAGCTGAACTGAAACTCACCCTAAGGAGCAGCCAGCCCCAGCTTTTTGTTTCTTGTGATGATAGTGTATCATCAGTAGTGTTCTCAGTTTTGAATGAAAGATGAAAAAGCAAATAACTTTTTTTAATCGTTTAAGCCAAGAGATCTGAGGATGACATTTCTGATGTGGGGATATGCAGTGTCCCAAAGTATAACTCAGGCAGCAGTACCTGGAGGCTGCCTCTCCAGAGGCCAGCGCTCAGCTGGACGAGTGCAGGGATGACTGATGGCAGAACCCATGCACAGGAGCAAATTAGTAGGGAGACTTCTCAAGAATCGAGTTATTGCTTGAAAATCATTCTTTGCCATTAGTTGGCCAGTGGGTGATGTTTTCTCCTGTTACGATTTTGTCTTGGATAATCACACATAAGTGCATGGACAGTGTGCGTGGGAACTGGGAGGTGAGGCACATGGCTTGGTGCTTATCTGATGAGGAGCTGGAGCAGGCACGGTGGGCTGGATTTGCACAGAGCTGCCCTGGCTGCTGGAGGAGGTGGCAGTTGATCTCTGGATGTAATCTGGTCCAGTGGTGCCATGCTAATGGTAGTGAAATTAAAATAATCACTTAAAAAAGTGCCCAAGTGACTGCAGCTTGAGAGCTGTCAGCAGTTTCTCCTTGGCATGAGAGAAGCTAATGTGTTTTTATGGTCAGGTATATTGCCGTGCAACGTTTTCTGTGCAGTTTGGCTATGAATAGGAGGGTGATGCAATCAGGGAACTCCTGTTTGTCTTCGGGTTTGATTCTCACATAGGAAACCTCTGTGTTAGTGGCTGCCGTTTCCCACTCCCGTGTTCGTGGCACGTGCCCCAGTGCTGGTTCTCAGGCTGTAGTCCTCTGGCACGTTTCTGTGATAGAGGCGGTGGCTGAGCAGGATGGGGCAAGAGTATGATCCATTCTGGTTAGGTAAGGGAACGGGGACAGCGCGTTGAATTGACACAGTTACTTTCAGAGTCAACTTAGAGCAGCGTGAGCCCAGCACTTGGCAGCTCTGAGCCGTGCTGAGCTGGTTGATTCCTTTTGGAAGCGACACAGTACCTGTCTGACACAGATGTGAGGGGTGGTTTCTGGTCACGGCCCCATGCCTGACAGCATGCCAGCAGGCACTGCGCTTTGGGGACAGAAAACGGCGGACCTTCCGTTGGCGACTCTTGAAGCTCTCTTGGGTGTGGTGTCAGAGAGGCGCGCTCAGCCGGGGGTTTCGTTTCGAGGAAACGAGACGAAAAAAGGTAGGAGATACGTGCGGTATTCTGCCACCACCCCTCAGGCGTGCAGCCGCGCAGCCCACGGAGAGCCGCCCGCGGGGCAGCGAGGAGCTGTTCCCGAGCGGGAATTGACCCGAGCGGGCGCGGCCCCTTTAAGGCGCGACCTGCCCGGGGATCAGGTGCGCGGCCGGAGCGGTGACGTCACCCGGACGAGGCGGGGCTGAGGCGCCGCTCCCGCGCTCTCCGCGCCGCGGGAAACGGCGGAGGCTGCGCACGTGTGTGCGGTGCGGCCGGGCCCGTGGGTGAGAGCGCGGGGCCGCGAGTGGGGCCGCCGGTGGGAGAGGGGATGGGCGGGGCGGGGCGGCGGGAAGTGCCGGCGACGGTGCGGCGGGAGATGCCGGTGCGGGGCGCGGCCCCTGCGGCCGTGAGCACGGCGGGATCGGGCAGCGAGGCTCTTTCGCTTGCGGGGCGGCGGCGGGTGGGGAAGGCGGTGGAAGCCGCAGGGGCTGCGGGAGCTGTAAGGGGCGGCAGTGGGGCGGCAGGGCTCCTGTGGCGGGTCCGCTGCAGCCTGTGCTGGTGCTTGTGAGCGGGTTGCTGCGGCATAGCGGTGTTGTGCTCGCTGCTGTGTATGCAACAGAATGATTTTCGCCTTCCGAAAACTACAATGACAGAACGTGCTTTGTGCGCGGTGCCGAATTATTTTTTCTCTGTGTATGTTTGTATGTGGATGTATATGTATATAGGCATTGTCTTTGCACAGGTATACATAGCATGATCATTTTCTTTGCATTTACCTGTTCAAACTGTTGCTGAGCCTATACCACATACTGCCTTTCCTGCTTCTGTTTTTCATGGAGGCAGTTACGCTGTGTACCAGTTGCCCTTGATAACGGTGTGATTTTTGCATTTAGCTTGCGATAATTTGGTAAATGAAGGCAGGGAAAATACAGGTGGCAGTAGTACCTGGAGGGCTGTAGGGTGGCTCGCAGCTGCCTTCCCCCTGGTGCCTGTGGTGAGATTGTAAAGCAGATGATAGCTCTGGCAGTGAGGTGGCAGTGCCTGAGCACATAGAGAAGTGACACTGCTGGATCCGCCTGCACCTGAGAGCCGCATTGGTGAGGTGAAGGCAGAGCACTGGCTGTGGCCTTTGTTGTGGGTGTCTATTTATTTATTTATTTTCCAGTAAGGGTAGAGAAGGCATCAGAATTGTTTTTAAATGTTCACTTCATCTTTCTGCTAAATAGGCTTTCGTACTGCAGCTCTCATCTATGTTTTATTCTGTTCACTTTACAGCAGAGATGTTAAAATAGTCAGGAAGGACTACTGAAAGATTCCCACTCAAGGGAAATACTGGATGCAGATAAGGTTGTCGGAATGGCTTCTCATTTTTTTTCATGGCATAAATTACAAAGTGAATCAGGACTTCCTCAGTTTTGTCTGTTGGCTAGCATTCCTGTGCCAACAGTGTAAATGGGGACTTCTCCAGAAGCCTTAAATTTGAAAGGCACAGGTCGTTTTTCCATCTCTTACCATATTGAGTTCATGCATTACATTCCAAAGCAGACTTAAAAATTAAGTCTATGGATTCTGTAGTAGCTCCTCTTTGAAATAAAAAAGACTTCTATGCATGGCCATATGTAGTTGTTATGATGCCTGCCATTTTTGGTGTTGAATGTACACCTAAGAATTCATCTCTTCTGCAGGTTTCTTTCATCTACTGCCTTGACAGTGCTTCAGTCTAATCAGTATGCAGCAGAAGTTGTTTTTGCTGTCTATATATAGATGCTGATGTTTGTACTTGCTATTCTGTATTGCTCTTTGTAGCAGGCATCCTGCATGGATGGGTTAGCCTCACCCTGGGGTCTGCGTTGTCCTGGGTGACTTGGGTTTCTTTGAGGGTCTAAGAATGTTAATTGAGCGTGGTTTAAGATTAGTGAAGTCTTTCTGTTTGGATGTTCTAGTACATACTTCTGTTTTGTGTGCTTCGCACACATGAGGGCAAAGAACTTGAGTATTTGTTGTAATGCTTTAGTGTTTAATTAATACAACACTTCATTATTATTATTTATTTAGCTTTGCCCTACTTATATAGAGTGCCGATGTTGTGGCAGGAGCGGATTTGTAGTCTGAAAAGGAGATGCAGCTTTAGGATGCCAGACAAAGGTGAACGGATAAGTCCTCCAGGGCACGTCAGGATTAAGCTGCAGAGTGAAATCTGCTCAATTACTTTTCTACCTGAAAATCTCCTTAACTAGGTGTGTTTTATCATTATAGCACCTATTATTGTGATGGATGTGGCTTCCTGTGGAATTTTGGTGAGCAGCTCATTGTTCCTTCTAGAGGGAATCGGCTGGTTCTCGTCCTCCCTGAAATTGCCATTTTAAAGCTTGGTGATATTTCACTATCTTAAGCTACTTTTGTTTCACTCTGTGAAACAAGCTTGCCTGTGTGGGGTTGTATGTATATTGGAGAAGTCTCTGGGTTGTAGGCATCTGCAGCAACATTTATAGGTGTGTGCAAATTGAAGTGGCAGTTCTGGTGGAGCGCAGAAGACCCTTGGAGACAGGAAGAAAGATAATTTAAGAAATGCTGTTACCTCTCCTTTTAATAGTTGTTGTGAGGTTTTTTTTTCTCTTTTTCATTTTTTTTTTCTTAAATAGAGAAATCATTTGAATGAATTGAAAACTTAAAACTGCTTTTAAAATATTTATTTGCATTAAATCATATATTCATTGATTACGGTGATTCCTGGAATTGCCTCTGTTGCTGACTTTTGTTTTCTGCCCATCAATATCATGCTGTGGATTTCAGTGCTCTTGGGAGTTCTGTGCTATACATCCTGACTGCATGTCGATCTGCCACGGTTCAGCTGTAGGACAAATACTAAAAATAAGACATGGGAAGATAATTAGGGCAGGAAATTTAAAATGATGGAAGATAAATATGAGTCTCCTTACCTTCTTCGTAACCACAGTATTGTGATTTTTTTTTTTCTGTTGCTAAATTAATACAAAAGTAAACTAACAAAGCCTAGGAACTAAAATATCAAAGGGGACAAATTAATATGAGCAAGGAGAATTTGCTGGTGGTCTTTGTTTCATTTTTGGTGTTATATGGATGTAACCAAGTTTCCAAAGTGAATTTTCCACCTCCAACCTGTCATCTCCTTTTTTCTGTCAGATGAGAGCTTGAAAGCATCACTTAAGTTGATGCAGGTGCTGAAGCAATCTTGTGTAATTGCCTTTTTTAAGACTGGTTTCAAGCCTCAGTCAAGCAGCACACAATTGCAGAGGTTTTGAAATATAAAGGATTATAGTTTGGGTGTCATAGGTTTTTGTCACAAACTTATTTAATGATTGTGCAGAGTAGCTATGGAATGATCACTCCAGTGCCATGTGTCTGTTTCATGTGAGGAAAATCACTTTCTGATTTCTGACTTGGTCAAACCATAAGCGAATTCCTGAATGTCTCAGGGTCCTATTTGAAGCCACAGTAGAGTCCTTTTATGAGATAACAAATATTATGCTATGTCTTGTGGAGCAAGAACCAGTGGTTTTTGTCTGTTTAACCTGTGCAGGCAACAGGAGACCTGAATGTGGCTTTGGAATGGCCCAGAATCACACTTGTTTGAAGGTTTTGTTCACGCATTGCTTGTTGTTGGGAAGGTCTTTTACCATCTCTTTTTTGATAGGATATTTATGAACTATTGTTTTGGTTCTCATTCATGTACTGAGGTGGAAGTCACAAAACCCAGGGTGGATTTGTGCTTGGGGTAAGCATGTACTAGAGTTGCTTCTCTTGCTGTGTCAACAGGAATGCAATTATCTGTGGTATTTGTGGGGTCCCTCTTTGATGAAGGGTGGGTTTGGTTGCTGCCAGCGTTTCTCTAAGCTTTGCACCCTGACTGTTGGTGCCCTCCTGCACCTCCCTGTGCCACAGCTGCTGTGAAGCACTGTGAGTCACTGTCAAAAGGAAGGCTGGGATCAGTGAGCACCTTTCCACGTTTCAAGCACACATTAGAAAGAAGACAAGTGGTTAATTTTGTCTGTATGCAAACTGTTTTTACATTTAAAGATGTAAACGGGCCAGATTCATTTATCAAACCATAAGCTTCCACCATGGAATCATGGTGATGGTGCTCTTGCTTGCCAGTGACTGGGCTCTATATACTGAGGAGTTCTTTCAGTTTGGTGCTCTTTAGGAGGATTTTTAAAGCCAGATGAGATTTTGATTTAGACTTCAGTCTGTCTTTCCTCAAATAATCTAACTGGCACTGTCACGCTGAGGCATCCTGCACAAATACTTCTGGGGCTACACGGAGAGCATTGAACAGCAGATTTGAGGAAAATCTCTTCTGGGCTGTTTTGCTCCCTCTGGATGCCTTCCCCAGCCCTCTGGCTCTGGCCCTCGTGGCTGCCTGGGAGTGAGGACTGGAGTGGGCAGCTGAGAGCCCAAAGGAAAGTGGAGCACATCAACAGTACAAATGTGTGTTAACCAGACTTGGTAGAACACACAGTCTTGAAAACTGTCTCTCATTCCTTGTTTGTAACTACCAAGGCAATTGTATGTTTGATTCCTTAGAAATACTGAGAAATAATAAAAGAGCTTTTAGCTCATCTCATAGTCTACCTAGAGCTATTAAAGTTACTTGTAATACAATTTTCTTGAAAGAATGGCTCAGATGACAAGAAAGAAAGCAGGATGGGCTTTCATTATTTTGTCAGCAGCTCCGTTGGCTTGCAGAGTGTATCTACCCTATGAAAGCAAGCTGTGTCTAACAGAGTAAATTGTGCCCTGCTTTTTCTTCATTTGTTTGTTTTTTTTCCCTCCAGACTGTTCTGAAGCAGTTGTCCTGCCATGTGGAGGAGGTCAGCTGAGTACAGCATATGTGTTCGCTTAATATTTTTTTTAACGCATTGCCCTAAAGTTTGTTAGGCTGTTGTTAGTTGATTTGTTGGCCATTTTCCCTCCTCTTGAAAACTGCAACAGAACTGAGGAGTATTAGCCGTGCTCCTCAGCCAGCCCTCCTCTCACCCATCCAAAAAGCATTTAAAAATTGTTGGTGGTCACTGCTGTGTGTCCTCAGAATTAATTACTTTGGCCTCAGCGTTTTTCCAAGAAGGGGATAATCAGACTTAATAAAATTCCAGGAGATACATGTTGGAAGATAACCAAACAAAGCAAGCCAGTGGGTTTTGTTACAAGTAAGCTAGGAAAGATCAACTAAGGGTTTCATTTATGGTGATTGTTCTGTCCTGGTCTTTTCCTAGAGTGCAGTGAGTGCTAACCTACCACAGCTCTGCTGTGGCTGTGTTAAGAAATCCTTTAGGAAAAGGCTGGGGCTCCCGGGGTGCTCTCCTTGCTCAGCTGGTGCCGTGCTGGCTTGCACTGCAAGGTGGCTCACAGGGCTGGGTTAAATCTCAGGGCTTGGTGTGGTGGGAGCAACCACCACAACAGGCAGACTCATGGACTGCCTAGCACAAGTGCTAAGGGAGCTGAATGAACATGTGATGGGAATGGATCCACCCTGGAAGCAGCTATCAGGTTAGCACAGTTGTGTTATAAAACACACTGGAAGTTACCTGTGCAAGAAACTAACATACAGTGCCTTGACTTTGGTAGCAAAGATGGTTGGAGAAGCCACCCCGTCTATTATTTCTCTGTTGCTGTATCCCGTGCAGTTTGCTAGTCTCTGTTGTGCCAGTTAAAACTGCTTACTGTAGGGCTCTTCTGGATTCATGATGTCTGAAGTTATGAAAACAGTCCCCTTTGTAGTTTTATTTTCTTTTTATTTTTAACTCAGATTGATCTCATGAAGCAGTTTGTCATGTGTTCCTACACAAGCTGCCATCTGCAGAACAGAGCAATGCATGAGAACAGAAGTGAGCGAGCTGTGAAAGGAGGATGGGGACTCGGTCAGAAACCGTATCTTCAGCGTGATGTGGCATTCACTCCAAATCATTTGTTTCTGGCAAATTTCTCCATGTACATATACTAATGTTATTTCAATTACACTAAATGTGCTGACATTTAAAGCTCTATGAGGGGGATTGCTGTGGTGGAAAACTATTGAGGGGTGAAGGGAACAGCTAGCATCATCTTGTAGGAAGCTGCATGATCTGTGATGGTAGAAGGAAGCTGAAATCATCTGACTTTGCAGTTGTCAAACTGTTTTCAGTATTAAGAGTGGTTATTGCAGCTCTGTCATCTGTACTTTGTTTCTTCAGATTATTTTTATTAAGCATATGCTTTTGCCTCTTTCTTAGACAATATTTGTTTGTCTTGCCAACTGTGAATGTGTTTTGTAGGCATATACGCTGGTAGATAGGGTTGCCTGCAAATATGTTTGCTCCTCAGATTACTGATCTTTAAAACAAAAACAGGGAATTGAGAGGAAGATTCTGTGTTTCTGTTGCTGTATCTTGCCTGGTTTACTTGCCTTGTTTCAGTCGAAGACAACTGTGTGGATGACTGCATAATTGCTAGCGTTGCTATTAGCTCTTTGTAGCCCTAAGGGCTGCAGTGCTCGACCAGAGATGTTTGGGACTTGCTTACATTATCCTAATGTGGGTGAAATGAAGATGTTGGAGGAGTGGAAATGCTTTTGTTTTTTTCCTTCCTATTTTATGCAGAAATGTGGTAATTGCTGTAAATTCTTCCTTAATTCGGTGGCAGTGAGTCAGATGCTTTGGCAAAGACCTTCTGTAAGCTCAGCCATGCTCTTATCTCAGCTCAGGACATGCTCCTTGGTTTCTGCTGGGGCATGGAGCGCTGCTTGCTGCCCCAGCGTTTGCCCTTTGGTGGCTGGGAGTGGAGCCTTGCTTTCTGCCTGGTGCAGCAGGACTGTTTCTAGCACAAATAATCCTTACCTCCCCTTCAATGCTGTGTGAGTTTTAAAGCTTCAGTTATAGTTTTGTTTCAGAATTCTAAACTTGCTTTAAGGAGAGCTTCTATTAATGCTTCCTTCAGTCATGAAGTGTTGAAGAGCAGGGGATAATTTAGGCAGTTACCTGCCTGTTCCTGCTATCCACGTGCTGTAGGACAGGGGGCACAAGTGTTTGGACAGGGGACACAAACACAGGTGTTTGGAATAGCTAGAACTGTAGATCAGATTGTGGCTGTTACTTGAGTATGTTTTGTCACTTGAAGGATTTTAGGAAAAGGCTGAGAATGGAGTTCTGAAATGATAGGAACTGAGGCCGAAGCAAATCTGTAAAGATTAGTACCACAAACCCCTCACTGTTAGTGATTTCACTGCTCCTGGACAGGACTGTTGGCCCACTTCTCAATTAGGAAATCAGCAGTGTCCTGTGGGTCCCTGTGTGCCTGAGGAGGAATAGGCAAATGTGTCCTCGGGCGGGATAACAAGGATTAAAGGGAACACAGAGACTAGTGTTTTCTTGGCAAGGATGCTTGCCAAGTGAAGGTCATTGAGCCCTGGACATAATGCCACTTAAACAGATGGGCTTGCTAACTGTTGTTAAGACTTGATGCTGGTGTTTGAAAGGTCACCTGCAGGTCCAAGTATTGGTGCAGGATGTCTGGGAGACTCCATCGCTCCTCGCATATGATGAAAGTGAGGACTGACATATTGTCCTTGGCTGGAAAAGGTCTGCACTGATATTGTGAACAGCGCTTTTAAGTGGTTTGGCATCCCTGAAACAAGCTGTTTGAGGAAAGAGTGCTGTGGAGTTCATGTGGTGTTTTAATCTGTTCTACAGCTGTGTACGGTTTTGAGCCCAACGTGATTAGTCAATATTATACTTTTTTTTTTCTCCCCACAATTCTGCTACTGTCAGGACACTTCAAAAATTACCTGATCTGTGGTTAACATATGCATATCTAAAACTTGGGGGAGGAAGTACAGAGAAGTGTCACGAGGTAATATACAACTTAGAGTACTGTGCTTTATGGTTGCTTTTTTTTGTTGTTTTTTTTTTTCCTTTCTGGCTCTTACTGCAGTTTGTCTGACCCAAACTACATTGTATTGGAAAGATGTGATTAAAACTTGGCTCAGCCCATTCTGTCCTTCAAGACTGAGTTGTTTTTAAGGCAGAACGATTTAATTGTTTTTCAACTGCTTCCTTTTTACATTGTTTGTTTCTATGAGGTAAGTGGTCCCAGTGGGGATAGTATCTTCAGTACCTTGTATGGTCCAAAGCATTATTATATTTCAATCTGATTCTGTTTGTTAGCATTACGTTGTGCTAGGACAGAAAGACAATAGGGCTCATTGTTTTTCATAACGTAGCCAAAGTTTTCTTTAAGTTATTTTGGTCTCGGGTTTATACTGTAACTCTCCCTGTCTGCACTGTGAATGTGACCATGTTAGAAAAAGAGATTGATGTGGAATGTGGGTGGCACCAGTGTCCCAGGAGCTGTACTGTGAGAGACTGAAAATAATTGTGTAGTAATGCTGCTTTCAAGCTTAAATAACTGAGCTTGTTGCAGGCTCAGGGATTGGAAATGATTTTTCTAGACAAGCTTTTTTTTTTTTTTTTTCTCTTGATTGACATCACAGGCTTTGAGTTACACAGGATGATTCCAGGAATTGTCCTACAATAATCATTCTTTGAAAACCTGATTTTATGTTTGTGTTGCAGCCGCAGCTTTCTAAATCAGGAGATCAAAACTGATGCAATCTCTAAGTCTTCTCATTTGTTCTGTTCAGTGGTTACGTGTCATTCCTGGATATCAACCCCTCCCATGAGACAATATCCTTCGTGTTTAACTAAACAATTGGCAGGAACCTCTCCAGTTTGCTTGTCACACTCATGAGGTGAGCCCTGACTTGCCATGTAGAAAGAAGTACTGTGTTGCAGCCCGGCGTGCCTGCCTCCCACAACTGGGTCTCTTTTCTGAGCGGACTTCCAAGCTTTCCCCTCTTGGGTTGCCCTTTTTCCCATGGGAGCTGTTGGTGGGCAGGATCGGCCTGTCTGGGGTTATCGCTGTTGGCAGAGCTGCCTGCCTGCTCAGATGAGGCGTCCTCTGCTAAGGGAGGCCCTTGGTGTTTGAACAGCTTCCTATTGTTCGCATCTGCAGGTTGTCTCCTCCCACACTCTTCCAGTTCTTTCCTCCTCCCTTAAATGATTTTTCCATGCAATAGCATTACTCAGAGCAGTTTCTCTAATAGAAAGAGACCTCTGAGAGTTTTTTCAGCCTGCTCTGATCTCTGGCTTTTGATGCAATACAGATACTGAATTTGCACAATAGAAACTGGCTCCTAAAGGTAGGTCCTAGTAATTTTTAAGTCGGTTGTTTAAATTGAGTGTTGCTGCTGTTGCAACGGCAGTGTTTTTTGTTTTTTTGTTTTTTAATTAAATCAAAGTTCTAGCAGGAATTCTGTATGTTGTTTTGAAAGGCAGAAAACTTTTCAATACGTGTTGTCCTCATTTCCAAGATGCAAAGTTGCTTCAGTTTGTTCTTAATCTACTTTTTCATGTTTTGTTTCCTCTTTATAACACTGTTGAACATGCGTATGTGTTACGTATATGCTTTCCAAGCCACAAGTCTCCTTGTGTTGGTCAGACCAGAGCTGCTACTGACTGCTGGTGTTCATGAAGAAAGCGGAGATGAAGCCAGTCAGAATCGCTTCTCACCTTGATGTCTGTCCTAGGACCAAAGGGGATATTGACATTTCTTTTTCCATACTTGTTATATTAAAGCATACTGTGTTAGGACAGTGCTCTTAGGACTGTTTTTTGTTTGTTTGTTTGTTTCACATAATAGAGATGCAGTTTTGTTTCCTTCTTCTTGTTGTATTCTGTCTGAAAGGAAGTTGATAATGAAATAAGGTATTACATCTATATAGGGCTTTAAAATTACTTATAACATGTTCACTTGAGAAAGTAAGGGCTTGTTTTGGCTGGTTTCCTGGTTTCCTGCCTTTCGTAAAGTGTTCTGTTTCCAAAATAAATAGTAATTATGATGTGAATTTTGGAAGGGTCCCATAGCTGTTCTTTAGCTCCCACTTCGGCAGCTTAGTGTGAAAAATGTCTTTGTTTAACTCTGTGAATTTGGGAAAATCACAAACTGTTTTTGTGCATTTGGTGATAGTAAACAGAGGCTTGAATTCCACAGAATGATAAATCCAACTCTAGAATCTGCCACCAGAAGGAAAAAAGAAAAAGGAAAACAGAAAAATCAACATATCATCTCCACTGCTCTTCATTTTGTGTAAATAAAACATTCTGCTTGTTCAAATGCTTTCCAGTTTTTTGTTGTTGTTTTTTGTTTGTTTGTTTGTTTTTAAGGAACACCTTTTCTGTAATCTGTGTGTTTTAGTATCTGACGTGGGACATAGCTGTAGGTGGAACTCAGCTGGGTGTGTGCAGCTGATGCAGAGCTGAGGGGAAGCCTGTGCTCCTGCCTTGCTGTTTGCTTCTCCTGTCCCCAGCTCTGACTTCTTGATAAGTTAATTCAGCTCACTAAACCTACAGGAAATAAAGCAAGCCCTTCTCCTTTTTTCCCATCCCCCCACAAGTGCTAATTTTGTGAGCTGAATTTGCTCCTGTGAGCCAAAGGGCAGGGATGTTGACAGGCTGCATGAGAGCACTGGGATGGGGAGGAAAGTGCCCTCATCACTTTGGTGGCAGTTTGATTTCTGGTTCATTTGTCTGTGTAAAATGTCACCCTCAGAAATCGCCTGTCCTCCCACTGAAAGCAAGAACATTGTATCATGACCTCTGTCTGGCTCATTGTACAGGAAGGCAGGCATGAACTTGTGCTTCATGCAAGGTCAGATTTTCATTTGCCTGGTGATCTGCTGAATGTGGAATGAGAGGAGGAGAGAGAGAGGGGTGGCCCAGCCCATCTGATGATTTGCATGCTGAAACAAACATGCCAGGAAGCTGCTCATATTCATCTTCTATTAGAAAGTTCAGTGGGTCTTTCTTCCTAGCGTGTTTTACTTCATGGGTGTTCCAGAAGCCTTGGGAATGTGCTCGCTGCTAATCAGGTGTTTTTCTTAGCCACGAAACAAAAAACGTGCAGTTCAAGAATCTCATGCTTTAAAGCACTGTGAACTTAGTGCTGCATGCGTTTCTTAAAGGTGTTTATTTGTAACACAGTTAATACCTACAGGCTTAAGTCACTGTTTCAGTGTTTTCTGTGTCTTACAAAACAAAGCAAGCTAAGCACTGTTTAGAGAGTTCCTGATGTAAGGCCAGAGAAATGTGCTAAATAGTTAGAGAAGAAAAGGAAACATACTGTGTTGGCTGTCAGGATGAACAATGGTTTTGGCACACCTGCTGCCCAACTGCTGAGTTTTTCTATGCTTGGCAGGAAAGAAATGATTTGGAGGATAGCAGAATGATTTTGTAGATGTTTTTGGTACGTTTCCATCATCTCCTAGGGAGAGGTAACGGAAGCCCTTGCTTTAAAATACAATGTCTGGGGCAGGCTGTCATCATCAAGCATGGGGGCAGGATTTACTACTGTGCTTAGAAATGGGAATGTCGAGGTTGTGCTAGACCTGAAGTCCCTTAGAAGTGAATGCAGAAAGAGTGGGGCACCACTGAAGGGTGGAATATTTCAGTCAGAGCAAATTATGCTCGTGTAATGCTTCTGAATGAACAGAAGCAAACTGCTTTTATGCGAGAAAAGTAGTAGATTTTTGAATAATCAGGGAGCAAAATGAAGGGAGCTGAGACAAATGCATGTGTGGGAACATGTTGGAGTACGGTATGGTTTTCAGCTCTACCAAGAGCCAAGTGATGTTAATCAGTTGCTGTTACTCCTGGGAGTTGTCACAGATGTAAGTTCTGAGATTACTTCTGCCATAGTTGTGTGTCACAGCTATGCTGTTTCACACATTTTCCAGTTTCATCTTTTCAGGTTTTCATGTTTTGGATAATAAGAATGGTTTGACTGATCTGTTAATGCATGCGTAATTCCACATTTTTCTTAAATTTCACATTTAAGCCAGTTTCTTGTTCCGAAAGAAGATCTGTATTTTGATTCCTGCCCTAACCAGTGAGTACCTGGATTACCATGGTATATTGCAATTGTGGATCTTGAGGGAACTGGGAAAGAAATGCAAATAAATTTCCTCTAAGCCAGCAGAGAAAACTTGCCCGGCATCACACATTTTGGATCAAGCTCAAAACAGTTCAGCTTCAAATGAAGTGACTTCATCCTGATTGACCAGAAGTGTAAGGTTTTTCCAGGTCAGCCACTTGGTTGCGTGTGCATGCACATGTGTGTATGATTTATTAATCAGAGGAAGGATGCATAGGCTCTTAATCTAGACAGAATCTTCTTATTTTTTCCTGTTTCCCTTACAGGTGTGTGCAGGGAAGAGGGTTATGTTGTACTAAGCAGTGGATACTAAGAATAATATGAAGTAACAGTGTGTCTGAACGCTTCCTTACAGTATTGAAGGAGAATGCAGTATTTGGGATTTCTGAAGAAAGCATTTCTTGTGGTGTAATGCAGTGACTTGAAAATACCAGGGTATGTTAACGCCTTCTTGGTAAGGATGGGTGTTTTGTTGCTTTTCCAGATGTCAGATAATGGTTCCTTGAAGGCTGCTTATTCTGAGGGAGTGGACTTTTAAGCAGGACAAAATCTGGTTTTGCTTTTTTGCTGCCTTTCTGGTGTTCTAGATCTGCATTTGGTTTTGTACCATGCTGCTAATCTTCCTCACGCCCTGCTCTGGCATGTGCAAGAGTTGCATCCCTTCAGCAGCTTTCTGTGTTGCCAGTGTATTGTCTGGAGGTTTCTGGGGAAAACAAGTTGCATTGTTCTGCGTAAGAATGCTTGGAGACCTGGGGCTGGAGCACATCAACCGCTGTGTTCTGGCAGGATTTAGCAGGAGGAGGTGTGGGCAGTGTGGGGCTGAGCTGTAAGGCAGAGGACTGGGCTCTGGGCAGCCGTGCTGTGTGGCTCTGGCACGGCCTGCCCCGGGGGCTGTGGGAAGAGGCAGGCTCTGCAGACTGCAGTGGGTTGCTGTAGCAGGAAATGCGGTCCTCCACTGGTTTGAGATGCCTGAGCTTTCTCCTGTGGAGAGCCCCCTTAAAGGTTTTAACATCAGCAAAGATAAATTTTTGTTTAATTAAGAGCTAGATATTAATTTAGCAATTTTTAAAAGTGAAAATTCCCGAGAACTAGGGAAGACAGAACAGCCGTGCTTGTGTGCAGCTTTCCTGTTGCCTGCTGTGACTCTGCGTCCCGGTCTGTCAGTTACTGAGGGGCCTCGTAAGTCTGTCAGAAATGTTGTGCTATGTCTGGGGCCAGCTGGGGCCTCTCTCTGGCTTGTGGTACCTGCAGACCCTGGAGCTATCTCCTTGGCACATTTGGAGGGAGGACAGGGCTGTATCTGTGCCCCTGAGGGTGCTGAATGGCAGAGCTACACTCTTACAGGGATTAGGGGGTCCCAGGTGTAGTTATAAGCAGGAAGGTAAACGCTTATGTGAACAGTGTCATCCTGAGACCAACAAGATCCCCATCCATTGCTGTGTGTGAAGGAGCAGAGGAGCCCTCCAGGCTGCTGTCCTGTCTTGCCCTAGCCCTTTCCCCATAGTGTCTCTGTTTCAGCCCCAAGCATCTTTCCCTGGGGTGCTCTGAATGAGCACAAGGCACCAGTTTAGGCTGGGCGCTTCACTGGAGGGAAGAAAAGATGAACTCAGCACTTAGTCCCAGAACGGTATGCCATGCTTTCTGAATTTTTCATGTTCTGGGCAGTGCTAAGCTAGAAATGGTAATCCTCTGTGCATAACACAGCAGCATGAATAGTGACCACTGGCATGGTTTCAGCCAGATACATGTTGTCTTTAGTTTCACAAGTGATTTCACCTATTGGTGTGCAGTCAGTCTTGGGACATGACAGAACTAACTACTCACTTTTCAGTAAAATTCAAACCCTCAGCAGTGCTGAAATAGCTGAACGTTACTAAAATGTTTAACTGAATCTCTTAAGGTAAACATCCTTTTATTTAGAGTCCAGGCTGAAATCTTGTCTGAAGCTCAGCAAGGCTTTTGCTCCTTCTAGCTACTCTTTCAGTGTTGAAGTCAGTGGCATAAAAACTTGTTGCCTGGGTAGTGCTGTTGCTTTTTGGTACGGAAGGATGTGGATCTTCCTTCACACTTGCTCTTTTTCATTGTTTCAAAATAACAATGACAAAATAAGGGGTTTTTTTCTCCCCATGTACACGTGTACAGTTGGTTAAAAATATTTTAACTTCTTAGGATACCCACAGAATTCTCTTTTAATTTGATACTTCACAGTCTTCTTTCAATCCCAAGCAAGGAGCTTTTTAAACTGCGTCTTCATGCTCTCTTCTGCTGGTGAGCAATCTGCAAATAACACGCAGAGATTGCTTTGGTGGTGTGTACCTCCTCTTGAGCACTTTCTGTTTATTTTGAAGGAAGCTTCTGGTGCCACTCAGCAGTGTCATTTCATCACCAGGCAGAGCAAAAATAAATCAAAGCTGTTGACATCATTCTTCTTCTACTTATCCCAGCACCCAACTGCTCTGTTCAGCTTGTGTTATAGCGCGTTTGCACAGCTTCTGCTTCTGTGAGCCGTTGGGACAGAGCCTGCTTGTACTTAACAAGAATCTCTTTCATGCTTTGTGGATCTCTTCAGGCCACAGCAGGACATAAAAATAATCCCTTTTACCCTTTTACATTTGGTAATTTCCCAGTGTTTCTCTGGTGAGGACGAAGTAACCTTTCCAAATGAAGACAATAACATCTTCGTGAGCCTGTATTTGATACAAAGTAATTGTATAATGGCTTTTGCATTTTACAGAATGAGCTGCTGCTTTTTTTTTTTTTTTTTTTCTTTCTCCAGCAAATGCCAAGATTTTAAGGTGTTAAAGTCTGTAAGGAACAGGTTGTATAAGTTAATAAAATTGGCATGGAAGTAGTTGCCTAACAGTAGCATCTGTTAAGGTTAATACAAATGATCTTTAAAAGATTGTCTTAGAAACTTGAATTCAGATTTTGCATTGAAGGCCGTCAGTTTTATCCAAGTTTGTATCCAAATCTAACAGCTTCACCTTGCTTTCTGTTCTAATGTAAGGTAAAGGAGTTGTATTTCTGAAAACTTCCTTATGGGATGCAATCTGCTTTGCTTGTGTGAAACCTTCACCTGTGTACGCTGTGTGTTTGGTGTAGTGTTTTAGTTCCTAAAATGCATTTCCTACTAATATATTGTATATAAAAGTTAAAGAAAATACCTTTTGCCTGTTTTCTATTTATTTATTCATTCAAGCAGTGAAATAAGTTGATCTGGATTTGAAGGTGGTTTGGCTTTCCTTGCTTGATTTTTACAACCACTTCAAAAGTCAGCGTCAAGAATTTTTGTTTTCCAAAGTAATTCCTATAGCACCTCTTGCAGAATGAGTATAACTGCCTGAACATTTGTTTACAGGTATGGGTGATATGGTCCAGTTTGTCCTCCTTTAGAATGATAGAGCCCTCACAGTTGGACCCTTAAAGGTGACGTAGTCTAACTCCCCTGCAACGAATGGGGACATGCACGGCTCAGTCAGGTTACCCACGGACTGATCCAGCCGAGCCTTGAAAGTCCCCACTGACCATTTAAATTAGGAGCATGGCTGTGCTTTAAATGTGTCATGGTTTTGTTGATAGATGAAGGATGTGAGAATACTTAGATCTTTTCTTGATAAGTTTACTTATTATCTTATTTAAATTGACGGAATGTCAGAACTTAGGTGTAATGGATTGTCTGTTTGTAAGGGGTTTCTCAGTGAAAGTTGAATTTCTGGCACTGGAGGTAGCTGCACATCCTGTTATACATGAGTTCTTTTTCTTTATTTGCAGGAACTGTGGCATGACTTTGTCTGCATCTGATATTTAGCTGTGAGCTCAGGGCTGTTGTGCATCCATGTGTTATTATTTTCTTCTTTATAGCACACAGATCTGTGAATCACAGAATTGAAGGGGTTGGAAGGGACCTTTAGAGATCATCTAGTCCAACCCGCTGCCAAAGCAGCTCCCTAGGCCGGGTTGCACAGGTAGGTGTCCGGGTGGGTCTTGAATGCCTTCAGAGAAGGAAACTCCACCACCTCACTGAGAAAGGTGGGTGTTTACTCTATGGGGCTGTGTGATGGTTGGGGCTGCGGCTGCAGAGGGGCACGGTATGTGTGTGATCTTGAGATACAGAAACCTTGGGCAAAGGCTTTGGCAGTGTATTGTAAATGCTGTGTTTGCCAGAGGGAGACCAGAGCCCGCTGTACAAGTTCTTGATGTAAAGTTTTAGAACTTGATTATGTCTCTGCCTCCTGTTTAAGAAAGGGGGACAAGTCGCCAGCTTGCAAAAAGTGTCTTTTCCTCTGTAGTTTCCGTTAAATCCATCAATCAGATGTTTTCTTCTGCTAGTTTTATAACAAACAGTGAATCACGTCTTCTAGTTTTATACAAAACAATGAATCAGTCTTTGATTCCTACTCCCCCTCCTTGGCTGTTCGAGTCTGTCGGTAAGGTACAGGAGGATATCGGGGTATGTTTTCCCCAAATCTGTTTAACTCTTGCCATGTACTGTTGGCCACTGTTGAGGCTGACAGGATGTTTGCATTCAGTAAGCTGTTTATGTTAGGTTCAGGTGTTTTTCCTACCCGAGTTCTGAAAGCTTCGGTGGACTTTGCAGAAAATGCATCTGTACATAAAGCAAAATCAAGCAAAAATGAGTTCCTCTATTCTTATTAGTTGTGCTTACTTCTCAAAACTAACAAATAATGATCTTAAAACCAAGATAAGATTGTTAAGCACTTATGCTTGCATGTGCATACTCGTGATTCTGCTGAAGTGTTATTTATAGCTATACAGCACAGATGACTGCTTAAAAGAGGGAAAAGCAGCATGTTGTGGGTGCTGGGTGCATTGTTTTATATTTTAGTGTGGAAATGCTAATCCGTATCATGCTCTGCAGTACAGGAACACTCCTTGTCAGTTTTAACAAAGCAAGAAAAAAAACGTGTCGATGCTTAGCTTTAGACAACTTGAACTGCTGTTCTTTTTTTCTTCATTCCACTCATGCTCTGTCTTCCTCAGTTCCTCTTCACTGCTTTGGTTCAGCACCTTGGTAAGGTGCTAGTCTGTCAAGAAAGAGAATGTGAGAATCCATCCTGGTTTAAGTGGTGATAGTGGGATAGATAAATTAGTAAATTAAAAGGTTGAGAATAAGTTGTGGGTGTTATTGTAATACCCCAAACTATCCTGAGGTTTAGGGAATTACTCCCTGCTTTTTCCAAATGCCTTTAGGTGCTATCAGGTCTGCTATCAGGAGAAAGACAGTATGTTGTGGTGTTTAACTATTAGGTTCTTAATACATGACCAGGAAGGCTGTTTTCCACTGGAAGACTGTCCATCTGTCTGGTCAAAGCCTATTGCTGCTCTCATCATCGTGCTGTCTTTGCATATTATGTGTTATCTTTCAAAATTCAAGTGTTAGTGTTGCTGCATTTTATCTTTTGCTTATTTTTCTGTAAAATAAATTTCTTGCTTCTCTGTGTTTTGTTCTGCATGGATATTTGTGTATCTGGACATACAGTTGTTATAAATGTGTTGCTGTATTTCAGTTTCCTAATGTGTTAGTGAAGGAGAGGGATTTGTGGTGCAGTAATGTGAACAGCATGTGAATTGGGATTGATAGCTTCTGCCTTTCGCTTTAAGGATGATGAGTGTGAAGATTGACAGGAGAATTCGTAGTTACTGCACAGTAGTTGCTATAGAAGAGGTTGAATTTCTCATGATTTTTTTGAGATGCTGTTAAACAGGAAAAGACTGCAAGGTCAGGAAAAGAATGGCAACAGGGTTTTAAGATTTAAAGTTGCCAGTCATAAAGCATTGTGTTGCTGAATACTGCTGAATGCTATTGAAAGATTCTGGACACTCTTTAGTCATTGTTAGCCTAGAATTTGCATGCCAGAGTAGAAAGTAATTATTTTCTTGGGTCACTAGTGTTACCAGAATGGGAATGAGATTATTTTCTTGTCAATAAAAGCACCGCAGGAAAAAGAGCCTTGAAATCTTTTTGCTCTGGCTGATGGCTGTAAAATCCAGAATTTTGCAAGGAAAACATTTATACTTTGAGATTAAATCAAGTGCTGAATTCATGTTGACGTTTCCTGTGGAAGGCCTAGGCAGGTGAAGTCTGGGGAAGGAAGTAACTGTCGGTGGAGGATGCCTCAGCATTCACTAGGATAAAACTGCCCCTTCCATTTCACTGTATAGTTAACAACTGCTACATTCCTGTTGGTCAAGATTTTCTGTGTTACGTAGGGTTGAATGGTGATTCAGTGCTTTTGAGCTCTTGCCTAACGTTTGAACTGTGCTTATCCTAACTCCTTATATTTCATAAGGAGTGGGATGAAGAGATGGTTTCCCCCTCCCCCTTCCCCTTTGGAGTTGTCATCCTCCAAGCCTAATGCATATAGCCTTTGGAGAGTAGACTTGCAGTTCACACAGAAGATGGTACGAACCTTCAGGAGATGTGCTTCAGAAATCCTCTGCTGCTCAGCTGTGTTGAGGTGTGTGGTTTTGTTACCATACAGCCTTCTTAAAAAGCTGAGCAACTGCAGAGGGAACATCTGAAGGAGTGTACGTTATTCTGCCATCTTACTTAAAAATTCTCTGAGTTGACTTCTGTCTAGTCAACTTTTCTGAACTGTGTCTGTTCCTTCCCACCTCAGTGTTGGAGGAAAGCTGTTGGAGGTAATGGTTTCTTTGGGCTGCCTGGCAGCGAGGGGACAAGGTGCTTCCCAAGGGGCTGGCACCGCAGCGGGCGCTGGCTGCCACCAGTCCCACAAAATCCACAGCCAGCACATGTGCTGGGAGTACCGTGATGCATGAGATCACTGTTACTAATACAGTGTTTTCGATATGAGTAAAGGTTTTATCTGGGGAGTGAAGTGTGTTTTGGCAATAAGCCCATACAAAACAAATAGCGTGGCCTTTGCGTCTCTAGTTATGACCTCATATCTCATTGTTTGTCTTCCAACAGAAGCCTTGTATTGTTTGGTTATTCCACATAATGCTCTTAGCATCTGCAGTCCCTAACAAGAGAGATGCTTTCCTCCCGTAACTTGTAGATCATCTTGCAGGTTGAGGTGCATTTGATCAGGAAAGGCTGTAATGCTAGTTTTAGATATTCACAGCTGTGGGTTTATTCTTTTTGTGTTGTAACCTGCCTTTTAATTGTCGCCATGTTATGTTTGAGCTCTTAATGGGGTGGTTTTTAACAACTTTTCCAGTTATTGAGATCCAACTGGAAACTTAAGGCCCACTTAACTTCTTTATGAGGGTCTGGACCTGACTACCCTCTTTTTCCCTCTTTGTGTAGCTATATGGAATATATATACTTTTTCTGTGATGTCTGTCTGTCTGTAGATTAGAACAGAAGACAGATTTCATCAGTCCGATGTACTGCGTTGGGTCAGGGCTGAGCCTCTGTGACCCTGCAGAAGTGCACCCACAGGCAGGCAGGGACAAGCAGAGGAGAGCTGCCTTTGAGCATGGGCAGGAGAGGGTTTCTGGCAGTCTGTCGTCGCTGGAGCGTTCTCGGTTCAAAGCCTGTGGCTTTGGAGCATTCTCGGTTCAAAGCCTGTGGCTTTCTGCCATTTTATTTTATTTTATTTTATTTTATTTTATTTTATTTTATTTTATTTTATTTTATTTTATTTTATTTTATTTTATTTTATTTTATTTTATTTTTTCACAGAGAGAGATGCTCTTCAGAAAGATTTGGCTGACTGTCAAGCTTAAAATCAAATGGTTCAGATTAGATTAGTGTTCGTGGCGTTTCATTTGATTGTTTTAAGACAGTGTCCATTATAATTTGATGGAATACTTGCAAGCACTGCTGCTTGCAGTAAGGAGTGAACTGCCTTCGTGCGGCATAAAACTGTTTCACCTCAGCAGCCTGCAGTCTCGCTTTTGGATGTTTGTGAGGAATACATCTCCACACCACTTGTTGGCCTGAGCTGCTGACAAGAACATCGAATGGGTTTGTTTTGCTTTTTCCTCATGTATCTACTAGTCTGAGAAGTCAGTGCACCATACACTCTTGCTTCATTTAACAAGTGCTTTCTCTCTGAAACCTGTGGAATTAGTAAGCTGTTTGCTAGCTGAGGATGCCAACCTTTTGGCTTCAAGGAGTGGCACTCCCCAGAAGTTTTGTCCTCGTCACTGTCTTGCCAGCAGACCATTTTTCCGTACTTCCTGCATACTCTGGATGTTTTTTTCCTAAGATGGTTCAAGGGAGCTAGCGGGTGCTCAGAGCTTTGTCATACTTGTACAGTGCTTTGCATATAGGAGTTGTGCAATGGCAGAAAGAAAGATAAGCAAGAGCAGTATGAGTATGTCAGTTCCCCGTTCTACCCAGTAGGCAGAAGTAGCAGAAAGCCTTGTAATTAAGTTATTCCTTTAAGCAGAAGACTGAAAAGTGGGTGTAAGCTTCAACAGCAAAAGCATCAGTCTTTTTTGTCTTTGTTCTGGCACAGCAATCAAGACTGAGGAAAATGCATGCAGAAAGCAAAGACTTTTCTTGTCCCACATGCACTGTTAGAGTTCTTGTGGACAGAAATGAATGGGAATGAGTGTACCTTCTAGTAGCGAGTCTACCTTCCAGGTGCACGAAGAAAAATCTGCCTGGTATTTCCAGCTAGCTGTGAATCTCAGAGATGAGATGTGCTCTAGAGGACATCATCTCCTGTTTGGTGCTGAGGCAGCTGATGTTTGTCAGGGATATTTACTTTCAAGATTGCTGTGCTGTTCACTCTTTGCCTCAACCAGCCTTATGGCTATTAGGTAATGAAAGCTTTTTCTGTCCCTCTATTTTATCACCTCCGAGACTGAGCTTCATCTGAGATGCAGAGCTGGATATTTTTTGAGGTCTGAATTGTAAATGATGGTCTTAATATTGATGAGATCTGCAGTGAAATATGATTTAACCAATGCAGGAATCAAACAATACTTACATAATTTTAATTACATGGAGAAAGCATTATCAAGCTTCTGGCTGTGGGAACTCTCCCTAGGGCTGACAGCAGCCATGGGATCAGGGCAGGTGGCCCTGCTGGAAGGCAGATGCACAAAAAAGGCATTGTCTTGGACTAGTCTCTCTTCTTTAACAAAAGAAGGGTGAGGGGGGTGGGGGTTCATTTCTTGCCTGATCAGGCTTTCAGCTGTATTTTTGTATGGGAATTACTCTCAGCATCAGTAATCAGTTAGTAACCACTGCTTTGGGGCACATTCTTTTCTAAAAACACTTGTTGAAGCATTTACTTTGTTTTATGAGTTCCTTCAGATATATAAAATTCATTAAAAATAAATTCTGGACTGCTGCTCTTACTTAAGTGTGATAAATACTTCATTGGTGCTTTCAGTTATACCTCGAGCTAAATGGAAGCATCTCCTTTCCCTAATTTGGCTGTTTTATTTCAGCCTTGTCTCTGAAATGGTACATCAAGCAACTGCCCAAAACGTGTGGAGAGGCACGGGGATTCAAGTGAGAGAGGATCATGACAGTTTTTCCCCTTAAAGCAAAGTGTAATAGTGGGACCTCACCAGAGAAGTAAGGATGCAGCTGGAGGTGTTCTGTTGGGGTAATTGATTTAGCAAATGAATGTGAGAATGTTCCTGAACTGTGTGTGGAGTGTCTGTGAGAGCAGCATGCTCCGGTGTCCCAGGGGTGCACCGGCAGGTCTCTTCAGGCCAGAAGCAGGTGCCGAGTTGTGGCCAGCACTGGGGGTGGGCTGTCAGGGATGCAGGGATGATTGTGCTCTGCTCCAGTCTCTGCGACTGGGCTGGGAGCCCTCTCTCCCTAAAGAAGATGCTCGCAGTAGCAGGGAAGCTAGTTGAAGGAAGATCTGGAACATTTAATTTCCATTTTTAAGTTATATGTTCTTAATTTATTCTGTGTTACAATATTTTTATTATGTCAAGGCAACATTTTAAGGGATCTAGTTTAGCTTTATTTAATCAGACTGGCTAGAATAATTTTGTACCTTGTCCCAGTGGATAGTGTTCATCAGGTAATAAACAAGACTCAAGATTGTCAGAAGTTTTCTGGGCTATGTGCCTTAGTTCACTGTGTCTCTAAGCTAATGTTAGGAGTAATGAACCAAGAGCATCATTTATGCTTTTGCACTGGCACTCCTGTTCTCCTTGTATTTCTGTAATAGTAGAACTCAGAAGTAGGAATCGTATCTGTTCTGGAAGAACAGTGTTCTCAGATCTGATAACACCATTCTCTTTTACTTTAGCCTGTTTTTCCTGGGGTCATGCCAAGCTGACGCTTGGACATACAGGAGTTACAGGTTTCGAATGTTGTTTTTTGTTTATTTTTGCTATACAAGAGCTATACGGAGCTGCTGTTGTTGTGACCTAACATTAAAATGCTGCAGAAGTCTGGGAAGCTCCATCAGCAGTTCAATTACAGGAATTTTCTGTCTTAATTTAAAGATAAATAAATAAATAGGCGCCTGTGGATTCTTAACAGGGTAACAGTCTTAAAGTCTGAGAAATTTATTCAATCGGAAATGGAAGTATTTTCCTCTCACTTAGTTATTCTGTGCTCTGAAGCACATACATACTTTGTGAAAATGTTACAGTGGTTCCTTAAAGAAAACACATTTGTGTTCTGTTTCACCATTGCAGTTGAGGTCTGCGCCTGGTAGCATCTGTGTGTTGGAAGAGCACCTCCTGCCTGTGCCCTTACAGCCACTGCTGCTTTAGGTGGCTTTGTTTTGTTGTTATTTTTGTTTGGAACTGTATGCTGTGCCTTTAAAACAGGAGTTAGCTTCTTTCTGGTGTAGCTGCAGCAGCTGTGAAAGCAAAGAGTATTTTATAGCTGCTGCTTCTCCGTATGTTCTTTATTCCTGCTTGTGTTTTGTTATCCTTTTTGTGAATTTTGTAGTAGTACAGAGCCGTAGTGAGTGTGTAAGTGATCGGTATGACCATCGTCTCATACACATTCCATAGGAGTTAGGATTCTGTTTTGTACCTGTTGTACAATGTTGGCAAGTTTTAGTGTTTGGTGAAGTGTGAAGCTCCCGTTTATCTGTGGAGATCTGTTTTTGTCATAACTGGGTGGTTACGGATTGCAGCTTGCTTCTTGTTCTCTTAACTCTGCAGTGGCCATGTAGCTAAAGGAGCAGGTTGAATTTATTCCTGGGAACCTAGGAAAGGAATTGCTTTCTGTACAAGTGCAAAAAGCTTGTGTGGTGGTCTCTGTGAGAGCTCTGTCATTGCAGCATGCTTCTGCTGATGATAGATGAAATACAAAGCCTCCCATCTATTTCTGGTCCCAACACAGTGAAAATTCATAGGAAAAAAAAGGGCACACAGTGTAATAACTGAGATACCTTGGCGTGGAGTTTTGTAGCCCATTCTGGGAGCAGAATCTTGTCTTGGATTTGTAATTCACTGAGTGTTTACGCCCTGCTGCTCACACCTGTCCATCTGGCGTGTGTTTTGGGTTGTGTTTCTCATCGGTGCTGTGAAAAGGGCAAGCGTGTGGCTCAGGGACTTTTTATGAGTTAGTACAGGGTCTGCTACCTCAGCTCGTTCCTCTTGGCATCCTGCTCTAATCTCTTCCTACTGCAAGAAGCGGTGGTTTACAGAAATCCTTGCATTGCTGCCTGAAACTTACTTACTTCACACAGTTTGTTTGGCTTGTGATTCATTTACGGGATTGAGCAAAGAAAAGGGGATTGAGGCTGAAAATGCTTTGAAATGAGTCCTGTATACGTTCAGCACTCAGGAATGTTGTGCGACTGGCGTGATAATGGTCTGTGTCTGCAGGCTTGCAAGCACATCTGAGCCTTTTGCATGGCATACTGGCAACCATGAAGAATATTCATATCTATATGGATGTTTGCCTGCCTTACAGTGACACAGAGACTTCATTTGTGTTTGTAATTTGAGATTAATGAACGCACGAATGAAAGGCTACTAGAAGGGGATGGATCAGGCTGCTTTAACACAGTTCTGGATGTTGAGTAAGTTCTTCGTGTTTTGACGGAAGATGGAAACATTGTGATTGTTGGGAAGGTAAAGATGTACCTCCTCAGGTATCCAGGTTATCTTCATCTTCATAAGGAGTTACTCTCAGAGCTGTTTTGCTGATGCTTCAGTTCTGCCTGTGCCTGTTTAGTAGTAACGCTAGTGCAATTACTACTTCAGAACATGTGGAATAGACTTGTCTTGTTCGTGCTGCTCCTAATAGTCATACCCAGTTTTTATCCTCTTACCAAAAAGGGGATAATCCTAAATCTCGTTGGTGATATACCAGGAGAGTGCTCTACAATTCTCAGTCTTGCAAGAATTTTAAATATTTTATCATAAATTCTTGTAGTTCCTGTTTTAAGGAATTCCTAGAAACAAATGCTTCTTTCTTTCTTTCTTACTTTATTTTATATTTCCTGAAAGTTAAGGGCTGAAGTCTGCTTGTGATGGGAAGAGCAGTTTCCTAGTTCTTTTCACTTCTTGAGAAGTGTCGCTGTTTCCTGGAAGAGGCATATTCTATTAACGTCAGTTATATATAGATAAATACCTTCTCTTGTTAAGAAAATGTGGGGAGTGTTTTGTTTGAAGGCAGCTCTGTCTTCTGAGCTGGTGGGAAGCTGTGTGCCTTCCTCATCTCATGATTTCAGGATTGATGCAAAATCCCAATTCTATCATTGACAGTTTATTAACATTCATAATGTTATCCCACCACTCTGTGAGTTGCTAAGAGATCTTTAAGCAGTTTGATGCTTAAGCATTGCAAAGGATACGTGTGAAAACTGGCATGGAATTCATGGAAATGTTTGGGTTTTTATTCTGTTTTAAAATCTGTCTTCCTTCTTAACTCTCCCACTGTACCTGCCCTCGTTGCTCTAACGTTCTCTTCTTAGAATTCTGTGTTCTCCCTGTTATTTTATTTTGTTGGGTGGAGGAAGGTTTGGTTTTTTTTTGTTTTTTTTTCATTGTCTCAGAAGATTCTGTGTATTGTGGGAGGTGAGGCAACGCTGGTCTTGGCAGAACACCACAAAGCCAAGAGAGTAATTAAATGACGCAAGCCTTTGATTATTTTTCTCTCTCAAGCTTTCTGGCACGGCCGGGCATTCCGATTGCAAAAGGAGGATCAGGAGGAGAAACTTCTAAAGATTGCAAGCAGAATTAGAGGAACTGCATCAGAGACTCGTTGCTACTCTCCGGATCTTTGCTCTCAAGTTCTGGAGTTGCTGCTTTTTTTTCCTGGGAGGATAATGCCTCATTCGTCACCCAAGACAGAAGTAACTGAGACAGAGCTGCAAAGGTTTTACTTTGGTTTTGGTTTCTCTGCTCTCTCGCTAATTGGATTTTTCCCGTCTTCTGTGGGGGGATTATAAAAGAATTAGTGAAGCTGTTTTTCTGGGGAGGCAGCGGGGGAAGGTAGCTGTTGGTTTTTTCTACTCTTGTTTCTGGGACTTCCTTAATCTGCCGTTTGTTCCCTAAAGCCACTACCCACTCAGAAAAAGGAGCAACAGCATAACAGATGAACTTGCAAGACCATGGATTCCTTCCCTTTTGCAAACTTTGTGGCTGCTTGTAAAGGAGATTTTTGCATACATAAGCATCAAATGAATAGTATCCTGGGCTGGGTTTAAAAGAGACTACTGCTGTCCTGAAGAAAAGATAAATTCCATTTAAATTATAACGTGCAGAAGGTTGGATGTTGTTCCAGTTTTGAATTTTGGTGATCGAGTGAAATACTCTGCCAGACAAAACCTAAGTATTCTACAGCCGAAACAGGAAGATGTCTTGGAAAAGAAGTTACTTTTCTGTGGGTCGAGGGAATGTCCAGGGGATGTTTACTCCACGAAATACAACCTCAATAGCACCCAGTAAAGGTCTCAGCAACGAACCGGGGCAGAACAGTTGCTTCCTGAATAGTGCTCTGCAGGTAAGAACACAAACTGTTTCTGTCACCTCTTTGTGTCAATTGCAGTACTTTCTTAGGCAACAAATGTAGGTGGGCTTGGCATCATAATTGTAAGCCTAGTTAAAATAAAATTCAGTTAGGAAATGCATGTTTGTTACATTATAGAAAAGCTTTTCTAAGTTCCAGTTTTTCTTTGTGTGTTGACACGTGAATCCTTTCTGTCTGTATAAACTGGTAAGATGTCAACCAAAGATAAAAATGCATAGGAAACTTAATGCAACATTCTACTCATTTAAATTATGTCTACTCCTTAAAGTAAATTAATTATTTTTGATGATCCAATCCAGGTCAGGGGTTGATAACATCTGTACAAAATCCTTTTAATGCAGTCCAGTTCTCTTTTTTACTGCTGGTTTGCAGTTTAGATGCTGGAGTACTTACCTTTGATCTAGAAGAAATAATTGTCCTTTGTCAACATGCAGTGAGGTGGCTGCTTTACTTGTATTGTCACTGTTTATGTATTCAGGGCATCTATTTGAGTTTAAGCCCTCAGTCTCATTCCCATAGTGTTATTTGTCTGGGTAGCACAGGCTGTGTTGCTGCAGCTTTTTTTCATGGACATAATTAGTTTCTCAGCTTGCTTCAGGCTTCCAGATAACCTGGTGATGCAAGTAATACAAATGGACACTTTAGTGTCCTTCCATAGTCTTAGTTAGTACAGGACTAGGTATGAAGGTAACTAATTCAAGAAAAGTGCAGTTTTCAGTGATGCATTAACTGCATTTGTGAAGTTGTATGGTGCAGTCAGTGGCTGCCTCCTAATCCTGAGTTACTGAGCCTAGGTCAGAACGGAGCAGAGCTCAGTGCCAGCTGTGTGCTGTTCAGGAAGGTAGAAGCGTGTGACCTGGCTGTCAGTGTGCTTCAGAAACAGTTTTCTTCTGATGCTCAAGAGAGAGAATACCAAAAATACTTGTAGCCAAAACTTATTATTGATTGCTACTATAATTATTTTAAAACCAGGATGTTAATAATTTCATAATATTATATAAACTTTTGCTTCTTGTCTTAATTTTTTATATTCAGTGTTAGTCTGAGAAGTCTCATGAATATTTGTTGTTCTTTACTTTTGAGTATTTCCATAAACGTTCAAGGTAAGCTCCAAAGGCAATTACACTGACAAACTGGACTAGTTCCTAAATATATTTTTCTTCTTTTTGTGAAGTCTGCAGTAGCTGTTCAGGAATGTTGTATGTAATCAGATGCTTCAGAGACTTACATTGCCTCCCAGGCTCTTAAGTGCAGGGAGAGTTTGAGTAAAAACATAACCCCAACAATTCTGAGTGTTTGAGAAACTTTACAGATCAAATTGCCCTAACAGTGTTGTTTTTGTAATTCAGTTTTGGTAGCATTTAGCTGCTTGTTAACAAATTGTTTCAGCTGCTTTACATTTCTTGAAAACAATAACTTTTTTTTTTCTGGAATGCTGTTTTTCTAGTTAGTTTTTCAGGGCAAATTAATTGGTTAGATGTTTGGTCCCTCTGTTGGTGCTAACAAAGTGTTCAGTCAGTCACATGCCAGCCCGAACCATTGTGTTCTGCCTGGAGCCTGGCACAGTGCAATTCAGGTCAAGGCTGCTCTCAGTGTGGGCTTCTGCCTCCTGTCTGAAGGCAGGGCTGGCAGGAAAGTCCACTTACTGCTTGCTGAAGCAGCCAGCAACAACCATGAGGAGCTGCCTGTGAAACACCTCGGGTCAGCGTGGCACTGTTATGCAGATGAGAATTTATATGGTTGCCCAGGTTTGGTAGTACAGCTTAACCCAAGGCTTGGTGCTGTTCCAGCCAAGTTTGCCTTATATTGTTAATATGATGCATAAAATCCAGTTTTTGTATGCTGTGTTCACCACTTCAATAACCTGTCCTGAAAGAAAAGTGTAACTGTCCACACTGGTTCGGCATAGAAATCTGCTGGTCGTCACGGTGTGTAAAAGTACTTCCTCATGACAGGATTTGGGCATAGGAAATTCTAGCAATTTATTGTTTTGAAATTCAGGAGCTTGTTAAAGCACACACTGCTGGTGCTCCATTTCTGATATTTGCCCTTTCTGTTCAGAGCGTTGATGCTGAAGGGAAGGAGAAATGGGATCTAAGAAGCTGACCTGGGCATCTCGGAGTTGCTCCAGCTCTGTGTGGCTTTGCAGTATGGTACTGCTGCACAAAGCAGTGTAGTTTTGGTCTAAAGCACACAAAAAGGATTTGAGAGAAGTGTCCAGCTGTAGCTTTATGTATATAAGTGCTACAGTTCTTGAGGAAAAAGGTGAAAATGTCAACTTGCAGTTAGTTAAAAGAGAAGCTCATTTGCATTAATGTAATTTCAGAGTTGTTTAGTGTGTGCAATTTTAGTCAGAGCTTTATGCGGTATTTTATTTCTGTATTTATAAAATCAGTTGTGCTCCTCTTTTGTGTTTCAGGTTCTTTGGCACCTGGACATTTTTCGCCGCAGTTTCCGACAGATCACAACGCACAAATGTATGGGAGACTCTTGCATCTTCTGTGCTCTCAAGGTAAAGATGGGAAAATAATTTTTTGAAATAACAAATATCTACAGTATTTTTATGTTGAATTAAATTTGCATCTGAAAATTGATGAGAGCGAAGGTAAATCTGATTAGGTACAGCATGCAGCTCTCAAAGTGCTGTGTTTTAAAATATGTTCAGCAAATGCAGTGTGGAAAATGCTGTAGGTAAGCTGCAGGTAGGATTCTGTCATCAGTGGAATGCAGATCGCTGCAAGCCTTCATGTTTGAAATTTCACTTCAGATGGTAAAGCGTTGTTATCCTTTTTTAGTTTCCTAAATTGTCATTTGGCTCATAAATATTTTATCATATATGGGTAATATGTTCTTCAGAGTTCACCCTTCCTTCAGAGCTGCTTTAAATGTTAGCATGAAAGGCCTTCTGTTTAAAACTGTTGGTTATATGAGGCTAAAAGGTATTTTCTGCTGTAAATAATGATGTCTACATTAAATGGCTCAATTCATTTTGGTCTCTGATTTAGAAAACATCAATTTTTAGATGCAGATAAAATATCTATCTCAGGTGCCGCATGGACAGTAAGATCTAGATGCTAGTTGTTGTTCAAACTACTGTACATATACGACTAAACTGTACAATCCTACATCTGTTTGTATTTACCCATTACTTTCTATTGCTTCTGTTTTGGATTTTGTGTGTGTTTGTGTCCTCCTTTTTAAATTCTGTAAACCTATTGCTGCCTCTGTAGCCTGGTGGGAGAAACTGTCGTAAGCAAAACATGATGAAAACACCAGCTTTAATGTTCCTGAGTGATTTTTCTTTCTGAAATCACTAAGCCATCTTCTTTGATCAGAAATGGGTTGTAAATCATAGTAAACATTAAAATTTGTTGTGGGAGAATTTGTTATACTATGAATTCTGTGTGCAGTGATGAAAAGGAGAGAGAGTATGTTTTATAGCAAAATTGAGAGTGCAAGGATTGAACTGAGATCATCTGAAGTTCATAGGCAGTACTTGTGCTATAACAGCAGTCCTGCTACCACTGTGTGATTTTTAGAGGAACTCTGGTCAAGATAGCCTCAAAATGAGCTACCTAGGGAGGTTTTAGGATGTCCTGGAGGGCTTTTCCATTGCAAAGGAATAGCAAACTCTTAAGGCATAAAAGAAAATAAGTTATTTCTTTTGAAGAAGAATCCGTATCAACGCATGGTGAAATGATGAGAGGGATGTTTACAGCAGTATCTTCAGAAGAGGATATTACAGTATGTTAGGAGAAGGATAACTCAATCCAAAGTGAGGAATACAGCTATGCAAGCAAGGAGAAGGTGGAATATTGAGTATCTCTCTTTCCCTGTTGAGAAATGGCAAAACTTAGTCTTGTTTTGGTTTGAGTTCATGAAATTCAGTGTTATCAATGACTCGAAGCTAATTCCCTCAAGTATTACCAAGTGTTTGCTGGTATTCTTTGGTAAGTAAAGGCAGAAAAAACAGGATTTGGGAGTGAACGTGAATAAAAGCTTTTGTTGTTCTCCTGTTCAACAAAGGAACAAGACATTGCAGGAAAATACCAGGAGTTCAGGTTCTGCCATTTGGCTGAAAGTACGGTGTACTCTGAGGCAGGTATGCTTTGTTTTAATATAAAGATAATAGCTGAAGTCTTGTTCAGAAAGAGAGCACTGAGAAGGAGGGGAAAAAAATGGCAGTCCGTGAAAGAGGAGAGGATGAATTTTTATGTAGCTGTTACAGAAGGGTAAACAGAGCTCTGGTACAATCTGCACATGGAGATTGCAGAGTTTCCTTCTCTGGAGGTATTCAGAACCCACGTGGACACTTTCCTGTGTAATTTACACTATGGAGCCTGGTTTAGCAGAGGGGTTGGACTTGAACTCCAGAGGTCCCTTCCAACCCCTATGATTCTGTGAACTGTGGACTAAGACGCATCCGGAGTAGCGGTGTTAGAGGAGGAAAGCACTACAGTAAGATGAGGGTAGCAGGATCTCTGGAATATATATATTAAAAGCAGACATTGGGTCAAGTAGTATTTAGCTTTGTTGATATGATTCTTGCTTTTAATGTCTTGCTGAAGTGTGCAGCATGCCATTATAAGCTTCGAAGCGTTAGAGTGGTTGAATTAACTAATTGTGTGCCTGCAGTCATAAACTTATTTTTAAATAAACGCAGCCTCACAAAAACTTGCTGCTTTCTCTTCTTGCTTGCAGGTATCTTCCACAATTTTTTTGTTTGCTTCCTTTCTGTAGTTCTTAACAACGCCGTGTTCAGCCATAACATGTTACAACCTTAACTTTCCAGCGTTGTGCTGAATCCTGAAAGTTCTTTTGCACACTTTAGGATACTTAAATCTGATTGTGTGTGGAATTCTAGTAGCTTACAGAATTCAATATGCAATAAAAAATACTGAAGAAATGCACACACAAGTAAAGAATTATCTGGAAAATTATTTTTGAATGTGGGCAGTAACCAGTACTCAACAAAGTAAATACATTCCATCCGGCTTTAATCCAAACCAAATTGTTCATGTTTTCTCTAGCCAGTCTGTTCTGCACGGGAAATATCAGTGTTTTGCCCAAGTTAATTCTGCTACCTTCAGATTGCTTACATACATTTATTGTAAAGCTATACAAGAGGGAAAAAACCATAGAAATCTGCTTGTTAGAAGTCAGAACTGTTTTACTCCTGGTTTCTTCATGTTCATTAACTTAAAAGTATCTCACAATTTTGTTATTCTCTGAATGATGTCATGACAAGTTCCCACCTTCATTAAATGGTGTAAAATGTTGATGTTCATATACAAATACTTAAAGATTTCCCTGATTTTCATGGTATTACTGATTTGAATATTATTCAGATATGTAATACTCTAAGTCAAACTGGAGATGTACACCTCCCCCCACATCCAAACTAAACAAACCCCTCACAGACATCAGAAACACAGGCTGTCTTACATGCAATTGGAGGAGCCGGGCTCCTACATGAACAGGGTATGTGTGAGGGATAATCTCACACTATGGAGGTGATTGCATTCATCTTCATGAACTCCTTAAGCAAAGCAGTATGAGGGAGGGGAAAAAAAACTAACAAAAAAAAGAAAAACTGTTTTAAAGTATTTACTTGTTCTCTGCTGCCCTCTGGATCTGTGGTTCTCAAATTGTCCTTTTGTTTCCTTAAGGAGTTGGAGCTGTCTGGCACATGGTATGTGTAAACTTGTATATGACAAATGTGATCATGTGCTTAATGTGCACTTATTACTGTGGGCATCACCAAGAGTGATTTGTGTCCCAGTGCAGCCAGATCATCCCTTTCCATCATTGCTCATCTTTTCCCCTGCTCTGGTCTTCTTGTCTGCACTGGAAGCCTGTAACTGTTGTCCTGCCAGGGTATTGCCAACTTAGCCTGTAGGTCTTTGACATCCTCTTTCTCTTGAATCTTGCCTTAGGCTTTGCTAAGATGAGGGAGAAGATATGGCTGGATCCAGTGGGAAGCCAAGAATTTGGAGCTCTATGCCATGCGAAAATCTCCTATTAGGGTCTGGGGAGAGGTAATCAGCTTTGCATGCTGCTAGGTGGACCTGCCCGAGATTCTGCCCAGACTGAGTGAGGATGGGGCAGGGTGTGTTTGCTATTCTCCGAAGCATGCTGGCATGTTCTGCTTCCAGCCTAGCCTGGGAAGGGGGCAGTACCTGTGGGAAAGAGTCTCCATCCCACCCCTTCTCTCCAGCTTGCCTTTGCAGAGTACTTGCTGCGTTGGGCAGAGAGGGTTCACGCTCTTTCCAAATTTGAACAGCTGCTTTAAGGGGAGCATTCTCTTCCTGTTGACTCTAGAGGAAGATAATCTCCACTAGGCTAAATTTAGCCTTCGAATAACACCAAAGTAGTTATTTTTTCACACATGCTTGGCTTGCTGCAACTGTTTGTAGGGATTCTGATGTCATGCACAATATTTACTGTAAATGCTCAGTTAGCTCCATAAATATTATTTATAATTTAAGAGCAATCACAGAACACTGGTGTGTCATATCGGATATCAAATCGCATCTTAGTTTTGTGCTGCACTGGAGATATCCATTGTGTAAATTCTTGAAGTTGAGCAGTTTTAAAACTTGCTAAGCTACCTGGTTATGTTTGTGAATTCGTTTGTGAATTCATTACAGACCTAAGTTCTTTGTCCATTTTGAATCAACATTGAATCAGGAGCTGTAAAAAGAAAAGGAATAGCTCAGATTCTGTACTGGAATCCCAAGCACTGTTCCTTAAAAATTTTATAGCATTATAAGATGTTTTTGTTTTGTTTTGTTCTTTGGCACAGTAGGTGTCTTTCCCACTGTGCCATTTGCCTGCTATAACACTGGAGCAGCTTTTTGATTTGTCATTAATGTTCAAGTCTACTTTATTCTGCTATGTTTTTCTTTTTCTAGAGAATGACTTTGCTTTGGTGTGTGTTTATCACAGCTGGAAGGGGCAGGAAGGGGGAAATCCGTCCACTGTGCTGAGCGTGCCACAGAGAGTTTGTTCTCCTTCCAGGGATTGTACTGGGAGCTCTGTAGTGCCAGGATATAGGACAGGGTGTTTTTTGTAGTTTGCAAAGAAGAATACTCTATTGATTGATAAATTCCAACAGGGCTGTTCTTTCTTGTGATTTTGTCATGTGCAACAAAAGCAGGAAGAATGTGAATTTTCTGTGTAGATTGTTGTTTTCTAAGGTGAAAACTGAGAACAATAGGATATTAGAATGCTTAAAGAAATGGAATGACAGTAATTCACAGTTCTGATTAGGCACCTGTTTGAAATGTAGGGATTTCTCGTGGAATGTTCATAGCATGGTTGAGGCATTAAGTGAAAGTTGCTTGCAAAGAGTCAGAATACAATGTATAAAAATATATATAAATAGTCCTATTATCTTTTTTTTTTTTTTTCAATTGGCACTTGTAGTTAACTCCCAGACAAAAGCAGTTAGCAGCAAGAACAGTTTCCTGAGTTAATAAACCAGTAATTGAAGCTTCTAATTAATGATTGACTTTTTACTTGATTTTGTTAGTAGCCAGGTAATGTATGACTTTATAATCCATACTGGGAGGTGACACATTAATGTTTAGCGTATGGCATAAATAAAAATATAGATCAGACTGTAAAATAAAGGACAAAATGGAAGTCTAGGTTGTTTGTTATCAGATGTGGAGGTTTAGAAAGTGATCTGAAGAGACAAATATGGCCTTTATTACTTGTGAAGGCAAATGTAACACGAGGAAATGTGAGAGAGAAGTGTGAGCTAATGGAAAACCGGTAGGTGAAAATTCAGGAGATTAGATGGGAGAAGTGTGAATTTATCAGCCAGAATTTTTATTGAAATTTTTATTGGTGCACTGAGCAGGAGGCTGCATCAGGAGAGGAGAGTTCTTGCCAAATGATGAGCTTTAAACACAGCAAATAGTAAAGCTTTTTGGAGGAAGATGTTTTATTCTTTGAAAGAAATATCATTATGCTGGATCTGCAGTGCCGTCTCAGTTCAGAAGGATCTTCTGCACAGTGCTGGAGGAGAATAATTGATTCTCAGAAAGCTGGCAAGAACAGAATTTGAATTTATAGTGAATGGACACTGGTCTGTTTCCATAGTTATTGCTAAGTGTAGGTTTGTTCCATCAGTCTGGGCAGGTACACATTGCAGATGTTACGTACCCTAACTAAATTGAGTACTTTAGTAAGGAGGCAGTGAATTGCAAGCACCATTAGAGATAATTTGGAGCAGATCTTTAGAGGAGGGAAGGGAATTCAGTTACTTTCAAGACTGCGTAGCTGAAATAGGAAGTCTTAAGACATCAATCCCTGAACTACCTTGAAGAATAGTGACTGTCTTACACTCTAACCAAATGAAAGACAAGTCATTTTATGATAATGCATGAGAATTTTGGAAATCTGAAGAAGAAAGCCAGGTTTTAACTTAATTGTATAAGGGTTCTTTGTCTCAAACTGTAAGTTGTTTTCCTTTGAAACTTCAGAAAATTTGTACTGATTCCTACACTTCCCAAACTGGAGGAGATTATTCTGGGAGAGCACTGACACAGCAATCCCCTGTTCTGACAGATGTCAAAAGCCCAAACCTGTCGTACAAATAACAGAAAGCTTCCAGTTAGAAATTAAGAAATAGCCGCTTTAATAGTAATAAACCAAGCTGGGCCCTGGAACAGATTGCCTGGAGTGGTTAAGGAATTTCCAGTTTTGGATGCCCCTGAGCAAGCTGGCATAAGACCAACTATGTGAAGAATATAGCTGATCCTGACATAGTACTTGGACGTGGACCAGATGCGACTTGATTGGCTTCAGCAATTTATTTCTGTTAAGGATCATTTGTACTTCCTAATTCTGCTGTCTGTGCTACTCTTTCAAGACCTTTGAAAATCTGTAAGAGAAGGAGATCAGGGAGAGCGAAAGAGACAGCTCTCTTTTTATGTAAATAGGGCTCAGGAGCGCAGTGTTACTAGAAAACATCCATCCTGTCTGAAAAATCCCATGCTCATACTCTTCTGTATTGGCTACTTCCAACATTCCAAGAAGGTATCATCAGCATAGAAATCCATGTACTGTTGTTGATTCAATATTAGGAATTGCTCACATTTTATGTTAAGCCTGGATATATATAATCTGTGTTCAAAAATATATTTTTTCAGTTCTGCTACTCTGATTTGGGATACTGAAAAGTAGCAAAATAGGAAAGACTTCTGTTCAAAAAGCTTTTAGTAGTGTCTTTGTATTGTGGCTTTTAAGGATACCCTCAGCTGTAGTGGAACGTGGCCATTTTGGGACAACATCAGTGCTGTGAATACACTAATGAGGTTTTCACTGTCAGGTGAAGAAGCTTTTGAAAGGGAACAGAGTTTGAATGTTTCATGTATGAAGCTCCCATTAAGCTCCAGAAGCACTTGGATAAATGGTGTCCTGAAAACTCCTGGAGCAGGACCAGCAGTGCTTTCCTGGTGTGCACCCAGCTGGCTTTCAGACCGGCATGGGGAACATATGTAAGTGACTAACAGTGTAACTCAAGGGCAAGATCTGAAATTAAGGAGAGAGATTCAACTTAGATAACTTAAAATGATGAAATAGCAGGAAGTGCCACACCTATCCATCTATGTCTGAGAGACAAGAAAGACCTGCTCTGAAGAAAAGGTGAGCAAAGAATGTCTCTTGAAAAATAAGAAGGGGAAACAACTCCCTTATCTTCCTCTGAGCCTTCCAAAGCAAAAAACAAAAACAAAAAACCCTAAAAAAACAGCAACAACACTGTATTCACTGTCTTTTGCTGCTTGATTTTATGTAAAGAATTTTATTAACGTTACTGGATTATTTCTGTTCTAAGGTTATGGTAACTGATTTCATAATTCTTGGCTGTTATGTTTACTAAAAGATGTTTTTGTTCTTTGCTTTATGTCATGAAGGCTGCAATTATTTTGTGATGCAAAAAAAAAAAAAAAAAAAAAAATTAATGGAAGGTCTTCTGGAAAACTCAAAGAGCTGCTTATTACCATCAGGATCACATTTTTGTTCCTGAGTCTTTTTATAGGAGTTGTTATGGATGTTACAGGTAAAAGTATGCTATTTCCTGAAATATGGTTGGTTGGTGGCTTCTGTTTTTAGTTCGTTAGGAGCCCATGCTGATTCTCCCCCTGCCAGAAGTGCAGTCATGTCTGAGCTCTTAGGGGCAGACCATGACTTGTCCATCAGTTCCCCACCATTTAGTTGCCTCCTAAGCTGCCAGGCAAGTGCCTCAGCTTCTAGATCTATGAAGTGAGACCAATGATAACTGGAATGAACATGTTTCTGAAGCACAGTCATGAATAGTTCTAAGGACTCTTAAATCCCTTAAGGGGAAGAGCTCAAATAGGGTGGAGTTCTTTTTCATTGCTTTTGTCTTTAGGGGTCTGTTGAAATAAGGAAAATGTACTGATGCAATGAGGAACTTGCTCTGTTGTCAGTGTGACAGAAGCTGGAATCAGGATTGTTAAGAACAGACTTGGATGTTGTTTCAGTTTTCATACACGTATATGTTAGGTAGCTGAGGAAAGGTGGTATCTAATGTAGTATCAGAAGAGCTACTGTCTTCAGCATAGTGGGCCCTCATCCATCAATAAACATGGAAACACCACCAGAATAAAAACATCAGTGAAGAGAGATGCACGTTTTACATCATTTTAGATAATCTGTCAACATTATAAATTCTACTATTTCCATAGGCAGGAATGAAGCAGACAAATTCGTTTGTATGGCTGTGCAGATATTTTTTCAGCTTCCTCAAAGCAGCTGAATTTAGCAGGTGTTCCAGCTCACCTGTTCAGTTCCTGATGAGAAGCAAATAAGACCAGTTAAAGGAGAGAAAGATTCAGGTTTTTTTATTTCCGATGAATACTGATTCTAAGAATGCTGGAGAGAACCTTGCAGTAATTAAAAGGAAAAGTAACACAGGAATGAATGCTGCAACAGGTTCTCATCACAGGTTGGAAAGAAAACCAATCCAACAAACCACTTTGAAGCTAGCTTTCTCATTCTCTTTTACTTGTCTAGAAGGCAGAAAAGCCAAGTAATTAACAACTGAAGATATTGTTTTAATTACAGTAAGAACAAGCTTTTTGTGTGTTCTTTAAGAAAGTTGTGTGGAAAGTTTTTGTGGTAAACAAAATTTTTAGATCAACGCTGATAAAAACTGTCATAAAAATTAGAGTAAGAATAGTTGGAAAATAAGGGCTAGAAATTTTTTCTTACAGAGGATCTTGCATACTCTCTTTTTGTGGGAGGGCACAATGAAAATCAATGATTCAGAAAATGTTTTGGAGATTATACACACTCAGGCAGTAAAAGTTGGGGCTTATTCAGTTGGGAATATATGTTGAACTTCCATGCATGTAACTCACACTTTAGGTAGTAATGCTTCTTTATAGAACTATCTGTTGCAAGTCATTACCCAGATGAGCTGTGAGATATATGCAGGTCTGAAAATAACAGGTGTCTGGAAGCAAATGAGCAGCTGGCCATAGATAGGAAGTGCTGTTTATGTAATGCATTTTTCTCTCCTTATGCTGTCCCAGTTATCATTTAATTCTTACCTGCTTAGGCTTATTAAATTCCTGAAAGATTGAGAACAACACATTGTGGGTTGAAAAGTTAGGAAAGCTTTGTCTGAGAGAGGAGAGAAAAAGGCATGTGTAAGAAGAATGCTACTGATGTGAAGTTAGAAAGTCAAGTTGGGAATATAGGAGTAAAAAGTGAAGAAGTTTTGGTGTCCATTGTATTGGAGGAAGATGTAAGGATGATTATCATGCAGGGAATCTAGCCCTGGGCTCCCAAAAGTCTCTCTTCTTTTCCTCTATGAAAGGAAGGGAAAGGAAGGAAAGCATCAGGAAAAGAGATAACAGTTTCAAAGGAGAAACCCCTAGGATTTTTCATTGTAGTCCCTTTACAGAACAAATATCTTTATCACTTGATCAACATGAATTAAAAGCTTCTTGTTTGTTTTCAGACAACTTAGTCGTCATGTGCTTGAAAATACAGTGATTAAACTTTTTGTTTGTTTGTTTTCTTCCTAGGGTATCTTCAACCAGTTTCAGTGTAGCAGTGAGAAGGTGCTGCCTTCAGATGCCCTACGCACAGCTCTTGCAAAGACGTTTCAGGATGAGCAGCGGTTCCAGCTGGGCATCATGGATGATGCTGCTGAATGTTTTGTGAGTATGACTGAAAGATAACCAAAAATTATCCGTTGAAGTTGCTTGCTTGTCTTCTTTTATAGCCTTTATATAGATAAAGATATTGGTGAAGGTCCACCATTTACCCAAGCTACCCTATTTTTGTGGGATGCCATGACCGAGAGAGTGATGGTGTAGAAAAGCATAGATGCTAACAATAAAGCCTCAAAGTGAAATAAAAGAGATGAGCCTGTTTTGTCAAAGCTTTGTGTGCAGCTGATGAACAGAGGTTTGTACATAGTACAGTGGAAACTTCTGATTTAGTTTGTTTCTTGAGAAATCTAATCTAAATAGCTCACCTAATATTACAAGAGGAGTTAGCACAGTCACGTTTGTTAGGTTAATTGTACTGAAACAAAGGTGGTTTAAAGTGGTAGGAGCTCTTTTTTGAGGTTAAGCTTTAAGGCAGAGATAATTCCAAAGTTTTTCACTTAACCTTTAGGGCAGAAAAGGCAGAGATTTAAGTGGCAAAAGAAGACCTTAAGAATCTAAGTTAAGAGGAGAGTGTCCTAGGACAGAACCTGTTTTTGCCTAATAATGAATCTTTATTGCAAACCTGTATCAACCATCCATACAGCTCATGCTGGTGGTGAAAACTGCTGCTGGAAGAAAAGGCAAAAGATTGCTGTTGGTCCCAGTTAAATGTTGCTAGCAATGTGAGAAAAGGAAAATAAATCCTCAGAGCTTTAAAACAGATGGTGTTGTCTAGAAAACTTTGTGCTTTTGGTCCATGTGGAACTTAGTCTACTTCTGTATTAGTTTTCCCCTCTTTCATGGAATGTAGATTATTTACCATATTTTGAAACTCTTGTGTAGTATAGAAACTGTCTTAGGGTTACTTGGTGTTGATGAGGAGAACCTCATCCGATGTAAAATTGTGGAGCTGTTCTGTCTGCTACATTTGGTCAAATCCATTGAGTTTTGACTATTGGGCAGAGTGATCAGTGACTGAATCTTTAGCTGTACCAGTAATTAAAATAAATGGTGATTTGGTATAGTGTTTAAAAATCAGATGTGCCATTTTCTTTTATATGTGAAACTGCTTGATACTTTTTCACTCTTGTCTCTTGGACTAGGAAAACCTGTTAATGCGAATTCACTTCCACATTGCGGATGAGACAAAGGAGGATATTTGCACTGCACCACATTGTGTTTCACATCAGAAGTTTGCAATGACCTTGTTTGAACAGGTGAGATGTTGATGGGTGTTTTATACAAATCACCACTTCTCAGTTTCATATTTTAATCTGAAGTTATATGTAGCCATGGACCACATAAAAAAAAATCTTGCCATATGTTACTTTTTCTTTCTCTTTAGTGTGTTTGTACCAGCTGTGGTGCCACCTCTGACCCATTACCTTTCATCCAGATGGTACATTACATCTCCACAACCTCGCTTTGGTGAGTTCAATTATTATCTTTTTTTTTTTTTTTTTAACAGGGAAGAGAACTTCTCTTATTTATATTAACATTGCCATTTAATCTTTACCTTCATAACACTAATAGTCCAGAATGTGATTTGTTCAGAGTTGGTAGAGCCTTTATAACCACTACAAAGGGCACAAGGATTTAGTGGAACTGAAGATAACAACTTAGGCATGGTTTGGTGTGTCTTTTCTATTTCATATTTCAAACCAGAGCTAACTTAAAGCTTGATCAGGCTGCTCGGGGTTTTGTGCAGCTGAGTTTTGAAAAGGTTTGAGGACAGAAATTGCATTATCTCTCTGGGTTGCCTGTTCCAGAGCTTTATCACTGTGTTGGTTTTGTTTGTTTGGTTGGTTGGTTTTTTTGCCCCCTGCTTATAAACTCCTCTCAAGTACTGGAAGGCTGCAGTGAGGTCTCCTTCAAGTCTTCTTTTCTTGAGACCAAATAAGCACAGCTTCCTTAACCTTTCCTCATAGGAGAGTTGCTCCAGCTTTCTGATCATCTTTCTGGCACTCTTCTGGACCTGCTTCATCTCCACATCTTTCCTGTGCTGGTGGCCCAGACCTGAACAAAGTAGTTCAGATGAGGCCTCTGTGGAAGACTCAGGAATTTTGCTTAGAGACCAAATTATACTTACTGTTCTCCTCTTATCTACAGAGTTTATCTTATTATGATAGGAATTCATCAACTTAGTCATGCATAGTTTGTCAGCAGTAAATCTCCTGACAGTTCACATTCACCTTCTTATCATTCTTATGACAAGGTGATTTCCAAGGGTGTTTGGTCCATTGTCTCCCCAGGTAGTAGAGCAAGATTAACGAGTCTTAGTTCCTTGATTACTCTTGTTAATGCTAAAGATGGATATAACACTTGGTCTTTAGTTGGCTGCCATGACCTTTCATTAAAGGATCTGCTGCTCTAGTTCTGTTACAGTTCTCCTGAATGAATTGTAGAGGAGGGAAGCTGATTTTTCTCATCCTTACTGCTCAGTTAAAATCTGCCATAACATACTGGAGACAAGGATGTTGTTTGTTTCTGTCTTGAAATTTTGATTGGGATGAAAAACTCTGTTGTCCTGCATAAGGGGCAGAGCCCCAAAAGGTTTTCTTGAAAACTGTTAGTTGTTCTTCTCCTGCAGATCTGTTAAAAGATACGACTACCAGTGTATTGGGAGTAATGTAAATCTAGACTTCATTCCTCCTTGCGGCCACTACCTGCCGTTTATTAGAAAAGCAGCAAAATAATCATGTAAACTGTTTTCAGTACTTCATATTAAAAAAACTCAAATGTTCAGTTGCACATATTAAAAAAAAAAAATCCCCCAAAAGAGTAGTATGTTTATTTACCTCTTAAGGTATATTAAGCTGCTACTTTTTTCTTTTTTTACCTCTTAAAACACACGAAGAGTACTTTGACCATTAGTATTCTTTTGTACTTATTGTTACTTTTCATTTAACTTGGATGGTAAAATCAATTGAATATTGTACTGTTTTTCACTTGTAGTTTCCTCGGTGAGGATGTGCTTTACTGTGCTACTTGTTAATGTGGTTGCTGAAGGGAAGCAGTTTTAATCATATGATTTTTCTGAACTACAGCCTTAAATATAAAAAAATGTTTAAGGTTCTCAGCTTTTCAGGGAAGCACTTCTACTATGTTTTGTGCTTTTATATTTCGTTAAAATTTGTTTCCTATCCTTTATACTAAAGCAATCAAGCTATTTGTATGCTGGAGAGACGTGAGAAACCCACTCCAGATATGTTTGGAGAGCTACTACAGAATGCCAGCACTATGGGAGACCTCAGAAACTGTCCGGTTAGTATACTTAGTTTTCTTCCAAGCAGGACAGACAGGACAAAAGAGTTAACAGATTACACTGATATATATATTTTCAACTCATCATTCCAATGAATTGAATCTTGAAAAATGCTTATCAGAAAAAGGATAGATGAGATTTTTCTTTGGATTTGAATTCAGTACTTCTCAGTTATTTAATGAAGAAAAGGAAAGAACTCCTGGTGTGCTGAGTGCTTCCTTGACTAGAGAGATAAGTGTTTAACTGGCATGGATTGGATGGAAAATAAGGAAATGAGTATTTTTAGAAAGTTAGAATCCACAGGAAGGGTGATCGAGGGAAATACATTGGAAATGTCTAAATTGCCCACAGGGAATGGGTGCACAATTTGTTTCTATTCAGTTCAATTCTGTTGCTGTTAGAGTATCTATCATGTGTTTGATGTTCAGCCACACTGAAGATTGGTGAAGCCTCCAATGCTAACATACGAAACAGCAATTACTCTTCTTTTATCGTACGAGGAAATTTCACAGACCTTATCTAAAGAAACACAAATAAAAGAGAATGTGGAGATTTTCTCTTTATGGGAGATCTGCATGTTGGTAGTGATTAGTGAGGCTTTTTAGAAAGAGTGTTCCAGAAATTCATCCAGTTTCTCTGGTGATTTCTTTTTCCTATGAAAGCAGTGTGTGCCATCTGCAATAAAAACATGAGAAGAGATGTACTCACTTCTTAAAGAATCTTCCCAGTAGTACCATTCTGTGGCACAAGTAGTAGAATTTTGGCACCACTTACTGTAATTGCGTGTAGAAGGTCAGTTGTTTTGCCTGGTTAACCTTCCATTCAAATTCCCTCAAAATCTTCTGGTTAGAATAAATTTTACTATTGATACTGTGCCTGCATCGTGTACCCAAAATGTTGATCAGAGGGGAAGAGAAAAGAACAGACACTTCTTACTGTCAGAAGTTATTCCAGTGGTGAGGGTAGTTAGGCTGCCCAGTATATCTGCAAGAGCTATGTCAAAGGCAGGAACCATCGTAAAAAATCAGAGGGAATATTGTTTCGAATTTCTGAATGAGGTATACTATTGAGTATGAGAGATGCTGACCAGAAAGTGAATGATAGTTTGCATTTCACTGGTACATAACCTTTTAAAAACAACTACTGTATATGCTAAGCATAGGCTACTGTTCTTAAAAATGTTCCATCCTGTTATGCAATAAAAATCGAACAAAATCTGACTAAATTAAATGCATACATCAATTAGCTTAAGAAAAATACAAATGGTTTTGAGAAAACATTTGTGATTTTTTTTCCTTCAAATCATAAGGCTTTGATTTGTTTCTAAAACAAGATTGATATCTTCTTCTACCTATTATTTTGGGTGTACTCAGATCCAGGGCCTTAAATAAGTAAGAGCAGCCAAGCCATCATCAACCTTCTTTACATATTGATTAATAGTTAGGGCAGGGAACAGCTGTGTAATTGTTGATCTGTGTAATGCTACTGTTCAATACCTCATGAGCCTGAAGTTTATCAGAACAGGCTCTAGCAGGAATGGCTTGTGTGTCCATTCCCTGGGGCTGCTGTAAGCCTTTCCATTCTATAACTACCTCCCTCACCCTCATCACCAGCCCTCTGTAGTGTTTAACACTGAAACGTTCACTTTTAGTTTCCATTCAAATATTAAACTTCTTTTATTTTTGGGGGGGTGGGGGGTGGGGGAGTTGGAATATTAGTAAATATATGGTTTTACTTATCTGAGTAAGGAAAATGAAGATGTTCGTATTTGAAACAACAACACAAGTCAAAGATATTTAATAACTAAAACATGATTACTTAGTAGAAAGGCTAAGACTGCTCTTTTTCAACATGAACTGGTTTGTTACTGAAATAATCAGCTGGGTAAAATTGCTTGCCAGTTCTTGCTGACCCTTTCTTTGTTTATTTAGGAAGCATTCTTACTGATGTTTAGCTAAGGCTGGACTAATAGAAGCTTCATTTGCATGACTTCTTAGGATTTCATATCATTCCCATCTTGCAAAAAGTGCTGTAGGGGAGGCGAAGATGGTGACTATTTGAGAGTAAGATAGTTTGTCTTTTTCATCTATTTTGGTGAGGTAATCCACAGAATTGCTTATACTTTGAATGTCTGTTGCAAAACGTGTGGAATAATCTTTAATATAAAAGTGTGATATCTACATGTAAGCATCATAATCTTCTAACTTTCTATCTGGAATCAAGGAAAAAAAAACCCACAACCACACATGCACTTGGTTAACTTTCTAAACTGTTGTAGGGAAGGAGCTCTTTATGATCTCCTCCAGAGCTGTAGTGTCAGAAATGATAATATTCAATTTTGAAACTGTTCACATAGAGATGAGCAGCTATTCTCATCATGAAGATGTTTTTTTCTGGGATCTTTTTCATGAGGAGCAGGTGACCTACTCCAGGGGGAAAGTCAGTGCTCTAATGGGACTTCATCAAATTGGTTTCTGTAGTAAAAAGATAACTCTCTGCTTGCTGGAATTACAGTGATAATCTCTTAATTCAAATAGTGATTTTTTTTCATGATAATTTAAAGATGCCTACAATTCCAACAGATAATGAATTGGAAGAACCACTGAGGAATGTGTGAACTTCAAAAGCAAGCTTATATCTGACAAGTGCTCTGGGTACAGACTGGGGGAGGTGGCTGGTTGATAAGTAGTGATAGCTGTATTAAAAAGGAAAACAAAACAAGAAATAAGCAATGAAGATCTGCCACGGAATCTGTACTTTTTAAATTTGCTTGTTAATGCCTAGCACTAACATTACCATAAACAGATTTATTTTGAATGTTTTGTTTTTAATTTCTCAGAGTAACTGTGGAGAAAAGATACGGATTCGTCGTGTGCTGATGAACTCTCCACAGATCATCACTATTGGCCTGGTCTGGGACTCGGACCACTCTGATCTGGCTGAGGATGTTATTCACAGCCTGGGCACTTGCCTTAAACTGGGAGATGTGAGTATTTTATGAGGCCTGCTCTGAAACTAATGCCTCCTCTTTTGAATGTTGGCCCATGATGTCAGAGTTGGATGTGGTGGTATGACAGTGGAGATGGAGAGGTATCACTTCCTGCCAGTGTTTTGTTACATTTTGTTGCTGCGTGACAGATGGCAGCAGAGGGTCAGTCTGACAAAATGGTGTCTGATATGGAAATGTAGAGCAAAGGTGTGTCACTAAATTCCTCTGTGCAGCAAAAAAAAAATGACACCCACTGCCATTCATCAATGCTTGCTGAATGTTTATGGCAACCAAACAGTGGGTGTCAGCACCCTGAGGCAGTAGCAACAGTAACAGTTGGTCACCTCCTCTGGTGCAGATTTTTAGAAGTACAGAATGCAGGCTCCTGTTCATCGCTGGAGAAAATACATAGCTAATGGTGGTGGTGACTAGGTTGAAAAATTGTATTTTGTAGCTGAGAATTTGTTCTATCAGTGTGCTGTCATCTTATTTGCATTTGTTATAGTTTTCATAGAAATTGGTGGGAAACATTACTTTCAGAGGAATCTATGCATTTTAATTACCTCCAAACACACAACTTTTCTCATAGTAATTCACAGTAATGGATTGAATAAAATAAAAAGTTGCCACCTTTATCTTTTTAGCTTCTGTAAGTATAGGGCAGCTCCAAAGATCTAATCTGTTTCTAAACGCTTCTCGAAAATTATGAAAGTACCAGTACAGTTGCATATTCTCAACTTTATTTAATTACTGTGTATGGTTCTTGAAAATAAAAAAATACTCCAGAAAACAGTTTGTCTGAATAAAAACATCTATAGAAGTATAAGAGAATTTTAAGTTGTGATTTGTGCTGATTTTAAAAATACAAATTAAATTTGTATTTTAAAATTTGTACACTTTTCAATTTGAAGAGCAGAAGTTTACTATTTATTAAGTATAGTTCATGGTCATTTAACTCTTTATCCTTTTAAGCATGTAGTTGTAATGCTTGGGACTTAGTTAAAACCGAGCAGACTCAGAGATGATGGCTGACATTGCTTGATTGACTGATAAGTTAAATTAATTACTGCACAGCATCCATAGGATTTGTCTTTTAGAAGATTTACTTAATCTAAATGAGGTGATTTTTTAATGCTGAATTGTTTGTATACTGAATTGTAGCTGTGTCCTACTGTAGCATTGAAATACTACATTAAAATACTTAAAGCAAGTTAAGTTAATGAAAATGTGATTCTGGAAGTGCAGTACTTGCACAGTAAGGCACTAAATGCACTAAAAATTACTGCAGTATATTTTTAAGTATAATATGGACAATTATAATCAGAGAACAGATTTTCATGTGGAACAAGTTCTTTTGACCTATAATATAATGTAAAAGATGAAATAAACATATTATCTTAAATTGGAGTCTGCATGATTCAAAAATAAATGCCAGCTGTTTAGTGTCAGAGCTGCATCATTTCCACGAAGTAAAAAGGAAATAATAGATTTAAGTAGTATTTCATGGAATCAGAGAGCATAGATTTCTTTCAGTGCATAGTTTGCTTCTAAGGATTTTTAGTCTTCAAGACTGACTCAGTTCTTGAGCACCTGTTCAGCTGATAGTCTGATCCTAGTCTATGTCTCTTTCTTGAATTGTTTTGAATTGTTAGTTAATTACTTTAGACTTCATTGTCTTATTTTCTCTGTCTCTTGAAGTAAAAACTGTTGCCTCTATAAAGTATTTCATGGTCTTCAAACATAGGGCAATGTATAAAACGCTGTGTTATTTTATTGATCTTTGACCTTCACTTTTATCTCCCTTCTTGAAGCTCTTCTTCAGAGTAACTGATGACAGAGCAAAACACTCAGAGCTGTATTTGGTGGGAATGATTTGTTACTATGGAAAACATTACTCTACTTTCTTCTTCCAAACTAAAATTCGTAAATGGATGTACTTCGATGATGCTCATGTCAAAGAGGTAGGAAAATAAAAAGTCTCTTTGAAATTTGCTAACTACTTGTGCACAGATCCTTACTGTTCTTTAAAGATTTTGAGAAATTTAATCTATTTTCCCACTCAATACTGATAGTTTTGCACCTTTTCATGAGTAAAGCATACCAGATATCTCAGAAACGCCCTATTCTTAGTTCTGTTGTGTTCTTGCTTTCATGTTTGAAACCTATTGTTTGTGCACAAGGCTAACATGCATCTCTTTCCCTTGCTGAGGAGCAATGTTGCTATTTAGTGTGGGCTTTGGGGGTTGTTTATTGAACTGTCTAGATGCCAATCTTCCCTGGTAGTTGCTGCCAACAACAGATTTTCCACTTGTTTGTTCCTTTCTTTTCTTTTCACCAAGCATGAAGTCCTTGACATTCCATATACTAGTGCTTGGATCTTGGCACGGTGTCACTACATCCCATTAGTTTGTTTTACTTTATTTCACACCACTTTCCTTTTATTCCTTCTAGTGAAGGAGGCTCAAACATGAGAGAGGAAAGTTTTCTCTTGTAGTTGTGCCAAGCGCAGTCTCAGAGGGAAAACTGTAATTCTTCCATTTGTTCTTGGTCACATTTGTCTGCAGCAAAGCTGCCAGCGATAGGTACTGCAGTGCTTTTGTTGAGTTAACTGCATATGGAACAATTTTTTTTTAGAGTAGATGTAATGAAGTCTGTATTTGTACATGGGGAAGATTTCTGAGATGGTATGGCAATGATAATTACTTATCAAAATGCTTGTGGAGTTCATTTTCACAGCAGAACAGGTTCACAAGTGGTTAGATTTGACTTAAATTTGCTGTAACTCTGGAGATGTAATTTTTTTCTTACTGTCCATTTTGTTTATGGTGGTGAAAGGATTAAATAACTTTGTTAGCTGGTCTTTTGTTTTGACAGATGCAAAGGTTGGATGTTTGAAGGGATGGATAGCTTTTTATTAAAACAAAACCAAACCCAGTAACAACAAAAAAACCAAACCCTCTGGAATGAAAGGGGGTTATTTTTGTAGTTACAGTTTTAGCAAAAATTATAATTGCATTGAAATGGTGAGTATCTTTGTTTTAATTGAGCTGGTTCCACTGGGTTCCAAATGTGTTCTTGACCAGCTGATGTTGTAAGTGATAATTTTTTCTCAGATAAGCTGAGTCTCAGAGGAATGGAAACACCAGTTTTAAGTGATGGTTTACTTACAGTTAGATTTTAGAAGTAATGTTCTTGAAGTATATTTCAGCATGTGACCAGCAGTCTTGATGTGTCTTCCTCAGTATTGGATGTAGAAGGAGTTAAAGAATGTCAGTTAAAAAAAAAAAAAAAAAAAAGTGGGTGGGGAGAAGAGACCTTATTGCAGAAAATTATGACAAAGTCTTATTAATATTTTTTTGGTTGTTATTAATTCAGATTGGTCCAAAATGGAAAGATGTTGTGACAAAATGTATTAAGGGTCATTATCAGCCTTTACTGCTGCTGTATGCTGATCCAAGAGGAACTCCAGTATCAACACAAGACTTGCCCCCTCAAGTGGATTTACAGCAGTATAGTAGGACTTGCTATGATAGTGAAGACTCAGGTAAACGTTCTGGATTGCATGCTTATTCCTTTATTCTGTTGTGTGAATTTTTTTTAGTTTTGAGTGTATTTCTATTAGCATTTTGTCTTTGTTGCTTTTTAAAGCTGATCTAGAATTCTGAGGAGGACTTAACAGAATTTTACCTTTGAGCCTCTCTTTCAGTTCAGTGGTTTAGATAGTAATCTTTTAAAAATAAAAATAAAAGTTAGAGAACAGCTGGAAAAAAGAACTGAAGGGCCTGTTGTGGAGTGGCTCTAGAGGAAGAAAAACTCATGAATTCATGTGCTGAGTTCATAAATCCGAAAGGAAAGGATAGCTGAGATACATTAACTCATAAAAGTCAAAGGAAGCTGCAGAACTAAGCTTGGGAGGGAGCTTAGGGAAAGGAAACATTAAGGAAACACCACAGATGCCTCCTTTGTTGGGATAGTGGAAGGATCTGAGGGGAAGGAGAAGAAATACTGGGGGTGGGAGGAAGAGAGGGAAAATAATCAGTAATGTATGAGATACAAACTGACTTGTGGGAGACCGAAGGAAAAGGGATTGGCAAAGGCTTATGCATGTTGATGATGCTTACTTGGTTTGTTTAGCATTTAAAAAAGATCTACAACTGTAGATACTAAGACTTAATGTTGAAGATGCCAGTAATGCATTTCTACTTCCTGAATTCTGTGCTCTATAGGTAGTCCATTGAATTAAAAAGGTGTGTCCAAATTAAATGCTTTAGAGGTAATAACTTAGTCTGCTCTACATATTGTTAGTGGTGAGATGGGCTGCTGTGTAACTGAATTTCTCAACCTGCAGTAGTGTGATTTATGATCAATAGATACATCCTGAGAAAGATGTGCAATTGCAGTCCAGATAAGGTGAAGACTAGAAACCGGGTTTAAGTTTATACATTAATGGCTTAGCAAAGAAGATTGCTTCTGATGGTTGCAGAGAATATTTTATATTAGCAATGTGTTTATAGCTTGTCAAGAATAACAAGGCAAAGCCAAAACAAGAAATATAGCTTTTCCTGGGTTTTTAGCTTATTTTTGCATCTGTAATTCTAAGAATGTTTTATAGTTTTCATGGACAATAGCTAGCTTTATGTTTCCTAATCAGTGAATCAATAGAGAACATCTGCTGTCTCCTTAGTTATATATTGACAGTCCTGTAGTAATGAAACAAATCTCCAACTCTTAAAATAAATGCAAATAAAAGCTGTTAAGAAAACCTTCATTTCTCACTTGACAAGATGGCTTTCTATTTGTAAACATATCTTCCTGTTCTGAAGAAAACCAGGAAGCCTGAAGTGGGGAGGGGCCCTTCAGTGCTATCCACGAGTTGCAAGCACCTCTACGAGCATCAGATTGATATATGCTGTAAACAGGCCAGGTGGTTCTGCTGGTTGGTCTCCAGGAAATACACTGCGAATGCTTCTGCTTTCTGCTCAGTGTCTCTTCAGTATCTAATATTGTGTTCTAAAACAACTTCAGGAAGCAAAATATAAAAATAGATAAATATAAAGAAATCTTAAAAGGTGTTTCCTTTCAGATAAAAATCAAGTTACGCTGAGTAACCTGCTCTTTGATTTCCAAAAAACTTGGTGATTCACAACTATATTCTGGAGCAGTCAACATTAAACACAACATTTTTGAAAAATTTTGATGGTTGATGTACCAGGGAAAAACATATGATACACATTTTCCTTTCAAATATAAATGGCTTTGTTTTGTTTTTTTCAGCCTTGTTGATATTCAGTTTTCTATCCAAGTATGGCTTTTTGGGAAAGCATTTTGTTTCTGAGTGCAACTTTTTCTGATATGAAATATTGTACCTAAAATGTTGTTGATAAATGCATCTACTCACATTAAAATATGATACCCTGGATTATGGAGGAAAAATTGTCAGAGATACATGAATATACAGAGATACATGAAATATTGTGAAGTGAAACCTGAACCGTTCTTCTTAATGCTTTGGATTTTGACTCAAAAGAAGCATGACCAGCAGGGCGTGGGAGGTGATCCTGTCCCCTCTTCTCTGAGCTGTTGAGGCCCCATCTGGGGTACTGCATCCAGTTGTGGAGTCCCCAGTACAAGAAAGACATAGACTTGTTGGAACTTGTCCACAGAAGGGCCACTGAAGTGATCCACAGAATGGAATACCTCTCCTATGAGGACAGACTGGGAAAGCTGGGACTGTTCAGCCTGGAGAAGAGAAGGCTGTGGTGTGACCTGATAGCAGCCTTTCAGTTTATGAAGGGGAGCTACAGGAAAGAAGGGGGACAGACTCTTTAGCAGGGTCTGTGAGGACAGAATGAGGGGAAATGGCTTCAAGCTCAGGGAGGATAGATCTAGGTTAGATATAAGGAAGGTCTTTTATAGTAAGGGTGGTGAGGCACTGGAACAGGTTGCCTAGTGTTGTGGTTGATGCTCCATCCTTGGAAACTTTCAAGGCAAGGTGGGGCATCAGGCCCTGGGCAGTCTGGTCTAGCTATGGTGACCCTGTTCATTGCAGGGGAGTTGGACTAGATGGTCCTCAGAGGTCCCTTAGAACTGTTAAGATTCTGTGATTTTCTGTTGAGTAGAGACTTCAGTTTACAGATAGTACTCTAGTACTTAGCTCCAGAGCGCAATTCCTTTTTCCTACATTCACCTTTCTTTCTGTGTCTGTTACCTCCAGTAATGGCTGTGTTCTGTATTTCTTTAGTTGAATCAGATTTTTAACTAGTAAGGAGTTAGGGAGAAGCTTCTGATTATTAAAGCTATTATTTTGCCTTTAGTAAGACAACTGCTAAGGACTTGCTCTCACCAAAATACAAAGCACCCTCAGGCCAAGTTTACTGTTAACGTACTCTTGTAATTGTAGTTTCCATTGAAATAAATAAGGAGGCATTACTTTCAGAGAGACCTATGGAGATACAATCTCAGTGTTAAGTTTATTAGTCTTTTGATTCATAATAGATAAAGGATGTTAATTATTATGACTTATTGTGTTCTTGTTATCTTTATTAATATTTTGTACTTGACTAATTTTCTTTAACTTTGACTTCCCCTAAGGCAGTGTATTTCATACTTTCTTTATACTTGACTGAGTTAAAACTTAATAAAGAACAACTTCAGTGTGGTGCTAGAACATATTTGGCAGTCCAAAGGATGTAGTTTAATTTTGCATAATAAGTACATTTTAAAAACTTGGAGTAATCAGAGGGATGAGATCTAAAGATTTTAAGAAGGTATGACACCTTCTTCATACTCTCACAGAAAAGGACCTTTTCTGTAAGATCAAGTGTTCTGAGATCTGTGTTTATATGTTTGGTCCTCTGCTTTTTGAGTTTAACTTGTATAGTTTCCTCTCTTCCTTTTTTCTTTTTTTAGCCTCCCTTGACTCTTTATAAGAGCCCCAAGAAATTGAAATTTGATGTTACTTTATTTTCTAGGGAGAGAACCTTCCATCTCAAGTGATACCAGAACAGATTCTTCTACAGACAGCTATCGATATAAACAGGCACACCATGAGTCTGTGGTCAGTCACTTCTCTTCTGACTCACAGGGGACGGTCATCTACAACGTGGACAATGATGCAGCTTCTCAAAGCAGCAGGGACACAGGTAGCAGATAGATTTGTATCTCAGTAATCGTTGACGTTAAATATGACTACAGTGGAGTCCAATGAAGAATCTCTTTTTATGCAACCCGTAACAGAATAGTGAACAGTGTTTACTATCCTATATGGTTTTGGTTTGTGATTAACCATTGTAATTCCAAAGAGTAGCATAATTTTAAGGTTTAAATATTTTAAAATAATTTTAAATGTGACTGGCTTTTGTAGACTTTTATCAAGCCAGACAAGAATTTACACACGTTATCTACTATCTACCTGCTTTCTTTGTCATGTAAAATTCTGGAACTTGGAGTCTGTTGTGCACTACCATTGTACAGTTTGGTAAGTGATGTGCGTGCCACATGCTCATCTATGGGCAGTTTGTTTCAGGAGTTGCGGCTGTTGGGAGAAGTATAGCTCTCACCAGAAATCTCCCAAACTTGAGTACCGTGGACATGTGTGTTGGCAGTATTTACTGCACCTGGGAGGAGCGTAAGTTGATCTCCTGCCTGTGCTATGGAGACAAGTAAGAATGTACAGTTGGGAGAGAGTCTGTCATCATGCTCCTTCAGGCAGCTGAAGATTCTGCCTGAAGACTCTCTTACAGAAGAGAAATGAACTGGAAGTCTGAAAGCTTAGATCTGTATTACTCATGACCAGTGACCCCAGTCATCCTGTTTCTACGTGGAGTACTAACTTCACTTCTGAAAAAGCAGTGCATGAGTCAAGGACAGACTTCTCAAGCATCAGAAATGTGACCTGCTGAATCCACTTGCAGTTTATTGTTCTTTTAAAGACTTTCTAAGAGGAAATACTTGTTGAATCAGCAACTGTTGGTTGCAGCAAGGTCAATAGTTAACACACCACTGTGTCATTCTGGTTGTGAAGTAGTTGCTGTCACATCTTGTGGCACTTAGACATCTTTGATTCATTTGAAACCATTTATGGTACAAGTGTTTCACATTACAATCTGGAAAAATGGCTCAAGAAAGTTTTCTTCGAGACTTTGTTTTATTCTTAGCAGAAGTTGGAGTAACTGTAATCTGTGGTTTTAGATAGCTTGAAGGTACTCCTAACCTTTTAGCAAATATTTAGCACTGTAGGTTCTGGAAATAGTCCTCAGTAGAGTGTGAGAAAGAAGGGAAAGTTGGAGCAGAATTGGAGGGTGGCGAGGAAACAAAATTAACGTTGATCCAAAGATTACTGAGAAGCCGAAAATAGAAATGCTGGTGGAGCATTATTTAAATGGTCTGCAAAAGTAGCAGAAAGTGTACAGTTTTAGATTACTTTGTAGAATTCTTCACAAATCTATTTTTAAAAAATTAAAAAGGGGAGGGTAGTTAGGAGGGTTACCACCATGTAAGCAGATTAAGTTTGATATTTAACTTTTTTGTTCTGTCATATTTTAGTGATGCTCTCCTCTTCTTTTTCTTTCTTCTCCCACTGATTCTGTCCTACATTATTCCCTTCAGTTCTAGACCATCTCTCACCACCTAATTTCAGTCATCCTCATCTTCCCTGATTCTGCTTTAGTTACAGTCAATATGTCCCTTTAGCTAGTCACCTGTCTGGATGTTTTCCCCTTATATTTTTGCCTTCCTGAGACCTTTCCAAAAAGCCAGTCTGCCAACTCATACAACTGTTCAGTCATCAAAGGTCATCAAAGATCCGTGGGGCTATAAAGAAGCCATCCACACTGACCTGTCAACTGTTGCTGCTATTGAATCGTTCTGGGCAAGAGCAGGATTCTACATTTAATGGCCATTTACCCCACTACTGCAGCCCAGAATTTTCTGGACCCTATCCCACATCGCCCTTCTGGGAAGGACCACCACTGGGTCATATGACCTCAGATACCTGGGTTCTTCAGGATGAAAGCATGAAGGGTGGCTGCATGAGCCCTCTCTTGCTCCTGCCAACCTGTGCTGCTGAGAAAAATGTGCGTATTCTGGCTGCCCTATTCTTGCAACTGAGATTTCCATGGGAGGGAGTAGTGGATGTTCTGTCTTAACTTTGTTTGATTTCATTATTTTTCTCTTAATGTATTCTGTCTCCATTTCCCTGCAAAACAAAACCAAAAAAAAAGGGAGAAAACTACTAACAAAACTTTCTTTTGACAACTACTATTTAAGAGATCATTGAAGCCATCCTACACGTGGAGGATGAGGCATTTAGGAATTCATTCAGCAAGGCACACCTTTTAGATGTGCGGTTGGGCACTCACATTCTGGCTTTTTATTTTAGAGAAGTAAATGAAATGAGTGTGAAGTTTCAGATTGTAGTTCTGGGACTGTTAGATCCTCTATTGGTGCACTGCTTTGGTTTTAGTCTCTGTTGCAGAGGGTAGAAGTAGAGACAATGTAAGCTGTGTGCTGCAGGCTCCTGATTCTTGGAATATCCTCTGTGGCTGTTAAATGTTCAGTGACAATATGACAAAATTTGCAGTTTATGAAAGGAAGAGGAAATATTTATGCACTGCTAGCAGCCTTCGTTTTTACGAGGCTGAACTATGTTCTTTCATTAGACCCTAAGCTAGCTAAATAATCTTTGTTGCAGTGCTCAAAGAGTGCTAACTAATCATCCTTACTAAGTTGAAAGAGCTGTAATGGAAAAATTTTCCACTGGAGAAGTTAAGCACTCTGAAGTGAAACATAATCCTCTTTTATCTTGAGGGAAACCACTACGAGGTATAAGATACTACTGTTCTTTCAGTCCCTAGAAGGAAGTCCATGCTGTGGGGGTGTATGATTTCTCCCAAAGCACTCGCTGGTCATGCTCAGTCAACTAAATACTGTACATCTTCTGTCTTCACTGCCAACATTTCTTGTTTATTTCCTTAGTTCTGTTATTTATTTTGCTTGTTTCTAAAGGACTTAGCTACAAAATCGTTATCCAGTTTGCAAATGAATAGAAACACAAGTCTTGTGTAGCTTGCTTTTTATTGTTTGGATTCCTTCCCACTCATACATTATAGCACCTTTGTAGCAATTGTAGTTGAAGTGTATTTCTACTTCAGCTGTTTAAAAGTATGATTTTACTTGTAAAATCTACTTTGTGTTGTTGATTTTGATGTTAATTTCTAGAGAAGGACAAGGCTCAGAAGAGCCAATTATATAGTCTGGGGGCTATTAATCCACTGTTGAGTAGTAGAGATTTTCTATTGCTGTCATCCTGTACTAGGTGAAAATTGCTGATGTTAAGGCTAGATAAAAGTCTTTGTAGCTTATTCATAAATTCCCTTCTTATCCTGCATCTCTGCTTGGGACTACTCACGTGAGTAAAGCCATGCGTGTGTTTGTGCTTGAAGGCTTAGGACTGTGAATGTGTGAGAACCATGAAATAAAGAAAATAAATAGTAATATAGAAACCACATAATTAACTGTCATATACTCCAAAGTCACATTTTTATCTGAGGAATGTTGGGAATATATCATGTGCAAGAGAAAATGCTTGGACACATGAGCAGTAGTTAAGGGGACATTGTTGTGTGTCAACTGATTCATGCTGCTGATGTGTGTATGTTCTTAGCTTGTGGCAGATGTGAATTAGCTGGCGTAGCCCTTGAGAGCCAAGTGAGGCTTCTTCCTTGTAGCTTAAACTAACTCAGATTGCCTTTGCTACAGGCGAAGAGAGTGCAGATAGAGAATTAGTGCAGAGAAGCTGACAATGTGCAGTAATTTTCTTAGATGTTGACTTGCTCACGTGTTTAAGCCTTCATTCAACAAAGTAATGCCAAGCAACCTGACATTATTTTTTTGTTTGTGGCTGTTAAAACTGAGCAAGTGTTCAGACAGTAAGGAAGTGGTATTCTTAGAGCATTGTAAGACAGGATACAATCAACTATTCTCCTTTTGGATGATCTCTCGTTGTCGGAGTCATTGGAGGGAATGTATTACTTATAATCTTAAAACAAAGCAAACAGAAATAAACCAGATACCTCACCTCCAAGACAAAACCAGAAATTTGTGGATGAAAAAGCTTAACCAAACCTGTCAGTTAGCATTGAAGAGTCTGCAGCTTCTAAGGAGCAGAAGAGCCCTACTGTTCTCAGCACACAGAGCACTCAGTCCAAAGGCTCTTGTCATCTCAGCTGTGTTCTTCTGTTCTTTCAGGGCACCTGACTGACAGTGAGTGTAATCAGAGGCATATTTCCAAGAAGAGCTCACTGGCAGACCGCAAGAGGAGCTCTAGCCGGTCTCGGCGAAAAGGAGATGAGACTCAGTCATCAGGATACCACAGTGAAGGCAAGAATCACTGTTTTATATAAAATATCAATATCTCTTTATAATTATTATTTTTTTTAAGATCCTCACTGTTTATATACATTTCTAACTCTTACACCTTTGTCTGCATTTTATCACTTTCTTTGCTTTTGTGGCTTTTTTTTTCCTTTTTATTTTATTTTGCAAAGATAGTGTGAAGATGCTGTGAGTAGGGCTGCTAGCTTAATCTGAAGTTATTTTTGTGGCTTTTGCTCTCTCTTTTATGAACTACAGGAGAAACCTTGAAGGAGAAACAAGCCCCCAGAGCTGCCCCCAAGCCATCCAGCAGCACCAGCAGACTGAGGGAATTTAAGGAGACAGTGAGCAATATGATCCACAACAGACCACAGCAAATTTCTCAAACCAGCCAAAATTCCCCTCATGGAGGGAGCCGTATGGATCAGGCAGAAACACGGCCCTCAAAAATTCTCTCTGTGCACTCTAGAGACTGGGAAGTCGAGAGTACCAGTAGTGAGTCTAAATCCAGTTCATCTAGCAGGTACCGGCCAAGCTGGAGACCCAAGAGAGAGTCTCTAAATATAGACAGCATCTTCAGCAAAGACAAGAGGAAGCATTGTGGATACACTCAACTTAGTCCTTTCTCTGAAGAGGCAGGTAAGTGGTTGAGAAGAAAGATTTACTTTGAAATGTGTGGAATTTATAATGTTCAGCTATTCAGTTTCATTTAAGTAAAATAAAAAAAGGAAAAGTGAAATTTTGATCGTGGCGTGCAGGTTGGTAGTGACTTACGTGCTTGATGTTTCTTTGTGGATATTGCATGTGTAATACTTGTTTGTTTTCCATGTGTTATATTTCACATTTTGGAAGATAATACAGGAAACCTTACTGTCTGTGCTAATTAAACAACTTCAGTGTTAGACTGTTAGGTATTTGGAAGTTCATGACTTGGAGTGGCCTTTTTTATTGATAGGGATTTTTCTTCTGGTTATTTTTGTGTGATGGCTTAAACTATGAAGTAGCAGGAACCTCATGTAATTGTACTGAGCTTCTGTTATGAGTGTAGGAGCAGCTGATGATGATTTATCAGCATTTGTTTATGATGATTTATTCAGCAGCTATGCAAATTGAACATAGAGACTTTATCCTTGGCTTTACTGTTTTTTGAAGGTGAACAGATCTTTTGTGAACCACTTCATGTCTCTTATTCCCCTTGCTCCATCCCCCTACTTCTCTTCCCCTAATCTGTAAATGAATGCAGCAGTCACTTTATTCCTGTGTTTGGAGGTGGATTTTCCTGAAACTGTAATGGTGTAGAGAGCAGGTGTTTAGCAGTTTCTTTTTGTTGGTATGCTTTTGGAGCTGCTGCTTTTGACTGTGTGTAGTTAAGAAGGAAGAGATTTGTGTGACTGGCAGTGGAGTGGTAGTTAATGAGGACACTTGCAGAAAATGTTACAGTCTTGAGAGGCAGGGACAGCTGTCACCAACTGAAAGGAACTAAAGGTTTAAAAGAATTGGGCAGCATAAATAAATGTATGAAGGGAAGATGAAGGTAGAAGAGAACACAGCTTCAGGAAAAAGAAGCAAGGAAAAAAAAAGGAAAAAGGTAAAAAGAAAAAACAAGCAAAGAGGCAACATACAGGAAAAGCAACAGAAAAGAATTCTAAATAAAAATGTCCCTCATCACATTGTAAATGGCAAAATAAATAATGTGAAAAGTGTAGCATCTGGAGTTAATAGGACAGAGTACAATATAAACCGGAATTACTGAAGGCACAGTTGGGTAACTGTAGAATGATTTTGTGTGAATACAAACTGTTATGGGGAGGAAGGGATTTTCTTTCCAGATTGGATTGCTACTTTGGGAGAATATGGTAACATATTAAACGTGAGAGATTCAAAACCAGATTTGTTGAAGAGTGTTGTTTAATGTTAACAGAAATGCTGTAAAAGTATTGTTTTTTTTCAGCTTTCCATTTCTAATTTTAGTTGAACATAAAGGTAGTGCTTCTGGTGTAAGCATAATTGAGGAGTAAAAATACGTTGATTTGCTGCTGTGAAAATCTGGATCTTCTACTAGATTTTCTTTTGTCTCAACAGGTAAAGAACTTACGGAGAATGAGGTTAAGGAACACGCTGTTCAAGAAACAAGATCAAACCAGTCAAATGTCAGATACAAGCGGCCTGTGCTGAGTTGTGGTACCCAGCATATGATGGATCAACGTCCTCATCTAATACAGAGGATGGAGTCTGGGTATGAAAGCAGTGAACGCAACAGCAGCAGTCCAGTTAGTCTGGACATGCCCTTGTCTGAAAGCTCAAGCACCCACAGGTAGATTTTAACAAACTTCATTTTTGGAGTGAAATCTTCATTTCTTTTCTGCTGTGTTTTGTAATGCTGTAGAACATTAAAAACAGCACAAGCCAGAATAAACACAAAAACCAAGTCAACAACACAAAACAATGGTTCTAGCTTGTATGGCAAGTTCATTGAGGCAGGGAGAAATAGAGAGGAAATATGAATCTGAGTGAGATCGATACCTTTTCTTGTCAGTATGTTGCTAACTTAATGCTGATGATGATTATGAAAAGGATAATAAATGAATAATGAACGTAATATTGAGTGAAATGATGCATCTGAAATAGTCATACCCGTAATCTACCATTTAAAATCTCAACTATCAAACTTAACATGTCCTTTGAACTTAGGATCGGCCTTTTCTTTCGGACACATTGTTTCATAGTATCTGTTTACAAAACGAGAAATTGATAGTCTGTCATAGAAATCTTTGTCCTTGTCTGTTTGAGAGATTCGATGAAGTCTTGCAAGACATTTGCATTATTTATAAGCAGGTGTAAGAATTACTGTCCTCCTGCTTGTTTGCTTTCTCTATTTCTCCAAATAATTTTCTGGTAGGCTTTTTTCTTTTTTCCCTTGAGATTATAAAAGTAAAATGCAAGTAAATATTTTTGAGATAGTAGAAGTTAGTTTAATAATATTGTGAACTGTAATTACTCTTTTTGGAGGGACAAGCATATGAAACGAACAGGTGGATTGGTTCCTGCCTGGCGGAGCATCCCGAAGTCTCACAGTAGCAGCGTACTGGAAGTGGAGCCTACTTCATCAAATGGGATCTGGGCAAACACCCCACGTGCCATAGGAAATGGTAAGATAAACTTCTCTGTAGTAGTGGTTCTGTGAGTTAAATTGTACTGGAGTTGTATTTTACTTTCTGGATGTTTTTCTTTACAATGTGATTATGAAAAAAAGGAATTGAAACATAGAGGAATATAACAACACAATTTAATAAGTAGTAACTTTGGTTTAGCATAGGAACTGGCAAAAAACTTCTTTGGAATGTTCCTTTTGATCATGTTGCTCTTGTCTTTTTCAACAAAGACTGGTTTGACTGATAAAATAAAGCTATTTTTCCTTTTCTTTACTATAATTCAGTATTCTGCTATTAGTTGAAAATTTCTTCCCAAGCATAACTCACAATAACTTTGTGATTGTTGACTCCTGAGAAGAAGTTTATAATGGCATATAGCACATTCAAAATTGTCACAAATGTGAATAGGTATTTACAGGGTACTTGGACTAAACCTGAGCTTTATTGCAGATATACATTCCAGTTACCCTTATGAGGAAATCCTTTCCCTTCCTCAGACATTCTCTGGTATAAAGATAGTTTATATACAGGTTGTAGCTGAAGTGAGACTGAAGACTGATTTCTGCTGTGTTGACTTTGTTGACATGCATACACATAAGTCTTTTTTCCTCCCATTTTCATCTGGCTGCATTGACATAAAGTTGATTTATGTTTGTTTCAGCAGCAACTTAGAATATTCCTAAAGAGAATATTCTGTGTTTCATATTTCCGTGTTTCATATGCTCTTTCCTGCCTTAGTGAATTGAGGGAAGGGCTGTGCTACAGGGGATTGTGGACTAGTGCTACCACATTTTTACCAGAGCTGCTGACACAGAGAAGACAGTTGGAAACCAAATGGCTTGGACAGCCATTAATAGAAAACAGGAATCTGTGATCTGAAATTCTGTGGTCTTTGGTCAGTATGCTCTTTTCCAACAGCAGTTTTATTGACTATTAACGTTACTTCATCTTTTGATGGATACTTGCAGAGATCTTACTCTAAAAAATAAAATTTTGTTTGGAAGGTGGGGAGATGTTTGCTCCTTTAAAGAGTGAACTGGATGAACTGCAGGAGGAGGTGGCAAGAAGAGCACATGAGCAAGAACTACGCAGGAAAAGAGAAAAGGAAATGGAGGCGGCGATGGGCTTTAATCCCCGTCCCAGCAGGTTCATGGATCTAGATGAGCTGCAGAATCAGGGTAACTTTCTGATTGTATATTTTGCTAGATTGTGGTGCTGAAGTTTTTTGAACCTTTGAATTTACTTTCCTACTCTCTCTTCCCACCCTCCACTCCCAGTGTTGCAATTTTCTATCTTCACATAGTGCAATGCAGTCAGTTACCGACTTGTTGCATACAGAAAACTTCAGTGTTTTGACTGTAATGTGTCTTGAATGTGAAAACAAGGTAAAACTTTATAATGCAGAGGTGTTTATAATTGCACCTTTCTATTTTGTGTGTAGTGATATCTAGATTTAGCTTTAAGGCTTCTACAGACATTTTGGAATGAGCTCCTTTAAGATGCCTCAGATCCACCTGCAGCAAAGCTTGTCCACTTATGTTATTATGTTCTTTATTTTTCTTTCTTGTAGCATCACTGACCTAAGTAATTCTGTCCTTGCCTTTACACTTCTCACTCTCCCTCCCTGTTCAGGTGTGCAACCACAGCTCAGGGGTGACAACAAGTACTAGGGAAGCTTAAGCTGGTAGAGTACTTTTTAAAAAAGAAAAAAAAAAATCTGATCGGGATTTGATTCACCTACCTTTCCTAAAGAATGAGAGTTGGAGGAAAAAAAAATAAAAATAAAAATAAAAAGCCAAATATTCATTCTTAATGTATCTTTTCCAAGACTCCTCACCTTTATGGTGAAGGATAACAGCAGAAAAGGAGATTTAATACAGAATGCAACTGTAACAGAGGGAGCTTGGCGACAGGCTTCAAGTGTAGTGCCTTTATTTTGTTCTCAGTCTCTGTCAGCCGGTAAGAGGAATGAGAGTGAAGGTTGGCTGACACAGATGAGTGAACCCTGGTAGGATTCCTGGCGGACAGCAGGGCCAAGAAATGTGGTAAAATGTGTAGGATTTGGTCTTTTAAATTCATGCATGACTGGGGCAGACTGAGGCACTGTGGCCTCTCAGGCACTCCCGTGTTGCCAGGCCTGCTGGGTCCCTTACACTGTTCACTCAAACCTCTTGAAGCAGAGAGGAGATGAGGTGTTGGTATGCTGCAAAGCAAAAGTGAAGGATTGAGAGGGACACCCCACAGCAGTGCGAGCTCTGGATGCAATACGGCTGGCACTCTGCAGCCTACAGTTGCACCAACTGTTGGAATGTCGCAAAGTATACCTATGGTGACTGAATAATAACATCTTTATGAGAAAGTCTGACTATCTGAATGGGCTTTTTTTATTTCTTGGTATCAGTGAGCTACTAGATTATCCTTTATGGTCCCACTGTGACCTGCAAGTAACCAGTTTACAAGTTTTGATTTACCAAAGTAGACAAATTTTTATTAGTGTTAGGGTTTATTTTTGTAATGTAAATGCTAATGAGGTAAACATTGAAAAGCGAACCTCTGTTCTTGAGCACGAGGATGTTATCTTTTCCTGACTGAGAAAAATAGCATAGTTTTCCAACACTTCTTTGGTCTTCTGTTGTATTGGTAGAACCAAAACTTGCTTAGCTTTTCACTGTTAAAGAAATATCCTAGTTCCATTTCTTTTTATCTAAAAAGACTAAAGTACAACGTTTGAGTTACAGCCTTTGACCTGAGAAGGAAAATTTTAATTTGTTCCCATTAAGCCTTTCCCCATCCTCAGTAGCCTTGATTTTGAAACTGTATGTGCTGCTTGATTAACTCACAGCTCTAACAAATCTCACTTCTCTCTGCAGTAATTGCTTTTCATATGAGTTCTTAATGGGTTTATGTTTCTCCATTTATGCACAGTGCTGTTGGAATACAGGTCAGACCGTAGAATATGTTACGTGAGTTGAGAAGGTGTACATTTGTCAGCCAAGAAAGATACTTGTGTTATCTGTGATATTAAAGACCTTCCAGAAAAGGAACACACCACCCAATGAAACAGTCTTAACTTTTTTTTTTTTTTTTTTTTTTACCTCACTTGAGAGTGAACATTTCAGTACATAACCTGCATAATGTTTAATAGATGACACTAGCTTGTTTGGGCACTTTCTCCTCTGGGAACTGGATGTTTCTTCAGTGCTTCTTGTTTGCCATTTGTGTCCAAGAACAATTTATATTTTTCCCTTTCAAAGCTATTTTCTAATAACTGTAACAAGAATTCTTGACTGTTGTCCCTTTCTTTTTTACTCCTTCGTCATGCTTTTCTCCTGAAGCTGCAAGACAATTGGGTTTTCATATTCTCTATATCTCTTTCAGTAGTTGATAGTATGCATTCAGTGCAGTCACAGAACTATTTTTTTTGCAGTCATATACATTTGCACTTAAACCTGAGTATTGTTTTGTGGACATCTCAGTAATTTGAGTTTTAAGGCATTTTGTGTGGAACTAATTGGATATCTGAAGAAGAGACAGATGATTTCTGGCAGGGGACTGATGATAATCTAGCACAAGAAAAGCCCTGGCCTGCTGTGTCTTGTCCACACTGTCTGTCTTACTAAGCTGGACTTAAAAATAACATGTTAAGCCAGTACAACTCCCTCAAGAAGACCAAAATTGAGTAAGAAGTCTGGTTCACGTTGTTTTTCTCTGTATGTGTAAAGCATATCAGGATGCCCAAGTTATTCTTCTGCTTAGGAAAAGTTTGGATGTTACCTTAGGTGGTTTGAGATATACACAGTATGGGAGAGGTCTACTGCCCATGGCTCTGTGTGGAGCTAAGTAGCAGTCACAAATGGGATGAGTGTATATGAGGGTTTTGCAAAGAATGAAACCACAATGAAGGGTGCTGCCCATTGCAGGGAGGAGTGATGGCTTTGAGAAGTCCATGCAGGAGGCAGACTCAATCTTTGAAGAGTCACTGAATCAGGAGCAGAAGGGGGATTGTGCTTCAGCTTTGGCTCTGTGTAACGAAGCTATATGTAAGTAACTCTAACCGCTTCAGCTATTGCGCTTTTGACAGTTTGCTAATATCATAAAGTCTGAAACATTTAACCATGCTAAAGGTACATGGAACTAGCTGATCTTTAGGAAAGTGATGGGTAACAGAATCTTTTCTTTTGTCAAGCATTCTGTTTGTGGGGTTTTAGCTCTATCTTCATCTCCATATTTTCATGTTTTCACCTGTTCTGTTGTTCTCTCCAGTGCTGGGGCAGTAACAGCACTGGGATGCTGATGTGTCTTTTTTGGTGCTAAATGTTGCATTTCAGCAAGCACCAGCAAGGTAACTCCTTCTGCCACTTGGCCTTCATTTAACAATTTTTCCTAAACCTCAAGCCAAATTACAAATGGCTGTTCTTCATGGAGGGTGTAGCGTAGGAAGTAAAAGGTTAGCCTACTCCTAAGCCCTTTATATTAATTAAGAAACAAAACAAAAGAGCTGTGCTGTACCTGCTTCTCAGAAAGAAAAAGCATTAGGACATCGAAGCGCTTAATGCATTGTGACACTTGAGAATGTGTGCTATGTGATTTCATTTTATTTTTATTTTTTGGTCTTTTTCCATTGTGACTGGCTGGCTGTCTCACCCCATGCTCCTCTCTGTCTGTGTAGAATGGCTGCAGACAGGGTAGGTAGTCCCTGTGCATTTGCATTTAGAAATTGGCTCTTGTGAACTGCAGAGTAGTGTGCAATATACAGCTATTGTGAAGGCACTATTAGCTTCCATTCCAGCAAGGTATGTGATGAATTTCAGATCCCAGCTGGGTATCCTCACACAGAATCATAGAATGGCTTAGGTTGGAGGGGACCTTCAAGACCATCTAGTTCCAACCACCCTGCCCTGGGCAGGTTTGCCACCCGCTAAATAATGGGGGTCCTTGGTGTGGCTTACACAGCGGGAGAACAGAGGAGTGAAGCAACACTGTGGTAGGATTGGAATGAGCCTGTGTGAAGGGGATGAGAAGTTGGGCTAAAAACATAGTTAAACAATTATTAATTTTACTTCATTTTTATTAAGTTTCAATTAACTTGTTTGGACACCTGGCTAAGCTGAATGTGCATTAATGGAAACAGTAGCATCCTTGTGATCTTTTTGTGGCAGTATTTGCATGGTCCATGTTTTATGTTCTCGCTGCATCTTTTTGGTTTTTTTTCTTTTTCAATTTTATTCCTTTTTTCTGTTTGTTTTTTCTGCTATGTTTTCTTTTGCATTTTAGCTAAACTAAGACTTGCCATGCATGATGCCAACTCTAGCACTCACAGCAGAGCCCTAGTCGATAAGAAGCTGCAAATCAGTATCCGAAAAGCCCGGAGCCTCCAGGATCGCATGCAGCACCAACAGCCATCGCAGCCGCTGCCGTCGCCAACCTGCCACCCACCGCAGGGTGGCACCGTGTCCCAGTCTACAAGGTAGTCCAAGTCTATCACCTAGACCCAGATCGGAGCTGCATCTGAGCAGTACAGTCTGGAAAGAAATAGAAAACTATTTATATTACTCTGGGTACTCCAAATCCTACGGTGTTTCTCCTTATTTCTTTCTTGTTTAGGCTAAATTATATTTTAAGAGGGTTAGGTACCTTTTTTAATTTTTATTTTCCCTCTTCAGTAGTTCACTGTGTACATGTTCAAAATTCTGGTCTGTGACAGAATTGGAGTCAGCACCTGGCAGCACTAACATTTTATGCATAGTGAGGAAGAATACAACAGTAACCTGGTGAGAAGGGACATTAAGATGTAACGTGCAATTGCTTGCCATTGGGAGCAGTTTCAGGAGTCAGAACAGTAAAATACTGTGCTACGATAGAAGTCTTGCTATAACTGCATTTATATTGGAAATAGCAACCAACTGTACTCTGAAAAGTGTCAAGTACATTGGTCTTTTCTTTCTCGTCCACTCATCTATGGTGCTCTAGTACAGCTCTTGGATCCAGATCCTAATCCTGTCACCTTGATTACTCTCCCTGGTGCTCCATCATTCTTCATTTCCTTTCTATGCTTCCCAGCTTTCTGCAGACTGGCTTAGCAGACTCTTCATGATTCTTTCTTCCATATACAAGCTTCCTCTAGCATATTTAACTCTCTGCCGTAACAGATCCTTTCTTCCCACCCTCTTTAGCATGCAGCTTGATCCTTCTTTCTTCCCATACCATTCCCTCCTAGCACAAGACCATCCCTATCCAATTTCTAGGATGTTTCTTGTACTGTTACTTTTATTTCCTCTTTCCTTTCTAATATGCTTTATCATTAGAAATGTAGATGAAATCTCAGGTGAAATCTTTTCCTTTTTTCTAAATAGAGTTATATTAAGTTATAACTTGTTGAATTTGCACAACTACTAGGCTATAGCTCATGATGTTCTTTTCCTGCAGAAGTTGAGTTATATGCGATGAGGGATGATCTTTTTGTCAATCAGGGCCCATTATATCCTCCTAGTAGACATAGAGAGGCCCAATTCGACATTTTGGTAGATTCTAAGAAAATGAAAAGGAAAAAAAACATGACCTTTCTGAATTAATTTTGTTAATGCTGAATTTACTGTTGCTTTTTTCCAAAAAATTTTTTGAGCTAAATACTGCAGCCAATAAGAAAGAATCTATTCATAGCTAGTGTCCTGTATTCTTGCTTTGATATAAATGTAGACAGTGCAAGGCTTGCAGTTACTCACAGACAAGGGCATTCTGCTATGTGCATTGACTGCATTTGTGATAACTTCTGTTCATCTCAAGGAGGAAACAAATCAATGGTACAGTTTCCTTAGGTTCTCTGTTAGAGCTGTTAGTATCTTGTTTCCTCACAGTCACATGAACTTGGAACTTTTTATTACATCTGCATTAGTAAAGTGATAAACTAAATACAGAAAAGCATGAAGAACATAATTGTCTTATATTGATATATAGGAAGAATACAAATTACTACTTAGAAGTATACCTATAGTATAAATCAATGAAAAATAATGGTTGTTTGTTTAACTTGAGTAAATATCTTAAAATTGAGACTACAAAGACAATATGTGAAAGACTGTGACCTGTACTTTCCATTCATCAAGTTATTCTACGCGAGGTTGCCTACTTAGGATCTTACGGAAACAGTCAGGATGTTTTCAGTTTATGAACTTATCTGAATTATTTATATTAAAAAATATCTATTAACATTGGAAAGAATTTATTTTATGTAAATGCTATTTTTACTGTTCTTGCAGAGGTATTCCTCCTGCACTCTCAGTCTACTAGTTAGAGTACATAGGGTGCTGAGTAAGAATGCTGGGAAAGATTCCGGAAAATGTGAAATGATTTCAGCAAATCAATTGAAGTAGAAAATCATACTCTGAAGCAAAGGACTATCATTTCTATATCTACTGAATTTTAATACAAAGTATTCCATCACAGTTCAGTTAGCAAAGAAAAAAAGTGTGTTGAGGAATTTGTAGCGTAGGATAAGTTCTGCACCCTAGGGATAAACATAAACAATGACTACTGCTAATCATTTACCCTTCTGTGTGTTTTAGTGAACAGACTGGCCCGTTCCAAGTACTGCTGAGCCAGGAGGTACAACTGGAACCCAACAAGGAAGTGGAATTTGGGTCCAGTTCTTTCTTCCACCCACCTGCTTCCTGCCATGAATTGCACTCATCATTATATCCAGAGTCTTCCTCCCTGTCCCCTCCTGAAAGCAATCCATCCAACAGGATCTCTTCAAACTTCCAGTCTGCTTCTTCTGATTTTCATGACCGAGTTCCCTCTTTTCCCTGTAGGCAAGGGTTGGCAGAGAGGTCCGCAAGAACTGAGAATGATGTCCATAGTGTGGGATTTACTGATGCTACAGCCACAGGGCCAAAAGAATATAGGGAATGCTGCAGTAGCAGCAAGTTAGAAGAGGTTCATAGCATAGCACCCGTTCTCACACCTCAGTACAATTCCAAGACTAACACAGTAAACTCTGGGTCTTTGCCTACACTGTTTCCCTGTCCACATCCACTGCAAGCAGTATCTCCTGAAAAGGACAACCAGCACAGTCCTTGTTCCAAACTTGCAAGCTCTCCAGTGCGGCCCAGCATTGATCATTCAGGGAGCTATCATGAAATGTCCCCTGCAACTTCATCCCCTTCACAGCAGTGCTCCCTGGATCCTTTGCAGAAAACAAATAAATACTCCAGAGCAAACAGTCATGAGATGTTATTACCCTCACAGGATGAATATGGTATAGCAGAAGGTTGCACCGAGGCTTTTAGTACAAAGGGACACGTTCGCTCCTTGGCAGAGCAGTTTCAGAAAATGCATGCAGTCTCCCCGAGAAAAGGTACTCATGAAAGAGGCTGGATTTCTGCAGTATGTCAGGATGAGACGTCTCCAAAACAAATACAAAAATCTTCTGTCAACCCTTCACCCTCTGATTACAGACAGCTAATCCATCAAAACCAAGAGAACAAAACCCAGTCTTCTGAAAAATTACATTCAACTATGGATATTAGGGATGGGGTAGTTTCTCTGGAGGGTTTTAGTGCCCAGCATGTTGCTTCTAAGAGTATTTGTTCTGTCAGTGAAGAGCTGTGTAGAAGAGGTGGACAGAATATTGTAGACTCTGCACCCCACCTGGAAAGGCACTGTCATGATGGAGGAATGAAACAGGTGAATGATGGAGCTACTAGTAGCATGGTTGCCTCTATGCCTGTGGACCGCTGGGTGGATAATGTTACTAGGTATTACAGTTCTCAGAAGGATAATAAAAATGCTGAATGGCTTCCTGTACCTGGCAGAAGTCCATCCCTTTCCGATCAGAGAGCAGTTGGAGATGACTTGAGCAGGATCCCAGTACATCTGCATCCACAGTGGAATCAAGACACAGAACAGGAGCTCTCAGAACTGGAATCCCTCTATCAGACTAGTCTGCAGGCATCTCAGGCCACTAGACCTTTCTTGGGAAGACAGAACAGTGCTAGGTATCCATTTGACAATTCAGGTAAGAATACTGCAGTTGTTTTTCTTGATTGACCTACCACCATATTCCATTATAGGTGAGGGGACATTTTCCAGTCAGTTTAGTTAAATGGTATAATTTTAAGTAACATATTCACATTGACAACTCTGAAAACATTTCAACTATAGAGGTAGAGAAGCACTGTAATACCACAGCCTGGAGAGGCTGCAGCAACTGTTGATCTTGGCAAACAGCAAAATCTGTTAAGAATAACATAGAAATAATTGATCCTCTTTTCAAGTGGGAAGCTAGCTGTCTAGGTCAAACTTTGGAGTTCAACTGTTTGAAAGTCTTACATCACCTCTGCTGCTTATCAGAACTATTTCTGTTCCTGGAGTGAATGTTCTACAACTTTGTGACTGTGATTGTATTGTATTTGAGAATTCAGTCCGTACCTGACTGAGGGGAATAACTTTAAAAACCATTGGAAGGTCTGTTAGAACTTTTTTTTTGTTTTTGCTAAGGGACATACGCTTTAAATTCTGGAAAACTGAAAAGTGAAAGTGGTAAAATCCTTGAGATGTTGTAGATTAGGTGGTGCTGTAAGCAGTTGAATAGATTGTGGCATTGGTGGTGATTACAGCTCTGCCACTGCTGGAGGCAGTCACTAGAGTCAGATCATAGCAGCCCAGTTCCACATAAGCTGTTGTAATCATCTGTCTCGGGTAGGACAACTCTGATTCTGTGCTTAGTGCAACTGAAACATTTATTTTTGATCTGTGTTGTATTAGAGTTACGAATTTTCTGGTCTGATATAAAGCTGCTCAAAACTTGATGGGTACCAAAGTGCGTTTGTATACAAATAAAATCGAAATGAGTACATATACAAGATGGACTTCCTCCTGCCCTGCAGCTGTAGAAGAATGAAATTCTGTTGTTCCTGACAAATCAGGTCTGGCTGTAACTAGAGCAAATGCCATAGTAAAACTCTTGAATAGTTATTTTTCTAATTCAACAACTCAGGTATTCCATGAAACTCTCGTCTTGTACTCTGCTGACAAAGCAGATCCTAAGACAGCCATTTCGTGTTTTCTTTTGGTTTTCTTTCAGAATTAGGGAAGATCTGACCTCACAGCCTCACAGGTACTTTCTTGCATGAGCTTGGATCAGAAGGTCTTATGTGTGTTTCCCTTTATAGCACACTAATTTGGGGACTCTTTTTGGAAAGCCAGCAGATAGAACACAGTTGCTTTAGTGATAACTGGAGCTTCAGAGTTCTGTCATCAAACACCCTATTTCTTAAGCTTACACTTTTCCTGCCTATTTTCTCACCGCATATCTGAAGAATGAAATATGGATATCCTTTTAGAGTAAAGTTTGTCTTTGAGATCTTTACTTCTGGTTTGCTGTTTCAAACTTTTTTTTTCCTAAGTTCTACAAATGCTGTTTAAAAACAAAATGTTTGAGCCAGCGCATCTACTGTAATAAACTAGGTGTAAATTGTCTGAGTAAATCTGGGACGGCTCTTCTCCCACTTTTAACTTGGATTTCCTCTTCATTTAGAAATATGGTTTAAGCCTTTGTGTAACATGTCAGTGTTTTTTGTCAGGCCTTCGTATTCAAATTCCTGGTAAAAATGCCACTGTTTCATTACTGAAGCTTTATATCAGGGAGTAGAGGCTCAGAGATCCAATCCTCCAAATGCCTTCTCAGTGCAGGAAATGTGCTGTTCCCAGCACCTTGCTTTTCTTCCTTCCTAGATTTCTCATGACCGTTTTTATTAGGCCATTGATCTGTCTGTATATTCCTTAGATATTTTAGGATTATAACTGCCTGGTCATACTCTGAAATCAAGTGTAACTGTAGTGATCTTCATTGAAAGTGATCTTCTGTCCATTTAGCCCCACAAAATTATCCTGGCTCTGTATCAAGCAAGCACTGCTGTGCAGTTAAATCATTTGATCTTGACTCTACGAATTGTTTAAATTGACTGTTCCCTAGAAGTTTGTAGAGGGGAAAGTGAAACTGGAGAGAGTGTCTTGCTGAACTCTTCCTTTGACAACAATGAGAATTAGTTTAATAATGTTGAGAGAATCTGCGATTACTTCTTATTCTGTGTGTATACTCAATCAATAAATAAAAATGTTCCATGATGTGGAAATAAGGCTAGAATTTAACCAAACAATTTCCTTCTCAGTCTCCGCAAACCTGAATGCGAGGAAGCTGCATGCTACAGCTGGCATGGGTCTCTCGAAAACCCCGACAGCAGAGATCGAGCGCAGTCTGTATGGTTCCACTGTCTCTTCTGTCTCCAAGGTGATGGCATGTTTGCTAAGTTGCATTAGGGAGGGAAGCACTTAGCCCCTGCAAGTAAAAGAAACTTAAATGGGAGAAGTAGAATATATTATTAAGAAAATAATAATAAAAAGTGGTGGGATCACTGATACTACTAATAAAAAGAATTTAAAGTGCAACCTAGCTCAGAATTAGTTAGTGAAACCATGAATGACTCATGCTATGTGCACTTTTCATGTGACCACGTTACCTGCGTTCTGACTCTGAGATCACATACCCCTGAAAACTTGTAAGATCTATCTTCTTTGAACGTACTGACGTGAACTGCTTTGCATTTCAGATTGCAATTACTGCTTCTGGATATTACCACTTACAGAAGCACAGATTTATTCTTCCATTTTGACTGCATCACTTTATGTTTTGAAAGATATTTTCTGTGGTTGGTTTCTGGTCACTTTAGATGGGAGAAGATGCCTTTTCTTTTTTCCGAGTGGAACCTGTTTAAATAATTAGTAGTTGCATATCAGTGCCTAAACAAGAATATGTATTCATACAAGTACCTCCTATAGGACTTTTGTATTCATTAAATGGAACAAGTGGCAGTCTTTTTGTCCTGGGTTTGGATACTTATAAAAGAGAGAATCTCACTAAAGAAAAAAATAAAAGCTCATTTGCTTTAAGAACTCGAGGTAAGACTTGAGTGATGCATTTCAAAAAACAGAAGAAAGTGGAATTTCAAGAGGGACTCTCTTAAATATATAGTTATCTTTTTCCCTGTAATAATTGCACAAAATTGATGTTTTAGAAAGCCTTTTCTGAAGCCTCCAATATTGTCTGCAGGTCACATATACCAGAGAACGTAGCGGGGAACCAGAAGAGGAGGAAATGTACAGTGCTGAGAATTTCCGTCGCATTGCTCGCAGTCTCAGTGGGACAGTTGTCTCGAACAGAGAAGAGACCTTGGTCTCTTCTCACAGTTTTGTAAGTAGAATGATGTGCAGTTTTCTGAAGAGCCTGTAGACTTGCTGTTTTCTGACTACGTTTAGTAGTTAATAAACAAGAAACGAGACAAGTGAGCAATAAGCCATGATGAAAGCTTGTCTTTGTGAATTCTGTTCTCTTTCTGGGAGAAGAATGAGCTTTTCTTTAAACAATGAAGTTGTTTTTTTCAGGATTTAGAGTAATACCGTCTGCAGCTGGTAATGTATGAGCTAATATTCCTTGCCTGGTATACAAGAACATCCAGAACAAGTTTTTTACTTTCCTTTGTTAGATAGACTTAAGTGGAAGATAAAAACTGCCAGTAAGGAAAGCAGTAACAGATTATTCTTGGTGTTGAGCAACATAACCAGCTATAATAATGAGTTCCAATTCTGACTGGCCTGCTGTTGTTTTGTGGATTCATTTTGTGAATGAAACCTTAATGACTGGTTTGTGTGGCTTTTGTTTTGTTTTCTCCTTGGTATATTTCAGTCTTGGTATATACCAAGTCTCCTTGGAATATTTATCCAAGCATATTCCAATCACGTAATCCTCCTAAGTAGCTCACCACTGCAGTAAGAGCCTTACTGGACTGATGCAATTTTTGTTTCTTCACTTACAAATGCATGGTGGTTTTGTTTTTTTTTTTTTCCCCAATAACTCATCCTTTTCCTTGGATCAACACTTGCTTGATTCAGCCCAACTCTGTGTTTACTCATCATTTTATATTTTTTCTTCTCCTTTCTCATGTTATTAAAAGGAAGCACCAAATATGAGGAAAATGCCAATGGAAACCAGCCACCGTTCTTCCAGCTCCACTTCCCTTCCTTTCCCCCATGATCCTCCTGTGTTTCCCTTTGATCCCCAGCACACCCCAAACCAGGTGCAGCACCTACCCCATGATGTACTGATGCCCAGCATGGTGGGCAAGGCACGTAAACCGTCAGGTAATCACAGGATTTTTCATCCTCGTTCGTGATCAGAAATATTGCTGAAATATATTGCTGCAGATCTGGCCTTTCATAATTCATAATATACTGTCTCCCTGAACTTCTCCAGAAATCTGACAGGATTAAACACATTATTTTTCTTCTCTGCCCTTGTTCAATGATTCTGTGTTAAGCAGACAAAATGAAATGGTCTTTATGGAAACATTGTAATTACTTTAAATGTGAAATCATTTTTACCTCTCTGTGATATATTTTCTTCAGCAAAACCTACCACATTGTTGTCACGTATTAAGGTACATCTGCAAGCTACTAGTTCCAGCAAATCACGAATGTGCTAGTAGGAATAACTAATTCCTGCATTTTTCCACCTGTGAATCACTTTCCCCATGAAAGACATCAAAACCAGTTTAATCTCCCAGCCTTGAAATGCTTTGGGCTTCTCCTTGATGACACAAGAGATGGCTATTAAAGGTGTCTTTTGCCCTGTGAAGTCTGTGATAGTAACTGAAATAGAATGAGTAGAAAATGCAGAGAGGAAAATGAATGCTAGGAAGAGTGTAATTAGTTTTTATTCTGAATTACACGTCAACCATTAACTGGATGTATTAGTGATTATGTTTATCCTCTGTCATGCATTGGCCAGCTGAAAGTTCTGAGTGGAAGCAACAGTAGACAAAAAAATAACTGAGAAGCCCTTTCTTTTTTTTTTCCTAGGAGATCAGAAGAACATCATCCAGAAACTTCTGGTTGTGCCTGACAGGGGTGAAGCTTTCCAAGGTGAAGACTACCCAAGTATGGCACTGACCTATGGGAGTCTCCCTTGTGCACCCAGAGGCACCCTCTCCCAGGGGAAAAATACTCTTCCTAATCCATGTTCAGGAGGTGGAGCATCAAATGTCTCTGGCCGTTGGCTGAACATGAGCTACCCTGCCAGACAAACAGCAACGTTACCAGATAGACGAATGACACTCTGGGGGAAACGTGCTGGCCAATCAGGCAAGAGTTTACAGGAAGGCTTCCTCCAGCAGCCTTCACAACATCAAATGCGTGAGTCTTATTCCACCAGTTGCAGGCTGCCAGCCAGCACGGACTACAGCACTTTAAGAATACTGCATCAACCTTCTTGGGACCTCAGTGCCCCTCAAGGTTGTCCTGTGCCCCCTTCCTCTGTTAAGGCCCCGGGTCCAAGGAGAGTTGATATGCCCCCGGAAGAAGACTGGCGACAAAACAGCTATACCCCTCAGCCGGGCAGAAGGTGGATGCTGCCAATGCACGTGAAGGATGGGGCTTTTTCTTCAGCTTCAGAGACACACAGAAATATGCTGGCTCGAGCAGCAGCAGCTACTGGCACTGTGCAAAAAAATGGGTGGTAAGGCCCCATCCGCTCCATGCACCCTGATAAATCACTCTGTGAACAGACAGACTATTGCTGTTGCCATAGTGTGGATTATATGGAGACAACAAACTTTCAGTCAGTTACCTGTGCCAGTTTTGTCTTAAAATGTAGCTCTGTAATATGTGGAAACTAATTGCACTGTATTTCTTTTCTGACACTACTGAACTCCTGTCTGGATGGGGAATCTTAGCTATTATAGTCTTGGCCTCTTCTAGCAAAAAAAAGTGTTATAGGAATGTTAGGCATCAGAGGCATTGGTTTACGGGTAAGTTCAAAAGCATACATGTTTTGAAGGAAGACGGCCGTTAATATAAGGACATTTTTAAGGATTTTTTCATGAAATGTAGCTTTGGTAAATTCTTTGCATACAAAGCCAGTTACTTTGTTTTCTTCTCCTTCCTCTTCTCTTTTCTTCATAGGGAAAAAAAATAATCTAACCAGCTTTCCAGGTTCCAGTAAATCTACACTTGTCAAGCTGGAAGTTAGTAAAACAAACCCAGTTTTCAGTGTACTGAGATCTCAGTTCAGAGATCACAGCTACAGTTGCTGCTGAGGAAGTGGCAGGGAGACATTGTTCATCGGTAAACCAGAGTTTTTCCCCACTTCCTTAAGGCAAACTAACAATGCTTCAAAGAGAAAAGGTTGTTAATGCTGCACGCTTAATGACACCAATGTAAACACAGAATAAGTTTAACTATTTTAGCGTCAAACATACTTGCTTTTGTAAGTATTTTTCAAATAAACCTATGAAAATAGTTCTACTCCTGTCTGTGATCTTTCTTTGCTATCTGCTTTTGCTGATGAATTGGTCTGAAATTGCTTATTTTCTTACATACTGAGTTAATTGTTATGCTTCATTTACTAAATTTATAAGTACGTATCTGGATCCAAGGACATCATGAGGGTGTAATATTTTTCTTAGATTTGACGTTTTACACTACTGTAACTTTCCCTTTGTAACAGCCAGTAGTTGCATGTCCATTGAAAAGTATTTGAGACTTCCATGTTGGGAAGGGAGGGGATGTTTATTGAATCTATGCACAACATATGCAAATAGGATTCTTCCCCTTATCCAGAAGGGTAGTAAGAAATGATTGATGTCATGAGAAATCTCATTGTAGCAAGAGTTCCACTCCTGCTCTTGTAAATGTGCTGGTTATAAGTTGTTAAAACAATATGCTGTTACGTGTTGATATTAAAATGGGACTGTAGATTGGGACCTTCTGTCCTGTATCCCAGCCAGCTAGTGGAAGATACAGACTGCCCTCTAGTGCATGGTCTTGCTAATCCGTTCTTACTGGTGTTCTAAGTGAGTATTGTAGTTTTCATTTTCAGTGCATTTCATTACTTGCACCTTGGTGCTTGATAAGATTTCATCTGCTCTTGCTGTTTAGTCTGAGTTTGAATTTCATTCGTTTTGCTAAATGTCATTTTTCTCTTTCTCGTTTCTGAGTAATTAATTCCTATAATGTTGACTATTGTTACAATGTCATGTGACTACATAACGTTGATTCATGTCTTACATTTGGTGTCATATTGTCATATTTCTGTGTACATAACTGACCCCACTAGCTGTAGGGACGGGACACAAACACTCTCCTTCTGTACTCTACCACTCCAAAATTCTCTACCTAATTTTGTCTGTTTTAGAGTGGTTTAGACAGTTTAATAATATGAAATTTGGAACAATGCTAATTTTTACTTTTTACTTTTTTTTTTTTTTAACTAATTCTCTATAGTTAAATGAATGGAATATTACTATACTGAAACAGTGGTTTGATAAAGGTTTTTTTCCGTACAGATATGGACCTGTTGGTCTCTTTGGCTGCACGTGGATGCATGATAACAAACTGAATTTCCTAGCTGAGAAAGGTAAAAGTTGGCTTATAGGAAGTGGCTCCAGGGCAGAGGTGGACCCTTGTGTGATGCACGTCTGATGGAAACATTCCTGTTGCATTTGCTTCTCTCGTTGGTTGAGTGATACAATTTGTGTGTGGGGAATCTGGGCACAAACAGTGTGCCAGTCCCTGTTTGTCTTCAACCTTTCCTTTTTTAATTCTTGTGGGTTTGTTGTTTTGTTTTTTGTTTTTTTACACTTTAACAATTAAGTTAAGTTACAGTAGCCCCAGTATACAAATGAAGATGACATAGATATATGATACTTTTCTCACTATAGCTCGAAAAGAGTCAGGGTGCAGAGTGAGGCTGTACTGAGTCTTGAACTCAGTTATCTAAAACAAAAATAAAAACCTGCCAAAATAAAGCACAAATTTACTTATTTGAGAAGCAAAATGTAGTATGAAACATTGGCAAATAAAGAAAATGCATGTTTATTTTTTTTATTATAATCCTAGGTACTGGGAAGGAAGCATGCTTCCATAAAATGTGCAGACCAATCCTGAATTTAGGCAACTTATCTTAATCACTCTAGCACTAGTGTTATTCAGTTTTTCTTTTCAAAGTGAACTGTTGGGGCCTTATGTTGTTCTTTTGTTGGTGTTTTTTTAATTTATCGTTGTTCTAACTCTTTGGTTTCAAAATTGAATTTGTAAATCTCCTGTGTATACTAACTGCTTACTATGAAATTAACTGAACTAAAGCCTGAAGTGGACAAATTAGGACATAACTTCTGAAACATTTCCATACCAAACAGTATGTTAATATATCAGAATAGAAACAAACTGAAGTAGATTCAACAATGCACTTAATACGGAAGGAAATGTGAACCTGAAGAAAGACCCTTACTTCTGTAACTCATGCCTGCAAGTCTTAGTGACATTAGTAAGTTTTGCATTGTGTTTTGACTGACTCCAAGCTTTTCAGTCCCCTCAGTTTTGTTCATTTCTGGTACCATAGAAAATACATTGTGTTGGTTTAATAGCTCATTAAAAATCACTGCCTGTAAGATGGGAGGAAGCTTCCACTAGCAGCTAGCAGGAACTCAGCAGCTGTTTTGGAACAGTATTTCTTATTAAAGCTTATAAGCTTTGATGCATCATAAGCATGATTTTCTTCCTAAAACACCTCTGTTACTGGCTGCAGAGTACTTTAGTGGATATAATTGAAAAGGAGAGGGGGGGAAAATCTTAAACTAGAACTATCTAAGATATAGATTTTCCTAAAAGTAAAACATTAACTGCATTTGTGTAATCTCTCAAGTTGTTGTGTTGTATTTAGACCTGGCTATGTAAGGGACAAAAAAGGAGCAATAATAAAGACTGGTATTCTAGTGGTAGCAAAATTATGTCAATATAATTTCTGTATATGAAAGAGGAACTACTTAGCACAGTTATTTCTCTTGAAGACAACAGTGTTTGTGCATACTGTTTATGGAAAGTGTACTCTGGCCTTCTGAGCAGCTGAGTTGGTCCAGTGGAGAATGTGCTAGAGGGTACAGCACCAGTCAGACACAAAGTGAACTTTGCTTTAGAGACGATAGAGAAGAGTGCTACGGAAGTGTATGATCAGTGCCTAGTTCTTCATAAACAAAGGCTGCAACACCTGCATTAAGGTCTGTGGATGTGGAGAATAGGGGAGAAACTTTTCCTGATGTTTTTCTGTGTTTCCTAACATTGCTGACAGTGATGGTTAGGGTAGGAAGAAAAAAAGTATAGAGGGCATTCCCAATAACTGGAACATCTTGTGTTTGATGTCATTTCTATTTACATATTTTGGCAGTGTGAATTAACTTCACCTTTGTCTCGAACTAACATGTCACCAGAGTTATGCACTGAATGTGTGGCTCGATGAAGAATGAGAATGCAAATCTGTGAATCATTTTGGGGAGGGAGAGAAGAGAAAGAAGAAAGCAAAGCAAAAGAGAATTTGAGAGGGTTGGAGTTGAAGGAAATAGATGGGTGAAAAAGAGGAATTACAAGAACATGTATGTGTTGCATCTCTTCCCTTAGGTGTCTCCATCTTTCTGGAGAACGTTTGGTAATGGGTCTATCTGTATTTTCTTTTTTCCTTTCAGTGGATATCTTCCTGGCCTTAAAGGGTTCTCAGAACTAGAATGACACTTCAGCTTTTGGGAAGAGAAGCTTGATGTAGAGAGTGGCCAGCTATCTTTACAGGACTAATAACGATCTGTAAATTAAACTGTGCTGAAATATGTACCACTTCCATATGCATGTATAAATAGACATGAGGTAAACAGTGTAATGGCCAGGCTGGTGCTTATACCAGCTGAGGCAAAGATAAAAATGTACTTGCATTTTTACAGATTCCTCACTTGCATTAGGTATATTTTGGAGTCTCTTAACAGTTTGCCATTTCCTGCTTAGCACTATGAGTGGTAAAAAGCAAAACCAGGATTTTTACACATCTGTGTTTGCTGCCGCTACCATTTCATCACTGCAGATCACTGTTCAGAATGTTTTCAGGCCTGGTTACATGGATCTGTAATGCACCTTTTGCACTACTTCCACGATTACTATTGCTGGTAAGAGTTTCTCTAAAGTTTCATCCAATACTGGGATACTGCACTGACTTGGAGAGGGGAAAAAAAAAAAAAGCAAAAATCAGAGTTATCAGATGATTGCTAGTATAAATCACAAGCTACGTGACTACCACAGTTTTAGCCTGTTGTACTCGCTGCCTGCATGTTTCCTTCACTTTCTGGTTACCTCAGTGAACTGTTTGCTGTTTCAAAAGCTAGTCAAGGCCCCTGTCTTTTTGTGTGCTATCATAAAAAGCAATCTAAGGCATTCTATTCCTGTGGCACTTAGCCTAACACTAGAATTTTAGGTGATATTTTTCTAACCAAAATCTAACAGCCACATCTCTAATTAACATCTCACACCTCTGCAGTGGTGGTACCTCAAACTCTTGCATCGGTTTCTCAAAACATTGTTCACTTGCTCTGCTTAAAGCATTCCTTCCCCCTCCTTTATTATCTAGTTCAAACTTTTCCTTCCTTAGCCTTAAGCTGTTGCTCCTTCTTCCATCTGAGACTAAGCAATTCCCTCTTTTCATTTATCTGGCTACCTTGATGATAATAATAGACTATGAGCCAGTCACCTCTATTCACTCTGAAAATTGAGTTCACTCTGCTTTTTGCTGCCCTCCTTTGTATTCTCTCGTTTTCTTAAAGCCTCCACAAGCGGGAGACCTAGCTAACAAAGTATTCTAGGTAGGCAGGTCTAACCTAGAGGACGTTATTTTAGAAAGCACCCTGTCCCTCTAAAAAAGTATGAATTCTTACTTTCCATGAACAAGATGTCCTATAGTTAAGAGAAATCCCATGCAATCAGTTTTTAGTTAAATGAAAATTTAATGATATTAAACGATTCTCAGATTTGTTTCTAAAATGAAGCTTGTCTCCTATCTCAGTAATGCATGAACAGCCGTGAAGCCTTGTGGCCTTTTTTCTTGTGTGTTCCTGGCAACCACAGGGATGGTCAGGAAGTTTTCCTTGACCATGCTGACTTACTGTAGTATCAGAGAGAGGTTGAAGGAATAATTTGGTCTTCATCCCAAGTCATTGATTTGTCTGACATGTGACATCTATAGTATTGTGGTAACAATTTCATGATGCTGGAGAAAATGGCATAAGAATATGCTTTCCATCTTTCTGAATTATGCTGTTATGTTGTAAATGATACAGTTTGCCATAAAAACCAGTCTGTGGACAACAAGGAAGTCTTGTGTAGTTGTAAGAAAATTTTCAAGTACTCGTGTTGAATACTTGAAAAGTACAGCAAGAGGTCAAAATGCATTTACGTTAAAATGTGGCTTTTTCTGAGTCAGTCTCACAGTGTATACGAACCCCAGTACCATTTCTGGCTATTCAGAAAGGACCGTTTCAAGCACTCAGTACTGAGAGTCAGTGAAATGGAACAACCTCTTCTAAGTTTTGTCTTCCTTATGTTGTTCTCCTGCTTATAGTACATCTTCCCTTCTCAGACCTGGTTTATCTCTGCAAGATTTGCTCTATGCATCCTTTCTCTTGGGGTCTGGAATACATCTCTCTCTCTCTCCTGTGATTCAGTTTCTCTCTTAGAGTTTTTGGAAAGTCCTCGTTGGGTAATTAGATGATTCTGGGACAATGCATTGTGCCAGTTTTCAAGATATGTCACTGTTAGAATCAGAAGGGACTGTTCTGACCTCGTGCGTGAGATGAATGCAGAATTTCACACAGTCACTTTTATGTCTAGCTTCTGTCTGGACTTTTTGTCTGAGGTTACTGTTTACTTAAATGCACATTCTACTATATCTTGTGCTTTGTGAGGTGTCAGAAAAGTCTGTTTTAACACCTATTTATTTAAACATCTTTTGTGTGTTCTGCTCAAATATGTACTGCTTTCAGATGGAGCAGGAGGAAGGCAAAGATCTGCATCCCAGATGACTCTATTCCCCATAGTGTAGCTTAAGATGGCTTGATTATTCCCTCTGCTTATTGCTGGGTTTTTTTTTTTTTTTCCTTTTTTTTCTCTGCTATGAAAGCAGCTGTTCAATAAGTAGTCTAGTGCAAGCTAGAGGAAGGTTTGGTATAGCAATCAGAAGTGTGTATAAAAATGTGTGGAATGAGATGGCCACTTGGTGGCAAAGCTGAATGGCAGATACAATGCAATTCTGCTTTTTCACTAATGCTTTTATTTGACTGGCATTTATGGGAGATTTGAGGTAAATGTTCAGCTTTATAAAGGCACGCTGACTTCCACCTGCAGGCTGCATTTCAGTAATTGTGCTAATTTCCAACAATCACACTTGTGGTGCTAGTACAAATTGTTTGGTTCATTGAAGACAAGAGGTAGTGAATCAAACAGCTTTGCTTTCACTATGAAGTTATATTTGGAAAGTTGGGGCAACATGAGTGAATGTTCCTTCTTGAGTCTCTAGCTGATTTAGAGATGATGCTACCTTAAAGCTTCAGTAGCAAGCTAAAGGACTTGCATAGCTCAGTAATTTGTCTCTTACTAACACAGGATTTGTGTTGTCCTTGCATCAAATGCACTTACTCCACTCTGTGATGAGACAAGGTGAAATATATTTAAGAAAACCAAACAAACATCAGTAGCACCTTGAGAACAATAAAAGACTCAAGGAAATGTGCTAGCTAACTTCTCCAAAAAAGGGTAATTCAAACTATTATTTTTAAAGTTTTAATTTTGAAAAACTTTTAGTTTTAAAAAACTTTTTAGTTTTATTTGTTAAATCACCCTGATATATTTGCAGGGCAGGAGAACAGCAGGCTCACATCTGCACAAGCCTTTTCCTCAGGTGGTGCCTAGCTATCACTGGAAGCATTTCAGCATGGTATTCACTAGCTATGATGCCTGGATGCTGATTTTGTTTCCTCTCGTCATGGCATCTTAATAAATTATAGGTAGCTCTGAAAGTAATGCCTCTTATTTATTTCTGTGAATCTACAGCAGCTACGAAGGGCACAATAACACTGTCTGATAGAGCAAATTCTCAGCTACGGAACGCTTTGTTTCAGCCTAATCATAACCATTAGCTGTGTTGTGTTTTCACCAGCCGTGAACAAGACCTGCATGCCACTCTCATAAAAATCTGCAGCAGTGGAGGTGACCTACTGTCTTTGCTGCTGCTGCTGAAACACATCACCCACCACCTCACTGTGTTCACATCCCCTGTCTGGTTTCCATCAATGTTCTGTAAGCATCAGTGAATGTCATTTAGTGCCATTTCTTCCACATGGAAGAAATATCTGGTGTCTGACATAGAAATGCATATGAAGAATTTTGTCAGACTGCCCCTCTGCTGCCATTTGTCACACGGAAACAAAATGTAACGTATCAGTGGGAAGGTCAAACCTCTACTGTCATACCACCAACGTCCACCTCCAACATCATAAAATAGGAGGCATTATTTTTGGAGCAGCCCTCATACTATGCTTTTTCCTCACCCAGAGTTCTGTGCCAGCCTGTCACTTCATATCCCAAGGGGCAAGGTGCCTTAGCTGTGGGCTCAAGAGAGAAGGAAGCAACTAAAAGCGGCATCTCTTCTGCAGTTCTGTCTCAGGTGAGGTAAGGAAGTGACCTGGCTATACCAAGCAAAGTCTCAGGCTTCCTCTGTGTTTGGCAATATATGGGACAACTGCATTTTTTAGTTCTGTTTCACACTGACAAACACTGAAACTGCATTTATGACCGAGCTTCCCTTTATTCCAAAAAAGACTCTGAATTCATTATTCTTTCCTTGTTCCAGCAGGTGCGCTTCAAGTCTCTTCCAAGGCAATGGGAGCCACGTGTATTTACTGCTCTGCTTATCCCATGCTCTCACTGCATATTCTGAACTGATAGGTATGGATGACACTGAAGCAAATGAGCTTTTTTTTCTATTTAAGAACCGAACCCTTTAAATTGGTTGTACAATGACAGAACTTTGCAGAACATGTGGTATGAAGTACTAATTCCTACTACTGGGGAACTTAGCAGTAAATCCAGGGTAGTGATCCCAGATTTCTTTGTGGTACGTACCCTAATGTGTCCCCGTTCTGTGTGTGCGTGCACGTGTTTAGCTCGTGGACAGTGAATTAATAGAATTATATTTTCTAAAGCTGTTTTGAAGTCTTAGGCGGTCCATTAATAAATAACCCAAATGGCTATAATTCTGATTCCCTTAAGTTTAGCAGTTGCTTCTGATGAATGCTTTTAATTTTGAAAGTGATATTTCATTCAGAATTTCTTGCCTGGACTGTCTTGGTCATAACATAGATAATAATAATAAAAAGTCAAACCGAGCATGTGGGTAAGCTGCCAGTTTTAATGCATTTTTGGTGGTCAGACAGCATTTTGTGCTCAAACTGGTAGTGGCCTCAGCTGTCCTTGTTCTCCTGACCTGGATAGGGCAAGAGCAATGCTCTGCTGTGACCTTCTGCTTTGGAGCCATGTTTCCATAACTCCTTATTCGCTGTGTGGGGAGTAGCACCACTCAGTACAGCTCTTATACATTTATTAACCAAAATGCATAACAGCCACTGTATAGATGTATGCTGTGTTTGTGTAGGTACGGCTTTTATCTACGTGCTGGCAGTTAGTACAGTAAAAAGGTATTGTTTATAGCCTCGTTCAGAGGGTTTGTGGTTGGGTGGGTAGGTTGCTCGTTGTTTTTTCTTGTTTTTAGCCCGTGTAGTTGTGATCTCTAGTGGTAGAACTGAGAGGCTGAAATCAAGAGGAAAGCGGCATCTCCCGTTTTCGTTAGCGTGCGTGGTGGGAGGATTTCTTCGTTTATTTTCTAAATCGGTGATTTACCGCGGAACCCTTGCGTAGCACAGCAGCCGCCCCGCGCAGGCCGCGCGCTGCCCCGCGGACACAGGCTCGGGGCGGCAGCCGCCGAACAAAATGGCTCCTCCGGGGCGGGGGCGGCCCCGCGGAGCTCTCCATGGTGGCCGCGGGCCCTCCGCCGGGGCCTAGCGCCCGGCCGGCCCGGGGGCGCGGAAGCGCCGCGGCGGGGCGCTCCCAGCTCCGCCGCCGCCTTCTCCCGGAGCCGGGGCTGCCCGCACGCCGCGGCCCCCGCCCATCCCTTCCCCGCGCCGCCCCGCGGGGAGCGGAGTTTCGCCACGCTCCCTAACGGCCGCGCCGCCGGCTCGGCGGAGCCAGGAGTTTCGCCACGCTCCCGCAGTCCCCTCGTGGGGCGGCGGCGCGGTGCATGCCGGGCCCGAGGCGGACCGTCTCTTCGCTGCGCGAGGAGCTGGGAGCCGCGCCTGCCGCCATGTTCCGCCGGGCCGCCGCCGCCCGGGGCCTCTAGCCGCCTCCGCCCCGCCCGCCGCCCCGCGGCCCTCTCCCGCCAGCCCGCGGGCGGAGGAGGCGGCCGAAGGCGCCGCCGCGCCCAGCAGCCGTCGCCGGAGCCCGGCAGCGCTCAGCGATGTCCGCCAAGGAGGGGAGCAAGGTGCTGCTGCTGCCGCCCCACGCCACCAGCGAACGCGCCGTCAAGGGTGAGCGACCCGCGGCCTCGCCGCCGCACGAGGGCCCGGGCCCGGAGGAGCCGCACGCCCGGTGGGGCGCGGGGGCGGCGGGCGGGACCCCGGCCGGAGGCCGCGGTGGGCGCGGGGACAGGTGGTGTTGGGGGGGGTCCGCCGCAGGTGGGGAGCGCGGGGCGAGGGAAAACGGGGCCGGCTTTGTTCTGCGGGGAGCTGCTGCGCCGGGCACTGCCGGGGGAAGGCGCTGCTCGGCTCGGCCGGCCCTGCGCGGGGCTGAGCCGGGCGGGCGGCCTCACGTAGCCCGAGGCCTGTGCCGCGGCCCTGCCGCGCCCGGCGCCGTCCCGCGGGGGTTCCCGCACGGAGCGTCGGGCCCTTCGTGCTCTGCGGGGTTCTGTGCCGCCTGCGCGCCGCTACCGGGTCGTTACGGACTGACAGCGCGGGGGGAGAAAGAGGGAGCGAGGAGCCGCAGCCTCCTGCCGTTGGCTGTCGGTTCTGATGGACAAGCTCACCTTGATCCGTACCTTCCTGGGTATTATTGGAAGTCTCTAAACGCCGACGTTACGCTGCTGGGAGAGAAAGGTGGAACATTTTCAAGCGGACAGCTCTGTGTGACGCTGAGGCTGTCCAGTGACCACAGTGCTGTGAAAGGCAGCTCACCGTGTCACCTCAGCGTTTCAGGAAGAGTAACCCTTTGCGACTAAAGCGCCGTGTTTGTTAGATTTCACCTCTGTTTGGGTGGTGCCGTCAGCAGTACCTGAAAGCATTTCAGCTCTCTTCTTGGATGACAGGTAGCACCCAGAGGTCTGACACGGTGCTGTGCTTGGCTGTGGCTTTGTGGCAGCTGGAAGTCTGTGGCTGTGCACAAAGCAGCGTGGTTGCAAGGCTGACATTCCTAAGAATACACAATCCAACTGATTTCAGAGGAGAGATCCTGTTCATTTAGCTGAACGGGGAAACGAAGAGGATGCTTTTCTCTTCAGCAGGTCCTTATGAAAGCCTTGGAAGCCTATATCGCGTTTTGGAAATCAGTTTCCCATTGTGCTGGAAAGCGTTGCTCACAGTGAGTTGCTGCCCACTGGGGATTGTTTAACCTGATGGTTTGTCTGTACACACTGTGAGAGTAGAAGTAGGAAATGTTGGAACTGGTAAAAGTATGGACTTGTGTTAATTAGGGCTGTTAGCACGAAACTGTTACATATATTTTGCTGAGGTCTTATATCTCTGCTGCAATCTATTGTTAGCACATACAAGTTCTTCAAACCGTGTGAAAGAACCTGCTGGTTTCCTAAGACTTGGGAAGCCTTGGACTGATGAAGTGCTGCGGATGTATCCGCTTGTTAAAAAAGGTGGCTGAGGCTTGCTTCATTCTAGCAGGATCACAGCCTGAGGCTGCTATGTTTCTCTGATCGGACTGTGTGGGATACAAAGATGTTGTAAGGATAACCAGGCCTTCAGATGGTATTGGGCATTCACACAGCGCTGTTTTTCTCCTCTTTCTGCCAGCCTGCCTGGTCGGTACCTGCTGTGCTGAACTGTGGGACTCCAGAGGGAGCTGGGCAATGGTGCTGAGCTGTGTTCTTAGCATGAAGGACAGATTGCTCCACCACCCCCTGCCCCACGGAGGTGCAGTGCAGCTCGAAAGATTATTTCGACAGCAACCCCAGCGATGTAGGATTGCAGGTTGTGTCAGGGCAGAGCGGGTGTATCTGTGCAACAGAAATACATTTGTTGAAAGCATGTTAAAATGTGACATCTCTGTTCACAAATAGATGCGCTACCTCTCACATACAGGGAGTGCTCCCATGCTCTTACCTACGGCACAATGAACAGATTACAGGAATGGTGGTGCTTGTTTAAAACAGGAGGGCCTTCTGCTACTGTCAAGTCAGCACTGTGTGCCAGGGGACAGGAAATATTAATTTGTTTTGATGAAGGTGTGTGGGCTGGGCGTGCCGGTCAAGCAGTTGAATGGTTAAACAATGTCCTGTGCTTTTTAATTCTGGAACGCTTAAGAATCGTTGTAGAACTCAGTGCTTTTCAACACAGTATCAAGTCTGTCACTGAGAGGTATTAATGAATTTATTTACTGGAATACATTTTGGGGAATCTTCTTAAGGGAATAATTTTTCACCGAAAGTTCAAAATCGCTCTCGGTTGGAAAACCGTGTAAGTTCTGATTTCTTGGATGCTGTCAGCTCTGTTCCCAGAAGAAATCTGTTTGGGGCATCCAGGTGCCTCTCATTGCTGAGGCGTTTCATTGATAGCGTCTCAGGTCCTGAGAACAGCCACAGAACTTGGAAGAGAAATGCAGTGGTGTTACGTGGTGTGTCTGTGCAGAAGGACATCGGTCTGTACCTGAGCGTTCCTGCCCTGCATGCAGTACGTCTTCTGGGGGGGAAACGTGACTTCAGGACTTGATGCTTGCTGGTATTTGCACTGCTTTCTCTGTTGCTCTTCTTTCCGCTTTTTCTTTCTCTGTTGGTGGAAAAGGAGAAAAGTAACAGAAAGTGTCACAAATAAGATGCCACGAGGAATTAAATCTTCATTGTTAATAAGCGTGGGCAGAAGTGGGCAAGAGATATTCGCGCAAGAAAAAATCCTTAGTTCCCTGATGATATGATAATGTAATAATTAAATTAATCATTTAATTACATACAAATAGTTTACTGATTAATGAAGGTAGGGTAATAACTAGGACATAGCCTCCTTTATATTTTGACCTGTGTATTTATCTGCTCATCAGAGACGCTCATGTTTAAGCAGTACCCAAAACATTACCAGGTAGAGTGTTCACACTGGACAGATACATAACACAGTCACTTCACATGCGCCTTGTGCTGTCTGGCTGCATTGGCCTCCTGTGCCTTCCAAATAAGAATTAAAAATCGGTGGCTGCTTGTACTATGGTATATTAAAAGCTCAATTTTTGTTTTCTTTTTTCTCAAGTTACGTCTGAGTAATTTGTACTTGTGGATTTTCCTATAAATGAATGGTTAGCTGCAGAGCTGAAACGCCTAGATTCCAGTTGTGCATTTGGTTTCCCCAGGCTGTCTGGTGGCCAGGCTTCTGTTGCTGCATATGACAGAGATGAGGAAAGGTGCCTGTCTTCTTGGTGTGCTGCTTGCTGAGGTGCCCTTTTTGTTTCTGAAGAACACTTAGCGTTGTGCTGTGTTGTGGAAGATGGCATTCAAACTGCTATTTGTGTTCAGTGGCTCTCTCTGGTTCTTCTGATTTTACTGTGTTTTTGCAATGAGTGACTGCCTTTGGTCGACATGCATGAAGGTGATGTCTGCTCTTCTGGAGATGGGAGACTTCAGGATACCTGTATTTTGGATAAAAGCTATGATAAAGTGTTTTTTTAGCTATTAAATGACAGCTTATCGAAGCAACTCAGCTACTCCACAAGTCCCAGAGAGAAGAAGCTCATGGTTTAGCCTTGAGCAGAATCCTAAACTAAGATAATAATAGCTACTTCTTGACAATGATGTCCACTAGGAGAAAAATTATTGTAATATTTGACTTCAAAATACAGAGTCTTGATTTAAATTAAAAAGAAACAAAACAAATGCACAGGTAAGAAGGATAAATGCATACAGGCAGCATGACGGCTGTTTTGAAAATACAGTTAGGCCCTTAGAATGCCTCTGTGCTGCTGGCCAGCCTGATTCCTAACTGATCCAGAAGAGCAGGAGGCTATTAAAGAGAATATTAACGCTTTGGGGGAAAAAAAAGTCGTAGTTACAAGTTGGGAGATAAGATGGAGTGAAGCAGAATTCTGATGAGTTAATGTTTGAATGGCCATATGCGTTCCTGCTCATTTTTTGAGGGAGTAGTGAGAGTGCATGAACTGTAAACAGTGACAACAAGCAGCAAACAAAAAAAAAATCCCACACCTGTCTTATTTTTCAGTAGGGCCAGCTGGCAGGTGAGGTCTGAGATGGGAAGGGCAGAGCAGAAACATGGCAATTACTTTCATCTGCGTTTGTGATGGAAAAGCCTAAGAACTCTTCCCCAGGAGTCTTTTTTTTTTTTTTTTTTGAATGGGACTGAAGGAGTCTCACAGAAATGTAAATGGTTTCAGATCATACCAACAGTATGAATTTTAAAAAGCATATATTCTGGGACCAGACGATACTCTTCTGCTGGCACTAATGGAATTGTCTTTTTTTTTTCTTCTTCTTCGGGGTTTTTGGGTGCAAAATTGCTGATCTATTTTCCATAGCCTGTGGCATAACTCATCTTCTGAGTCTGAGAAGTGGAGCACAGCAGCGTTTGTACCAAGCTCCAGATTGAACTGAAGAGCTGTAGATCAGGGAGTTTAATTTAAGCAGACTCGCAGCACTTGTGAAAGAGTAGACTGACTCAGTCCCTGGAGAAATATGGTATTAAAGAGGAATTGGTCCAGTTTTCATAGAAGGAAATCCAGAGACATTTTTAGCATTTTTTTGGAGGAGCCAGTAATGTGATTGATCCAGGCAAAGCCATTGATCACATTCCCTCATCAGAGTCTTTAAAGTAAGCAAAAGAGGAAATATCCTTTTTCTGGATCAAAATTAGTTAAGAAGGAAAATACATTGATAGGTAATAAACTTCTGTACTTGAAGGAGATCAACATCTGTCTTCAGTGCTCCTTAAATATATTCTTAAATTATTTAGAAACAGAGCAAATAGCAAAGCAATAGTGCTGATTTATGACAGTAGACTTCCAGAGATGTTTCAGAAGGCTCTTTTAGACTGAGCGAGTGGTTAGCAAAGCTGCAGGAGACAGCAGTGTTAAAGGCTGAGCAGCACAGACTACAGGGAAGGAACAACCTTTGCTGTGGTGAGCTCTGGAAAAAAACATTAGGGTCCATATGGGTGGCATTCTGAACTGTCACCATTTTGGTGACAGTTGAACAGACTGATGGGAATTCAGGGGCTGTTAGAAGATCAGCTTAGGACAAAGAGAAAGAGAAAGCAGCAGCATCCATTTTGCACGTCTTGTGTTAAGATGTTCATCTGCAATGGCAGCATGTAATTTTTGATTCCCCCATCCTGGTTTTCCTCTTTATCTAGAGATATGTTCAGCAGCACAGTGCATTTTGTGTGAGGTGGAACAGAAAATTATAAATCTGTGGCTTGGAGAAGGTGTAGATAAGTGAGGGGAATTGTTGAGTACTACTTACATTGGGAATGGTTCTTACTGGAAAAGATCAGTAGGAAACAACTGCAATTTCTGTTTCCTAGTGAAAAGGAGAAAAGCAGTGCTGAACAGCATCTTCCCAAATTCAGTTTAAAGGAAAGGTGAAATACTTCATATAATGTGTAATTTAAATCATGAAATTCATAGCAATGAGATGCAGTATAGGCAAAAAGTATCTATGGAGAATTTGAGCAAAGCGCTGAGGAGCAGTTCTGTCAGTGATCATGAACACCATGGTGTGGATGAAACTTACTCCTCCAGAGGGATTCCTTCAACCAGCCTGTTAAGAACGTGAAGCATGGTGAGGGGAAGTCCTATGAGTCTTGTCAGTGGCAGAAGCACATTTAAACACTAAATAATTTTTTAGCATAATGCAGTGTGGTCATTTTTAAGGGTGGTCCTCCCCCTAGTTGTTTTTAGACAAGAAATACTTTTTTCTGAGAGAAATTTCCAAAGCATTAACCAAATTCGTGGGGAAAAATGCTCAGCATAAAAGGTGAGTGCAACATGACATATTAAGCATAGCAGTAGTTACATCTGAAATTTATAATTTTATGAAACTTCTAAGACTGCAGGAGATGAAATACACAGCGCCCGCAGTGCTTTAGCAAAGTTTCAAGGTTGACAGGGTCATCTGTCTTAGCTTTAAGTAAGAATGCTTGACACTGTAGGAAGAGACATGCCTTTAAAGAAACTTGAAGAAAGGGATAATTTCTGTGGCATTTCAGAGTAATAATTCAGGAGGAACTGACTTCACTGAATACATACTGTATTGTTTGGGACGAGTAGGGTAACTCGTATCTTTTGACAGCTATTGATTCTAGTTTTCTGATTCAAGTAGATGCTGACTTGTGTTAGTGTTTCACTAGTACTGTCAAGATTGCAGGTCCATAGGCCGACCATCCCTGATGTCTCCATTGCTATTCCTTCTTTGTGTTATGCTCTACCAGTCTTTGTGTTAAGTCCTACCAAGCGGAAAAGGACAATTGGATGTATTCTGTCCTTGTTGTAGTTGTCATGGGTGCTAATCTTCTTGGTTCATTATAGATACTGGCATGGAGAGGTGAAAACTCCAGGGATAAACCAGAAGATAAGCTAGGAATTAGGGTTTATTATTTTTCTGAATGCTGGTTCATAGTTAGCAATGCATTTGTAAAAACTAAACCCCCAAAAGCCCACAAAATACAATCAAACAACAGAAACAAACAACAATGCTGGCAAAGTGAATAATGCTGGCTTTTCTTCACAGAACACCATAGTTGTATTTGCTTTTGAGTTGTATTCGTTTATAAGCCAGCACTGGTTGTGCATTTGCAGCCTAGAGGGCCAGCAGTATCCTGGGCTGCTTCAAAGGAGAAGTGGCCAGCAGGGCAAGGGAGATGGCTGTCCCCCTCTGTTCTGCCCTCATGAGGCCCCACCTGGAGTACTGCATCCAAGCCTGTGAGCTGCAGCACGTGAAGGACGTGGAGCTGTTGCAGTGCATCCAGAAGAGGGCCATGAAGATGATGGAGCACCTCTCCTGTGAAGTGATACTGGCAGATCAGGACTGTTCAGTTTCAAGTATATTTGGCACCGGTGCATCACGTAATTCCCCTGTATTAAATTGGGAGATCCGACACAAACCCGATGTCTGCGTTTAGTAACCTTTGTAATGTGAACTGAGGCTTCATCTGTGAAACCAAAAACACTTTTAACACACAAAATGAAAACTGGAGTGTTGGGCATGCTTATACAGCCAAAGCCCAGTTTATAGAATACGTCACGGGGTCCTGATTAGAGAGGAAAAAGGGCTCATTTTCTTTCCAAGTCAGACAAAAAAAAAAGAATTATTTAAGTTTGAAGGTCTTGGGAGCAGTTGCATACTTGCATGTGGAAGTAGAGTACATTGTACAGTTGATCACTTCTACTTTTTCCTAACATTTGTTTAAAAGCTTTGATCTCAACTTGTCTCATGAACCTTTTCCAACACGGTGCCTCTGATACAAGCCAGGTTTAACCACGGTTAGTAAAATGGGCATATATACCAGTGTGGTTTAAATTTACAGCATCTACATGTTAGGTTTTATTAGCTGCTACTGTTGTAGTCAGTTACTAGGCAATGTGAGATCTGCTTTGGGTCTGGAAGTAGCATGTTTGTGTTAGTTGCCATACTGCACCTCTCAGCAGGGATTATTGCACTGGGTGAAGTGCCACACTAATGCAGTTTTTCTGCTTCTGAACCTCTTCACAGTGTGCTGCTAATTTGTCCATTCAGATTGATGATGCCTTTTGGATCTCCCGTGGCTTTTTGTAAGGTATAAATGAATGAACCCAGAGATTCATAAAAATCCATCTATAGAATCAGGTTTAGAAGTGGTTTTTTTTGCTTGGGGTTTTTTTTTTTTTCCCCTTAATTTTATATCTCTGTTTTAAGTAGCACTGATATGAAGATCCTTTTTTTTTTTTCTCCTTTGCAAAGGCATACTAATAGTAATAGAAAACGTCATCACCCTTTGCTGGCAAGAACCAAGTTACTCATTGTTACTCATACCCTGTCTTTAGCGTTTAAAGTTTTGAATCAATATGCTTAAAATTGTACCATCCATACATACGTTAAAAATGAAAATGATTCCATTTTACTAGTAAGCAACAGTTAGAAAATCCTGTGTGTTGTTGTAAATCACAACGTGTTATCTTTTATTTAAGAGCCCTACTTTTCCTGATGGGATGTAGTCTGTTATTTTGCATGGCAGCGTGTACTGCTGTAGCGATTCATCTCAGTGCTTATCTGTTGCTTTGCAGGGAATGGAAGAAGGGATTCCTTTAATGACCAACACTACGTTATTTCCTTAGGGTAATTCCTGTTAATTACCATTCCGTTACAGTCCCAAGAGCACAGGTTCTGCACAAAGACTTTGAAACACAGATTGTATTGGAACGCATCATGCTGCAATTCTTTTTCCTTAGGCTAGAACATTCTATTACTACTTCATCAAAGGTTTAATTAAACCCATTAGTTTGCAGAAATGGTCTACATGCTTCAGAAATGGTCATCCTTAACCTCCTAAAATGTTATTTTAATATTTTTTTCAAAGGTATAAGCTCTAACAAGGCGTTAACTGTTGTTGAGACAAAAAGACTGAATTGGAAAGAATCATTTTTTATAAAAAGCATTGCTGGTTTAGTCCAGTGGAGTGGAGCAGATTAAATTGTCAGCTGTGTTTTATTCTTCCTTCTCTGAAGATTATTCTGAAACATATCCTCCTTGGGCAATACATATATTGTTAAAAAAATATTTTTGTTAAATTTCAAGGAAATAATTTTAAGGCTTTTGGTGCTAACATTAATGATTTTGGGACGTCCAGTTTTTCATTTGAAGTTTAATTTCTATAATTTCTATAAATATATTAATTAAAATAATTTAACACAGTTCTTCCCAGACATTGGACAGAACGTCAGACAGAAGAGGTCTTCATAGCCTCACAGAAAATGCAGATGAACTCAAATCACCTTTTGAGAATCTGATCTAAAAATATTACCTGGAACTTTGTTAAGAGAACCGAATTCTCCCTGCCACATGCTTAGAACCCTTGAAGTATTTCCAGACTGTCACAAGGAAGAAGTCAGCACCGTCCTTCTGAATTGTGAGGCCACTGGCAGTAACAGTATACCAGTAATGATTAGTGTGAGAGTGAAGATCAGCTGGTCACCTCAACATTCAGTTCTCTGCCGTGTCCTGCATGTATTCAGATAACCTCCAGAAAGAAAAAAAGAGTTGTCTTTCACCTAAGTAGGTCATTTTCCAGGAGCAACTCTAGAGCTAATAAAGCACAGTTTCTTCAAAACTGCATCTTGCTGTTGATGGACTGTTGTTCTGGGAAGGCCTGATCTTTCATGCTTTTGCAACAGTTAGAGCAGGAGAAATCTTCTTTGTGAATTGTCTGATATCTTATAAAAGGATGAGCTCAACTTGGTGTTACTGAAGGCATTCGTGCTCCCTTCTCCTCAAAGGAACTGCCTGCTTTTGTAGGCTTACATGAACTTGACACCTGCAAACAGACGTGACTTCCCTGTTTAGTAACTGACTTTCTCACCTACCAGCTCACTTTGTGTGCATTCGTTTATGGATATTCACAGCGTGTATGTTTGTGTAGTTGCACCAACTGCATTTGACATGGACCCAGATTCAGAAGCATAGGTTCTTCATCAAGCTTAGTGTCTGTGTCGTGTGACCTTTGTCAAGTTCATTTCTCCTCTTCTTTGCTCCTCGGTTTCTCCATCTGAACCTTCAGAAGTATCACGTATTAATTCTGGATGGTGCAGTACAGCAATTGGGTCATGTTGGTACCACAGCACTTATGCCAAATCCAGTCACCAAAAGCATTTCTGGGAAAATATTTCAAGAAAAAAGCAGACCCACTTTATTAGACTCTATTTAATTAATCTGAAGTTGATGTTATGTGGAGCAGGTTTGTTCCTTGTGGCACAGGGGAGGGGATTGTCTAAAAAGTTATATACAGATTTATATGAATTACCAAATAAAGTAAAAAGGAGACTATGAAGGTTGGAAACTTGAGCTCAAAAAACAGTGAATGAATCGATGTGGTCATGATAAAATGTTTTTAGAACTGAATTAAATTCATCTTGTTGAAATGATGGGTTTCTCTTTTCAGAGGCAGATTTAGGTTTGTAAATGATTGTTGTACATGCCACAGAAGCGGTTGTCTTTTTATTTCTTAAATTTGAGTTATGTGGCATTTTAACACTTCCAAGTGAAACCTGGCTACTAGAGGGGACTGGAAGGAAAGCCATGCTGGTTGCATAGTTAATACACTCTATGTCCAAAATGCCAAACTTGTTCTATGCTTTGTAAAGTCAAAGCGAGATTTTCCTCATCTTTCTCCTCTAGGATGTTATTAGAGGGGAAAATAACATAGAATTCTGCAGTTTGTTTTCTAATATAATTGCATCGCAGTGACAGTATGTGATCTATGTGTCAGTTGTTTTATTGATGCATTTTTATTATGACTTAAGACAGAAAGGTAGCAATATATCACTAGTAGTCCAGAAGCCAACTCCAGTGACATGAGTGAACATTTTAGTATTTCAGCTTTGATTTCAGAGTGGTAAGTTTTACTTTGGAGAGTAAGGAACAAGAATGTGAATTGGCAAACTGCAGGTGTGTTTGTACTGTTGGATATATAAGTAGATATGTTTTACCCCATTTTTTTTAAATAATGTTTGAAATAATATTTAAATGGGGGGAAATTGAGCAGTGTTGGTCCTTTTGTTTCATTCTTTGGATGCATATGTGCAGATGTGCATACTATCTATCTTTCAGGTTAGTTTTACTGCCTGTAGTCCTGCACAAGCCGGGTGATATTCGGGTGCTCTGGGTGGGAAACTTAGTGGGAAGTTGGTATATTCTCTCTCATGATCCCTATGCATGTTTTATGTGTGCAGTAATGAATTGCCACTGCTGAACATGTTCAGTGAGCCAGCAGCGTACCCTGGCAGCCATTGGTCCCAGCACTGCCACTGAGGGAGGGGAGGGGGTGTCCCTCTCTGCTCTGCACTGTGCAGCCTCACCTCCAGCACTGTGTGTGGGTCGAGGTGCCACTACATGAGGGCAGAAAGCACTCACGGGGAGCAGAGGTGTAGTGCTGAGCTCTGCTCTCTGTGACAGCAACAGGGCCCGAGGGAACAGCATGGAGCTGTGTCAGGGGAGGGGCAGCTGGGGGTTAGGGAATGGTTCTGCCCCAGAGGGCAGTGGGCATGGAGCAGGCTGCACAGGGCAGTGGGCATGGCCCCGAGTGCCAGAGTTCAGGACAGTGCTCTCAGACATAGGGTTTGGATTTTGGGTGGTGATGTGTGGAGCCAGGAGTTGGACTCAGTGATCCCTGTGGGTCCCTTCCAGCTCAGCGAATTCTGCGCTCCTATGTAAGCTGCAGTCAAATCAGTCTGCTGAGCCTGCTTTGGTTCCCAATTCAGACCTCTTACGTGGTCTGCTTCTTTGAGATATGGATCACATAGGATCTCTTTTGATCCACAAACCGGGATCCAGACTTTAGATTCTTACAGACATTCCTAAACTCGTGTCAAGTACATGGACAGCCTCAAAAATTAAATCTTTTGGAGACACTACAACAGGAGAATAAGGACAGACTCAATGAAGGGTTTTCTATCTATTCATGATGGCTATGCTATATGCTGCCAAAAGTACAGATTTTTTTTCTGAGAGTATGAAGTTGTTCTGCTGTTTAATCAGCAGTCTGACAGAATTTCAAACTGTTGGAGTCCATCCTGCTGCCTTTCTGCCATATGGGGCTAAGAGAGAGTTGTTTCACCTTCACCATTAATGCTGCCCTGGCCCTTTGTCATAGTCCCCCTTAGTTTTCATAATTTTAGGCTGAAGAATTCTAGCTTAGCTTTGTCATTCCTGTAGCAGAAGCCATTGGAATTTTTTTTATTTTTATTGTTCTTTAATTATTATTTTCCCTTTATAAGATGGGTGAACAGAATTGCCTACTAGATTAATGAGTGACATAATTGTGTCTTATTTAGTTTTATATTTCTGCTAGTAATTCTTAACTGGGTATTTTTCTAGAACAGTAGGGAAGACCTTGTTTCTGAACAGTACTAGTAAGTTTATAATCTCCGTGATTTTTTTATGTTGTTAGAATTTATTTCCTTCATTAATTCACATTTAGTAATATTTAACGTTGTGGTTTTTTGCTGAGCCGGTCGGTATTTCTTCTGTAGCTCCTCATAACCTGCACAGTTCTTCGTTGTGCAGAATACTTGTTGTCACTTGAAGACTGCACCCCTTCGTGTGTGACCTTCCTCTCAGTGTAATTTATGAATCTATTAAATCGCACAGGTCCTAGGGGGGTGATCTGGTGACCTTCCTTTCTGCATGCTGACTGTCGCCTCCTTTTTCTTACTATCCTTTAAACAGGTTTCTATCCTTTTGTTACTACCTTTGTTGTCTTTTTTTAAAATTGTTTCTGAGGATGATGGACATACTTTAATATGGGTACAAGTCTGGGTGGATATTAAATGGATCTCCTGCATCCTGAATACTTACCTTCAGGGAATGCCTGAAATGAGAAATATCATGTTCTTTTGCGAAGGCAGTTTTAACTCTTCAAATGGTGTATATTTTGCTGTGCCTTTCAGTAATTTTATAGTTTCTGTGTACGTGTATAGGTGTTAGTTCTTTTAGTGCATATGCAGAAAGCACTATTCTATCCCATTCTTAGTGGTGTCATTGAGTTTGTTGACTGGAAGACAAATTTGCTTTGGTTAACAGCTGTTCCATGATAGATCCAGTTCTGTTCCTTCTTGTTGGAATGTATATTTAGGATAACATTGTTGCGACTAGTGTTTCTTCTTTTAAATTTTAGCTGTCCCTTTCCCACCAACGCATCGTTTGACATCTGAAGAAGTGTTTGACACAGATGGAAAACCCAGGGTTGACATTTTGAAGAACCACTTGATAAAGGAGGGTCGAGTGGATGAAGAAATTGCACTTAGAATCATCAATGAGGGTGCTGCAATATTACGGAGGGAAAAAACTATGATAGAAGTTGAAGCTCCAATTACAGGTAATATTTCAAGAGTATTTCACTAACAACTAAATTTAAAAATATTCCATTATTTTCGCTAGTATAGTTGCTCTTAAAAATCACTAGAACAAAATTTCTGTGTAATCTATTTGAATGATCTCTCACAGTTGCATTTGCTTATCAGTACTCGGCCTGAAAAAGACACTGCTCATTACTGTATAAAACTGCAGCATTGAACCTGCTGGGGAATAAAACAGAGTAAACAGGGTTATAATGACAACAAGAGAAAGTAGTTAACTGCTTGTGAATTATGAATTTCTCATTCCTGTAATGTAAGTGGGAATAAAGACGTTTCCCTGGAACAGATAAGTGAACTCAGAATTATTCTGAAATCTAAATATGTGAAGAGAAGCTAATATTGTTTGAAGCAAATACCGTGACGTAGATTTCTGAGTGAAAAATACACCTTATAGTTCCTCTGTAGGCGAGACTGATGGCTGAGTGCAAAACAGTGTTCTTGTGAGGGTAGTAGTACTGGAAAGCATAAGATTGCTTTGCCATCTTAAATGTAACAGAACTGATCCACTGTGGTACAGAGCTGACTTGCAGTGTTTTTAGGGGTGTTTTCCTCCTTGGACTAGCTCAGTTCATATTTGACCTGGAAAAAGATGGTATTAGTGTCCTTAATGTTTGATTGACAAAAAATACAGATGCATAAAAAATATTTTATATTGCATATCTATAGTTTAAAGTAATTAATGAATATTTGATTTTTGTTTTTTATTTTATGTTCAGATCAGTTGGTCTTTAATTTGAAAGCTTTCTTTTAAATTGACCTTGGAAAACTAAGTGTTCTCAAGAACTTATTTTAGGGCATCAGCTTGCTTTGGTTCGTTAACATCAGGCAAATGGAAACATTGAAGTAGTATATCATTATTGCTGATGTTTTAAAGAAAATTAAATGACTGACCTAGTAGGAATAACTAACTGACTGAACTCCGATTATTTTTAAGTTCTACATCAAGCTCAGAACTAGTGTTGTCCATATGTTTAGAACTTCTGTCTTTTACTTTGTTTGGGTATTTGACCTGTGTTACTGGAGTATTGGAAGCTAAAAAAGAGGAAATGCTCTTGGAGAGTTTGAGTTGAAATCTTCAGAGAAGTGATATACAAGAGGATGCATTTTATTTGGTCATATGTTTTGTAGGTCTTTGTGACAATGGTTTTATGCCAAGGGAATAACATTCTGTCAAGTGTCATATCTGGTGCTCCTTTGCAAAATTAGAAAGGCTTGTTTCCCCACCCCACATTTACTGATGCACACTAAGAGGTCATAAGAGACTTGGTCAGCTGATTGGTGATGTTTTGTGTCGATGGAAGGCATAGGCTCTCAAGTGCTATCAGCAACACCTCCCCGCAGAAACAAAAAGGCAGCTCCTGACTTCCATTACATTGAAAATTCCTGTGGGAATGAGGAGTTAGGAGCGGTTGTCTCTTCCATATGAGGTAGTTCGGTTTTTGCTGGTGGGTTTTTTTATTTATTTATTTTTAGTAGTTGTTAATTGCAAGCTGAACTGCCTTTGCTGTATACTCTTCAGAGTCTTCCCATTTGTTATGTACTTCCACCCTAGGTTGCTGACCACTGATCTTGTACTGTTTCATATTCTAAAACCACAAGAAAAATCCACTGTTGAAATAATGAACGTGGTTTTCCGAAGGAGAAAAGTAGAAGATATGACAATGTTGAGAGCTGTGTTAGTCAGAAAACAAAGGCATACTCTCCCTGCTTTTTTCAGTCCCACATGGAAACAGCAAATTGTTGCAAAGCAGCATCATAATACTTTCTCAAAATACATACCAAGGCAGATCTGTGATGATACATCGGGGGCTAGGGGAGACAGTAAAGAGCTGCTGACAGCTTTCAAGACCTCGACGCTCTGTGCATTAACTGCTTTTGAAAAATATTCCATGGTCTGCCAGATGTAAATCTGACCATTATCAGCATTGCCACATGTAGTGAGAACAGTATCTTAATGAAGAGCAGAGGGCGAAGCTTTAAAACCTTCTGCTATTTCATCTTTATGCATGTCTTTTCTTTAAGATGTACTTTGTGGCTGTTTACTTAACTATAACTTAGTAACTTTTCTGTTAGATTTTTTTAAATTAATTTGAACAAAATTTTTGCTTGCAGTGTGTGGTGATATTCATGGCCAGTTCTTTGATCTAATGAAGCTGTTTGAAGTGGGAGGATCACCTGCTAACACAAGATACCTCTTCCTCGGTGACTATGTAGACAGAGGTTATTTTAGTATAGAGGTAACTGAATATATTAATCTGTTTATCCTAAATTTTTCTGTAAGCACACTTTCATGGAGACTTGCAAATGACGTTTTAGGTCTGCTTTAACGTGTGAATGTGTTCTTCCTTGCTATGCTTTCTCCTATTACAAAGGCCTACTTACAGGAGGATATTGACCAGCGATTTGGACTGTCCTGTTGAAATCACCAGACTTACTCATTTTTTCCTTCTCTTTCTGCAATTAGGTTTTATGACAGTGCAATTCTGTAGCTTTATTATGTATAATGTTGCTTCCCTGGAAGTATGCTTTAAGGTGCATTTGTAAGTTTTTGGAGAACAGGTGAGTTGTGACTGAGAAGTCCTTCTCTCAATGTGTTAAAATATTTATCTGTACAAAGTAGACTCCTTTTATTCATATAATGTTATTTAATAATTATTGATATTTTTCTTTACTGAAATTCTGAGGGTGATTACAGATATTCCCTAAGGATGATGTGTGTATCTGCTATTCATTTTTCAGGTATTCTAAATACAAATAATTTTTCAGTTTTCAGCGTGTTTATAAAGTATGTTACACATCAAAGATGTATCAGTTCCTGATTTATGATTTTTTTTATTAACTACTCTTGCTTGAGCCAGCTTGGGATCTCTTCATAGATACTGAATCTATAATAGAATGGTGTACCATTTGGAATAGCAATGCTTGGTGTATGAGGCTGTGTATCAGAATTGTGTGTTCTAGTAATATTTGTGTAGGCATGAATGACATACATTTTGGAGTTTTCAGGGACAGTAGTAAAACAGAACATACAGCAAGAATGATTGCCTCAGAAAGTCATTTATACGGAAACATTCCAACGTACCTGTGCTGTATGCATATTCTTTTAGTCTTCATGGCCTACTCTTGGTGATTACGAATGAACTGTAGCAACAAAACAACTTTTCAAGCATTACATTTAAGAAAACCTTGCAAACAATGGATGTGCTTGAATATTTCGATTAGAACAAGTTCATTTTCTTCTTTATGTTATCACGATTTAATTTTTAATGTAATATTTGGATTTCTAAATAGAGTTGTGGAATGTATGAAGATATGCTAAATATACTCCCAAAAACCCCTCCAGGATTTTTCATGTGCTTCTCTTCATTGAGATAATCTGTGTCTTTTTTGCTGAAGTGGCTATTGGAACAGCAGTAAGGAATGTGGCAGATTATCTGAATGAAGTTGAAGTGCACACTGTAAGTACATGGAGGTGGGCCTATGCTGTGCATCCTGTTGAGAAAGGAAAAAAATAGTACGTTCATAAATTCAGCCCTTTGCTTCCAGCATTTTACTTAAAAATTAAATTTAAAAAATCTAGATAAAATTTTGCTTGCTAATCCTTAACATTTAGGAAATGTGATTTAACCTCTGGGTAGAATTTGGGAGAGCTTATATATGGTTAGTTCAAAGTTTCTCTTAGTGACTGGAAATGTAACATAGTTTTGATCTGTCTTTTTACAGAACAATGAAGATAGATTCCTTAAAAGTGCAAAGACTGAAAATTGATTTTTCTCTAATAAATTCTTTAATTGGTGTATCCTAAAACATCTTTTTAATTGCATTGATTCTTCAGCAGTAAACCATTTTCAATTAAACAAAGCCAGTCAATTCTAATGGGAAAGTTCACTACAAGCTATACTGTATTGGCATAAAGCAGACCACTGCGATCAAGATGGAGTTCTTCCCATAAGTATACACTATATCTTTTTTATACTGAAATAATAGGACTTACACAGACTAGTGTCACAGTTTTCTATAATAATAAAAAATACATATGCTGACACAGGCGCTGTACAACAAATGTTCTTTTTGGACTTAATAGATAGCATGCTCAAGATCTCAGCAATTTTGTTAACTATAGTACTTGTTTATTGAAAGAAAGGCACTGCTTTTACACTTGTCTGTTGCAAATCTTTAAGAGTGCCAGTGTCTATAATTTTTTCACACGAACTGAATTAACTAAAACATTTCACAATTATGGAGTTTGACAAATTAATTCACATATTCATCTGGTGATAAGCAATTGTCACAAACTAAACATAGTCTGCTGGGAAGTAGATTTAAAGAGTCTGGGGACCTTGCAAGACCTCAAGATATTTTGCAGATACGAAAACATAGAAAAATGATGAATTTCTATATTTTTACTAAGATAAAAAAAAAAAATCAATAATTAGTTTAGCTGAACTTCTTAGTAGAAGTCCTTGATGTTTTTCTCAATCTGTGTTTCCTTTGTTTTCCTTCTTCCTTCATGCACTTACCTTACTATGCAAAATAACTTTGAACAATGATAGCTTCAGGGTTCCTGTACTGATTGGAAAAAATAGTAGTAACGTGCAGATGACTTCAAGGTGGTTCAGAACTATTGGGATTTAACTTTTTCTTTGCTCAGTTAAAAATTCAAGAATTAGATTTGAAGATTAAGAAATATACTTCAGCGGTTTAGGAGCGCTGGATGGTAACAGGCTCTAAGTTTCAGAAGCTTTGCATATTCTGCAGCTCTATCCCAACTCTGCTCCTGATGTTGCAGTAATGATTATATATGGAAATCTACTATACTACCTTGAATTTACTGCTTGAACAATGAATAAACGAGCAGGTTTCCCATTTATGGGGGGAAAAAACAATAAATTCTGACCATTCTTAATCTGAAAACACCATAAAGCAATACAGATGTCTTTAAATTAAGCAGATTTTTTGTGGATTTTGTTTTATTATTTCCGCTAACGTATGTCTGTTTTCCTTCTTATGAAATCAGGTTCTGTGCACAGAGACATGCATTGACTAGATGAAACTGAACAAGTTGTGTAACTCTGATCCAAAACTGATGTATTGCATCAGGAGAAGTAGCATTGTATTTTTGTAATGGCACAATGAGCTGTATTTATGTTTGAAATTTCTGGCATTCTTACTGAAAGTGTCAGAGTAGTAACAGGTTTTTAAATGTAATTCATTGACTATCTTTGTTTTCCAACAGTGTGTGCTGTATTTATGGGTCCTGAAAATTCTCTATCCAAGCACGTTATTTCTCTTGAGAGGCAACCATGAATGCAGACACCTAACAGAGTATTTTACCTTTAAACAAGAATGTAAGTACTGTCTAAGACTATAAGAGGAGGTTACTTCCAGCCTAATGATTTCTGGTCTCTCATTTTGCTTGAGAGATGTTTGTTAGTATAATGAAAGTCCTGCAGATTTTTGCAAACCCAGCTGACTTCTGTAAAACTGCTTGCTGTTAAGTGAAGAAGTGCTGGCAGTGGAGAAGATTGTTGTTTGTAATGATATATTGTGGAGTAAACTTCAATGCATCAATCCTGTTTTTGAAATCCTGGTGGGAAGAAAGTTATTTTGCTTTCTTGGCTGTAACCAGGAGTGTGAAGTAAGTTGCTGTCCAAAGATGTGAAGCTTACAAGAAAATACCCTGCTGCTGAATAATTTCCATTTGGGAATTGATTTTAACTATATTACTAAGGTTACTCTTTCGATGATGTAAGCTGCTCCTTTTGGAAGTCTGTATTAGTATTGATCCACTAATAAATGGAACATTTGCTCTGGTAAAACTCTCTTCAATGAAGGTGAAAGTTGTGTGATATGACGTGTAGTCACTTCTTAGCATTTCAGTGTGAATGAGAAGTCACAAACTTCTCGGTACTTTTTGAAGTATGCTTTATGATTGTATAACACAGAATATGTAGGTCACTCTGAAAGTAATGCCTCCTGTTTATTTCCAAGGTAAGTACAACACATACAAAGATCACAGTAACACTGTTTGATAGAGGAAATTCACAGGTGCTAAACATTGTTTTTGAACATATTCATCTCCATTAGCTGTGTGTTTTTGTCAGTGATGAATAAGACCTGCATGCTGCACTTGTAAACATCAGCACCAGTGGAGGTAGCCCACTGTTTCCACTGCTGAAAGGCACCACCACTGCCTCACTGTGCTCACATCCACTATTTAGTCTCCATAAATGTTGTGCAAGTGTTGATGAATGTCAATGGGTGCCATTTTTTCCACATGGAGGAGTTAGTTATGCAGCTTTGCGTCATACGTACTTCCGTGTTCAACACTGCTTTGTCAGACTGCCCCTCTGCTGCCATCTGTCACATCACAATGAAGTGTAACAGAATATTGGCAGGAAGTTTCACCCTCTACTGCCCTCAAAACATCCACCTCCGACATCACTGGTCAACATAATAAAATAGGAGGCATTACTTTTGGAGCAGTTCTCATATTTATGTGATTTTGTCTATTTATTTTAAATGAAAATACTTTCTCCACACTAAAAAAAAAAACATAAGAAGCAAAAAAAAGTTATTAGTTCTGGAAGAGAATTTCTTAAAAATATGCTTGTTCTCGTAGAGTTTGGAAACATTCATTTAAACTCAACAATATTTATTTTACTATGTTTTTGAGTATTTAATTTCACAGTTTAACATTTACGAGCCACTAGATTACATTTTCCGTGGAACACAGAATCCTTAATAATTTGTATTTTCTTTCCTGCAGGTAAAATAAAATACTCTGAAAGAGTCTATGATGCTTGTATGGAAGCTTTTGATTGCCTCCCTCTTGCTGCTCTCCTAAATCAACAGTTTCTTTGTGTTCATGGTGGACTTTCACCAGAAATTAATACACTAGATGACATTAGGAGAGTGAGTATTTTGCGTATTTGAAAATAAGTGGAAGTACGGGTATTTGTGTGATGATAAACAAATTCATGTTTGTGAAGTTGTCAGTATATTTTCTGTTCTTGTCCATTTTGGAAATGTAAATCAGGATCTGAAATTGACACCAAGGATTTTTTATGTATGCTCCTGCTTGGCCCATCTAGAGCATTTTTTGTTATACATGTCAGTGGGGGCAGCTGAGACTGTTAGAATCCACACACAAACACCTGAAAAACTCTTGGAGTTTCCTAAGATGTGTAGTGTGTATAAGAGCTTCATATCCAATCTAAATAGAGCTTTTATTTTTTACTAGACGAGAACTAAAGTTGTCATGGCTTTTGGGAATAGAAGTTAATTGTAGTCTTGAAATCATTTGGCGAATCATGTTTCATACTTCAGTTATAATATTTCTTCAAAAAAAATTTTTTTACCTCTCTTGAACATGTGATTTTTTTTCTGTTTTTAGAAAAAGCATGAAGCTATGTCTGCTAGAAAGCTGGGCTGCTATTTAAGATGACATATTTGATAGACATTTGTTTAACAGCTGTAGAATGCTTCCCAGTGTTGGAAAAGTGCTGACTGTAGCAGTGAGAAAACAGAAAGGTTTAAGAAAGTGAACAGTTGAAACACTGAGTAGTTGATGGTGTGCAATTTAAAGGAGGACAGTTGTGATGACGTAAGATGTCTTCTTCTAACGAATTTGTTTCAGCTTGCATAGAGTGTTGCTGTCAGGTCAAGATTGTATCCGAAAATTACAAACATTATTGCTTTCCTTCTTGCATACTCTTTTTTGGAGTTACCTTAATTAACTCAGCTGACATCTTGACTACAGGACATAGCTCTTCCTCCATGAAAGAGTCCTGATTATTCAGGTTTTGAAAAGCTGGCATACAGCCTGATGTAAGCGTTGCTTTATTGTTAGGTCTTATTTTCAACATTTGAGTTATTCAATAGGAAATTAGAAGACTAGAAATAACTAATTGAGCAGAATCACTGCCTTCCTTAGGTCATTCCTGCTAGTGTCTCACCTTGGGGGAGTGGAGATGAGAGATGGGAGGAAAGAGTGCTCTCTTGCACTGAGTCAGTTGCTTAAGTGCATTTTGTGTGGTCTTCCAAAAGTCTTTGTGTATGTCTAGTCATGTCTTTTCTAGTATCTGAAATCCTTGGAGGAACTGGTTATACCAAATTAGTTCTACTGGAAACAGAAGCTTCTGAAGAGACCATAAACATATATTTTTTTTCTCTTATGAAAGGCTTTTTAGACAAGTGACTCTTATGTAACTTAAGGTGCACATTCCTTCAATAAAGGCCTAACTGCTTTTAAATTTTTGTTTGTGTTGTTGAGAGCCTTTGCCAAAATATGCCAGTACTACTTGGACTTAGAAGGCAATAATATCTGTCCTGGCTCCGTAGTACTTTTTCTCTAGACTAAGAAAAATACGGAAGTTGTACCTTCTTCATTAAAGACGCAAAAAAGAGGAAATAATACTTAGTGTTTTTTGTGTAGTAGTGACATTAGTTTTAGAACATTTGTGGATGTTCTAGTTGTTACGTATTTAGAGCAAGGTCTGTCGTACAGTGGCTTTGGTTAACTAATGCGTTTATATATGATGATTTTTTCCCTCCGATTGGAATTTCTTTAAAAATATAATAAAGGAAATTCTATTTTTAATAATATTTTTCAATTTGTGAAAATATGGAGGGAAAAAAAGAGGCTGTTTGGTTGCATTATGGTCACAAAAGTGGGTTTCAGAACTGTGTAAAAGCAGAACCCTTTGAAATGTGTTTCCAGATTCAGATTACAGTGCACAACATTCTGTTACATGTAATGTTTCATCCTGTTGATGGGAATTTGTAGTTCTTGTACTTCATAATGGGAATTTAGGTACAAGAAATGGAAGCTATGATTAAAGAAAATATGGAGTTGAATATGGAGTATTCCTTAGCAGGAAATCTAATTGCTACGCTTGGTATAGAATTGATTGAGTTTTATGGCAATGTAAGATTAAGTTATATGTTCATAATGAACTTAGATTAAAATGAATTGTGAAACAACTATTAAAAATAATTATAAACAATTTAATGGGCCTCCTTGAAGATGTTTCGTACAAATTGAGTTACAGATCTTAAGGAAAAAGTGCTCTCATTAGCCAATTGTGGAAGTTATAAACTGAAATTGTTGAAGTATTTTCAGAATATGTGGGAGTTTTTATAAACCTCTTCTGAAAGGTTTCAGAAGCATGTAAGTTTGGAATCAGGTTTCAGATTGCTGAATGAAAGTGTAAGCTTCCAGCAGTTGATAACAGCCTTTTTGTAGACTTGAATGGAACATAAGTACAATTTTTGAAGCTGAGATGGCAAATAGAGATTGGTGCTTCAGTTATTTTCTTAGAAATTGTTTAATTAGTTGTAGCTGATATTAATCATTTTATCAGTGCAGCTGGGCATCTTGTCTGTTATTACTTCTACTTAGAGTGTACAGATAAGAGTGCTGCTGTAGCATTAGAGTGTTTTGTTACCCCACTGGAATTTTCAAAAGCTGAAAGACAAAACAGAATCTGAGTGTTAAGAAACTTGTAATTTTGGATTGGTGTTTTTCTGTTCTTCCTGTTTCTTTCTTCAGTGAGAGGTGTGAACATATCCTTTGTATTTTGCTTGATGTGTTTGTAAATCGTAACTATTCCTGTTCTAATTAGTGACAGCTGAAGAGTAGCTGATAGCCGCATAAAATAGAAATAGTTGCTTCTAAGAAAACTTCGGGATTATAGGTGAGGATGTGAGTTAAAAAAAAAAAAAAAGAAGTTTGTTTGTATGGAACAAGGTATGTGGGAACCTATTACAGAAAAGATCAAAGTATCAGAGAGATGGAAAAAGTATGTCCCTAATTTTGCTTTGTACTAGTATTTCTAGATATTGATAGCCTCCTTTGTATCTTCTTTTCTTATATATTGTTTCTTAGAAATACCTCTGTTACTCATACTCCATTCTTTGTTTATACTTCTCCCCCTCCTCAGAGTTAGAGGCTGTTGTCCAGTTGTATCTCACTTTTAAATTCACCATTTTTAATTTCTTTATTTTTAAACGAAGTGAGAAGGAAGGGCAAGTAAATTGTGCCATTCCAACGAGGCCTTAGCTTTTACTGCGTTACAAATGAAAAGAAACGTGGTCTGAGGTTTCTGGAAAGTAGCACAAAGAAAACAGTTTGGGAAACTTTTATACGGGATTGCAATTTAGTTTTCTTTTAGTCTCAGTCTTAGAGCTAAGCAGGTTTCAAAGTGTCAAGTAAATGTAATTAAAAAGTAATTCTGTTATGTTGGCCTTTACTTTTATAATGCTCAAGGCTAAATTAGGATGAGTTATAAGCTTGTGTGCTTATATACATATGTGAAAATCTGTATTGAATACTGCTTCTGATGAGAACCACATTTATAAATGTAAGACAGTGTTATTAGAAATGTTCTTTGGGCCTTTTTTTGTTTGTTTTTTAAAGAGTCATCTGGTAGCTTTTGAAGAAGTCAGTATTCACAGGTTGGCAGCAGCTTCAGTGGCTGCATTAGAGCTCGGCATACAGTGATATGTATGTCTGTTTAAATTGGTGATATAAAACGCTCTTTTTATATCTAGGAAAATAGCATGCGCTTGTGATACAAATGTGGTGTGTGAAGCAGCTTCTGTAAACATCAGGACAGTTGTATACTATTGTGAGCCTTCTGGTTTATTAGCAGAACTTCTTATTGAGGAGATGGTTCTCCTTTGCAAATTGGTGGGCATCATCATCCAGAATATGAAGGGAAATCACAGCTTTCAGTAGTATAGGTGTTACCCAGAAATAAAGAAAAATTCTATGTGGATGCAGTTTTTTCTAGATGAACTCTTCTGTTTGAATCATTGACCTTCAGGAAAGTGATTTAACAACATGAACAAAATAATTACTTTTCTGGTATACTCATTTCTGGTAGAGGACAGATGTCATAGTAGCCATGACAGTAAAGCCTAACCATCAAGCTGCAAGCACTTCTGTTTCTGGGAAATGCAAGTCTGTGAAACTTGTAATTTTTGTCCTCTGAAGTTCATTCACACTGATGTTACCGCTGTGTTGATAGTGTGTTTCTTTCAGATACAACCACCAATTTAGAGGGGCTGCTTTATTAATTTACACTGCCAAGACTTTTGCTGAAACAGTATTCTATGAATCTTGATTGTAAGCCTAGTGATTGATATGGAAATGTCTGGATTAAAATTATACTGTCTCTTAAAGAAGAGAGGCAGAGATTTTATTTTATTTTTTCCTGATTTACAGCAGATGATTGTTCTTTTGTTGAGTTCTCAGTGGACTAAGGCTTGATCAGTAAAGAACCGTGAAATATATAGGGCACTTCTACGGATCTCTTTATAATCCCTTACTTCCTTTCTGTGGTATGCTGAATTTTCCTTTTCTTAAGTATTACCTGACTGCTGTCTCTGACCTTCATGTGTTTTTTAGAGTATTACTATACAGTAGTTCTGAGGAAAATTAGGACAGGTTAATTAAAATTGATGTCTGTGTCTTCGATTTGTGAAGGTCTTTTTCTTCGGAGGTATAGTAGTTTTAATTTGCTGTTCCTTAATCTACCCCCAAGGTTTTGCTACTCCTCAATTTTCCTGTCTGTGTGGAGGTATGGTACACTTCAGTGCAGCAGCCCTGACTTCTCAGTACCTAGAAATTAATTAGATTTAAATATCTTACGGTCCATTAAAAATATGATACCCATTTCTTTTTTAACACCAGCCACAGTGATTCTCATTCTTGAAGAAGTTTTTGTCAATTCTCAGTTACTTCAATCCTTCTTAGAAATTAGAAATATATTAACCTAATTTGTATTGAGATTCTGCTTTGTCATGGTCACAGTGTGCTTGGAAATGGTTATTCATTAATGCTTGTTTTAAGTTGACTTGTCCTTCATTAATGTTATTGCTGTCACCACTTAGAGAAACCCTTAAGCTAGTTTTGCTGATCTGATATATACTATCTGGGTTGAATAGAAGTGGCATTTCCTTAAATTTTGAAATGTCTTGAGAAATGTGCCACTTGGTAGATTGCCTAGTGAAAGATATGCTGATTTAATGTGCATGTATTTTTTTATATATATTTTTTTTACAAGCTGACTTCCTCACTTCAAGAAATGTCTACATTATAGTTCCAAATGCTACGAGAAACAAGCGTGGAAGAATTGTATTGCTTGCAGGAGCAAAACCTTTTCATTTATAATGTTGTCTTCTATCCATTTGGCCAAAGTCATAAGCAAAATTCTTGAAGACTAACTCGAGAAAATTTCTTAGAAATGCTTTCTAGACTTTCAGCCTTCTATGTTGCAGGAAACATCAATCGAGAAACAATGAAACTTCCTTATTTGAATGCTTCTGTTACTTTCTAGACCCAAATTTCTTGCTGGAGGTTTAGAAACTTGATGGTTTAATCTACAGAAATTCAGGTACTTGCAGATGTTGATGGACTGATTTCTTCAATCTCAAAGGAATATTCAGTGCTGGGTTTATCATCCAGTGTGGGAAACGTTAGACCACTGGATTTTTAATATCGAATAAATTCCAACAACAACTTCAGTTAATACCTGCCTTGCCATTATCTGGCAGGAGTTTGTAAAGATCTGGACCTTTCCACTTATGTTACAGGTGGCAGCCTCGGGAGCTCTGATTTTCCAGGGCATGAGAGAGCTTGGCACTACTGCTGGTTCCATATTTGAATGGATTCCTATGGACCGTTAGACTCAAATTCACCAGGTGCTCACCAAACCTCCCTTCGAACCTGTCATGAAGAGTTAAGTGTTCTCTAGTACCATCAAAGTCATCTTCTTTGGTCTGGGAGGTAAAGTGAGATAAATGCACTGTCCATCAAAGAACTGTTCCTACATTTCTTGGATAAAATCATCTTGTGAACAAACTCCAGCTACGTAAAGATCAAATAAACTTTACATTGAAACTGGGAAAACTGATTTCATTTCTGGGATATCAGAGATTAGTTGAATGTTTTCACTTAAACAAGGTATTTTCCTTTTACAATAAGAAATTATGCTGTCCTTATCAGTGGCCCTTTTCACTGTGGTTACCAGCAATGTTATAGGCTGCTAAAGCGAGTGTTTCTAAGTGGAAATCTTTTAAGAAGCAGCTAGCAAAAAAGAAAAACAAACAGAAAAGACCTTCCCAAAATGCACATGGCCCATTACACTAGGGCTGTAGTTGAGAAATAGAGCCTATATGAGAGAAGACCTGGATGGCTGAGCTAGTCATCTCTTCACTGTTGAATGATCCACTGTGGAGATGACTGTTTCAGGGATTTGGTTTGGGGTTTGGATTTTTTTGGATGATGTATTTAGTTTTTATAGTCAGTGCTAATTATTCATGTTTTTCTTTTATCATTCCTGTTTTCTGTACCGTTTCTCTTCCTGGCTAATTCCTGGTAGTGTCTCCAGACTGGTAGATACAGCATGTGCATGAAAAACGACCATCTTGTTCCTTGCCTGTAACTTGACTTTATATTACACATATCCATCAGTCTGGAATTTATCTCATCTCTTCTTACAACTAATAAACCTTATTGCTCTTAACAGGTTTGGTTCTTTTGGCATGCCTCTGCTTTATTTCATGACAAGGAGAGAAAAAATATACAAAAACCTATTTATCTTTGACATGGTTGGATTTTATTCTGTAAATGCTTGATATTGATGGATATGTAGCCTAAAAAATGTGTAAAACTTAATTATTTAATATTCAGAGAGTCTTTGTGCTCTTGCTTCTTCTCAAACAGTTAGATAGATTCAAAGAACCTCCAGCATTTGGACCGATGTGTGACTTACTGTGGTCAGATCCATCAGAAGATTTTGGAAATGAAAGTTCACCAGAGCACTTCAGTCACAATACAGTCAGAGGATGCTCGTACTTTTATAGGTGAGAGCATGCTAGGATATACTTAATAAGTCTTCCTGCATATTTTTAGAGGATTTATTTTACTCACAATTGTTTTCACTTCACAGCTATCCAGCAGTTTGTGAATTTTTGCAAAATAATAATTTGTTGTCAATCATTAGAGCACACGAAGCACAAGATGCGGGGTGAGTATGTCCCTTCAAGAAATAATTCACAATGTAAAATAAAAGATAATTGCTTACTGCTGTAAGATGTAAAATAATCTGTTTGGTTTTACAGTTATAGAATGTACAGGAAAAGTCAAACTACAGGGTTTCCATCATTAATAACAATTTTTTCAGCACCTAATTACCTGGATGTCTACAATAATAAAGGTAAGAACTTGTAATTAATAACTACACAATCATAAAATTAAAGTGCTGTTAAAATGTCTCACTAAATAAGTAACCAAATATCAAAAAAATTCTGCTAGTTAATAAAGGACCAAAAAGTCCTGAATAAAAGTTAAGTGATGAAGAAGCACATGTGACATACTCATCACTGACACTGATGAAGGGATAGAGTGCATCTTCAGCAAGTTTGCTGATGATACAGAGCTGCAAGAAGTGACTTAACACACCACAAGGCTGCGCTGCCTTCAGCAAGACCTGGACAGGATGGAGAGTTGGGTGGAGAGGAATCTAATGTGGTTCATCAAGGGCAAGTGTACGGTATTGCATCTGGGGAGGAATAACCACCTGGATCTGTATAAGTAGGGCATGGACTTGCTGGAAAGGAGCTCTGCAGAGAAAAACCTGTGTGTCCTGGTGGACAGGGGTTAACCATGAATCACCAGTGTGCCCTTGTGGACAAGAAGGCCAGCGTTATTTTGGAGTGATTAAAATGAGTGTGGGCAGTAGGTCAGGGAATGTTTTTCTTCTCTATTTTGCCATGGTGAGGCCACATCTGGAGTACTGTGTCCAGTTCTGGGCTCCTCAGTTCAAGACAGTTTCTACTGGCAGTCCAGTGGAGGCCCACAAAGACTATGAGAGGCTGGAACATCTCCCTTACGAGGAAAGGCCTGGGGCTGCGCAGTCTGTATGAGAGGAGGTCTTATCAATGCTTGTACATACATAAAGGGCAAGTAATTGTCAAGTGAATGAGGCCAGGCTCTTTTTGGTTCTGCCCAGTAACAGGACAAGGGGCAGCAGGCATAAAGTGGAGAACAGGAAGTTCCATCCAAAATTGAGAAAAAACTTTTTTACTTTGAGGGTGACAGAGCACCGGTACATACTGCCCAGAGGGGCTGTTGAGTCCCTTATCTGGTGATATTAAAAATTCACCTGAATGAATCCGACATCTCTTGTCTATTCAATACGTTGAATTTTCTCCCATCTGTTTCTGAAAAACCCTCGTCTACCCAAATTCATACCCCTTATGTAGGGTGATTATAGAGGGAAAGGTGAGCTGTTGTTACTTGTATCAAAAGTAAAGAAGTAAAGGAAAGGAGAAGTAGCAGGAATCCTTTTTCCCATCAACTGTTCCCAGTGAAGTGCAAGCTTAAATAGGGAAAAGTGCAGTCAAGGCTTATTTAGCCTTAGAATGCTTCTATGTTTTTGCAGTTTCTCTGTGTTTCCACTTCACTCTGAATTTCAGTGGTTTTATTATACTGTACAACAAGAGCTCAGAATGCAGGGTTATAGTGTGGGAAGACTCACAGCAAGAGTAGAATCTGAATCTGAGTAATCTGAGTTCAGATTTTATTTAAGTTGCTGAAATGACTCCTTTTCGGGAACTTTTGAAATCAGTATTTGTTATGGACTTTTAATAGGATAGCACAAGCATAAACTGACATGTAACAGTACATTAAACTGCAATAGTTTCAATAAAATACAATCCAGAGTTCTCCATTAGATATCTATCATTTAAATACTACCAAAAAAAAAAAAAAAGCAGATAGAGTTATCCCTGGGATTATTTTGTCTGTAATATAAAATAGAACTGAAACAAACCTTTGACTTTACATTTGTAGCACTTCATAAGTTTTAAACATTCTTTCCAAAATGTCTGAATTTTATTTTAGCTGCTGTTTTAAAATATGAAAACAATGTGATGAATATTCGTCAGTTCAATTGTTCTCCTCATCCTTACTGGCTACCAAATTTTATGGATGTTTTTACATGGTCCTTGCCATTTGTTGGAGAAAAAGGTAGGCAAAAGTTATGCACCACTGAATTTCTTTCCAATTTCTCTGTTGTTTTTTTTGTTTTGCTTTGTTTATTAATAAAGTTACTTGTTTTTGTGAAAATGTGTATCTGCATTTGTCTTTATCCAGTGGAATACTTGGATGCTTGATTAGGAAGATTTGGTGAAGTTGTTAGATTGATTTGAGGGGTTTTGTTGGCATGTGATTTGAGGGGTCACATGTTGGCATGTGAAGGTATGTCATGTACAACTTGCTCCATGACTCTGATTTTTCTCTTCACCTGTTTCAGTGAAGACAGTTAAACTGGATCTAATAAAGCAAAGGTCTTTATAGAAACTATGATTTTCACTAAGGTTATATCTACCTGCATTGTTAAGAATTACTTTTGAGCATCAAATAAAGTCAACAGGGAAACTGTTCTTATTCTACAAAAGGCTAGGTCATGTATAATTAACAATCTTGTATAGTTATAGATGTAAACCATGTTGACATGTTCCTGTAAAATTTTAACTTTATTAGGTAGTTGTAACAGATTGACCTTCATTAAAATAACTTATTTGTGCTATATTTTTTCTTGTAAAAGATAATTTAGCACAGGTCCTCTTTTTCCCCCTCTAGAGTTAATAACTCTAAATCTAGGATAATAGAACTCCAAGTAGTCTCCAGTTAGTAAGCAATGAGGTTAGAGGCTACTGGGATCTATTTAAATTGCTTCCATGATGGGAACTGGTCTTTTCATAAAGGAGATCTGGAAAGCTCTCTATACTTCTTTGAAAAATACTCTAGATATAATATATTTACAGTCATACAGTCCCAGGATTCTAGATTTGCATATGTTGTCTTTAGGGAGTCCATTCAACAGTCCTTTATGGTTTTTAAACCAGGGCTCTTGACTTGTAGAAGGAGATTTTTGTTTCTCCTTCTCTTACCTGATGATGCATTAAATATTAAAAATATTCATGTTGTTTATTTTACTTTTGTGCGATGGTGATAATGAGACTGTATGCCTGAAACTGCTAGAGTAACGGACCTTGTAATTTGTCTTATCCTTTGGATATGTGCATACTTCAACTTTGAATGAAATATATGTCAGTATTGTTTGGTTTGCACTGTTAAAATCAGAATTATTTGTTTTGCTTCTTCAGTGAAGTAGAGAGTAACTCTTGGCCAAAAACAGAGAAGAACAGCATGGCAGATAACACAGGATTGTATGAATTAGTCATGAACAAATGTAGTCAGGAAATGCAAGGTTTTTAAACATCTGATTGAACTTCTAGAGTGGGTTACTGAGCACTTAAAGAGGTGGGAAAAGGTCGACCATTTTAAAGAAAAGTCTGATATATATGTGAAAAACTGTGTGATAGGATTGTGAGATTCTTAGAGACAGAAACTGAGACAAGTTTGAGGATCTACTCTGTCAGTGTTTAAGGGGAGTATGAACAGAAAAGTAGTTTACATCATATTTATATCATAACATTTTTCTGCTTCAGTGCTTCTGCTAGGTGCCTGCACGTGCCAGGAGTGGAATTTGAGTAGTCCAGATATTTTCACGTATCAGTAAATTTTGCATAAAGTCAAATTGAAATAAAGGCTTACCGTGCCGTAAAAAATACTAATGTACAAGAAGATAATTCTTATCCAAAATAATTCCTTGTGAAAAGGGAAATAAAGTCATGCCATGTCTGTGATAGATAGTGTGGTTTTTGACTGCTTAATTCTATGAGCTTTTTTAGTTCTATGACAGCACACATTTTAGAGACCAGATTGCAGAGAAGATTTTATGATGTGGGAAGCTCATTCTCTACAGTTGCTGGTAGCTAGTTACATCTTGTGTGCTTGGAAATATTTAAAATTCTTTAGGCAATTAATTAAGTTTTTGGTTTTTCTTTTCATACAGTAACAGAAATGTTGGTGAACGTTTTGAGCATTTGTTCTGATGATGAACTGATGACAGAGGGAGAAGATCAATTTGACGGTAGGGTTTAATATTAGATATGCTGTTTGTTGTTTTTGTTTTCATGGAAATAACCTCTGAAATAGTAATTAACTTAAAGGGATATAATTTATTACCTGAAATTTGAAGGAAATTGCCTTCAAGTTTTTTCCTTAGATAATCAGTATTTTGGAGGAGGAAAGGAAATTTTGTTTTCATGTTTGTCATGAAAGAGTAGTTGTATACTTTGCAAAAATTCATATGTGACATTTGAAGCTGAAACTTTTAAAAAATGTTCAGAGTTTGTTGGTGTTTTATATTATAAATTTTTTTAAGGTCTTTAATTTCTTAATGTCTGCTGTGTGGGGAAGAGTTGATGCAGTCAAAAGTCAGATCTAATATTTCTTATGGCAGAGTACTTCAAATGAAGTACTTTGGGTCTTTGAGTTCAAACCATAAAAGTGTTCCTGTATATTATATAACACTGTTTCATGTAATAAAAAATAGCATCTTGTAAACTTTGAAAACGGTGGATTGTTAAGGAGGTGTTGGTAATACGATGATAAAGAAGCAGCGTTAAAATGGTGATGAAGAGGCATGTAACATTAAGACGTAGCATTTGTCTATTTTTTTTCCCTTCAGTAGTCCTCTGTGGCACATCTGAAAGCTTATTAGACTTCCTTCATTATATCCAGTAACAGAATCATTTGTTGGATTGGTTGATGGTTGGGGGGTAGGAATGAACATTTCAGGCAGCCTTTGAGAAGCCCTAAAAATAACGTATGAGGTACATTAGTAACACCATCCAATTCTTAATGTTTGACCATTACTGGGTTCAAATTCAGTAGCAGATTTGTGTTGTGCTAAAGCAGCTGTGTTTTGGGTTGGAATGCATAGATCGTGAGCCCCTTGAACTTCATTGCCATTTAGACTGTTGTTAGAAATATGAAAAATTAGAAATAGTCTCAGATGTGATCCTGCAGACAGTGAATTTATGTTTCTCACGCACGTAACTCTACTGAACTAAAGATAAGACAATTACACCAAACGTTTGCAGGATGAGGCTTGATGGTGTTCTGCTATTCTCGGATTTAGGTTGTCCAGCCAAAGTGCACTCATCAGTTGGTTGTGTGTGCCATGTCTTTAGTACAATAGTTGCAGTTTCCTAATTTGATTTGTTTTATTCTTCTGTCTCCTTTAACAATTTCTTTGCTTGATGCATATCCCTTAATGCTGCCTAGGTACTGTCTCTGCTTTATCTTTCTGTGTGAATAATTTTTGTTAACTGCTGACATTCAAGTTTTCACTTGTTTATCATCAAATTTTAACATATACTCAACAATTCCACTTCTTATTCAAATAATGCATTCTTGAGTGTTGCAGTTTTACGTTCTCTTTTTTCACATTTCTTATCCATTCCTTCTTTATTACCACAGCCAGGTTGAATACCTTTATTTTATTTGTCTCACTCATCTTTTTCTCCATCATTCACTTCCTTTTTTTCTGGACTCTCCATCTGAAGAGCGACTCATGTATGGCAGTAAAAAAGGTACAGATCAGACAGAGTAGGAGTGTTTTGAAATATGACTTCATAGAACCTGCCGGTACAAGTATTAACGCAGCAAATATTTTTTTGTCCAGAGACATACAGCATTTTATTTTATTTCCCATTTTAAAGGGACATTTATAAAGGTTTGTGTATTTTATTAATCAGAAGTCATATTCCAAGACATCTGTCTTTCTGTGCATGAATCTTTCCTCCTTTCTTCCATTCCCTTTTTTTGTAGAATTTCATTCTTTTACCTATTTCTAAAATTATATCTTTGGCCCTGCATGTGTAGGGAGCATTCACTCGTCTGTCGTGCTTTTTTGAAGATCTCATTGTGAGCATTTTCTGAGATTGTGCATGGAATGTGTTTACAGTGTTCCAAAACCTGGCTTGTATAATACTTCGGTTTCCTTCAACTGAGATGTCAAAAAGATACCTTTGATTGTATATGCAATTTTGAAGATGACTTGATGCAAAATTTAAGAAGTCACTACTAATTTAAGAAGTCATCTACTAATTTAAATTCAGAGTTTGTCACCCACTTTTCAGAAATCCCAGGGTGTGTATTTCTGTGGAGGAAAATTCTTCTAGCTATTACTTACCCCATAGTCCATTTGCTCTCTGTGTATATCTGCCATTTCAAAGAATATTTTTCATATTTGGAAATGCATTAGGTTATTTGCAACATTTATATGAATTCTTTGGAGCGTAATAGTATGAGCATTTCAGAACTCATTTCTTGTGGAGGAAGCGTTAGGAATGGACAATGGGAACATTCCATCATATCCCCTCTAATTCAGGGTGTAATCAAGATGTTCTGCAGGCAGATGCTACTTTGCTGTTTCTTGTCTGAACGAACCAGGATTCATTGGCTACATCAGTGCAGTGCTGCTGCCTGGAGTAGTATGTTTTGCCTTTGTCTTGGCTGTGAAAGTCTGGAACAGCAAAGGATCATTTTAAAAACAGTACCCTAAACCAGGATTTCTCCTTTAATGGCATAGTGACCTACCAGAGTTAAGATATGGGTACCAGCTGTGCCTGTAATCAGCTCAGCCTGTGCATTACAGCCCTGCAGCAGTGGCCTTCAAGAAGCAGGTGAAGGTGGGGGGAAAACTGAGTGAGGTGCATGGAAAATGTGTGGACCCTTATTTAGCTCCATCTTTTTGAAAAACTCTGAAAGGCCTCTCTTCTAGTTCCAGATTTCAAACTGCTCTTTAATAATGTTCAGAAAGTAAAAACATCTCGAATATTAAAAATTCAGAAAAATTATTTCTAGTAGAAATAAAATTCAGCCTATCCCTTGTTCTTGTTTTTTGGTTGTTTTTTTTTTTTTTTCCTTAGGCCACCACCTTTTTTTTAATGTTGAAGTCTGTATTTCATCAAAGTTGTTCCTTTGTCTAAAAATGCTTTACTTGGTTGTTTGTGGGTTTCTTTTCTTCATTCAGTTTCAGTGGGTTGACAGATAGTTGTCATACCCCAGGGTTCTTTCATTGTGTTTCCACAGAGGTCTCTTCCTGCCTTTTTTCTCTTGCATTTTATTTGGTTTGGTGCTCAGGGTGGGAAGTCCATCCACTCTTGTGTGACAGGAAGCCTTGTGTTCTTGCGGTGGCGGTCTGAAAATTCTGACAGTTGTGCTGTTTTGATGTCCCCACATCTGCCTACACTTTTTAGGGGACTTGGGCTGTCCTCAAAAGGAAAGGAGGATGACTTTGGTCTTTTCACATGGAACAAAAAAATTGTTGTTGAAGAAAGGCACTTCTGTTTTTATATCAGTGCAAGCAAAGGTAGCTCTCATTTGAATCCGAACCCTCTTTCAGAGTTTTGTCTTCAATTTGTCTACCACAAATAGTATTTCTCTGCTCCATGGAATATGCAGTATTTATTCCATGCCTTTGGTATTAGCAATTTCTGCAAATGATGCAAACTTAAGGTGACATAGAACACAGAATTAATTGGTAAGGGGGGTCATGTTACAGTTCTTTGGTATTTTAGTTCAGTTCTTAGTGGGTGCAGGAGTATGTTTGGGGGAGCCGACAAAATCAGGCAAATCAATATCTGTTTTCTCTCAGTCAGCTGTGCAAGAATTAGCAATTATCTTTTTTTGTGGCTTTACTATATTTTTTACTTCTGTATCAAGTTTCATACCTACATTTTGATATACAGAGATGTCAGGGAGTGACTTTTAGCCTTTTGATATCTGAAAGGGAGCTACAGGAAAGAAGGGGACAGTCTCTTTAGCAGGGTGAGTAGTGATAGAACAAAGGGAAATGGCTTCAACCTTAGAGAGGGTAGGTTTAGTTTGAATATAAAGTCTTTGCAGTGAGGGTAGTAAGGTATTGAAACAGGTTGCACAGAGATGTGGTTGATGCCCCATCCCTGGAGACTTTCAAGGCCAGGCTGGATCAGGTCCTGGGCAACTTGACTGAGCTGTGCACATCTGGGCAAGCTGGGCCACATGGCCTTTAAAGGTCCCTTCCAACTCTTAAGGATTGTACGGTTCTATAAAACTTAAGCAAAGGAATTAAAATAGTTACTGCACTGTAACGATGGTAATTCAGATGCTTGCCAGCTTGAACAAATAATTGTGAACATCCTAAACTTTTCTGTGCGTGTTTTGTGGACACAGAGGTGGTTGTGGTTTTAGTGGTATTCTGAAGCCAGAATTTTGTAATGTTGTGTCCCTAAGTTTTGGGTATTGACCTCCTAGGAAGAGTACTGAACTTAAGTACTTGTGTTGAATTTGATGCACTCAAAAATGGCAGCTTGGTAAATACCAATGAGCTTGAGACTCTCTCTTATTCCATTGAAAGTAGGTACAGCTGCCGCACGGAAAGAAATAATCAGGAACAAAATTCGTGCAATTGGCAAGATGGCAAGAGTCTTCTCTGTTCTCAGGTATTTGAGCTGTTTCTGCTTTCCTAAAACCCCTTTTAATCTGTATGTGTTTGGAAATCACATCTCTGTTCCACGATAATAGATGCGAGACATTTTTTAAGGGAGGTCATGGCACATCAGAATCTCATCTCGCATATCAGCGCACCCCATCGATGTTGGTATTTCTGGTTAAATAATAGGTTTTTTTTTTTTTCGTTAATTTTTGAGACATGTCCAGCCATTTGGTGTACTGGGCAATACTGGTGCTAGGTGGGTGGTTGGACTAGATGATCTTAGAGATCTTTTCCAACTGTAATAATTCTGTAGATTAACTACAAGTCTTAGAAGCACAATGTCAAAATAGATACACTGAAATAAGAATTATGAAAGAGAAGGTGCGGGCTGTCTGGGAAAATGTCTGTTGTAGCAGAAAGTTGAAGGCTTCTTTTGTTTGCTTTTTCTTTTTTTTGGTATTTTGGACTGTTCTGTTTGTTTGATTTCAGCTTCTTAAAAATCCCATTTTCTTGTACCATGCTAGGTAGAGATTGTATTTACTCAAAATGTAGTATGCTTATAGTATACCAGTATGTTATAGTACACACACAGTGTATGTATATATATGTATCTCCACAGACCATAAATATTCAAACAGGGTTAACTTTTTTAAATTGGTATCTCCTGGAGCATAAATACTTTCAGTGAAATTGCAGATTGTTTTGTGGTGCTGAGTTACATTCAGTACCTCATAAGGCATCCAGTGCTACGTTCAGAGCTAATAAACGCACATGTGAATAATTGCTCCTTTGCCAGTTCAAAAGTAATCAGTATTTGTGATTTTTGGATGGAGGATAAACTAGTATGGCATAGGAATATTTTCCCCTTTCTAGTTGATTGAATTTGAATTGGCATTGGTCTTGACATGCATGAAGCACAGCAAAAATAGGCACTGCTCCCCATCCTTTACTTTACTCCAGTAGCAGTTTTCATGAGCAGATACTTACATTTTCATTCTTGTTTTTTCTTACACCAGGGAGGAGAGTGAAAGTGTGCTGACACTCAAGGGTTTGACTCCCACTGGAATGTTACCTAGTGGAGTGTTGGCTGGAGGACGACAGACCCTGCAAAGTGGTAATGATGTTATGCAACTTGCTGTGCCTCAGATGGACTGGGGCACATCTCACTCTTTCGCTAACACTACACATAATGCATGCAGGGAATTTCTTATGCTTTTCAGTTCTTGTCTTAGCGGCTGATACAGGTGGAATGTTATGTGTTAATCAGGCAATGTGAAATGGATACTTAACCAGGGTATAAAACTAAAAGCAAATGAGTTCAGCAGTGTCAGGCCACATTTTTCAGGCTTTGCGCATCCTCAGTTTACAACTTTTCAGGCAGTGCAGATGGGGTGACCTTAGAGATTTCGTGTTAAGATATTTGGTCGTATCAGATACAAAAATTGCAATGTAATTTTGCATCCTTGTCTGCTTTCCATGACAATGACTTTACTATATATCTGTTAGTACTTTCATTGACAGTGTCAAGTTCTCACTGATATCAATCTTAACAAACAACTACAGGCTGCAGAGTTCCATTTTACACTCCATTGATAAATTGAAATGTGCTACGTTTTGTACCCTGGTAATTAATGCCAAAGTTTGTTCTCTATGTTGTTTGTCAAATGTTCTATGTATAATTGACCTCCCTGAATTGTCCTTGTAACACGCTGTTTCCTTCCTCTGCAGATGTAGCTGCTTTCTTAGATCTGTCTGTCTCTCTCTAGGTATAGATGTATGTCTGTATAAGTGTTAAAATTAAACCACTATCCCAGACACTTGTCTGTCTCTTGATGTAGAAGCAATGTTGTAGCACCTTGTTTTTGAGGTTCGCTGCATTTGCTGCTGCACATTGTCTGTGCATTTTGAACAATAATGTACTTGAAAATTATTTAGTAATTGTTATAAAATCAGTTGAGAATAAAGGGATTGAATTTAACTTGTAAATAAATCAAAATAAAAGGGTGTTACTAAGTGTGCATATATTTTTTTTTGCATGAAAATAAAAAGAACTCTATACAAAATACACCTGTAATCTGGCTCATTGAATATTTTGTAAAAGTTTTTTTCCTTCTTTTTTTCTTTTTCTTTTTTTAGTTTGTTGAATCATTGGATCATATTTTTCACAAGGCCCATAAATGATTAACTAGGCTTAGAGAGAATGCTGTGAGATTGTACATATTACAAGAATGAAGTCCAGGTCTGTTTGCAGGGGTGGATAACTAAAATACATCCATCTGAAGCTGGACTTCATATCAGCAGCGCTCAGCATAAGATGTTCAGACTTTTTATTTGCCATTCTCAAGATTTAATAGAAAGTACAAAACAGTTGTGTTCGACTGCTGAAGATTTTTAAATTTTCTACTTAATTTTTTGGGTTTTTTTTTTTTTTTCATATTTTTAAACCCTTTCACTGCATTTACTATTAAACAATCAAAGCTGTTCTTTTCTAGCTTTGAAACACGATTGTCTCATTTTAAGTCATTTCTCAGTGGACATATAATGTCTACAAGTAAATTTATATGTCCAGTGTATGTATGTGATTGTTTTGTGAATGTCTATAACAAGAAGTGGTGTATGTTTCCTAACCCATCCAACTATTCCAAAAGCATATGTTGTAGCTTTAATTTATGTTGTTTAATAAGATACGTTATTATGCTTAAAAAAATGAGTTTGTACTCCTCTCACTCATTTAACAGATTTTTAACCATGTTGCATTGCAAGTATTAGAGAGGATCAAACTGACTAGAAAATTTTTTTAACATAAAGCATACGGCTTTGTAGCATTACTGAAAATGTGGGATGTTTGGAAAGTATGCAAAATGCATTTTGGATTTTTGTGGGTGTTTTTTTTTTTTTTGTCCTTTTTTCCTTGACTGGAATTTCTGATGGCAATATTCCTTGATGCATTACGTTAAGATACATCATTTGTTCAGTCGTGCTGATTGTTCTAAAGAGCTCCTGCTGACCATTAATTCTCCCTAAATTCCAATTACTTCGTTTTTACAGAGAAGGATTCGGTTTTTGAAAAGAGTTTTTCAAATTTGTTGTGCTAATTTGCAAAACTAGAAGTAAATCAAAAATAAAGCTTCAATAATTGATACCTAACTGTAACTGTCACATCAGTGAACTCATATTCTTGGCAAAAATATGGTCACTGATAGTAGGATTTCCTACTACAAATTTTTAATCGCTTTTTGATCAGTAGGCTATCAATAACTACCTCTCAAATCTCTAGATTTGAGAAAATAAATAATAGCTATTGCTGTACTGCTTTTGCTTATACTATTTTATTCAAGGGAAAGTTCGTTAGGATCTAAGCAGGCAGTTTACCAATACATTTGTAAAAAGCTGTGAAAGTTATAAGAAATTGGAGTACGTGTGTACATTCCTCTCAAATCTTAGCAACTGTTGCTACTGCTGGAAGCATCTGTTCAGCCACGCCTTCTGTGCTTCATAACATGCAGGCCTTTCCCATAGGAGTGGAGGACAGGGCTGCATGGGGTACCACAAGTAGTAACTGATCTAATTCAGCTGCTTTGTGGGAGTTGGTTGAACAGATTCTTGCTGCAGAACAAATGAGCCTGAGGGTAAACTGAAAATTCTGACTACAGTGAAAGGATTAAACAAAGGCAAATCCATTTTTAAAAGGTAATTTTGAAAAATTAATGCAGAACTACTACATCCTGTTGAAAAAGTCTGCATATTATGGGCTTTTTTCCTTAAATGTACGGATATACTCTTTGAGAAAGAATCAAAGATTATCTCCAGTTAGCTTTAATGTACTAGGATAAAAATAGACCTTGAGAAATGATATAGCCTTTGTATATCTCTAAATTCTTTTAATATGTTGGCAAGGATTTGTGTCAGATCTGTCCCCGAAGTAAAGCAGAGGGACGTTTGGAACTGAGGGTGGAAATGCCATTGATTTCCTTCAACTTTGTTGCTTAAAATTTACTGTGAAGTAAATTTGCTTAAAATTTACTGAGAATTTTCAGAACAAAGAGTTCCAGTTTATCGAATATGTTAGTATAGTACAACGTTTATTCTAGGTTAATCAGAACTTAGGAAGGTTATAGTTTTAATCTAGATGTACCTGCAAAAAAGAATCCAACAAAATTATTTTCCAAATTGAGTCTTTACACTGTGTTTTTTCAAATGCTTGCATTTTCCAGTCAGTTTGTTCTTTTGTGTCAAGGTGAAAGTTGCCTTTTTCTTAATATTATGAGATATTTTTGGAACTAAAGTAGCACAAGTAGAATGAATTAGGAGTAAATTTTCAAACCTGTATTTGTGACCAAGCTACATGATTTACAGAGATAAATCAGTATTCATGATCTTTTCAGGAAAAGATTGAAAACAAAGACTTCACAGGTAACAGGAAGTGGTGGAAAGAGGTGTTTTTTTCTTACATAGCTGTGTATTTATATGGCAAATTGATTATATCATGTATTCAGTGACATTTTAAAACAATTCTTAGGTTAATTTGTTTCTACAAATTGAGAGAGTTCATTTTCCCTAATGTAAATATAAATTAGCGTCCATTCAAGTGGATTTTTGATACAGTTCTGGGGTTGCCCTTGCCCCTTTAGATTTGTGTAGAATTTGTATTTTTGTAACTCGGAATGTGCAGTATGTAAAAGTTAGAATGCTGCATTATTCTTATGTATTCCACAGTATTTTAATAGGAATTCAAGCAACTTTTTTTTTTTTTTAAGAAAAAAAAGCATCTCAGTAGAAATGAAGGTTTTATGTAACATTAAGGCAGAGTGTAGGCAGCTGATACATCTGCTGTGTCTGGTTTATGTTGGCCAGGAAATGAGAAGTACTAAACTTAATTCACTTGGATGAATTCTGTTCTAACGCTGTCTTTTCCTACATTGCTAGTTTGCCTAGTATTCCCTTTAATATAGTTAAATCTACTTGTGCAGTGCTTGGTACCCATTGTTGTTCATCTGTATCTCGCACTACACAAGTAGCTTTACTGCTGGGTACTATTTTCAGTTAGAATTTATTAAATTGGGTGATTGGAGGCATGGCAGATAGAAGGGGAGGTATAAAGTTGATAGCAACAGTGAAACTTAACTACAGTTTAGTTCTTAGTTACATGTGGTTGGTTTGACTGGTCTGCCCAAGTGGAAGGTTATTTTGATTTTGATGTCCTCATAACCTGACACTGTATCTTTAACTATTAGATCTAAAACAATGAACGACAAAAAAAATCTCACACCACAGAAATTACAGCATTAGTCGTGGTGGTTACTTACTGCAGTAAAACCAGCAAGCTAGATTTTTCTTCATGTTCCCATGAAGTCATCCACCAAGACTGTGTTACAACCAGACCTCTTCCTGCTCTAGGCTTTGTTGTTGGTTCAGCTAAGCAATTTATGAGACTTTGTAAATAAGACTTGCTAGATCTGTCTTTTGTAGTTCAAATTTCACAGTTCATTTCCCAGAGATACTCATTTAAGCGTAAAATATGGTGAGAAATTGGAAGTTTGCAAGTTTAACTTCAGGGAGTTAACCATAAAAAGAAGAATTATTTTCTTATTATCAGAACACTGATAGTGTTAGAGCATCCTGCTTGGTAATTTGATGAAGCTCACTAATACGTTTTAATCTTCAGAAAGTTAATCTCAGATAGGTTGAAATTTTATGTTGCTTTCTTTAAAGAAAAAAAATAATCTCATAGAAGTGTACAGTTTAAAATGTAAATGAAGTTCCAGTAATCAGTACTTCTCTTGGTATACTTTGAGGTGATAAATTGTAATAGTTAAAATGAAGGAGAAGTTTCACTTAAGCTTAAAAATGGCCCCCAGAACCTTAATTATAATCTTAAATAATTTTAATCTAATCTGGCGTAGCGTTCTATATTAAATTGATCATTGCCTTTTCTGCTGTGCGATATTACACTCTTCATCTTTCTCATTCATTTTGCATGCATCTGCTCACTTCTGTACAGCCACTGTAGAGGCAATTGAGGCTGAAAAAGGTATGATCAGAGTCTTTGCCATTGGCAGAGATCTGTGGTGTCTGGGAGGGAATTCAAAAGTACTGTGTGGGTGTGTTTTACTTTCAACTTGCACAAGCAGAGATGAATCAACTATATTGATTCATCCCTTTTACATGTAACATTCATTTCTGGCTTCAGGATGATTATTATCTTTAATATTTCAGGGATATTCTTGGGGGTTTTTGGTCTTTTTTGTTTGTTTTTACAAAATATGCAGTAGGTTTTTGTATAATAGCATGTTGTGATACGTGGTGTTGTCTTGAAGTCCTTATAATGATAGTGTTTAGTGTTTGTTTTTTTTTTCTGCATTCAGCTGCAAGATTTTGTTTGGGGGGGCTGGTTACATGTGGAAGGAGGGTTATTTATGCATGCTTTTTCTCATAAAATCTATTTTTAATGGCTTTGAACATATATAAATATATATTTCCAATTTCCGTAACATATCTGATAACACAAGACATACGAATGTAAGGGTTTTTTTCTTTTCTATTGATTTTGTACATAACTGGATGACCAAATTTATCTCTGGTATATATGCCAACCTGCCAGTAAGAGGCGCATTGAATTCCATGGATTATTAGTGCTTCTGTGCTAAATGAGCTGTTGTGTGCTCACCCTTTTTTTAGCTGTGTTGAGTAAAATGCCATCCAGTCATTTGGTATTCAAGTACTCAACTTCAGATTGTTGAAGTTTTTCCAAAGGTACTTTTTAGTTTCCTCTTGCTCCATATTCAGTGAAGTAAATGACAGACAGCATAGCAATTGTGAGAGCCGCCTTTGTGTGCTTTCAGACTTGGTCACAAAGCACTAATTAATAACTTTATCGTTTGTTTTTTTTTTTAATTAAGGAAGTCAGAACTCCAAAACTATAAACAAGGGCTGTATTCTGTTCTCTCACACACATGTAAGATGTTCTGTTGTTGTGAGTGAAAGCTCTGCTCGTGTCTCCAAAGAATTATTTCATCCCAAAGGACTCAGTCTTACAATGCAGTTAACTGTTTTCAGGTCCGAGGTCAACTACAGACCTCAGTCATTAAAATAAGCAGTAGAAAAATAATACCTGTTTTCGATTCGCATTTTAAATACGTATGTATTTAAATGACGCCATCGTTAAACGCAGTGCTGACCCAGTGACTGTGGTTGTGTCCATTTCCATCATCCACGTGATTAGCACAGAACGTGGCCCATGTCCCGCAGTTTTGCCTGCATGAAAACTGCAGGATCAGGCCCGTCAACGTGTATGCAGGACGTAAATCTCTGATGACTTTTGTGACCCTTTGCTGCTTTGCCTCCGCTGCACTTGCTGTGCCGCTCACATCTTAGCGGCGTTCCCCTGAGGCGCAGGGACGTTAAGATGAGCTCTGCAGCGGGAGCAAAGGGTGTTCAGAGCCGGCCACGCCAGGGACGCGCAGAAGCAATCAAGTGGGCTTAAGCACCTTGATTTCTCCTTGCTGAATATTTGCCACAGTCTGTTCTTTTTGTTACAAACTCAGGTCACGACAGCCATTGAGCGTATCAGGAGAGCAGCTTAGAGAAGCCTTTCCTAGTGCAGATACAGAGCCATGCATTTACTTGGCTGATTTCCTACCTGTTTCTAAGCATCGTTTATTAGAAAAAGTATATGCTTTCAACTTATTTTTCCATTACTGACATATCAAATTTGCATTTTGTTAAGCAATACGAGGATTCTCTCCGCAACATAAAATCTGCAGTTTTGAAGAAGCAAAAGGTTTGGATAGGATCAATGAGAGAATGCCACCAAGAAAAGATGCTCTTCAGCAAGACGGTATTAATACTATAAACACAACAAATGCCAATGGAAACAATGGAACTGGCAACAACAATGCACAGTGACCACGTCAACTTCTGGTTTACTCACTTATGTCTTGCCTGAGAATTCCTAGATTACTGCTTTTTGATGTGACAAGAGACGAAATAGCCGGGGGGGTCAGCGAGGTGACTACTTACCAGGAGGTGGAACACCACCCAGCTGACCCTGCTGAAGAACAGCGTCGTGCTTTGAGACAACAGCCCCTCTCTTCACGTGGTGACCGACCTCCTGGGAGCGTCCTTCGTGTATTCGGTCTGCCGCGGCTGCAGAAGAGCTCCGAGGAAGGAAGCGGGCTGTTCTCGCTAAAGCACCCCTAGACTAGCGTCTTATGCTTGTTGGTGTCAACACTTACGTTTACAGACAGGATTTTTCTTTCGGTAGAGGTAGCTTGTTTGTTTGTTTGTTTGTTTTTTAAATCAGACTTTCAAATACGACCCTAAGAGCTAACTATTTATTAATGGACATCGGTTTCATGAAATGTCTTTAAAACAATAGATTAGAATGGTCTTAAAATTTCTGAGGCTGCAAAAAAAACTGTATTTTAAATAGAAAAAAATGCCAAAAAAAAAAAAGATAAAATCTCAGTTGGTCATTCTGTAAAAAGCTGACCTCAGGTTTACTCCTTAGATGTTGCTAATTCTATATTGTATTCACTGTATTTTTTAGTTACAGCTTATGGGAAGATTTCTATGTAGGAATGTTTATTACTTGAACACAGATTTTAAAAACTATTTAATTTAGAAACATTTTTGCCCAGCTTTTTCAAGACTCTTCCCCACCTTGAACTTTAAAAAAAAAAAAAAAAAAATTATATATACTAATTTTAAAAGTAAGAAAAATATGGGAGTGTTAATTTTAAGGTACTTTTAATTGAACTTTGTACATTGTTTAAGTAAATTTTGATTCATATCAAGTCTGTAAAGCTTGGCATTGTATTTTGTGTATGCATGTTTTCATTTTGCAAATACTTAATATATTTAGACCTATGCTGTACATCTATAGGTTATGTAGACGTTATGGGTACTTTTAGTTTATCGTGAGTACTGCGGTTGCATAAGTAGCTAGTGATCACTGGGCTGAATAGCTGCAAGCTTGTCATTATTTTTTAAGCTGTAAAGGCAACTGAAACTGTATTGGACATAGGTTTTGTTCTAGGCGAAGCAGCGCGTAATCAATTGCTCTGTTCAACTGCTAAGGCATTAGTGAAAGTGTAAACTCGAGACTGCATGTATTTTGATATCTACAGGACTGCTTGGTTAAAATAAAAATTGAAGCCCTGTGCTAATTTGTTCACAAATAATGGACTGTACTGATTGCCACTGTACTTTGTTAATATTTTGACATTTGCTACGTGTCCTTCTCATCCCCTGGAACACAACTTGAAACTTATGTCACTAGAGTTCATCTCCTTTTTTTTGTTTGCCATGAAGTACGGTCTGTACATACCCCGACTGAGTTGGAAATTTTATGCATGTTCTGAACTATTCAAGTATTTTATAAACAGTAGCACACAATAAATTTTGTGCATGGGCTGCGGCTCCTATCATTGTGTATTGGTTTTATTTGGCATACTGAGGTATGACCCTGAAAATTAGATAGAAATACTCTGCCAAATCTAAGCTATTAAAGAAATAGCCTACAAGGTGAGATGAAGCTTGCAGAGAAATTGTTTAACATAAAGACTATTTTATTATTTATTTATTTATTTTTACCTTTTTTTTTTCATATATTAAGTATCTGAGCGTTTTCTGCCTGCCAGTCCCCATTGCTGGGTAGTGCAGCCACACAGGAGCAGTGCTAGTGGGGTTTGAGCTGAGGGTTCGCGGTGCTGGTGGAGCCTTGGGCCGCACTGGGGGGGGTGGGACGGGACTGTTGTGGCAGTCAAGGCAGAATCCTGATGTAGGGCTTTTAGTGTGTTCCCTGTAAGTAGGACAAGCTGCTGAGCGGGATGAGAACACAGCTGGTGTGACACTAATGGAGTTTTAATATTTGATTTTACTTTATTGCAGATGCATTGTAACTGGAAACTGTTCTCCAAGTCTGTGCGCAGAAGATCAAGTTAACAAATGGTGAGTTGGTTTTTTATTATTATTATGAAACCCTCCCATAGTCATGAACTGTGCAGTCTGTGTGTGGCGTTGGAGCAGAACAGCCATGTGGTACTGCAGTACAGCCCAGGTTTTACTCAGTGAGCATTGTGACGGGGCCTCCCACCTTGTAAGCACCAACGAAGTTTCCCAGGACCATGTTTTCATGATTTGAGACTGCAGTCTTCGTTCTCAGTGTTCTGAGCAGCTGGAATTGTGTGCACAGAGAAAGTACAGTTGTAATCTTTCTGAGAAGAGGCCTCAGTGGATGGGAGAGAACTGGCTCTTGTAGCAGTGCTCACCTCCCTGAGGATCCCCTCAGAGCTGCTGTCAATAGCAGCATTTGCCAGACATGGGGGCAGAGGTGCAGTAAAAATGGAAGTTTCTGGCAAGTTATCATCAAGCTGTGTTTGTCATTCAGTGCACATGCCGTCAGCCTTTAAGCAAGTAGTCAGGTAAAAGAACCGTGCCTGAGAGCTTTCTCTGTTCACAAAGTAATCCCTCGTTGTTTGCTGCTGTTTCTTAAAGGTGGAGTCTGGAGCTGTCTCTTAATTCTCGCATTGTTGAAGAGGGAAAAAAAAAGGTATCCTCCCTCTCAGAAAAACTGTAAGTCGTTTTGCTTTATTTGTTTTCCTCTTCCAGGGTTTTAAGTGGGAGGAAGGCTCTGCGTGTCGTCGGTCTGTTCTCGGTGGGGAGGGGGAAATGCTTGGCAAGAGCTGTGCCAGCCCACGGATGCGAGCAGCAGAGCAACGAGCTGCGGCTGCTGCAGTGCTGCTGTCTGCAGGCAGAAGGGGTGGGAGGTGGCGGGGGCCGGGAGGTGTTCTGGCTGTTCTGAGAAATGTGGATGCGATTTAGCGAATCTGAGAAGCGGGCCTGAAAGTACAGAATGTGTTTGAAGGTGGATTTCTGGTGTCTCCTGTTCAAGCAGGGCTTTGTGCTGTCGAGGCGCTTGCTGCCACCTGGTGAGCTGAGCAGGGAAGGCAGCCGAGTTCACACTGCTTACATTTAGTTCAGTGGCAAACGTAATGCTGAATATTTAATGGAAGAGATGTACTGGAGGGATTTTTGCATGGTGGACTTTTTTATCTGTTAGTGTTTTGCAAATACTTCTATGTACGTGTGCGCAAGTGAAAGATTTGCTATATAGGAACGGACTCCACCAGCTCCTGCTGTTTTTGTTCGGGGGGGTAAGGAAAATAGAGCTGTTAAATTTATGGCTGGGGACAGATGCAGCATGGTTTTCTATAAAAGCAGATGTACTACTCAGAGCTGGCTTTCTATTTTCCTTAATCCTGTGAAACCACTGCCGTGCTCATTTGTATTGTCTGTGTGGCTGTCACTTTCAGTTTGGATTAACACATGTTCTGCAGTGTTAGCGTTTGCTTACAGCGAATTAGGGAACAATGTAAGAAGAATATAACCCACTTTTTTAAAAGGAAGTACTTCAAATTAGGTTTGAAATTGTTTCTCCTTTCTATTGCTGCCTTAAGCACAATGCTAACTACCTGCTAATCATAACTAATTTAAGAACTTCAAGAGAGGAGGTGCTGTCATCTTCTGCCAGAGTGATGCTCAGACTGTACAGCATGATGTAAACTGAGCTCTTGCTTCTTTCTGAGCATTAGGAGGGGAAGACAGAAAAGAGTTCTTATTAGATAACCTGACTGAGGCTTTAGAAAATGCTTCCCATCACCACTTGGGGCTTTTTTTTTTTTTTTTTTGGTCATCCGCAGTTAGCTCAGGAGTCAAGTTTAGAGATTTTGAGACAGTAATTATGCAGCAGTTTGTAAGAGAGGAGGTGGTTTTGGCTGGGTCAAAAAAAAAACAACAACAAGACTTAGGGGTAGTAGACAAGATATATCTTTTATTATACAATAAAGAATAATATGTGTTGTAAATTAAGGCAAGTGTTAAGTGCAAAAAGCTCACTGAATCACCAAGATGGCATATTTGATTATGCATAATTCTTTTACTCACATGGGTAGTCAGTGTCTGCATAAAGCATGTTACATGTCCTTCAGTTTGTTTTAAAAAAGAAAACAAACCACCAGATAATTGCTTCTATTGACCAACAATTGCCAGTAGCAAACGCTTGTAATCGCCGCTCGTGTCACCTGCTACCATCGTAGCCAAAGGCTTCTGATACATTTCTGTGAACTTCTGTTTGATTTGCACCAGATCAATCTGTGCAAAGAAAAAAGAAAATGTAAGACTTAAATATAAAGTACGATTTTAACACCTAGACGTAACTCTGCATCTCCTTCCTCGCAGAGGTGCAGCCGATTACCTCTGCACATGGTACAGGCCAGCTGCTCCCAAAGCAGAGGCTGGCTTGTTCCTTGCTTAGTTAGCACAGTGGTTTCCTAACTTTATCCATTTGAAGTCGAGATGCTTTTCTGCTACATGGGCAAGCAACCACAGTAAGGAAGGCAGGCAAGCAGAATTGCTATTTAGCCAGAGATACTCAAATTATTATACAAAACCTGTCTTCAGAAGTTCATCTAAATCTGAAATGGATAAAAGCTTCACTGCAATGCGTGATTTCTACAGCTGTGAAAGAGGGACAGCATCAAAAGCTGGTTAGAGAAGATAGACCTCGCAGGTAGTGGAAAGCTACAGAAGAGAAAGTTTCTTACCTCACTGCGACTGACTATAATTCTGATGAGGGTGGAATCATTCGTGCCAGCTCCTTTCATGGCATGATAAAGTCTCTCTGCAAAAAAGGCTGGGCGATCGAACGCGCACTGCACTGCAATGAGGTACATTCTCAGGATTAGTTCCGGTATTATGTACTGATACCTTGCAGGATCAGCTCAGGATTTATGCTGTAGGCAGCTACAGGAAGCTATCAGTAATGACTGTGTTACTGTGGGTTACAGGAACTGTTTTACAAAGCTGGGTTTATTTTGTAGCTGAGTAAAAAGTACAAAAGTAAATAGTTCACATTCTTAAGAGTTGCAGAGTCAGTCAATCTGTTAGGTTTGTCACTGTTGGTTCTTTTATGTGATCCTCAGAGATAATTTTTCCCTATAGAACTTTGGTAGAATACAACCTGGGAAGATCTTGCTTAGTATGAAAGCTTTTAATCAGCTATGGAAGCAGAAATGCTGTCAATTCAGTAAGCAGTGGTGGAACTGGTGTGCACAGTACTGGTTTCACTGTAGTAAATCTCCTATCAGTAAGTCATAATAAATTTGAAGTGCTTTCTGTAAGTCATCAGGGATAAGTGAAATCAGAACAGGTCTTCTCTTCTGGGGATGTTTTCCTATGAAATGCTGAGTGAGCTTTTTGGGGGTAGGTGGTAGCAGAGAAGAGGACTGGAAAATGAACTGTGCCTAAAAGTGGGTTTATGGTGGGTCTGGGGTCACGTGTGGGGTGCTTCAGCTGCCTCTGCACCACGGCTCTGTTAGTGGTACTGGCTTCACTTTGCAGAGCTCAGAACCATAGAGCCAGTGCTAAGCAGTGTCCCTTGTTTCTGTGTAGTCACATGTCTTTGTAGAGAAGTAACTAGTTTCTGTGTAGCCTTCTCTGCTTTCAAACTGACTTCTTCAAGCTAGTTGTCTGTTTCTTCCAATTAAGTGCAAAGTGAGTAATTTGAATAATTGGAGTTACTTCTGTAGTAACACAGTCTCAGATTGTGTATTGCCATATGACCGGTGCTGAATTGGATTCTTCTTCAATTACATTTAGAAAACTTAATTCTTAAGGGATAAGGGGAAGGAAGAGGGTATCACTTACAAATAGCCTTCAAGCCACGTTCCACATTTCCAGAAAATTCTCGATCAATGCTGCTTGCTAAATCACGATTAGCAATCTGCAAATGAATGAGATGATATGTGGATCATGAAGTGCAGCACCATGTGGAACCTTAATTCAAAATACGCTGACCAAACTCATTTGAAGTCAGTGAAGAATTCCTACCCTGGAGTATGCCTCAGCTGTTGCTCTCAACTGGGGAAAACTTCTGCTTGCCAGAACCATGTTAAAACAAGATTCATCCGTCCCAAGTTTTCCTTCACCTGCTTGGTAAAGGCGCTGAGCATCCTCTTGAGCTTTCTGATAATCCACAGTTGGATTCTCATCCCGGTTACCCTGAAAGCAAAGGTAGCAGAAGTCAAGCGAAGTTGCACAGGGAAGCTGTCTTTTCACTGCTTGGAGTATAGACCCCAAGCACGTACCTCCAAAGCTTGAAGTAGGAAGAGTGATACCAGTTAGAAATACGTTATGTTGCTTTGAAACTACTCTGTGGATTAATTTTTCTTGGAAAAAATACAAATGTGGCCCAAAGCATTGTCAGGAGGGCATGGTTTAAACTGTAGATATATAAATAAATAAATATGTATGTATGTATATTCACATATAGCCTCACCTCTAAATGCCATCTTGTAGTTCTAGTCTTTTTCAGGAACTGCACTCAATTCTGTTTTACTTAATAATGAAAGCTTTCTCTTGATTTGTTTCTAGGCTTCAAGTTGCAAAGAATCTTCCTAAACGAACTAATGAATTATCTTTCTCAGTATGCACACCTGAAATATCTCAGGCCTTCTATTATATTTAGAATTGCTAATTTCAACTATGAATGTCTCCAGAAAACACTTACTATAGCTGTAATTTGTCAAGTAGGGCTTGCGTGACATTTTATGTGCTTTGGGGTTTGTATTTTTGCTGCACAGTGCATGGATGGATGCTGCTAAATGTATTGGCTGAGTAGGCTAAATACACACTCTGAATACTGTTGTGTCTGTAGCAGTTAATATAACATTAAATTATATGGTTGTCAGTTATTGTACTGGATTTGTCAAAATAAAAACAAGCATGAGCTTCAAGCTTTGCTTTCTTGTGGATTCTGATTTTGTAACCCAAATGCTTGGTGAAGAGCTGAACTCTCCTAACAGTAGAAGCAAATGATAGAGAAGAGCCATAGAAATTCTAGCAGCCAAGGCAGATTTATCAGAAGAACGTGGGAAGTTGCATGTTCTGTGTATTTCTTCTAAACATGGACAGCAGCAAGTTGCTGTTCACCACAGAGAGCCATGTAACTTATATGGGATAGCAGCCCTCAGTGTTCACATGAGTTTAGTTGTAGCACACGTGTAGTGCTTGTTATCTGAAGGGAGAACTACACTGTGACTTGGAAGGCGATGTCTTGTTTGTTTGGGGGGACTCACAGATGTTTTGCATACCATAAAGGTTACCCTAACAAAATTAACCAAATAATTTTATGCAAAAGAAGAAAAGCACCTGGCTTTAACAGCAGCGTGGAGCACTGCTTGCAGCACGTGCTGCTTGATTGCATGTGCTCAAAGTATTTACACAAAGTTTCTGTGGGCAATACAGAGTGCTCAGTTAAGTCGCTCAGTTTGTCGTATAGATAAGAAGCAACTCTTCCTTGAGGAGGAGCTGAGGTGTTCTATCTTGTTAGAAAGGAAATTAGCCTAGGGCTGATTTCTGTCTCTGGCTAAGCAGGTATAGGCAATTTGTCCATGGAGCAATTACGGATATATGCAAGGAGAGCACATGCATGTCTTAAAAATAAAAATGAAGTCTCACTTGGCACATAGATACAAGTAATCGTTCAAAGTGTCCTGAAGTGTCTGCTCTGATGTCTTCTTCGATGTCCCTTCCAAATTGTGATTTATAGCAGCTCACTATTTCTCGTATTTCCTGGTTTGTCCTTGTGCAGAGGATCTCTATCAGCACTCTCTCCTGTGTGCCAGCTCCCTGTAGGCAAAGGAAAAGAAGGCATAACCACAAAGCACTACCTGCTTCTTTTTGTTCAGCTGTAAAAATAAGCAGTCGGCTGTTATTTTAAAAGATAATACCATTTCTATTGTAAGAACGGAATTCCAGTGATGTCAAAGCACCGAATTTACGAATGCTTAAAATGGAATGAAGGTTTCTGAAACGTTCAGTTCTGCACTGGCTTAAAATAATACCCTCAAACTGTATGTCTGCTGTGGCAGTATCAGCCATAGGTAACAGAATGTAGGTTTGAGAAGAAAATGAAGGAATTATTTGGCAACCTTATTCTGGGAATATATTGGAGGAAGAGAAAGCCTTCTGATAGCCCTTGAAGTCAGAGATATGCATGTAAATACTATTTTGATCACTGTGAAGGTGCGTTTCCTATTCCGAATGTGACTACTTCCTCTTCATGGAGGACCAGAAGGAACTTTTCATAGCTGCTTCCCTCTCCTCAGGATAGAAATCAACTGGGAGTTGTGAGTACAGTCACACCTGCTGGCATGACTGTCACTGTTTGAGCAAGGACTCTGTAGGGGTAGATCTACGTGAGCCTTCTAAGTTTGTACTGTAATAGTATTCTTGTAAAATGGTTGTGTGGTTCTTGCCCCCACTAAAGCTAGATCTTCATTTGTGCTCCATATTCTTTAGAGAGCTGCACTCCTATCTGAGTTAAGTGACTTGTTTCCAGTAGTCAGCCACCTGCTAGCTGCAGCAACTCAGACAAGCATGGAGTTCAGGTAAGTTGGACATACCATTTACCTGAGTAAGAAAGTTAATCCAGCTAGCTCACCTAACCCCTAATGTGGACTTTACCCCACAGAGATAATTGCATCCCCTGAACTTAAGAAAATACTCTTTCATTGTTGTACTGTTAAAAAAAATGAGGTAATCTAAAGCTTATCACTTAGTAGCAGTGGCTTGTTTCCAGCAGGGAGAGGTATGCAACTTCAACTTAAACAGTGCTTGTTGGTTGAAAGAACTCTGGCTCTGACTAGGTTCTAGCAAAAAGAATGACCAGTAACTCCATCCTGTAGCATTCATCCCCTGCTGGACAGCTGCTGTGAACTGGCCAATCCTGTGGTACTGGCACGTGCAGCAGAAAAGAATTCTAATCTCAGCAGTCTCTAAGTTTGCTCTCCACCACGGGACTTTTCAGCAGTGCAGAGATCAGGTATTTTGTTTTCTTGAATGAGTATTTTCAGATGGTTTTAAAGTCTTTTGTTCACAGAACCATACCTTCATTGCATGGTATAAACTCCAGGCATCATAGTAGGTTCTAGGCATGAAGAGTGCTAGAATCAGTTCTTCCACATTTCCGCTTAATTCAGACTTCAGGTCTTTAATTAAATCCTATCCAATCAGAAACACAAGAAGGGCATTGTTATATATATGTACTCAGAAATGTTTCTGCCTCACTGAGGGACCTAGCCAGGCTCCCCTACGCCCTCACTTCTACTGCATATCAGAACACTTGAATACCAACATCCACCTGTTATGCAGTGAAAAATATGAAATATAGGTGTATTTAGTAAGTGCCCCAAACCACTCTCCAGGACTTAGATGCAATCAGGCAGTTACGCATCAGCTGAAATTATATTTTTTGTTTACCGAACATACCTTGCCATACATTGTCTTGAAAGCTGCCTTGATTTTTTGCCTTTGCTCATTGGAGCGGTTAGCTACAACGTCAATGATAGCTTTCTCATCAGTCCCTTGGAAACAGAAAGGCAATGTGAGAACTTGTAATAATCCGTATGTAACCTCACGTTTAGGCATGGACATATAATAAATGCACGAATATAATTTTAAGTCTCTTTACCAACTTCTCTTTGTAACTTAAGAGTCTACTAAATTTCCCAAGTCACTTTGGGTGTGACTTTTGAAATATATATATGTGGTTTGGTACAAACCAAGTGGCATTAACATGTTAGAAATAGAAGTGCCTGTTGCTTACTTACCAAATCCCTTCATAGCTTTGCGCAGAATTTCTGCATCCCTTCCAGCATCAAAGTTGGGAGCAGCTTGAATCGTGCCCTGGGTATACTGACCCATTGCTGCAGGCTGAAAACAAGAGCTGTGTGTAACTAGCTATCCTGCACCATGCAAATTCAAATTAATTAGGAGTATTTCAGGAGGAGGGATCACAGAATGGTTTGTTCCTTTTGTTCCTCTGGTTCACCGTTTTTCTCTGACACTACATCAGGTGACAGCTGTGTTGAACAGCTGTGACCTACACCACTGCCAAAGCAGTGCTCTGATGCAGGCGTACGTGAGGAGCATGCAGAGATCCTGACCAAGGGCTTGGTTTGGGTTGGATTCCAGGTGAAGCCAGGAGCTCTACAATATCTTCATTGTTGCTTTTACAGCAAAAGAAAGTTTGTCACTGTTAAATCAGTCAATAATATAGGACCAGTATAACATAGGAACTTTTCATGTCAAACTCATTGAGAAATGCTGTATTTAAAATGCTGTACACAAATATATGACTGCTTAAATTTCATTAGTTTCAATTATGTATTAAAATCACAGAGTAAATCTGAATCCTATTGAAAGCAGTGGCAGCAAATCAATTACTTTTCTGCATGGCCAAAGATAGGTAGTCGTTTGGGGTTTTTTTCCCCTTTTTCCCTTTAGCACAAATCCCCTCTGAAATAAATACCCTGATGGACAACCCAGTGACATTCAGGACTGTGTTACCTGAGTTCCCCTTTGCCCAGAACTGCCTCTAATAGCAGTTCTTCCATGCACTGGGGACAAGATGAGGGACTTACCAATCTTTATTAATAACATCAAAAGACATTTTCAGCCATCGGTGCCTGTTTGTCTGTGACACATCCCCAGCTCATATTCAGGCCCCCTCTCTCATGTTTGCCATACAACCAATTGTAAAAACAGTTCTCCCACTAACAGCAGTGTGAAAAAATAGAGAAGCAACATTAAGATTGATTATAAAAACAGCACATACCGGACCAGGCATTGGTAATGGTGCTTGTCCACCAGGATAGCCTACTGAAAATGAATTAAAGAACAAGATAAAATAATTATGTTTCTTCTTATTATATAAATGCTACCTAACCTGAAAATGAAACCATTTATAGGCCTGGTAAGTTACAGGCCTACCACAGCAATGAAGCTATTTGCTAAGTAACAGTACCTATAATGAGATCAGTAACTGAAGTTCTTGCTATTGAGAGCAACGTGAAGAAGCAGTCACAGAGCATTCTGGTGGAAACGCTAGCACTTCTAAAAATGCTAAATTTACTGGTGCTGTGAGTGCTGGAAGGATCTCTCCCTACTAAATATGGCTGTCCTTGGCAAAAGCCAAGATGATCCACGCAAATGAGGGATACATATCCCACGCTCTCCTCCAGAATCATTTAGTTTATGTTAAAATGTTTGTAGCATATTAACAGCAAATGCTGAGAATTCGTTGGTGCAAGAAATCTCATGTTATGTTCAAAGTCATTGTGCATACAAAAGATGCAACCACTGTTTTAAATTGGTATCTTATTTTTATCTGTAGTGCATATGCAGTTATTGTTTTAATAGGAGCTAAATTATTATTTAGTCAGTGAAGCAATTGTTAGAAGAAAGTTTGCTGCTCTGAATTTCATGCGGACACAACCGACATTCCAGGACAAAAACGTTTCTGATGGTAACTGACTATTCAAAGCATGAAGAACACTGCAATAGTTTTAAGCAATAGTGTGCACTCTTCTCCACTTCCCACGTCATTCCTGGGGTCACCGTGAACAAACATCTGTTCCAGTTCTTGAAAAATTCACCCGTTTCTTTGAGATGAGCACAACTGCCAGATATACCTGGCGAATGTGGCTTCCGAATTTAACCTTTCAGGAGCGATAAGTGCAGTTTGAAGAAGGATAAGCACCTAACGAATTACAGCACAGTCATTAAGCAGTGAGAGCCACCCCTTTGGGATGTGGCACACATAGAGGTGGTTCTCATCTGCTCTTCACGGTACTTGTCGAGAAAGGTGAGAGGACACCTACAGCATACAGACCTCAGTGCTAACAATAACAAAGGTAAAGGCCTATTTTTTTTTTTTATTATTTTTACTTTACTACCTATCTTGGGATCTCTTGGTTTAACTGTGGATTCTCAAAGTATCGTACATATGGCAGGGAAACAGCCACATACCTGGAATTTGTGCTGGTCCACCTCCTCCGTAGCTTTGGGCAGGAGGTTGGGGATAGCCACCAAAACCAGGGCCAGTGGGAGGCACACCAAACCCAGGGCCTGTGGGAGTTGGGAGCAGATAACAGATTTTAGCACACTGCATTTCCTAGCTGGTTTCTGGCACAAAATGAGCCAAACTATTGAGCTGCACAAGAGATAGTTTCATTTCTCTCTGTCTGTGCAGTGGCTCACAACCCAAAGCCATCAAGACTCTTACTAGCATGCAGGTACTTTCTGCTAGGTAGCACTCTGGCTGTCTAAACACTGATATCTGAAGTGATCGCCGAGCAACCGCTTGCTTTTCTTTTCTACTTCTACCTAGCACAAAGAATGGTTACAACAGAAATAACTCCCAGGGGGAGGATCTTACCTCCAGGATAAGTTGGCATTCCTCCAGCCTGGGGAGCTCCAGGGAAGCCCCCCGGGGCTGGGAAACCCCCTGGGGTAGGGTATCCTCCTGCCTCTGGATACCCAGTGCTGGGTGGTGCTGCAGGAAAGCTCCCACCTCCTGCTGGAGGATATCCGCCAGGAGCAGCGGGATAGGTGTACTGCCCTGCAGGTGGATAGACAGACTCCTGTCCTGTGGGCTGAAATACAAACATAACACACAAGATGTTTGTGCTCTATTACAGAGTGAAAACTCAAGCTACTAAAATGTCCATGTATATATATAATGTATAACATGATTAGGTTTAGCTCTTAGGAGCAGCAGCAGCATTCCCTAAGCCTGGACTTGGGCCTTCTGCCTGGGTCCTCTGGTGCATCTTCCTGCAGCAAAGCCTAGCTCAAAGGTTTCACTCAGGTTTGGCTGCTCCAAGATCCCTACCACCACATCACTGTGCCCTTTGAGATCCCCTTCCCTAGCAGTGCAGTCTAGCCTTGTTCAGCCAGGCTCAACAAAAAGATTTTAATAGGACTGAGATGCACAAATCCAAAAGTAGGATCCCACCCAGCATGGCTACTCCAGCATCTACACAGTATTTTAAATTCATGCACTGAAGCTAGCTAGATTTTAGATGCTGGCTTAAAAAATAATCATAATATCATTTGAGTTAAGAAGGGACCTTTAGATGTCATCTAGTCCAACTCCCCTGCAATGAACAGGGGAGTGATGAGGGGTCAGCAGAACCTTGAGCAAAGAAAAAAAATCCCAAAGTTAAGAACATCTGGCTTCTGACACAGTCATCTCTTTAGTCTGACTGACTTTGGTGCTTCAGAGGGAGTCTGGGTAAATTGTAAAGCAAAATAACTGGAGAATTTGCTGTGTATACTTTGAGCTTTTCACTATTTTAGTGGGACATAGGCTGAGCTCCATCTTAGGTCTAGTCGTGTACTACATAAATGGAGTTCACACAATTATATAATGATCTGTGCCTTACTAGTTAAAGCACAAAGTTACACTGAGCTGTGGAAAAAAAACCACTGCAATATTGACCATACCTGATACATTCCAGCCTTCCAGTTTCACTGGAGTTTTCAGTCCATTCAGTCATGAACTGAAGGTGGAATAAAGTACTGTGGCTGAAGGACTGGGGGGTCAAAGTCAAGCTAAAGTGTCCAGTACCTCAGAAAAATATTTACTCGATGTTGTAGGAAAGCTGTGTTCTTCAGCTTAGCTCAGAACTTGCTCGGCAGCTTTACTCCTCTTGAATGGAATGGCCAGGATGTGGGCACACAGATGGTTTGGTTCAGACAGTACCTCTGACCCTGTACCTAAACACCCTCATACTTATTAACAACTACTGATGCTAAATAGATAAACATTTGCTGAGATAATTAGCTATAGATATATGGGAAAATAAAATGAAATGAAAACGACTCAAAAGAGCAAGGTGACAAACTAAGCAAGAAGCAAGCACACACCCTTCAGGAACAACAGGCGATATTAAAAATATACGTATCAGACTTCCTGCTTGGAATTCATTTGGGACAAATGTGAAGTCATACTCAGAGATGGATATATGGATAAAAACAGCTAGCATTTACACACAGAGCACAGTAAGAAGGGATACTGACTATAAATACATTTGTTGCGTTCCACAACAGTCATGGAATGCAACACAGTTAAGAGCCATACTTACAGGGTATCCAGGGAAGGCAGGATAGCCAGAAGGGGGATAACCTGGGTACGACATTCTGGAAAAAAAGAAAAAATTCCCTGTCAGGCCCTACATGATTCTGTAGCTGCCACCTGCTAAATAACTGTGACGTCACTTGAGCAGCTTGGTTAATACACTCAGGGTCGCTAAAAGTACTGTTGAGCTACCAAACCACAAACCCTTTTCTTACTTTTAATTGTTGGTACACAAAACTGCACAACAGTAGCAAGCAGGATTCTGAGGAAAAGCATCCACTTTGTGATCACTTGCTACCCTTAATTAGGATCGGATATATGTTGAAGCATGGTAAGAGAACTGAACCTCCGAAAGTAATTCTGAGATACAGGTTAGATGCTGAAGTGCCAGCAGGAAGGGGCTGAGCCTTCGCCAGAACAGGCTCAGAAGAGTAAGGCTCAGTTCCACGCTTGTCTCTGGTCAGCCCACGTCCCTTCACTCACAGGAATAGCTCTTAAGAGAGCGGTACCTGATCTATCCCCACGGAAAAGAACGATCTGATAGAAACGCGTTGCATCTTTCACCTGCTTTTGGCTGTTCTCAGGAAAAAGATGCATGCCACAGAATGATTTAAAAGATCAAATAATGGGATTTAAATTAAAACGTTGCAACTTCTTGAATAACACAAACCAGAATTGATGCTAGCTGTCACAAGGATGACAGCAGGACAGCTCAAGCGTGGATGGACCGGGGTGGTTCAGCAGCCACACATCTATTACTCTGACCTTTGAGTCCCTTTTAAGATCCCACATTTGTCTGACTCCAGAGCATAAAAAAATGACTCAGTCTTTCTTTTCCTGGTGGTAATGACATGGTGCATCCTGCACAATTGAACTGCACCCAGTGCAGGTTGGTGCACCGTGAAAAGGATTTACAATGATCTAAACTTTAATCCAAAGAGATTATTTAAGCACAAGAAGAAAACACTGCGGATGAGGGTTTATATTAGCATAATATAAACTTGCACATATGACACACACAAAAAAAAAAAAAACTGAAGGAAAGGTCATACAAAAGTTTTGCAAGTGCCTGTTTTCTGAGGCTGCAGGTCTTTCAGACTTCAATTGACTGTTCTGCCAAAAAATGCCTCCGTGAGGCATTCCTGTCTTGCATAACTGAAGGGAGAAAGAGGTGGAGGAGCTGCTGGGTGGGGGCCCCACACAGAACCCACCTCCACAGCAGCTCTCTCAGCCCGGGCGTGTTGTCTCTTGTGCAAGAACTGCTGGCCGGAAAGGGATCTGTTTCATTTTAAAAAATTCTTTAAAAATAAGTGAAGCTGCTGCTTCAGAACTCACAAGCAGAAGGAGCAATCTTAGCCTCCCTACGAATACTTTATGCCAATGGAATTATTTCTGTTTCTTATTTCAAAATACTGCTGCCCTCGTGCTCAAACAAAACACCAAAATGAGGAAGCATTCAGGCAGGAGTTCAGCTCCCAGTGTACTCCCGCACTGCCCCCATGTCTTACTGTACTCCCCCTGCATTACTTCATTTGCGTGAGACTATTTCAATCCCATTTTTAATAGGAGGGCTGGGGCAGTAGAAGCAGAAGGGATTGGGAGTTACTCATCACTTGTTTATGGGGCAGTATCCTGGCTGCACATATCAAAGAAAATGGGAAACAGAAACATAAAATGCAGTTCAGATACTGACTCCTCGCATTCCTAGGTATTCTGCAAGCAAAACAAATGGATCTGAAAGTCATCTTACTGTGTTGTACCACTAATTACATAAACACTGCCTTAAACACCTCTGAGTTACTGTGGAGAACATTAGAACTTAGAGCAGGTTAGCTCACATGAGAGCCAAGCTATCTTGTAGAGATGTACAGCTGCATGGTCTCACACAGATGAAGCGGGCAAGGGGCTTTCTTCCTAACAAAGGGGGAAGAACTGCATGAGGTGTACTTGGAAACCATAACCGTAAACACTTTAACCATAAACACTGCTAATTACCATTTGTTTCCCTGAGAAGAAACACGTGGCCAATACCTGTGCAGTATTTACTACTGACAGCTATGTACACTGACTTTTAATTTCGGCTTTCCACACATTTCTTCCGCCACTTCTGTTACTTAACCACTGACTGCAACTCCCTTCAGGAAGAAGACAGCTGCCAACACTTCCTTTGGATTTCAGCATCACTCTTTCCACTCACTGGGAAAATACAGCATCAGCAGAGCTAATTATTAAAAACCTCCAAACTTCTTCAGCTCCGTGCAGTTCAATCAAAGTCGCTCTGTTAAGAATATTGTAACCTGAAGCTAGAGAAACTGCCAGGTGTGCCCAGCATCACATCCCCTGTGCTCACACCGCTTTTTATAATGCACTGAGCAGCCAGGGGCTGCAGGTCAGCTGTTCCAACAGCTGTACCGAGTTTGATTTGTATACAGCTGGGACCCAACAATGTTTCATCTGTACTAAAACATAGCAGTGTTTAGACTTCTATTGATAAGATTCTTCACGTCGAACGAATTCATTTTTGTCAGCCACGTCCTGCGTTTGCTCTCAAACAAATAGTGTCACAAGAGCTTTTTAAGATACTGGTTTCCAAGGTCTCCTTGGCAAGGGCGGCAGTATTTCTGATGAGCAGCTCACCCACCCGTGCACACCTGTGACTTACATGTGCTGTTACACTGCTTAACCCTTTCCTCACCGGCACCGCTCACGTTCCTTCTCTGGGAGTCAGGGAATTGCTGCTGTGTTTTGTGGCGAGCACCAGGAATGGCAGCGTTTCGTGTCACCGCCCGCTCTAGCAAGACCCCGATTCCTCATTTTTGCGTTTGTAACTCAGATAAACGACAGCGTTTGCCTGGTAAGACGTGGAGCGGAGCAGGGGTCAGGTAAGGACTTCAGCTTCGGTCACTGCAGGCGCTTTGCAGCTGCCCCGCGCCGCACGGCGATCCGGGCCGCCCCGACGGCAGGAACCGGAGACCCTCGAGGACGCACGGAGCGCCGAAGCAGCTTTCCGCCTTACAGCCGCCTTGCAGGAGATAACGCGTCCAGGAGACGACCACCCGGCCCCGCACCGAGCTCAGCAGAGGCCGCTCCCGCCCGGTACCGGCTCCGGCCGCCCCGCGGCAGAGGGCGGCGGGGCCTTTCTCACCGGAATCACGGGTTCGGACGGCTTTTATTTGTTTCGGGGACTTGGGGTGGTTACATCTCCGGCGATGTAACGCGGAGCCCGGCGCGGGCAGCACCCCGCAGCCCGCCCCTGCCGCCGCTTCACGACCCCGCCCGCGGCCGTCCCGGGGCGGTCACGCAGCGCTGCGGGCTCCGGCCGCGGCACCGCCGTCGGTACCCGCTCCCCAGCGCCGGGCGGACCGCGCCCTCCTCCGGCGGGGCACCAGGCGGCCGCCGGGCTCCGTGCCGCGGCGCGGCCCTCCCGGGACGCCGGGTAGATCTCCTTCCCCCTGCCCGCCCCCAGGTGCCTCACCTGAGGGAAACGCGCGGAGCCTCCGGCCTCACTCCCGCAGCCGCACCGCAAAATGGAGGCTGTAGGGCCAGGAGGAACCCGCCCCGCCCCCGGGTCCGCCCCGGCCCGGCCCGGCCCCGCTCCCCGCGGGCAGCACCGCCGCGCCCAAGAGCCGGCCGGGCCCCGCTAACGGGGCGCCCCTGCTGCCGGCCGTCCCGGCTGCCCCCGTCTCCCCGAGGGCCGCAGCGTGCCCGGAGCTGCCCCTGCACGGCGAGGAGGTACGTTCAGGGACGGCGGGGCACCGTCCCACACGGAGGGCACCGGGAGCGGGAAGCGGAAGGTCCGCGCTGCGGTTTTCCCTTTGGCACCGGTGCAATTAAATTCCACCCAAACACGTGTGGGTTTAGGTCAGACCTATTTTCCAGAAGCACATGAGAACTTTAGATGGAGTCCGGTGAGCCGTGTCATCTGGGCCGCCGGGCCAGTGCAATGGCCAGGTGTATCAAAGGCACTGGTGGGCCCAGAATGGCCGCTTTGCTTTGTATGTGACTGGAGAACAACATCTAGGTCCCCAGAGGGTACAAAGGTAGGGCCGTCCAGGCTACTGCACTCTTCTCCCTAGAAAGAAGTCTAAATTATGGCAACTAACTGTTGTGGGAAGCGCACTCAGTGTTTTGTTTCTGCTTTCAAGTCTGTTATGTTTATTCATATTCCATTTGGAACAGGCACCGCATATGCTTATTACTTCCTTTACCCTGTAGCTACGTATCTGTAAGAGATTCTAACTGGTGCGGTATGCTTCCTGAAGGATCCATCCCTCGTACTGTGCAGTGCTTAAGTGTGATTATTCAAAACCTCCGCATACTTTGTTATGAAAAGCATGTGCTAGCAGTTCAGACACCGTCCGAATGGAAGCAGTCTTCTGCTGTGACCTGCTGTGGCACTTGAGTGCCAGATGCCAAGTAAAACTGCTGCTCTCTTCGTCTGTAAAATAGCAGTAAGTGCAGGCAGCAGAAAATAGGTTGGTAATAATTTGCCACGTTTGTCTACTTGAAATGAAGAGCACCTAAAACGTATACAAATTCTAATAAATGACCTATCTTCAGCAATATTGGGCTTATGTCTGCCTTGTTTGCCCAGAATATGTCAGGAACAGTTTTAAGAGTTTAATCCTCACAGCGTTTTTCAAGAGCTACTTTCAGTGAATGTCTAGTGTACTTCACCTCTTTTAAACTCACTTCTTTCAGGTCAGGTATATATTAAAACCCCTGTTCCCATGGGAACCAAATGCATTTATGAAATGCAATTTGTCCTCTTCCATTTAGTGGGCTGTTTGGAATCGAACTATTCAGGAAAGGAACCATCTATATTCACAAACAAGTGGGAAAAGAACAAGAGAAAAGCCTTAAGAGGGCATACATCTGAAGGACCCAAATCAGTGTTAAATGTGTTGCGTGCATGTTTATGAACAAGGCTATCTGGAATGGCTTTTTAAAGAATGGAATGGAGCCATGGTGACCATCTAGCTTCATTCCCTGCATTCAAGGAAATCTCTTGGTTTGTTACTTAGGAAAGCTTCTTAGGCCTCAGAGAGTCAAGACAGCCGCCCATTATTAATTAGAAAATTCAAGCTTGGTGAAATGGGGAGATAAACTCATGCTCCTCTCTTTTGTCATATCCTTGTGTGCTCTAAGACATGGTGCATGGACTGTGCTCTGGAGGGACTTTCTCTCACCTACCTGGTCACACTGCCTGCTGTCAGTACAGCTAAATAACTTTTCCGTGGGTTGTTTATTGTTGGTGACATGGGATGCTAAACACGTTGCTGCTTCTCTGAGCTTTAGATTCTACTTGACAAATGATATGAAACGTTGCTTTTGAATTTGTATTTCAGACAGTAGAGTTTAACTTAAAGAAAAAAAAAGGGCAACCTTCCCACAGTTTCCAGTAAGCAGCAAGACGTGGTCAGCTTTGAACCGTGGGTCAAAGTGTAACAAACCAGCAGGATACTGCAGCGATCCAAGTCTGTTAGGTACTGACAATATTTGCCCTGTGACACTGCCTTGTGACTGCACTAATTAAAATGCAGAGAGCTGAAGTTAGCTGTTGAGTTAACCTCCCCTAAGAACGGGGAGCAGAGCAAGCACAGTTCACTTCAGAAAAGATGTGTTTGGTTAGCTGCTCAGATGAGAGTGACTACCCTGTGAGTCATGACAGGGCTCCACCCACTGCAGTTCAAACATGAGGGTTTCACCGAAGCCTCAGGGCTGTCATCAGAGTCTCTAGTTTTGCTGGGTGGAACCACACTAAAAACACACTTCATCCTTACTCAGAGCACAAGGACATCAGCAGGTTGTTCTGCTAGAGTACTTGAAAGGGCAGTGTGTGCCACAACTGTCTTCAATGACATTTTAATCCTTAAGATTGAAACTGCCCGTACCAGTTACTAATAGACGTCAAATGTTCACAAAATCGTACACCAAAACATTACTTCCTCTTTGCAGCAGACTTAATTGTCTGCCAAGAAACTTAACTAATTCAGCTAACAACTCAGACTTAGTGACCTTCATCCCAGTATCCCGAAATAATCAGCAAATGAAATTGTACTTCTAGCAGCAAGGATTTTAAGTATCCAATTGCAAGTAGCAAATTTTGTTTGTTATTCTCGACAATACAGAAGATTTAGCCTTATTTCCATTTTCCAAGTCTTACAGGCAAACACAAAGATGTTGTTCAGGTCAAAGGTGAATCACAGGACACAGCAGATCAGGATGACGCTGGAATATCCACAGAGGACTTGACAAGAACCCATAATTAAAATAGAGAAGACGTGAATTAGCATGACTGAGGATAACGAACTTGAAAGTAGGCACAAAAGCCTAGTTGGAAAGGGCATTTGTAGAATCCAGCTATGTTGGCCTGGGATTAGTTCCAAGATTTTCTTGACTGAGAGTAGCACAAAATTTAGGAACAAGGAATAAGTGCTGATGAAACTGAAGTGTCACCAGTACTGAGAGCAATCCAAACCAGGAGGAACAGGGAGATCGTTGTAACATCTAGATTTTCTAATTAAAAGCTGTCGTAATGCCAGGTGCCATTTAAATTCATAATTTCTGTGGTAACTTGGAGTTCAAATGACAACAGTGGTGATTAGGATGGTGCTCAGTCACAGTAAATGACAGACACCAAGAGGCAAACGAGCAATTTATGATAGGAAAGAATTGGTGTATTCTTATACCCATTCATCTACACACTGATAGAAGTCTCTATCAGTAAGAAGGACTGAAATGAAGTTTAAAATGGGCAGCTAAGTGATCAAAGCAGCAGCAGAGAAGATACAGCTTAATATGTTCAGCGTAGCGAGATGAAGGCTGCTGTGTGATCGTTATCTGTAACAGTGTATAAATACTAGGAAGAACATTAAACAAACTCCACCGAGGACAAAGGAGATATATTTAGGTGTATTTAAAACAGATTTTAAGATATGTTTGGTCAAGGCAGGAAAGAACTGGATTTGTGATTCAGGAAGCTCCTCCTATGGTAAAGTTAGTGGATACAGGGAGCCAGAGAAGATGGTAACAACACAGTGGCTATTAAATGTACCAAAACTAGCAAGACAAACTTGTTTTGGAACCCAGAGAAACACACAGTATTAACTCTTGCGTTCAGTCACATGAATTTGGAACGTTAAATTTCAATTGCTTTTTGGCTTAGCTAGGAAATTAACACCAGCACAATGCAGTCTGCAAGGGCTCTCTTAGACCTTAATCTATTCTACAGTCACCACCATCACTAGAATTGTTCTGTGCGTCATCAAGCCTAAGCACTTTACAGCAGCCATAAGAAACTTGACTGTTGCACACTGCCTATCCAGAAACTCCTGAAGAGTCATCTTCACGTTGCCTGCAAGCCTTGCAGCACACCAGAGCATACAGGGAAGCTAATTAATCACATACCTCTGATTTTCATTGCGGTACGCAACCTGACGTTCTATTGTTGAAAGCATAATCAGTGAAGAAATGCTCCCGCAATTTTAGGAAGGTATTTCTCTTTAACAAAGTTCATCCTGCAAGTATTGGTTTTGGTAAAGTACTCTCATGTGCTTGTGGATCTTACATTCTCTTGCTCAAAGAGGCAAACAAGCAGTTTTATTACACTAGGAAGCTGTCAGAACAAAGCACGATGTCATTATGCTTCTTGATCTGCAGGGTGTCAGAGGTTACCATGCTCATGGAAAGCAAAGTGAACACAAGGTTGCCTTGCCCCATCATACTGCCGGGAGATGCTTTGGTGAAACTCCATCCCTTTGTTGCAGCCAACTTGGATTCCATGCCTGAGAAGGTCTGAGGCAGCAAGGTGGGCTGATTTTATGTGTTATTCTAACTTTTCTGAGCACACAGTATACCCAAGGAGAACAAGGGCATCAGTTGTAATGGTAAACTCTTCTCTGAGTATTATGTATGTTGAGGAAAAAATATTTTCAAGGAGAATTTCATGCTCAGGTAACAGCTCAGGATCAGCTCTGTCGAAACCAGAATGGCATTAATGTAATTAAACACAATACATGCTGTACATAGAAGCATGCCTGCAAAACTATCTGGACTATTTAAAAATGGTTAAATCAGACTCTTAAAAGCCAGACTGCATCAAAGCTGTTTGGAGTGTTGAATCCTAAGCAGATGAACAGGAAAGGAACAAGGTCCAAGATCTCAGTGATGTATAAATAATAGCAAATCAGAGCTTGAAATCCTTGGTGAAGCTCCCAAGCTTTCCCCACCAGATTTCATCAGCAATTTCAAGTTTTTAGATACGAGATTCCATAAAGAGGATTGATAGAAGGCCTTCAGGATTTCCTGTCTAGATTTTCATCCAGAGAAGGCAATGTCCCTTTCTTCAGCCTCCTGAGTAATGATACAACCCAGGGTTTACAGCCAAGTGAAATGATACACTACGCTACAATTTGCTCGCAACATTGTCTTTCACTAGGGTGGCCACTGAATCTTGAAGATTCTTGTGTCAAAGCGAGGTTCATCCAGTAACATACCCAATCAAATTATGGTTTTTGAGGGCAACTTTTACTTTTCTACTTCAGTTTGATGTCTTTGTTACTGTGCCTCTACCATGCGAGCCAGCCTATGGACTGTGGGCTTTTCTGACACCTCCTCTTTGCAGTACATCTTTCTGCTCAGGAAGACATAACCTCCGTCAGTCATAACACATCATCATTGACCTTCAGATATTTATAAGGACTGGCAAACTGCACATTACGTTTTCTATAATCACGGTCACAGACCTCAGAACTTTGCATTTTGTGCAGAGCAGCTTTCTAAGCTATTTAACTTTTAATCTTTCTACTTTAGATCTTTCTTCTCACATATTACTTTTCCTGAGATTAGCGAGAGTTTACTATAAAATGAGGGGAAGAATATTATGCTTCTTTTCTTCCCTCTGCTTATTGCAGTAGTTGAGAAAGGCTTATCCAGCTTTGCTCACCTATTTCAAGGCTTATTTTAAAAAGAACAGGGCCTGAAAATCTAAGTTAAGCAGCTACAGTTTGAATATTACATTTAAAGAAGGGGAAATACAACATTCGAGCTGAGCTTCAATATGTTTAATGCTCATAAACAACTTTCAGAGATGAGAAATCTTTGCTGTGCCTTCAGTTTTTACACAGCTTGCCCTTGCGATCAGAACTTAGGATTTAGCACTGAACAGCTCATGGAGTTCCCTGCATTGGAACAACTAGTGCAGAATTTAAAGATACGTAAGCTGCCTCTCATTCTTGGATTGATCTGGCAAATCTTGCACGAAGGCATCTGGAAGGAATGCTGGCTTTGCCAGCTTCTCTGTGTCATTTTCAGTTTACTTATCAAAACAGGCGTGTGTGAAAGTGTCAGAAATGGTTATTAGAACATAAGCATAAATGTTGTAGGAGAGGGATGGTACTACTAGTATTAGAGAAAACCTCCTCAGTGCAGCTGAACAGACTTCCAAAGGTCATATTACCAGCTGAGACGGTAAGCAGCTGCAATTTGAATTGGCTTTCGTTCAGCTGAAATTCTTTATGAAACAGAAAATCCCGATTTGACAATATCTAAATTTTAACCGCAAAAATTCACTGAATTTTTGCTGTAAGTTTTCTTCTTTTCCAAACACAAGAACTTCAGTAGGAATGCTTTTCAAGCTCTTTTAACCACGAACTTAGTTGCTGGTTTAATACTCTGAACCCCCTCTTTATGATGGTGTAATTCCATTCTATTTTATTTCCTTTCCCAAAGAATCAGATATGCACAGAACTAATACCCCAGTGTGAAGGAAATGTGCTGCCTCATACCCCATCAAAGAAGGCCATATACACAGCACCAGTTACAGCCCAGTGCCCGTCCCATAGATTCCCCCATGGAAAAGTGTATTATGTGCAATGCAAGACGCCACACTCTGTGTGGTTTAAAACTTCAGGGAAAAATGCAAAGAAAGCTGCCAAATTTGAGATGACTTGCATCCCCTCTAGTTTCCTTTCCTGATTCTTTCAAAAGAGGGTTCACTGTACAATAAATGAGAACAGTCTTCTGGACAGAAGGTATTCTTGCCAATACAACTGAACTTTATTTCAAATAATTTCTTACATTAAAGCTGCAACTCTGTTATATAAATTGATAAACCCAGAAGACAAAAGATTCACTTATTCCATTTTAAAATACTGGGCTCATCCAAACTGCAGGAGTTCCTATTCATTTCCTAAGCCATGTCAGGGATTTTCCAGGGAAGTAGAAATGAAGACGTAAACCAAGTTGTTTAGGTAATTAAGTTAAGGTCCAAGGAAATTTGGAACACCACCACAAAAGTATACATCTGCTCGCTCTTGAGGCTCTTAGAAGTGTAGGGTGGCAGAAGTTTCTTTATAAACTCAGAAGTTTTTCATTGAGAGCTATCTGTGACTGTGTGAGGTTTGCCAAGTAGGTTACCATCAGAAGGTCCTGAGGGAAAAACAAGAAAAAAACAGTGATCAGAAATATTAACAAAGATGAGAGCCTGTTACGGAGATGTGAATTTTTAACGCCTGTAAAGCATTTTACGATCAGCTACTAGAACTATTGTTAGTCCTGAGCGTCCTACCCTGAGGAATGCTTCCCACACAGGAAGAAAGCGTTGGTATTCCTGGAACACGAAACAGCACTTGTGAAATTTTAACTTTGAGTTCAGTGATATTAACCAGGAGAGTCAAAGGGTGTAAGCAAAATTAAAAATTAGTTGTGGTCTTGCAGACTACGGGCAAATAACAGATTCAGAAACTTCAGCTGTCTAAAAATCTGTTACAGAAATAAGGTAGCTCAATAAAACCTTGTTTGTGCTCTTAATTATTTTGATGCGAGACAGAACTTCAGGCCAGGCAAAGACAGCAGGGAAAGTCACCAGCTATCCTTAAAATCTATACTGCATTAAGATTGGTAATTCATATTTTCCAGCACTGTAAAAGAAGAATCTGTGCTGCCTTTCAGATTACTTGCATAATTCTTAAGTGCTTTTAAGGTAATTTTCTCATTTTGTTTTTAATTACGACGAGCTCCCTTGTCCACCTTCAGCTCTTAAAATTAGAGACATGAAAGCACTGTATTTTTTATGACCATGTTGGTAAGAAAAGTTAGTTTTCTTCATAAATCAAATGGTGTCTGTACGATATTGTCAAAATTGCTGGCAATACAATTAGAAATAAGACAATTTTAACTTACATTAATATTGCTGTTCAACATGGTCTCGAAGTCCTCCGGTGAAATCTTTGGTACCTGGTTAATAAGGTCCATCAGGAAACGCCCAACAGTGTTGTCAGCAGCCACTTTGCCAGACTAGGCATCAGAAACACACAGCACCATGAGAAAAACTCAGTATAAAACTAATAAAACCAAGATGCGTGACCTTATATCAAACTTATCTTCAGTCTCATAAAAAGTCTGCCTTACCAATACATCCTCTGCATACTGTAGCACCATACCCAGGGTGTCCTGAATCCTGGCTGAGGCTGACCCCACCTGCTGTAAGTCACTGGACAAGCCAATCACTCGATTAGGGCTAAAGCAGGTCTTCATGATGAGATCCACTGAAAGCAAAACCAGGATCAGTGAGAAATCTGACTGACACAGAAAGCAGATTACATCTTTAACTCGAAGATTTTTTAGGGTAGCATCATGTTCAGTGAGACAGTTTAATTCTCCACAGAGTGGTAATTTTACCAGGATTAAGAAACAAATAGCATTTGAACAGCATCACAACAATGGTTAGAACCAAAATAGGAAGAAAGCATTCACCTCCTATCCGCTCTGTATCGTAATAAACATACTTCACTGTCAGCGGTGTGAACATCACGCCCATAGTTTTACCAGGAACTCCCATTGGGGCACTAGGAAAATAATACATCAATTCAGTATGGACATATCTGAAAGGAAGTAATTTCTTTCCAACTCGATGATCTCTATTAGCACTGGAGTGTGAACGTGATTAGGTTATTCATTCTCACCAAAATCAGCAATATTAAGACCGTGTACAACCAAAGACAGACAATCAATACAGGAATATTATTAACTGCACATTTTCATCCAAAAATATTCCTAGCTGGTCTGACATTTATCAGCATGAGGGCACGAGGAGTTAAGTACTGTCTTCTTGGTGTGTAATGTGATTCAAAGAGACCTACGCAGGCTTAAGCAGTGGGCCCAGGTAAACCTCATGAGGTTCAATAAATCCAAGTGCAAAGTCTTACACCTGAGTCGTGACATCCCCTGCTATCAGTATAACCTGGGGGATGGATGGATGGAACAAAGCCTGGCCTAAAAGGACCTGGGGTACTGGTGGATGGTAAGCTGGACACTAGCCAGCAATGTGCCCTCACAGCCCAGAAAGCCAACCATGTGCTAGGCTGCTTCAAAAGAAGTGTGGCTGGCAGGGTGAGGGAGGTTATCCTGCCCCTCTGCTCTGTGCTGGTGAGGCCTCAGTGTGAGTTCTGCATCCAGATGTGGAGTCCTCCGTACAAGAGAGATGTGGTGCTATTAAAGCACATCCAGAGGAGGGCCACAAAAATGATCCAAGGGATGGAACATCTCTGCTATGAGGACAGGCTGAGAGTGCTAGTGCTGTTCAGCCTGGAGAAGGGAAGGCTTTGAGGGCAGGCTTGATAGCAGCCTTTCAGTCTCTAAAGGGCAGCTATATGAAGGAAGAGGACAGATTCTTTAGCCAGGTCTGTTGTGATAGGACAAGGGGAAATGGTTTCAAACTAAAGAAGGGGAGATTTAGATTGGACCATGGATAGGAACTGTTGAATCACAGCCTGAACCACTGACTGATCACCTGAAGTGAGCACCGAGTCAGCCACAGGAGCACAGGTGAAGGCAATGCAACCTGTGTGACCAGAAGGGGTGGAGTCTGGCTCCACCTCTCCCAGACCCCATTTAGGGGCTGACCACAACTGGGGAAGGATCTCTTGTTGGAGATCCCTCCTGTGTGGAGTTCCATATGAGCCTCGACCTTCAGTGACAGGTGAACCCTTCCTAATTTATCAGGTGTCTTTATACCATCTGGGTAACGCATCCAAAAATACACTGTCCATCTTCATGATATTGTGTGGGTACTATTCTTTCAGGGTGATCACCCTACAGATCTAACAATTATTTCACGATAAGGATGGCGAGGCACTGGCACAGGTAGCCCAGAGTGGTGGTAGATGCCCCATCCCTGGGGACATTTAAGGACAGGCTGGATAGGGTTCTGAGCAACATGATCAAGCTGTAGGTGCCCCTGTTCATTGCAGGGCAGTTGGTTTAGATGACCTTTAAAGGTCCCTTTTAACTCTAATGATTCTATCTGAAGTTCATCTATGCTTTCAGTATGCAAGGTGTTGCAGAACAGCTTCATTTTTGAAGACGCAGTCAGGAAACAGCATGAATTCTGCTGTGAAGACTGGGGCTTTATCCTGGAAGGAGGAGAACTCTTCAGCAACAACTGGGAAGAACAGTAAGGTAAAGTAGAATAGTTTCATTTTTCTATATTTAATTTCCATTATTAATTGATAAAAATCTAAGTGGAGGGGGAGGGAAGAAAGACTGACCAAGAAGATGCTCATTCAATAATGTTCTGACTGAAGTAATACTATGACTTGCATAAGTAAACTGCTGAGCATGAAGACTCCATGAATAAAGGCAGTATGATGGAAGTCAGTAACAACGCTAGATATACTAATCCTGTGAAACACTGCAAAGATGTTCTCAACATCATTAAGGTTAATTACGCCAGTTCCTCCTCCCCAGTGAGGAATCAGCTTATGAAAGGTTAAGGCTTTCAACTCATGTACAGTGGGTCAAGAAATTCTGGTGGGAAGAATGCTCTGATCTCTGGCTCGCAGTTGTGATTCAACTATTGCACGATACTGACCAAAAAGGGACAGTGTAGCCTACTGTTTCTTATTATCCTGATATGATAGCTGTTAGTAATTCAGACAGTCCCTGTCCCAGAGTACCTGACGTAGGCTTTAATGCTCATGCGTGAGTTCTGGAGACTTGTGTCCACAGTGAGGTGGATTGGATTGTGCGCTTCCCGGCTGTAATACTCGTGGATCAATACAGAATGTTCTGTGATGTCATGACCTGTTGCATACCTTGAAAAAAGCAAATGTTGAAAGATCATTTTTCTAATGTTCAAATGCCCAGCGTTTGTTGGTATTTAACAGGTTTTGTACTCTAAAACCCTAGTGTCCAAGCACTGAGCTGCAGAAGCATAGTAAAGACCAGTATTTTAACCAGGGCATGCGTAGCCTTATGGCTGTCCTAGAAGGACAGCAGTTGTGCTGAGGCACGCACACAGGCCCAGTGTTGTAGTACCATCACAAAGAGCCAGAATAGTTGTCATTAGACACCTAACAGTCAGGTTTTTTGTCGCTATGCTCTAGACCAGATCTTTATTTTCTTTTAAATCAAAGCACACCAAGTCTGGACCAATAAAGTAGGTCTTAAACAAATGAAACATCTCTGTGCAGGAGGAAGGGCTTGTTCTTCTAGCTCCTTCAATTGCTCTGCAATTAGCTTCCAACATACACAGGAAAGCTAATGAGAATTGCACTCTTCTATGCCATTAGAGGTTGTTGAGGAAGCCAGGAGTTCTGTGCTTGCAGGATTTGCTCCACAGGGCCAGAGAGGACATCAAAAGACAAAGCAAGCCAGCTATCCATGCACAGACAAGTTCTTTTCCTGTAACACTCCCAACACTAGTGCTTCCACCTTTTATCAGAGAACACCTGCATGTTCAAGCTAACATCACCACTTTCTCACCAGGCCTTTATACTTCTGTGTTCTCCCTCTAGACAGTTATCTTACAGGTTATATCGCTGGTATTTTAGTAGACCCACAAAAGCATTCCCCAACTCACTGGCCTGTGACAGCTCTTCTAGATCTAACCAAAAACACTCTTAAGTCTGCAGTAGCATCTCTTCCTGCTCTGAATGACGGCGCTTTCAGAACTGCACCAGGAGTCGCGAGACCTCACTGCTGCTTCTGTTTCTCAGCCTGGGACTGGAATGATGTATTTCAGGAATTTCGGGCGCGTTTTTGTGGATAACTTACCATCCCATGCGGATAACTTACCATCCCAAGATGATCTCGCTGGGAGACACCTTTTTGTGCAGCTCGTACATGTTTTTGGCGAACTCCATATCAACGGCCACCTGGGAAAGGGGACAGAGCCGAGTCAGCGGGTGCAGGAGCGCCCACCGCCAGCGCCCCGTCCCCCAGCCTCGCCACGCGGCCGTACCTCATCCTCGGACTCGTTGTGCGGGACGGAGAAGCAGTTGGTGACCTCCACCGAGTGCTTGTCCACGGTGCCTGCGGAGACGACAGCGGTTAGCGGGGCGGCGTAGGGGGGGGGGCTCGCCTCCCGGCGCCGCGGCTCTTACCCAGCAGCGTCCCGATGACCCGCGCCGCGCCCTCGTTGCGCCGCTCGAAGCTGTCCACGATGGAGGCGAGCACGACCGGGTGCAGCCGCACCACGCGGCCGCCGGGGAACGGCCCCGAGAGCGCGGCGGACAGCGGCGCGGCGGGGGGCGGGGCGGGCGGGGGGGGCGCTGCGGAGGGGGGCGCGCCGCCCGTGGGTGCAGCGGGAGCCGCCGTCGGGCTGGGAGCCGGGGCGGCCGCCGGAGGGGCCGGAGCCGCGGCGGGAGCCGGAGCCGCCATTTTGCGAAGAGAGAGACGGGGTAGGAGGCCTCGCCGACGATGATTGGCTAATCGGAACGCCTGTCACTTCTCACCGCCTTCGCACCGCGCTCTAAAGCCCGCCCCACCGTCCTTTAACCAATCCGGACATAGCTGCAGCTCCGGCTCGCTGCCGGGGCCGGGCGGCTCTTCGGTTGGGTCCTCGCGTGCTCCGCCTCCGCCCGTCAGCTCTCGTGGGCTGGCGCAGCTCGACGTCCTCGGCGGTCGGCTGCTGGGGCTGCTCTGGCACCGCCTTGAGTCTATCGTTGCATCGTTAATAACAAATTCATGTCTGCCTGTCTCCGTTCAGAACCTTTTTACTGCAGCTTCTAATGTCCGGCAAACGTGGAGAGCTTCAGGTGTCTTTGAAATGTTTGCTTTTTGTTTTCCGGCTCCTTTACAGGAACTAAGCCGTGTGTTTATGCGTACACAGAACACAAAAGTTTGCAGGGCTTTAGGGTCCTGCCCGCTTCATCAGCTGACGGCTTAATGTCGACAGACAATAAGGACTTTCGAGTCAATCTATCAGGAGCAGCTCAATAAAACAAAAATGCACTTTCCCCATGTGCCAGCTCTTCCTTCCTTCCCTTCCTTTCGGGATGTGTCAAAGCTACACTGGAGAGTTAGTGCACTGGAACTAGGCTGGCCTTAGATTCATAGATTCATTAGGTTGGAAAGGACCTACAAGATCATCTAGTCCAACCATCCTCACACCACCATCCCTACCCACCAAGCTACTAAATCAAATCCCTCAGCACCTCGTCTAAACGCTTTTTGAACAGCGCTAGGGACGGTGCCTCAACCACCTCCCTAGGCAGGCCATTCCAGTGCCTGACCACTCTTTCAGAGAAAAATTTTTTCCTCAGATCTAATCTAAATCTTCCCCAGCGCAGCTTGTGGCCATTCCCTCTCGTCCTGTCATTAGTTACCTGGGAGAAGAGGCCGACCCCCTCCTCACCACAGCCTCCCTTCAGGAAGTGGTAGAGCGCAATGAGGTCTCCTCTGAGCCTCCTTTTCTCCAGACTAAACAATCCCAGCTCCCTCAGCCGCTCCTCATAAGACTTGTGCTCCAGACCCCTCACCAGTTTTGTTGCCCTTCTCTGCTCATAAAAGCATTTCCTGGTGTGCTTAGCAGTAAAACCCGGCTCTCCTCGTAGGCTTTCACCATCCCTTCCATCCCTATGGGTGTGTCTGGGTCAAACAGCAAAAGGCTTTAGGATGTTTCTCCTCCTGGAGCTTTGAGGTGCCATTGTGTGCTTGTTAGAAAGTAGATGCTTGGTCTTCCTTTTGTTTGCATCAAGCTATCTTTGCTACTTAATGTGGCATAGTCAGCTGCACATTTATGTGAAGTAAGCAAGGCTCTTTGTGATCTGTTCATTACAGCTTTGCGCTGACACATTTAAAATTGGGCAGCTTAATATGGAGCTGCAGTTGTGCTCTGAAACTGGCAGCTGTGACATCCTTCTTTTAATAACCTGACGTCAGGCTGCTGAACACCATGATAGAGAGCGTACAGAATGTGTGAGGGTGGGTCGCCTCTATCTCAGGAGTCACAGGTCAGGGCAGAGTTCCTTATACAAAAATGGAATAAATTTTGTTGTCTAAGGACTAAAAAAATCAATTGGGCTTTGTGCAAAGGTGTCCAAGTTACAATTTTTTTTTCCTTGCTGTGACTAGTGGGAAATAGAGATCTTCATAATTAATATTCTTTCACAAATGATCAGTTTATTGTTAGGGGAAAGTGGTTATCAATGACACATATTGATAGTGTCCATTGTTGAAAGCTTGGCGTTTGTCTCTGGAGGGCAATAAGATGTTTGCATATCACCACATCACAGTAAAGTCTGCCTGCCTGCAGGAGAAACAAAAGATGCAATGTCATTTGAATGTGTATCCATGTGATACTATAGGGCCTTCTGATTTTCCATTTTCCCTTGCTTGGCTTCCCTGCATCTGATTTTGACAATAAATGTAATTAACCTTCTAGCCCTGCTTTTGTATGACTTCTCTTTACAGTCCTTACGTGTGACTGAGACATTATTATTGCATGTGCCGTCATGTCAGCTGCATTTTCACAGATGATATATAACTCCTTTATCAGTAGCTATCATCTCATCTCGCTTGTGTTACTGGAACAAACATCATTTCTTGCTGAAAGAGGAAAAAACTTACACTGCATTAAAAATCTTACACTGCCTTACAGATAAAATAAAGTATTTAGAATTAATTTGATTTCTCATTTCAGGACATAATTTTATCTGATTAATTTCATGAAATGGAATCTGATATTATTTTTCCATTATTAAAAGAATGATTTTCTGTTGGGCCTAAGAAATATGGACAGCCTTTCATTTATTTTTACCAAGGGAAAAGTCAGTCACTGAGTTTGATGTGCATTTCGTGTAGTCATTCTTAATTAGGAAAAAGAGAATAGCAACTCTGATTTTCTGGATCTCTTTGGCATCAAAGGATGTAAGTCTCTTTTTCTGCTTGGAATGTCAGGTCTGTGTCTCCAGCTTTCACTGTGTTCATGGAGCTCTCTCTTTGCCATTCCTCTTGGTCATACCAGAGCTTCTATGTGAAGTAGTGATGGGCAGTAACTTCTTGGGGTTTATTATTATTTTTTTTAATCTAGTTAGTTTGCTTGACTTTAATAATAATAATACAAAAGTAGTAGTTTTGTAGCTTCCTTATTCAGTCTCAGTGGAGTGTCTTAGATATACATCTGCTTCCCATATATTTGTGACTGCCAGTAGATAAAAGACTGTTGTTGGCAGCCTAATTTCTAGTGTAATATGTTGGTTGATTTGTCTTCACGTGAGCAAAAGACAGTAAAACTTTTCCTCACTTTTCTGTAATGCTTTATGGAGCTACTTTAATTATCAGAGAGCCAGTACCTACATGAGGAACTACTGAGGTTAGTGCTAAAATGGAAATCCAAATACTACTAAAAAATGACACGGTATGGTGCTAGTTGCGTATACTTTCTCTAAAGTTAGTTATAATGAAAATTGCCATCAGGTGTTCAAAAAGCAGCACAGTGGAGACTACTGTGTGCGTTAGCCACTGTGTAGAAATACAGAAATCCAAGCTTAAACATATATAACTTCACAGAATAACTTGCAGTGAACATTTAATATAGAAAAATGTATGCAAGTTGGCACACAGATGCTTTAGTGGTCAAGATTTTAAAATCACTGAACATAAGAAAACAGAGAGTGTAGCAGAAATACTGAGTCACGGCCTGAAGCAGTGATGGAGCACCTGGCGGAAGGCAGGGCCAACCCAGGGGAGCTCAGGTGCACCTGAGTGACCAGAAGGGGTGGAATCCCTTCCCACCCATCATTTCAGGGTTGGCAGTGGAGGTGAGGGTATCTTTTTGGAGATTCCTGTGTGCCAGATGTCTTCCAAAGGTAAGCAGTTTTTGTTCCTTTGTTTCTGTGTTCGTGACTGCTGTACTTGGGCTTGTTCTCAATTGCTGTAGTCTAGGATCGTGCTGCTCTGCTATTATTGCTATATTTCCCTTTGCGTTACAGAGATGCATACCAAACAAACGGTGGATGTGGAACTAAAATTACAACAGAAATGCTGCCCCTAGCAGTACAATATAATTGGCACAGACTGCTGTGGAAATTCTCAAATTGTAGAAATGTCTCCAAACAATTTATTAGATAGATTTCAATTAAGTTTAAGAAAAAAGTAATCTTGAAGGTTTAGAAAGGAGAGGTGAATATGTACATGGGCAAGAGAAACCTTTTATTTATAGGAAGCGTAAGATAATAGAAAATTCTAATAAGGCAGAGTATCTTTTGAAAAATGAATAAGAGGAGTTCATAGTGTATCTCACTAAATGATTATAAATTTCCACATAGAGGAGGATACTTCAGAATAACTGTTAATGATGCGTTCTGAAAAACTCATTTATTTCTTTGCTACAGTTACCTCTCTTTTGTACCAGAAAAATGCAGACTAGCTTGTTGAATGAAGCGGTGTGTGCAGGTGGCTGAGAAGGCCCTTGTCTTTCTGGCTTGTATTTACAAACTGTGTAGGTGATTGTAGTTCTGTGCTCGGTTCTGGTGAGGCCATACCTTAAATACTGTGGGGTTTTTTTTGGGCCCCTTGCTACAAGAAAGATATTGAGGTCCTGATACGTGTCCAGGGAGCAAAGAAGCTATGAAGGGTCTGCTGAAGGAAAGGGCGGATGTAGTACTGAGTGACGTGGTCTAAAGCGGTCCCGTGAGTTGATGGTTGGTCTGGATTATCTTATTGGTCTTTCTGACCTCAGTGATTGTATGATCCTATGAAAGAAAGGTTGTTAAATGGAAAAAATAAGCTGTGAGCTGTTTCAGATTGTTCCCTTGGCCAATGAATGTGAGCTGAGTTTTTAGGGGGGTCTGCCTCATGTTTTTCTAGAATTCGAACAGAGTTAAGGTTAAAAATAATTTTGCAGAGTCCAGCATATTCTTCGAGCGCTTTAGAGAAGAGCTCTGAAACGTCATCATCAGGTACGGTCTATCTCGGCCATTACCGCTCCCCCCGCCCGCAGCCGTGTGGGCAGCGGCAGTCCCTCACGTTCCCGCCAGGTGGCGCCGCGGCCCCGCGCGGTGCTGGGCGCTGCGGGGCGCGGCTGCGGCTCCCGGCGGTCGGTGCGTGCCGGGCCGGGGCGGCCCTGAGCGCCGGCAGGGAGCGCGAACAGAGCGCCGCTTAGCTATGGCTCCTGGCTTTTTCTTTTCTTTCTTTCTTTCTGGCCGTACCTGGCTGCTGCAGTGCTTGACGTGGGAGCACTTGTAACGCGGCAGTGCCGTGTCCTTGCAAACGCACTGACATCTGGATAAAATGAAGTCATGAGTAAAAGATCTCACGCAGGCAGATTTCAAATCTTAAAAAGCTGTGATGCTTGTAATGGCTAATGCATCCTTGTGCTACTTGTAGGAAAATGCGATCTCCCAGTCTTTTGTTCTTATAAAATAATTTTCCAGCTTTGCTTCTTACGAGTGATTGGCTTTTCCTTACTGTTCTCTGGGTCAGCATCACCACTTCCCATCCACTGAAGCACAGACCAGAATTACGTCCAACTGCAGCAGCGCTGAGCTGGACCTTTGGGACTGGAGCTGTTGGCTGCGTCTGCCAGCATAAATATTTGCTTTGGTGCCTTGAGATGGAATCTGCGTGCAGAAGGGAAGTAACTAGACTGGGAAATACATACATCATTTAAATGATGTGGGGAAGCTGCTTAGAGATGGAATGGCAAAAATTAATAGATTCATAGATTGCTTAGGTTAGAAAGGACCTACAAGATCATCTAGTCCAACCATCCTCACACCACCATCCCTACCCACCAATGGGTAACAAAATGTTATTTTGTGAATTCCAAAGGTTCTATTCAGGAACTGTGTTGTGATTTTTACACCATTAGAGTCAGATGATGTTTACCATCATTCATATAACTGAGGGAATGGCAGGGACATGCTTTGGTAGTATCTTTGCTTTTGTAGTGTTTCACAGCAATTAGATAATGTTATTTCACTCCCATCTCTGCCACTGACTTTGGGAGAGTTGTTTAACATTTACATCTCAGTTTTCCACGATTGTGAAATCTGACTGATGTTATTTGATTGGCTAGATTTGTATATAGGACATCCACAGACAATCTGCTGAGGAAAGACAGGAAAGTCTTTGCTCTTTAAGGAAACAGCTTCAGGAGGAAGCTGGAGAGTGCATTTCCTGACCTAGAGATTGAATTTTGGAAATGGAGGAACTGTTTGTGTTTTCCAACAATAAGCATAAGTAATTCTTTAGCTGAGGTGAGTTCATACTGCTGAAACCTGAGATGTAGCAGCAAATTAAGTCTGCATTTTATATCAGTCCCGTTCATCAGGGAAGCTAGGACTATGCTATAGTACTTGCAAGGGGTGCTTTTGCTAAATGCCATCCTAATCAATGTCTCTCTAGATTTGAAATATCCCAAGCACTGACATATAAATTGACATTCTATATTCTGTTTGCCAGTCTATCTTTCTTGATCAGAGTCGGGTGAGTGATCTGCTAAGGACTGGTCTAACATCCTCAGAGAGGTCTGGTTCTAAGCTGCCCAGCACTACAGCAGAATCATGAGCTCCTGTTAAGTGTTAGTTACTGTGGCAGAATAGGGGACTATACAAACACAGTAGCTGGGCTGTTCCGCTGAGAGTTTTAGCCCCATTCTGAACTTTGTTTACAGATGCAACTTAACAACTGATTTCCCAGTGTAATTTGACCTGAAAAATTCAACATTTCCAGAGTGGATTTTAGATGTTCTGGGGATTTTCTGTCCTAGTTCTCTCAAACTCTTGGAATTTGCCACATACTATTCTGGATGACAACCCTTTGCGTATCTTTTTTGCATTGGAACAAATAATGAGAGCTAATCCATCACTGAAATACCACCCCGGTCATTTGTTTCTGAAGTTGCCAGCAGGGCTGCCTTCTGCCAGTGTCAGAATTTATGTGGCACATCTTTCACCAGGCCCAGTCATCCCTCAGCCAGCAATGTCTGGAAAGCTTTGTTTTCATTCTGTGCCCTCTCAAGTCTACAATGGATTCTGTCTCTCTGAAAATTCTCTAAAACTCCTCACCTGGTGTTGGCAATTTTCTATGCCAAATATGAATAAATTGCCTTATTTTAAAATGCAGATGTTAGTGTTGTATGCTTCACCTGTATGTCTTGTATTCTGTGGAGCCTCTTAATACAATGGTCAGGTTTATTAAGTACACGTTATCTTAAAGATAGATAAAATCACAGCCTTCTGCATTTCTGTGTCTCAGAGTCAGTTGACCTTTATAGCAAACATAAGAAACAAATCCCTTCTTCATCTCTGAAACAAAAGATTTTGGAATGGTAGGAGATGCCTACCCAGAAAAAGCCATTGTTTTGATTTTTCTTGTGAGGACTCTTGAGATATCTGTTAGTGGTATGAATTTGTAGGTTTTGCAGCCTTCAGAAGTACTACTTTAAATTCATTTCTCCTGTATCTCATTTGATGCGTTAAAAATCAGGTAGCCAAAACGTTCTGGGGTGATGCTTTCATAATAACTTTAGGCCAAGGAAGCATGGAATATTTCTGTACTTTATCTCCCACCTTAGATCCATGCCTGAAGCCTGGATTCTACTGTTTTGTTATTATTATTTTTTAATATATTTTTGAACAAGTGTGTAGAAATGGAAGATCAGGAGCTGAAGAGCAGTTTGGGGAGTACACAGCACCTCTAAAGTGAAATGAAAGTCTGGAACACTGGACTAAGAAACATCAGAAAAGTAGAGGTTAGATATGCAGTAGTTATGCCCAGTGAAGCTGAGTCAGATTTTACCTCAGTCATTACACCTACAGTCCCTGAAAGCTCAGAGGACGGAGTACTGGTCATTGGAATATAGTCTTTCTGCAGCAGCAGATTTGGATATTAGCAGCACCTTGCTTTGCAGGACAATCCTGGAAATAATTGTGTTGGTTTGTTAGAATCTTAAATACTTAGTCCTGGGAAATGTATGAGTACTGCGGATAAATTGAGGGATTGAGGAAGAAAAAACTTCTCTGCATTTCTTCTGTAAAGCGCTTTGGAGACTAGCAGTCTGCAGCCTTTCAGCAGCATTTAAATTCAGTCTCTTGAAAAGAAAAGCATCTCTCTCTCTGGTAGATGGCCGTTTCTCAGTTTGAAATCAACCCCCAGAGGGTTTCTCAAACAGCTGACCATTAAACACAGTGAAGAACAAAGATCAATTGAAAACACGTTTAGATTTAAGCTTCCTGCCCTGCTTTTAATTTATTTGCATCAACATTGGGAGTTATTACCACGGTCATTTAGGCCTTTTATTTGTTCCACATTTTTTTTGGTATAAGCAATCAACTTTAGGGATCCCCAACTGCTTTCTGGAGTTTTTTAATTTATTTATTTTTGTTCTCTTCCGAATATTCAAAAAGTTATCAAAGGATTATGTATTTAATGCAGAAAACGCATTAAATAGAAATATGTTATAGGAAACAGAACTATGTTTATGAGTCTGGAGGGGGTTTGCAAGAAACTTGTATGAATTTGGACTGTGGGACCTTAATCATTCGGTAGCCCACCAAAGGATATAGAGCTCCAAAGGATTTGCAGTCCATATAGGAATCGGGAATAGTCATTGGTTTGGTTGTGTATTTATGCCTTTGTATTTTCAGGAGGGGAATCTTAAATGCAGTTAGTAGCAACCTCTGGGAATGAAAACTGCTGAAACATGAGCAGCTTTGTCCATGTTTGTTTGTAGACCCAAACTCTCTTCAGTGTTGCCACCAGAACTGCAATGCCAAATGCGTGGCTTTGTTGAGAGACTTGTCTTATTTGTTGGTTTTTGTTATCAGGTTTTGAGTTTGTTGTTTGTTTGTTTTAAAGATGTTCTGCTGGAGTCCTGAAGTGATAATATTAGCTTCTAGAGTTTGAAAATGCTTTTAGTTATACTTTTCTTTGTAATATTAATGAACGCTATATCAGATAATTGTTCTTGTTTTTCCATGTGCGTTCACACAATTCCCCTTCTAATTTTAGAACTCCTTGCACAACTTTGGGGGATTATAATTAGGATGTTTGAATGTTGAAAGCTGATGACAATAGAGCGTCGATGTCAAGAAGAAACTAACAACACACAAACATACACATGCATTAGATCACTACAGTGACTAACACAGTAGAAGTGCAGGAAGCCCTGAGGCCATGTTGGTACAGCAGCCTCTCTGGACTAATACACAATTCTCACTGGGGCCACTTAATTTCTGTGCTTAGGCAGCACTGTCTCCCCTGGAGTTTCCCCTCCCTAAGCTAACTTAGTCAGACAGCACTACTGTTGCTGGATGGCAGTGTTTGTAGTGCTGACGTATAGCTGCACAGAAGGACAAGGACTTGGGAACAAACAAACAGCAGAGATCCTAGGTTTTGAGGTAGTGTGCTCAGGCTTTTCAAGAGAATAGCATTAGTGATAACTTCAATAGACAGCAAAACATTCATTCTGAATAGCTGTGGCCTAGAACCAGCTTATATTATTTATGGGAGGGTGGATGGATATGTCCCCAAAAGCAGATGTTGAGCAGATGGTAGTGAAGTGATCAGTCCCATCACCACCCACAGAGAGTATGGGGGCTGTGGGGAAAAAAGGTAGCATGTGGAGCACTCTCCTTCATTTCTGTACTTTTTTACAGGTATATTAGTTCTCATAGAAATACATAAGTTGTTGGTAAAGAGCAGCTTGTTAGCCTTGGGTGCCTGTGAATCCTAGGGCAGTATTCTTCAAATTTGTTGAGACTGCATACTAGCTAGTGGACTGCAGAGGCCTTTGTTAGTCTGGGACACTTCTCTCTCTTTTTTTTCCCCTTTTCCTTCAAAGCACAAATTTTGGCATGCCTTTTTCAGACTGCTTGCTCACAGAAGCTCTCTTTGCTGTTATGTTTTATGTCTTTGTTGAAAGAATATCCTTTCAGCTGAGAACTGTTCCATCTGAGGTAACTCAAAGCAAAAATGACTGCCTATGTAGTGACTCATAGCACTATGTTTTCAACAGGGTTTACTTAAGGTGGTGTTGTTCAGTCTTTATCATCTTTGTTCAGCATGGGAACTGCAATTATATTTCCTGTGTAAAAGTAAGCCTTTTCAAAAACATAATTCTGTTCACAGGTTCATAACAGTACTGGTTTGAGTGCATCCTTCTTAATTGTTGTTCTGTACATTTGTTTTGTCAGATGAAGGCAAATTACAAGACACGCGCTATGCAAACAGAACATGGCACTTAATTGTTTTGGGCGGTATGTCCAGCTGCTGTCACCACAGGAGAAGATTGTCTGGGGTTAGGGTAGAGCTTTTGAAAAGGCTCAAGACTATTCCATTTAGGGTGAAATATTTGTTTTCCACTGTCCTTTAATCAAAATCAAACTGAGGTTTCCAGGGATTGTAATAATGTCTTGAGTTGGATTTGGCTCTTTTGCAGCCCATCAAAAGAAGTTGTCCTTGACAAAAACAATATTTTAAATATCTGCTCACAAGCTCTGGAGCCGAAAGGTTGCTATTTCATTTGGCAAAATACCTTCCCAAGAACAAGGCTGAGACCTGAAGCTGAGCCAAAGTAAGCTCTGGCAGATGCTCAGCCTAGAAAGCACTAGGCAGCGTGGCTAATAACATAGTTGAAAGAATGGGATGGGCAGCTTACTAGTTCTCATTTGCTGGATAGGTCGTCTGTACTCCTTCTGTCCCATTGATCTGCCAGATAGAAGTCCTGTGTCACCTGTCTACTATCTCACCTTCCAACATCTAATTCAGTTCTTGCTGTGTGTACTGCTGTTGTCAGCAGTAGATCTTCTCTTCAGAATAGATGAGGAGCTGAATTTCATCCTCTCCTAATGGACTCTGTTTAACTTGAATAGTGGAAACCCTTTGAATCAAGAAGCTGTGTTGGGTTGTTCCACTCACATCTTCCGTAATACGTCTAATACTGCAGCTTACAAAAAATAAAAACTAAAAATCAGATGCTAGTGAGATTTGAGAACTGTGAAAACTGTGCTCCTCTGATTGAGATTTATCTAATTGGCTAAAGTTTTCCTTTCCTTCCAATTTGTCAATTCTGACTTTATTTATTCTCGTATAGTGCTGTTGTTACACTCAGATCTGGCGAGAAATCTAATAGCCTTCTTGATGTTATTTTCTCCCAGTGCGGATATGAGGTCTGAGACTCTGAGTCAAAGGCAGGGCTGGACTGCAGTGCCTAGCAGGTGGTTAAGTCTGATTGTTGTAGAAAGCACAGCCTAAGAACGCCAATCTAGGACCATTTCTGTGAAACTACAGCTTAAATATTGTCACTTTCCAGATCCTGGCAGTGAGAGAAGGTGAGGACGAACTATCTGAAAAGCTCTCTTGGAGTACAGAGATGCTTGATGGGTTACCAGAACTGAAGTCTTGGGTTTTTAAGTCAGACTCTTATCATAGATCTCACCAGGATCTAGGCAGCTAATTGCTGCTCTTCTGGAAACAGGCAGTCAGTCTAGATAGCTTTGTTCAAGTTAAGAAATATCAAGTGTCAGTGCTTAAGGCAAAAGCTAAATATATTCTAGTAGTGCTTTGTGCTGCAATAGAGGCTGGGACAGATTCTTATCTCACTGACTTTGGTGTGTGCCTGGAAGGGGCCTTCTGTCTGGAGTAACTGATAACAGGGTGTCTTATGAAATAAAATGTTTTAGCTTGAGGGGAAGAGGAGTGATGAGGAAAGAAGAGCAAGTGGCAATGTTCAAAAATCTCTAAATTCAAACAAACAAGTGTTTGTATGTGTTTAGAATAGCTTTGAGGCTGGGCTTCTTCTCCAGCCAATATCCAGAAGGAGCTTTGTCTTAACTGCTCCTGTGTAACCTGTGCCCATGGAAATAGTGTGATGTGATTAATGCTCCTTTGCATAACTCCAGCATTTCTGAATCCAAAGAACAGGTAATCTCATTCCATAACTGTAACTGCTATCATCTGAACTTCAGGATCAGAGAGGAGGATACTGATGGGAGAAAGACATGGATTGCTTCAAAAAGAGAATCATTTAGTCTTAAAAACAGCCAGCATATGCTTTGCCAGAAGCATGCTGTGCTCTGATGTTGTTCAACTGACTCAGATGACACTAGTGGACAAGCAGTACCCATAGTGAGCAGGACAGGTCCTTTGGAAGGTGTTAGCTCCCATTGACTCCAATATTTTTGCTGGATGCAGCAGGTTCCAGAAACACTGTGTTGGGTTTATTGTGGTGGATTTTTATCCTGATGTTACTCTAATGAGGTAGTATAGGCATGGTGGTAATAGGAAAAGTTCTTGGGATGGTGTGATTCAGGGGAAACCATTGAAAAGCTCAGTGTGGCTAATAGCATCTGACTCTTCCTAGAAATCTGACTGTACTAAATATGTAACAGTGTTGGGTTTTGGGAGTATGCTCAGGAAAGTACACTGCTGGAAAGAACTCATTCCTACTGTTTCCTGGGAGTCACTTTGGGCCCATCTTGGACAAGACTGTTGCACTGCAAGCTGCTTGGTTTGTGTGGCTTGGCTAGAGCTGCTGTTGGGGGACATTTGATTTGCTCACTGGGCAAGAACTTGTGAGGTCTGGTGGGAGAAGAGGCTTTCTCTGCAAAAAAAAAAAAAAAAAAAAAGCTTTATTGGTTTGTGGTGAAATCTGAAGTACTGGTTTTTAGCTTTCAGTTAACGAAACAGAAGTAATGTGCTGCAGGAGGCAGCAATGCATAGTGTACATATCAAGAATTGTTCTGCTTCTGTAGAAGGAAGAATAAATATGATATTTGATTTTAAGTTTGGCTAAGACTCTGCATTTAACAGCAAGAAGTCTAGGGCATAAATAAACCATTCAGATTCAGTCTAGCAGAAGCTAGGGGTAGCTTTGAGGGGACTGAGGAACTCTGCCTTCAGAGAAGGGCTAAGCATAATCCAAAATCAGCTGTCTCTGTAAATGTGGGGAGTCACAACAAGAAAGTAATGCTGCTCCATGGATAGAACATGCCATGAAAAGAAAATGATAGCCCAAGGAGCTGGCATGTTATTCTCTGTCAAGGGGTGATTTTTTTTTCTTAGTCTGAGTTTTAACCTCACATTTCATTCTTCCCTTTGTTATTGTAACTGGTGATCTATAAGCTCAGGACATTGTCTTTTAAATGACACTGCTGTCATTTATCACCATTTTTCTCTTCAAGTTTATTTCTTATCCTGTGAAACATTTCAATTCAACAAAAACTAAACTGCTGAGGATAATTTCTTTGGTGTGTTTTGGGCTTTTTTTTTTTTTGAGGGCTACTGTTGATCTGGCATTTGCAAGTTTCCAGGCATTTACTTATGCTCCGCAAAACCAGCATACAAGCACTATTTATTGAGCACTGTGAACTTGCAGCATTCCTGGCACATAGGAAATCTTAGTTAATGTGTATGCAAGCTCAGAATAGAACCACTGCTGGCAGTAATCTGTAAATCAGGGAATTTTACATACTCCCCCCTTGGAAATTGCAGTTGCTGATTGAAGTCACCTGTTTGCTTATTACACAATGAGGTATTGGGCAACACAGAACAGCTGAACAGAATACGATGCTCTGAAGTTTCTAGCCCAGACCTTCTGATTTTGGAGGAGGTAGGAGCCTTGAGAGTTTGTGCTTTTCCTTCAGTTCTTTGGGTTCTAGGTTACCATGAAAAAGAAGCCTAAAAGTTCCTGCTTTCTGTAGTGCTGATGAGTAGGCCAGACTACAAGACTAGTTGGATGAGACGAGGAAAAAGAGTAGATAGACAAGGCATGAGAAAAAATGATTTATTTTTAATTCTTGACCATATCCAGCAGAGAGGTTCTATCTGCTGTGTGGTCTTCTAGCAACTGGCCAAACAGAAGTATTATGCATTCATAGAACTATAATGAGATTTGTTGTGCTGTCCAAAGTTATAAAACAATATAAAATTATGGTTTTTTTGTTTTTCTCTGCTAAAACTAGAGGTGTTAGCCCCTTGGGGCTTTTTGTTTTGTTTAAATCGTGTCTGTACTCCAGCTCTAACAGTGCTTTCAATGTCACATACATAATCTTTCTTGAAGGTGTGCTTGGGTCTCTCAGTTTTCTGCATCCTGAGGTTGGCTCAAACTTTAGCACTGGTAAACGCACCAGCAAGTAGTCACTATAGATAACAGCAGTAACCTGACTGAGATGCATTCATCCATCATGGTTCTGTGATCTTCTATGCTCTGTTACTGTTGGGTGGGTTGGGATTAAGGAGGGTGAGGACACATGTCAAGAAGAATAAGGGCTGCTTTGCTCTTTTGCTTCTCCTAGCAAATCAACGTATGCTTACAGAAGTCAAGTATGATACAGATGAAACCAATTTATTCCTCAGTTGAAGAAGGTAATAACAAAAGAACCTTTTTCTTGACCATCTTTATATAATATATGGCTGTGAGTGGATATATAAGGTTATAATGTGTAAGTTTAGGGACTGCTTTGTGAATAGGATGCATTTTAGGACAGTGAAGAGATTAGTGCTCTGGCAGCTGATCCTGATTGAGCTAATAACAGAAGTTTAGTTGTTCTTGTTTGATCCAAGAATTTCTCTATAAATTAAACCAGTTGCATTTGGAGGTCTGCAAAACATTACTTCTGAAGTATACTGTTCCATTTAAGAAATTGTTTTCAGCCTGTACTTATTCTTCTGAGTCTCCTAAAGCATTGATCAGGCTCCTCAACATGTTACTTAAATGCTAATTTAGTGAGAAATTTACAAGTGTTCTCTATAGAAAATTGCAACAGCTATCATGACTCCACCTGGCTGGAGTTCTGAATACAACATCAGGGTAAGTCAGTGTTTAATTAAAAAGCTGTTAATTAGAATGAACTTGAAGGTTTTGTCTTTTTTTTTTTTTTTTTTAAATGGCATTGTTCGTGTTGCTTCTTCTGTTTTGCCTGACATTTTCTGCTTTGCTGATAGACTTGGTGGTATTTCTGTCTTCTGAGGGTAACTTGATGAGTTTTCCCACTTCACAGTGTAAGCAAATATCCTTATGTAGCTGGACTCGAGGCTCCAGTTGAGTTGGAGGAGGAAACAAACAGTTGTATATCAGTTCTCCAGCTGTCTGTTCATATGACAAAGTCTGAATAGATCAAAGTTGACGGCTCTATATTATATTTGTTCTGAAGTCTTTATTTGGGAAAGTGACCTTCTCTGTAGGTCTTCCTTGCCTCTGCCATCTGTAAATGCATAGCAAGTGAATAGGAACTAGTACATTTGTCATTTTGGGTTACCAGGCCAGCACCCTTCCCTTTATTAGTACATACTCACTATTTCTTCTAGGCCTTTGCAAAGAGTGGTAAGATAGTCTACGCTATGAAGTTCTCTGGAAAGGAATTACAAAAGAAAAAAAAAATAAAGTAGCACCAAGACTGATATGAAATAACAAGTTCTTCTGTGTGTCATCTGTTCCCTTTTCAAATTAAATGCAGCTTAATTACAGGCCCCATGAACATCTCAAGAATTGACAGCTCCACCCTCAATCCAAACATCTCTGGGTGGTTCTCTTGCCCTCTGTGGGAGGGAACTAATTCCAGGAGGACACTCCCCAATTTGTTATGCAACTTGGTCATGCCTGCATTCAAAACATTTCTCATAGGTGATCTTGATGTTTTCAGCTCACTCAAGAGACCAACCTTTGCCTTCACTCTGATGAACTCTGGCTACCTCATCTGCATTCTGGGGAGGTCAAGAGGAGTGCCATCTAACCCTTTCTGCAAAGCTATGCAGGTTGCTATGGTGGGTGGCACTGTTGAGATACCACAAGAAGGGATGCTTGAACCAATTTTTTGCCGGCTCTGCCTTACTACTACAATAGCAAGCCAGAGTTGCTGAGAGTTTTGATCTGCAATGTTTGTAGAGCCTTGTGAGCTGTGCTTTCTGTATGGAAGACTATTTTGTTTACTCCTGTATTCATTTTTATGACAAATCTTCAAAGCATCACCAGATACTTGAGACCAGCAGCCAGCTCAGAGGTCCTCAGTTTTTTTGATAAGGTATTTGATACTAACAAAAATCAGTACTTGAAGTTATTTACAGTGGAAACAGATGTGACAGTAGAAAGATAGGGTTTTGCGATTTGTCAATTTTGCATGTATAATACCATATATTTGAAGATATATGTACTGTAGTTTTATTCTCTAGTAGGCTGTCTCTCCTCTTGAGATGGAGTAGGGCCAAAATGTTCCCTGGAAAGCAGGGGAACAAGCCTAAAATTGGATTGCATGTATCCAGTCTAATGGGTAACTGATTTAATGATGGTAGTACTAATGTTAAGACATCAAAGCTGGAGCATTCTGGGGATTTGCCTATAAAAATTTTAAATGTATCAGGTGAGAAAGATTGTCTTCTCTCTAGTGGAGACCCATGAGTCAACTAAAAGGCACAAAAACTGTAACCAATATTGCTTGTGTCTCTGACTCTGGGTGAACAGCAAGGTCAGGTTTCCATTACTGCTGGGAATCTTTCAAGAAAAAGAATTTGTGAAGAAAGAAACAGATAAAACAACAAGGCAGTGTGCTAGGATCCTTGACAGTACTAAGAGGTATGAAGTTGGTCTTAGCACATCTTCTTGCTAATTCTTCTACTCAATTCCTGCTTCTCAAAAAATTCTGTCTCTATCAAACCACTTACATATTCAGGAAAGCATTGTTTACAGTTCTGCAAAGAATAACGTTGGGTTTCCTGCAGACTTGTAAACCAGTCCCTTATTTCCTACAGTCTTAGTGTTGCAAGCCTGTTTCTTGCAAGCATAAGCTTGAAGTGAGGCTGAATTTTCCTTCCAAATCATGGTCACAGAAGCTGGTTCTAATGCCTATTATTGCTGCTGAGTTTGCTTTTTCATTTCTAGGCACAATGCTCAGTTACTGTTACACTAGAAAAGGGGAAGGGTCTGGCAAAATGATGTGAACAATTGTGATGGTTTAAATACCTAGATCTAACCTCAAACTTCTTTTGATCATGTTATAACCCTGGGTCCATATTTTCTATATATAAAATGTGACAGATACTTGCTTCTTCCCATCTTGCGTGTGGTTAAACTCTTTAGGATAGTGATGTTTTGGCTCATAAGACTTAGAGATCCTCTTGTGACCTTTAAGCGTAGTATTAATGCTGTCACCAATTTAACGATCTAAAGTTTTTGGCCACTGGCTCAGGATTCAAGCCATGGAGCATAGTCAGATTCAACACATGCAGGGAGCATATCCTAATTGAGCTCTCTGTGTAGAGCAAAGCAATCTTTTATTATTTCTATTTTTTTGTGACATCAGCTAAATGCTATTACAGTGATTTATTTTTTATTATTATTTTTTAATCGTTATTTTTTTCCAACCAGACTTATTTTGAAAGATTGGGGAAAGGAGTGTTTTCACTAATGCATGTTTCTTCATTGGGTACTCTATTGCATTAGCAAATGAGGAAAAAAAAAAAAAGTAATCCTCTTTCATCCAGTTCAAGTTTACTGTTTTGGAAGTGCAATTTCTACTGGCATGGACTGAGAAGCTTCCAAAAAATAACTTAGGATTCTGTTTTAACATTGCATATATCTACCACTTATCTAAAAGATAACTGATATAATGAAAATAACTCAACACCATCCCCAGCTGAACAAACACAAGTTTATTTATTTTATTTTATTTTTTACAGTACAGCTCTTGGGAAGTTTGGATTTGTGTCTTTTGGACCAAGTTATATTTTAAAGTTGAAGTCTAGTTTGGAATTTTGGATCCTGTTTGTTGAGTTTAAAATGTGATTGAGAGAGCAAATTTGGCTTGCACGTTCTCTGTGTCTGGTTGTTCAAAATGTATTGGTAGGAGTTCTCCAAGAAGCAGTTCAGCATTAGTTTTGGAAAATAATCAGATATACTAATATAATATTATACAATAAAGCTCTACATTGGAGTTTGGTATTAGATCATTGCGTGCTTGGAGATGGCCTTCTGGTTTGTCTGTGTTAAGTATCTGCCTGGAGAGTAAAATGGATATATTTTTTTCTTTTTTTATTTTGATACCTGTCTGAAGGAGGTTTGAATCAGTTCTAGTGTGATGTGAGGTCTTTAGTACAAACAACAGAAATCACTGCAAAGCTGGTTGGGAGTGCTGACAGGAACTACATGGTTAGCTTTGTCCTGCTGAGCACAGAATTTTCCAGAAAATCAAAGCAATAGCCACAGAATGGAAAATTACTGAATAAAAGCACTATAGAAGACATGGAAGTATAAACACAGCATCTAATCCTTCCCTTTATTCCTCATTTAATCTTCCCTTAGGGTGAGCACCAGTAAATTCAGATAAAATCACGAGTCCTAAGTTTGTTAAAAGTTGAGTGTTTGATAAGTAAATACGGGTCCGCTGGAAGACAGAAGATGGTTTGTGATAGGCACGTGAGAGGTCATACTGTTTAATACTGTAATGCAGTTTGTGGTATCTGGGGATGAGCTTTCTCTTTTGGCAGCAGAGAATATTTTCCAAAATAGGCAGAAGCCAACAAATTCCACATTATGCAATGGGCAGTGTAGGAAACTGCCCAGGCTTAACAGAAGCTGATATGTGTGGCTTCATCAGGTGGCCCCATCACTGCTATTTGCTTCTCTTTTTCAGTAACTGGTTTGTTCTGGTAGCACATGGGTTTACAGGGCACAAAGCCATAGGTTTCTTGCTGCCTCCTGGGAACACGATAGCCTTTATAATGTTCAATTCCTTTGTTTCTAAACTGTTAGTTCATTTGCATTCTGATGGAAGATATGTTCCTGCAGGCAATTGAGAGAATGCTCTGTAAGTGCTGTGGTTTTGGCCTAGTGCACTGACAGTGCTGGCTCTGGCCAAGCTGCTCAACTGGGCATTTCTGGGACTGCAAAGCAGCCCCAGTGGCATATTAAAAGCAGTTCATGTCTTAAAAACAATACAAAAAGGAGTGGTGGGAGGAGGGATGTGTGTCCTCACTATGGAGCTGTAATGTAGCACCAACGTGGAGGATAAGACTCCAATTTCTTCTGAGCTCTTCTGGAAGAAGCCATGTGTGTATGTTGGACGGTGCTGGAAGAAGTGCTGGAACAAAAGGCGTTTGCGGGAGAATTTGGGATGCATCATAGCAAACCCAGAGCAGTACACCATGTGGTAATGACATTAAACCATCAGCAGCCTTCCTGGAGGCTGTTCCAGTGGTCTGTATATGCTGCCTGAAAGGAGCTTGAAGGCAGGCTGGTAGCAGTATGCATCTCATCTGCCCTTCTGCAGGTCCAGTTGGAAGGATGAGGTTCTATATGGGTTAATTGGTAGTGGTGTAGTTAAGAGGAATTTTGAGTTGTCCAAATTGAGCAAGCATGAGCAAAAGACACATTTGAGAAGTAGCCTAAGTGGTAGTTTGTTCTTGCTCTTACTTATGATCTCCTTTAAGATTTCTCACCACTGTTACTGCAAGGTGAAAGCTGGAAAGGAATGAGAAGAAAACAGAACTAAAAGCTAAGCACTGAACGCTGAATAGCGTGGCTGTGCTGTTTTCTATGCTTGCGTAACATAATCTGCAAGATGGGAAGTTGCTGTGTTCTTTGTGCTGTTTTTCAGTGTCACACTTTACATAACGTGATACATAACACATAATGCATCTATTATCCGTGTGCTGCAGTTTAAGGAAACTCCCATAGAGTCACAACTGTTCTTATGAGCTACAGGAATCCTCCTGCTTTTTGTTGTGTTGTTTGTTTTCTTTCCTGTTTAATACTTTCCCACAGATATGTTGAATTCTGTTAGGAAAATTTGTACCACTTTTGATTTATTTTTTTTTTTTTTGTCCCTCCTTTCCATTTTCAGAGGGGAAAAAAATAGCTGGGTCTACCAAGAATGCTTATTCCAGCTGGTTACTGATATTCAAAATCACCTCCTGTTCCCAGAAATGACACTTGCCGGGTCATCACACAGCATGAATTCTGTCTTTCTGCAAGGGTAAAATTGCTTGGTTCTCCCATAACGGAGATGACTTCTGTTTGATTATTCGTACTGTTACCAGGCTCATACGTATTTTCTGCAGGTTAAGGACACGTTCTGCAGAGCCCTAAACTGACAGATTTTTGTTGTTGTTGTCCAAGGACCAAGTGTTTGTAGCTGTATGTGGAGAAGGAAGTGAAAGAAGGGACAAAAAGCAATGTCAGCTGAAAATATTTGTTTTCAGTTAAACATCCAAAATTATATCAATATTAACTAATCTGTGTAATCTGACCATTTAAAATGATCAAGGTCATTATCTTTCTAAAGCAATTGATCAGGTGGTTAAAGCATTGTCTTGCTAAATGTGCTGGCAACTGCAGAATAATATCACAGTATGAAAGCGCAAATTAGTGGTTGGCACAACAAAACTGATTTGCAAATTGTGTAGCTCTGTTGAAAAGCTTTGTGAGGAATCTTCCCTTCCCCACCAGTTATGTGGAACATTTTTTCCAGTTTGCAGTGTGATTTACGTTCTTGATTTTTTTGGTATTTAAGGGACAGATGCCACGTGCTAAAAATCTGAGCAGAGAAATGTTGCTTTTGGAAGGGTCGCGTAGTTGAAATTGGAGAGTCACTGAACTAAAGGAGCACAGCAGACAGGGAAGGAAGAAAATTACTGAACCTTGGATTTGTTAGTGAGTTTCTACTCTGGAAAAAAAGCTGTCCCAGAAACTACTGCTCTGAACAGACTTCACAATGGAACCCAACAGCTTTAAATTGGCTTGCATGAAAAGCCTTGTATTTTAAGAAATATCTCTTATTCATATGCTAAATAAATGACTTAGCTGTTTAGTTGCTCAAAGTTGTACAGAGAAACGCTGAGAAATATAGCTACTGAACACTACTTCTTCGTGGGGATTTCAGCCCGAAGAAAAGAATTGTGATCTTAAAGCTAATCATACCAAGGCAGTGTCATCTTATGTTGTCTAAAGACAGCACTTAAAAGCAGTAGAAATTAGGGTGGGGGATAATTCACAAATGTCTGAGAATTCTCTGTTGAAATTGAAAGGTCAGGGTTACGTGTTTTGTACTTATGACCCAGATAAGAAAATGGCATACCATGTACAAACATCTGAAAAAGCTCTTTAATGAGTATGTAAACAGCAGGTTGTCAGTGATGTGTCTGAAGGTGCTCTGGGCAGGGCTTGGTGGAGGTATGGTTTTGCAATAACTCCTCTGACTGGGCCAGGGTTTCAATGGGCTTTCTGGGAATCTTGGTCTGGGTTCAGAAACCTTCACCTCTTGGGGACTGGCTGGCGCTGCACTGGATGTGTGTGGCCCAAGGATGAGCTTGGGGGTGAAGTGATAGAACTAGAACATAGAATAGAATTCCTTCCTCTGGAGTTTGAGCTGAACTGAGAGTTGGGCTTGGAGAACAGTCAGACTTCATAGAAGTTTTGGAATGATGAAAGTACTGAGTGTTTACTGACCCAAATAGCTTCTGAATGATAGAGTCTCTCTGACATTATTTGACACAAGTCAAATTATACTTCACTTTGCAAGCTTTGAATGCTTGAAAATGTCTGTGTCTTCATTGTCCCTGCTCCTCAGCATCCAAGGGGAATGCTCAACTCTGTGGCAGAAGAGACTTAAAGTGTTTTCCCACAGACAGAAACATCCTTGTGCATCAGATAAGACTCTCTATATTCACTTAAGTTTTTTATGGATTACTGAAATGGTAGGCATGCTTTAATTATGCTACAAATACTAATTTTTGGAAAAATGTTAAATTCTCATTTTAAGACTACTAAATATTGGTTTACTGTTGTTTTTTTCCCAAACCATTTTGACTTCACTATTAATTTAAGCAACCTAATCATTGATTACAGTGTTTTGGAATATAACTGACAAGTTTGAATAGTTCACAATAATTCACAATTCAAAGCCAGTAAAAACACTTGGATAAATACCATAATTAATTAAGGGGAGTATGCTTGCTGTAAAATATCCCTTAAAAGAGAAGTGCTACCTTTTATTAATTGTAAAGAAACAATTTTGATTTAGAAGAGGTGCTAGTGAATGGTGCTGCCCTTCATGGAGGCAGGTTTCAGGAACACTGTGAACATTTTCCTCTGCCCTAGGCTCCTGGGACCCCAGAGCTTCAGCAGCTGGGAGGTGTTGTTCCTGCACGTGCCTGTTTGAGAGGAGATGAGTAGGAAAAGTAACAACAGAAGGGATGCTATAGGCACTCGGTAGCACAACTACTGACCTCCTTTGCCTTTTTAAATTGAATGTTAGCAAAGCATTATTATTACTTGGCTTTATAATTACAAGAAGCAGCATGTGAAAAAGTAAAAGCCATGTAATCCCTGCAACCAAGCAGAAGATACTTATATCCTCCAACAAAGAAACAACTACACATAAATTGGTAGCCTGTTAGTTTTGTCAAATGTGATCTGCAGCACAAATTGGAATAGAACTCTCACGGATTAGCAATCCTGTTGCCATAGAAACTTATTCTGAATTTAGACCTGAAACTGACAAAAGAACACAGCCCATGATATTTTGTTAGCCCTAAGCCTTTGTTTGTGTATGGTAGCTGTTCATGATGAATATATGATGTGATTTCTTTCATTGCCAGTCTAACTTTCATTAACATTGGAAATGGGTTATTTATGGTTAATAATTATACTCATGTTCAAACTGCTCAGGATTACTCTATTCAAAAGCCTGATGATGCAGGTATGGTGTGGGGAACAACAGGCTGCCATTATGTTGTTACCCTTTGCATTCAAATGGCCTTGGCAGTCACTGGACAACTTCAAGGATGCACGTATACCTAGCAGTTATACTTCTACATGTATTATTTACTCTTTAAAAGCTATGTATAACTGAATTCACCAGCTCCACAACTCAGCATAGAGTGACCTTCTTTGCTGTGAAAAATAGCTGATTCAGCAGTGGGTACTAGCATGTGGACCTTCCATTTTGAGGACAGAGTTTTATATCTTGGTGTTTTCTCACTGCTGTTACCTCTGTTTGTTCAGCTCCGTGCTGTGCAAATCAGACATCTACAGCTTTCTGGAGAGACAGCTGTTAATGTATGCGGAGAGAGGTGTTACTGTAGCACATTTATACCTGTATGCTGGGTCCTGGCTGAGGGGATAGAAGCCTTGTCTGCTACTGCTGTGTGGGGTGCTCTCTGTGGCCGGCTCTATTGTCAGAGCTTTTAATCCAATAAGTCTTGTACTAATGCCACTTGACATTTAGATGTTTTATAACCTAGTAGTTCAAAAATAATGATGTTCTGCAAGAGTGACTATCAAATCCTTACTCAACTGAAAGAGGAGAGGTGTAAGACAGGAGTTTTGATTCAAACCATAAATGGGCTTGCAAGTCAAGCAACAAACAACCTTAGTCATAAAGATGCTTTATTCAAAGTCTGAACAAATTTGCTATTTTAAGTTTTTTTTTTTTTTTTTTTTTCCTGGAGAAAATGAACATGTGACCTGAGAAGAGACAGCAAAATCTTTGAACAGTGACTAATCCAGACAGCATTTAAGTCCCTCTATTAGATTAAGAGAAAAGCCATTGTTACTGACCTATTGGCTTGTTTATACTTGAAGTCTTTGGATACCCAGACATCTGGATGAGGCATCCTTGGATTAATGAAGTCCCTGTGTAGCAATAGTTAATTGAATCTCTCTTTAACCTTTAGTCTGATGTCTAGCACATACCCCTGTGTGCTGAGCACTTTGTGCTTGACCAAACTGTAATACAGTTTTGAACTCATTACTATTAATCAATGCAGAAGCATATTTGAAACTATACTGCCTCCTGTACTGTTTCTTCAAACTAAGCTTGAATCTTCAAATTTAATCATTTTATGTCTTGTAAGAGCTAGCCCCTTGATGCTATTTTCAATCTGTTCTTTTTCTAGGAGTGTTATTTAGACTTTAACTATTTGTAAGGTCTCTGTGATGTGCCTTTTGGCTGTTTTTTACCAGTTACAGGAAACTAAGATTGGAGTATTATAACAGCATAACTGGTGCATGTGGTCCTGGGCAGTATGCCAAAATAAAGAAGGGACTGTGGGCAGGGAGAAGTAGGAATAGCTGGAACGAAAAAGGTCAAGTTCTCAGAGTAAGTGGCCACAACTTGGCATAGCTTTGGAAACTCCATCTGTTTGTGCTAGTGAAATATTTGGCATGAAGTCATTGCCAGTTCTTTTCGGTCTAGAATTTTGTTTTGTAGCCCTTCAGGTTATCATGTGGGACTCCCTGTCTTGACTCCATGAGTTCTATTTCCTTTGTTTCTCTAAGGTTGATGGATTAAGAGTTGGCAGGCCAGGTCAGAAGATTTGAAAGATAGTTTGCTTGTTTAAAGGCAGTCAAATCCTAGAGACTGGTGTTCAGAAGATGAGATTTTAGTGTACGTGGTACCTTAACTAGGATTGTGGGTGTGTTTGTTGCTCAGATTAGCTCAGCTATCATAGTCACTGATCTAGTTCAGAAATCTCAGCCTAAGATGTCCTCTTCTAGGCATTCCCTGAGCAGACATCTGTGAGATTAGGACTATTTTTATGATAAATGCAAAATATTAGATTATAAAGAGACTCCTGGCACTTCACCTGTGTGGGAGCTGTGAGAACAAACTGAATATAGCAAAAGCCTTGAATAATGAATGTAAAAAAAAAAAAATTTTTTTTTAAATCAGCAATAATAATAAACCATTAAACATGCAATTAATGGACATGGTAAAAAGAGATATTGTTCTGTTATGAGACTGTAGCTCCATATTGGGCACGAACCTAGAAAAAAGAAGTGGATTCTACAATAGGAATAATTGATGCAACTGAGTCTTTGTCTCTTCATGGTGCCACGCAGAAGACCTGCAGTTTGTAGGAGAGGAACACTGACTTTTTACTGTATGAAATATTTGTGACAGATACAGATATTCTTTTAGGCTATTGCATCCTATTCATTTCATGGATCTGATAATCACAGTAGTTGCTGTGGGTATTATGCATCCAGTGCTATTGAATCCAGCAAGCCTGGGCTAGTTTCTGTTGAGACAGTTCTGCTGTGTTAACAGGAGGCAAAGACTTAGAGCCTTTTATTTGTCTGCAGTTGGTTTTCTCTTTTTATTTTTTTCTTCCCTGATCTGTTCAGATGACAACCTCACTAGTTACTATGCTACAGAAAGGAGTATAATTTTGTAGTGCCTAGAAGGCAGAGTACTGTTTCTAGCCTTGAATCTAAAGAATTCTTTTTGGGGGGGTGATGGGGACTTACATAACAGTGGAAACAAATCTAATTGGAGTGACGTTTCACTAAATTATGAACTAGACCAATAGAAAACTGCAGAAAAAGAATGGAAGAAAAAGTAAACAAACCTGGTAATGTGGAAATCATTTTTTGCTGTCTTCCTCTTTTCACAAAATGTAAAAGGCTGGATCCCCAGTTGCTGTTAGGCATCCCTGTACTGGGGTCAAAAGAGCTGTCACAGTTACCAGCTTACAGCCTGACACAGCTTGGCTTTATTGGATATAAACATGTGCTCTGCAGAAATAAGAATGTGCCTCAATTTCTTTTCTGCAGGAATAAAGGATGGCACACAAAAAAACAAACCAACCAGCAAAGCAAACAAAACCTTTGAATCTTACTTAGTGACCTTACTATGTATTAGTATTTAACTGTGCAATTTTTTACTTACAAGAATATTCCTGGGAAGAGAAGACTGAAATCTCTGTAAACTGTTTGCATAAGTATTCTCAGCATGGTTCAAGTCATGTATTGGGTACTGTATAGGTTAAGAGAATGGACATTAAGTTGTTGGTGACTTAATTGGCTCCCTCAAAATTGTGAATTAAGTCATGCTATCAGGAGTTCAAATAGTGAAAAAAGAGTTCACTTCTAAATTCAGTCTACTTTTTATAAACAGAAATTCTAATAAGTTCATCAAATAGTTCTGTTGTCATAAGCAATCTCCTTATGTACGTCTTCAAGCATGTTTTGCAAAATTAATTAGAACCATCACTTTGTAGCTGAGCACGCTCAAAAATCTGAACCACAACAGCTTTTGCAAATACATTCATACTCCATATCCTTCTTGATGCAGTTAATAACTTTTCAGAAACAGTTTCACTGAATTAATCAATTATAGAATAAGTACAGTGTCACGCAGAGAGTTTGGTAAGATATTGTTGTAGATGTGTTGATCAGTTCTGTTCTGCTAAGTGATGCAAGCATAAGGCGATGTGGGTTTGCTAATTGGATCTCCCTACACTTGCTATCTGCTACAAAATCTTTTTGGGCTGTCCATACTCTTTGCATAAAGAGTAGCAGTAGCATTACTAACCTGCTAGTACTTTGTCATCTCCCATTGCTTCCCGACTTTAAGAATTGAGCTTACATTTTACAGAACTAAATCTGAAGGAGAATGGACCTCTGACTTTACCTGGTCATAAAATGTCTGTGCCCAAGAATGATGCAAAGCTCTGAGAACAGTCTTTACCTGCTTCATTGGGGTTCCCAGAATCTGACTTGCTCACACCTTTTTTGCAGACACGAAAAAACCTAAGGAGATGACCATGTTGTCCTCAACTGGAGGCATGAAAATTATTTCACAAGAGAGCCCGTGAGAAATCAGTCACTTCTGGGGGCAAGTAGGACTAAATTTTGCCAGATTAAAAGCATACTGGAGACTAAAAAGACCAGGTGCCACCTAATCTGCACCAAGTGGCAGTCACAGAACACTTTTACAGTTACGTTGCTGCCTTCTCCATTGTCTGCACCATGTGGATCCGGCTCTGCCTGTAGCTGTGCAGTGTTGTCCTTGTTTGATCCTGTGCAAGTGTGGGCAGCTGCTTAAGATGATCCAAATGTTGCCTAGTAACGCTGATGCACAAAATAACTATCTGAATATTCTCTATGGGGATTGCTTCCTTAAGGCTTGCTAGACTCAGGGAGCACTTAAAATGTATGTTTTAAAAACGTGTGACAACATCGGTATGCTTACCCACACCTCAACTTCTGATGTGAGCTAACTAGGATTCTGGTAACGTCAAGATTGGCCTTGTTATCTACGATCTGCTGCTCAGGTGGGTTCAGCAGTGACACTCACTGCATCGTTATCTGTGTAAGGGTAAAGCAGCGTCTGTTTCTCATGTTGCCCTTTATTTGCAGGATATGTTTGATCACTGCTTTTGATGGTGTATGTTCAATTGTGCAGCACACTGGATGATTTCAGGAGGAAAAAAAAATGTTTCAAGTGGCAATTCCTTTGCCCACTAACTTGAAACATTGTAAAAATGACTCAAGTAAAATCTGATAAAGCACCTGAGATCATCTGGCTGCTTTGTGCTGGCAAGCTGTGATAATCGTCGCATAGCACAGAACTGCATCTCAGGAACAAAATTGTATTAAACATTTTGCCCTCTATGAGTTACTGAGACCTGGCAGCTGATATGATTTTGTGTTAAACTGCACTTAAAATAAAGCTTATAAGCTGACTGTGGTGATTAACTTAATTTAAAAAAGAAAGAACATGCAAGCCAATGGGAAAATCTCCTCCTGGTGAAATGAAGATGTAACTGAGGATTGAAAAACTTAAGGAGAAAGTTTGAAAGGCAAGTGATGGCTAGACAAGGTCACTGTATTTAAAAGAAACAAAGTCACACAACCGCAATTTATGCATGCGGATACACAGTCAGTTGTGTTTTCCAATCCAGTGCTGTTATCAGACACCAGCTTGGTCCTGTCAGCAGCCAGGCCTCATCCTGCAGGGGAATTCTCAAGGTGGAGCCTCTGAAATAGGCCAGAACCTGCCTTCTGTCTAGTTCATGCAGTCAAATTTACTTCTAGATGAGAGGGAGAGAGAGGGCGGGGAAAAACAAGTTGCTCTTCAGCTATATGTTGGGGATCCTAGTAAGTGCTCTTCAGAAACTAAGGGAACTGAATACAGTTCTCTAAGCAAGCCTGAGAATTTCTACAGTAAATACAGATTTGGTGCACTTTGAGAAATAAAATATGCTTAGGGTTCATTATTTTAGCTGAAGTTGGCAGAGTTAAAGATCTCACGAAGGCAGTGCAGTCTAGATATCGTGGAAAGATACCGGTTGCAAGCAGGAGTCAGCACATTTAAACCGGAAATGATCTGTAAACTATAAAATACTGTGAGTAAATGAACAATTGTGAAATGTGAAAGAAGCAAGCTATATGTGGTCTAATGCCTTTATATCAAAACAAGCTCTCCCTCTGAAGTCCTCAGTTGGCTGAGTTGTGTCTTTCTCCTCTTGAGCTGAGCATACATGGTTTTCTTGCTTCACAGCCACAGGGCATGTCCCCTGGCAGGTGCTGTTGTCTGAAGGGTTAAGGGAAGGTGGCTCTGAGAGGCTGAGTACTCCATCAGGGCTGGCTCAAGGCAGCAGTAGGTGGTTCTTTGCTGAACTTGATGCTAGCCATGGGAAACTGCACATTAGTGTTCTCATTCAGCTTTGTGGTTTGTCTCTTGCTCTGTAGCCTGCTTCCTACAGATACAGATGCTCTGTAATTGGAGGAGTAGGAATTAAGTACCCCTTTTTGAGACTGCCTAGTGCTTTTGTGTGATTTATCTGTGCACTGGGAATCTTGGCCTCCAGCTACCAATAAAGGTTTGCATCCAAAACTCAGAGCAGGGTGTTCAGCATCACAAAGCAAGGAATGCTGTGAGTTGTGTGCTGGGGAAGCTGGCTAGGCAAGGCAGCTCAGGTTGCTTGGAGGTTGTTTGCATTCTGGAGTGGAAGTGGTTTGTTACACAGATAGGTTTCCTCTTCCTGGCTCTGATGGGATCAGACTGGACTCTGATAAGGATGCCAGAGCTTACTTTTAGCCCTCTCAGGTTGTGGGTTCTGGCTCTGACCCTCCCTCAGGCCCTTTGGACAAGTTCAGCCTATTAGTGCAGATTATATTTAAGGTAACAGGCTTTGCCTGCTGTCACTGTTTTCCTTGCCACATAAAGCAGTCCTGCAGTCAGCACAAATCCCTTTTCGTCATGCTTTCTTTGAAACAAGATTACCTTTGTTTCACTTCAGGGTGAAGAACCTGACCCTTTTAAATACCTGATAGTAACACCGACTTTCCCTTATTAGTACTTTCAGCATCTTCGGTGCTGGGTGTCGTTTTCCAAATGGTGTGCAAGTGGATTTACTAATGTTCCAAAGATTATACATTTCCTTGAGGAGCTATTTTCAGCCCAGAACAGAGTGCTGTTTTCATTTGCTAGTGGGTCTCTTTATTTCTTTGCCAAAATTCCTGCATGTTTTGTTTCTTATTTATTTTTCTAATGCTGGTTTCCTCCCATTAATCATGCTAAATCTATACAAAAGTGATTTTCCCTTATTAGAAGATACGTCTTACAGGGCATGAACCTTATGTTACTTCCCAAATACATTAATATATAGCCAAATTAAGAGATTACAAGCAGCAAAATACTTGCTTAGATCACTTACTATTTCTGTCTGTAGCAAATTAGTATCTACAAGGTTAACCCTAGAGACTGATTCTGGCAGTGCAAAATATCACAAGCAGTGATATTTGACTGATACAGTGCAAAAATCACAAGCAGTCTCAACGTAAGCTGGTTTGTAATACCTCAGTATCTGAGCCCTGAAGGACCCTTCCCTAGAGGACAACTCAACACCTGACTATGAATTACAAAAGACAGAAGGAAGCAAGGTAGATTTATCTGTCTCCATCTTACCAAGCGTAAAATGAGCTGACGACTCCTGATTTTTCAGGACCTGGCCTGGGAATGATGATTGGGATTTTTTTAGCATTAGGTGGCTGAAATAAATACAGCAGTCCCTGCAGCAGAAATATGTGTCAGCTACAATTAAGCATCATCTGTATGTGTATGGGGAAAGAGTTGGACTGAAATGGGTGATATCAGAGCAAGTTCCTCCCACACTGCATCTCCTGAGTGAGCATGAGGGTAAGCTGTGCTGCACTGTAGTGGGCTTTGCGTCTTTTCTGTTTCTGAAGACCTAAACAGTGCTCAGAAAACAAGTGAGAGCCCAACAGGAGGGGGTTGTGTGGCAAGTCTCTGGCCTTCTTATTGTGTCCTTTGAGTCTGTGCCAGTCTGCAGGTTTGGGGGCAGTGGTGCCTTGGTAGGATAGTCCCTGAAATGTTAGGAACCAGCACAGGTGGGAGAGACCACATTGCATTTTTTGGTTATTACTCAGTTATCTGTTTGAGGTTCATGCAAGTAATCTTGTAATGTAACCTAAAACTAGGTTGCTTTTAAAATGTATCTCTTTATCCTGGAAGAGCAGGTAAGTGGGGAGGGGAAGGATAACTTTCATTCCCTGCATAAAGCTCCAGCACTACTTTGGATTGTGCCTGCTGAGTACTGTGCGTAGCAATCAAGCATGCTCACTCAACCTTTCAGGAGCAGGGAGTTCACACTTTCAGCCAATTTAGCCAGGAGGAACCTGTCTGCCAAGTGGAGTCACCTCCCTTCTTGGTAGTGTTTACGAAAATGTTGTTTAAATGGGGAAAAACAAGGGAAGAGCAAGCATTCCTCAACCCACCCAGCGCTTCTCTGCTGCACAGCCGCGCCTGCTGCGTGGGCTCCCTCACGTGACAAGGTGGTACTTCTGGGAGCTGTTATTTTAAAATATTGGCAGCACATCCTTGGGTGGGACTGCTCCATCTCGTATCTTCTTACATTCTCCTACCAGCTACTTTCCCTATTTTATACATCTACTTGTTCTGGCTATATGACCTACAGCAACATAATTCCTGCTTGTCCTCTGGGTGACTTTTCCATGTGCTCTTGTGTGGGTAGGGTGCCAAAGGCCATCACCAAATTTGACTCCTTTGCATCTCTGGTAGCCATTCTTACTCTGATGAAACAGTTAGTCATCTTCTATCAGCAGAGATGACTTTCCACACTGCAGCAATCCACCTGCGTAGACCAGAGAGTGTCTGTGCTCAGGAGTGTATGGAGGCAATGTTACCCCAAATGCAGATTGTTTGTGTGAGGCATGATACTTGTCCCAGTGTGCTCTTGCTCACCAGAGCTCACCGTGCCAAGCACCTCAGTCTGATTCAGGTTTTTGCCATATATTTTGCATCAGCTTACAGCGCACAATGCTTGCGCACAGGGAGGAGCAGTGGCAGAGTTGCAATAAGGCACATGTAAGCTTTCACATCGTGTTTTTTCACTGTCTTGTTGTTTTGAATAGTAGCTAATGATATTTGCAAAGCTTCTTGCTGTTACGCACGGTCGTTCTGTTCCAGTGAGGGACACCCTCTGGTTCTTGCTGGGTGTTCAGAAACAATGGATCAGGCACAAAAATGTTTTGAGTTAGCAGCTGTTTCTGTTGGCTGACCTGCTCCTGATAACATCTCCTCCTGCCGTGTACAAAGAGCGCTTGAGCTAAGGGCTCTAATATCTTGCATGGTCAAGGTTTTGCTTTAGGGGTGTAGTGGTTTATTTTTGTAAGGAACTGAGGAGTGGTCACTTAGCATTGAACTCTCCTATCCTGTTTATCATCTCCAAGCCCAACCCTTCACCCAAAATGGATTTTCAAGATGTAGCACTGTGCTTAACTAACTACAAGATAAGATTTGACAATCAGTTTTCTGCCTTTGGAAAAACATTAGCTGACATAGGAGTTTGCAAATGGAAATCACTTGGGAATAAACTACTTTGGCTAATTCACACCTCAAATAATACCATGGGCTAGTGGAGTTCCCTTAATAGTGGATTTGTCCTTTTTTCCCCCATGCATTGCCTTATATTTGCTGGCATGGGACTGCTGCAGCCAGGGAGGAACTGATTAAGTCAAAGAAGACACCTTAGCTGAAAGCATTTTTTCAAAAGAAAATAAAATGCTTGAATTTTCTTGTTTTTATGTCTCTTGCCCATGTTTTGTTTGTGCTCTTGGCAGAATCCTTCACTTTTTTTTTTTTTTTTTTTTTTTTTTTTTTTTTGTAGTGCTGGTAATGTGCAAGAGGAACGTAGAGAGAAAATTACTACTTATGAGTCCTGTCAGCTAGACTGATGGGTACCAGCAACCCTAATTTGTAGCCACGTAGTTCAGAATAATCTAATTTAGCTGACTGAGAACTATAATTTTGCTAGAATCCCAGCTGTGTGCTCCGGGAGCAAAACTCCAGGCTGGACCAGAAACTCTGCTGTACTTAATGTCTTGTTCTTATAGTTCCTTGAATGAATGCTGATAAGGAAGGCTGCAATAGCCCAGGTGCCTAGTTCTATTGATTTTCAATAGGGTTGAGTGCCCTTCTCCTAGGGCTTTCCCAAAAATTAGATCTAAGTCAAGAGAACTAAGTAAACTCAAGTTGAGCAAAGCCTCACAGCATAACCTGGCTAAGGGAGGAAGTTGAATACTCACAGAGGAGTAACGGGCAGAAGATAAGGAGGACACAGTGTAGATGCTGCAACGTGTTCCCTATTACCATAAAAGCATATCTGAAAATATTACCAAAATTCCCAGCCTATTGCTTTCAATAATCAATAAAAATAGGGCAACCCTTTTTATTTGGAGTCATTGTTATCCAGTTTAAACTAACAGCGCTCCTCTTTGTACAGGTATATCTGAAAATGTTCAGCTACAATGTTCAAAATGGATCCTCAAATTATAAAAAAAAAAAACATACAAATTTTAATGAAGTTCTGCTACCCATCTGCAGGTGTTGTTGGCATATGCATTTGAAGCTGAAGTAGTCAAGCATCATGCTCTGTGCCAGCCACTGTGTGTCTGTGAGTAGATGTTATCTAGTGCGATTCTGAATTAATTGGAAACACCAGCACCCTGGAAGACCTGTATCTCATGAGGCTATTAAACGTAATTAAATGCTGAATGCAGGCATAGGGCTGAGAAGAAACCTAGAATTGCAGGGAACATAGTGGTTCCCAGCTTTGCAGCTAACTGTGCTGAAGTTGTCCCAGGAAAAAATGTATCTGAGCATCTTTCTCTGAGAATTCAACAGAGGTTTGCTAACCCATTATTCCCAAAGCTGGGAACAGAGGAGCTGATGCTGTCCTTGCTAGCTTTCCCAGCTGTGTTTCCTGCTGAAGGAGATGAGGAAGAAAGAAGGATACAGGAAGATTCCCTTTCGAGGGAGAAGTTTCAGGTTGAGTGGACTTTTAAATCTGCTGAGAGCTGAGTGTTGGATATCAGGCAGCTGTAGTAGCTTCAGAAATGGGTCTTTCAAAGAAGGTATAGAAAGCTGTTTTTTGGGAAGTGGTGCTAGAATACTTTTATGGATGTTCCTCTTCTGTGGATTTCAACACGTAGTCCTTGTGCATCCCATTAGGACTTATGTATGTGGCTTTCAGTTGACTATAATTAGCACAGTTAATCTATAAAGGTTTCAGGGCCTTGTAAGCAGTACCATCTCTGACAGTAATGCTCTGCTGTCCTCAAAAAAAGGATTTGTCCTTCTGACTGCGTGTATAGCATGAAACTATATCTTTTTCTCAAGCTTCCTATGGAAACGGACTGTTTTAGTTAAATAACTTAATGTATTGCCTTTGCCTCCTCATATCTTCTGTGTCCATCTCATTCCTAACAGTGTTGTTGGCAGCTAACCGTGTGTACCACTTAGGTAATTCACCTTAGACTCTCCTTCCATCAGTCCCAGTGTTCTCTTTAACAAAAACAAATAACGTTGACTGAGTATCTTCACTAAGAATTGGAGAGGTTACTGTCCGAAACAAAATGCTGAAACGGTTTCTTCAAGTGGTCCTTCTGTTTTGTTGAATATGAGGAGCCCCAGCAGTACCTCTACGTTCCTACTCTTTGGGTACAGATTTTTTGGGTTTAGGAATGTTTAGCAGTTGCTTGATAGTAAGATGAGTAAACTGAAATGATAATAGAGAGTTTGTCTGTATCACAAAACATTTGCAGATTCCTGAAGAGTGGTCAGAATGACAGAATTAGCATGGGGTAACTGTTGTAATTTTGTCGTGTTTTGAACAATGAGCATTTTACAGAGTCTTTGAATATAAACCATGTGGATTAGAATCTTTATCAACACATTTCTCTTCCTTTTAATAAAATAATATACTGTGGCATCTATCCCAGCCAGAAATGCAGTAGTTCCCTCCCCTGCTGGAGGTGATCTTGTTCCATGAACAGTATTTTTACTTAAGCATAGAAAATTCCTTCATGTTTCCTGATTGTTTGCTTGGAAAGCAGTCGTAAAACCACAGCGCGAGCCATGTAATTACTGTGGTAGTAAACAGCAATATGATGCCCACGCATTTTCTAGGATTTAATTCCTGTAAGCTTCTGATATGAAAGCTTTGTGATGCAGATCAACACATGCTAAAGCAGAGGTTTCCAAACAGGCTTAATGCTCTGACAGCACGCACACCCATGGGAAGCCCACAGTCCAAGGAGTCCTGACAGCTGTACCAGGACTTGCTGGGAATTGTGCTGGGCAGTATTTCTGGTGACTTCATTGGGGTGATGCTGTGCTGGGCCTGGTCACACTCCAGGGTCTTCAGGACAATAAGTGTCATCCTACCTCTTGTTCTGTGAACTGCAAGAGAAATGAGTGTGGGGCAAAGGAACCTGCCCAAAGCCAGGCTGCTGGTGTGTAACAACAGGGAGCTACAATACATGATGGTGGGAGGACTGCAGTGAATCACATCTCCTCCTGGCTTATCTCTGAGATCCTTCATTACTGGGAGGCAGAAGGGAGCAAGTGGGTGTGGGTAATGGCAAGAGTGTGAGTCAGACAGAACAGGAAAAAAAAAAAAAAAAAAAAAAAAAAAGAGGGGGAATACAGGAGACACACCACAAGAAAGGTTATGTAAGACTTTGCCTGCACTTAATTTTTTGAATCCTGATCATACAGATACACCTCGAGTAGGCTGTCATTTTGGGGCCTCCCCAATGCTCAGAGAACAGCTGATAATTAACATTCAGAATATGTCCACAGGGCATTGTGAAAGTCTCTTACCGCTGATAACTTAGGGTTGGGGATATTCTTGTGTTTCTACAGGGTCTAGCCCTGTATGTGTTCCAGTGTGATATGTTTGGCCTCATCTCAAGGCAAAAAATAGCATCCAGCCTTCAAAATAACTGGGATTGTGTGTTTCTTATTGCTTTGTAAGTTGTTGTATATAACTTATGCATGCCATAGTGAGTAATGAATAACAGCTGGATTATCCACTGGATGGTATATTAGTAACAACACTGGTCATGGTATGACAAAAATGTGTGAATTTCCTGTGTTACCAATGTAGCCTTAAGAATTAGAATTATTAGGGATTATTTAGGTTGTTATTAGCTATTATTTAGGTTATCGTGTGCTGCTTTTTCTGTTTTTAGTGGTAGATTAAATAGAAAAATGAGCAGGATTATGATGTTTCCACTGTTGGAATCTATGGAAATAACCTTTTCAGTTTAGTTTCATCCTTTCATCATTGGTTATAATGTCATTAACCTATCAATTAGCCTTTTCTTAGTTCATCGAGACAAAACCTGGAAAGGAATCCCAGGCAAAGGGATGACACTGTACTATAGAATGATACACTCTCTTTTGTCCACTAGTCAGAATTTTAAAAATATGACTATGCATAATCTGACACAAAAGCACACGCTATCTTACTTCAACATATGATTCTAACAGAGAATGCATGAATATTGCCCAACAGATATTTTAGTTCACTGAATCTTTCAATTGGAACCTATATCAGGGACCTAAAGGCCCCTGACTGAAGAATGATCTTGGGAAGGAACAAAGTATTCTGATAGTTTTAAGGATATTCGTGGCTGTTTTTTTAGAGAGAGATTACCTTAGTACTTTCTTATTTTGCAAGCAGGTGTTCCACTTGGGCTCTGCATCATGCACTGGCCACGTGAATGCAGTGTACAAATGGAAAAAACTCTGCACACCCTGAGAAGAGTAAAAGCAGGAGAGAATCTGTGATGGGTGAGAGAGGAAATGTGCACCTTGAAGCAGGAGACGCCCTGCTGGCACTGCCTATCGCATCCACCACCAGCATGTTCCTTCTGTCTGTCCTCTGTCGACTTGCCATTTCTCAGGCTAATAGTGCACTTGCTTAGGGAGTTTCTGCTTCGTGCTTACACTTGTCTAAAATGGATGTCTGTCTGTGTGTGTGAGTGTATGTTGACTAAAACTCTAACCCTCTGTGTTGCTCTGAATGCATGGTTTACTTGCCTTTGCTCCTGAGCCATCCTGTTTCCCAGATCCAAACATACCCCACAACAGCACTGCTCATCCAGGTTGCAGGAACAAAGGGATTGGGATTGGTTGGACAAATTGTTCTTGGATGGGGTCTCAATGGATGGCTTTGCAACAGCTTAAAAATGATGTGCTACATTGTGATGACTATTGTAATGCTTTTGCTGTTACTTCCTTGTATTTTACAGTGTGTGCAAAAAATGTTTGACAGTGCTAAAAAGAAAATATTCATAGTGCAACAGAAAAGGGGAGGAGTGGGTAATGGCAAGAGTGTGAGCCAGACAGAGCTACTAGCTAAGCAGGAATTTGACCAGAAGCCTCGGATGTAGGCTGTGTAAAGATGAGCTGACAAGGTCAAGATAACCATGTTTGAGGACTGAAAAGAAACAGGACACTGTAACAGAAGGCGATAGGGAACTGCTTATTTAGATGACCAGGAGGGTCTTGTATTGTTATGATGTTTAACCTTAAGGAATATAACCTTCACCCAATCAGATCTTAACACATGTTGCCTTTCTGTGTATAAAAGATTTGAGTTGTTACTTAATAAACGAACATTAGCTTGCGTCAAGCTGGGTTCCCGTCCCTTCATTGCAACAAGTGGGATTGCTACAAAACACTTAATGCCCCATTGTCCAAAACAGAGAGCTTAAACAGAATGAGACAGTGTTTGACTGATAAAGCTGCAGAGGTGCGTAGAAACAAGCTCCCAGCACAAACCATTTGAAAGAAGCAGCTTATTATTGCTGAAAGCTTTTTTTTTTGGCTGTATCAGTGTTAGCGAAACAGAAAGCCATTTTCCTCTTTCAAAACAACCTAGCTAGGACTCTGGGTGTTTTTACCATCATGGTATAAAGCCTGATTTTGATATCAGTATTGCTTAGGACTGCAAGGGAAAGACTGTCCTTGGGTGAACTCTTATCTCCATTAAGCAGATCCAGAGTTGTCCCTTCTGGGGAAAGCCACTCACTGCAGCCTCCTGAGACATGCTGCAGGAAGAAGAGATTTGATCTCTGGAACTCCCATAAAAAAAAACTTGGCTGACACTTCTTTGTCAATGCTAGCAGTCTCACGCTGCAGTGATTTACTGTGTTGAAGACTTCCAATGAATTTAAGCTGAGATTAGATATGCTCATTGGCAAAATTATAGAAGGTGTAGCAGCAAAGTTTATGCCATCTATGCAACTTCAGCTGTAATGACAGTCATAGCTCATGTGCGGACACGTTCCCAGAGGATCGATAAATAGCACAGATGTTAATTGGCTAGAGCTGACCTGCATTTCCTTTTGTCTGGAAGACTGTGGGTTATGAAGCTTCTGCCTAAGAGAAAGTCTCTGTGGGAGTTGTGTTGGCTGGAGCACTAGCACCTAGAAACCCCTTGCAAGAAGCTCTCACTAAAGGGAAGCCCTGCATTTGCCAGACCAGTATGGACTACTCTGACCTTCACTGTACACCCACTTCAGAAGCTGAGGCTGCAGCACCTCAGTGATGGTGTTTCTTTCCTCTGCCAGTGCTCATTTAAATACTGCTTTCAGTTTGTGAAACTTGCAGAAAATGGGAACAAATGCACGCTTGCAAAGTGCAACCAGCAGTTGGAGAACAAACTTTCTGTATTGGGTGCTGTGCTAAGTATGGCTGAGCAGGGAGCAAAAAGATTGGTACTTGGTCTGCTCTTTATTGACATTATTTTAAAAGGTTTGTGCTTATTCTGAAAAGCCACATTTGAGATATGACAGTGAAGAAATTTACTTTTCAATCTGTAAAGTTCAGTCTTTAGGTGGTGTTTGGAATATAAAAGCATGTGCTTAATGATCCCCTTCCCTTGAAACAAGACTTTAAGATATTTATCTTTCCCATTCCTGTTATATTTAAGAGATTTACAGTCATTATATAGGAAAGATCTGAGAGAAAACAGGGTGTGCATGTGGAGGGGGGGGGAGGGTATGTTTCTTCTTGAAACAGAAGAATCTCTGGGGAGAGGACTGTGTGAGATCTGCCTCTATCTGGAGGGATGAGAGGAAGGAAGAAAAAGCTCCTGCCCCAATATTACAAAGGAGGAGTAAATCTTACCAGCATGATGCAAAGGGGGAAGCTGAGTCAGAAAAGGCCTTTTCCTTTGTCACCAAAAAGGCAGTGGCAGTTTGACTTCATTTCCCCGTTCCATGGTACCTACACTGAGCCCATCCTTGGTTTGTTTTAAATCTCTCTTGTTACACAACCAGGGAGGCCAAATTGTTGAGATCATTCCTCTTTAACAGGGAAACCAAGAAAATTAACGAGGGAAACTGCTGGCACCACTGATGCTGGAGTTGAGTGGGGTGGGGGGAGATAACTTTTGGACAAATCCTTACCCCTGAGGTATTAAAATTGGTATCTGTATAAATTCAAGAGCTGTTTTCAAAAATTCTACATAATGAGGACACTTAACACTTGCAAGGAAAGTCGCAAAGGCTCAAGAAAATTCACATTAGCCACCTGCGATCACAGATACTTAATTTTTACTCTTTGCACTTGCTGCTGTTCTTTTTCTTTTTTTTTTTTTTTTTCTCCTTACCCAGCACAGCTGTACTCTTAGCTTCCTTGCTATTGCATTCCTAATGCTATGTGAATAATGCTATGGGATGTTTCTCCCTTGCCATATTTAATTTATTTGATGGTTATGTTATTGAGATATGTGATTTGTATATTCAGAGCGTCAGTTTTAGCTAAGCATTTATGTTTTTAATACTTTGTGTGAGGCTGTGTTACAACTTGCACCGGCACTGGTTTTTGGAAACTGTGGCTATCAAATTAGTCTGATATGCAACAGCAGAAAAAAGAACTCACTAGTGTAATGCTTTTTGCAAAATAAAACTATAATTGTATTTGACTATTATTTGCACTCTACCTGCATATGCTGGGCTGTAGCTCATGCTCACGAACACTTGCAAGGTTTGAGGGTCATGATCGGAGGTGAGGAAATACTGGTTATAGCTCTGCTGTCCGCTGGCTGACCTTGGGCAGGTTTCACCTGTCTCTTCAAGGGCTTCCTCATTTGTCAACAGGAATAATTAATAGACTCTTAGATTACCTGGGATTACATGAAGTAATTTAAAATTAGAATGCTGTAGGAACTTCTGAGTCTTGAGACTCAAAACTAAGTACCCCTGCGTTTATATTTGGATAACAGGAATCTACAGCGCTGTCAGCTTCTGAAAGAGGTACATCTGATAACAGCATAAAGAAAAGCCTATGTGTGATAGATCACTCACACCTCGTGTTTGACCCTGCACTGTGTGAAACCTATTTCATACTTCTTCTAAAGCAGAAAGTCTGTTTGTTGCTGTAGAAAAAGAAAAGCCACCCCTCTGTGCTGAGTGCTTCATAGGTGCCTGGATGCAGCAGAGAGAGTGTGTACAAAATGTTTCTCATTTTTATGGGAATGATAATCACATAGGGTAAAAAGCAAGGCTATTTCATTTAGGAGAGTTTGCAGGTAGAGATAAAATAATTTCTGTAACAGTAAAGGGAGTTTGATTACATAGAGAAAATATGTGAAGAAGTAATTTAAGGAAGCCAGGCAGTGAAGGAGAGCAAACATAACTTTTTGGTACAGAAGGAAACTAGGAAAAAGAAAGGGGAAATAAAACAGAATGAATATGACATTTGTACAGAATCAATTAAGACCATATAAGTTCTCAACAATTATATGCCTGTTTCTGCATAAGGAGGAAAAGGTGAGCATTCACTGGTAGGACTTTTCTCTTGAAATTTGTAAGGTTGTTGTTACATAGGTTCATGAACACGAGTGCTGAGAAATAGGTTAGGGAAAATAGAGGGACTTGTACTTTTAGGCACCGAGGATGTACAAGATCTTCCCTCTGTGAAACAGGATGGGAGCAAGTAATGTACTTGCCTTGCCCAGGCTTTAAAGAGCTGTTGGTTGTTTTGACTACATGGGGACTGACTACACTGAGTCCCAAAAGAACCTCAGTATCCTCTTTGTTCACCTTTTTACAGGGTGACAGGACTGACTGGCTTGCAAAGACTTAATGTTGCTCTGAATGCCTTTGGTTTCCTCTTCTATCAGGGACAGGGCAAAAAAGTGGCACTTGGATGTTGGAAGCTTGGAGAGATTTGGATTGGAATTTCCTAGGCCTCATGACCTGTGACTTCAGTTGCTTTTTGATACCAGAGAAATTTGTCCTCAAATGATTCCTGGATTTTACAGTGCTTTGTAGTCTACAACTGGAAAAACTATGAGCTGTATCCAAACTCCCCTCTGACACAAACTCTAAGTAACTGAGAGAGGGAAAATAGCAGTTAGCATTTACTCATGGGTGCATGGATTGCATTACCAATTCTGGCCTTATTCCAGCTTGTTTGTGCACAGAAAGTTTTGGTTTGGGAAAGCCTGGGCAGCTCCTGCTGCCTCCCACACAACTCCTTATTACAAGTGTTAAAGCCAGAGCTGGTCATTAAGTAACAGCAGCAGATATCTGCTGCTGGAAGAGACCTTCTCACAAAGTCATTAATGACTAGGCACTCCTTCTCTCCTTTCATTTTTATTTTTCAAGGTAGCGGTGTGCAGTGACTATATTTCAAGCACAGAAAACTTGTTTGAAGTTTCTCTTTGAACAGCAGCACTCCACTCAGGATGTAAGCAGTCACTTTCTTATACATACCCAGAAGCGGAATTTCAGTCTTGCAAAGACAGAGCTGATTCTGTAGGTGAGTGTAGTGCTGGGGTGAGCCAGTGTGTGCCTCCTAAAGCTCCAGTGTTTTATGTTTTAATGTTTATCCTTGGTACCTGGCAATAAGGGAGGTGTGAAATTACTCTATGTCATCCTAGAAATATAAGGAAATGAGCAATTAGGATTTGCCTCTTCTTTGTCCATGGATGCAGAGAGAAGCTGGGTAACAGTTTGCCACGCCTTCAGTGATACTGGAACGGGGCTTCCTTCTCTTGATCACTCCCAGAAGCAACTGAAATGTCTCTGTCTGGCAGGCCTTGAGTGTGCTGGGACTCAGGCTTGGACATTTGTCACAGAATGGTGCTAATTGGGAACAGCAGATCTAGGCTTCTTAGATAGTAGGTCATTTAGAACAAACTTCTTCAATAAACATATTTGTTACAGAAGTAAGCAGTCACATAAGCAGGCTGAACGTGCCCTAAGTAGTCTGTATGTTCCTGTGTCTCATCCACAACGTCATTATTTTCTGTAGCTGTATTACTAGCAAGCTGAATGGCATAGTCAAATATTTGTGTCAAAGGGTCAGAGAGGGTAAATCCACTGGGAATGACAGTGTTTCTTTCAAAGACTTAGGAAGCAGACATCACCAGAAAGTTGTCTGTTTTTTCTCAGTTGTATCACTTAATTTAGGAAGAGATACTATCTTCGTCTGCAAAACTTGGTACAAAGGATTTGTCAAGTAGCACAACCGTTAGCTGGGATTCAGTAAGAACTACCCAGAACCAAATATGGCATTAGTAAAAGATCCTCTCTACTTAAGTAAGGATAGTAATTATTATATTGTACCAGATTAATTTATTGCGTACCAAGTTTCTTAATAATATATTAACATAATCAGCCCTTTCCACTCTCCTGGTGAAAGTTATGATTTTCAGAATGTGGATATTTATTTCTCCAAGAAGAAAAAAACAACCAAACAAAAAAAACAAAGCTTGTTGACACTAGATAAGCTAGACATCGAAAAACACACCAAAAATCATATTTCACTAGAAAAATATCAGCTTTGGTGCACATAGCAAAGCCTTAGAAGCAGTTTCATAGCTAAGGTTTCACCTGTTGTTTTTAAGCAATTGCACCCAATTTCTTGTGCCTTCTTTGTACCATCAATACCTGTCTCCTTGTTTGACTGCTTTTTTCCACTCAGGTACCTCCTATAGTAATGGGAGGAACTCTTCTGCTGTGCTTCATCCACCCCCAGCTGTCCTTCAAGAGCCTCCTCACGGCCCTTCTCTGCTGCACTGCCCACAAATCACTGTCACCAGGTAGTCTTGAAGCTGGAGGCCATCTGTGACCATAATGACTACTGATTTATGGAAGCACACCCATCTTTGTTGTTATTCATGGCACCTTTTTCACACATTTTTCCCTTACTTGCCTTGTCTTGAGAACATGGAGTGCAAGGAGTATGGGGTGGGAACTGCCTAAAGCGATGAGTATGAGGTGCAAAATAGATGAAGTAGGGCTTTGTGAAAAATATATTGAGAAATAATAGTATGTTTGGAGGAGATACTTGTCAAAAAAAGATTGTATCAAATATAATTATAGAGGATAACATATCTACCTAGCTATGTAGGCCAGAATCACTGATCAAGTTAAAGACTGGAAGGACCATGGAAACCTCTCTCTTGCTATTATCAAAGTTGCCAAGCCTCCATCTGGATGATAGTAGCCTTGTGACTTTACTGAATTTTCTTGTCTTTCATAGCTCTCAGGGTGCAGTTGGCTCCCAGGGCTGAGCAGAGCTTTGACATTTTTGGGTTGTGTGGCGCAATCCCCAGCACAGTGGCCAAGAATGGGGCACAGTGCAACAGATTTTTCTAGCAGATCTCTCCTGTGCCTCCTCTGTCTGGAGATTTCTCATGAAGCAATTTGGAAAGCCTTTATGGCTACCATGTGTCTCTGGAAAGAGGCCAGGCATTTACCCTTTTATAAGCTATATAAAGGCGAGCTGGGAACGTATGTGCTAGTTCAAACATTTTAGAGAAACATGCTATATTCAACAACAGGCGCCCAATCCTGCCATTGCTGAAGCAATTGTAGAGGGCTGACACAATCAGGACAGAATTACCAAGCTGTTAAGCAAGGATTATTTATTTCTTATAGCCATATATGACACGCAAACTCTATGTTGTCCCCGTCCTTCTTTTCTACATTTTTACATACCACAGCAGCAATCTGAGATGACTTTGGAGGAAAATGGTTTATATAACTGCTGATCTGCACTGCAGAATTGAACTGGCCTTTTTGATTTATTTCCTAAAGCTCTCCTGCATGGTTTCTGTCTTGATTTTCTTGTCAACGTGATTTAGTGCATGATTTAGTCTCTGGGGATGCCTTGTGCATTATGTGAAACTGGTGTTATTGTTGTCCTAGCAGACTCAAGCAAAGGGCTGCTTTTTTGTGGAACTGTTTTATGTTACATATGCTAATAATGTCAAACTTCTGAAGGAAAGTCTCCTGGAGCAAACCAAAGCTGCCTTTGCAAAGCACTCCTTTTACTCTTCCCCGTAGTCTTACTGTTTCTCTTTTCATTGCTTTCCCTGATGAACTGTTTTTGGTTTGAGGCTCTGCTGATTAATAGTTTCATCTCAGTGCTCTAATTTGAGCCTGCTTTTCTTGCAAGGTGCTGAGCACATGCCATGAGTCAGTGGGAGTGGCTGGTATTCAGCACTTTTGCAAACCAGGAGGCTTACCTCAGTGCCTCAGTATGGGTCTAGGAGCCTGGTTGAAGCTCCTATTTTTATAAACCAGAGTCATGACATCCAAATATATTAACTGGTGCATTCTTTGAATAATTACAGCTAGTATTTTTAAAAAAGATGAAGTCACTTGGACAATTTTAATGAGACTTGGGAGGTCAGCTTCTGAGTTTCTCTGAAAATCCTGTCCTGTCCATTTTGTTCCTAAGCACAGCTCAGGGCAAAGAGGAATTTCTTTCCTCTCTGTATCTGCTGATTATGTGCCTGCTTGCTTAAAACCACCATGCCAGTGTAACAGGGACATGGTGAAGGCCTTAAAACGTGGGAGTGGTCAACACAAATAGATTACCTTAACTGATTTCAGTAACTGAGTGCTGAATGTGCTTGGGAATGTAAAGGGGGGAACAAGGAGGCAACACCGTGTTAAGCATTTCTTCATAATGACCTATGAATCCTTGGTACCACTGGCTTTCTCTAGCTGCATAACTTGACCCAATGAACATGTCAGAACCTGCAGCTTCAGCGAGGTTTTTGCAGGTGACAGCTGAGGCAAGGAGCAAAACAGACAGCCTTTGATAGATGTATGAAATGCTGTGTGTGGAACTGCCCCCATAAATCCCTGTGCTGCCATGGTGATTTATTGTATGTGCAAACCTCAGAACATGGAAATGGAGCTGTAGCTGTGCTTGCTAATAGCTGGACCTGAAATGAATTAATGCAATGTCATAATTCACTGAAGGAGCCCTGCTCATGTCACAGAACCGGAGAGCACAGTATGAGTGTTTTATCACCCTAGCAGTGAGCAGAGAGTTTATGTGAGTGCAGGTCTATGCTGCAGATATATAAACATATATGCACTATATACTGGTTTTTATGTGCATTGTACTTTGCATTAAGACTGTGGCCTCATACTTCAGGTGTACTAAAAACTGCAGTCCAGGTGGTACTTGGATGAGAGATATCAAGTAATACTAATTTATACTTTATGGGATAATTTCTTCAAGAACAATGTTTGAGGATGTTTTAAATCATCTCTCTGCTCTGCTAGCCAGTGGGGAGGCTGCTGCGTACTGGGGAGGGAGGAGAGGGCAGGGGCTTTTTCCTGCGGATCTCCTGTCCCACGCTTATATCCTGGCAGTGCCCTCATCATCCCTTTCAGTCAGTGTTAAAGCAGTGCTGTCACACAAAGGAGGTAGTACTCACGCTAATGAAAATACCAACCCTGTGCAGCACTCTTCTTCATTAGTTGCAGTTTCAGAGTGTTTTTTTCACTAAAGCGTATTTCAGTGGAGTGGCTGCAGTCCATCCTGGCTGAGAGATGGTCAATAGATGTCTAGATGGAAAAGGAACAGCCTTTGCCCCTTGCCTCAAAAACTGACAAACACAAAATAGCATCAAATACCACAACTGCTTGAATATGTTAAAGCAGTCAAGAAGCTAAAAACATACAGCTGATTGCATATGTCATGAGAAAAAAAAAATATAGGATGTAGACTTCTGCTGTTTCCTTTGGCCATTTTTTAAAACAATGTCATATCCTCTTCCCTGCTCAAAATGACCAGTGCACGTGGCCAGATGTCTCCAAACCTCCCTCGGCTGAGCATTGCAAGAGCCGCACAAGTCCGATGATGTACACAGAAACTGGACCTGGATGGTCTCATCATTCTTGTCACAGCCACAGTCCAGACAGAGAAGTGCTGGGGGTGGTGATGTGCAGAGAAGTTTGCCTGTGCTGTTACTCACCCATGGTGCTGTGATATACAGAGGTTTTCAAGCAGAAGAAAACACTTGGAAAGCGAGGCTGTATGAAAGCTTGCTTCTTATGTGCAATTTTGCTGCATAAAAAGGCCTTCTGCTTCAGGCTTCCCTCTCTTATGACTCTTGTCTGTGCAGGGGACAGAATGAACAACCAAACAGTTTTTCAGACCTCCACCCCAGAAAACGTCTTGCAGCCAGCAGAAGATCACTGGTATGTCACAGTTGGTCTGTTCACAGAGGAGAAAGGAGAGAGATTTTGAGAGTGTTTCCTTATGTTTTGAGAGATCTCAGACACTAGTCAGCAGCATGTACTGGTCCCTGGACTAAAAGGCACAGGGCTGAGCACTGCCTTCCAGTTCCCATGTCTGTGGGTGGGATGGCTGTGCTGTAGGGCCGGGCTGGGCACCACAAGCAAACTCAGCAGCTGTGTAAACTCAGCTATTCCCCGTTACATACATGAAAATGTAATATTTGCCAATAAATGGTATAGGGACATGGAAGGATGAAGAAGACTATGGACAAGTCTTGAGTGCTGCTGGTCCCCAGCATCACATACAGCATATTTCTGTGCTCATCTCTGTGTCCTGGTACGTGTACCTTGCAAACAATTTTCAGGTATTTTCAGGTGAAAGATGCAATTTGAGATGGGACATCATAGAGCTTGGTGGATTAACATTAAGGGATGCTTTTTTTTCTTACTCTCCCTGTATTTCCTTATCAACTGCTGCCTGAAGCTCTCTAATATTCCAGTGATGCTCTTCTTATGATTCTTCCCCATAAAATGTTCTTCATTTTTATTGCGTTATAAATCCTAGTCGTAATGTACTCATCAAATCTGTTTTCTCACACTTCTAGGAGCAGGTAGGCATTCTCTCTTCCTTGACTAGTACCATAACTGTGAAGGTATGATCAAACCTGAGAGGAATGCTTTGTTTTTCTCTTTTGGTGCCCCTTCCGAAGGCCCCGTGTGACTTGAGCAGTTCCTTTACTGCTCAGTCCCATTAATCATGGCCACATCTGTGTCATTCAGCAGCACAGACCTGAGGCCACGTATGGCTGTTGAGCAAATGTGGCCGACACAGAAGAGCTGCTGGTCGCACTGCACAGGGTGATCAGACCACACACAGGCACGCTCTGGAGGGGCCAATCCCTTAATATGGAGCAGCTTTGTATAGTCAGGGAGAGGGGGAACACTGCCTCTTGGTTTTGCACAGAAACTGGTTACACGGTGATTTATTTTAAAAGGAGATCAGGCCAGATCTCTGTTGATACTACGTTCCTTGGAATGTATTTTAGTGTGTAGCCTGCTTGAGGTTAACCGCATGGGTTTAACGGAGTTTCCCAAGGCATGGATTTGGTCTCTTGTTCTTTGAATAAAGCGTGCCTCACATAGGTGATGTAAATGTATCTGTGCATTCCAGCATGTGTACAAATAATGTTTTGCTGCTGTTCAGTTGATTCCAGCATCTGAGTTGTTTATTTATATGGCTGTTCCGGGTTTGTAATGGGCCTGCTGCAAGAAAGAGGGAACTACCAAGAAATTCAATGGAGTGAGCTGATGTAGCAATAAAATAAGTTATTTTTTAACACAGCAAATGTTTAGGGAGTAGAACTTACTGACTTGCTGTTGATTAATGTCACTGAGGTCAAGAGTTTAGCAAGATTCCAAGTGACACTGGGTTTTGATCTGCCTTCCTCTAGTGACTCTGTCTAAGCACAACAAATGCAAACCCAAACTTATAGAGAGTTGTGGGTTTCGTGATGAAGCCTGAATAACCTTTTTAGGATCTTATCTAGTAAAGATGTAGGAAGCTTATACTAAACATTTTCGTATTGCCAGCAGAAGTTTGCCTAAAATCAGAGTCCTGGTGTTTTCCTTCTACTGAACATGCAGTCTGTTACCGCATCCTGCTTTCTTTCTCTTTTTATATGCTTGTAGTCTTGTCTAAGGTTCATGAAAACTGAAGTAACGAACTATAGGAGATTAAGGTTACATAAAAATATTGGAATTAATATATTTTGTGATATATAGTCTATCCAAGTTCTGTTAATAATTATGGTGTTGATAAGCTGATATTTCTTTCTTTCTTTCTCTTTCCTAATAGTAGTAACTCAGATTGGTGTATGTGTAAGAAGATACTGTTGGCTTTCAGGAATACACACAATTTTATAAACATTTAGAAGAGACAGAAAAAAGAATTTACAGTTTACAGAAGTGTGCAGCAACAAATGAATGAGAAAGCGATGAAGTCTTTCCCAATCTTCCATGTTGGCTTTGCATACTTCCCTGGGCACTGTGAGTTGGTGTATTCAAACTCATAGTTAGGAGGGGCCTTTCTCAGTGTGCTCTCAATCCATCAATTTTCTGAGACAAAGGAAACTTGAACACAGACATTATGTGCAGAAACCCACCAGGATCCTGTTTGTAGTTCACGTGCTGTGTTGAGTCAGAGGAGCTTTGCCTCATCCCAGAGTGCTGTCCTGTTTTGGGGCCTTGCTGGTACTGCTGGTGGCATCAGTGCAGCAGTATCATGAGATCTCCAGCAAAGACTGAATTGCATTTTCTGTTGGTCTAGATGAAGACCAACCTATGAAAGCACAGATCATTCCTGTAGTCCCTGCCTTGTTTCTGATCTGCGTTTTCCTCTTTCAAATAATAGCAACTGTGCTGCAGTCAGTTTGCCATGGTACAGCCCTTGACATGCTTAGGGAAAAAGCCATATCTTGACTGAATGTCCCTAGACCTTTCTACATCTCAGGAATCTGGCCTGTGCATGGAACAGACTGCTTGTCTGTTCCATGCGAGCTCTGATGCAGTTGAACTTTAGCAGTGTCCCTGTGATGTCTGCTTCCCCCTTCTAACAGAAGGGAAGGCAGGCCTTAAAACACGTGTGTTTGCACCCCATAGCTTGATCACCTGCAGTAACTGTAACTTTGCTTTCTGCAGTCAGTTTAGTGACTTTTTTTTCCTGTGAGAAAGAAGCGGTTGTGTGGGGTTGTTCTTTTTGTCACTGTTGAAAGAACTAGTGCTAGCTTTGTGCTGGAGGTTTGGAAAATCTCTCGACTCCCTCTCCTTTTCTGCTTCTAGTCTGAGCGTTGAGACTTGGCAGCAAAACCAGCTCAGCCTACAATCGTGCTGCTACAACTCGAAGGTATGACAGAACACATTTTGTAGCATAGTCATTAAGCATGCTGCTAGCATCGGGTTTCAACATGTTCACAAAAATTGCACCATCAAAAATGCTGGTATCGGTGGCAGGAGGTGTACCTTGAAGTTGAGAGCTGGTCTCATCAGATCACCATTCTTCTTACCATAAGCCATCAGATCACCATTCTTCTTGCCAAGGCAGTCTTTTTTTCAACATATTCTCTTCTGCAAACCTTTGAAATTTAGCCCCATACAGCCTGATGCAGCAGGGTTTGTGTCACTGACAGCAGGCAATCATCATCTCTTCTCGCAATTTCTATTTATATGAAAAGTGCATTCAAATTATGTTAACATCTGAAATTTTCTGCAAACTGTGTGCAATACGGTCTCTTTCTGATTCTGCTGCAGTAGTGTTTATTGCATCTTTCTCCTTGTGACAAAGACAATTTTTGCCTTGTCAGTGAAGGTGTGGGATGAGGAATGATTGTAGATGTGCCCAGATCATGAAAGGATGTGTATCTTCATTGTTTTGAACCACTAGTAAGCTGGTAATAGACATTCTCTATTATATGTAGTTAATTTTCCATAGCCATCAGGCACATTTTATAGACTTAAGCTGCAGGGAAATAACAGAAATGGATTCAATTTTCCAAGGACACATTTATTACAATCTATTTACCATAATAGCTAACATTCAGGCAAATTAAGTGTGTAGTGAGAGGCAGAGCAATTTCTTTAATCTGTATAGCTTCAAGCATCATCAGAAGATGAAGTTCATAGAAGATAACAATTTTTACACGGGACACTGTGTGGCATGAGCACAACAGTATACATCTGTACAAACATACATGCATAGGTTTTCATAGGTTTTCTAAGGCTACAACTTGCAGGCCTGTATTTCTCCATATCTTAGATTGTGTGGGCTTGTTTAGCTTCAAGAGGAAAAGGCTCTGGGGAGACCTCTTTGCAGCCTTCCAGTACTTGAAGGGAGCTTACAAGCAGGAGGGGAACCAACTTTTTACATGGTCTGATAGTAATAGGACAAAGTGGAATGGCATTAAATTAAAAGAGGAGAGATTTTGGTTAGATATTAGGAAGAAATTTTTTACTCAGAGGGAAGCAAATCACTGGCACAGGCTGCCCAGAGTAGCCGTGGGTGCCCCCATCTCTGGATGGCCAGGTTGGATGTGATGCTGGGCAGCTGATCTGGTAGGGGCAGTCCTGCCTATGGTGGAGGCTTGGAACTGGGTGGTCTTTAAGGTCCCCTCCAATCTAAGCCATTCTATGTTATAATTGTGTCAGACTGCATCTATCAGAATTGCTAGTGAATTTGTCCTTATATTAATCACAGCTAATTCTTGTTGAAGAAAAAATGAGTAATGAAGAAAAAAATAGCAATGTTCTTAAAATGGTTGCCACAACCAGGATGGCAGGAGTGGTACTGGTGCCATAGCTGAATGTATTTATTAAGTCAAGCCATACACCCGTTGTGTTTAATGCTTGTAGCATTTACGTTTGTTCACTTAGTTCATGCGCAAAAATCTGTTCTCAAGATTGTGGGCAGTAATGGCAGTCAGGCTGCCTTGGCACGTGAGATTCATTGAGTCCAGCACCTACACCAGTACCTCAGGCTTCACAGCATTCTCCAGCACTGTTCTCCTGCAGTGCCTGTGTGCTAAGTGGCAATTGGTCTGTTTGCCTTTGTGCCTCCCATTGGGGTCACCAAGCAAAGGAATGGCTGAATAAGGAAGCTGCTTTGTTAGGAATGGTCTTGCAACAGTCTGAGTGCAAACAAAATATTCCAAACACACTACTGAAATACCCCAACAGGAACAATGTCAGTCACTGTTCAAACCAGTACATTTTCATACCCATAATCCTTAGGTGATAGCTCTGTATTTCCCTGATTCCACTGTGTTATTACCTGTCTTAAACACTTGCTGATTTATTTGCCATAGATAAGGTTGATCTTGATAACAGCCTTCAGACAAAGGCTTTTGTACAAATACATTTCTTGAAACACTGCAATCCCAAAGGAAAGCACTAGGCTAGCAACTAATGGAAGTGCTGGAACTGTGAAATAAAGCTGAGATTATACCAATAGCTGATGATGAAGGGAGTTCTGAGGGTAATTCAGAGATATGAAGGGACAGATTTCTATTCTGAAATACAGAAAGTGTCTCTGTGTTAACATGAAGGATTATACCTTGCAGGCAGCATCCAGTGAGGGTTTGTGCCAGGATCTCAGACTGGGACCAGAGCAGCATGTTTCTGTCCCATGTCCCTGGCTTGATTTTGGACTGTGTGCTGGGCATTTGGTTTGCTCTCAGAAGCAATGAGCTCTGCTTCCCATCTGAAGCCACTTGAAAGCTACAAAAGAGCGATGACTCCCAGTTTGGTCATTAAGGGTATCCCAAATTAATTAGCAGAAGTATTTCTATGTGCTTATAAGGTGCATGTCATAAAGACGTCTCTCTTTGATCCTCTGTGCATATGGTGCAAAGTGCTGATGCTCCCAGATGGAGAGGTTTGTTCATAAAGCATAACAGTGAGAGCCTGGAGCTCAGGGCGTGTCTTTCAGCAGCTCTCTGTCATTTGTATGCGTTTATTTCAAACAAATGCTAGCACAATAGCATGCTATTATCTAAATAACTCAGAACATTAGTGATCCCATAAACAGAGCTTACTTTGCACTTGACAATTTTAAAGCCTTCGACTGAGATAGACACAAACACAAATGTTCACAACTCAGAGTTTTGGTCAGCCAGTTGTGAGAACACAAATCAGCACTGCCCTGTTTTCCCCTTTGCTTCTCAGTCAGAATTAAGTGCCCTGTAAAATAGCCTGCAGAGCAGGGTGTGAGCTCTGTACTGTTCATCCCTGGCACTCTCATAATGGAAGTCGAGCAGGTCTGTGCCTTTAGTTTGTGAATGGGACTTGATTCACCTCAGTGGGATGGTAACTAATTGGTAGGCTTGATTTTCAGAGTGTGGACTGCACAGTTTTGAGAACTGGAGGAGATAGTGGACACTAACTAAATCTGTCTGTCTGTAAATCTGCGTTCTTTCAGCAATTTCACTTTTCAGATGTTCCCTCAACAACCTAGCTCAGCTTTTTCTACAGGTTTTTAAAGTGTTTTTTTTTTTTTTTTTTTTTTTTTTTTTTTTTTTTTTTAAGTTACATTATATCTTTGCTCTCTTTCTCAGGGTGAATTGAGAAAGAAGGGTAGAAGAGTCCTTCCAGTTCTTCTTTGAGTGGAGAGGAAGGAATTGTCCTGAGCCATAGACAGTTTTTCTGCTCTTTTGAGGTGGGAATAATATGAAATCTTGAAAAGGGGGATCACAGGAAACCCAGCCAATCTGAAGAAGGTATCTTTGCAGCTATTCATGGGCATTGCACTGTTTTATTGATTGTTTTGCAGTTTCCTCACTATTGAATTTTAAGATCTAGCACACTTGATGCATTGCTCAGCTTTACTTTTCAGCTACGAAAAGGTATTTTGCTATGTTGAGAGAGAGAGAGGAAAATAATTCTCCCTACTGGTGGAGGTTGTTGTTCCTTAGATTACATCTTATCATTCTTGAGGACTGGATGTCCCTATAGATTCTGATTAGAAATAAAAAGATATCAGTGAAAGAAAAATATGTTGAGATTAGCTTAAATCAAAGCCTGAAATATGCTTGGCCTCTCTTTGTGCTCCTTGAAATGCATTAGTCTGTTGTCAGAACTGTTACTCACAACAGGGAGAAATCATTATAATGCATTTATAGAAAGCTTTTCAGGAACGTAAGAAATTGCTGTTTGTATGGAAAACCTTATTCTAAGCATGATCTATATCTTATCAGAATATAAAACATTACCTGTTAAAATAATGAGCTGTGTTAAACTAACAAAAGTGTCTCTGTGTTCTGTGCATGCGCGTGTGTTTGTGTGTATGTATATTTATATATTTGAATGACCCTGCACAGCCTGCCAGAGAAGAATCATTCGTTGAAGTTGTTTAATGATTAATTATACCAGATAGGAATATGCGCCCACACACCCTGTCACAACTGCACAGCAAGACACTCCTTTTGAGGAAGGGCAGATTTCTTGTACATATGGTCTGCAATACTCTCAGGTGAATACAAACATTCATAAATTTCTGCATAAGAAATTGGGAATGACTCAGTGGAAACTGGTATACGTGGCAGCCTCTGCTTGAATTGAAGGTGCTAGAAATATAGGTAATGCCATAGAGAGAAGTGTCTTGTAAAAGGTTGCATGCAGAAGTCGTGGCAAAGCTGGAAGCAGAGCTGGGTCTCTGAAAGATAATTTGTTATATCCTCCTCCATATTACCCTGTCCACCAGGAAGAGAGAAGGAATAGGTTGTTGTGGTGTATCAGTTAAGGAAAAGTCAGACTACCTCTCTGTTCAAAAGAAGACCTCTTGGTTGGCAGAGCCCTCTTGTTCCCTTTTTACCTGGTTCCCAGCAAGAGAAGTGCTAAACCACCACTGTATGTCCTCATTCCTCCTGGCAGTTAGAATAGAACAATAGATATCAAGGTTATCTTTGTCCTCTCTCTCCAGTGAGTCTCTAGAGCAAGCACAGACACAATACTACTTTCTTCCCATTTTCCTATTAACACCAACAAGAACCATAGTTCTTCACTGTGATTCCATTTATGTTATGAGGAATAAAGGTAGTGAAACTCTCTGGAGACACTAAACGGTTTGAAAGTAATTTTGAGTCTTTCAAGGACAAATAAAGATTGCTCAAAGAGTAAGTGCAAATCTTTGTCATTAGTCTTTCTAGAAGGTGAGGCTGTCTTTACCCTCCCCATATTAGCTGGGATGCTTCAGGATTTACCACACCCAGTGCTGCAGACCTCCAGGATTGAAGACTGTCACACAAAACTTCAAGAACACCACATAAGGGAGCCCTTCCACTCTCACTTTTACCCTAACATTTACTCGAGCAGAAAACAAAACAGCAGAACTAGGAGGAGGTCAGAAAGAGCTGTCACAGAACAAGTGCACCATGCCAATAATTTGAAGGATTAAGGACCCCAAGCCACACGTACCGAGACAATAGCTGGGGCCATCCTGTTCACTGGGCCCATGGATTAGAGGAATAGTTCATATGATTCTGGTTTTCTTTTCAACTCTGACTGAACAAACATAGCTTGTGTGCTCGTAAATCCTCTGTTAGCAATGCAAAATACAATACGATTTCCATTTCACTGCACTCTATGATTTTGCCTTTGGAAAATGTTGCAGTTGTTCTGTCTGGATGCCTCCATGGAATCAGCACAACTTTGTGTCTGGTTTGAGCAGTGTAATGCAGAATGGGAGGCCTAGTGCTGGTGTACTTGCATCAAGGCTGTGACACGAAGAGTGTCCTGTCCAGTTCCCATGCCACTCTGCTTAGGACATCCTCGTTACAGCATCTCACAGCAGCAGTGGGATGAAAAGAGCTGATGTGTGCCTCCTCCTGTGTACTCCAGAAGCACAGTTTGGGGAATTTTGTGGTCAATGTGATAAACCTTCCTTATCATGAAGATGATCACAGAAGTCTCATAGACTTCAATAACTTAGGAGTATCTGTACCTGCATATTTAAGATAACTGAATACATGTCATTGTGAATGTACAGTTTTACATATTCTGTATTGCCGTTCCTGCAACATGTATGTAGACTTAAACACTAGCTGACTCTTGAATGGTCGCATTTATCTATCTGTCTATCTGTTTATTTATTTATTAACTCGTGGTTCAAGATTTCAGTGTAAAGGAGAAAATAAAGCAATCGTGTATTGTAGCCAAAGTCCTCACAGTAAGAAAGATTCTGATCTGCTTTTGAGTGCTTTTTGTCTGCACTGTGCTGTAATCCATTTATCTCTGTTTTCTCATACCAGCCATTTAACCATTTATCTTGTTTCAGTGAGGGTATTTAGATTAGCATTAAAATTCCAGAGCACCTGGGTAATGTCTCAGGGTTGCAAGTATGGAACAGGCTTTGTGTTAGCTCACAGGACAAAACCTTAAGAGAGAGGGATGCTTGCCCATTGGCATCACTGGGAAGGCCATTATGTGCTTGGTGATAACACCTTTGCTCTCTCTGGCTCCTCATGGGAGGAGCTGGATTCACTTCCCAATGACACAACTGGCCCTGCAACATACCTGCTCTGCTCTCACTGTGCCATCTGGGAAGTGCTAATACAGCAGCCAGCCCTGTGCCTTCTTTAAATCAGCAGAGGCACAAGAGGGAAGGCATCTCCACACTGGGACATTTCAGGAGACAAGTGTTTGCAGCTTCCAAAGCTCTGAAGTGATGGGCATCTGTGAAGTCGCCTATACAGCGGTATGGTGCAAAGCCCTCTCCTGTTCTTCAGGAAACTGGCTTCTTGCAGATAGCCTGTGGTGGATTTTTATCTGTATGAACTAAATGGTAAAGGCTTGTTGTTGGGGTATTTTTTGAAGGATGTCTGCTCTAATTTAGGTGGATATTCAGAAAAGTTCAACAGGCTTTTGAGTGTTGGTTGCTCAGTATATTTAAGTACGCTTTCACTTGCAGTCCTGGTTTCTCTGTACTCTGAGTTCTAGTTGCCTGCTGCTGGAGGTGGGCGATTTGGAGCCATTTCTCACATGTTAGTGCTCAGCCTAAGCCACAGTAGAGGTTGAAAACAGGATGGAATCATCTATGCATTCCTTGGGATCCCATCAAGTCCATGTACTGATGTAGAAGGTCCAGAAAGCAGCTGTTTAATCTTATAGCAGATGTGTCCATGAACAGTGCAGACACAAGGCCCAGGACTTCTTGCTCTGAGGGGTACTAACAAGACAGAAGAGTACCACAGTTTCTCTCTGTGTCTCTGGTGTATGTGTGATACATAGACCTGTTGTGCTCAGCCTTCCTTGAGCTGTATCAGAGGAGGTTCAGGTTGGATATTAGGAAAAAATTATTCTCAGAAAGAATGGTAGTGCACTGGCACAGGCTGTCCAGGGAAGTGGTGGAGCCACCATCCTTGAGGGCATTCAAGAAAAGGGCACTGAGGGACATGGTTAGGTGGTGGTGGGAATGGGTTGATGTTGGACTAAATTATATCAGTGGTCTTTTCCAACTTTAATATCTGATTCCCTGCACATGAGCCTGTGCTGGAGCAAATATTCTAATTCAGCACTGATGTCCCTGATTCCAGGGACCATCTACTATGTTTCCAATCTACATGAAGCCCTCGAACTGATCCCTAGAGGCACCCAGGGTGGTCAGGAGGGATCGGCACTACCACCCACTTGCCTGCTGACCCTGGGCTCTGCCACTTCTGCATGCGTATCAGCATGTGTGCACGCTCACACACATTCTGCACTTGAGTGAGTCTCTAAATTGAAACTGAGTGCTTCAGGTATTAGGTCAACCCCTGGCCTCTGAATTATCTTCCCAGACTGCCGTTCTTTACAGCCCAGGGAATCTTTTGCAAGGGAGAGGGAGGAATCAGCCGGTAAAATCTCAAGTTTTTTCTTCTCGATGACATTCAGCCTGGGTAAGGTGAGGGCTTGTGCATAAGTGGGTTTGGCAGGATGCCACAAACTGCATTGCTCTTTTTGCACTGGGTGAGAGAAGCAGACAGGTGTGGCAGGAGCTCTTGCCCCACTGTTTGTTTTCTGCCCAGGCCAGGTTTCAGCTCTGAGATTTCCTGGCTGGCCGATTGCTTTGCGATTATGGTCACGTTCCTCTCTCCGGGGACTGCAGGAAGCCAAGGGCTGCTCAGTGCATCGCTGCAAACTTCCGTCCCCATCTGGAGGGCAGACCGCCTGCCTTTGTGCGCATTCATCGCCCGAAATTAAGGGCTTTTTCCAGCTGGCCTTCTAAACGGAGTGAAGTTCGGTACCGGACTTCCTTTGCATCTTCTGGCAATTGTAGCTAAAATACGTTTGATCTTTTCTCAGTTCAACTGATTGATGTCTACTTCATTTCTTCTAGCAATTGCTTTGAATTATTCGCAGATATGTTTGGTCCGTGGGTACAAGTTAAGACAGATAAGTGAGATTTCTTGCTATCAGAGTATTGGAGATGAAATCAATTTGGAAGGAGAAAAAGAAAGACCGGGATTGCAACTGCTGAGGAAGGGAAGGCAAGATGCCACGGGAGCCTGGAAAGGATGAAGTTCCCTCCCTGTCCACTGCATTTCCTCCGCACACAAAGGAGCTCGCTCAGACCCTGAGAGGATAGATCCATTGGTGTGTTTTGTGCACGTGCCGGACTGGCTAGCCCTCACTGTTTAGAGTGCCTAAGCCGATGCAGTGCCGTTAAGCATTAACGAAACTAACTTGGTAGTATTAGTTTCATATAACGCAGGACAAGCGCAGCGGGGAGCTGGTAGGGTTTTCCCCTCTCCTCTATTTGATTCCATTTTTTTTTTTCCGGGTGAGCCGTTCATCAGACTCCCAGTCCTTTCTCCCAGCTTCCTTCTCCTCTTCCCCCCCCCCTCTGCATAACACGCGATAGATCCAAGGAGGGATGCAGCCCCGTCCCACCCCCCTGAACAGCCGACCAACAACCCCGAGTCACAGAGCCACACCATCTCCTCTCGGGCACACACGCAACAGGTCTCCGAGGGGCTGGGGCCGCCCTCCCCGCAGCTCGGCTCGCCGCTGGGATCCCCGTTCGTTTTGTATTTCCCGCAGCGCCGGGCTCAGGGCTGCCGGGCCGGGCGGAGGCTGCCGCGCTGCGGGCGGGGGGCGGGCGGGGGCGGCGCCCATCGGCCCCCGCCTGCCGAGGAGCGGCGGCGGCGGCGGAGCCGGGAGAGCGGCGCGGGGCCGGGGGAGCGGCGGTGCGGTGCGGTGCGGTGCGGTGCGGTGCGCGGGGCCGGCGCTGGCGGTAAGAGCGAGCTCCGCGCGTTCGCTGCGGCGGCAGCGCCGCGGAAATCGCTTTGGTTCCATTTTATTCAATAGCCGTTAAAGACTGGGGTTCTCTAAGGGGCCTTTCCGCCGCGGGGTAGTGGCCTCTCGCTGTGTCTCTCGCTGTAGATGTGGTCCGCGTTACGCCCGTAGTTTTTGCGAGCTGCTAGTCGAGCCTGAACATTTGCCGATAAAATAGATCGCGGATGCAGAGAACTGGGTTTGGGAAGGACTTTCTGCTGCTAGTAAATAGAAATGCTATCTTTCTTTTCGTGGGAGGGGGGGAGAAGAAGATAACGTTGCTTTCGGAATTAAAGGGGATGCACACGGGCACGTTCCGTGCCCCTCGGACGCGGCACAGAGCGGGGCCGGAGCGGCGACTCCGCGTCGCCACGTCCCGGGAGAGCCGGGCCAGGATGTATGCGTTACGGTTGTTCATTCATCAGCGGCTGCGGATAATGCAATTACCGAGTCAGCAGCGCACGAGTGCTGCCCTGCGTGCGGCACGCCGCGAGCGGCCCCGCGAACCGCGCTCCATGCGCTCGGGGTGAAGCCGGGGCCGCGGAGCGGGGCCGGGAGCGCCGGGTCCCCAGCGGGAGGGAAGGATGCCCGCAGAGAGCGGCGGCTGCCGTTTGTATCCCGGTTGTGTTTGGCGTGCTGCTCTGCAGAGGTGTACCCGCCAGCCTCAGGTATTGCCGCTGGCCGTGATGGTTCAGGAGCCTGAGGATTCGCAGTAGTTCGAGTTAAACCCTGTCACGGAGCTTCATTTAGCTCTCTCTTTTTTTAAATTTTTTATTTCCACTATTGGGTTCTGCAGCCCGAGTATGGCCACCTCTCTCCTAAGGTGTCTTGGAAAAGAGAGGGGGGAAAAAAAAATCACCAGCATGATTGTCACGGACCTTATTTATTTATTAGGCTATTAGAGTAATGAAGAAAAACCATGCGTGCCCTGCTGTGCAGATCTCATTTCAGCAAACTGCCTGAGCTCCTGCTGTTACCCACGTTTGATTTTTAACCAGTGAGTGCCCTGCGCTCCTGTCTGCCACAGCTGTGCCTCCGTGCATGGCACTGACACAGCCCGGTGAGGGGTCACTGCGGGGCAGGGGCTGTCTGAGGGCTTCCCGTGGAGCAGGGTGCTCCTTGCTCTTCCTCCCAAAGAGCAATGTTTGCCTCCTTGCAGTTCCTGCTTCTTTATCCTGCCTGGTGCTGCAGACCGTGCTGCTGTCCAAGGCAGTATCTGGTACATTAGTGTGCTACTGAAAGATTGTTTTCTTTTGTAGTTGATACTTCTATGCCAGAAAAAAGAAACGGTGAAACAGTGTCCGTCCTGTACCCTTGTCTGTCCCAGACCTATCTCCCCCAGGGAGGCTCAGGGAGGACAAAGAGGAGGCTCAGCCTGCTCAAGGTTACCCATGGAGCTGCTGCCTCCTCAGCTGGGGGGCTGGATCATGCTAGGTGTGCTGGGCGTACACAGACAGAAAATAGGTGTACGTCACATCGGTGACCCTATTGATTCCCATTTCTTTTATGCTCCTTTTTTCTGGTTCAGTAACTACGTCTACTACCTTAAAACAAGGATAGTATTTTTAAAGGTAATCCGGTTCAATAAAGCTGATATCATTTGATAATTACATACAAAATTGAAGTACGGATATTTAAACAGTCAAAACACAGTGACTGCCTTCTTTGCAATGCACTGGATTTCTGGCAAATGTAAACTCATACAAGCTCATGGATAACCTGTCTTCAAGAAAAAAGAACCAGTGCCCAGTGCAGCATGCACACCCTAAAGGCTGACTTGGAGTCAGGAGGGTACTCACTGTGTGTTGCATGTGAGTACTGTTTGCAGTGCCCTCTCTGTTCAACGCACAGGAACATCAGAGCACACACATGGAAGGGTCCCTCTTGATGAAGGTCATAGGATGAGCAGATCTCTTCTTGTGTTCCCTGTTTGTAGGGGAGTGAAAATATTTGGTGTGGGGGGAGAATGATTGTTCAGAGACACTTTGAAACATTTTACAAATGTAGAATTACAGAGCTGATTGCTCTTGTGGAGACTGAACCCCAGGGAAAAGACGAGAATGTTAAACCTTCATGAGTTACACATCCAGTTTGTAGGAATGTGCTCTGTGTGTGTGTGCTTGGGAGCACACGTGTGTGGACACTGGTTACTGATGGCAGCAGATGTTGGTCACAACATATATTTATTCTGATGTGTTGCTATATCTAGAGTGCTAATTGCTTTATGAAATTAATACAAAATGCTATGTCTCAATAGTATCCTGCAGCAGAGAGCTACACTGGCTAATGATCTGGGCCCGTCTGTTTCACTGGTGCTTTTTCATTTTGCCGATCCTTTGCTTCACTAAATGCCTCTTTGTTAGGCCTTAGAACAGAGCTGATGGAGACCAGAACCACGCTGTTGATGTTTTTATTGGTTTTGTTTGAGCAAAGTCTGCTGTGTGTATCTCCTAAGGTGGATGAACAGTCATCGCTCTTTCTCTTTTTGCTGAGTCCTTTGCAATGAGCCAGTGAGGTTCAGTTGGTTGGATCCTGAAGTCTTCAAGCCCCTCTTTAATCCCATTAACTTCTGTGGAGCTATATCTGAGAATGAGCATTATGGAATTAGCTTGTACAGTACGTGTTGTTTCCGGTGCGAGTGCTATGGCAGGGTCAGCACTTTCATTACTCAGTGCAATTCATGTTATAGTAGAGGCTGCCTATAGGGCTGTGAAAAGTGCTTGCACCTTTAGAAGTGAGCAAGAAGTTTTCAGTAGATTTCAGCCTTTTTTTTTTTTTTGGTGAGAGTTACTGCTCTGGATTTATCCAGCATTAGGAAATGCTCTGGTAGCAAGGATAATGTTCAGTGTGCTTTGCAAATTGTTTTTAATTCAGGCCTTTGAAGTTATTTGGCATGGGTAGTTGTTTTATTCATTGCTCTTATTGTATAAAGGGATATGCTAGGACTTTTACTTGCTGCTCAAGATTTCTGAAGTGGGACCCTAACAAAAGGCTGATTTTCAACAGTGCTATGTACCCAGAGCTTTTTTTTCCCTTGAGTGACTTAATCTGTATGCCTAAACAGGGACTTACCAACCTGATCTTCAGCTTTGGTGTGATCTCAGCCTCTGTTCCTGTGCAGAATGTGCTGTGATCCATCTCCACACAGGTCCTGGACCAAGCTGGTACTGGGAGAGAGTTCAGGATACACTCAGCTGAGACAGCACACACCCATACATGGCAGCAAAGGCAGAGGTAATGCTGGAGGTGTCTTTTGAAGTAGCTATCACACTGATGCCATGATCTCAAAATTCCGCCGTTGTTTTTGTGTAAGAGTTGGTCCATGCCAGGCTGAAGCCTGGGAAGCAGTGACAGTCACACAGCAAGAGCTGTGCCATCCTAATATGGATTGGCCTTGCTCTCCTTGATGTGTACAGGTGCTGAGTTTTGCTATGTGCTGTTTCAGCAATAAATGCTGCTTAAAAACTAGAAGGGATGGTACTTTTATATATGCTTTACACTAAGATGGCATGAAGCATAATTAAATAATTCTGGATCCTTGTGTCAGAGATGCCATTCTCTGGAATGTATTTATAAACCAACAGTATTTGATCAGAGAATTATTAGATAGAGGAACTGATTTTGTGATGTTCTTCTGCAGTGAGACTCTTCGTATCAGACTTCGGGTGTACAAATGCCTGTATGTCAGTAAGAGTCTTTTTCTCACTCCCTCTTCCTTTATTTTTATACCTATCCGATTTGTACAATGTAAAACCGACAGTTTGAATTTTATACCCATCCACAGTAACAAGAAACAATCTAGACTGATTTTTTTTTTTGAGTTTTTGTCCCATTTCCTGTGCACAGTCTCTCTAGCATTGTATTGTAATGCTAAATCTGTTTATCTAGGAATGCCAGCAACCTTGCCACCATTTTACAGCTGAGGGAAATGAGATGTGGAGAGGTGATGTAATTGCCACAAAAAATATTTTATATCTGCAAGAAACTATCTTTTATATCCATTGTAGCACTTTATTATGTTTGCCATCTTAATAAACAGTGCAAACTTTGAAGTAAGTAGCATTATCTTAGAAAGCAAACTCTGGCTTGAATTGCTCTTTGTTAGGATGACTGCTGAAGTAACTCCACTTCCTCTTATCCTGAGAACCAAGAGAACATTACTCAGTGCTGTAATGGCTGGGGATTTTCAATGCTTTCATCATCAAAAAAAAAAAAAAAAAAGAAAAAGAGGAAACAACAGCATGCATGAAAACATAAAGATTTGATTTACAGTTATTCTGGTCTTTCAAATTATTGATTACTTACGTAGTATCAGTGAAATATGCCCTAAGATCATGAGACTGTTGTGGTCTTGAATAAACACTGCAGTACTTGTTCACACGAACAGCAGGATTTACCTTTTCCTAAAACTAAATGAACACAATTGTGATAAAGATGCCTGCTGAAAGGGAGAGTCAACAGAATGCCAATCTGCTTTGCTTTGTTTTGTTCCTATGTCTGTATTGATCCTAGCATGTAAAGGTCAAAAGCAGCAGTTGTCACTAGGAGTTTTACCATTTCTGCGCTTTCCAGTGCACTTTCCAGCTTGCAGTATTGCTGTTAAAGAAGTCACCAGTGGTGTCCTTGCAAGGAGACCAAGCCAAGGCCCTTGTAGTCACATGCCCTTTGCAGTCATAGCTGTGGCTCTTCCAGGTCACACAGGGCCACGCTGTCATGTGAGACCCAAGGCAAGGAAGAGGCCAGATTTAGGGATGGTCTGCTTGGAGTTTTGCCCAGCTGTGTCAACAGAAGCAGTGTCATGAGGGGTAGTATTAGTCCTTGCTCAGCTCAACCCTATAGCTTAGAAAAGCTGAAAAACAGATATAGAAGAGTCTTAGCTGTTGTGACATCGGGTTGGAGCTGTCACTATCCTAAAATATTGAGGTTAACTCATGTGAGTTTGTACAGTATTTGTTGTAGATGATGACATACTCACTAAAGTGTCACAATATAGGAAAATTTGTAGTTATTGTCCATATATCCCTGGTGTAATTTAAACAGAGGGTAGTAGTAGATTGTGCCGGATCTGTTCTGCTCAACAGGCAACTGTTTCCTACTCTTCATGTTCCTTTTTGCAGCATGCTCTGAGTAATAATAAAAAAATACTTGCAAGCAGTTATTTAAATAAGTTGTCTTTGCCATGATTTGATTTGTAACTCTCCTTTATAATTGTGTAAATTGTATGGATTAAGTATTTTTCTTACAAATGGTTGTTTTTCTAAAAAAAAATGTGGCATTTATTCATGTGTGAACGGCCTGTGTTCCCCGTGGAAAGCTATTCTTGTGCTTTAGGGATGAGCTGGTCACAGAACATGGGCTGTACCGAGGGAGCAGACTGTTACACAGCACAGAGCTGCACAGGCACTTGGTGGACACTGAAGTGTGGCTAGCAGCATGTTGCTTAGCTACTCCTTGAGGCTTATATAGTCATCACGAGGGGCAGCCCAGCTGTGAGCTCTACCATGTAGGTGTTCCTCACAGGAGAAATCCTCCCAGAAATCTGTTTGGCACGAATCAGCATCACAAAGAAATAGGGAAAGAATATGTCTTGTGCTCAAACCTGTCATTAAAAGCTATGTATGTCCCAGAGTTACGGCCTCAGAAAAAATGGTCAGGTGTTGTGGTTTCGTGTGATGCAATGTGACACTCAGAGGGCCAGGAACAGCACTCTGATAAATAGGCATCCAGATATTTAGTTCTGTTTCTTCTCTTCAAAGGTCTGGATGTGCTGTCAGTATAGATAGACTGAAAAGCTCTTGGTGTGATTAATTATTAAAAGCACCCTCTAAATATTTTACACCTTTTTATTTTTTATCTTTCATCTATCGATACTTTTCCTCTTCTAAGACTTTACAGCAGCAGAGGAAAAACTACTCACGATAAGTGCTAAGAACCTGTAGGGCTTCCTATAAAAGATTCAAAAAGAACAAAGATTCTGTAAATATTTGCTTCCTCACTGGAACCTTGCTTCAGTTTCCTCCTTGTCACTTTCCCTGAAGCACCATTCTGAGTCCTTTTGTTGGGTAAGTAACCAAGGAAACTGTTTTGGGGGCAGTGGTTTTGTATGTGTGTGGTTTTGTGGTTTGTTTTTTTTTTTTAAAGAGATTTCTCTTGTACATTTGTGTATCCAGCAAATTTGTGCTCTCCTTACACAAGATGTTATATGAATAAACACAAATCTCTGTGGCAGAGGGTTTGCTCCCTGAAGGATGAGACACACCAAGCAAGGCTAGCTTGGTGCCGCCAGGTGAGGGGAGACACACAGTCATGACGAATTCATTGGCTATCTCCCAGCTACGTATGCACCTGACTCTTCACATATCTGTGAACTAGGAGTCAACTATATGCACGTGTGAAAAATTGCAGAGTCATAGAGCTCAAACCTGTAAAATCACTTTTCCTCAGTCTCAAAATACTTAGATTTGCACTTAGCACCTTGTGCACATCAACAGAGTGCACGGAGCACTTTGCTCAGTGTTCTGCCATCTGGATGTTTCATAGGCTTTGCACAAATTGTGCCATGATTCTCCTAACAGTGGTGCTTAATTACACATGTCATGGCAGCGCTGTAATATAAACAATATATTATTGTAATTGCAAGGTGCTCTCGACATTTTTTACAGCAGGTTCTTCTTTGTTGCCTGGATTCAGGTGGCACTGGCACCAACCAGGACCAAAGTCCTGATCACAACAGGACTTATGCAAACATGCCAAAGATGGCATTGACTCAGCACACTTTTGGTCTAAATGTGTGAGAAGACGGGTGGGAGGGCCAGGAGGGGGCAAGCAAGGCAATAGGGCATTGTGCTGCTAATGCAGACTCTGAGGTGAGGGCTGTGACAAGGCTTCATGGGCTAGTGCCTTTCCCTGTGCATGGCTTTGCAGCTAGGCTTTGGTCTGTGATATGGCCCAGGTGGGTGATGCGTGTGTTCAGTGATTCCTTCTCACCACAGATAGGTGAGACAAAGCTAGCAGTAGGAAAACCACAGGCTTTCTGTCTTTTCTTTCTTAGCTGACTGCATAGTTTTATGAGGGTTCCCCTGTGAAATGAAGGCTGCTGATTCAATCATGAAGTATATAGAGAAATATATAGAGATATACAGGAAAAAAAGGCTGAAGGTACTTGCAAGAAGAAACTAACAACTTCACCGGAAGATGCAATCTGGCTGTCTGTAAGACTGATACTCATGATGGAACAGATCTTCAAGCCTGGGTATATTTTCCTTTATTAACAATGAGGTTTTTATTAAAAATGTTCTTAAAATATATATCATTTATAGCTTCAGCTAGCTAGGCAGTCTCTGGAAAACTGTTTTTAAAATAGCGCCAATATTTTAATCACAAGACTGTGCTTTTTTTCATTAAAAATTCTTCACATAGAAAAATGAAACAAAGAAAACTCTCAAAGGCTGTTTCATATTAGCGTTCCTGGGTCAACAAATGTCTTTGTATACTAAATGGATATGAATGGAGAAGAATGATTTGCAATCAGTCTATTCTCTTATGGTACTGAATGAGAGATTATTATACTTCCATGATGCTGTCCATGTTTTATTTCTAATTAGCTGAAAATGTGATGCACATATCTGTACAAGATGGTTATTAAAATTCTGGTCTGTCTCTTGGTAAAAAAAAAAAAAAAAAAAAAATCAAACCAAAACAAAACAAAAAAACAAGCAGTAAGAAATCTGCTTGATATACCATTTCTCATAAATACATTTGCTGGAGATTCTTGGGTAAGATGCCATGGAGGAACAGAAGGGAGTCCTGTTTTTCAGTTCTGAAGGATGGAGAACGGAATAGACTTAGCAGTCAGACTCAGCATAAAATCATTCTGTTCAGTGCAGGAAATGAATGAGGCAGGGGTGTTCCTTCTTGCCACAGCTGGCTTTAACTCAGGGCACTCCTGCTAGGAAGCATACCGTCTTTTTCCCCGATTTTCATATTTTGTATGTCTGTGTCTCCATGGGTGGAATTTTGCTTAAAAGGAACCCCGATGACTTGTTTTGCAAACAGACTGCTGTCAGAAGTAGCAGCACCTCAGCATTGCTGCTGAACTCCTCCACTGCCTGCCACTGTCTCTAAAGTTGGGAGGGGGCCGCTGGAGAACCACCTGTTATTTTGTGAGTCCTTGTTAGAGAGGACAACAACCCTCTGCCATCTCACAACCTTTTGTTCTTTCTTGCTGTCTTGCTTTGTCTCTTACTGGAACAAACAAGCTATGAGAGCACTCAGATTTGCATATTTGTGCTCACTGAAAACCATGGTGTCAGGCATGCGCTCATTGTGTTGGCCCAAACAAACGTTCTGCTGCTGATAGTGTTCTCAATAGAGCTCAGACACTGTGAGCTGTGGTATGTTGTGACTCATGCTTCATCAGGCTCTGTTAGCTGAGTTCCAGCCTCAGGTTCTTGTTGCCAGCGCAAGGGACCCAAGATCTTGATCCAAACTTACTGGAGTCGATGGAAACATTCTCATTGGCTTAATCCAGGAAGGCTTTGGGCTGAATTGTCAGAACAGGATGTTAAATAAATTCCCCTTTTGGTTTTTAAATTGAAATAAGTTGGCCTGGAATTGACAGGGAGTGTGAGAGAAATTGAAAATGCTGCAGTGGCACTTCAGTTCTCCGTTGCTTTTGAAGCAGTGCTGCAGACTGTGAGAATGGAAACCCCGTACTGCCATCCCACAGTCAGCATGATGTGCAGGAGAGCCCCTCACTGCTGCTGAGCATCTCAGATGAAGACATTTTGGTTATTTTTGGCTGATCTTGTCCTGCTTCCTTCTTAGGTGAAATATGGAGTATTTTTGTTTTGTTCATTCGTTTTTTAAAATGTTAATTATCATCTGACTTATGGAGCCTGGTATTCATAAAGACTAGTGGTTCAGCCATAAGAAATACCAATTCACAATGTGCCCTTCTTCTCTTAGAAAACATGATAAGCTATCAGTGAAGGGATATGATGGATGTTTCTAGATAGTATAGTTCCTTTTATTTTACAGTAAGACTAAAATTTAATGACGAATAATTTCCTGTCTGTATATCATAGCTTCTAGTCCTCTGCTAGTGTTTGCCAGTACTGCAGCAAATCCATCTTTGTTAGAAGACAGGAAAGTCTGTAGGAACTTCAGGGTGATTATAGGCTTTAAATGTGCTTTAGTACGTTCCCAGTTGTACGTGAGTTACAGCAAAATCACTGTTAGGAGACAGTGGCTCATGTCTCAGCTATTGGATTCTATCTGAGCTGTACACACACAAGTTAATTCAGGGGAATTTTTACAAGTGAAATCTATCAGTTGAATTGGAAAAGAATAATAATAATTGTATAGAGACTCACGACCTCCAAGAATATCATGCCATGTCTCTGGCATGTCAGCTAAGACAAGAATTGAGTCTCCTGGCAACAGAAATCCTTTGTGAATCTTGAAGTACAAGAACACAACAGAGCCTGCGAGTAGTGAATGGCAGAAATCCTGGCTTCTTGAGCTGCTGGCTGCCACAGACCTCCTTAAGGTAGGAGACTCCTTGTTGCTGAGCCAGTTACTGGTTGACAGTTAACTGCTCAACCAAAGCTTAATGCTCTGGAAAGTCTGCTTGACTTGGCACCTTGACAAACCATGGTCTGTCCTTGCATTAATTCACAATTAATTCTGTTTCTAATGGCTTTGTAAACTAAGGTCAAATCTGAGAATGGAATTAATTTTGTATTTGGAAAGGCTTCCACTGGAATGGAGACGATTTTACTTGAGTAAAGAACCTTGGGATTATTGCCTTTCATTATCAAGACTGTCAGAAGCAAGACACTGTTAATGTTATCTCCTCTTGTCATCACATGGGTGCAGACAGAATGATAGAGTTCGCCTCCTGCAAGCTCTTGACTGCTTATAGGATAGATGCAGGGGAAAGCATTCTCTGACAAGCCTTACTGAGCCTGTCTCAGCACCCATCCTTGCCTACCCAAGGCACTAAACCCACATCCTAGTTACACATGCTTTGGAACAGAGCTCCGTGAAGCACCTGTCATGCCTCTTGACGTGGTGTCGTTAATAGGGGAGGTTTCTATTTCCAGCTCTGTTACTGATATAGAGGAGGGTGACGGGTAAATTACACAACGTTCTTTTATGCTTCCACTTTCCCATCTATGATGCAGCTTGAGAAATTTTGCCTGCCACTCAATAATGTGTTCTGCTGTACAGTAAGAACATAATTTTTTGTGCGTGCTAGCGCTCAAGGCTGTGGGATTTTTTTTGTCAAGAGCAGTGTATTTTGTCCACATCTAATATTTGTATATATATGAAAACATAAATGATATAGGAAAGCAATGTCAATGGCTCAGTGTGAGGCAGTCCAGCTAGGTGCATGTTGATTGTGGTAACACCCAGGGGAGGCAGTTGGTGGACTTGTAAGAGTAGATGTGAGAAAGATATCTGTCCACCTATACCTGGCACTCTGCAAATGTTTAGAGGCATTGACTTGGATAGATGATATCCCCTTGCTTGGCTATGATGTGGAGGCACAATTCCAAGCATCTGCTGTAACCTACCCCAGGAGTGTTTGGGTTCCTTGGAGTGAGTACAGGAATTTCTGCCTGTGGATTGTGGGAATGATTTCTGCGTCATCATGAATGGAAAGTGCAGTGGATGTGTGAGACTCTGAAAATATGCCCTGCTGTAGTTGTCTTAATGATCTTCACTAACATCAGCTTCTGGTCTAAATATTGAGGTTTTTTGTGTTTTGTTTAGTTTGGTTAAGTATTTTGTGTGAGTCTAGTAGTCATGAGATTTTTCAGAAGTCATGTGTGCTATCTTTCATTTCTGCTTTGCTTTCCCCTCCATGAAATGTTGAGATAAGCACTTTCATAGCCCCTGAGTGGTTGTGAACTATATGTTCCTGTAAAAAGCTTTCTTCCCACTGAGAACTTCTGTTTCTTTAAGCCATACTAGATGCATGCTACGTGGTGGAATACCTATGGACTTGACGTGCTGGATTGTAACTTCAGGTCATAGCAGTGCTGATGCCCAAAGTATTTGGAGCCTGACAAGAATGCAGACCAGAATCTGAATGAGAAAAAGGGCTTTAGTCGTATTCAACAGAGATCTCATGTAAAAAGTTGTCTTGGTATGACCAAGGTTAGAGGACAGTAATTTGTGCATCTGGATCGTGTAATAGCACAGGGGCTATGAGACAGATACATGGTGAAAAGGGGGTCATCCATTCAATTCATTGGATACCTTGAATGTCAAAAGAACTAAAATGGCAGATTGTCACTTTCCCCAAGTTAATTCCTACCCCAGAACACTCACCTTATTTATCACATAAATAACTTAAATTAACAGTCTCAATCATCCATGATGGTTGCTAAAGAAGAGCTGGTATTTCCTGAATTTCGGCCATGGGGATACTGAGTTCACCCAGTATCACACCCTTGTGTGTGAATCACATGCTTGAACCCTTCAAATATACCCATACAAGTTTACTTCATTTTTATTAGCAATGTTCAACTAAGGGGTGACCAGTTCCTAGTCTAGCCTTAAAGAGTATTTGTCCCTCTCTTTTTTTTTTTTTTTTTTTTTTACTTCAGCCAGTTCAGAATCATGCAGGGTGGTGGCAGAATTGACTTTTTTGTTGTGGCAGCTGCTCATATAGCATATAATGTGTGTGTGGGTTTATGTTGAAAGAAGGGCTGTATTCAAAGCTCACTGCAAACATTGGAGTAAGATGGGTAGTCTTCCTACTAGAAAACTAACAGTATTCCAATCAGAACTTGTGACAATCTGTCTTCTAAGAGTTCACTCCATGGACTGAGCAGTGGCACTGTAGGCTTCTCTGAAAGATGAGTTATCCCAACTTGATTTACTATAGAAGGAATCTACGTGACAAGTCTTCAGTTAACTTTTAGATATCCAAATTAGGAAAGTTGGAACCACTCAAGCAAAGGAGCTCAAGGAAATAGAAAACAAGCAGACTAAGCCTGAGGAACAAGAAACTGAGGGCACACAAAACTGCTGTCAGCTGGTATCTCATGCAGCAACTATTTTATTTCCTTAATCTAAACAAATAAATAAATTATAAAAAAAAACTGTCTAGGACTTCAATGATTTTAATCTAAAGTAATTTAGTTTGTTATGCAAATCTCATGATAATTTCCTTTTCTTGCCACTTTAATATTTTATAAGATAATGTAATATTGAATATAAAAATTATGTTTATGATACAACTGGAAAGCAGCTAACTGCCTGCTAGATGCTTGTGCTCAAGCAGAGGGGTTTTATTTCTGTACCTCCCCCCCTATATGCAAAGTAAGTGAACTAAATGAATAAAATATTTAATGTCCTTTGGAGGACTTCTGCAAGCTCTCATTAAGTAGTCTGTAGAGGATAAAAAGTACAGCTGTGATATTTTTGTGGTTTCATCTTTATCCTGCTCTATATGAAAAAAAAAAGCTAAAAGGTCCCTGTTTTTGCCACCTCTGTTTTTCTTCTAATTGATAAAAAGCATGTGTTATTTCCTCTATTATTTATTTACTTCTTCCAGAATGTATGATCGTAACTGATTATCTGGTAGAATTATCTTGAGGTTATTGAGAACAAAAAATGACTAACTCTCCAGGGAAGAGGTATTTTTATTCAGATTGCTTAAAAGCTTCAACCAACCAAACAAAAAACCCAAGTATTCAAACACGTGAAAAAATACTGGGGAGAAAAACTGTTTTTCAAAATGTGAGAGCTTGATGGTTTAAACAGTCTACATCTAAGACTTCTAAAGAAACTACAGAGCTCAAAATGGAGACAAGTATCATTTATAAATGAAGAGGACAGGAAAAAAAGTCCCAAACACCTCTCATTCTATTTTAAACACTTAGCAGACCTTTAGGAATTAGAAAAAGAGGACACAGAACTTGAAAGGTCAGCTTTTATGTATTTTCATGTGGAGGTCAATGTTAAGTAAATTAAACCATTAAGCAAGATATTACTTATGTCAGTAATTATTAACTAAGTATGTTGAACAAGTATTTTTGTTTGTAATTAGTCAGGCTGCCACTGCTTACTCAAAGTGGAAATATCTATGTGAATTGCAACTTTTTTTGTCCTTCAGGAGTCACGTGAACAGCTTTGCAATTTCTGGGCTGTTGAAAATGAAGGAGTTTGGAGAAGAGCCTTTTTTCTTTTTTTTTTTTTTTTGCTTTTTCTGCTGCTGCTGATTTGTAGTCGGGCTTCAGGGAATGAATCTGTTTCTTTGTGTGTGAGAGTTTTGTTTTTCATTTTATCGGGTCCTAGTAGTATGGCAGAGGCTATGTTAAAACTGACCTGGACAAAGGGCCAACGCTCTCGGAGTGACTGGGAGAGGTGTACTGAGGTGGGAGGGAAGGGTCAGGTGGCCACCTGGCAGAGTTTGGCTGGTGGTGCGGTGCAGGGCTGCCCAGGAAACAAGTCATAAAGTCATACCCTGTCCTTTGGTTCCAGACCAAAAACAAACTCTAAACTCCTGTTTCCCTCTTACTCTGTGTATCTTGTTAATGGTGTGAATGTGTCTTCTGAGTAATGTTTTTAAATTGCCTGAAAATAGATAGCAAATTTAATTCTGATTTGCTTCCCTGAGAAGCTTAGGGAAGGTATAAAACATTAGATCTTTTTTTTCTTGGGCGCCCAGCTATATAAATTGTATTTCCATGTCCTCTGCTGCCTTTGGAGTAGCTATTGGAGAATGTTCTCTATCTCTAAATTTAGGGATTGCTGCTTTTGGAGCAAGTGGGTACACTTGCCGTCCTCTCTGAGGATGTGCTGTGTTGCTAGCAAAGGCACAGATAAGGTGCTCATTGTTTCCATAGCTGACTTGTCACTGCAGTAGGGTGCTCTTTGTGCAAGCTATTAGTTAATAAATACCATGGAGAATATGTCCTAGTGCTTCACTGTGAAGAGAGAGCATCCACAGGAAGTGGGACATTGAGGAGAATGCACAATGTGAGGGGAGAGTCGGTTTCGTTGAGTCTTTATGACCTCAACTCCCCAGATTGTTGCTACTTTCTTCTAAGAAATGGGCGAAGAGACGATACATCCATCTGTAACTGGTTCATGTTAGACTCATGCTTAGGGACCAGGCTGGATTAAGAATAGAGTTTTGGCCTGGATTTGAGCTAACTACTATCACTAGATCTTCTCGTGTAGTACTGTCAGTATGGGTTGTTACTAACACTGGACAAGCAAGGTGTGAATCTGAACTTCCTCTCTATCTGAGTTTGAACTGGAGGTACCTGGGATGGTTAGGTGTGGATTTTCATCCTCGTAATGCTGCGTGTGAAACTACATGTTCTAGTGAGACATGGGTATCACAGTGCTTCAGTCAATCCGTTTGGCTTTAGGACATCATCATCATGGGTCTGTAGTGATCACTGATGTGTGTTTTCCTGCAGGGTACAGTGGCTGTGTATTTTCTCTGAGGAAAAATGCTTCCAGTTATTTTTAGCTCCTGCTTCAAGGAAGCTTTGTGTTCTACATAGAAATTAAATGTTCTTTCATTTTCTGAGCCATTTCAAGGCTAGCAAAGTTCTCTCCTCACACTCAAAGAGAATTCACATTGTGCTCTTTGAAATTGCAGAAGACCAGTGGTAGGTGAGGCTGCACAAGGCTTTTGTGAAAGGTCTGTGTGGAACAGGGAATACAGAGAGGCTCAGTTGCAGTGATTTCATCCCAGCTGTAGTGCTGCTGTAATTATAGTTGTAGTCTGTAATTAAGGTAATATAGAGCTCATGTGCCATTTTTCATTACAAATGTGCGATTATATTTAAAGTCTCAGGTGACATAGTCCAATATAGCCACTGACTTCTTCAACAGAGACAAAAATGCCTGTGTAATCCTAAAAATCTTTACACTTGGTTTGTTCATCACCAGCATATTAGAATTTAAGTTCAGTGTATTAATTTTCAAATTTCTATTTGGAACCTTTGGCACTGGGTCTTCATGTTTCCCTTCCTGAACAGCATACTGTTGAGAAATTAAGGGCTCAGTGGCATAAAGAAATTGTTCAGTGATTGAAGGAAGTATCTACACAGATTCTTTGTGTATCTGGCTATCTCTAGGGCTGTTTCCTCAAAACTCTCAGAATTCCTTTCTGCTTTTCCTTTTCTTTCACTAGTGAGATCTGAACTAGCATCCCTTGTCTGAGCATCCATGAAAATTGTTTATATGTGATATTCTAAAACTGATCAAGTTTGGATGGCTCATGCTCAGATGGTCAGGTCTGTATTAGTTTATTCATTATTAACATTTTTCAGGCATTTAAAATAATTTAGTAAGTACTTCAGATGATTAAGCAGGGTATTTTTCCCCTTCCCAATCCCCCTCTTAAGTTTCTTGAAAAAGGAGAAGTGAAGAGGTACTTTAATGGCAGTACTGAGGTTCCTCCTGGAGGATTATTTCTCCTCTGCAATACATCAGAAGAAATTTTTAGAGGAAAGCATCAAAATCTGATTTCAAATTATATGATTTGAAGCCTGGAATCATTCGTGCCACATAAATCTTAATTGAGAACTCATGGTTGTAACTCTTGTTACTCTAATTAGCTTGAATTCCAATCCAAACAGCAAGTCCTACTTTGAGCATCTTTTGTGAAATGAAAAATCATCCCTTAAAATTCTCCAGTAATGATAAAACATTTGTCAAACCTAAGCTATCCATGACTAGTGATTGCTATTGCCGTCTCCAGAAGTTTATCCTCTAAAATATTATTTCTGTGTTTTCTTGACCTCTGACACAGTGAAAATTCCCAGTCTCTTTGCTGTGATGTGTGTGTACCTGTGTATTGTTGCCTCCATTCTGCATTTTTATTTGAGGTAATATTTAGCAACAGTTGCTTGCTATGTTTTTCTCTTGTCCAGGATAAACATAGGAATGTTGTTGCACCTTAGCATGCATTGTGCCATTTTCTGTGCCATGTATTTCATAGGTGGCAGTAGGGAAAGTGTGGGGCTGGTGCTTAGAGTGAGGGGCTCTGAATCCCTCTGTTCTTCAATCATGCTGGGTGAACTCCTTCATTCCTGTGCCTCTCAGTCCGTGAACAAAATGTGGTGTGGCAGGCAGCCGTCACAGACCGTGATGGGTAGCTGTGTTGAAGCATCTCAGCTGTGACCTGCACAGCCCTTCCCAGCCTGTCTGGGCAGTCTGATTTCCAGACATTCAATAAAGATTGTGAAGTAGAGCTGAGAGATATAAGCATTTACAGTCCACCATTATGTGTTGTGTTGCTGATCAGTCTTTTATGTTTCTCCCCTGTGCTCCCAGATAAAATGGGAATCGTGAATGGTGCAGCAGGAGTTTATGAGGATTAGTCACTCGTGTCTTGAATGTGTACAAATTTTGAGAGGCTTTTTATATCTAGATGCAAATCCCACCTCCCTGTACATATTTCGAAAAGAATCTGTCTGCATCGAAGTCAAGTACTTTGAGAGCTTCTTCTAAGTACTGTTCAAAGTTTATTGCAGCAGTGGTGGGAGGACAGAAGTCACCAGTGAGGCAGCTTGCAGAGTGGGAAGGGCAAAGCTTTTACACTTCTTCAAATGAGCGGAGCCTTTGCTTTGATCGGTGCTGCTGTTGTTTGGTGAAATCTAAGCAGGTTGTGGAAGTATTTGTCATGAAAGATAGATTTATAATAACTGTTGCAATCAATACATTTCCTTTTTAAGTAGGAACAATATAGAGAGTTTAATTCAGTACAGAACAAATCTCAGTTTTGTTGCACAGACAGTATAAAACTAGTCTGCTCTGCTCGACATTTGCCTTAAACTGTTTATGTTACCTAAAATGTCATTCCAGATGAGAGTTTGGCTTAGGACTGCAGTGAAAGGCATTTTATTCCATGTATGGACCTGGGCTCTCTGAGCTATTTTAGTGGGTAGCTAGGAAATGTTTTTCAGTGAGACATAATTTCATTTGTGTTTATGTGCATTGGCCAGTCTGATGAGGGAACTACATTGTTTTGCAGTTCTGCTCTGCTCTGTTTCAGAGAAGAGACAGGAATTTTCAGTTGCAGGCTGGAGCTCTGTTTTTTTTAAGACTTAATTTAAAAACGCATCTCGAAATCACCATGTTTTCAGTTCAGGAATGAAACCGTTATGTGTCTAGAAGAGGCTTTGTTTAAATAAATATTTAAATCAAAGCTCATAGACCCTGTTGGTGTTAATCTGTTAATTGATGTTGACTTTAACAGAACCAGGCTGTTTTTAAACCATCACTTGTACTGGTTTCAGCATACATAATCTCATTCATTTCTCTTGCTAGCACGCCATGATAGTTGGGTGAAAAATGTCTGCTGGATCAACAGTGGAATCAAAAGTCTTTTTTTAAGCTGCTGTGACTCTACTGTGCCTTTTCTGTGAAGGACAGTGTAAGGATATGGCATAGGTATGTGCTGCTCCAGCAGTAGCAGCAGAGCTCATAGGACAGCTTCCCATAGGTTGAATCCCCCAGGAGTGGTAAGAGAAGACAATTTGGTTGACTGTAGTTTTAATTTGATATTGCACCATGCTAGAGAAATCATTCTGAGTCCTTTTGTGTTTGAGGCACTGCTTGGTCCTTTTTCAGAATGCTCACTGATTATAACTGATATGACGTGATCTTCTACCTTGGAGGAGATGTTATTAAAATGGTGTACATGAACAATATTATTTATAATTATGCCATTCTGATATAGCAGCCTAGTTTTCTCCATATATATGTATTCTACTAAGTTCTTCATTCTTCCTCCAGGAGATATATCTCTGGAATTAAAAGCCAAGTTGCATGTTGCACTTCTGACAAGACGTGCCGACACTGCATTGAGGCTACCAACTACTGTCATCCTTTGTTACAGTCTCTATACTTTAAGTGGCCTGGAGTCAGATTTTCAATGGTATTTATTTGCTTAAGAGTCATTAGACTCTAAATGGGATTTCAGAATCGCCTAAGTAAATTAGACTTCTAATTCACAATGTAGATCTGATTAGGAAGCTTCATGTATCTGTAGGTGCTAAATACCTTTGGATAGCTGCCTGCGAGATGCTAGGAACTAACCTAAAGGCATTATAGTGTTTCCTAAAGATCATTAAGCAAGTCAGAACACAGTAGTTTGTGATGGATTTTGAAATTAGTAGTATTTAGATCACTGGAGAAGGGATGAAAGGCTCAGGATTTTATTATTAATCTCTGTCTTCCAGAGTGCTGTGAGTCACTAGCTTGAGTGTACACGTACTGTAGGCCTGGGCAAAAGTGGACATGGGGCTAATAGGATGCACACGTAGCCTGTGGCCATTCAGCATCAGCTGGTCTGCGATCTGGAGCCATGTCATGCTTCTTCCTATAGAGATGAATAAAGTCCTTGAACAGCTGTTAGCAACTGTTGGAGAAAATCGTGGACTTCATTATCTCCTTAGAATATTGCATTTCCTTGGAATGCTTTCATTCAACTTCAAGTTCTTGCAAATGCAAGTTTGTGTTTCAGATATACATTCAGTAGATTGTTGGGAGTTTCCGTTTGTTTCTTGAATATGTTTTAAGTTTATCCATTAAACCTGGCGCTTATCCTGATCTTTATCCTGGTGGAGAAATAAGAAAACATTCAAAAAAATGTAAGAGATTGTTGGATTAGCGCCATAGATCCTGACATGTCTTCAAAAATTCAGTCATGTATCCATCTGATTTTTCAATATTTTGGCTTAATATGATCACTATCAAATTCATATGTCTCAGGACATTGTTACTAACAGGCAATTGCAACCCTTGGAAATTATTTCATTGTCAAATGTACTTTAAATTCACTGGATACTAAAGAATGCTGCTATCGTTGTCACTAAAAGGGATAAGAGTAGAAAAGCTGATGAAATCGTTACTCACAACACTGTCATTTTAAAGTAACTCTCGATAGTGAAGGATGGCTCTACAGAGCCCAGAGCTAAACTAAATACAGAGCTTCATCTATTAGCTGCTTTCTCTGAGCTGTTGAACAAAATACTTTTTACCTGAAGCAGCAGGGGTTCACAATTTCAATTGTGGTGTTCCAGCTTTGGTGCCTATATTCTAATGTTCTGAGGGCATTCTTCTGTTTGGCAAAAGGGCAATAACCAGTAGCAAAATAACAACAAAAAGTTGTTAGTGTAACTACTGCCATGTTGAAAGAAATATACTATGCCTTAAAATGTCAGCCTCAAACTCCTGTTCCAACTATTTTGTTTCAGAAACTAACTTTGAAAAGTCAGGACAGATTCCTTTCTTTCTTTGACTGGTTCTTTCACAGACGCTGAAAGGTATGAAATTGTTAACAACAGTTGTGTTCCCAAATACCTTGGGCCTCTCTGAATATCTGGAGTAGAAAAAGTCAACAACATTCTTCTGAGAATGTACCTTATGGAGAGAACAAAACACCTGTTTTTGAACAGAGGCTTGCAAAAGACTAAGTACGGTTGGGAAAATAATATTTTTTGAAAACACTTTGACTGTAATAAGTTGTTAAGTGGAAGTCCATTAATATTGCCTCTAAAGTTTTCCACTGCAGGTTCTTGAAGGAGTCTGCCTCTTTTTTTTTTTTTTTTTTTTTGTTACCATAGACAGTTTTTGTTTGTGCTCGCTTGAATACAAACTTCAGGTTGTTAATGAATATTTAATTTCCATTTATGCAGAGATATATAGGAAAATATATTCTTCAAGAAAAGCCTTAGACCCCTCCTCATCCTGGAAATAGGATTCTGAATATTGAAGTCCACTCTTGGAAAGTTTGTTAGTTTATTCTGGTTTAAGTTACCTTTAAAATGGCTTGATGTGAAAGCTCCACTTTTTACTGTGGTTTTCTTGTGGCCATTATGGGGCAAAGTGCTGCTAGATTACTGAGCATGCTAAAAGAGAAAGGATCAAAATAGTGAAAAGGGTTGTAATGTTTGCTTCTTAGAATGGAATTCTTAAAGGCTGTATGTGATATTGTTTGTATGATGTTTTTAACTGATAATTGTTTCTGATAGATAATATAAGCAACAAAAAACTACTTTCAGCTTTCATAACTGTGTAGAGACACATGAAAGTAGGAAAAGAACCAAATATTGAAGACTTAGAAGTAAAGTTTATGCAGGATCTGGAGCAAGCGCAGGTGGATAAGGGGTAAAAAACTCAAAGTGTCAGAAAAGTGGATGTGCATCTCTTCTGTATGCAGCAACAGATTGTTCTGTGGTTCGACCAGTCTGGCTAAATAGGTTGCCTGTGGATCCTGATGGTGAGTTAGTCCAAAATCTCCACAAACAGGGCATTGAGTACTCAGACAAACAGTGTTTTGATAAATTACATTGTAGCTTGAGAACAGAGTAACTCCTGTGTTTCTCTGTTAGGTGAAGTGATCTGACCATTTGATAACATGCCTGGCCTCCCCTAAATATTATGTTTATTTGTTTGACAGACACTGTGCTTTCCTATTGAGAGCTTGAATGGTTCATTGGCAGCAGTAATTCATCTACAATAATCCAACAGTTGTTTTTTTGTTTTTGTAATTAAACATGAGATATTTAAACGATTTTTGGGGGAATCGGAGTGAAAAGTCATTTAGATTTAAAACACTTTAAGCAAAATTGCTTTTCATGAAAGTTCCTTTGTAACATCTTATTCTTTTCAGTGCTTTTTGTAGCTTAATTCCCAGAGAGATGAGCTCACAAACAAGAGATGGGGACTGTAAGATAAGACTTACAAAGCTTTGATCAGAAACCTCAGTATGTGCTGTGGGAAATCTTTGTATCGTGGAAAAAAACAGCTTTTTAAAACAAAATAAATCCACCAAATAAAATAAACCAAAACCTTGCCGTATTGTTGTAAAGATTTGTGGATATTATTGTGTTTTTGTGTAGTGCCCAGAACAAGATCCAGACTTAGGAAATGGTATTTAACTTTATTTGTTGTCTTGGATCTTTTCTCACTAGAGACCAAGTCAAAGGAAAATGGCCTAATTTTGGCAATAGCTTACGAGAGCTTCTCAGGACCTGTTTTTCTCAGGTTATCTGCTCTTTGACTAGAAAGAGCAAAGCAATAATCTGGCTTTTGGTGCAGCCTGGATGTCAACAAAGGGTGGTAGGGATGAAAAGATACTATACTTCCTGTTTCTAAATGGCTGTATTTGATGGATTTGGTATATCATAGTCAGGAACTGAACTGAAACTGAAGTTGTCTTTGAACTACTGTACTAAATGAAGTTGTTTTCATCACAGATCTCCTCTTTGCTTATTAGCTATTTCACTAGGTCTCTTTAAGTTATATGAATTTTATATAGCATGGACAAAGATCACAAGGGCAAACCTGGTTCTCCCAGTAGAACTGTTCTTCCAACTTCCTGGGTCTGATTCCATGAATCTAAAGAGGTAGAGAAGTTTAATAAACGAAACGGTCCTGTTTAGTTCCTTGTGAAGAGCACTGCCTAAATGAATTTTAGGTCCCCATTGTTAATTCAGCTCTTAGCAAAAGTTAACATTGCCAGAATTTCTTCTTTGTGGGATGTCAGGAACTGGATCTAATGAACTAGGGAGAACATTGTTATCCATTCAAGTTTTGATCAGGAATATTCAGTGTATAATTTTGTATGATATTCAGGCAGTTACCAACTTTTGGTACATTGGCTAAAAGTTTTAGCATTAGCCAACTGACTCTGTATCAATTTGACAGGGGACAGCTTTTTGTCTTTTGTATTACAGTATTACCAGTAGGGTACAGTCAGAACCACAGCCTCCATTTCTCGGGCTCTGTACAAAATAAATCTCAAGGTAAATCTCATTCCTGCCTCCAAAATGTTATAATTCAGTCAGTCGTTGTAGGGCAAACCTATTTTGTCTGTGACCAAAGGAAAATACCTTTGCCCTCAACTTAGCTGAAGAATAAAATAATGAAGTGTAAGCTTGAGAAAAAGTGGAAAGCAATTTTCCCTTGGCCTAAAACAATATGGTGTAATTCTTCTTTATGACATTGTTGAGTGATTTCTCAAACACTTAAACTGTAGCAGTAACTTCTACTGAACTTCACTTTATTCAGTTTTGGCTCAAATATCTTCCATTTGTTTTATTCTCACTTAATTTGACATCTACATCCTGAATCTAAGACTAACTATGTGTTAACTATCAACAATGCCACTCTGAAAGTAAAATGTTATATCAACTCAACAGTATTAACTCAGCAATGGAAACTGAAAATATTGTAGGACTGGAAAAAAAACCAAACATGTAATTTGGGTAGTCTTTGTCTTCTCCTGTAATGTTGGCTTAATTTGCAGTATCTTTTGAACATGTGTGTTACTGTGTGTGCACAGTCACAGTGCAGATGAAATTGTGGGTTGAATTATGGCTGTGCTGTTAGAATCAGTTTTGCATGATTTTTTTTAATGTCTCATTATGGAAAGAGCATTTTAATTTCAGCCATGCAACAGATATGTCTGTCTTGTGCATACCACAAAATATACATAGTGAAGCAAAATTAATTCAGGCCTTGCGGCTTTGAGAACTTTTTCTGAGTAAGTGTAACACTCTAGTTTCTTGGTGCAGCAGTACATGCTTGAACTTAGTTTGTGAAAATATTGTTAGGAGCTTACTCAAGGGAGAATATTTCTTTATAAATTAAATTATCTCAACAAATCACATTAACTTTGGTGTGTTTTGTGGCAAATCACCAAACCCCTACAATAGTACAAATAAAAGGGAAAAATATTTTGTTGGAGTGGCAGAACTGTAATGTCCTAAGGAGCTACGAAAAGCATATAAATGTTGCATTAGGTTGTGTTTCATGGTACTGTTACAGGAGGTTCTTCATTGTCACTAGAATTTGGTTATATCTATTTGATAAAGTACTGAATATGTTTCCACAGGGAATATCTTGTCCTTCTAACATTGAAAAAGGGATTATTATTATTATTATTATTTTTTAAATAACATAGCTGAGTCAATTGTGGTTTAAATCCTATGAAAGGGTTGAAGCCTTTTTATTTGTGATATTGAACAGTAAATACCTCCTTTATTCAGATGGTCCCAAAGCAAAACATAGGAAATTCTAGCTGGGGTGGACTCCTGCCAAGCAAGATATACACTATCAGCTTAAGCAAAACAAAAACTCAAATTACCTAAGTTATACCCAAATATCATTCACTAAAATGAGCATTCTTAGCCAGTGAATGAAACCAGGAAATATTCTGATCATCAGAGCTCTTCACATTAAACCAATAGATAATGTTGATGCACATTAAAGAACATGACAGTTTTGCTCCAGTGACTGCAACAGTTTGGAAAAATTCCAGTGCAGTATATTTAGAAAGTTAACAATTCCTTGAAATTGAAATGTGTTGCAGAGACAACTCAATTTTGTTGAAATGTTGACAGGATCCCAACTGCCAAAGGCATTTCCTGTCTGGGTGCTGGTCTGGTTTGTTGGTTGTCCATTTTCTGGATTACCTTGTCCCAGTGTCAGTGCCTTGAGGTGATGCTCACTGAACCCTCTCTGAGCTCCAGATGCCCAGGGTAAGTACTCTGCACCCATTTACAAGCAGTGGTCAGAGGCTTGGTACTCATTCATTTAAAGATGGAAACTTGACCTGCAGTTAGAAATGGCCTTTCTTTGCACTGTTCTAGAGCATGTATTTTGCTGACAAGTAGGAGGACAACTTAGATTGTTCTGTTGATTTAGACTGAAGCTGCTGTCATCTTGCAGAATCAAATATTGTATTCCTTTAAGGCAGAACATTAATGCTACCCTTGAAGTTTGGATTGCAGTGTAGCAGGTACTAAGGGGTTAAATGATTTGTCCAAGTTGTTTAGAAATTTTCCTTCAAAGAAATCTGGACTCAGTTCTTCAGCCTACACCACTAGGTTGTCCCTTATGAAATAAAACCAGTACGATCTTTAGTACTGAAGCCTTTCCACTGTCTTCCTGCCAGCAATCTTGGTGTTTGATGGTCCCTTTGGTTGTGATGGAATTGATCATGTCGTGGGGTGGAACCTTCCTCCTTCCTGTTGAATGCCAGCTGCAGGTGTCTGTGTGGGTGCAATGAAGAAGTTCTGGGTGATGGATTTGAACTGCAACTAAATTAGAAGATCTGTTCCTGCGTGCTTCAGCTATAAAAATAGGGATCTAGTTATGTTCTTTAGTTCAAGCACAGAATGCTTGAAAGAGACATGTGGGTGCAGTTAAGGAAGACTTTCTCTCTCTGAGCTTTTAAACTAAAAGCTGGTAGACTTAGACTACATTTTCTTTATAGTTCTATTTCTTATTTAGCTGTAACACAGCTTGGAAAAAAACCAACACAGAAGTTGCTCACCTTATCTCCAGTAGCATTTCTCTTCCTTCAGCTGCACTCTTGCTCACAGCAGTGATAGCTCCTGATATTTTAATTGCTGCCTGGTGGCCTCTCCCTGTCAGCACGGATGGGTTATTAGTTGGTAGTCCCAGCTGGTGACCATGGGCCGCTAGGGCTAACAGGAATGTAGGCACAGCTGGTCTGGGTCACATCCCTGTATAATTTAGTTTGTGAAAATTTCCGATGGCCTCCAGTGTGTGGTGAAAAGGATATGCAGTTAAAAGGTATCTTTCATTATCACAGACTAATTAGGGCTGTCCTAACTTCCTGAGGGAATACATAGTAATATCCAGTAGCTACAGAAGGTTGAAATGGGGCAGGGATTACTAGGCTGAAGAGGGAAAAATGTGCTTGCTTCTGCTCTTCTGTCCTTTAGCTCTTTTATATACCTTAATGAAATGTAAACTGTGTGAAAAACAGAGCTGGGAAAAATGAGATGTTCGCCATCCATTAGGGTCCATATACTCAGCACCTAATGGAGGGTAGAAGTGTTTTCTTGCTCACTGTGGAAATGTGATTGCGCAGCAGCCTTGCTCTTTAAAATTTGGATAACGTTTTTTCCCTTCTTTTCTTCTCCTTAATTTTTGTTTTATTTCTCACTTGCATTGTGGAGGCTGGTGCTATTTTCCCTGCATCTCCTGACTGACAACAGGCTGTGCGTTTGGGAGTTCCTAATCGGAAGTGATGACAAGCCCTTGAATGTAGCGCCGTTGTCCTTGTCCCCATGAAATATTTTATCCCCTCTGATATTGTTGGACATGCAACTGTAATAAAGGCCAGTTTCTGCCACTGGGTATGCGTAGAAGCAGATCCCTGTTATTGTTGTGCAGGAACACCTCACAGTCACATCTGTGGCTGCACTGAACGTGATTTCCTCCATTTCATGGGAATAAGATGATGCTTGTGCATTATTAGAAGAGCCTAACAAGGTTCCTGGGGAGAGGTTGTGAAGTGCAGCGTATAACAGTACTTATGTAATTAATTCCTTGGGATTTCAATGAAAAATACTGCTACTTTGCAACCATAATTTTTATTTTCTGGCAGCCTCAAGGTGACAAGAAGACTGTAAATTGCATGTTGTCTCTGATAGGAATGGTGGATGATGTTGCTATCCCTAGGTAATGATTAACTGGAATCTAATTGTTGGTTGCAATGATGACTGAAGAGTACTTGTACAATTCCCTCTCATTTGATCTGCAGAAATACATCTCCAGGAATGTTATCCATCCATACTGGGGGAATTGTAGCCTTCCTGAATCCCCTGTCCCTTAGCATGGGACACCATTTGTCCTTTCTACAATAGATTGTGATGAATTTATTGCCTTCAGCCTTAGTTTAGCATTATTGTTGAACAAACAAACGCACTTTCTTTTTTTAAAAAAATCCTCATTACAAACCCAAGACCGCTAGAAGTACAAGTTCATCTCATATCCAGAGATTGCAAAACCTATCTCCATTCTGCAACTTGTCTCTTGTGTGAGTCCCACAGCCCTCTCCAGGGACCTGAACATGATGTCTTTTCCTACTGTGCTGTTCTCACCACAGTAGGATTTGTATGTGGGGAGGCTAACACAAGCTGTAGCCTGAAAGTAAAACGGTATGTCCCTGAAAGTATGCAGGAGTATGGTCTTGTCCTGTGATTTTAGGCCTGATTTTGCTTGAGTTGCAACTGTGTTACTGAAGCCACAGAACATCTTGGACCCTTTTGATTCCAAGAGAATTTCTGGGAGAGTTTCTCAAGTCACTGACTTACTCTCTCTTGATCTATTGTTTTCTCCTGCAGAACAGAAATATTCTTGTGGCTTCTTCATCCTTTGGATGTGATTATTTACCACCAGTGCTCATTCAGATAAACTTTCTGAGCTGAATGTTGCAGTGCTGTGAATATATGATTTTCTGCATTATCCTGGGGTATAGTTCATACAGTTTTTTTTGAAAGTGACAAATACTTGACTCTGCCTGAAGACGGACAACAAAATATGTCAGTTCCTGACATTGGTACATTTCCATTGAGTGCTGATGTGTCAAATCTGCAAACTTAAGTTCTGGATTGCATGGCCTGTACAGTACATTTGTGGTGAGTTTGTGCTGACGGTTGTTTTACCTGAAACAGTTTGAAGAGTTAAGAGCAGTTACAGTGCCTCATGTAGCAAAGATATGGCATCTCATGCTTAATGGCAGTAGTGTAAATCTGGAGTAATACTACTTAGAGTGGAGATGTTGGATCTAGTTTAATGAAGATCAGAAATTCCTACAGGATCTATAACTGAGAGAAACTCAGGTACCTAATGGCTTGAAATTTCAGTGTTTACAAATAAAAGCGGAAGGAAGAAAAGTAAAACTTTGTGTAGGTGTTATGGTGTTACACTGTAAAGTGTAATGCCCTTGGCTTGAGAAGATACTTTCACTGTACCAGATGAGGATCTGGTACAGTGGATCTCTTTTGAGCCTATATATACTCCAATTAATGCTGTTAATATCATAATAAGTAATCTTAATTACTTCTAAAAATGTTCTCTTCATTTTCCAGATGGTGCCCTGGATATGGTGGGAACTTGCCCACTCAATTTTGCCTTCCATGGGATGATAACAATCTGTTTATGAGAGGTTTTAAATCCTCTCTTCTTATATTCGTGTTCTGCTTTGGCCTTGTTTATTCACAACTGAATGCTTCTGATTATTTTATCTGTCATGTGCACAGTCTCTAATGCTTTACATAGCAGAACTGGTATAAACTGGCTGTGCTATAAGTTGATCAGTGTATATTTAAGACAACGATAATTTAGCTATCTTATTTCCTTAGCAATATTTTAAAGATTAATTGTAGAGGAGCCAAGAAGGCTTCCCTATGATTCTCATTTAGCTTCTCTTCTAAGCTAAGAAAAAGCTGAAATACACCAGAAATTAAATATTTTTCTTCACGTTGTATGGACTTAATATTTTGGTAGCTTGGCGCAGAAGTCACAGCAACCACAATGACTTGCTTTGTGTGCTGAAATCTGGATGAGCAGGTATAGAGCCATTCTCAGATATGCAAGGCTGAGTTTGCTGAACCTATTTCTCAGTCTTTGATTAGACTGCAGTAAGCAGTCTGATGCTTAATGCCAGTGGCAGATATGAATATGTCTCCCTTGAGGGTTGGAGATGTGGCTGTTATTCAGTAAACCCCAGTGAGACACAAATGATTCAGTGTAGAGTAGATTTCTAAGGAGCTGAACAGCAGCTCCCTTAATATAAGGAAGGAGGCTGGTGGAGGCTGTGTGAGAATGCTTCTGCTTTTTGAGTTAGCAGCAGTGGAGGAACAAAAAAGGCTTTTAAAGCACATAGGGGTGGTGTTTTGTTTTTGAATACTTAAAAGTAGTTGAGTACTTCAAAGTAGAAATATAATCTTAAAAATCTTAGCCATTGGAATTTTTTTGAACTGTTTTGGTTGTCATATTAACAATTCTATAGGAAATAATTTGTTGCCTGATTTTTATGTTAAAACTCAAGGGGGATGGTCTCAATGCCAAAGCATAGAAGTGGAACAAAACAGTGCAGTAAGCTTTATTGACTGTGCCAAAAGGACTTGCGTGGTTTCTCTTTCCTTTGTCCAGAAAAACTGCTCTAGGCACTGCTGTCTCATGGATTGTGATTTACTAATCCCACCATAGGTGAGAGAGTTGGGAATGGTTTCTGCTCTCTTCTCTCTGAAAAAATGCTAGCTGCTTAGAACCTGAAAGCATTTAAACCATAGGTGAAGAAGGCATCTGGCAGAAATCCATGATGCTCCGGATGGCCCACCTGCAGCCCAGACAGCTTCTCAGAAAAGGTCCCCTACTCACCACTTAGGAGAGCAGACCTTTGCTGGGCCTTGTTTCTCAACAAGAACTCTTGCATGAGTACATAGGGCTCATACATAGAGCCCTTGAGCAAGGCCCAGATTTGCCAGCTACAGCAGTGCTTTGTGTGCTTCAGGTTCCAGCATGAAAGTTCTCAAACTGACATCCAAGTAGATGTCAGCAAATCAGTCTCGTTCTTAAATGAATGAGTTTTGCCTTCTGTGCTATTGTAGCACTTCATGTATCTTCTCTACATCATTGGTTGTGTATATGTTTTTAGTTACATTCTAGGGGTTATTTCACGTTACTTGGCCCTTTATACATAATTACAAAGAGAAGATTAGATTCTGCTGCTCTGTTTGAATGTTGTTTTTCATTCACTTTGCTCCCACTGAGGCAGCTGGTTGTACTGCTCAAATGGTTCGCTGCCATTGTACTGAGGAATATGCAACTTTCTCTTTTACCTTAAGGTGAAAGTATTTTCTTACTGTGTTGCTCCTGGTACTTGTATAACAGAGTCCATGTTTGGAACTGATGCAGTATTAATAGTAAAACAATTTGTGGCAGTTTTGATCCCAGTGATTTCTCTTTTCCACATGTCAAACTAGTTCTTGATCAACTCTGATTACATATAGTCTTTCTACAGGATGGTTCACTTGTTTGTATTACGAATGTCTCAGTCACAAGTCAAGGTGCACTACTTCCAGGATTTCCACAAATGCAAAACAAACATTGGTCTTAAAAAAGACCTTAGACTTGCTTTGATCTGTCCTGCTTTTCATGTGGAACCAATATGAAATTACTATTAAATACAGCTCAATTGGTTTTCAGAGTGAATTTTTGTTCTATTATCGTGGAGTTGGAGAATGCATAAAGTCCATCTCCTGTGCCACTTAGTTATTCAGTGTTGCAGCCAGAGATAGAGAGGCCATATGCAATGTATTTCATTTGGCTGGGGACTGCCTCAAGCCGTCACAGGTGGTGTTCTTTCATTTACAATAGCACTCTTTAAAATATAAATGACTGCATTTATAACATCAGCTCCTTCTCTTTCTTTGGAATACCCCAGCTAAAGTTGCATCACACATTACAAATGGTCTTAGGAATTTGTTTAATTACTGATATAGATGGGTAAAGGATATATAGTGTCTAAGATATTAATTTAACCATGCTTTAATTAAGAGGTCAAGTGTAAAGGCTGCAGAACACCTCCCACTTAAGAAGTACTGAACAGAATGGTGGAAGGATAGAAGGCTCTGACACAGTGAGCTTTTTACTTTCTGCAGGAGTATTGACTTTCCTTCTGCATTTCATTACAACAAAGTTTGCATCTGGAAAATACATGCCATCTTTTATTCACTCATCATGTTTTCTAACATTAAAAGCTTTTTAAATACAGAGTCATCTAAACACAAAAGCAGTGTGTCTCTTGGCTCTTGAAAGAGATGGTCACTTCCAGGCACCAGTGATTTCCATTAGAATTGTATGCACTGTGTCCTCTTGACCAGTGGGCTTGAAGAATGGGGCCATGACTGTCCTGTTTCCCTGGGCTCCTGCAGTGGGGCACAAGGGAGGATGGAAATGAATGTTCACCAGAGGGAACCAGGTACTGCCATCTCTGAACATCCAGTTGTTTCTTCCTTATGGCTTACCATGAGTCCTTTCATCATTTAATTTGAAAGTCCTGTTTCTTACTAACTCGGAAATCAAGGAAATGGATTTGGAAAGCATTCAGGAAGAAAGGAGTAAAAAAATGGGTAGGCAGAAGGAAGGAGTACCTCATAACAAGATTACAGAAAACTAGACAGTAAGAGGAGGGGGCAGGACATCGTCAAATGAGCTTGTTTTGCTTTACCCTGAAAGCTGGAGCAGCCTTAAAGAGGCGGCTATAGATAGGAACAGGTGCTCACTGGTGAACATTTGAAGGGTTTCTCAAGTTGTTACATGTTCAGAAAGACTAAGAGACCCAGTCAGGCAGTACCATCACTCTCCAAATATCAATGAAAAGGTCAAATGACAATTTTTATTTACATTTTTTTAATCATTTACTGTCTGTGGGAATTGCTTACTTATTAAGATGTTCTTCTGATGCAATATACAGAAAGTTTCTTTTGGGAAACTCTTTTGTTCTTTCATGTATTTTCTGCAGATGTTTTCTGTTTTCTGTGATTAATGGTCATTTCCCTTTTTGCTTTTAAGGGAGAGTAACAGTTCAGCTATGCCACTGCCTTCCTCTGCATCCCTGGAGGAAAACTGGTGGAGTACTGGAAAAACACAGAGTTAAATATTAACGTGAACTCCTAAATGTTCTCACTGCAAAAAGTCAGGAACGCTTCCAAGCACTGAAAACAGACTTTCCTTTCCTGTAGTTAAATTTTGCTGCTTTAACTTCCAAAACTACAGCTTGCTTGGTCATTGTTTTAACATGGTTAAACATTGAAAATCAGACTGCTTTTGCTTCCCAGGGAAGAATCTCATGCAGAGACTTAATGTTGACAAATATAATAAGTTTCTTTATAAGTAAGGGGTTGATTTTTTTTTTCCCCATTGGGCCTAGAAGTACAAGTTCCATTGCTTGCTCTTTTAGTCAGAAAGAGAGTGTTAATAAACACTGTGATTTGGTATCAATGCTATAGTAACTCCCTAAGGTATAATCTGAACAGGCTTCCTATTGTGTTATAAACACATATGGTCATCCTCTTTCTTATTAGCTGAGGACTTCTGACAGATCTCAGAAATACCACCCTCTTAACAAATCCCTTCCTTGTCTAGCCTAAATCTGCATGCTTTTTCTTTTTTTTCTTCCCTTTTCTCCCATTTTTTTTAAACTGGCAACGGCAAGATTTTATATTAGATAATCATTTTGGACTTGTGTTGGAATATTTCGTTAGCAGAGTTTCTAGCTATTAATGGCAAAGTCTGCTGTGAGAGCGCATGGACTAGACAGAATCCATTGTGCTTTCAGCAAGGCTTTTTATTTGTTTTTAATCTGATTCAGGAAATGCAGTTCTGTAAAGCCAGTAATTATTTCCCTCCGTAATTCATATTTTGCTGAAAAATCAGTCCCTCACATGAGAAACTGGGGTGTGCCATATGTTATCCATTGTGTGCTTCTCATTGTCTCTCCTAACTCTTCAGTGTAGTAAGCAAAATGATTTTAACTTGACAAAACCGTGGGTGCTCCCTAGGACAGGGGTTGTAATCCTGCTCTACGTTAACTGGTGAATCAGGAGCAGTAGAGCCCATGGCCCTGAACTGGAAGGGCTGGATTGGTTAATATGATACTTCTGGGATGGTGCTGTTGAGCCTTCAGTCTGTAAGTAGAAAAACTGTGCCTGGTGATATGGAATTAATCCTTCAGAAAGAAAATGATGGGTTTTGTTTTAATTCTGACTACTTGCACAGCAGCATTATGAAGTGAGAGGGCTCCTGCCATTTGTATGAGGCACGTGCTTCTGCCCATGAGCCGCCAGTGAGATAAGTCAATAAAACAAGCCATGCAAGGCAGAGATTGTTCAGAGGTGGTGGTGACCTATTAGGCTGTCTTGCCCTCCTGCATACCAGCAAGGAGTTGTTTCATTTGGATTTACCTTAAAGGACAGAAGAGCAGCTGAGTAAAGCACAGGATAACATTGCTGTGTGGTGGGGTGGAAGCTCTGCTGTACTTCAGTTCCTAGGTTTGCATCTGCCTTTGCACACTACAAGCAGCAATAGCTAACCAATTTTTCTTTCCAGGCTGTTTGATGTAAGTGTAACAACAGACTGAACAGGAACTGTTCTGATGGCACAGATGTGCAGTTTAGCTCTATAATGTTTTTGTGTGTGTGTGTGTGTGTGTGTTTTTTTTCTTCTCATCGAAGAAGAACAAGAAAAGACAAAAATCAGTGAGCATGTCTTTGTGTGTGCATGCACGTGTTTGACAGACATCAGTCCATGTCATACCGGTTGTGAGAAAACAATGGCTACTCTGCCTGACCACAGGGAGGGAATGTTACAGAGCCAATACACTGCAAAGAGAACAAAGGCCTTTCTGCATGGTGGCTGTGTGCAGCATGCTGTTAGAACGGAGCAAGCAACCATTTCCTATTACAGTAGTGTCTCACATTTGTGCAAGGCTGCAATGCAAAGCGATTCAGCTCACTGGGAGCTTCTGCATGCAGTTCTGGCGCTGACAGAGGAGGTCTCTGTGGTCAAAAAGGCAGACAAGCATGTTGGTGCTGGTGTTTTAAGCAGCTTCATCTGGTGACTGGACAGGGAATTGCAAGCACATTTGTTTCATTGCATTAATTTCTTGCATTATTCCCCTTTTGTCTGTTATTGTTTCTTTACCCGTATTTGTGTTTGAATAGGGTAAGAATTCAGCGGTGAACTATGTGCATGTCCTACTTCTTTTCAGACCTGACATGTTTATATATACAAAGAGTTATGGATGAACTAAAGAGGACCAAAGAAGCTCAGAAATTCTTTGGAAAAGCTTGTCAAAAATTTAATTAATGGGCATGTAGCAGAGGGAGTAAAATCTGTTGCTTAATACCATAATAGGCAGTGCAGTGCCTGTGCCTCTCTCTGCCATCCTTAACAGACGGATTTATTTTTGGTAATGAGACATTTATCTCCTTTGCAACTATTAAAAGCCAATTCCAGTGTTGAAAAAAATCAGTTGGAAATAACGTGAAGAAATTTAGTGGTGAAATGTGCTTGTGTTTTCTGTATGCTTCTCCGAGCTCTGTCAAATCTTTTTTCACTTTCGCTTAGTTTATTTTGATTTATTTTTGCCTTGCTGCAGTTTGCATAACGTATTGTCTTGATAGCACCAAATAATGATGTGAATGTTTAGATTACGTAAAGGGGCTTAATGGAATTACTTGCAGACCAATAGTTAATACACTATCAGTGTAAATAAGTGGTTTTGAACTTTTTTTTCTTGTATGTGGGCCCTAAATTTGCTTTATTAGATCATGGTCCCTTCTGTACCTGACTTAACCCTATTGTCAGCGGGCTTTCTCTTATTCACTGGCATCTTTACACACACACGAAAACAAAACAAAACAAAACAAAAAAAACCACACTGATAAATATCAGTGGTAAGTGGCAGCCTGGATTAACTATGCTGGTGCAATGGAGAAGGAGTCCACAGAGAAGTAATTGCAGAATAGAGTACCTGTTTGTTTAAGAAATAAATAAATATGAGTTGTGCATACATTTCTCACCCTGATTTGAGGCAATTTAGCTGGGAAGGTGTCCTCATACTTGCAGAATGGGTCATTAATTTCATTCTTAAGCAGACAGCTTTTCATAATGTGTCCATAGAGGAGCCCACGTGTACTCTAGATGAACTCAGTGGATTTTTGTAGGAATTTGTGTGAAATCTTTTGGGATTTATTAGATATCCCTCAATAGATTTTCAGACTTCTGTCGCATTTTGCAGGTAGGATGTATTTTTACCAGTGAGATCTGTAGTGCTTGACAACTGATGAAAAACCAACAGCTTCCTTTTAGGTTTATAAGTAAGCATTTATTAAACAAGTTCCGTGTGTTCGGTGCCTCTGCACCTCCATTTTGTTTGCTGTAGTGAATGAGAAATGGCCAGGATAGCAGAAAGGCTGAGTGATGCAAAGTGACCCAGAAGCTCGTTCCAGGAAGTTTATTTTCAGAAAGTGTTGAGTGCTCAAACTTTGAAAACCCTTTAAAGTATTTGTGATTCACACCAGACTTTCTTTCAGTCTTGTCTGATAGACATCTCATAGAGGAGACCTAAAACTAAATGGACTGATGCACAGAATTCTTTGACTTTTTTAGCTGATAAAGTGATAATTATAAGGAAGTACTACAACCCATCAAGTAACAGACACACGGATAACAAACATTAAAAGGTTCCTATTCCAGATGAGTTATTTCTTCCATCTCAATGGGTGAAACATCTTTTCCACTGCATCTTACTTAGAAGGGATTCTCTTCTATACAGTACAAATCCTACAATTGTCCTTATCTACCCATTTCCTTCCACTCTTCTGTTCTTGCATGCAAGTTATTCTCCTCATTTGGCTACTTCTGCAGCCTCTATTTCTATGTACTATAAACAGTGCTACCCTGTCTTCCCAGTAACCTCCTACACATGCTTTTGAAGAGCTCTGGTTGCTAGGATTACAGTACTAGAGGTGGGGGGAAGCGTCCCTTCGTCATCAGCTTCCTTTTGTGATCTTCTGTTCCTTTTTGCATCACTGAAGTCATTTTTTCCAAAGGCATGTTTGTTGTAAGACCTTTCCGCAGCAGTACTGTTGCTGCTGCTGTGATCCTCAATGCTCTTCCTGGCTTTTTGTTTGAGTTGCATGGAAAGTCAGTGACTAAGCTGGAGAAAATGACTTGATTTCATTCTGTGCTGTGAGTTGAGCCTTCAGTATCTTGCCTGGGAACTGTTTTCCTTTGTGATTAAAGGGGACAGGCACTCTGAAATGACAGAGGCTGTGACTATTTTCTCTTCCATCTCCTACCTCCCTGCTCCCCCACGGTCAAGGTTTATTGATGCTGGGTCTGTAATGCATCATGTACAGTGCAGAGCTGAGCACATTTCTACTTCACAAGAAGGTGTGTGAAAAATGGCAGCATTCATATTGCTATAAGTGGCACAGCAACTGTCCTTTGATGTGCTAGACTAATTTTTGTGAGAACTGACATGATGTGAGACTTGTGGGTGGAAGGATGGAAGTACATGTTCTTTGCTTGCTAGTATGAGTTTCTATACAGTATGGGCACTGCTTGTTTGTTTTCAATATAGGGCATGCTTGAGCTATGGAGTTCAGTTCCAGAAAGTTGTAGTATCTATTCCAGGGATCTCATCTTAGCCTTTCCCTGAAAGGGGTAAAAAAATCCAGTCATTTCAGAATCTGTCTAAAACCTTAAATTTGAAATGTTTTCACGGTGCTCAAAACAGTCCAGGATAGTACCAAGCTTCCTGGAGGCCCCTGGACTTGTTTTACAAGGCAGGAGCTCCTATTGGAAGAACCCGAGCCCCCATGGCTCTTAAAGGTTTGCCAGAGTTGCTCAGGAGTGGTCACTTAAATATTTATGCAACAATTGAATGATTCCTCTTGTTGAAAAGGAATGGCATGCAGTTATAATGATGACTGAAGTTATGAACAGCCTGGCACTCATCTCTGCATCCTGACTTGTTTCTATTTTATATTCTTAACAGGGTTGGCAGAATTGAGATCGATAATATGAGTAAAAAGCTCAAAACTTGTGCTAAAAAGTATTTAGGCACTGGAAAGGTTAGTTTGAGCGGAGGTAATAAAGTAGAGTAGTTACAAATAAGATAAGCTTATGTGTAAGATGAAGAAAAGGTCTCCCAGATTATTCATTGTACCTCCAGCAACTTCTAGTTTCACGTTTTTTTTTTGATACCCAAGACATTGGGTACATTGTACATTTGCTACTCATACACGAAGGTCCAAATATTTCCACACTTATATGTAACTTAGAAGATTTACTCATCTGTCTGAAGCACTGTTTTAGAGTACAAGATGTTCTATATTTTATTTATTTAAAATATAGTAATTCAGATATTTGATTTCCACCTGTCTTAATCTCTCTGAAATCTGTGTGGCTCTCACATAATCACTTGCCAGAAGGGAAATGCATACATATTTGCCCTCACCAGAATATTTTGCAGCAAATGGACAACATCCTGGGTTCAATTTCTTCAAGCTGTAAATCAGCAGTTTAAAAGCAGAATTTATTATTGCTGTTATTGCCCTTCTAGCTGCTAGGAATGTAGTTGCAGTGTATGCCTGATTCTTAAGGATATCTGTAGGAAGCATGTGTTAGTGATTTAACTTAATTGGGCTTTCAAAGATTTTCTCTTCTACGGCAAACCAATGGAAAACTCTGAATCAATGTTAGATAAGAGTGGTTCATGTCAGAGTTACTTATCTAATGGCAACCATAACTGATACTGCTCTTCAGAATAATGTGTGCTCCAGCATACTTTGGCATTTTGCTGTCTTGAGGCACATGGAAATTTCATCATTTTCCTTGAGTAATGTTCTTGGAATCAGGGTATACATATCTCACTTCACTTTCTCTGTTTTCAAGCTTTGCATTTTAGCCAAAAATATCCAGGAGTTTTTATTGAAAAGAGGTCTGACATTTTCTTGTTTGATAGTTTCTATTCCCAGAGACATTTATTTGTGAAATGTGTCTGGGGATAGGGCACATTTGAGTCAACAATCTGTTGTGCAGGTAAACAATCCAAGTCTGACATGTTACAAGCAACCTGCACTCAGTATTTCCTCTGATAAATTAACGTAGAAAAAAAGTGTAGTATCTCTGTGTTTTCCTTAACAGTACTGCCATTAAAGCATGAGTAATTCAAACTATGACATGAATGGGCTTGGTTGGTCCCATGACTAAAAGAAGGGCGTTGGGTAGGGGATTTGATCCAGAGTAAATTCAAGATAGAAGGAAGGGATCCAAGTGTGCCTTTTTTTCATTTATTAAGGGTTTTTCTTTAGTGTTAGTAGCTTCCCACAGCACTCAAATAGGGTAGATTAGCATTACTTTTCTCTCCATGGATAGTAAGTGAGAAATTAATCGCTGAATGCTACTGAAAGGCAAAACAGACAAGTGAAGGATGTAGGGAAAAATATGTCTGTTGGTGGAAGAGGCTTAAGAGTATCAGTGGTATTGCATGATGTCTTATAGGTATATCTAACATTGTTATGGCACGGTTATGCGTTGCACTAACCAATGTGGTGAACCTGATTTCTCAAATCATGAGAAAGATAAGCTTCAGAAACTGTCAAGATGGGAAAAGGAGTGAGGTGTATGTAAATCAGTCCGTGCTTCTGGGTTAATGTAAGTGGTGAGGTGGATTAATTCCTAACGGGGAAGAAAGGGTAGGAAAGTTCATGGGGATTTCACTTATTACCCAAAACAGCATTGTGGGAAGGGGAAAACTTGTCACTGACTGGCAAGAACATATGAACAACTGCACAAATCCTGGAACTGAGAAAGGAGCAGCTGGGCAGGAGAGTGGTGGCACACTATTCGTCTGATTTAGCTATTGCAGTTTCCGTGGAAATAAATAAAAGGTATTGCTTTTGGAGTGACCTGCAAAGTACCCCTGCTGTGGGAGAAAAGCTGGTGTCTTTTCTCAATCCTACTGGGCTACTGTTTGCGTTTTCAAAGCAAAGAAAAGAGCAGGGAGGAGTTTTTCAGTTTCAAGAAGTGCCTGCTTCTTTATTGCAAACTGACAGCTTTTCACTGGGAGTATGCAGAATTGATAAATATTCCCTTATCATGATCCAAACACAAAATCCTCCCCACCCTGAGGCTCTGTGGTAGGTGGCAGCTCAGAGCGTAGGCCCTGCTCTCATCATCCACACCGTACATGGAGAGCAGCATTGAAGTCTGCTGGTTGCTTGTATTTCTGATCATTTGTCCTTGGTGGTTGCAGAGGAGAATGAACTTCCATTTTGCTATCACCTGCTCTTGAAAATGTGTAGAGAAATGGCTGATATGGGTGGGGGGTAACGGTTCCCACTAATGAGGTTAAAAAAACCTAGACTTAAGCTTGAGCAGAAATCTCAAAGACAAACCTTCTACAGGACTGAGGTCTCACTGACATAATCTGGATAGCTTTTGCAGATCTGCCTTTCTGGGCAGCTTTTCTCTGAGTGGGTTCTTAGGGAGACCTTCAGGAAGAGATGGCAAAGGCAGGAGGATGTGCTTCCCTGGGAGACTGCAGGATGGCAAAGCAGCACTATAATTTTCTCTCTCAGGAGACAGAAGAATGTATGTGTCCCAACACATACATATCCACAAACCGTGTCCTCTGCCAGTAGGAAAACACCTGACCAAATAGAAATGGTCATAGCTACAAAGCAGACATCTTTGTTCATAAGAAATTTTGTTTCCCTGTATTAAATGCAACATAGTGCAAGAAAATCAATCAGGCTGTGATTTATGTCATGAGCTGGGATAATTCAACTATTTACCAACTTTTATGCTATTTTTAAGATGTTTAGAACTGCTGAAAGATTTCAAAAAAAGGTCAATAGATGTTATCCTGTATTGGCTGTATTTTTGGCAGTGTTTTAACTTGCTATGGAATCCAATACCTTCTTGTTACCTTGCAAGCCTGTCTGATATATTAGATCAAAACATATTTGTCTCTCCAAATGCTAACAGCACCACATTCAGTACTCTGAATATCAGCAGCTAAAGTGGGTGTTGCAGGAAGTTTGGCACTGTTTCTCTTTACAAAATAATAAACACGCATTATGTTGCTTTGGGTTTTATGTAGACATGGAGACTCTTTAATTATAAAAGCTGATTCACAGACAAATGGTGAGTTTTAGCTTCTAAAAAATAAGTATTGGAGTAGGTTGGCTAGAAATAATTGTTAGAATTTCTTGCAGAGCCCAAACTGTTGTTTTGTTCTGTTTTTAGCTAAGAGACCATTTTAGAGTTCATTTTTCTAATGGATGCATTAGATTATTATATTCTACAACACTTGCTGTTTTTCTCTTTTTCCAGGAGGAGGCCAGAGCATACCTGTGGACCTGTGGCTTCTCTTTCTGCAAGCTCTGACAAAGGTACATGCACTGTTAAACTCCTTAGTATTCATCTCAAATGCAGGATGGAAACTTTCAAAAATGTGACTTGCAAAGCTACTGGTAGAAGAAAAATACTTGCTTGATATTTAATGCAATATTTTATAGACTGGGCAAAAGTCATTCCCACAAAATTGTGCTGAATTAAAACTAAGCTTGAAAATTCATGTTAGTGTGTACAACAATTACCATGCTGCTTGTACCATCTACAGTGAGCAGGGTTCAAGACTGGACTTCATGGTAATGGCAAAACACTTGGTTTCAGAGGCTCCAGTACAAGGACAAAGTTAATTAATAGCAGGTAAACACCGACTTCAAAATCATGGCCACTGGCTGTTGATTAATATGAATACTCAACATCATGCTCTAACTCAGTTTCCCCTCCTGGGCAAATACGTGATATAAAAGTGTTGTGTCCTTCACTCACTGAGTCTGAGAGTCTTCCTAGATCTCAGTAAGGAGGTCTTATTTTCTAATCAAAGACTAAATCAGTGTTGTACCTCTCCTCTTCAGCAGCTTGGTACCTGAATCAATTTTACCAGGAGAATTGCCTCAGATGGAGAAAGTGCCTTCAGCAGATGTGTATGATTTTTACCCAAAGATAGGATAGCAAAGTAAATAAGAACCTGATGTTCAGAGTTTCAAAGCTGTCCCTGCTGTCTAGTTTGCTGTATAACTTGGAAGAATTGAAATAGCTTTTGTGGTGATAATTGTTAGCATATGATTTCAGCATTAAAACTAAAGAATAGGTTTTTTTTTTTTTTTTTCTATAAATGTTACTGTAAAAACCCATAATATAACTTTATATTTTCACAGTTTCTTGAACTAATGTGAATAACTATGGAGCCTGATGATTAGTTTCTATATGATTTTATAGAATGCTGCAAAATCCCTGGGTGAAATTGTGTTTTGTAAGAGACTCTAGATTTCCTCATGTTGGCTTTGCCAGCTTGGCAGTGTCTTTCTGGTAGCAGAGAAAGCGAAGTATTATGAGGAGCTGTGATTTTTTTCTTGTTGTTATTTTTCCATTTTGTATTTTTTTCCCCTTTTGAGTAAAGAGCAGGAATTGGTTCCTTCGAGGCATCAAACTGCATAAGCTTTTACTACTCCATTTTGTGGTCTCTTCTGTACTTTCTAGCTCACCACTAGTTGTATTTCTAGTTTGTAGTTGGAGCTGAGGGTGCCCCATTTCCTCAGTGATTCGTGGGTTTGGAAGATGTTCATTCTCTTTTTCAACATCCCGAGAACTGTGAACATTTTCTAGTTCTACATTTGGAATGCCAGATATTCCCTGACCCTGCGTGAACTCACAAATGCTTTTCTCCCTCTATAGACCCTTTTTTTTTTTTCAGTGTAAGAGAAAGAACTGAGAATGTTTCAGATCTAATTTACACAAAGTTTTCCTAAGTAATTCTCAGCCACCCATGGGTTTTCCTGGAGAAGCAATATACAATAGGCTTTTGTCTCCAAATGGATTTATTTATTATTTTAGAATCTAAATGCCCAGCTTGACCCTGATCTTAAAGGGCTTTTTTGTTCTGAGGCTCAGCAGTTCATCCTTGAAACCTTTTGAAGATGAGACTTTTCTGTGAATACACAAGGTATCAAATCTGTTCAGTACTAGAACTAATGCAAATTATTCTAGTTATATCTGAGTTAGAGCCTGTTACATTTTTAGAGGAACTGGAGACAAAACAAAATGGTCATGAAAGAAGTTGTTATAGTTCTTACAGAAAGATATTTTTTGAATTAGGTATGGCTTACTTGCCAAAAGCAATGAGGTGGAGAGCCATATTCTCAGCAACAGGTTTGCAATTCTTTCAGACTCTGAGCTCTAATTGAGCTGTTTAAGATTAGTTGTTAATTATTCACTGTGGCTGTTGCTTGGGTATTTGAAACCACATCCTTTAGAGGCAAAATAAAATAACTAACAGATCCCTATCTTCTCCTCTTCAAAATTTTTTATGCATGAAAGCCATGCATAAAAATGTACCATTTAGCTGGTGATAATACAGTTATTTGAGCAGCATTATTTTCAAATTAAAATAAAAAGAACTTCACTGAGAAGTTTACTTAAAGTGTTCTGTGTTTTTTTTTTTAATGCAGTATAGGAGAGTGGGGTTTCAAGTTTGTCTGTTTGAAGATCCTCCCTGTTTAAGTTTGATTGTGGAAGCTGTGATATTTGGTGAGCTGAAAAGTTAATGAAAATTATGTTTATGGAGATGTGTTAATCTTTCTGTGTAGAGATGTGTTTCTGATATCAGCTAGTATAGTTAGAGAGCTGCAGCCAACTCACACCTGTTGTATGTTTGCAACTGAATGGGACTTTCTGTTAAAAATTCAGCTTTCAGTCATACGGTGGAGAATTTTCCCAAGTATTTCAGTTCTGATCTGTTCAAAAGTGTTTGTTCCTAGCTCATCTTCACTAGGTAGCCTTGCCTCTTTCTCCAGCTTTCTTTGCATCTGTAATGCTTCTGACTGTATATATGGTGGACAACTTTATTCTTGAAGAGATGCTGTCACTGAAATTCAAGCTCTGAATATTGTGATGGTTACAGATAAATACACTTTGACTAGTACTGAAACCTTGTCATGCACAATCCTCAAAATGAGAGAACGAGTGGTTTTTAGTTAATCTATTTTTACTGCCATGCTGGTATGTCTGAGTTACCTGCAATGTGTTTTGTCCAGTCTACTTTTAAATGTCTGAAGTGGTGGAGTTTTTTTTTGTGCCGCTGAAAAAGCTTTATGAAGTTCATGAGAACTGACTGTAATAGGAGCCATTCCTAGTAGCTGGAGGTGGTTTTTGCTTAATTTTTGACTGATTTCTCATGGATAGAGCTCCTTTTCTAATACATACTGACAACTATCAAAATCTCAATTCATCTCTTCTCAAATCTCTTTCAAGGATAAAATATCAATAGTGTTATTAGTGAAACCTTATCAAAATTCATAGAAAAGGGATTCTGACCCTAGTATATAGTGTTGAGATAAATGGCTGGGCAGGATCCCCACTTCCCTGCCTGCTCTAGAGCCCCTTCAGGTATTCAACAGAATCGATTCTTAATGTATTCCTGGATTTCACATCAACAGTGCACAAATTGTTGAGATTGAAGGATAAGACTTCTCATCATCTACTTCACCATCAGAAACAACCTGATAAGGAGATACCATGGATAAAACAAAACCCAAAGATTTCTATTTCTACTGGTTGTAATTTGTCTTTGTAAGTATTAACATGAGGTTAGATTGTATAAAGACCTGACTCATGTTGTCCCAGTGCATTTTCTCCATTAGCATCACCATATTTTATTCACTGGCCCTGAGGCTGAGACATTGCACATTCCCTGTTTGCTTGAGCATTCATTGTTGTGTGGCATCAGTGATGAACTTTCTGGCTCCTGTTTGATCACTGAAATAAAAATCTGCTGCTGGAATTTCCTTTTCAGATTTAATTCTAACACAGGTTATGATACACTCAAAATCAGAAATAAATGACAGGAGTGGAGTGAGGAGTGGACAGGACCATTCTTGTCTCTTCAGCCAACACTGAAGTGAAAACAAAGATTTGAAATGCTTGCCTACAATTATTTTAATATGGGAGATAGAGAGATAGGTGACATAAAGGAGGTAATACTCAGTGGTATAGCTGAGCTCCTGAACTCTAATTAAAAAATGGAAAGAGTAGATATGGCTATTTCCAATGCTATGATGGATGTTTGTTAGACCACTTTTGCATTATTTAATTTTGAGACTGCAGTGTCACCAGGTAGTTGCTATTTTATTTTATTTTTTTAATTCCAGAAGCTTCTGACAGTCAGCAAGGATTGTAGCCAAACAGTCTCACTGAGTTGGAGTGCACAGCTTGTTCCAGCAAATGCATTATTACGTATTAAACATTTATAGAGCAGTATAAAGTTAGACAAAGATTCACAAACATAAATAAGACCTGTTCTTTGCACTGCAGAGCTTCCAGTCTAAATCATGCCTAGATGATGACATATAGCACAGCTGCTTGTAGGAGGAAGGGTGAGAACTGTTTTATGGAAAAGTGATTTCTGAGAAGATGGTGACTGGAGAAGGATTTGCAGGTCTAGGAACTAACAAATCAAAAGGCTCAAACTGAAGTGAAAACAGGAATCGAAGCTATGTAGCTAGTTCAGGAGCTAGTAAGGAGCAGAAAAGAAGTTGTTAGTTATGAGATAAATTTAATATGAAATGGATTTGAGAATGCTCTCTTTTTGCCACTTCTTGAATGTTCAAATAGTGATGCCTTCAGCATTTCATGCATCTTGCAGATTTTGAGGATGGCACACTTCGGATGGCTTTCTACCAACTTTCTCTGCATGATACCAGAAAGGAAGAAAGTCTGTGGGAGTTTCTGTCTTGAAAAGCAATTAATAAAATTTATTTGATCTGCCATCATCAAGATAAAACTTCAGTACCTATTGATCTTCTGATCTTTGCACTTTTTCCACGCTTCTGAACAACAGTTCTACCTGGGAAGCTCCTTCTAGTCTTCTATTGACTGGAAACTTCCAGTACTAGCTTTATTCTCGCATTCATTCTATCTATTTCTCTTTCAGTTTTTGTTGTTGTTTACTTCGGTTTTGTGGGGTTTTTTTTCGCCCCTTAGAGCAATATAGAGGAATTCGAAAAACAAAGGTTTGCACTGATGTTTGTATCTGTTGTCTGGAGTCTGTCCTATAAAGGAGCTACAGCAAACATGGCATGGTGAATCTAGTGAACAGTATGGGAAGAGATTATTATCTGGAGCTGATTCTAAGCAGAGTCGTCTAGGGCACAAGGTCCTCTCTGTTCTGCAAAATGAAGCTGACTCCACTGTGGCACTCTTGGGAAGAATATATAAAAGAGAGGCACGGTTGGTGTGGCAAAAGCGGTGACACCTTCTGTGAGCCTCTGTTGCTGTTTTTTCCCCTTGCTGTCTGCTGACAGCATCAGGAACAGAGGAGCTCCTTGGCAATGTTACATCCAGATCCATCATTCAGATGTATTTAATTTTGCCCACACTGCCAGTAAGCTTTTAGCCTGTTAAAACCAGATAATGCCAGGTCTTTGTGGTCTGTACAAGTCATTTCATGGCAGTGCTATGAAATTATTAAGGTTTCTGCTAGTTATGTTTCTGTTACTTTGTGGCTTTGAGATCTGGGCATGATGCATGTACAGGGAGAAGCCAGTTGTCACTGTGAGGTGAGTGCGCTACAAATATACAAAGTTGCTATAAGTAGCATTAATGTAGGTTTTTTTTTTTTTTGCCTGTTTTTAAAATTGCAGAGTATGAAGTAACTCAGTGAAGTGAACTCATAGAGAGAGACTCTGGGTAAGCTTGAAAGTGAGACTGCAGTCCTTGCTGGGGGCTTTTCTGTGCCCATGCACCCGTTGTGTCCTAGTAGCAAATCCACTTGTGGCATTCAGAAAGCAAACCTTTTCTTTGCCCCAGCACTGTGCTTAACTATCCAAGACCATTACTCTTTTTTCTGCTTTCCCTCACCCCCACTGTCATTTTTAATACAGAGCTATCAGAGGAGTTACTAAACCTTTGGCTGAGTGCAGCAGTTTTAATCAGAGTACTTGCAGAATGTGAGAAGTCACACACTGGAAAGCTGCCTGCACAGGGGCAATGAATTTGTGAGCAAACTGTCAGGAAAGGGCCATCCTGTCACCAGTTCTTGTACTCCAGCATGTTACCAGCATGGCAGGTGAGCCAGTCGTGCTGTCCTTCCTGTCTGCCCTGCTCTGCCAGCTCCAGGACAATTGTATGCAGGTGACAAAGGCCATGGTTGGGGGAGAAACAGACAGTATCACTGGGTAACTCTTAAGAATGAAGCCAACAAGGACTCTGTGGGCTGTTCCCAGGTAAGCCTCCAACCATAGAGCTTTGACCATTTAAGCAAAACTGGTGTGACTTTATTTCTCAGTTTTAGGGTTCTGAGTGCTTGGGTTCTTCCTGATCTATTGGCAGCTGCTAGAAATCAGTCTCATGTACCTGTGGCAGGGCTCACTGACAAGCCCACAGGGTGCAGTTGTATGCTCCTTTTGTAGGCTGATGACACTTCCAGGATTTGGCCTAAAGTGAGAAATTCTCCTCAGAAAAAGATAATGTTCCACGGGAGGGGATTGCATCTATCCTTCTCCCAGAAAAACCTTTGTGAGAGCGGCAGAAGTTGGAATAACCTAAAACTGAGATTACAGTGTCAGTCCAGCTGGAGGATGCAGCTTTTAGATTTGATACAGGTAGTATAAGAAGGTGAAACTTGAGTGGTGGCTTGAGCTGTTCAACTAACTGTGGAAACAAGCAGCAGAGCAAAGGTGATTTGTATAAAGGCCCTGGTGATAAGTACAGCCAGCCAGAGAAAGAGAAATGTCACAAAGAAGGTGAATGGGGCATTTGAGGTATCTATAAATTGAGGATTTACATCTCCAAATCACAGCTTAGTAGCAGCTATGAAACAGTGTAGTGAGGTAGAAGTGAAAGGGGCAATAAATGCAGATAGTAAGTAATCCTGCTTACCAAAATATTGCTAAGAAATAAAATTTCACTCCTGGAAAGAAAACCAAAAATTCCAGAACTGAAGATGGTGATCTGAAAATGAAATGGGAAGCAAAGGCTGAGCCAAGGTTATACTTTTTTCCTCTTCCCCACATATTATCACAGGGAAAAAGACAGTCTGTTTCTTTCTTCCTGCCTGTTCCAAAACCACAATGGTTAGATTGATAGAGCTTACGCTATTTCAGGTTTGGATCTACAAGCTAAAGGAGATAAATTGCTTCTTGCATGGGAACATGTAGGGGGTGGGGAGAAAATAAAGAATGAAGCACATGGGAAACATCTGCTTCAAGGAGGCATTTTAGGAGTAAGCGTCAGCAGGAGAAGCAGATGTGCTGCTTGCAGAGCCAGAGCTGCAGTGAAGGAGAAGAGAGGAAGCAGAGCTAGTCATAAGGCTTCAACCAAACCTGGAAAACAGAGTATAGACCCAAATTGCAATTTAGAGTGGAGGTGCCTCTCTAATTGAGACTGGTGGTGAAAAATTTGGAGTTTCTTTGGGTACTGCACTGCCATTAACATAGACCTAGCTCAGGGAAAGGAAAAGGGCGCATTGCATACATGCTGAAAGTGAGGTAGGTGGTTAACTTACAGAATGATGTATGAGAAATGATGTTTCCTTCATGAAGAGAATCATGTTCTGTTGTCAGGAGGGAACTGAGCTGTCTGTAGAGCATCAAAACATCTGAAGAGGGACAATATTAGAGTAGGGCTTCCACACTTTACTTCTTGCTGTGCCACAGGTTCCTCGGGTGACCTCTACTTTGGAGTAGATTCACATATTTGGTTCCAAGTTCTCAGAAATGCCAGGAGTATTGCTCCAGGCATGCAGACAATCATGCTTGTTCCCAAATATTTATTTTACCTGACTTGTTCTCTTGGCTTCTGCCTTGTTTCACCAAAATGTGAAAGATTTTGATTTAAGTTCTTCTATGGAGTGTATTTTCATAACTGGTGTAAACTGATCCAACTCATGGCTAGCACCAGTGAGGTAAGTTGGGAACTGATCCAGCTGAATACTTATCCAGTAAATACAAAATGCCTTGTGGATGCAGGGAAGCTGCTTTGTTTCTTCTCAAGCAGTAGAGAAGCCCAGATGCAGCTTTCCCAGAATTGCTGGTTAGTTTCTTGTATGTGACTTTGAGGCTTCTGGTACTGATAAAAGCTTTTGGAGTAAATAAAATGATGATCTGATCAACTGTAGCATCTGCCAGGTCCATTTTTTCTGAAAAGTAAAATAATAATAATAATAATAATTCTATACATTACTAAAATTAAAATGCTTTTATTTCTTTAATTTTTTGAAGATTTTTATTTTCCACATTGCTCTTGGGAGACTGATCCAAAGCCTATTGAAAGCAATAATAGGATTCATGTTACTGATAGAATACTTTGGATTGGTAATAAAGTTACTGTGCCTGAGGACTGTGCTCTTTAAACTCCACAGCTGAATATTTATATGTCATAACATATAATAAATGGGAATAAAATGTATCCTATGTATTCGTTTGAATTTATGGGAAGCCTTTGTACGCTTAAAGACCACAGTTGCCTTAGAGTTGATCTAATCCCTGTTTTCATTAAAAAAAAAAAAAAAGTCCTATGAACGTACCTCAAAGTGCTCTACAATAACTTCGCAATGAATCCAGTGCAGCTCTTCCTGTGGTTGTGCTACACCACCATTCCCACAATGAGCCATAAGAAATGCAGTTGTGGGATTGCTTCCATACTAGTTGAAAAGAACTATCCACAGATAGGCAGTGTTGTTAATCCTGGGTTTTGGATGGGGCTAATGTTTTTTTTCCAGACTAGGTGGGCTGGAGAAAGAAATGCAAGAAAATTTTCCATCAACCACAGTAAAAGAAAATTTTACTTCTGTGAGAAGAGCCACTCCCAAAGCAGAATGCTTTCAGGGTGGGTGGAGAAATTAGCTGAAAGGGAGAGGCTTTGTGATCCAAAGAACAGCTTCAGACTGTGTGAAGTTCTGTTCTGCATCCCTGATGCTTGTTTGCATTGCCTCAGCCCACCAGATTTCTGTGTTAAGCCTGATTTCATGAAATGGGTGCATTTTTTGAATGGGTCCAGAGGCACTTGAGCCTTCTGTGCTCAGGATGAGTACTGAAATATCCCATTGGACTTCCATGTAAATCATGGTCAAGAAAAATACTGGGAGTGTATAACCTGTCTCTGTTAAGAATGTACTTTTATTTTTTGAGAAGATTGCACTGATGAAAAATCCATCTTTTCCTTGAAAATTGTTCTGTCCATTCCCCTTCCCTTGCCTGAGTACCTTTGCTTTCATTTTCTTTCAGTTTCTTAACTCTGTCCAATGGAAAGGGAGCAAGAAGTCAACTGAACCGGTAGAAACTCACTGATATCCCAAAGCTGATTTATTACTTAAAAATAAAAATTAGAAAAAAATGAGACTAGAAAACTCAGATGGACTGCACAGAAAATCTTACTGGGGTGCAATTCCTGCAGTCACTTCTATTAAGCTGCTTCAGATCATAATTCAGGCGTAACTCTTTTCAACCCAGGGATGGACTTGCTGGGGCACAGTGGTGAAGGAGGCTCAGGATCAAAGATCAGACCTGAAAGTTGTTCATTAGGGCCTCTGCAAGAGGAAAGGGAACATTTGTTCTTGCTACATCATCCCCTGCACTTTCTATGGAGGGAATGTTACGTACTCTTCAGCATAGGTGAAGTACGAAGACAGAAATAGGAAGCAGAGCTTTGTTAATGTACATTCTTCACCATACCTTGTTCTGAAACACTCAGAGCGGAAGGCTATTTCAACATAGGTGTGAAGGCCGGCACAGGAAGCATGCACTCTCTCAGGTAGACCAAGGGATCTGTGATGTGGTCATTTCTGATGACCACGCTTCTTGCACAAACATGTATTCTTGGCCAGCCTAGGATTCAGAAACTAGCCTTCTCTATGTGACTGTTTTGCTCTTTAGAGGAACTATCTGGTAAAGGTGGGAGCAGAACTTTCTATTGTTACGAAAAAAAAATCTGACAAATATAACAACAGTATGAGATCTTAGCCTGGATTTTTTTATGGGAGAAGTAACCGAAAATAGGCAGTGTTTGAATTCTGTGGTGTGTAGGAAAGTAGTAAATATTTACCTGTCTTTTCCTTCGCTTTGAGATAAGCACTAAAGACTTCTCTGTCAGTCAGACACTCTCTTGTTTCTATACTAACTCAGCTCTTTAAGGGAGACAGCCATTTCCTATTACAACCATATAGAAGCCTTGAACTAAAATACTTTGCATGCTTTTGCAGACCTACAGGAAACATTAAACACACGAAGACAGACAAACAGCTGTTAAGTCCCAACTTAAAATTAAGCAGAGGAGGGAAGCAGAGTTTGTGGCTGCTTTTCTTAGAGACAATCTCTCAAGTCAGTTGGTTTATTTTGCATATAAGTATCTTGTTTCTGAATATTAATTAACACCAGCTGTTGAACCAGCAGAACTAGTGGGCAGTTACGTCTTTTGCTACTCAGTGATTGCTTGGCTACTGCAAGGCTGTTTTTAAGGTATGTCTCTCATTGTACAACTATTTGCTACTCACTGCTATGGTTGTTACTCAGTTGAAAAGTGAAAAATGCCAGCTGACGATATGTAAAAAAGAAATACGTGTGTTTAAAATAGCTTTGATATTAAATATTAGGTTTCATGTCCGGAATGCATTAAGCAGAAAATAGGAGAAATAGCTGCTGAAATCTGTTATGGAAAGACTGTTGGTGAGAAACTTTGCATGTGAAATAGTCAGACTGGAGTCTCAGGGGAAGAGACATATCTCCAGCAATGCGAAAAATGTGACACTTTGGGTGCTGCCTTTGAGGAAGTGCAAATTCACTTCAGGTCAGCACGGGTTATGTCCCAGTGTCTTCTTTGGTTGGTAGTCAGAATTTCAAAATAGCTTTGATGCTTGCATCTTAATGTACATAATTAACTCTCTGTCTGTAAAATGAACCTAACAACACTGACAATTACCTGCTAAGGAGTGTAGTGAAAATGAGGTAAATGAGAATATAAAGCTACAGGTGTGGCTCAGAGATGCAGTCTGCTATCTTTGGTGGGAGCCAGTGTCACAGCTTTAGTGAAGGGGTTAATGTAGAGGCCAAATGCAAATGATACGTCAGCAAGGTATCTGCACTTTCTAGTAACTTGTGGTTAACATCTTCCCAAGGTATGAGTTTTTAACATTTTGTTTTTGAGCTAGTTTATACAGCAGAGCTCCACGAGATCCTGTGGCAATGAAGTTTGCAATCCAGTTGCATATTCTGTGAAAAAGTACTGTTTTGGTTTTTTTTGTTCTAATGCTTGAGGAAGCCTTAGAAGATTTCATTCAGTGCTTGTGTTACCAGAAGGAATGAACTGCTGTTCCCAGATTAGTGGGTTTGATGCCTATCAAGACTTAATAGAGCTCTCATTTCTCTTCTGTCAACGCCTTCTTACACTGAAGAATCCTGATTTTTTTCAGTGTCTCCTTGAGGAAACTTCCTGCGACTTTAACTGTGGTTGCCACCTACCTTCCTTCCCTATCTTGTTTTAACTTTGGGGCGCTAATATATATGAGAGATGCTGTCAGTTGTAAATGTTGCTACTAATGAACTAATACTGTCTTCTTGGGACTTCTTGATGAGTAGGCATTCTGGATGAACTGGGTATTACAATACAAGTAGATTTAAGACTCAGAAAGTTCATGTGAACTCTTGTCCTTGCAGGGAGGAGAAAGACAATCTTTTAAGGATTTATTTCCCTTAATAAGATGTACTGATTTTAAAAATGGATAAATGACTGTCCAGTATGTTATATTATTTTCTGAGCTAAGTTAGAGACAGAGTTGATTTGTTTTATTTTCTTATAATTATTTTATTTATTTTTAAGAAAAACACAGAGAATAAAATTCAGAAGAAAAATTTTCTTGTGAAGCTTCCAGAACTAAACTGTTTTACACCCAAGAAACTGCCAGGACATCCCCTTCCTTTCCATGGCAGCTGTTTCCACTCTGTATTTTAATGAGTGGGCTGAACTAAAGCCTTTGGGAAGGGCTTTCCCCTCCTCCCCCCCTCTCCTGGCGTCTGTACGTAAAAGGCTGCACTACAATATCACGCTCTGTGCTTCTGTTGAATGAGTCAATGCGTATGGCTGGACAGCCCATAGGAAGGGCTACATCATGTTCTCAGCTGGTTAAGCTCCTTAACGCGAGGTTTTAAAAATTTTCCTGGATGTTCATCTGACGTGATTTTGGCTGCAAGAAGTGAGTATTTAAAACCTCAGAAGTTTTACGTGCTTCCCAATCTCTTCTGTGTTTTCCTCTATAAATAACTTGTGAATTATCTGTTGTCTTTGGAGGGAGATTGCTTGAATTATTTCACTTCACATTTCCTGTTAACTGTTTGCATCTCTTCAGAATGATTCAGAATTTCCTGCCTAATGTTGCATGCTGAGATTCTTGGAGGAAAGTAGCTTAGATGATGTTGTGTATGATCTGCGGGGGAAAGTACTCCTTTTTGCCACATAACTAAGCGGGATTCGCTTATCTCTGCAGATGTTCCCAACGTACTTTCTGAGTCTCCTTTTCTTTATTTCTTTCTGCCAGCAGTGTGACTTTTATGAAAAAAGAAAGCAAGCCTGATTGTGTAGTTTTATTGAGTGTCTAATCAGTCACTCTTATTTGTACTGAGAACATCTGCTTTCGCAGCAATACAATAATTTCTCTGTTTTCTGTATGCTTTCTCATACTGAGCAGAACTGGGAAAACGGTGAAAGCAGCAGTACTTTTTTTTTGCTGCTTTTCCTTCGACCCTCAATTACATTCCCTAAACTCAGCAAATAGCAGAATTCCCTCTGGAACACTGGGAAGCTGCCCAAACTCGCTACAGTTGCATTTTGACGGACTATTCTTATAGTGGGGATTTCTTTTTTCTCTCTCCTTTATATGGTCTGCTGAAATTCTTTCTGTTGTAACTGCATTCCTGATTGATTCCATTCTCAGATAGGCATCTCTTGCCTGTTAAATTTCCCCAAATGAACACCCTGAAACTGCAAGTTCAAGTTGAAAAATTCTTAATGTTGAGAGTAAAATGGGCTTAACTTTAGCCCTTCTTAATAATTGTTAATTTTGATCTGAAATTATTGTATTAATGTAACAGAAAATTGAAGCTGATGTGAAGAGTTAGAAATTTGGTTTGTGTTTGTTTCTACGTATCTGTGTTGCAGCTGGAACCATTTAGAGCCAACCCCAAACTTGATGAATTGACTCAATAATTAGTAGCATAGTCCCATTTTAAATGGGACCTAAGGCTAGATTTTTTTTCTTGGTTCTGCTGACAAGTATGGGAGAATTCCTTTTGTTTTAAAAGTCTGTGTGAGTATAGAATCATGGAATTGCTCAGGTTGGAAAAGACCTTCAAGGTCGAGTCCAGTCTCAAGGTTGCGTGTGGTCACTAGGACTTTCGGGCAAGCATAGTGGTTGGTATTTGTGCTGGATTTGCAGTCCCATTTTTCAGTTTTATTCTGTTCCCATAACGATCTGTGTCTGTCCTGGTAACATTCACCTCACTTGAGTTTTGCAGGGCAGAAGAAGCCTCCTGCATCCCCAAAATAGGGTAAGCTGGGTGTTCCCATGGCCCCACGCAGCCTGTGCTGTGTGCAGCAGCTGCTCTTGGGTACCAGCTTGTCCATAGACTTTGGTCTGAGAGAAGAAAACTTCAGCTAGTTTGAGTTTTATTTGAATTCAGCTGAAGGCTGTGAGCACTTTTTGATTTAGGTAGATGTGGGTGATAGCTAAAGATGTACCCCTTCTCATGATGGATATTGGTTTTAATGTTTCCGTTAGGAGTATTTAATCTTCTTGTTTAGTAACTTGTGATCGTGTTAAAAGTTGGAGCTGTGTTGTGTGACATTAGGAACAAACAGCTGCCTGCTGCTGCTCTGAGGAGTTGTCCTGTTTGCCAGCACCTTTCTGAGCACACTCCTGCTCCTGTCTCTGCCTGAGGGTGGCTGCGAGGGTCTGAGCTCAGGAGGCTGAGCAGAGCCCAGCACATTGCCTCATGGTCCTGTTGGGTTTTCCAGGTGGTTTCCTTGAGATTAAAATCCAAAGTTTGCTATTCCAGATCTTTCTGAGGCATACAGGCCAACTGAGGCAGATGTCTAGAGGAATGGCTGGAACCCAGAGCATGGTTGTTAACATCTTTTAAGCTACCTTGTGTAGAGCTTCAGTCTGTTCTGCGGGAGGGCTCCTCTTGTAAGGCTCCTTCCAGGTTTCTGAATCGTCTCCCATTTATAGAGAACACAATCTCTATTGCAACCAGTGTGATAGCTCAGTGTCCTGCAGGGCCATCATTCTTGGCCAACAATAGAGGGAATGACTGCGCCTGGGTGTGAGAGGGTCCAGCAGACTGGGAAGCTCAGCCTGCCTATGGTGGAGATAGGTTTTGGCAGTGAGCAGGGGCTCACCAGCTGAATACATAACCCTGCTGCACACAGTGTGATCTCTGCCATGTTATTTGATCTGTTTGCATTATGTTTCCTCCACTGAGCATGTAATAATGCTTTATTTGTTTATGTGGTTTGTACCAGTTCTGAACTAGTCTGATAAGGAGTGCAGTCCTACACACACCTAGCACATTAGGGCTGGAATTTGATTGAACCATTAGATAATACTACAATAAAAATACTGAAATATGAAAACAGATTTTTGAGGTAACTGTATTTGCATTTATTCATATAGAAAGTATTTGTTGAACTGAATGTCTGCTAAAAGCCTTATTGGGAAAGGGTCACATCTGTCACACATAGTGCATCTATTTGACTTCAGTTTATTCCGATTAATCCATAAAGTAAGATATTTGACTCCTATTTTTGGTATTAAGTTCTGGTAATATCTGAGTGGAGGCAAACACAGATTTATGCATTGAATCTTCCCTGCCAGGCAGACTGTAGTAATGTTTAGCACATTAATATGTTTTAATGTAGCATTCTATATTATTTTTAAATTCCTTTGAAATTTGCTGGCTCCTTCTGTATGTGGTAGGATTCCCCAGGGCCGAGACTGCATAACTAAAGGGTGTCCTGTTGTACAAGAAACCCCATACAGCCTTTAATGTGATTAGTTTTGGAGTTACAAAAATTGTGTTCCAATCTCACTAACTCTTAAAAGGTTTACTTAAGTTTTGCTGAGACTGGTCTCTAAAGCCTGTTTCTTTTTGTTCACCTCTCATCATCTTGCCACATTCATGAAAAGCTTTTGTCACTCAAATCAGTGCTAACCTGTTTTGCAGCTCACTCTCAGGTATCTCTTCAGGGTTGTCATTCTCACTCAGAGTCGCAAAGAAAATACTCTCAAGACTTCCTAATTGCTTTGAACTCCATTGATTATGATGTTCAGGAAAAGGGGAAAAAAAAAAAAGAAGGAAGAAACAGAACAAGTTTGTGTCCCTGTTGATGAAAAGGATAATTACATAAAATATGGAAAGGTTTGAAAGTATATATTTTAAATATGATTTTTCTGCATGATTTTAGAGACTTATATGGTATGAATAGAGATATAATAGAGATTATATGATATGAATAAACCTTATGAAAGATAGAGTATCACCTATCTTTAATGATGCATTTTCTTGCAGATAGTATACATAGAAGGATTGTTATCCATGAAGTAATCGGAAGGTTAGCTGGATTTTGCCTTCAGTGTACTCAAATATTCTCATTCTTATTCAAGTTGTGAATGATAAAATGATGAGGAGGGAAAAGGCGGGTTTCTTAGAAATCAAGTAATCATTAGTGATAGCAGTGGAAATCAAATGACCCTGTCTGTGGTATTCATCCTAAATGTTTTTGGTAATTGGGAAAATACAGCCCTTCTAATTGGGATCTGTGTGGCCAGTACTTGCAGTACCGGCATGGATCAGATGACATGGCAAGGAGCTAAGTTTGGTTTTACAGTGGTAGAACCAAAGTCCTGTGTAAATGTGTTTGAGATAAGTTACTCTGGGTAGACACAGAAGAAAGAGAAGTCTCTGTTCTTGAGAAATGCTGCTGTGTTTGAATTGGTGTAAATGTTACCTGGAATATTCCAGGAGCTTATGGCCAGTAAATGTCAAAATCCTGTGAGGTTTTCTGGGGGGAATGTGATAAGTGCACAGCTCTTAGATAGTATTGTCCCGTGTTTTTTAAGTTCCTGAAGAGGCTTGTGGTTTTAGGCCTTTTTTGTAATTATTATTATTATTATTATTATTTTTTTTTTTTTTTTTTGAGAGAGAGAATGAGGCACTGTACTGTAGTGCAGTGATAGCAGAAGGCTGGGAAAGGAGCTCAGATTTCCTGAGTCCCAGATCCTCTGTGACCTCTTAGAATCTGAGCCCTGCTGAATTATCTTGAGGGAGAAAGCATCCTGCTCAACTGTGATTTCTTAACAACACTCTGAATGTGTACATCGTAAAGGCTTGAAAGATGAATGTCATCAGAAAGTCTGCTTTTCATAAAGGCAGGTCTGGAAGATGCATGGATATACATCTAAAACTTATGAAGGGGATGAAAAAAGCAATTACCACTGTTTCTGTTTGCATATTACGGTCTTACCAAGAGCAGGATATTGTCCCTGGTAAATCCCATACTCTTATGGGTAATGTCATATGATTGTCTAAGCTGCCACACAACAAATGTCTCTTGTACTTTTCCTCAGCATGTTTGTAGTTGATTTTTCCCTTAAAATATCTAGTTTGGTTGTGTGGGTTGTTTTTTGTTGCTTTTGTTGTTGGAAGCTGAAGATTGCTGTAATGCTTTCTCCAGTAAGACAAATCCTGTGAGAAGAGATTGTTGCTTCAAATTGTTTGAGCTTTTTATACAATCAGCCACTCCTAAAAATGGCAAAACATCGCTGTTTCATGCACAAGGAGGGGTTGTAAATAAGAAACTATCCAAAAATACCATAGTTCTTGGCGGAGACAATAGTATTTGGCAGGAAGTTTGTTTGCAGATAACACACAAGACTACTACTTTAAATGTTGGTTTCATTTTTTCTCAGTAAGATCAAAAGGTTCCCCCTCAGTTTTTGGCATGTATGTGTATTTAAACTGTTTTGGGGCACATTGTATGTAATTAAGTTTATAGGCTTGCCAAAAACCTCAGATTTTCAGCTCCTACACATAAATGGCAACTCATCTATCATATCTTCAGTAGCATTGGGGAGCAGGCTGTCTCGGAGCCTTTTAAAATGCCTTGCATTTGTATTTGCCAAGTTCTTTTATTCTCTGTAGGTTTTAATGACTCAGACCTCTGAAATCTCTTCCATACATGGATAAAATGTAAGCACTGGTTGGGGGTGGAGGGGGAGAACGGAGGGAACAACTTACTGAACTGATAGTTTTAAACAAACTTGTGTGGTTTTTGTAAAACAACATTTTGGTCCTCTCGAAGTCTTATGTGTACGTTCACGTACAGAGCATCTCCCAGCCTCCATCATGATGGAAGCTAACGGAAATAAGTCCAAGTCAAATGCCATCTGTTTGCATCCTCAATCCTCCATCCAGGCCTGTCTGAGCAAGGAGCCTTTCCTGAGGTTGTATTTTGACAGAATTCCTTCAGCCTTTCTGCCTTGTCCATCTTTTACTGGCATGTTAATAAAATAATTTTAATGTCACCTCCTTCTAGCAGTGCATGCCTTCATGCAAGCTGCGTTTACTTCCAAGCAAGCTGATAATGGATGATCAGCAGAACTATCAGATCAAATGTTTTGCGCCCATTTCAATTTCTAAAATAATTACTAAAACAATGAAAGATTTTATGTGGGACTCACTGAGCCCCCTTCAAAACAAGGAACATATTCAGAGGAGCTGGTTTGGCCTGGTGCTTACTTATGTCAGACAGAATTGTTGAATGACTTTTTCTGCAAGCCTGTTGGTCATTTTGGTCACATCATCTAGGTGTTGTGGATAGATTTTTCAGAAGTGTAAAGTCTGCTCCCATTCAAGCTAATGGAGGCCTATTTCACTCACTGCAGCTTCATTATCTGTCACGCCAAGGTCAGGATCCTGAAAACTAGTCTTTTCTCTCTAGCAGAGAGGTATGAAGGGACCTCATGCAGATGCAAAGATGGCTCAGGCCTTTGAAGGAGTCTGGTGCTACTTGAGTGTCAGCCAGCACCACCAACTTGAGCTGACTTGTCTGCTGATCAGTAAGAAGTGCATATGATATTTCTACATTTCCCTCAGAAACACCCCCGAATTCAAGTAATCCAATTTTCTTAATAAATAACCAAAGTGATCATTTAAGAGCCCCAAGTATGGTGTGGATTTGTGATGTGCTGCATGTCACAAGACTGCTAAGGAAGCCAATTTATTTGTTGTAATGGTACAGTAATCTATCAGTTGCTCATGGCATTTTGTAACAGATCCTTGCTAAAGTTCACAAGGAAATGAGGATCACTGTCTTCTAAATGTCACGTGTATTTTGCAGGCAGATAATAAAAGCATTTTGTTACTGAAATGAACTGCCTTTTCTTCTCTCATTGACATTCTGAAGCTCAAATTAATACTGTGCCCTGTAGCTCTGGATAACATTGCTCAATTTGTATTAAAGCACCAGCAGAAGTAAATAAAACTGTATTTTAGGGCATCCTTGTTACACGATCTGAGACAGTTGTTAGATAAATTAAGAAATCACTGTATTAAGTGTTGGTTTAATATAAACACAGATTGCCATACAAATGCACACTAACAGATGCCTGCAGACCCCATGACTGCAAGTAGAATCTTTGCTTCCATGAGTAGCTGCCTTGCAGCAAGTCAGTGGAGCTGCTCATAGCTGGCTGTGTAAGGTGATGCAAAATCAGGTCCTGAATACAGAATGCACCATGGCTCTGTTTCTGTGGATGTGGAATAGGGAGTTATCTTGAGGTGTAGGACTTCTGTCTTCCCTTTAAATAAATTAGTACAGTGTAAAATTGATTATAGTATAAAATGTTACTTCAGAAAGCATCATATTCCATTTCCATTCTTCAATGCTGTCTCTGGATTTACACAGTCAGTAATATACATAAATCTTTTATGGACTTAATCTATATTTCCTTGGTCTTTGTTGAATATTTTATCTCTGTCAGCATCAGAATAAACAGGATACGCCAGAATAGCTTATTAAATACAGCTAACAGTATTGATTATTTCTGGAATGCTAATTGCTTTACAACTAGAAAAGGTTACTGTGGTTCTTCAGCACAAAGCAAGTTGGAAATGCATCGGTCAATACTTATCCAATAACTGTGTAGAGAGCTGAGAAGACTCTTGACGTCCACTGCAGCATGTGTTAAACATCTCCCCTCTAAATATATTGTTTCATCAGCTACAGTATTTTTTAATTGATACAGATGTCCTGATCCTTCAGTACTCCAGGGGATTGTATTCACAGACCAACAGTGATGAGCAGCTGCCTTTAAGATAGGTGCAGATTTCCCTTAGACCCAAATTCTGCTCTTAAGAAAAAAACCCTGACCTCATCTGTGTCAGAGCAGAGAGGAGTATTGGGACTTCCAAGTCTCCTTGAGCACTTGGCTGCACAATTTGTGTGGCCTTCAGGGATGTGAAAGGATGACAGTGTTATTACATTGCTGTTGTGTTCAAGACCTGATGACACCAGTGAGCTGTGCCATTTGACTTCTGATTAGTAATCTTGATGTCCTGATTCCAAATGTTTCATCATAGACTTGTCTGTATTTTAAGTACAACCCCATTTATAGTCTGGAATTGACACCTTCAGCTGTGGTATTTGCACCAAATGAGTTTAGATCCAAATGATGGCTCTGCCAAAACACAAACCACGGCTTTAAAGCTCACAACTTGAAATCTGTTAGGAGCTGACACTACCTAACTTCATATTAGCATTCTTGGAGGAAATCTGCTTGTCTTTTTAATGCTGATTCTTTCCCTTCTTAATTGTTTTGTGAAGGGTTAAGCATCTATTTGTAGCAGGGGATGAAGGAAGCCCTACAGGAGGGGCTGCTGTCATCTCGACTGTTACCACCTGGGCACGTGACAGGGGGCTTATTGCTGTATTTACTGAGGTGAGGTAAATCTCTTAAAAATGATGTTTAGGTTCTTCCCATAATTAGTAGAGAAAGAAAAACACTGCCATGTGGCAATTTATTCCAGCTTATGTGCCTGTTTCAGGACAGAATGATGCATCCTTTGGAAGCCCAAATCACTCACCATGTACTGTTGAGGTAATGGTCTATATGCCTGATGTTTGGTTAACTCTCCTTAGCTGAAATTGACCCTGTACTTACTGTTTGTCGTGTGGAGATGTCCATGTTCAGAATCAATGGAAATGCTGTTATAATTGTAATCTTGAGTGAGGGTTGTTTTTGACAAAGTTCCTGCATGCACATGTTGGTTTGCAAGTCACTTTTTGGCAGTATTTTTTGGGAATGGGTGAAGACTCCCAGTGCTAGTGAACACAGAGTAGCTGATCTTGATGGGAAATAGATGAAAAAGAGGGTCACAAAGAGATAATTACACCTCAAGGTGTCTGCAAGATCAAAAAATTCTGAAAAATTGAAAAGCTGAGAATTTTATGCTACAAATGTTTCAGGTATGTAGTGTGTTTGGTGTTTACTTAGAGCCAAATGGGATGTCAGCTATTTGTGCGTATGAAGTTGTTTACTGGGAATGCACACTTTTGCTCTGAATGTGTCACATAATTTTAAAAACAGATACAAGCTTGTCTGAGGTCCCAATTATTCTGTCACTGCATAGTCAACTCTTGACTATCTCAAAAATAAAGTATCCCAAAATTTATTATAGAGAATGCCATCCTAGTGATGTTAGTATAACTAAATATATGTATCACTACAGCCATTAAAATGGATGATGCTGAGCTCATTGCTTAAGGTGCGGTACAGATAACACCTTTGCTGAAAGACAGTGTTAAAACAATAATTACTTCAACTGTTATTCTATTTTTTTTTTCTTTCTTTCTTTTTTTTTTTTTCTCTGTGTATCTTAACACTAAGCAAGAGGGAAAACTTCAGATTTACCTACTGGTCTTTGCGTTCAGTAAATACTTTGTGGGTTGAAAAGGAAAACTGCAGATCTGTGTGAAGATGGAAGTGTAATGTGAGTGTAGCTCTGCTCCAGCAAAGAACAGAAGTATCTGGAGGAAGTTAGGTGTGAAGTTGAATCTGTTTAGCAGAGGATGGCACTTGCATAAGTTGTTTGCAGCCTCAGAAGCCATCCACATCTGCAGTTGTTTACATGCTTAAGTTATGGCAGTATATAATTCTGTTTAGTGATAGTGATCAATGTGCATGGAGCTAAATAGCTGCTGGGGTAAATCCTGGTTCTGTGGCTGTTTTTTTTTTTTTTTTTTTCTTTGTTTTCTTTAAGGGATTTCTTAGCAAACATTGTGCAGAAAGACCCAGGTTTTGTTTTGGCCTGGGGGCTGGCATTCTGTTTGTTTTCATTCTGTCAGGGGTGGGAGGAAAGAGCTGTAATAAGATACTGTCTGTGCATGTCTTCTCCTTTTGGATTGATTAAAAAAAAGTTTGATTACCAAACACACTGAATTCCTTTAGTCAGGGCAGAAATTGGATTCCATTTTGCCATCTACTGAGCTGCTTCCCTCAGATGTGACTTGAGCCACTTCTTGGTAGCCCAAGTTTGGACAGGAGGTGCCTTTGTGTTTGTGTGATGAGCATCTACTTGTAAGGCACTGGGCAGCTCAGCTGGGGCAGACCTGCTCACTTCTGGACCAGTTTCAAGATCATGTTCTAGTAGGGTGGTTCTCACATAGAACAGTTTTGTTATGAGACATCCAGCTTCTTCATTATGATGTGTACTCTCTTATCTAGACACTTTCGGGGAATGCATCTGTTGAAGGGTGTCAACACTTTACAAGCTTATTAATTAACAACATTTGGATTGTAGGCATGAAACCCCAAATCACAGTGGTTATTTAGCGTAACAGAGCCAGGAGAGGACATGCTCTGTTATTAAGGATTCCCTTTGTCATTTCGGGAGTCTATTGGCAACTGACTGCACTGTGGACTCAGTTCATCTGGCAGCCTGTGACTTCCATGGGGACTTCAGAAAAATTACATCCTGTCTTTGCTTCAGTTTCTGCATCAGCAGAGTGAGAGCAGTGCTTGCGTAGTCACAGCAGAAGGGACTTGTCAGCTTAGAATAGCTCTGAAGTTCAGATGACATATGCTATAGAAATGCATCCCTTTTTTATTTTTTTTATTTTTTTAATTTTTTTTTTATTATTATTTTTATTTTTTCTGATGGAAATGCAGCATTACCATTCCCCTCACACTTTTCATTGAAAGAGCATGCCAGGACTTTTGTGCCGATAACACTTCTCTTACTGCATCACAGAGCAAGCTCTTGCTATTTGTAAGAGCATAGTTTCCATTTGTCATGGCAGACTATTTCTAAGCTTCGCTCATAATTTAGAACTGGATTATATCACGTTGTTTCTGTAGATGCTTTCATCAGAAACCAAATCCAGATGCAGTGGGTTGGCAGTTGATCAGGTTGAACTACCCAAGGTTTTGATGAGACTAAATAAGGCTTAAATATTTTCGTTCTGTTTCCTCTTCACCTTATTTATCATGCTGGCATTGACAGAAGCAAGGCTGCTTTCCTGAGTGTTGATCGTCCTGCTGCGTAGTCAGTGCTGTTAGCAATGTTTAAAATACTGGTGACTTCTTGATGCAAGAGAGACACGGGGACTTGAATTGCTAACCCTTCTTGTTCTGGCAAACCTATTAAGATGTCAGGTAGCTTGTACGGTGGACAGGACTGTGAGGCTCACAGTAGCGCAGCCCTGACATTTGGAGCTGGCAGCCAGCCCTGGAGGTAACAGTGCACTCAGTCTGTTCTCACAGTGATTCTCCTAACAGGTCTATATCTGGTAATAGGCGGCTGCTAGCAATTTGTATGGCAGTTTGGACTAATTGCTGACAGCACTGTCATCTGTCACTAACAATTAGCAATCAAATATTGCCCCTCTGCCACTCTGGGCAATTACTGTGTGTGTTATAAGATATGCTGTAACATACTACGTTCAGTAAACAACAGCCTTGTTCTGATGTTTGCCTGAAGAGTGTTGGTGGAAAGCAACCTTCTGAAAGTTGTAACTACCTTCTATTTCCACAGAAGTTATCCTTTGTTTCCTCTGCATGGGAATAGGAGCGAAGGATAACTTGCACTCCAGGGGAGGATGTGTGATAACACCGCTTTAGGGGCACTGATTCCCAAAAATGCCTTGAATTTGTTGTCCTTTCAGAATAAAGCCATAGTCTCTAAAGCCTGTAACTGTGGTCTTGGAGCAATAGAAAGTGCTGTTCTGATTTGTAGCAGTTGAGTTGGTAAAACAGCATGACTTGGCATCTAGTTATAGAAAAGGCTGGGGAAAGCTGTTGCTTGCCAAATATGCAAAGTGTTTGTGTGATTTACTTCAGCTAAGATGTGAAATGCATCCCACTCAGTCTGGGCTGAGGAGGAACCCTAGGGCTAGCAAAGTGTAGAGACTGGATGGCAAGTAGAGATTGGAAAACTGCAGGCCTGCAAGGAGGAGCCTTGTCTCTTGCCGGCTGGAGGCCAGCCTGGGACCATGAGCATGCTGCCTCTGAACTGAGGCCCTAGAACAGCTCTGTAGGTGACGTGGCGGAAAGATGAAGTTCATCTGAGTTCAAGCTCCTGTTGCAGAAGAGTCCCTATAGTGTTTTGTTCAAGGGCAGAGGCCACCGGAACTAACTGGTGCTGCTAGGACTTGTTGCTACTTTTCTTCTGGTAGGGAGAGCTCTAATTTGTAATGCAATTTAGTTATGCATACGGATAAAATGTCAACTGTATTGGGCTTGTTTCCTTAAAGCTATTACAGGAAACATCTCAAACATTGCAAGTTAATTAACTGCAGACACTATTTAGTTACCACTATTAAATCTGTTGTATCATCATCCAAATATGGACTTTTATCTTCTGAAAGCTCTAATTTAGAATTTGTCCTTTTACTTATCTGGGCCTAGGCATGCTGAATATATTCCCATGCCTTATACAAATAACAAGACAAATAAAACAAGCTAGTATACTTCCAAATTTGGTTCACAGAAATTACTGGAGTGAATTTCAGTGTTGTCTCCTTCCAGGAAATGCGTGTTCCAGTGACCTCAGCAAATCAGTCTGTCTTCTCTGGAAGATCTCATCCTGTAACACTGAGTTAATTCATTCTCAGATATGTAGTCTAAACTGCATTAAAACATGTTTAGTCACTGACCTCTTCACTGAGTGCATGTAGCATTCCTCTTTCCTTGTTCCTACATAACATTTTTCTGATAGCAAAGCAAGAGGGGATTAACTTGTACAAGAAGCCAGGTCCACATGAAGAATGTTTAACTGTTACACTGACAGAGATGTGCGCACTGTGAATATAAGTGATTGAAAGAGTTACATCTTCTAGGTGCTCCACTTCTCATTCTCTAAAAAGAAACAACAGGATCCCAGGGCTCGGATATAACTGCTCTGACATGAGCTTGATATAGCTGGATCATACCTCATATCAGCATTTCAAGCAGATATATTTTCCTTTCATCAAGTCCCTTGCTTTTCAAGAGTCCTAGATTTATTCCTGAGGAAGGAAGAGCTTATTCTTTAATGCTTTTGACATGAAGCTTGAGATCACTTATATACACATGCCTAAATGTTTTGCTGTAATGAAGCCTTAGGGATCTGCAACTGTACTTCATCTGGAAATCAAAGGATGCTTTGCCTTAGAGTGTGTAGGTTTTGAGTTTTGAACATAGAAAGCTTGATGATGTTGCAGTTACGTTAAAGAGGTGTGGTAAGCGTTACCTCAAGGGGGCTGTGGGAAATGGTGGACGTATTCTTCTAGTATAGAGAGGACTAAGGTGAAGAGACATATCAATAGGCAGAGACTCTTCATATGATTACTTCCACCCAATGAATGTACTTTGGTGGTCAAACTGTTAAAGAGCATCCTCTGCACTGTTTTGTAGAGCCCTGGTTTGGAAAGGGGTGAAAGGGAGGAGATGTGGGAACAAACGACAGCAACAAAGAACAAGAAGTGACTGACTCAATAAAATGTGGGAGAGAGGGATTAAAAAGTAGTAACAATTGTGAAAGTGTATTCAGCTTATCTTGGCGCATGACATAGCTTGGAGTTTCTGTACTGTATGTGAGTTTTGGACAGTTCAGAATGAAATAGTTCTAAGGTCTGAAAGTGTTTCAGAATTAAATGTTAACCATGAACCCATGTTACAAATGGGTGTATAGCAGTTAAGCACAGTCACCGTCCCTGCTTACAGGTCTTGTAGATTCTAGCACCTGAGTAACAGCTTCCTCTCTAATGCTGCTTATCTAATGATATTGATCTTTGGAATGGAAATATCTTCCTAGCTCATTCCAACCTTGTCATGCTGGAGCAGATCTGTTTGCTCTGATTACAGGAAAGTGTGGTGGAACAGTGCTGGTGAACGCTTGCTGAGAACAGAAGTATGATGCAGTGCAAGTTCCCAAGACCCTGTCAGTTCAACTAACAGATGCTGTGTGTCTTTTTGTTCATGTTTGAACATCTGTTTAGTTAGTAAGCCCAAAGGCAAATGAGTACCTTGCTCTTTTTGGGACAAAACTAATAATGTTTGAAGAACTTGTTGAAAATGTTTTGGCCTAATGTAACTGTAACTAGCCCAGCAGTATTCTAGTAAAGCCAAGCTTTCTATTATCTGAATGGATGGAAGGCAAAAGGTAGTTCTCGTCACATTATAAGCCAGATATAAAGCAATTTAATTACAGGTCTTTTGGATCACAGGCTGATTTTAACGAGTCACATTCAAAAGGTCTGTCAGCCCCTACTATTCAGAGAAAATTGTCTGCTTGGGCCAAAGCATTCTCTGCTCTTGAATGCGTGGACAGGCTCTGCTTATCAGCCCCTGGGCTAAGATAAGCAAGCTGCCTGTATGTGTCTGCTTAATTCCCTTTGTGAAAAGCAGCGTAGGCAGGATTGAAGAGGGATATAAGGAATGAGAAGAGTTTATCCTTTTTCTGTTGATATATCTGCTGATGTTTCTGCACAGTGCTGGTATGGTCTAGCCTGTCAATTTCAGTGAAATCAAAGTAGTTTCTAGGCATAAACTTCCTTCCTTGGTTATGAAGAAGGGAAAAATGGTCTGCTCAAACTCTGTGATGGAATTAATAGTGAATTCATCTAACCAAGATACAGTCTTATAAATAGCAGCACTACCTCAGACTGAAAATACTGACTTGGATTAAATGTGTAAACATTTGTGAAGACATCAGTAAGAGTAGTAAAATTTTACATAGAACTGAAGAAGCAGCAAGTTCTTAATGTTTGTTGCCAGCAAAGTTAGACTTGCATGTATTTCTCAGATTTTTAATGATATTCTAGTTTTTAAAATGAAACAATGTTGTCTCAGTTTTGCAAGTCACAAGGGTCCTGGGTAATTGTCCCTTAGCTCTACAATGATATCCTTTCTTCTTTTTTAAATTCTGCAACCATATTTGACTGTTTTGTCTGAGATATTCTAGACATCTCTACTACTCTTGTCAAGCACTGGTTTAGTTGTCTCTTGGCTCCAGTTTGCAATCAGGCATATCTTTTGTGTCTTGATTTTTTTTTTTTTTTAGTGATAAGTCTGAAAAGCTTATAGTTCATCTGAGTATTTGTGAGGTGTCCTCATCTCTCAGATATTTAGTGACCGTATTAGGGAAGGTCTGAAAGCCCAGGGAATATGGTTTATGGGGTTTGTTCTGAAAGTTTAGCGTGCTTTGGGAGTTTGTAAAACTACTTCACTTGATGGCTTTTATCTTATGCAAAACTGTAAACAAGAGAGTGATTAGAGCTTGGATGAATCACATGAGTGCTTTAATAAATCACAGGGAACATCCATTTATTTATGTTCATGGGTACCATCTATTCTGATGTGTGACTGATAGTAGAAGTTATCAAGATGTGTAAAGATCATGCTGCTGTACTACTCTTTCACTGTTCCAGCTGACACTCCTGAAATGTCAGGTACTAGCATAGTGGTGCATGATGAAGAAGCACTGTTGTTGTGATTATAGCATTCTTCCTGTAGATGGAGAAATTCTGTGACACGTTTGACACAACCTGAGCAGGTGTGCTCCGTTCTTAACTGGATTACCACTGCATCTCCCAGTCCATGGTATATTTAGCTGTGAAATATATCTGCCCCTGCATTTTCATGGAATCCCAGTGAGAAGAAACACCTTCAGTGGACTAACAATATTGCCATGGTTATTCCATTATGAAATTTTAATAAGTATATCAAGATCTTTCTACGACATTTTGTTTTCTTTGATTTTTCTTTCTGTCTTTTTTTCTGTACTACAAACAGGGCTGAGGCTGTTGCATATTCATGTTGTTGTTTTACAAATTAGAAGCCAAAAGGGCAAACAGAAGAAAAAAATATAGCTGCTTAAGAATGGCTTAATCTACTCTGCCAGGTGTTGGTGCCATTAATGTGCTCCTCTGCAGTGGAAGTACAGTCTTCCTTTGCAAAATGTAGGTAGTTGTCAGCTCTGGGGGGTGATGCTGGCAGTCTGGGCCTTCAAATGTGAGAAATAGGATCTCTAAAGGGAAGCAGGTCTTTAGGAATGTGAGAAGTAAACACTGCCGTGGCCTCATGTATATTTACATTAGAAATACCTACATGAACATTTAATTGATCTCACCTGGGGACCTGGAGCAGTCTGTCATTCACCCTGGAGCACAGGGCAAGCACAGCTTTGTAGCAGCTAGCTCAGGGTTCGGTCACATCTAGCCCTGTGTTATATTAAGTGATGTTCCTAGAACACTTTATGTATCTGAAGTCTAAAATTCCTGGGTACTGCAGGACACACAGCAGCTCAAATTTTACAGAAGAACCTAGCTGTCATAGTCAGTGCAGTCAAAATACAAGAGTTGTCATGCCTTCTGTACTGAGTTAACATCTGACTTGCAACTTCTTCATGTCCTCTGACTTCTTAGGGAAGAACACCCACCCCCGCAGATAGGATCAAATTCTGTGTTGAGCCCACTGCATTGTAAGCTGTGAAAAGAGTTGGACCCAAAGGAAGCTACTGCTCAGACTCACACTGCTTTTTCATAGAGCTCAGTACACTCTTCTCGTGTTTCTCAGGTCATGTCAAAGCAAGGCACGTTCTCCTGGCATGAGAAAAAAACGGGGCAGAACTTCCTGTCATACACTCGTGGAAGACAGATGGGAAAACAACCTACTCTGTGAATGTTAACTCTCCTTTTCTTTAGCTTATGCAGTTACTGGACATGTTAGGCTTCCATGCCAAGAGACGGTAGAAAACTACTTGTGATTTCATTTAGGTCTGCCTTTCTTAAAGCTGTGCCGGCTACCTGGCAGGATGTGGCGGCAATCTGAGGCATTCCCTTCTCTGAGCCTGTACATGGGGAATGATGGAGCCCAGTGGAGGTTCCCAGCCCAGCCATGGCAGCACACTTGAGCAGCGATCAAAGGGAAACAGTGGCTTCTGAGAAGTGTCACCAAGTATTCTGATGATCATTCTCACTGGCAGAATTTCAGCTTCTTTTTTGACACTAACCTCCCTCGTCCTTTGATATTATAGGTCTTTATGTTAAAGTAGGATCTGCATTTCTTGAGAGAGAATGCCTGCAGGATGGTGTGAAGTTGTGTGCTGTCTCTGTGGTGCTGCCCCTTCAGATATTTTTGAATCATCATGTGGCTTAGCCCTGCCCCAGGTTAAGGGATTTCACTTTCAGATTTTTGTTTGTCATGTACAAATTTGTGTTAGAACATCTTTTATTTGCCACTTGATTTCTAATCCATTCTGGATCTCTAAGTCTTTACCTTCACCATGTCAGTAACTCACTGTTTTTGTTCTGGAAAGTTGTTTTTTCTATTTATTTTAGTTGAAAGATGGGATTCTCATGCTATCTTTTGTTTCTATCAGGTGAGGCTTTATGAAAGCATCACACATTGTAGGAGCTGGCAGTGTCATTCTAGTTATGCAGTGCTCAGGGGTGTATCATATTGGGAGGTGGCACCTTATGCTGTGCCTCTTCTTGACTGGGAGATCTGAAAAGGTTTAGAGCAGCTCCATAACTGCTTTTGGGCAGTTCTGGACACATTCAAGCTTAAAAGATTCACTAGGAGATTCTTTGGTTGAAGACTGAATGTCAGAGCTATGTGAGAAGAATTCAGCATTTTTACAGTGACTCTTCAGAACTATTTCTGTTATTAAAATGGGGGAAGTTTAGAAATCTGGGTTGGTATTTTAGCACCAGGGCTTTGTTGAAGACAGGGTGGCTTTTAAAGGCACTTTGAGACATGAATCTCCTATCTAAGGCTGTACACTTTATAGTGTTCTGGACACAGAGACCAAAGATGGAATTTCTTGGTCCTCATCTTCATTTGTGTTAGCGGATTGAGTCATAGCTGGGGCAGGCTCTAGGAGGAGAAAGACTATTGATTTAAAGTAAGCAACTTTCTGCAGCGCTTGATAACTTTCCAGATTGCAGGAGTAGAAATAGCAGTTACTGTTCCAGACAGAACTGTAGGCTTTCTTCTGGACACTGGCACAGTCCAGAATCTTTGAGGAGAAAAATCAGTGCTCCCACAGGGTCTGAGCATCCATCTCACACAAAATCCTTCAAGGGCTGAACAGAAATTCTACAGCTTTTTTGAACTGAGCTAAGACTTGGAAAAGGCAGACCCTGCCTGAATGTGCAAGTACAAAACTGCAAATGGGATAGAGAACAGTGCCATTGGGCTGATGATCTGGGTGACTTTTCATGTTGCTTTCTCAGCAGTAGATACTATGTTAATAGAGTTGTTTAATCTTTTTTGAAAGCCAGTACAGTTATAGTACTTCCTCCTTGCCCCGTGGTCATAAATTTATCAGACTTAAAAGCTTTATTTTTTATTATTATTGTAAAAGAATATCTGGTACATTTACTGCCTTTTTATAGCATGAAACAGGATAAATTGGCATATCCCAATCTCGCTTCACAATTATTCATTCATTGCTTCACTTGTAGCCTGCAATCAATCAGCTTTTCTTCTTTATTTCCATCTTTTTCCAGCTAAATATTCCTCTAATCTTTCCTTGTAACTTCAGTGTACGTTTGCCTCGTGAGCATTAATTTGACTCAGCTGTCTGATCTTTCAAGGTTTCTCAGTATTATTTCATTATACATTTATTAGCGAGTCAGATTTTCTGAGTGGCTGCTCCAAAAGTTTGCCTGCACCTCCTGCTGCTCTCCTCTGGAGCACAGCAAATCCCAGCCCAAGTGGGGATGTGGGCCACAGCTCTTCAATAGCTTACTTATAGCTGCTCCAGCCTTTGCTTTAGTGAACCTGATCTTCCATTTCTCATTGTTTGTGCTTGAGTCAAACAAGAATTATCTTAAAGCATGTCTGTGGGGCAGCAAGGAGCTCCATAATGCAGCAGCAGTCACCGCTATTATCCTCTGCAGTCCATTGGAGCTGCAACTCAGAGTGCCCTGTCCAAACAGTGATCCTTTGAGAGCTGCTCTGCTGTCTGCTTTTAGACTCCTTGAAAGGCATTCTCAGCAGGGAGCGTTTCTCAGCGAGTTTTCTCACCCATTTTGAGGATACTGTCAGTATAACTGCACTCACACCTGGTGTAACCTTGCCAGCCATTTTGTCACTTGGCAGTGTTCAAGTGTAAGGTGCAGAGTTGGCAGGGAATCTCCTGAGAATTTTTCTAGTGATTACAATCAATTTTCTCCTGTTCTGCATAAAAACATTAAAACTGCGTGAGGCTTAAAGAAATATTAAATGTGAGCTTGTTCCTTAGAGCAGAAAACATTTTTTGTTTCCTGTAGTCCTGATCTTGACTTTTAGCATTTACCCTTTGTTTTGCCAGGAATAGATAATGTTTCTCAGGTTCTGAGTCTAATTTTTCAATTAGGAGATCAACAGACTGAAAAATAACCCAATTTGCTAAGTCTCAGTGCAATAACAACAACAACAAAAAAATATACAGACACGGGTACATAGGAGTGTGTGAGCACATGCCCAGGTGGGATGGAAGCAAGGAGTGAGACATGCTGCTGTAAGACATGCTTGCAATTTCACCACAACTTGGAACTTGTACAGAGGAAGCAGAGGAGAGTTTCCTATCAGTAACACAGCTCGTGCACAATATATTTGTGCTAGCTTTCCTGAGTGACCCCATGCAGTGCACTATTTCTTTTCCCATTTCCATCTGTTCATACTACGAACTCTCAAATCACTGGAAGTGTGCTATTGATTTTGAAATGCGTCCTCGTTTGCTGTATATTTCATGCAGTGGCCTCATACTGCCTGGAAAAAAAAAAAAAAAGATTTTGGGATACCTTCAGCCTAACTTTAAAGAAAAGAAGGATGTCTGCAAATCATTGCAGTCTATTTATATCCCTCTGGGAATACTGGAACTGAAAGAAAATCACCACTACCATAGTGGGTATTGATTTCTGCAGAGCAGGTCTTTGCCTTCCCAGGAGAATTCAGACACTTCACACCAAAATACAGAAAGTAAAGGGTATGTTAATTTTTCTCTTGGTATATGCATGGCAGCAACAAATCATAAAGGTTGTGTCTGCCTAGCGTCTTGTGATTTCATTTGAGGGCAATGCAGCTACTGAATTAGATCTGACAGATTCTGTGCTGGCAACTGTACATCTGCTTGCCATGCCCCATCGCTCTAGCAGAGCCCTCCTGTGCCATTCCACGGCTCTATTTCTTATTTCCATCTGTTTGTCATTCCATAGTTTCTTGAATCATGGAGAGACTGCTATTGCTTCTGAGATGTGTCATAAGCTTGTCGCGAGCATTTTCTTTCCTTTCATGGATCCTTAGCCAGGCAGCACAGTTGGAAGATACAGTAAGAGGAATTGACAACTTATTCCAGCTGTTGCGCTGAAGCAAATGCCAGTAGCTCTCCTGCGTGTCTCCCTGCTCTCGGTCCGCATTGATTTTCTGTTATTCTTGGCAGAAATACTGAGGCCTATTATTACAGCCACTTAAAATTAAGGGGGCCTCTTCTCTTGAAGTGTTAGAACAAGAGAGGTTTTACCATTATGGGGATGAGGAAAATAAGTGCTTGTGCTTTAAAAGACTATTGATGTAAAAGCTAAGGCCAAAAACATTATTCCCATTCTGAGTTTTGTATGCTTCATCCTTTCTGTGCTTGAGATAAAATTCACTGCCATCATTGTTAGCTATGAAAAATTATATTCACCGTGAAGTTAACTCATGTGGCTGGATTTAAAGTCACAGCTTTATTTACAGCCTCTTGATGTCTGTCTCAAGCAGTGACAAAGTTCTTGTGCCCTACAGCTGCAAGTGTTCTGTGGGAAGGTCAGCTGGATACTGAAATGCAGCCTGTCTTGCACAGTGCTGTCAAGATGGAAAGGAGGGATGTGCATGCAGAAAATCACTGCCTCCCCTGGGAGCGGGGTGCTGGCTGCAGCCCCAGAGGGTGGGTTGCTCACACCTTGGGGCTGTGGCTGCCACCCTTTCACACGTAGAACTACCTCTCTCCTCATGACACATCCTCTTGGGTGTCCTGAGTAGAGGTGAGTGAAGAATTGCCAGCATTTTCATCCTTAGTACACAGCCTTTCATGAGTGATAGTGTACATGATAGGGAAAGCTTTTACAGCCTTCTTTCTCTTCTCCATTCCCTGCTGCTCCCTCCCAGAAATTTTATGGCTCGCAGCCTTTTTGAACCAAGAGTGGTAAGCATGACCTTAGTGAGATTTTCTTTGATTTTCTTCTTCTAGAGCAATTATTTTCTCCTAGAGAAGTAAAATCAATGCTGTGCCCAGAGGCCAAGTCATGACCTGTTCGACCCTTTGCCTTGGTCACAGACCTACATTTCATTCAAACACTTTGGTAAACAGTGGCACTTCTTGTGTCTTTGAGGTATTTATATAACAGACAGGGGAAGATTAGTACTGGAGGTATCTCCTACTATTTCTGTGGCCTGGGCTGCCTGCCAGTTTTACTTCTTGAGAAGCAAGTGTTTAGTTTGAGTATGAAGAGAGTGACTCATTCTCCTCCTTGACATGCTTTAGTAGGTGTAATGAGTGGTGATTTACGTGGGGATGCTCTGAGGCTCTGCTTGAGCTGACTGCACTTGGGACACTCTAATCTCACATGTGGAAAGAGGAAATGAGTTAATCTGCAGTTAAATATAGAAGTGCTGAAAGAGGTGAGGGTGGGAGGGAGTGATTCTAATCTCACGTAGGTTGGGGTCAGGCAAGAGTAATGTCTGTATCTAAATGGTATTACCCTGTGGTAAGTCATATGTCGCCTCTGTGGACCTGACAGTGTTGGTTAATGGAAAATGGAGACAAAGTGAGAATGTGCCTGAAGCTGTGGCATCACTGCAATATTGTTCTTTGTTTCCCCTCTGCATGGTGCTAACACTCTTCCCCTTTCAAAGGAGAAAGCCTGAATTATGGAAAAAGGCAGCTGTATATTGCTGAGAACAAAACTTGGGAGTGGATCAGTGCTGATAGTTCTTGGTTCTACATCACCATCATAAAGACATACCATGACTTTGTTCCTTTATTTTGCAGTGTGTGGTTTTCTGTTTATTCCTGCCCTAAACCTTGAGCTGGAGATGCAGAAAACTCAAGAAGCCAGGATGCAGACACAGGAGCTTATTCTCTTGTTCTAACATGGTTTCCTGATCAGTGAAACTTTCTTGAAAAGCAGTGCTGAGTCTGCTCCATAGGTATCCCCTTCCCTTCTTCCTTTGGGTGCAGACATGTTTTTAAACTCTGCATTAGACTGAAATAATTTCTGCATCTGACTTCCTGCATGACTATGCTCTTATTGGGAAGGCTGCATTATTGGATGCCTTACTGGTACATATTAGCTGCTGTTGAGCAGTTTCTGTCTGCAAGGCTTACCTGCTGGATTACCCAACCAGAAAGACTGCCACACCTGAGTAGAAAAGGGTCCTTTTGTGCTGGGCTGTTGCTGCTGCCCAGTGTGGTCAGCACACGCCTTCTGCTGTGAAAGAGCTGAAGTGGGTTTTGCTGGCTCCCTCAGGCAGGCCAAAGCAAGATGTCAGGCACTGGACTGAACAAACAAACCTGGAAGAGGAATTTCAGCAGCAGCCAAGAGGAGCTTCTTCTGAGAAGATGAGCTAATGTGTCATGCACTGACAGTGTTTTCTCAATACAGTTGAATCCCGAGTAGCCCGTGTAAGGAATTTCTGTTTGGAGACCACATACCACATAGGTCATGTTTATTGAGCAAAGCCACTGGTTTATACAAGCTCACTAAGATGACAGGTCCATCAGTTGGAGGAGTTCAATCTTACAATGGAGAAGAGCTAAGACAGCTTTTATAGAATGAGATCAAACCAGGAATCGATTTGTTCCTCTTTCTTTTGAATTCACTGCAATACTTGTACAGGGTTTGGCCTTGCATACAGGCTCTTAGTGATATCACTGATCTCTTTACACTTTTCATTGGTCCAAAGTAGTTTTTGTGAGTTGTTCAGTCCATGGACACAAAGTGAACACTGGCCATCTGTCCATAAGCAGTCCATACACATCACATATGAATGGTTTGTTTGGTAAAATCTAGTAAATGGTCAATAAGTAAAACCATCTGTAATGTTACTGACTATTCAGTAACAGACCGATCCACAATATTGTTACTAATTGTAATGCGCTAAAGTGCTTCCAAAGTCTCATCTTTGCTGCACTAGCTAAGGATAATTGTACTGTGTGTAATACTAAACTAGAATGCACAGGATGGAATGGTTCAGATAAGACATTTTTAAAAGATCTATTGATAGCTTTTCTTATCTGAACCACTAGTCTTATGACTTCCAGGGTTGAAAAATATCACCATAACTGAGACCAAGGACAAGAAGCAGTTGCTCTTATTGACGACATTACTCTCATGCTCCCTACTATGCTCATGCTTCTTGCTCACGGCTTTCCCTCTAGCACAGTGCACTCAAAGACCCAGTCTCCAGCCAATGGGATGGTGACAAGCAGTTTGCAGTGGCAATACCTTGAGTCTCTCTAGATAAATACAGGTGTCTGTTTCCAGACCTCGAGGAAATATCGACTAGTGAAAAGTGGATTGTGCCAGGAGTCAGGAACTATGGTTTCTTCCTGGCCATGATCCTGGTGTTACGTGATCTGGGGTCAAGTCACTCCTCATCTTTGTGTGTTTCCCTTTCATTGTCTTTTCCATTTAGATTTCTTGGAAAATGGACTCCTTGTTCTTGTGTGGACAATGTCAAAATAATAACATTGTTATCCTGCTCATCTTAACAATTTGAAGTGGCTCTTTTTTTAAAGGGCTGTAGAACTGACCTTCAGATCTGAGTGTAGTTTAGTGTTTTTGTTTTTTCTTCCCAACTCTGCTTTTCCACAGCAAAGCTGGCCCCACACTGATGTATTTGATTATGTTTTCAGTGCTGTTGTACTTACTTTGATTTTGCAGCTCAGTGTGCAAAGCACAGGGCCCTGTACAACACAATGATGAAGTCAAGCAGGGTCAGCTCCTTTCTGTTTTTACCTTGAAAACAATATGAAACTCCTGTATTTCTTTTGCTTGGCACCTCCAGTTCTTGAGCTAGAGGCTGTGTGTGTGTCTGCTGTTGTCCCATTGTGTTCAGGTGTGAGATCACTTGGACAGTTTTCCCCTGCTGCCGGTGGGAGTATGGGAGCTGTGCTGTCTGCTGGGTGGTTGTGTGGGATTGCACTGTGAGGTATGCAAAATGAACACAAGAATAGCAGTGTGCTGAGCAAGTGTCCATACCTGCATTATGTGTTCCTGGGCTCTCAGGTGTACACGTAGACTTCTCTTGCTGGACCACGCTTGGCCACTGTCTGTAAGAATTTTCTCCTGTTTCTGGCCTCTCCTTTTTGCTTTTGGCAGTGTTGCTTTCTCCATGGGGATGTGGTTTGAGTGAATGTGGCCTGTGTCCAGCCTTTTAAAGAAGTGCCAGGTTACTGGTTGTTGATCTGAGAAAGGGAAAAGAAGCTGGATAGCTTGCAGTAGTGTGCTACTGTGGTGTTGTCAGACGTTGTATCAGCCCCCAGCATAAGGAGAAGAGCCTTGAGAAACACTAGGAAAAACGTGGATCTTGTGACTTTTGTACTTCTCAACTTGTTCCTAATATTCCCTTCCCCTGTCACTCTAAAATACTTCTTAATCAGATCTGGGTACCAGGACAGGCACTGAGGTTGAAGCTTGATGCATCAAAAGCAATGCAAACTGCAGCTCGTCCTGTGCAGCAATGCCGTATTGGGCAGCGGATCTGAGTGCTGGGGAACTCACGGAATGTTTTGAGCTTACCACTTGTGTTGGGTTTTTAATTTTTTTTTATTTTTCTTTATAGTTCTTCATCTCCACAGTTTGCTTGATTTCAGCACTCACTGATTTCATAACTGCATCTGTTCAGAGTGTCTGAGCAGGAGCACAGGTGTGGTTATGTGCTCCTGTGTGCTGCAAGTTGTGGCCTGGTGAGCTGCCTAGTTGTGCAGGAATTGCCCAGGAGCCTTCTGCACTACTTAGTGGAGTGCCTTCCTGTAAAACATAATCATATAAGCATTATGATTGGAAAAGACTGATAGGATCATCTATTCCAGCTGTCATCCTACAAACTCCTTCAAGTGAACTTTTCTGTTCAGAGCTAAAGCTCTGACAGCAGATAAAACAAGAACACAGCTGAAGTCTAATAAAATTAAAATTTTAGTGTTGAAAACCTTTTTGGCAGTGTCCTTCATCTCTGACATTGTCAGATTCCTTAGTTTTCCTGCCACTGTCAGGAAGGGTAGTTTAGTCACTAGTAGTAGTGGGTGTAAAGTTTGTCAAAGCTGAATCTGTTTGTTACTCCTGCATTGCTTTTTACCAAAAGTAGACTCTTATGGTCCTCCAGGGACTTCTTTCCAAGAGGAAAGTCTGAATGTTTAGCTGTCCCTTCTAGATAGGGATGCAACTAGCCATGATCTACATCTGTTTTCCCACATCCTTCTGTGCTCCCTGGCCAGGGGCCAGGTAAGAGCCTTCTCCAGAGCAAGATCACCACCAGAGTTCCTTTCATCCACTTATTCTCTCCTTCCCCTCTCAACATAGCTGCTAGTCCTTGTGATGAGCAATGCATTTTCTTCTTTGGGATGCTTTTGGTATCTGTGTCTGTAGCCAGCTTCAGCCTTTTGTTGACTCTCAGGGACAGGTCAGGTTGCCAACCAATCTCCTCAGGGTCTTTCTGATGTTACTGCACACAGGCAAGTGCCAGGAGGGCAGATTGCCCTCTAGAGATCCCCCTCTTCCACTCAGTGGAGAAACAGCATAGAGAAGCTATCTGACTAGTTCAGCCCATCAAATGACATCTAGTTCAGCCTGATAAATGACACCATTAAATTTGAGTGAAATCAATACTTACCTTACCAATCGACATGCAAAGATAGCGTGCTAAAGCCAGGATGCTGTTAGTGTCATTGAGTGAAACAGTAAAGCTGTACAGCCATCTATCAAATCAATGTCAAATCTAACTGTCTGGATTTAATGCTGGACTGGAGTCACACTTAGTAACCATCAACACTCAGAGAACTTGTCCTCTGCTGATTCAGCCTCTGTGGTTGTCTAGCTGTGTACTCCAACCAAAGAATTTACCCAAAGAGAAACTGATGCATTTCTTAGGGGAACTCCTGGCAGCAGGGAGTTCCCATCTCATGATGGTTACTACTCCTAGCTCTCAGCCTAGGCTTTGTATCAGACAAGTCTATTCATGCATCAAGGATAGCTGAATAAGATGCACATTCACTTCTTTCTCTGCGTTTTGCAACCCAGTATTTTTAATTAAGCTGAAATCAGCAGCGACTTACATTAGCAAACAGGCTGTAGGTTGGGAGGAGGCGTGAGTATTTGTGCTATTCAGCTGTCCTTGCTCCTTGGGGGGGATCTCTAGCAGAAAGGCAGGAAAATGGATGTGGTTCAGCCTTCCCTAGAGACAACCCTAAGGATTGGTTCTTACATAGGGGATGCTATGATGTGGATCTGCACAGCCTGCTTTTTTTACAAACTGTGCTTCCTGCATGGTAGGCAAAGGGAGTTGGTTCTTCTAAATGTAACAGTACTTCTGTGCACAGCTTATAGTTTTGGTACAGATCCCTCTGTAGTTATGTTGGACAGCAGGACCAATAGCACTAACAGTGCTTTCTCCCCATTTGCTTTCTTGTAGGTATGTGCTGTGACAGAACAGTTGTATGTGAAGAAAAGCTGGAGTGGAAGTCACTGGCAGAGGATCTGGCTTGAGGAGTTCAGCCAGATGACTGTGGTGAGCAACATGAAGGACGGGAGGGAACATGACATGGGGAGACCTATGTGAACATTCAAAATATCTAATGCTTGAAAAAAGATCGAGCTCCAACTGTTATTTTGTGGTAACTTGTGGATGCATTTGATCCTTGCTGGGGCAACAGTATTTTAATTTACTTTTTTTAATCTTCAGATATGTTCCTCATTTACTGTCTGTGTTTGTGATGTCCTTGGCTGTTTGTATTGACGTTGATATGTAAATATTTTGTGCCTTAGTCTATGTCAGAAGCATATGGTGGAAGTTGAAATTTGGAACTGCATTGAGGGTTAGGGCTTAGGGTAAGGACCAAAGTTTAGCAATTGGCCTTGAATGGATTATGAATCCAGATTTAGTCATAGTGTTTGCCTGCAAGCTTTAGATTTGGTCACAGCTATTGAATTAGAGGATAGCTGTGGGTTATGGCAGTAGTGGGCTGGATTCATTGCTTCATCTGTAAGAGACTACTGGGCTAAGCTTAAGGGGATATCAAAAAGGCTTGAGTTCGTGTAGGTTTGGAGCAGATGCAAACTGTTGGGCTGGGATCAGATTATGGGGATCAGATTCTTTTTCCCCCTTTCCCCCCTTTCCCCTTCTTTCTTCCCATTTCTTCTCTCCCTCCTTCCCTCCTTCCTTCTTTCCCTCCCTCCCAGTGTTGCCCATATCTCTTTCCTGCAGTGATACAGAGCCCGACCAGTTACAGGGGAGGAAAGGAGTTTGCATAAGTCTCTACTGAACATGCAGAGGCTGTTGTCAGCCTGACTGTGCTGTTTCTTTTAAGACCTGGAGTTCTCTGAGGAATGAAAACCCATGCTGTTGAACACTGGAGAATCTTTTAGAATGTATTGAACTGAGTTTTCTGTAATTTTCCTCCTACTTCCTCAAAGCAAAATTGAACACCCTGCAGTTGAACTGACACAATTACTTGCAACAAGAATATATGTTATTCTTCTAGAGCTGAGCCATTTTACACCAAATCTGAATTTGATCCTGTCTTTTGGCTGCCAAAGGGAGGGAGGCTGCCTCCCTTTAATGTTTTTGCTTTAAGAGAAGGGAACTCTGTGCTGACTTTTCCTCTAGGTGGAAAGGTGCAGTATGCTGTCAGGGATTTGTCTGGAAAAAAGCATGTCCAAGAAGCCTGGATTGTCACAGATGTCCCTGGGAGTCACAGAGCTTCCCTCTTGCACAGTCCTATGGCTATGAAGTGATATTTAAGGCGTGGAACAGCTGTGCTTCAGTGAGTGCAGTAGCACTCAGTATCAGGACTTGGTTAGCCCACATAGAGATTTGGAGGAGAATGGTTTACTCTAGCCTCAGTTCCTGAGCTGGAGCTTTTAATAGTTCTTTTTGTTATCCTTTTATGTGAGAGAAAATACTTGCTTTTCTGTAGTCTGTCTCTTTTGCCAGAAACTTACGGGAATGCAGAGGAATACTTGCACACCCTGCTATGTTGAAATTGTTTTTTAGGATCTAATTAGGGCACTGTGTTATTTTTTAGCTGCAGTGTATGCTGCAGATCAACTGTTCGGTTGAGACCTTTAGCTTAGACATCTGGCTGAGACACAATGCTTCCAGGACTGCTGTAGAAGTTGCTGAAGGATTTCTTTGCTCACTGGTGGCTGTTTCCCAGGGCTTGTGGATCAGTAGCTGCTGCCTTCCAGGTTCCCTAAATCGTTGTTTCAAGTGAAAGCTGAAGGTTACTCAGCTGGGCTGCTGTAAGGTGCGCTTAGTCCTGTCACTGCTTTGCCTGGAAACAGAGCAGTCTGTCCTGTAGAGATAGGTGTTGTATAAAACATTGCTTTGGCTCCAGCCATTTGGTCACACCAGCTGCCCATTGTGGACTGTAAAAGAGGTTTAAGCAGTGCAGTACTGCATCACAAACCAGAGCAGTGATAGTGAGTTCATAGAAAGCAGGAAAACAGTTTTATTTTTTTCTGTTGAACTTTTGGGAACAGATGGAGAGTTGATGAGGCAGAGATGCTGGAGGGACAGTGTGTTTCAAATGTTTTCCTTAATTTCTTCTCAATCTGCTCATAGATTCACAGTTCTTGCTTATTCACTGCAGTGTAGTTAGTGTAAGACATGAAAACTTCAACGTCCCCAGGTCTCCAGAGGTGGGTGTTCTCCAGAGCCCGTTGAGCTGTGTGGTTTTTGAGCTAAGAGACTTTTGACATGTGGGATCGTGGGAGCAGCTCATGGCCCGATGGGCAAGATCTTTGCTTACTTCATTCCATGTTACCGCAGTGAAGGATCTGAACTTTCTGGAGAAAGACGATGATGCAGGAGCATCTTGACTGAGTTCTGTACTGATACTAACAGGCCAGGTCTGCATCTCGAAACAACCAGTGTGTTGTGTTCTTGTTTCTTTTTTTTTTTTTTTTTTAAATCTGTTTAGAAGCCAAGAAGAATCTAATCAGAGCCCAGCAGTGCACCCACCAGCAGTCATTATCATTCCTTAGTCATCCAGTTACTGTTTTCTGTTCTGACAAGAGACATTGGTGCGGTGGGGAAGACATGGGTAAAGATTGGCTTTTCCTTAGTCTCCTTGGAGACGTTTAAGCACATTTCCCTGCAATGTACATGTATTCAGGTGTTGCCCTTAGCGGACATATATAACTTCAGTGATGCATTCAAAGCATTGTGGCAGCCAGAGCTGGTAGGAGCGGAATGGAGTAGATGGGATTGTTTAAACCCTTCTTCACTCCTGAAGGCAATGACTTGCTGTGAGATCTGATTACCTTCTCATTAGTTACAAATGTATCTGGTTGATAATTCCTGACAGCTGGCTGAGTTTGTCAAATCCATGTTTCTTCTCTGCCTTGTATTTTGAGTCTGGTATTTATTAATTACATACAAAATGCTGTAAGCAGAACTGCTGGGACTTTATTTCTGTGTATGCGTAAGCTTCTCTGCCAGAAAACATGATACCTCTTGGCTTATAGCTGTGTTCCTAGAGGACAGAGGATCAGAGAGTAGTCTGATTTGATCCTTTTGATTTCAAAAGGGGAACCACAGGGTAGAAGGGGTCAGACTCTTTAGCAGGATCTGTGGTGATAGAACAAGGGAAAATTGTTTCAGACTTAAAGAGTTTAAATTTGGGTTGGATATAAGGAAACAGTCTTTTACAGTGAGGGTGCTGAGGCAGTGGAACAGGTTGCCTAGGGATGTGGCGGAAGCCTTGTCTCTGGAGATGTTGAAGCCCAGGCTGTGAGCAACCTGATCAAGCTGTGGATGTCCCTGTTCACTGCAGAGAAGTTGGGCTAGGGTGGCCTTTAAAGGTCCCTCCAACTTCAAAGGATTACATTATTCTATATTGGCCAGTCTTTAGCAAGGGTGCAGGGAGATGCACTGCAGGAAAATACTGAGATGGACTGACAGAACAGTCTGAATTTTCTTTGTGGCTGCTTCTCCTATTTCACTTTTTTTACTCCTCTCTTATCTGTTCATAAGCCAGTGTTGTTGTTAGTAAGCTCAGCTACTTGCCCAGAGACTGCTAAATATCTTAGTATTTTGAGCCTGCAAAAAAAAAAAAAAGGATTTTACCAAAAAACAGCTTATTTTCACATCATGAAGGAGATGATTTTCTACTGATTATATCTTAATGTTAATTCAAGCTTTACAGCACAAAAATTGATAACTGTTGATAGCAGTTGGTAAAACACTGGTAAACAGCTATTGCCATTGCAAAGCTTTTAATATTGATTAGGTTGTATTCAGTTACTTTCACAGCCAGCAGTGGCTTTCGCTGAATGGCAGACAGATTAAATCAGTGAGTATCAGATATTGGTTAGCTAAGCTTGTTTTAAGAATTGTCATCAATTGTCTTCTGTATTAGTGGAGCAGATCCTGCAGTTGCTAGTCTGCGTGCAGCAGGAGATTGCTGAACCTACTCCAGTAATCACAGTGTGCACGTTTTACTTCTGTTTTGCCTAAGTGGCAATGCTGGGTGCAAAGGGATGGAGTTGCTTATGTGCAGGTGAGGATGCATGTTTCCTTGATTGCATGGTGTAACAACCATTAATTTCCTTAGGACTTGGATAAGCTTGACAGTCCTAAGTTTTTCCTACTGCAGTATTGTATTTAGCAGGCCCTTAATTTTACAAAAATTTCTTGTACCAGAGTCAGCTACTATTCAAGGTATGGCAAGGTTATACTTGTAATGTGTGAAAGTGTAGATGGGTTAACAGCTCATGCCCAAGAGTTTAGATGAGTTAGCAGCTGGAGGGATCTGCTACTCATGAGGCTGCTGAGCATCTGATGGCTCCCAGCTTGTGTCAGTGTGAGGAAGTGCTTCACAGCACTTCTCTAAGGCTTCTTAGTTCAGTGGAAACCAGTGTCTCTGTCTGAAGTATCTGAAGATGTTGCAGATCTTAGATCCTGGTCAACTCTAACCCTACCAGGTAGTAATTTTTTTTTTATCGTCTCTTATTTCCAACAGCCAACTGAGTTTCTCAGTTCAGTAAGGAAGTCAAATCATGCATTTGTTTTTCTCAGCTGTTTAAGAAATTTTTCAAGCTATTTGTCTTGTAACCTACACTTTTTTTTCTCTCTCTGTGTTTAACAGGCTATATGCTTTCACTGGATTAATACATACATTATTGTCGCAAGGGTCTCTTGCTGGTCCTTAATTAGCCCTGCAGACTGGCTCCTACTATAAGATTACATGCTTATCTAGAGTTGTTAAACAGCTTGTATGCATTTTTACATGGAGTCTTTCTCAGTCTCTGGTGACAGTTTGAGCCCTTTCATGCCACAGGGATCAGTGCAAGTGCTTCCTGAGTCGCTGAGCAGTTGAGCTTCACTGCCTGGCAGGCTGTAGGGGCTGGCTGCAGTGCTGCGCTCTGCAGTGACGCTGGTTCCCGTAGCTCTCAGCTGGGGAGGACTGAGCTGTGGGGTTCGTGCTCAGGTCTGAAACATACAAGAGTGTTGGGAGGTTTGTTGGGAGGTTTGTGGCAAGCTAGGGCTCATCTTTGAGCAGAAGTGTGCTGTAGGAGTATCCTAACCAGAACTGGGGTGGCTGTTTTGTAACAAAGCAGAAGCTCCAGCCCAGCAGGACGAGGATCCTGGGTGAGTGAGTTTTCTCAATCGTGGTGCTGGGTGTAACTCTAGCAACAGCATGTTATTTTGGCTGAGTTTTATTTTGTGAGTCAAACCCCAGTACTCAGAAACACAAACACAATGCAAGTACGCTTGCCACCTTCCTCAGCATACAGAACTAAGTAAAATTCATAGCTTTTAGCATCTCACAGATCTTCCAGAAGTACCTTACTTTTAGAACTGCATTTCACAGCCCTATGGCATATTGGGATGGCATAAAATAACTAGTGTGGCTGTGTGATATTTATAAAGACAAAAACCCGTATTGAATGTGCAGTATGATTTGCAGGGTAGCTTATAGTTGAGAGCAACCCATTCTCTCCAGTGAGGGAATTTGTGTATGGATTTGACAGCAAAACAGATATGATGAGAATAGGTTTCCAGTAGCTAAAGCAGTGGTCTAAATGACCTAGACCTGGGATCTGTCTCTGTTATGCCAAATAATTTGTTTGTCGTGCAGATTGTTTTGTCTCTTTTTCTTTCAGTTTTTATGATGATCATAGAATCGTTAAGATTGGAAGAGACCACAAAGATCATCTAGACCAAACATCACTCCATCCCTACCATGTCACTCAGTGCTATGTTTACCCTTTTCTGAACATCCCTAGGGACGCTGACTCCACCATCTCCCTGGGCAGTTTGTTCCAGTGCACTGCCACTGTTTCTGAGAATTTTTCCTAATGTTCAACCCAAACCTCCCCTGATGCAACTTGAGGCCATTTCCCCCTTGTCCCGTTGCTGTTATCTGGGAGAAGAGGCCAACAACTCCTTTCAGGGAGTTGTAGAGCAAGATAAGGTCTCCCCTGAGTTGCTTCCTGAAGACACGGATATTGTGGGATATTTTTGTAGTATGGTTTCTGCCCAAAAAACTCTGCTCCAGAGCAGACTCAAGAAGGAGATAAAGGAGGTTATCTTCGAATGGTGAGGGAGGGCTCCTGTTTTGTACTGTTGTCTAAACTAGTGTGCTTCAACTAATTGAAGATGATGATTGCACGGTTTACTTTGGGCAATGTTGTGTGGGTTTTGTTTGTTTTTTTCCTTAGCTTTCCTGATTTGTTGTATTATTAGGAGTTTTTCAGGGGCTAGAACCTGAATCCCAACCTGAATTTTGTGAGTAGCCTCTAATACCTACGGGGGTAGAAAAATCCAAAACTCCAAATCTGAGCTCTCTGCAAAAGTGGTCTTTAAATGTGGGCATGCAAACCTTTTGTTTATTGTAATGAGATACTGCAAACTACACGTCCATGTTTAGGTACAAGGACTGATGGTCTTGAAGCAGAATTATGCAGCTACTTCTGGCCCCCTTTAGCCAGTGTACCAAGTCAGAATTGTGCCTTTATTGGCCAACAGTTAAAATCTTCATTTGATGAGTGATAAATCTTGGGATGCTGAATGTATATTGGTCAGGAAATAAGAAAGGGAGTCTTGCCACAAACCAGAACCTCCATCAGAATTTCACAGTGCACTGATATGTATTTACATATGTAGTATTAGGAGACCTTTGTTCTGTTCTTTGCTAATGTTTTACTAAGAGTCTGACGTTACAGTAAGTGTTGACCCACATAGTAACCTTCACTCTGTGCCCTCCTGCAGTCAGCAGCTCTGGCCATCTGTGTTGCTTTCTGGGCCTTGCGTGCTAGGATATGCTTGCCTTGCAATGATTTTCAGTACCCTTTTTCAGTCCCCCAGTTTGGCAGCAGATCAGTGCAGTGCCTGTACTTGCATACTTGAGGCATCACAATCCAGCAACAAGCTGCAGCAGACCAGGCCATCTTGAATGCACCACTTCTACCCCAGTGTGAGGCTGCGCAATGGTGGGAGTCCTCTGACCTGGGGTGTTGTAGTATGCCTTGTGGCTTAAAAGGTACCTTCATGCATGCTATGTTACCCATGGTGTGAGCATCATATAACGTCTTGTAATCATGAAAGTGCTTAGTTTCTCTGCGTGTCACATGAGAATTTGTGAGGAATCTCAGCTGCCAAGTGCAGAAACTTAAGCTGTGACCCTTCGGCTCCTAACCATTGAAATAGGACCTACCATGTCTACTGCTAATGAAAACATTCCTCCCTTGGTAGGCAGATACTCCGAGGTTATTAAAAAAAAAGAGGAAAAAGTTATTTTTCAAGTACTTCCCCTATGCTTTAATCAAGTATTCCTACTAGTCCTGCTTGTCACTTCCCTTCTGTATTGCATCCTCTCTCTCTGCTACCACAGTGTCGTTTCCCAACTTTCTCTTCCTTTCCCAGCTCCAGAGATGCTGGAAGAGCCAGTATCTCTCCTGATGACAGTGGCAGGCGAGTGACAGGCAGGCGGGGTGGGGGTGGCTGATGGTGAGCTAGCCTAGTGACAGCATGGTATGACTAAGAACGCACTGGCTAATAAAAGCACAGGAGGAGGAGGAGTAAAGTATTTAAGGGTGCCAGGGAGAGAGAGAGGTTTCCACAAATTTCTTGGTACACTTCAGCAGCCAAGTGACTGGGCACCACAGTGAAAGGCTTCCTTAACTCTTATCCTCTTACGGGATGAAATAAAAGGGCTAAGAAAATGGCACCATTAACTGAAAAGTCTGAATCAAGGTAAGAACACTGCTGTGTATTTTCCTAGTTAGTCAAAGCTAGCCCTCCTGGAGCTGGCTGTGAACTGATCTCCCAGGGCTTTACATGGCATTGGCACCTGCTAATGTGCAGTGAGTGGGTATGTCTGCTGGGTTCCACACACTGACTTTGAAATTGTTTCTTTCACATGGGTAAGTATTTCCAGTTGCTGCTTGAGAAAGGAGGAAATATCTAGAATGGTCATTACATGAGTTTGTGTCCTGGATAAAGGAATTGAGCAGGTCCTAGCTTCCATACTCAAATTACTGCATCCTTCTGACTAATTTTATGGAAAGGAGTGGTTGAGAGTAATTCCTAAGAGCTGAGTCCAAGGCTATTGCTAAAATGAAAGTGAGAAGAGTGGATGTGGAGTTCTCAGCAATGTGTCACCTGCGCCACAAGGAGTCAGAAGGAAGCAAAGATGAGATTTGGTTTCTGAAGTTTGGCATTCTGCTATTTCTGGAGACACTTCAAATGTCAGACCATTGTTAACCCAGGACTTCAGTTTTCTGAGTGTTATTAGTACCAAGCAGAGGAGCAATCACTGTGTTCTTCATTCCAGAATCTAGGTGGCTTTAGAAAGCAGCAAGGTGAGTGGCCAGGACTTCAGCTTGAGTTCTGTGGCACGCATAGCTTTGCTGCCTGGCCTTGGACTTGTGACAGCTACCAGCCTTCTGGGTTTTGCTGAGGCATTTTTGCGCCTGATATTCAGGTAGATTAATTGGTTCCAGGAAAATCTTTGTAATGTAGCCAAATTCTTAGGAGAATGACCATGTCCAATTTCCTCATGCATCCTAAGTCTTTCCAAAGGTGTGTTGGAAGAAGGGTATGCTTGACTCCCTTTGTACATTGGCTAGACTTCGCTTTTTCTGTGATCTCCTAGAGGTCATTGCAGTTGTGTGTATAATGAGAACAACTTTGAAATGGCTTGGCTTATTCTGATGACATCATAAAACACTGGAAGATTGACATATACGCATCTTGTTTATGCTGTGCTGTCTCGTTTAAATTCACATGATGCATAGAACAGAGGCTTGAATCTTCCATCTCTATTCCAAGTGTTGCTTAGTGAGTGTTTGTAAAGAACTTGAAAACAGCTACTGCTAAGAGAGGTCGTGATTAATGATTGTCTGATAGCATTGCCAGAGTGATAATTCAGTGTCAGAATGTTTCCTCTGCTTTGCAGAACTAGGAATCTCAGGATGTGTAGTATTAAGGTATTTCTTTACAGTGTCAGAGGTGCACAAGAATCTTTTCTTTACCAGTGTTTCACAAAAATTAGGTTAATTGGGATCTGAACTTTGTGACACCAGTCAGTCTCTAATTAGTACTTCTACTTAATGAAACTTCCATTTATTTACTACTTCACTATCCGAGAGTGTATGACAGCAGTGAAGACAGCCTTTGTAGTCTGTTCTATACAAAATCACACAAGAGAAGCTGCTGGTTGTTGTTTAGATGATCTAATTGATTGTATTTACAGGATGCCATTCACTGTATTAAATGCAATGTAGTGTTTGTGCATGTCCCTCAATCCTGTGGTCAGCTGAATGGATCCATTGTTATACATAATTGGGGCTTCTGGAATTTGGGTCTGTTAATTTACAACAATTCTTCTGCAGACACAAGTGGCCCCATGTCAGAGGTGTATGAAGCTGAGTGCAGCACACAGAGCATCCCAGCTGCATGGATGATACAGATAGTCTCAGAACAGCTTGAACTGAATTTATCTTCTGCTCCTTCCACTTGAAGTAGAAAACCAGTATCCTCTAGGCTAGGTGCAATTGCTTAAGTTTGCCCAAAGAAGGTAAATCTGCAGAAAGATAAATCTGGCAGTGTTGAATTGGCTGCCCCTCATTAACTGTAAGTAAATGGCAATGTCGGTAGTTACATGTGGCCTGCTTGAATTCTAATGTAAATCTCAGTTCACTGTCCTGAATTGTCCCAGGTAGTGATGGGCTGCTAAGTCACTTACTGCTTTCCTTCCAGAGCTGCAGTCTGAGAGCTGTGCCCTGGGAGTCTCCTTGCACAGTGGCTTTTCGTAGAGTGTTTCTATGTGTGAGGTGTTAGCATATGTATTGCTGATAAATCTGAGCAGGAATTGGCACCTTTAATGCTCTCAGATGCTGTGACTGAATATAGCATTTTATTCAAAATACTCTAGATTTTTCTGAACCTTTACAGTGTGAGCTGCTTAGATTTATAGGTGTTACACAAAGGCACTTGTTTCTTTAGCAGACACACCATACGTGGGGCACAGCGAATGTCACCATGATCTCAGCTATCAGATACAAAGAATAGAGGGTGGTCACAACAGTCTCAGGAGGAAGTCAGAGCCCAGTTACAGTGCATTTAAAAATCTATTGTCTATTTTTTTGACTGGAAAGCTACTGATAAGAGTAGTTAACTCATCCTGAGGGAAGCAGGGAAACACTGCATATATAGTCACTCTCCTGCCAGCCCAGCGCTGAGCTGCTGCTTTCCCAGTCCTGTGCCTTTGATAAGAGCAGGAGGCTGATGGCTCGAGCAGGAGTCACCTTCAGTCCCACAACCCTACAGATGTAAGTCATTGTCACAAGGGCTCAGTGGCTGATGACAGTATTCCAGTCTGTTTCTTCACATGGTAGATCCCTGTAGATATCAAATCATTGTCTGAACTTCCGCTGACCATAGAATTGTTTCTCAAATACAGGCCAGAGTTAGAACAGATCAGAGAAGCTGATCACAAGTGCTACTTAAACAGAAAAACGATGTTGGTGCAAAACAGTTTGGTGCTATCTGTTCATCAATTAAATTTAGGCTGCGGAAGACACGTAAAAAATACAAAGCATTGCAAAGTCCTCTGGGGAATGTAGTTCTCTTTGACTCTTAACGCACTACATGATGTTATGATGTGGAATACCAGTACCAAAAGATCATAAAACCATGACTGAAACGATGTTCTACCCATAAGAAGGAAGGAGTTCGCTTCAAGGAGGAGCTGTGGAGGAAGGAAAACTTACCAGTTTCAAGCTGGGGCTTGAAATGTTCCTGCCCAGGATTGTATGACACAGCTGCCTGCAATAGCAAGGGAGTAGGCTTGATGACCCCACAGATCCTTCTTGGCAGTGTTTAAAAGTAGTGACCTTGAACTGCATTAACTCAGGTTGCTGGTAAATGTTGTTTACTCTGAAGTTGGTGACTGAAGGATAACTTCATTCTGAAGGCATCTCTGAGCTCTTAAAGTCATATCTCCTGTTTAAATTTCTTATTTGACAGACTGGTACATTCCTATTAAGTTGTACCTGGACTGGCACACATACCCCAGATATACCCATTAGGAAGAAAGCAAACATGTGCCATATTTAAAAAAAAAGAAAAAAAAAGAAAAAAAAAAGACAACAGTACTGCATGTTTAATCTGCTATGTTTGTTTATTCCAACAGCTGTAAGCTCAATTATTTATAAAGAACATGCTATTCCAGCTTGTGTGCAGTGCTGCCATTTGTTGGATTTAGCTGAGCCTTCGCTGCTGAAGTGCATGGGGAGTCGGCTGTTCGGAGCTGGTAGGACTCTTCACAGTCCTTTCATGGCATTTATTCTTTCTTTGAAGCATCATGTCTTCGGATGGAATAACAGGATGTTCTTTAACCCTTAAAGTAAAACTGACAGGCAGCATATTTCTCTCAGTACTTCAGAATAAGATAGTAATGATGTTTGGAGAGAGAGCTAATTGACTGGGTTAACCAGCAGCTCTGTCTCTTATGTTCCCAAGTTACTTTCTCTTGCCCACTTTTATGTGGTACAGCATGAGAAGTGTAGCAGAGCTATGTTTTCCAGTGGCTTGCTTTAAGCAGAGGAACCTTGTAGTAGCAGACACTGGCAGCAGTGCAGCCCTTTGCACCCTGTCCTGCTCTGGGATCACATGGTGCCAACACAGCTGGCTGAGCAAAGCATCTGGGGCAGGAACACTGGTGGTACTGAGAGAGGGGCTGAGCCAGGGATTAAACAAGTGGGTGCTGGCAGTGATGTATAAGGGCTGAACAAGTGAGAAATAGCATTTGTAAGTGCTCATCCTCTCTTAAATCTGAAAATCTCCAATTTTCTTCTAAAAGCCTTAATTGCTAGGCTATAATTATATAAACAAGAAATTGATTTTTCATTTAAATGCTACTACAAAACACTCAAAGCTCTTGTGTGTGAAGAAAAACTTTTGCAAATGAGAGAGCTCAAAACTGAGAAGCTAAAGCAGGAATCTGAGTGATGAATTTAAGGCCTGCCTGATGAGTTTTGAATGCTTATGGTTAGTAATTGCTCCTAAATTCTAAGCAAGTCATCAGAGTTATCAGTAACAGCAAGAGAAGGAACCAGAGGAAATGACTTTTCCCCACACGTACGTTAGGACCACTAAAAATAACCACCACCCACAACTCCCAGCAGAGATACTGTTGACTGCAGAGCATGCGTCCTTACTCGGGACAATTAATGAGCTGTTTGTTACCCCAACCGTTGCAGGGGGAGCACTTGAATGCTTAGGGCATGTGAGATAATCCAGAGACATGCTGTGCAGCAGTAGTCACTACTTATCTGCATTCCTCCTAAATAGGGCTCTAAATCCGCTGTGCTCCGTTTCCACACCAAGTAGGGAAGGAGCTGTGGCACTGAGAGATGTGCTGGGGGTTTGTGGAAGGAAGGAGCACTGAGTGCCTGTCTAGACATACGGAGCTGGTAAGGAGCTGGTGAATGTTACATACAGGCATTGGCATCTTCAGCATTACAGTTGCTTGCTTATGCCCTTAGGAATTCATCACCCTACATTGTGTTTTGAATGTCTGAAGCTTTGTTGCTATGTCTGTCACATTTCAGGAAAGGCATAAATTCAAGCCTGGCAAGGATACAGTGGTCTGTTGCTTACAGCAGGGAGCTAGAGGAGATGGTACAGTGGTTTTGTGTGTGAGTCTGGCTTTTGTTCTGCCTGATCTGGTGGTACTATTTTTCAGACTGGCACAAGGGATCCAACCTTGATTCCTTTGATTCAGTCCTGATGTGTGGTTCTGCGGATGGCTGTGGGATCTTTGTGACTGTTTCTACAGGAAGCTTTCTGGAGGAACTGAGAGCAGCAAATGTTCCCAGATCCACTTGCCTCTGCAGCCCATGTGCATCCTCTCTGGCCAACCTGGTGGGGCTGCTCTGCCCGAGTATGCTCCACCAGACAGACAGTGTGTTGACTTACAGAATGTTTGTTCCCAAATGTTGCAGAGGGCACCTGGCCATGGAGTCAGGTGTGCTGTTGGACTGAACAGTCTGGCCCTGAGAGCAGCTTAGACTACTCTATAAAACACAAGAACAAAAGGACGTCAATGAATGGTTTAGATTAAGCCTATGGGAAACAGGGTGAAAAAGGCATTGAGGCATGCTCTCAACTTCAAACATATTCTGTAATTTCCTCAATTTAAGCAGTAGTTTCTTTCACCTGGATGCAGTGAATCTGCATGCAGATCCTCAGATGACCTAAATCAACTTTAAAATGGAACCTCCAGAGCTATAGTAGTTGAAGTGCTCTGGACTGCTTACGCGAGCCCCCAGCACTCCAAGCCCGCTCTTTTTATGGGAACCTGCATTAAGTATATGTTCATGGGTGGTTGAATAACACCGGTTAGTTTCACGGTTAATGAATGCTGAATGGTTGTTGTTTTAATTGGATTCTGTAATTGCTACTAAGTGTGGGGATATGGGCAAAGTCGTTTTACTAGATCTAGTTCTAATGAGTTTGCACATCACCTTCATTTAATTTAGGAAACTTATTCCTTTAATTACTACTGTGTTTTTGATCTCAAATTGCTTCTTGTGAAGAAGTAATTTGTTCTTTTAAGGCCAAATAATTGAGCTTTATTTGTGTGCATTTTTTTGCTGAATGCCTTTCTTAACACAGTGAACCAAGTGCTTTACACTGCAAACAGTGTCAGGACTCCCAGATCAAAAAGAAGCCACTGAAATCAGAGTTTTCTGGCAGTTGTGATGTCACTTACTCTAAGTGGAGAGGGGACATGCGGTCAGAAACGTACTTGCTCAGATACTGTTGTTGTGTAATGAGCTCTACCGCTGTATTGTTGAGGACCTGGCCTTTACCCAAGTGTGAGCTTAGTGTATCCTGTCCAGAAAAAGTAGCATGCTGAAATCTGTTGGGCCTTTTGTAAGTCTTGTGTAGCAGAGGAAGACATTCATCCTTCTGGGGATACTTTGTGTAGAGAAGACATCTCGTTGACTAGTAAAAATTCCAAGGAGAGGGCCAATGCTCACCTAGTACTTCTCGGTACTAGCAGCCACCTCAGCTTCGAAATGCTTTTATTCCTAAAGCTGAATTGAGACTTAACTGCAGCACTGCCCTTCTTTTAGTTTTCTCTCTGCCCTATGGAGGGATTTCTATTTTTCTAGTAAGTTTAATTGACAGTAGTTTTCTTTACCTAGAAAATGCGATATTGCTTCTTCCTTTGCCTTGATGATCTGTAATTTTAACTCATCGATTTCTCCTTTACCTAAACTAAGGTAATTACTTTCTATAACTGAAACTTCCTGAGATCAGGAGGAGCATTATTAATCAATACATCTGGCCAAATTCATAGGCTATGGCAACCTTTACTATTTTGGGGCCCTTGCTTCTAATATGAAATGGTAGAAATAAAAAGTGGGCGCTGTGTTGGCAGGCCTTTTGTCTCTGTTAGGCTTTTGTTGAGTAGCTTTAGTTTACACCCCCTGCTCTTTTGCTGGATCAGTTTGGATTTAAGGTGTGTCCTCCTGAGCCTTCACTGGCCCACAGTGTAATATCTTGAGTGAGTATTTTAATGGATGAAATAACGAACTGTTGGCAGCTGTTGTGCTGTGACATGCCTGAAAGCCCAGATATTAGCCACTTTTACAGACTTATCTGTTACTATATCTGCTGGCTTCATTTTCTTTACTTTCCTTTTGACAATTTGTTGAACATGCTCATTATATTCTGACTGGTATGGAATGAATGTTGCTTGAGGATGGGGATGCTTCAGGCAAGGGAGCAAATTCGACTCCCTGAAGACAATCTCCACCTCTTAGATTGTCCCACTAATTCTCTAATTCTTGTAACATGAAAACAACAACTGACTTCTCTGGCTTCTTGTTTCTCTGAGCAGGTTGGAAGGAGGGGAAGGTGTTGTATCCCCTTTGATTAGTGTGTTTGTTTATGCACAATTGCACAACTTGTGATACCTATTCCTACTCATGCCCTGGAAAGCATTTAATTTTCTGGACTCACTCTTGCTCTATTTAGTACTATATTTTTGGGGGGAAGTGGGAGAGAGAATGAGACACAAAATTAAAGGTTTTTTAATTCAACCTTGACCTCTGGAGTATAAAGAAGTCCTGGCAAACATAGACTCATAGACTGTTTTGTAGAAATGCTGCTCTTTCTCTTCTCAGACCAACATCTGCAGTGACATTGAAAAATGTTTGTAGGTATGAAGTCTGGACCAGGAATAGGCTCTGCAGTTGTCCCTTCCAGTTTCTCATGACTGTGAAAATTGACTTCTTTCATCTCTGTTTATAGTCAGAGAGTTTTTATCTCAGATTGGTAACTTCATTGCCTTTGATCCCAGGAGCATTAAAGCTTCTAATTTTAAGATTCATCACTTGCAGTCTGTTCCTGAACATACTGGGAACAGAACTGGAAATATTTGGTGCAGAAGTTAATATACATTTCTACAAATATTTATTCTGCATTCTAACATCTTCCACCAGGGAGGCTGACATTAGTAGGAGTAACAGATTACCATGAAATATGGCAGTGATCTAGACTGAGAATTTTAGCTTAAAAATGTTCTCCCTAAGATGTATTATTATTATTTTTAATCATAGTTTATGCACTTTTCATATATTAGAAGCTATCTAGATTTTTAGTTTGCTGTATAGAAATTCTCATGCTTTATTCAGTATGATCTTAAGGTTGGAAAGTGGTACCTATATTGTGTGGAAATACTCTTTAATCTGCTGACTGACATAATAAATACATCTTGATTTTGAAACTCAATTTCTTGAGGAAACTGCAGTTCTTACCTTGACTTTTGTGATGATTGTTCAGCATTAGATACACTGCTGTCAGAGCAGACATTAAACAAAATAACCACTCTGCCTTTCACTTTAAACAGAGATAAACAAAATCCAGAAGTAAAAAAGGCAATTCCTTCCACCACGATGAGCTCTGGTAAGTCTGTGTTATTTTCTGCTTGCCCTTGCTAAACCTACCTTACTATTGCTAGACTTATTTTTGATAGTTTGTGATCCTTTTTTTTTTTTGTTTTTGTTTTTGTTTGACTCTTCTAATCCTGGTTGTCAGGCAAAGCTTGGGCATCACAGAATGGTTTGGGTTGGAAGGGGCCTAAAAAATCCCTTGAACTGCTCTGCCATTGGCAGGAACACCTCCCACTACACTAAGCTGCTCAAAACTCCGTCCAGCTGGCCTTGAACTCTTCCATGGACTGAACCCAGCAGCTTGGTCCAGTGCCTCACCACCCTCACAGGGAAGAATTTCTTCCTAATACCTACCCTAAATCTACCTCCTTTTAGTTCAGAATCATTACTCCCTGTCCTATCACTCCTATCACTTCCCCAGATTTTCTTGTCTCCCTTTAAGTGCTGTAAGATCTCCCTGGAGCCATCTCTTCTCCAGACTGAACAACCCCAACTCCCTCAGCTTCTCTTCATAGGTGCCTTTAGTAAAGGCTCAGGGGATCTAACTTTTGGAGAAAGAGTGTAATGGCTTTGTAATAGTGTCCTGTCTAGACTTTTGTTGTTTTGAATTGGCCTATAAGGCTCTAAGAACCACCTACATCTTGAGCCAAAGTTGGTCATTTTAGCTTCTTGTAGCCTGGAATGAATCTGAAAGACTTGAATCTGTTTTAATAGAGGTGAGTGTAAAGTTTGCCATCTGGATAGGAAAAACTAGCTGCTCAAAGAAAAATGAGGAAAAAGGAAATGGAGATAGTTGGGGAAAGGATGACTGCTGGGTTTGTCTGGATATTAAGCTAAGTCAGATTGAAGTGATTAAAGTAGATGCCGTGCTGAAGCACCATATGTAGGACCTGTGGAATGACATTCCCACTTGATTTTAGCCCTTTCTCATGTCTCAGCTGGAGTCTTGTGTCCAGTTTTTAGCACCATATATTGAGAAAAAAATACAACCATCTGGAGACAGTACAGAAGAATACGAGACAACTAACCCGAAACATGAGCTGGGAATTTATCTTGAAAGTTGTTAAAACTTCCTTGTTATAAAGCATTGGAATAAACTGCTTTAAGGTGATGTTGTAAACATTTGTCAGTAGTTCCAAAGACATTGAGACATTGAGATTTGTGTCTCAAGGCAACATCTCCTGAAATGGTAGGAACACTTCCTGTCTCCAGAATCAAATAGTGCTGACCCATGTCATGCCCTTGTATTCAGATGCCAAGTTCAGTTGCAAATGCCTTGGAGTAATCTGCTTCTTTGTTTCTCTTGCAGAACATGAAGAAGTTGATGTTGCAAAAACTGTTGTCAATGGGCTGAGCAGCAATGGACAAGAAAAAGGTGGGTCAAGAGCTTCAGAGCCACCTCTGCAGCTCCCCCTGCATGTCGGCTAAGTAATGTGGTTGGTTTCCCTGGGCACCACAGCAGCAGTTCCAAATTTAGTTTGCCTGGCGACTGATACAAGAAAGGCCTTGTGCTGCAGCATGCCAGCAGCAGCAGTTTTTAGCTGAACAAGTGTTCTTTGTCTCTTAAGTAACAAAATGTGTCAGGCTGTATTTGCACCTTTGTGTATATTTTGTGCTGTTTTGAAGAAAGCTGTGCACGACTTCTAGTACTTGTGAGCACCTGTGAATCAGTGTCTTGATGTGTTTGAACAGCATGGACTTTTTGGGTGCCTGTGTGTGAACACTGTTAACCTCAGTGGGAGGTGAAGGTTTGAGCCAGAATTTAAAAGCTGAAACTGTTTATGTAATAAAGAAATGTGCCATTAGCAACAAGGATTTTAAGCCATAATTTTTCTGAACCAACCAGGCTTCATGTTAATACTGACAGGTTTGAAGCATAAAATAGCATTCAGTATTATATAGCAATGATGTGCATTTTGGAAGCGTGTGCTTGTATGGGTTGGTTGTCTGCAGGGTTCATTTCCTTTATTTTCTTTTGATGCCTTTCTATAGTGGTTAGTATTTTGACTAAGTTGTGGGTGGCTCAGTTCAGTTGGTTGCAGAGCAGAACAGCATTTGATTTGTTTCCTAAGCCGCAGACTCTTTGGTGTTGGGATCTATTGTATTCACAGGATGCTTAGGGAGATGTGTGGAGAACAAGGTTTGATTTGGGTTCCTCTAATACAAATGGATTTCAATCCATGTAATCAAACCTAAAAAATCAACAGTTTTATCTGTGATTTGAAAACAAAACCAAACGACAACAACAAAAAAACCACACGTGTTGAGCTCTTTCCCTATTCTCGTGCTTGAGAGCCATTTGCCTGATAAAAGTCTTTGCTTCCCAGTTCTGCCTAGGGCCAGAAGGATCTGCCACCAGGTGATGTGCACGGTGCCCTGATGTGCACCACCTTTACTCTCATCCAGTGCTCGGAGGTGGTGTGAGAAGTGTTAGAAATGTGGTTCCTCTTGATCCTGATTTTTTCAGACCTGAAGGAGGTGGAATGAGGAGGACACCTGCTGCTTTCTAGCTAATACATGCAGAAATCTAATAGGTTCTAAAGGGGAAAGTCTTGACTCTGCAGAAATCAACAACACAACGTGTGTTAATGTAGTGGAGCTGTGACTGCAAGGTGTTAACCTTGGCAGAACCTATTGAGTGTCACCTATATGTAGTTTCATTTTTTTTTTTCCTCCATCTGTAATAGAGTTCCCCATTAGAAGCAATAAAGAATTGGAAGGGAAGGTAATAATGCTTTTGGAGAGTTTTGTAACCATTGCTAGAATTTTGCACAGTGCAAAATTCTGTGATTTTCCCCTGTGTTACTTTAACTATATGTACACTATAAAACTACTATACTAAGTGATGGAGTGCAGGGGAAATCTTTCCTTTACTGCTTTGATAGGTGTCTTTTTTTCTGGACCAGATATTTGATGCTACACTTTATTGTGGAACTCCTTTTCAGGATTGTTTCGTATTTCTGCACTATTTTGTTGCTGAACTTCTAAAATGTTCTCTAAAATCTAGAATTGCTGTAGTATGGGTAGTTTTTGGTGTTTCTCTCTGAACCTCTGTCTTTTTTTTTTTTTTTTTTTTTTTCACTTTAGCTGAGCCACTGTAATGCTGACTTAACATTTTGATTTTTGCATGTAGTGTATCTCAGCTGAATGATCACACTAAAAAATTTTTGATGGCTTCTGAAAACTAATGCTTCCAGGTTTGTTACCCTTGCAGCATAGTGACGGTCAGCAGTTGGTTGACTCAGTAAGCAGTTCTGTACACTGTGTAAAGCAGACGTATCCTGGATTAGGACGAGCACAGGGATATTTTTAGTGGTTGCATCACTGCTCTCTGGACTGCTTTTGTATTTGAAATTTCCTGCTATTGTGTCTCCGAGTACATTAGAAAATTTAGTGGCATGCTTCCAAACTCTGTTCTTCCCTTTTGGATGTGCCATTTACACTTTTGTGTTTGCAGCTGTTGACGTCCCTTTATACACACGCTCTATTTCTGCCGTTACAATAATCCCTGTGAAGAAAGTGAAAAGTTCTCCTCACCTAGTGCTGCCTACAGGTATCTTTTTCTTACTCCCCCGCTGTGCGTTAGTTGCCATCATTCTTTTTCTCTCTCTCTTTTTTTTTTTTTTCTTTTCCTCTCCGCTTCACCCACATGCTTTGGCTAGCTTTCAGCTTCATCCTTCTCACTGTTTCCAGAGCTGTAGATTTCATCAGTAAGTAATAAAGTTAGCTTCTGATGGCGCAGTGCACTGTTCTCAATTATGCTGCTTCTCTGCAGTCATAATTGTGTCTACTTGAATCTGGGATCATTGCAAGCTCTTCTACTAATGCTTGGTTATGAATGATGCTGTTATTACAGCCTAATTTTGAACCAAGCTCCTGATGAACCGGAGAATGCTTCCTGAGTATCTTTAAGTCTTTATGAAAGTAAATAGACATCAGAGGTGGCATTTTACAGGTTCAGTCATAGTTCAACATCTGTGGAATGGTTTTGTTTTTCAGTGCATAAACTGACATTAGAGAAACTTTATACAGATAAATAAGGATGTCAGGCTCTCTGTTATCCCCTCCCCCTAGCACGTTTTCCTGCTAAAAGTTCAAGATTATTTTTGTACTTTGCTGGATTTGGACAGTCATACCAGGCTAGCTGATACTGCTCGTCTCTTCTGATCTGTCACACATGAGCACTAAGTAAGGAGCTTATGTCGTTGTGTTTGGTACCATCTGCTGGATCCCTCTAATGAGAAGTTTGGATCTTTGTTTTCTTTCTTTTGACTTGAATTGTGAGGGCATTTGTTGTCGTCAGTTTTATTTTCAACTCTTTTCAAAGTGTTCTGATGTTGTTGAGTTTGGAACATTTTTTCAGTGATTCCTGTTGTTTTTATTTGACTTACATTTGGAATAAGTTGTATGAAAATAAACTGATTTAGTAGGGAAAGTTCTCTGCATCTTGATGTACATCCCTCCTCAGTCACTGCAGAGGTGTCAGTCCCAATGCTTTCCTTTATCATTAAGTGTTCTGCCACCCAAACCTGTGCATCTAAATAGAGCACACAAGAGGAGTCAGGCACAGAGCGCTTAGAGCTTTTCCGCTCTTATGATTTCATATATCCCTAATTCAGAAGCAAGGTATGTCAGTGTGCAATGCGTGGTGTGTGCTCTGCTGTATGAAAGCACTTAGAGCCATCTCCGTTAATTCTGTGCCAGGTTGAGTGCTCTCACTCTGCTCCAAGTATACTGTTTATTTTTGCCAAAATGACCAGGAAAAGCATTTTCACTTGCATGGCTATGTAATGACTGAGGATCAAAATGTTGACTAGGAAGGAGAGGAGGGAAAAGAATGAACCAAAGTGTGTATTAAGGAGGGCTTTATCAGAGAGTGCTGAAGGTGTTTTCTCCTCTTGCTCACTTTGCCTTGGAGCAAGAAGAGGCTGTGCAGTAAAGAACCAGCCACATCACAATTTCTAGAGTCCTAAGTCATGAAGATGCTGATGTGCTTTTCCTGTGCTTTAAAAATGTTATTAAGATATGGCCTCTATGAAGAGCTTTAACATCTCATGAATCTCAGCCTAATACTTAGTATAAGATTTGTCACAAAAACTGCTTCTGAGCTGGATGTTGGACTTCAACAGTCCATGGAGAACAATGAACAATTCCAGAACATTTCTCCTCCTGTATAGTAAAGGCACTTCTACTACAAGCTCTAGGTGTTTTTGTCTCTTTGCAGTGCCTGTGAAAGGCATGCAGGTGAAGTGTAGAATGACAACCCTTTTTTCTCAGTCCTGGTAACTCCCAACAATATGTGTGTTATAGTTACAGTACTCTTGAAACTGGAGTCTCAGAGCTTAAACTTTGTTGCTCTGCTTTGAACATGGATCTGTAGATTCCTGAGGCTGTGTGTTGTTTTGTATGGATGTAAGTGACAGTAGTAGCCCTGGACAAGAGCATGTCCTAATTCAACTCTGCATCTAATGTTTAAGGGCTTTCTCACAAAGGGTAGCTTCAGGTAGCAGATCTACCCTTGGTACAGGATAAAAGGTGGAATAAGTAGGGAATCAGAGAATATTTTCCATCAATTCTGCCTTTACTTAATTTGCAGTGTTAAGGCAACCTCTAGGAGGGGTAGGGCTATCCACACAGAAGTACCAAATGCTTCTCAATCAGAGAAATCAGCTTCTATTTCAGCAGCTCTGTGGGTGACCCTAAAGCATGGTCTGTTGTGTGATGTGAATGTGAAGCTGGTATGTTTAAGCAGCATTAATAAGTGTGAATCTGCTACCGGAAACTGTCTTTTTGGGGAAGGCCTTAAAGTTTTTGAAGCCCAAGTAAAATCTTGAACCATGGTGATTCCAGCATTGAGGGTTTCCTAGTATGAACCAGGTTCTTGACATGCAGCGAGTCTTTCCACTTACTGCTCTTCTTCATCTGTGGTGTTTCCTTATGTTGTGGCAGTATTCTGCAATCTTGGCTGAGACGTTGTCATGGTCTGTAGGCACTGTCTGGGTGTGGATGTAATGGGTGGTGTCTTACTGGAATCAGCCAGCGGATGCTGATCTGCACAAACACAAGCTGTTATCTGGGCAGCAAGCAGCAGCTTCTACCCCTTCCCTTCAGTCTGGAGGCATAAGTGTCATTATGATAACAGCTCCCAGATAGGAATAGCATTCCTCTGGTACAGAGGGAACTTGATCCTTACCTGTAAATGATAAGAAAAATAACCATGTTGTCACTTGTCAACATGGTACATCCTCAGATCCCCTTCAGGCTCCCTGTGCATTGTCATGGTAGGACTGGTGCCTCTGTTGAGGTAGGTCAAAGTGAAAAGGCTGATGGCAGCTGCAGGGCAGTAGCAGATAGTGCATAAGAAAGGGAGGTGATATGTTTTCCCCTGAAAGTAGGTTGGATAAGTAAGAGTCTCTTTAGGCATTCTATTTCTACAGATATCTTAGAGGAAACAACTCTCTGGAAAGATTTTAAATAAGGGCAGGAAGATAGCCTTGAAGTTCTGTTTCCTTATTGCTGAATAAGGGGACGGAAGGAAATAACCCAAATCCGTGGACTGAAGTGCTCAAGGGTAAACCTGGACAGAAGCTGTGCTGAATGAAGCCTTAGCAAGGACCCTCATGTGACCTGGTGTTTAGCTCATGGGGTGATCTATGAAATTTCTTTCTACTTCATGGCATTTGGGTTCCTACATCAAAAAAGATACACCACTATCATAGAATGGTGAGGTCTGGCAAGGAGGCAGCTTGAAGATCATATTCAGTTACAAGATTTTATCCTCTGGTAAGCATAAGACTTTTTCCTTCTTGGCCTGCACAAAAAGCATTCTTAAACACTCAAATCATGCTGCTGTATATCACTGGGACGTCCCAACACGAGAGCCACAGGTGTAATGGTGTCCTGCTGATACAATATTTACACGCAAAGCATACTCAATATAGTAAATGGACTCATTACATTTGTTTCAACCACTCATCCTTTTTTTTCCTGCTTTCTTAGTTCTATTACACTGGGGCAGAACTTGTTTCTACGTTCATCAGTTACTTGAATATGAAACTGCTTTGAAATCTCAATGCTTTGAAGCCGGAGCTAATATTCATCAACATAAACATTACTAGATTGATTCACTCAGACGCAGCCATGCTAAAATTCACAGAGCTCTGATGTCTCCTAATAGCTTTGTATCATCTCTTTCAATGAGTCTTCTATGTGCATGTACATTCCCTGTAGAAACGGATCCCACTAAAGTCTGCAGTGGAAAAGGATCTGTGACCCTCTGGGCATCTCCTCCAGCCTGTGAAGAGAATCAGAAGATCTCTTCACCATGTCCTCAGGATGCTGAGAAACCTGAAAGTAAGTGAAGTGGGTACAAAGATAACTTAAAAATTTTACCTTGTAGTAACATGGTGTGAGGTCAGTTCAGGGTCTTGGGGTGGGTTTCTTGTTACATTATCTATTTTTAAACTAAAATTTAAAGCCTGAGGTCCTATAGCAGTTGGAAATCTCTTTTTAAAAACCAGACCAGGTTCTTCATATCCAAAGAGGGAGATGGACTCCTATTCTCTCCCAGTGTGCGACCACTATCTCAGTGACTTAACTTTGTTTACAGCTCCCTTTTGCCACCAAGAGCATCAGAAATTTTCATCTAGTTGTTATTGTGGTGGTTGTTCGGTTGCTTGTTTTGTCTCTCCTGGCAGACTCCTATCCACTTCCTTCTATCCCGGCCAAGATGAACCAAAAAGAGGCCGGGTGGTGCTGCTTGCTACCACAGCATTCACTTGGGTTGTCAAGGGAGCAGGGATGGCATCCCAGACAGACAGTGTCGCCACAGAGCTTTGCCATCGTTCAATAGCATAAGTGTAATTACTTAATTGTAGGAGACAGGCAAAGCATAATAAACCTGGCCAGGGTAATGGGTCTGGCAGAGAGGATGCACTCCCACAGGCAAGATGCTGTTAAGGGGGATGGGGGGTCAAACTTGTCCTGAAAGCAAAGCACACATCATTTCTGGATGTATTGTTATAGGAAGGGTGACTCCATTAATTCCAGCCCCGTCGTGACATTTTCTGCTCTGTCTTCTCCTCCCCTTCTGCTTTATCCTTGACCTTCCCTCTTTTCATGCTCTTGCCCCTACCACTGCCTCTCACCTCTCTGCTGATGGCTTCATAAATTTCCAGCAGCCTGAATGGCAGTGAGCCCATTACTATGGAAATGAGGTCATTAATACTTCGTTTGCTTATTCTCTCAATTACTTTATGAAACTCACTTTGGAGCTGCAAGAGCTTTTTGCATCTAAAAACAAAATGACTAGCAGGGGACAGGTAGTGGGGAAGGGGCCTAGTGGGAGGTGGGCAAATAAATGATGAAACCAGTGCATCTACATGCAGGGACTTGGTTGTAAAGTGACATTGTTTTGTATTTAAATTCCCTTCACGTGCATGCACTTAGTATGCAAAACCTGATCAGTTTGTTGACAGTCCTCTGTCCCAGTTAATCACGTGTAGTGGTGTGGACAAGGAAAGAAATGTCTTTATCTGCTGTATCAGAGCTGAATATGGAGTCCCTGCATTCCCAGTACTGTTTGGTGTTTGGACATGAAGCTGCAGCTTTAGAAAGTAGCTAGCTGGGCTGCCTTTTTGCCTCTGAAATAAGAATGTCAATGAACAATTGTTTCTTCATTGCTCTGAATGAATTGCCTTGTGTTTACAAAGGTCAGAAACGAGGAGGGCATCATGTTTGGGGCTGGTCTCTATGGTAATTAGGCAGCCCAGTCAGAGAGCATTTTATGTGTGAAATGAAGTAAGTCGACTCTTTGCTCCAATCGGTATATATTTTCTGTAAATGTAACAGTTTATTTTTATTTTTCCCCTTCCCTTTCCTTTATGCCTGTCCTTCACTCCCATCCCTCTGTCCCTCTTTTCTGTGAAATGCTTAGGTCTGGAGCCAGAAAACACAGAAACAGGTACAAACATTGACTGCTTATGTTGTTGCTTCTGCTTCTGGTTTTGTGGAAGTATTTCTTTTTGTCTGGAGGAAAAAAAAAATCCCCTCCCTTCTCTCATTCTGTAGCTGGAGGGAATCCTCAGTCATCTGAGTTTTTTTCTTTCATTTCTAGATGATTGGAGGTCATCACCCAACACTGATGCCAATGGGGATGCCCAACCATCTTCCCTTGCTGCCAAGGGTTATAGGAGCGTGCGTCCGAACCTTTCCTCAGACAACAAGCCACAGGTAAGCCTTTCTTCTGCGACTCTCAGGGTGATCTTCTGGGTTCAAGCAGTGGATTCATGGGCAGGAGTCCTTGGTTGAGCTTCAGACTTTTCTGCAGACTTGGGTAAGTTACTGTGCCTCAGCTTTTCCTACTTGTAAAATGGGAGCAACACTGATGACAGCAGGGTGCTGTGAAGCTTTTGTGTCCAGACAGACCACAGTTTTTCCTTGGTGGATGAAGGAGAACAACAATGCTATTTGCTTGCAACAAAGAAGGTGAAGTAGCCATCAATTAGTTTGTCTCTTGTGTTGGTCTATTTTCTAGAGGTTGTGCAGGCCAAAATAAGTTATTTAGGGTACAAATGATATTGGAAACAAGTTATTGGGAAATGCCTTTCAGTTTTAATACTATAACAGTTACAAGTCCTTTAAGCCTGTCAAGGGAAAGGTTATTTGTACCTTAAGACAAATTGTTGAAATGAATCTGTTAAAAGAAGGTGTAGCTTCATCCTTTTGAGTGACTGGTCTGCAGAGAGGCAGTCTGAATGCTGATAAGTAAACCCTTCATTGGAAACTGCTTTCTTGTATGAAATGGAGTGCCCTGAAAGTCTTGTCCCCTGTCAGGGTGACTGCTCCCATCATCAGTGATCTCTAGGAATGCCTCAGAACAGACATTGTTCCTGAAATTGTGAGTGGAAGATGGCACAGCTCAGGTGAAAACATGGGAAGGAGCAGCACCCTAAAGGAGAGACCTATTTACTGCCTGACATTTACAGCTGGTCCTGTAGTCACTTGCTGATCTTTCTGATGAACAGAGAGAAGACTTAAGCATGTAGTACTCCTTACAGAAGTAGTGAGGACTACTGTCCAAACTAAGGTGAATGGAACAAAGTGAGAAAAGGCAATTTCAGATAGCTAATTTGTATTTTCTCATTTTTCACTGGATGGTAGTACAGTAATAAAGTGAGCCTAACATAGGAAAGTGATCTGGTGCTGAATTCTTCACATTAAAGCTACTTTCTATAAGGAACCAAAAGAAGACGATCCTGTTCCAAAACCAGAAGCCCTCCAGAAGAAGCACTTCCCAAACCACTTCTGCAGTCTTCCCTCATCAGGGATGAAGGTGAAAGAAGAGCAGCATGAGGACAAGAATAGCTGAAATTTTATGAAACTCTTTTAGATATATATCCATCTAACAAGGATAGGTGCTGACCCCAACCTGTCGTGTGTGGATGAATTTTACAGGTGGTACTTTTTTGTGCTTGATTGTTGTGAGCTGTTAAGAAATCTTAGTTCCTATTTAGCAACTCTTTGCCCATAATGATACAGCAGTGGTATGTATGTGTGAAACATGCTTTTAGTCACTGGAGGATTAATTAGCAAGAATACAGGGAGCTGCTGTTCACTAGGCTGATGTTTTATTTTTTTCTTTTCATCAGCTTATCATTTTTGACTACTTGCAACCAAGTAAAAAGTAAAACCTCTCCATTTCAGTTATTTTTCTTCAAAACAATCTGACTTGCAGCAAAAATTCACTGTGATTGGACTTGGAGCTGCGATTAACTGCGAAGTACCAAAATCAGTAATACTGTCTGCTGCTTATTTTTGTTTCCAGCTCTCCTACTCCTTCAAAATACACAGGAAGGAGACTTTCTCGGTAACGGTCTTAATTTTGAAGGCAAATTCATATTAACTCAATTCCTCAGGAAACTTTAATTATTCTGTTCTTGTCAAAAGCATTTTCAGGACGAAAAATCCTCAAAAGAATTCAAGAGCCAGCATTCCAGTAGCAATAAATGCTGGCTTTTTATTTAGCCAACTGCAATCTATTGTATTCACACCTGTTTTCATTAGCACTGGCAAAACTTCTTCATGTTCATCTTTTGGCAGTGCGCTTAACGTGCAGAGGAGATGGCCTAGGGCTCTGAATTTGGCTTTGCAATTCAGATGTCACTGGTGCTGGGAAGTATTTGGTTACACTGATATACGCCTGGATTTAGTTAGGCAGGATATTAAATCTTAATATGGAAATGTGTAGGCAGGGACTTCGAGCTGGGTGATGTTTGTGTGCTGCAGTGAGTAGTGCTGAGAGAGGCTCTGTGAGATGATGTGAGTGAGTTCTGCACTGGCCTTCCAGATACTGTATTTGCTTTTTGTTCTTGCAGTATTAAAACCTGCTTAACTCAAATCTAATGACCAAATTCATTCTTCAAATTTATTTTTCCCTCCTTTTTCCTTTCATTTCGTGCTGCTTCTCTCCCTTTCCTGTTTCTCGACTCTTGCCTGGGCAGGCCCTTCCTCCTCCGCGTCCTCCTCTCCCCAAAGAGGAAAGCTTTGCATGGCGTCCTCGCACTGACACTAAAGCAACCAACCTGCTGCCAGTGCCCATCATGGACTGCGTGTACCTGAATGCACCCAAGCCTTCTGCTCAGCGTGCATCACTAAATGCCAGTGCACGGTGTTACTTTTCATCACCTACCCCCTATGGGGCAGTCCCCAGCGGGAAGCAAGGCTTGCCAGCAGAGCATTTTCCTTCTTCAGGTCCCAGAGATATGGTGCATGTTGGGCAGCCACTCTTGGAAAGTAGCTCCTCATCAAATGCATCATCCTTACAACACAACCCTGACAGGGCAGATCCCAGTAGTAAGGCTGGAATGAATTCCAGTCATGAGACGAAGGCGGATAAAAAGGTCAGCAGACTATATGTAGCTTGTTTATCTAACAACACTTGCTCAGCCACATCTGAAAATTCCACTGGCACCACACATGACCCATCAGCCAGCACCAGTTTGGGAGCTGAGGTCACTCAGGCACCAGCCACCGATATTGTTTTCTCTGCAACGGGAAAAGCTCTTCCTGCTCCTCCTCCTCCTCCTATTCCTCCCAGGCCGTACTTTTACATTGTCCTCAATAAAGACGCAGTTAGTTCTGATCCGGGCCAGCCCTCCTGGACTCAGTCATCACCTCCGCAAGCTTTGAGGGACAGAGTGCTAGAGCCCCAGAGCACAGCTGCCACAGAGGACAGAATGAGAAAAGAGCCTTACCTTACCCAGCAGCGGCAGCCGCCATACAAGGCAGTGGGACGCAGCATGGTACATGTTTTCTACATAACCTTGTTTTCTTTCAGCCATTTGAATGGTTCTTTAATTCATTATAATGTTTCCCTAATGCTTTTATCCCCATCCTTCCTAATTTCTGAGCATCTGAAACACCACCTGAGCCTTTGTGGTCTTCTACTCCATGATATTTAACACCTCATGTCTCCTCAACATTGATCTGTGTGTTTGTGTGTGCATGTTGTTTGTAGGGGGCTGGGTTGGACTGGCTAAGATCTTGCTATTTTAAGGAGGTGTAAAAGAAGTGAACTCTGTAACGTGTTGGTTAGTGCTTCTCAAGTGATGGGTGAGTGCAGCACTGTTTTCTGGTTTGATTTAGCCTCTCCGCAAATGACAGGAGAAGAGGGGTGGTAAGGGGAAGGAAGATGCTGTTTCATTCTATCTTGTTTTTTTTGTGGTTTTTTTTTTTGTGTGGTTTTTTTTTTTTTTTTTGGTAAAAAGTTGTGTGTGTTTACAGAGGCCATGGCTGAAAGACTGAAGAAATATTTTTCTCTAGGAAAAGAAAGTCTTTTGGGGCTTTGTATTATTTGGGGTGCATCCTTGCATGACACTATATGGCTGCATTAGACTAAAGTTCCAATCTTCCCCTTTGCATAACAACACCTTGTTTCCTACAGGATGCCACTGCCACCACAACTCAGCCTGGGGTTATAGTAGTTCCCCTTGTCCAGATTAATCCAGACAGACAGCAAGAAGGCAGCTCCAGCACTCCTCCACCGCCTCTGGTTCCTTTCGGGCAAGGCTCCGTATTCCCTGAGACTCTTCCTCCTGGCACACCCTTGACTTTTCCGACTCTAGATGATTTCATTCCCCCACATCTCCAGAGGGGTTCCCACCATAACCAAGCACCCTCTGCATCTGGCACATTACCCTCTGTTTACCCGAAACTGCCCTTCTTCTCAACACCACCTTCACTTGTACCTCCGGTTACAGGGGCTTTGCACAGGGGCTTGAAGCCTGAAATCACTGGAGTCATCTCACGTACAGTAAGCTTGCCAAGTACCCTTCTCACTCTTGTCCTAAATTTGTATTCCCAGATTAAAATTACTTTCTCCTTGGCATACTAAACTTGAGAGGAGTGATGACTCACTCCCTGCTAGCAGCATGACAACTGAAACCTTGTTTACGTCCTGTGCTAGTGCATGCATATTGCCTGCCCTGTGCAGCTTTGAACTTTTAGTGACTTCTCGTATGCAACATTTGACTGCCTACTTCTGTATCCATTCTGCTTGGTGTTGCACATTTTAGGAGTCTACACCAGGCTTTGCTAATAATGAATTCTGTATAAACGGAACAGCTGCAACTAACTGATCTCTTCAGGCTCTTTTAATAGCATCATTAATTGTGTTTCAACAACACTGGAAGTACTAATAGCAAACCAGTTAAAGATTAGAGCTGGCTTTCTGTTCCACTTGGAGCTGTAAGACTGTATGGTCTCTACAGAAATTCCTGTTGTAGCCAATGTAAGATTGCTGCTGATATCCAATGACCTACAAGCAATACTATCACTTACTGAACTGAGACTCTTCCAAGTTTGTAGGTGCCATGAGATGGGTTAGGATCAGAGTGTTTCTTCCATACCAAGTTGCCTGTCTTTGAGTTCTTCAAAATTTTTGAGAAGTGCTGTAACAATTGTGACTTGAACTTTACTGTGTTCTTCCTTAGCTTAGATATTTACTCTTTAAACTCATCACCTCCTATTAAATTGTCCTTACAAACAAGGAGGAGAAATGGCTCTCAGTTGAAGTTTCAGAATAGGCAAAAATTACAAGAAGGGTCAGATACAGTAATTCTTAGAACAACCAGCTTTTCTATATGCTTTCTTATGAGTTTAAGCAAAGAAGCTCAGCAGAACCTCCATCTCTTATGAAGGCACTTTCTTTTACTCTGTAGAGGACAAACAGGTGCCCCAAACAGATGTATGGGGTTTGGGGGGAAAGGTAAAAAAAACAACTGATCACTTTAGAAAGTTCTCGGTGTTGGCCTTTTTGTTTCTGTTGGAATTAGTGGGCTTTCACTGCTTTTACTGCTGAGAACAGTTAAAATATTTTTATGGAGCCTATTTGCAGGCACTAGGAAAAGTCAGCAGGCATCCAAATACTAGGATAGTAATAGAAATTTTGGTGTACCTGATTTTCATGAGATGAGAGTTTTGAAACTTTATTTTTGTGTGTGCTCTGTTCGTGTGGTCACAGAGCTGTTTTCTGCAGTTATTTCAGCGCTCTTTGTTCACCCAATCTGATGTCTTAGCTGGGACTCCTAAGCCTGACTTGACCTGATATTTTCTTCTTTTAGGGGTTCTTTATACATAAGTTATCAAAATGAAGCTCACATCCATCTCTCCTACTTCTCCCTGACCCCCACGCCCTTCTCTCGAATTGCATTGCTTGAATTACTATCCCAAACCAGTAAAATAGGGTTAGGACCCTGTCATAGAGATCTTTGTTTCTGAAGAACCTTCTGTTCTGCCCTTATGAAATGTCCATAACCTGATCAGGATGATTCTTGGAGGAGGATTGCCTTCATCCAGCAGAACTGGAATGTTCTGCCCCACTTCCAATCTAGGTTGGAATTATTTACTGTAGATAATGCTTCTGTTGATGGGCAATTTTATGTCTAATTTGTTCAAGCTCTGGCCCTCCTCAACTTGGTCCTGTAAGCCCTTTCCATTGACACTGTTGGGTGTGAGGGTGCTGAGCTCCAGAGAGATGGTTCTTCTGGATTAATAGTCTGTGTACTTATTTATTTTCGGTACTGACTTAAACTCCCATTTGAATGCTCAGCTCTGTTTCACAGATCAGTGGCCTGCAGAATTCCAGTCTGACAGTGGAGCAGCAAGAATGCAGAAATTCCACGTTCACTCTGTTTGGATGCTTATTTCCCATTAACTTTAATTGTAATTGTGCATCCAAATTCCATGAGAAGCTTTGAAAAATCTCAGCCTAAACTGCTGCACGCATTCTTAGGCCATTGCCTCTTTGTTTTTGTTGGCAGTAAAGAGAGAGCCTGATATCCTTAGACTGAGAATTTTCAAAGATGAACTAATTTTATAGCCTCCTTGTGGGCACAGCCTGTATTTCTACAGAATGACCAGAGCTGTGGTGTCATCGAAGGTGGGTTTGAAATTCATAAACAATGGAGCTGGCTGCTTTAGGAAGGTGAGAATACGTTGTTATCCACGCTCCAGCAGCAAAGTTACATTGAGTATCTTTCTTAGTAGTATCCTACTGTTTATCATTTGTCTGTATTTCATGATTTTTACCATGTAGACGTCACACGGTCTCCTGAGTGATGGTGCTAACCTTATTTCTTGGACCTTCCTTACCAAACCAGCTACAGTAATGTTTCACTCTAGAACTGCATGAGTTTTGCATGCCCGATTCTCGCTATGAAAGGAATTATTTTAAAACAACAACCAAAAAAAAACCAAAAGTGTTTGTGTGTGTATGTGTCAGGGAAGGATGTCTGCCTCTTTTCTTACAATTAGAATTGCTTGTTTCTGGCACCCTGTGTTTGCTCTAGAGAGCCTGCCAGATTAATTTAGTGCCTCCTTTTGGGGTTGGAGTTGTGAAACCCAACACCAAAGAATTATACTACTGCCTTAGCCAACTAATTGCATTAACAAGAAGCGGAGTACGTACATGGAGCAAGGTAATGCTCATGCTTATGCCTTTTTACTAAAATTTGCTATGATTATGCTTCTCATTCAGTCTCAAATGTTTTTTTTTTTCCCAGATTTTCCCAGTGCTGCAGCTTTCCTGCATGCTCATGATAATGTATTTATCTCCTTTTCAGGACCCAGGTCCTGTGCTAAATGAAGTGTCCCAGCCAAGCAGTGGCACTGACTATCCAACTTCCTTCACATCAATCAACAAGTCATCTTCTGCCTATCCTTCTACCACAATCGTCAATCCCACTATTGTTCTCTTGCAGCACAATCGAGGTAAGGAGACTTCCAGGTAGATATTTAGGTTCAAACTGAATAAACTGTTAAAACTGCAAGGAACTTAGGAATGTGTGTACCATGGACAGTGAAGTCCATACTACTAAGGAATAATAAAGATGCTTCCAAGTGTAGGGACTGCAGCATACTCCAGGTGCACGTGGGTGACATGTTAGAAGTGTGGCACAGTGCCTACTTCTTCTAATTAGTACCTACGGACTGGTAGCTACTTTGATGCTGGGGAAGGTGTTTCTTAGGGAGCATATTAAGTTATTGCAGGTAACAGCTTATCCCTTATTATATGTTCTGTCATGGTGGAAAGGGTATATACTGATGTCTATCGGTCGATAGAATCAAGATAACTTGAGATAGATCCTCATTCACTGGATGAGGGATGAGCTACTTCTCATCTACTTCAGTGTGGAAGCAGCCACATATACCCAGTAGTAACAAACCAGTTGCCAGTACGTTGAATTTGACAGACTGTTCCTCCATCCACAACTTGTTAAACTCAGACCCTCACTGCAGTACATGCTGAGCTCTAGGTTTGTGTATGAGCAAAACTGCCTAGTAAACACAAGACTGCTTGTAAAAGTCTTTCTCCACCTCAGCTTCTTCTGAATGGACAGTAGCACCTCTTTAGCTCTGGTGTCAGAGGGAAACTTTTCTTCTCCTTTTTAGTTCTCTGATGACTGGCATTACCTCAGCCTTCCAGTTGGCTTTGCATCATCGAAGACTGCAATTTGTAAAGACCCACACAGATGCAGTCCCAATTTGCTTTGGTTTCTAGTGAACTTGGGGAACTCCGAGACAGGAGAAGTTTAATCTGCAGTGCTGCAACTTGTGTTTTTCAAAGGAAAAAAAATCAGGAAATAGTGGCAAGGCTTGCACTCATTTTGATCCATCTGCTTGCCAGCATTTGCAGACTACATGTGTATTCTTTTCTTCAGTGCCTCTGTTAAACAGACTACCGTCTTTAGCTCCAGAGATTCTTACTGTGCTGTAGCCCAGCTGATGGTTTCACTCATGTGAGTGGGTTCTATCTTTTCCTTTCTGCCAGCATCTGAAGAAGCTTTTTGTTCTCCTGAATGAGGATGTCTGGATTCCCAAATGTTTTATCTGAGACTTTTTTTATCTCAAAGCTTTTTGTTGCCTTCCTTAAGCAGGGTTACTCTTCTAGTGGGTTTTTATTGTAAATCTGAAGCATTTTAGAGCATGTTCCTCCCAGTGATACTTTCTGCATGTAGATTTAAAGATCATGACAAACAGATTTGTATCATATGATGGCCCACACACTCTGGCTTAGAGACAAGGGATGTCAGATTTTCCACTTGATTCATTACCTTCACAGACCACAGTTTTATTATGTCTTGAATGTCTCTTGCCTCTGCCCATCAGGCCTCATGATACTGTAGCCTGATGTATTGAAGAGCCTTATAATCACATTTTTGTTGACTGTGATATAAATTCTGACTTGTTAAGCAGCGTAATTGAGTCTATAAAATATCTCATTCAAACATATTTTCAAGTCTTTAGAAATCAAACCTGTAATGTGTAAGAATCATATTGAACTGGTTTGAGAACACATCTTCATCATCAATCTGTACTGATTGATGCTACGTGCTGCACTGTTTTTAATAATAAAATCTCAGTCATAACAATTTTTTTCTGGCATTACTGTCAACATGACAGGCACATGTCCCAGCCATCATGCTTATGGTTTTTAAATGTTGTCACAGCATTTTTCTTCCTGTCCTGTAGTTTCCTTTGTATTGCAAGGCATACTGAGGATGAATGTCAGCAGTCCAGCAAGCTGATCTTCCTGAAACTTCTTTCTTTAGAGCAAAATACTGAAATTCTTCACTGCACTTCATATGAGCACAATGATTTTCAAGTCTCTGACTTCAGTTGTTGTCATTCTGTATAGTCCTTTGTTACAGTTGAAGTGGAAAGTATTTCTCCAGCAGGCTGTAGGACATCAGGCTTTTTTATTTAAATAGGGAGGAAAAATATAATAGAAATAGTGACTGGATGTGTCATCTTTTTTACCCTCTTAATAGCAGTTTCAATGTTCCTGTTTGATAAAATATGTAGTTTGCTGCTAGGTCTGTTTATTCTGAACCTCTTTTTGAATCTCTGAGACATTCTGTAAATTCTTTTATTTCCATCATAGTTTTCTTCTACTTCTTAGCATATATTATCTACACATAGATACTTTCTTCCTTTTCCACCTTTTCCATTTTTATACTGGGGATTCCTTACAGTCCCTTATGCTTCTGCCCCCTTCTAGACTTTATCCCAGCCAAGTATCAGGCTTTTTTGTAGTGATTTGTAGTGTTTTTGTAATGTAGCTGATATGGCAATTTTAAATGGTTCTCAGATCTTAGTGATCTTTTATGTTTCTCTCCTGGCTGACATGATTCATATTTGATTTCATCTTTTTGGACCTCATCCACTCAAAGCTGGTTTAGTCTCCTAACAGATAAAATTGTTATTGGATTATGGTCCACCTTTCCTTGAAATGGTTAATTGTATTTTGTTCTGAAATCAATTCCTTCGTGTCAAGAACAGGTTTAATATAAATTCCTCTTGTGTGCTGTGAATATCCTTTGAGGAAGAAATTTCAAGGTCATTCTAATACTGGCAATCTGTAATCTCCAGTAATTCAGTTAGTCTTCCAGATGGATAATGCAGCCTTTTTTCTCCTCAGTGAACCCACTGAGGTTATTGATTGCTCTTTAAGGAGCTAGTTATCTTATTCTCTGGAGTGACTGTTATAGCAGACATCACCTACTGTCCTATTTTATACTTTACTTGCTGGTTCATTAATCTGCAAGCATTTAAGATCTTTTGCTGTGTAGCTGCTAAACTTAGAAACAGGTCATGACATCTGAAACACAGTAAATACAATAACTCAGACGTGATGGGAGATCTCAGAACTTTTTTTTATACTGGATTTAAATATCACCAACTGAAAATGATTTATGCTTATGAGCAAGTCCTTTCAGATCCTCTAGTTCATTCCAAGCATCAGAGTAAGATTTTATTGCCTTCTCATTTGTTGGTGTCCAGACTGATGCATTCTATTTGCAACATCTTAATTTTGCAGTAAACATAGTCAAATATTTGTTTCCTCTTCTCCTTCTGTTATTGGTTTAAAGTCTTCATTTATTCTGTTGCTCCTCTGGGAGTTCTGAAGGCATTTTAAATCATTCCTTCCCTATTGCCAGCAGTTACGTTCCCCTATGCAGCCCTTTCTCTGAGGCTCTGGCAGGTCTTTGGCCTTTGCTTACAGTCCCAGAACACAAGATCAAAGATCAAATCCTCATTTACCTAGAGTGTTCCTGAGGCTGCAGGCTGGTGGTTCTTGTCAGGTGGGAGAGTGAGATAGCAGTTACCTCCCCATCTTCTGCCCATCAGCAGCGCTTTCCTAGTCTGAGATGCAGGTGGAAAGAAAACCTTCATGTAAAAAACAAACCAAACCAAAAAAAACACCACCAACAACAAAAAGAAACAGCCCATCTACTGCTAGTAAAGGAATCTCCCATGGCAAAGAAAAACACTGGTTTCCCTTGCTAAATTGTTCCATTTAGTACAAGTATCCATTGAAGAGAGATTCTGCTAGCAAACAATATACAAATGGAGGATTTTTACCTACTGCATTGTTGCTTGGCATGTGTCCCAGGCCATCACAAAGCACAGTTATTTCCTGGGCAAGCAGTGCATGGCATGATTTATTATGAATATTTAACAGGTGTATAAAGTTTTGTAGTCTTTGCATTAACCACATGGGCTTTCAAGAGTGTCTGCATTTAGTATACCGGTAAACTGTTTATTATTTTCACATTGCTTTCATGTGTTAAATAACTAGATTAACTCCTAAGCAGTGGGTAGAGCAAAGAACACAGCTAAGAATCCTTGGTTTATTCCCAGCCACAACTTGGGCAAGCTGTTTGGACAGGCCTTTAGAAAGCAGCTCTGTCTGTCAACTATAAGCATAGTGAAACCCTCCAGAAGATACCACATATGTCCCAGTCCAGGAACTCAGTAATGAAAGGTTATAAAACAAAGTGATATTTCTGAAACTCATAGCCTTAACCAACCTGTGTCTGGGGACCACTGTAGGCAGATCACTCCATCTGTGACTCATTAGTATGTGTTGAGGCTCAGCAAGCACCAACAATGGCTCAATTCTTCCTGTATCCCTATGAAATGCTACAGCATTATTGTTTTAAAATGCACTTTGTGTTAATGATAACAGTTATTGATCAAGTTGGTTGACTCTGAGCCCTCAGTGTTTTTAAAACTGCCTCCTGTCTAGCTTCTTTCATTCCCTCTGGTATTTGAAAAATAAAGAATAACTTTTACAAGTGTATTGGGCACTGCATCACAAGATTTGTGTTATCCACAAAGGTGCTGTGTGGAGAAGGGGCTGTGTATTGTCACTTTAGCAGTGTATCTGAAAACAGACTCTCTCCAGTAGCTGCTGCCATTCTGTCTGCAGTGTATTTCTTGCCTGTCAGAAATGCAGCACCTGAGCACTTGCTGTTTGTCTCACCCATTTGTTCTGTATTTCTCTTTATTTTGTTTCTTCCTTTACCACAGAACAGCAAAAAAGGCTTAGTAGCCTGGCAGGTATGATGTGAAAGGTCTGCTCCCTTGCACCCACTGCCGCTGCTGGAGCCAAGTGCTGCTTTGTTAGTTGTGGAGTGCCTTGAGCAAACACACTTCCCAGGAACTGCAAAAGAAGACTTCAGATGTTTGTCCTGGCTTAGTCTAAGTCACCAAATGTTTGATTTCACTCTCTCCTCCACGTGCTGCCTGTGTGGCCGGCCGTGTTAATATACCTAACTCAAAGAGCTGTTAGTTTATTCCTCCTTACTCATAAGTTATATTCCTGTTCCTACTCCCAGGGTCTGGCATCCTCTAGCCAGCTCCTCTGGTGCCACACCAACCCATTGCTGCTCTCTGCTGTGTCCTGCTGATTTGACAAGCTGCACCTTTCTCTCTACTCCTTCCCTTAGCAGTGCCTCAGTGCACACAGCTCAGCTGTGTGTCCTGCAGACAGAGGCTTCCTTCCTATTGGTTTTCCCTTTCACAGGGTGTTTCCCTTCAGCATCAGGAACTCTTTTGTTTTCTGAAGTAGAGATAACTCACAGTGTGGCTTATTTGGGCCCAAATGGCCTGTGGCCTGCCATTTTGCACAGCTGGGTCTGCACCTGCTCTCAGTGAGTCAAAACACCCATGGAGGTGCAGGTGGCCACCTCATTTCCCTGCCTCTTGCATCCTCTTCATCACAGCAGAGTAACTCTTGCTGTGTGGCCCCATATTGCTGCTGACCTTAAAGGTGGCATGGGGTGTGCAGCATGGTTATCTGTGTGGACAGGCACCAGGTTTGGCTATTTGATGTTTTTAAATACCTTGGCCTGGTCTGTACCTCCAGGAGTGCTTTAGAAATGTTTGGATCTGTGTAGCACATATTCCAGTATGGAATTTAGCTGCTAATTCTTTCAGATGGAGGGGAACGAACCAAGTACAAAATAGCCCTTTGCACCAGAAACACAAAAAAGACCAGAAAGCAGTGTATGTGCATTGCCAGGGAGAGAAAACAGAATGGGAAAAGTTAGATGAGGATTTAATTCATACTTTGCCACATATTGACTTTTTCTAATAAACATTATTTCATTTTTATTTTTAGAGGAGAAACCATTCAAACACAAATCTTACATGAACTGACTTTTGCAGGCCAGAACTGTGTTTGCTCAGAGTACCAATGCTTTGTTGTTCATAAGCTTCTCCTCTGCTAACTGTCCCTCTCAGATTTCTTCATATTTAATGGCTTTTGAGCAGCATGGTGATGTGCATGTGAATAAACCTCTCTCTTCAATGCATGCAGTGATATAAAATGATCAGGACCCAGCAAATCCTTGAGGAGGCAGACTGTAAAATCATTAACGTTTTCTCTCCAGAAAATATATGAGGAAGAGTCCTTTGCAGAGCCTCTAAGTTGTTATGTTGCAGCTCTCCTGAGCATAGTTGGTCTTCAGAGCAGTCTGAGCTCCCTGGTTCCTTGCCCAGTGGTGCTGCATATGGATGGCAGTCACACAGCATCCAGCAGTGCCAGGTAGAATGAAGGCAGTCTGGTGCAATTAGCTGTTCCCCCCTCATAAAGAGGAATTGTACATATGCTAACCAACCATAGTGGCATTTGTTATTTACAAACTCTAGTTACAGCCAATAGAAACATTTCTGTGCCCTAACAGATGAGATTTTCAGGAAGGTGAGTGCAAGCTGTGGAAAGTAGTGCCCTATTACCACGTAGCTGCTTAAGAATGAAATTGCAGCCACTGATTAGACCCAAAAAAGTCTCCAAAAGCAAAAATTTTCTCATCTTATGTAACAGCTGAGCCTGTTGTGAGATGTGTGAAGAGGTGCTAGCCCACTTTTGCTGGTATCAAACGCATTCTTGCCAGATTTCTTCAGCTCAGGTGCTGGCCACAGCTGGCAGGGTCACAGTCTGTCTCATCAACTATTTGTCAGGGTTCTTGCCTTGAAAGAGTGGGATATGGTGACGTGATGGAATGCTGGGATGAAATAATAACCCTTTGTTTTCATTTCCAGATTCGGTGCCAGATAGACTAGTTTCTGATAAAGTAGATTTGGCACTTACACAAATCAAACCAGTCCAGGAGCCAGTGCTGAGTGAGAAGAGGATAATGGAGGAGAAGAGAAGAATTGTCAAGAGCCCTCAGCACATGACTGATACTTCTGTTGATGACATTGGCATTCCATTGAGGGTAAGGCAACAATGGAAAAATTACCATTGCAAAAACCTCGGCCAGGTTCTGCCTGTCTTGAAACTTGGAAAATTTGCTGAAGATTCAGAGGCTGCAGTGATATAAGAGAAGATATAATTTTATTTCCAATGCATATTACTATGTTCTATCAAAGGCTCAATTTCAGCATCAGGTGGGAAAAAAAGTAAAAGTCACTCTTTTCATCATATCAGAGAACGCTGTTCATTCACTGCTAGCAGCAAAGGAGGATGCTAATTTTGCATTATTTTAGCCATCTTAAAGGCAGTTTTCTCTTCTAAACTTTGTGTTTAATTTCACTCAACTATCACGATGAAAAGAATAAGGGACCCATTCCTACAACTAATGTCTGGAGTGACTTGAACACTGCGTGTGTCCATTGGACACAGAGTGGGAATCACTAAATTACACACAGTGTCTACTTTTTGCTGAATATGATAAAATCAGATTGCTATGTACAATCTTCCACATAATGTACAGTTCTTTGCTGATTGAACATACCCCTGCAGACCTTTCACAGTATTAGTAACCTCAGTGAAGCCTGTAGCCTCCTTATATATTAGGTTAATATCTTACTCGTATTTTAAAGAATTGACTTCATGTAGCCTTGAATTTTAGGTAGTCAGCAATAATAAATGAAGTGGAAAGCAGAGTCGTTAACCACACTTACTGCTGAAAGATTTGTTTAAAAAAAAAAAAAAGACTTTGAAAGGGTGGATAAATCTGATTATTTGTGTGTGTGTGTGTGTGTTTTATTTTCCAATAGAATACAGACAGATCGAAGGACTGGTACAAGACAATGTTCAAACAGATACACAAGCTAAATAGAGGTACTGTATGATGGGTCATTTTACTTACTTTACAAGACCACCTTGACAATGTTTTTAATACATGTGAAAAATTGTACTAAGGATATTCAATAGAAATGTTTTATGTTAATGAGTGTTTGCTCTGCACCACAGAATTCAACCAATGTATTTAAAATCTCTAAAAACAAAGGTAAGAGAGCAGTGAGGTACAAAGCAATTGTTCAAGTACAAAGTCTGATTGTTCAGAGAGATATGCTGCAGTTCCTTCATGAAATCAAGTGTACCGAAGGCTGCCATTCTATACTTAAGTAGTCTATGCTTAAGAAAACAGATACCTGAACCCCAGTATTAGCAGCTACCCCACCAAACACTTTTGAGTGATAGTAAGTTATTACTGAAACAACTTTGCTTTAGTATCTGCTTTATACAACGTGATTTGAGGCTCACTGATGCCAAGAGAATGATTTCTGCTGAGATTGGGCAGTTCAGAATCTGAATTCTGCTCTTCAAAACTTGAAGTTTTTCTTCATTCATAATTCAAAACTGTAGTAAGCTCTTGCAAACATGAAGTTTCACATTTTTATTAAAGTTTCATTGTAGTGAGTGACTCTACTACTTTGAGGCACTTCTGTGCCTGGCTGCTGATACATCCGTGTTCTTTCTTCTGTGTGAGAAATGGCTGCAGCAGTGTTTGCAGGCTGAACCCTCTGAACAGGCTCATGTGCAGGCAAATGCAATTCAGAACTGCGCTTACATAACACAGCTCCAGTTTTGCATGTTCCAGGATTTATTTGCCACTGCAGGTGCTGTCATGATGAGCTTTATGCATATATAGGCACTGTGTTGTATGGGATAGAGTGAGAAAGAGTTTAACCATTTCCTCACCCCAGCGCTCCTAACAGAGGTTCTTTAGCTCAGCCAGAGCCCATACTTCTGGATGTGAAGAATGAATTCAGCCCTTTCTGCTTCCACGGTCCCCACACCCCAGGGCCCAAGAAAGCATCTGGATAGTGTCATGCTGTAGCATCGGCACACAAGGAACTGTTCTCCAGCTTGTGTGGATTCTTGTCTTGCCATTCTTCCCCTTTAAATCTTTACTCTCTGTTCTTTTTTCAAATCATGTTCCTCTCCTTAGACACTCCTGAAGAAAACCCTTATTGCCCTACCTACATATTTCCTGAACTTCCTGAAATCCAGCAAAAACCTGAAGGTACCAGAAGCTTAGTCAGAGTATGTGTTGTCTCGTGCTTTGAGTTAACTGTACTGTAGCACCGTAATAGTAACTAGATTCAGGTTTAGTTTTGCCCAGTATACCTTATTGTGTAATGTATAAAATAATTAAGACTTTGCTAATCCGTTAATCCTTTCTTAAAGTATGATGATGTTTACTCAAGCATTATTAAAGTAAGCAATAAAGCCAAATGGTGATAGGAAGTTGCGGGATGAAGCAGAACATCCACTTCACTGTGGATAGCCTCAAAATCCACTGCTTTTCTCTGCTGCAGAAGACAATCCTTATTCTCCTACATACCAGTTTCCTGCGTCTACTCCTAGCCCTATCTCTGAAGGTAATAATGAAGGACCATCTATATTTTTCTGCACAAATGCTGCCTTGTCCATTTATTTTCTTCCTGGAGTTTTTCCTAGTTGCTGAGCATTATGCTGCCTTGTAATTATTTGCTGCACTGTAAGCATTGCCTTGACTGTCTGATGCCTTTTTGGCTTTGCAGTGCTCCTCTGGCTTTCTAACTAGTAGTTGACTAATGCTACAGACCTGAGGTTTGCTTGGTTTTATGCGCTTACCAATTGTACTTAGCCGTATGCGTGCAGTGATTACTTAACGTGCCTAAAATGCTGATATACTTGTAAAGATGTGATTTAACTGAGATTTCCCTTGCCTTCCTTTCGGATCAGCGCATCTATTTAATTATTTATTTCTTATTTTTAATATTAACAGAGTATTAGGGCCAGACCAAAATGCCACTGAAGTCTATTGGTGAAATGGCTGCTTGCTTCAGTGGGTTTTGGATCAGTCCCTCAATGCAGTCCTTTTAAATAAATATAACATGGTAACATGGGTTCAGGGCTGGCCTTAGGTGCACTCACATATCTAGGCAAGGGCTGAATGTGACAGTCATCAGCACATCTTGTAACTTACATCATTGTCCTTACGCCTCTTCATGTGCTCAGGAGATTCCTTTAAATTTCAAGTATAATCTAGATTTGTCAGGTATATTTCAGGGATGGTGAAGCTGTATTTATTGCAGTAATAATCCTACAACTGTATGCATATATATGGGAACACTGATATATTGGAAACATCAGAATCCACAGCTGACATCAGGCATGCAGATGTTTCCTGACTGGGGAGACAGTGGTGGTGACATCCTTGTTTCCTTGATGTTTTGGTACTGCTTTAGATCCCTGCCACTTAGGACCTTGCCTACTTAGCCTGTGCCTCAAGCCAGCCCTGGTGTGAGTGGTTATTAATTAACCATTTCATTCAATGTTTCTATTAAGGATTTGATGGGTACTTTGTAAAAAGAAAAGTATACGATCTGGGTTCCAGCTTAAATGATCAAAAAAGATGAGATGTAAAGTGTATTTCACTGTGAAAATGAATGTGGATTAGTGTCAAACAGGTATCTAAGATACTTATTTCTTGGCGCAACCTGCAGGTGAAGAGTCTTGTCCTGCATATTGCAAAGTAGTATAAATTATTTTCTGTTGGCATAATGGTATGTTGGTACAAATTAGAGAGAGCGCCTCAGTAACTGGTTGCTAAAGGAATTTTGCAATTATTCAATTTTCTTGTTTGTAATGAGGTTTGAAAATCCATCTTACTCTTTATCTTAACAAATACAGTTTGTAAAACTAATGAATATAATAAGAGTCTGGTTTCCCATAAATTTCCCCTATGCACTCCAAATATGCAGGTGAAAGTAATTTACTGGTTCAGGTGGCTGATGTAAATAATGAGCGTATGTTTGGTCCAATAGAACAGTATATTGGAAAATGTTTCTCAAGTGCCTGCTTGGATTCTTTCCTTGGTGAGGAATCCAGAATGTGTAATGGTGTAGATGGATTAGACTTCGAATTTCATATTCAGAATATGTTTCAAACTGATCTATTGAACTGCAGAGGACTCATACAGAGATTAATTGAAATCTCAAGCTTTATATTTTATACATTGAGTGTTAGTCTTTTTGCTCTGGATTGTTGTGTGAGATCTCCTAAAAACATTAAGATTGGGTTCTTCTCCAAAATTCTGTCTAAGGATATTGGCCAACTTTAAAAACAACAAACACCATCTAGATTCTCTAGGAGCTGCAGGGAAACTTCCACTTCTTGCAATAAGAATCATATTTTGGAATTGTGGTTTGGCAATGCCCAGCTCCACTAAGAAGTGTTGCATAGATAGGATGCTCCTCTGAGAGCCAGGAGATCCTGTTTGAATGCTCATCTCTGATTTAGTCTTTAATCTTTATAGAGCCATTCCAGAGTTCTGTGTTTTACTATTCATTGCTATAAAATGTGAGAAAATGCAGACATTCTTTTTCAGAAGATATGTGAAGGTACAGAACATTATAATTTTCTTCCTCATTATGTTAGATATTAAAATCTTTGCAATTGGGATCTTAGCATTAATCTGAAATTATTTTTCCTGCCTGAATGATGATATTTAATGACTATTGACATTTATTTTTGAGTAAGTAGATCAATTTTTTTAATTGTTCATTAACGTAAAATAATACTGGGAGCTGAAAGCATGTGACGATGGTATTAGATGTGTTCATATCTATTTGTGGGGGCAAATGGTGATTTACCAAGTATTCTGCTATTTGTATAAGCCCGCCTTTTGTATAGCAGTAGCAGTCAACCTTCTCAGCAATTTCCTGTTATGATATTAAATAGATCAAAATTTGTTCTCTGTCATTTTTGTCTAAGATGTGGAAATTTTTATTTTTTTGCCCGCCGGCTATAGTAAGCTTACCAGAAATCAATAACTGTTTAGAACTTAAACCTTCTAATTCATTCACCAAGAGAAATTCAACAGAGGGGCTAAATGTTAAGACCTCTTTGAGCCTTTCTGAAAAGCTCGATTAAGTGATGAGTGCAAGTTCAGGTCAGCTGAATTAGCCAAATTGTTTTTCCAGCAGATGAGGCTGGATATAGCTGCTACTCCTTGAGAGAGAAGCTGCAAATTGTTTCAGTCTGTTGATTGACATCACTAAGTTAATTCCACAAATGTACAGTATGTTCTGTTCTTTATCTATTTCTGTTTTTCTCTATTTTTATCTGGCGATTTCAGTAGTTTATTCACAGAGACATTAGTAATATCTTTACTCATGATATTCTTTGCAGGCATTGCATTTTATCTTCCTGCATTTTGCCTTGAAGTCTTGTAGATATCACAAGTATAATTCCCTGATAGTTGGAACCCTCATTGTTAGAGAAAGGTGATGGGTCTGTGGACCCAGTTTCCAGTTCTGATGGCAGCTCGCCATGCTATTATGTGCAGTTCATTGAGGATTTATTCCAAAGCATGCTGAAGATGGTGGAAAGATATATTTAGGTTTTTGATAGTCAGAACTACTCTCTGGATGTCACCTGTAGAGTTGGGGGTACTAATCCCACCATCCTCCCACCTCTTTTAGGGGTGCATCTGCCATGAGCACTACAGTCATGTCTGTCATTGCTAGCTCTTGTACAGCTGTTTGAAAACCTCTGTTGCATTCTATAGATCTGTCTTTCCTACTCAAAAGGTAAGCTCTTCAGAACAAGGACAGTCTCTTAGTGCAAGTATACATGTATGTATTGTGCCAGGAATGTTATCAGTGTTTAAAGATAATCTGAGTCAGTGGGCATACTTCAATTTGGTATACTACTTAATACAAGCAAGATGGCCCAGTGATTACTGTGTGTGATTGAGAGCAGGACTCCTAAGCTCCATTACTGTGACTAGCACCTAATGAGTTATTTTAGGCGTACAGTTCAGCATTTAGATACTCAATTTATCTTTCAGCTTTTGATTAAGTGGATCTAATGACACTTGCTCTGGAGGCGTTTTGTGACAAAAAGTGATTGTTTTTTAAAGTGCTTTGAGAGGCTGGAGAAAGGTATTAGTATAAGTATTACATTAATATTTATACATAATCTAGGAAGTATTTTTAAAGGCAATTCAAATCTCATTGGCATTTTCTTTTTTAGGATCCTCTCTGTGGTAGGTATTGGGTGCATAACTCTCTAGTTAGTTCTACTCTTTCTAGTAGAGTAGAATGGAAATGAGAAAGATCTCTGATGCATCTTGTGAAGGGTTTTTTCAGCTCACTTGCAAAATGCTTTTGTCTTTCAGATGAAGATTCTGATTCATACTCTCCTCGTTATTCCTATTGTGAAGACAGTAAGTAATTCCTATTTCGTGTATAATGTTTCAAACACAAGGGGGTATATAAAGGATGCATTTGTTGGCCTCCTATCCAGTTCACCAACATTCCTGTATTTCCTGTACTTGATTTATTCTACAGCCAGAAGCCAGCCTTCAGTTCCTCGCTCCAAGAGTGAGATGGACCATATTGACTCGGAGAAGATTTTTAAGAGATCTGCCACTTTGCCCCTGCCGAACCGTACTTCATCACTGAAATCGAGCCCAGAAAGGTGACCCGAACTAAGATATGTTTGGATTAATACTGGAAAAGTGTCTTAATGCTGTGAATAGGAAGAGAACAAATGAGGAAGATTTAGGTCCACAACTGTAGTTGAACTTTTTGGGGGAGGTGGAGGTGTACTTTTAACTCTTGACTGTTCTTCAGGATGCTGATGAACTACTTCGTTGCAACAGGTCTTCACTCTCCCATTGCTTCTTTTATTGAGCAGGCATCACACCCTCTGTAATGTAGGTAGTTTCCTGCTGGGGTGAGGAGTGTTTCCTAGGTGTTGTGTCTGTGGGCACCCTCCACAGAAGCACAGTGGAAGGTCTCTGCTTAGCGTAACACTGTAAAGGTGCCTCAGAATATAAATGAATAGCAATAATTGCAGAGGGGCAGGAAGTAAATATATGCTGAAACTTGGTAGAAGTTTTTTATACCGCCCTTCTCTAAGTCATCTCACCCATATGAACTTAATTGGAAGTAGATTCTGGTTAGCTTTCAAGATGATTTCTATCCTGATCTTTTACTTTGGTACCAAGCATTGAAAAACTCTTATAAAAAGTTTACCAAATGACAGGAAAGCTGAATGGACAATGAATACTGTATGTCCTGTGGGATTCTCCCAGCTTTTGAATTGCTCATCCTTCCTTCTCTAAATTCCAGATACTTTTAATGTTTTTTGCTTGATGCCTCAAATGTTTCATGCCATGATTTGAGAGTGCTATTTCAGTAAACATCTCAGGATGTAGAACTGATAGAACACGCCTTCTTTACACAGAAGTAGAAGGCATAATAAACTGGCTGTCTGTAAAAATTCTTGCAAGTTGGAAGAGTTACTATAAGTAGTGCTTCCTGTTATCCAGTAACAGAACAGTGTTTCACCAGGGCAAAGTTTCTCTGGGGCTGGAATTTTAAGCCATCAAGTTAATTCCAAGCAGTAATGATTAACACTGTGGAAGTTTGCACGATGTTGATGGTCCAGTCATTTTGATTATCATCTTGCCTTACTTTAAAAGAGAACTGACTTGTCTGTGTCTTCCAAAATCGGTGAAGAGAGAAGGGTATCTCAGTGGCTGGTTCCTATCCTAAACCAGATCAATAGGGTAAGTGGGAGGAAACCTGGAACAGCAATGGCTTTAGTTAGATGCTGCACTTCTGTATGATGACTGCTAGGTGAGAGCTCAGTGGCATGGCAAAATGAAGAGGCTTAGCAGAAGAGATTTAATCCAAGTTTTGCTCAAAGTTTAGACACGTTGGTATTTGGAAGCTGAACTTGCAGTCCATCGTTATACTATTTTCAATCAGGAAAGACATGAAAGTCTGACATTTCATTGAAAGTATGAGGAAGACACCCACCCCACCCTGTTCCAGTGGTTTCAGCATCTGAGCTGTGTCAAAATCTGCCTGTTGAAGAAAAACAAATCAAGAGTCCTATCTGAACTGCTCCTCCTGCAGCGCATTTCTTTCCTGGATGAAAAAAAAGTACTCTGATTAAACCAGGATTAGCAGGGGAAGGTGCCTATCAAAAGAAGTACTTGCCTCCATGGAAACCATGGTGATTTGTGTTAAACTGATTTTCCTTTCCCCAGGACGGACTGGGAGCCTCCAGACAAGAAGGTGGACACCAGAAAATACCGTGCGGAGCCCAGGAGCATTTATGACTATCAGCCAGGAAAGTCCTCCGTTCTGAACAGTGAGAAGATGGTAATGTTTATCTTTTCCTAGACTGTGCCTTGATCCTGTGAATGTGATATACTCCCTGAGTGCTTGTCCAGTTCCATTCCAATAGGATTTCTTGTGTTTCCGTTGCAGTGCTTGTGTGATGTATTCTGTTATATTTTGTTTCGAAAATTGTTTCACATAACTTCTTAACATTGTCTCTCTTCATAAAGTGAAATCCAGGGGGACTGAGAGGCTTCTTTACTTCTGGATATGTTGTTTTCTGTGTTAAGTATGGATCACTAACCCTAGTTTTTAATCCGCGTTTGACACTGACCTCTGCAGCAGCTGTGTTGCCAGCTGTACTTTTTCTAGGGCACAGCAGAAGGGTTGAAAGTATTATGCAACAAAGCAGCCTGGTTCAGTTTCTGTGTTCTTTTGATGCCATTAGCTTTAAACACTGAGTATCTTTTAGTGTGCCAGTAATGTGCTTCAGTGGATGCTTCTGAGGTGCTTTAGGACACAGCCCCTTGACTTCCTCAGCTGTATCACGTCACTTCCATGGCAGAATGGCAAAACTGAATGTGAGCTGACTCCCGAGCTACACCAGTGTGTGACCTGGAATATTAAGTGAACTGTTACCAGTTTCAGTTTGAATTAGTAAGCCATGAGTTGTGACAGCTAAGGGACATACAAAAATCTCATTCTGCAGATCTGGACGAGAAGACCTTGCAAGTAGCAGAGTAGAGAGGTGGTGTTAACCTCAGCCAGTCCTGCATAAATCTCCACCCACCTAAGGTCCTTTGAGTTATAAGTGCAACTCTGAAAGCACTAGAAGACACTGAGTGGAGTTATTAGTGCATAACCAGTTTGGAATGTAAAGATGTAATTGTTCTGTATAGGCATTAATTTGAAGGATTTGGTTGGAATTGCTAATTGCGTGAGATTCCAAATGTAAACTGCACTCTGTGCCTTAACAGTTCAGACACTGATCCAAACATAGAGTAAGTAGATTGATGATTCTAAAAGCATACCATATGTTTTATCCTGAAACACAAGCGCTGAACAGCTGTTTAAGTCAATAGAAACATAAGAATCAAGTCTGATCTGGGCCCTGGTGTTACTACTTAGTGTTTTGGTGGATTTTCCTTTTTTCCCTCCAAGTGCAATCAAGACTCATTTATTTTTAAAGATTCTGCAACAGACTTCTTTACACACCTGTCCCTCACTGGCATCAGGAAAGTGGCCCCTGATCAGCGCATGACCTAGAGCCTTTCGGGCTACTAGGCAATGAGTGGTTCTTTATTGTACTGAGGGTTGGCTCAGCCCAATAGAGAAAGTCCCAGGGAGGAATGGTTTGAGCATGGTATGGCAATGCCATTACTTCAGTTCATCATGGAGCAAGATTTCTGATGACCTTAGTGGCAATTTTCTCTTGTGAGAAATAGCCAAGATTAAACCTTGTGGCAAAAGACTTATATCATCTGTGTACTTGAGCCTTAGGAAAGGTCTGACATCACCAGTTGCACTGTTTATGCGTTCAGACTTCATAAGATACCTAATAGAGCTGTTCAGTCAGAATCTAAAAGCCAAGGGCAGGACCATCATTGAATGCAATTGAGGAAAGCTATGCAGAGCTCACTGAAGGTGAGAAGAATGCTATAGCTATGTTATTTTTGTTGCTATTTTGTGAGCTTTAGTTTCAAGCCACAGATCTCAGAAGTAGGAAAATCTTGAAATAGTAACTTCACAGTCTACATCAGTCTCATTAAGTACAAGAGTAACTAGTCACTGTTTAGTAACTAGATCTATCTTTATCTTTCTGAGGAAGCAGCAGGAGATTTGTGAATATTTCCTGGTAATCACACCCAGAGCTGTGGCTATCAGAATCCCAATCCAAGACCATTGCAGGGCAATAAAGAACTTCCCACTGGCATCAGTGGTTTTTAATTATCTTCTGAAACTGCAGTTACATAACGAGATGAATACTTGAGTTAGAGTGCAATAAAGGAAAAAATGGAGGCATTGCTTCTATTTTGCCTTGAAGAAATGGCTAAATCTTTCTCCAGGCAGTCAGAGATCAGACATGACTTAACTATTTATCTTTTAGATGGAAGCATTGCCCCCCTTTCATAATCAGTCCTATGCTCTTTCCACCAAGCTATTTTTGTGATGCCTTATGGCTGTGGCTGTCTGAGACATCCAGCAGTGCCAAGCAGTGCTGGGAAATGCCCCTTCTTTAGTAACCCCTTCACACGAAGGTTTGCATCAGGACACACTTCATGTCATATGAACACAAGGAAATGTTCTTTTCAACTGTAGTGTTTTCTGTCCTGTCTGATTTTCCTTCATTTTAGTTTTGTCTGATTCTCTTAACATTTATTTGTAAAGAAACAAGTAATACTGTCTCTCTGTATCCACCCCCTCAGAGATCTTTCAGAAATGTGCTCTCTCTGACTTGTGTCCACTTTGTTTTAGAAAGCCACCTTTCACCCTGTTTGTGGTGCATAGAACAGGGTTTCTCACATATTCATGTGCTGTTAAAGATGCAGTATTATGCTGTGTTTGATTCAAGTTTCACTGAATGTCCCTTTTTTTTTTTTTTAACCAAATGACAGCTTAAAAAGATTCAACCAATTACATGCAGCTTTGGTCTTGGTGGAAATGCCTGACAGAAGGACTGGGGGACTGACTGACTCCCAGCTCTTCCATTGAGCCTACAGTGATTCTGGGCAAGCTGCATAATCTCTTTCTGTGTGGGTCTCCTGATCTGTAAAATACAATTCATTCATATTCATGTATCTCACAGTGATGCCATTAGGCTTAACTGATGTTTGCAGAGCAGTTCATAGCCTTCACGAGAGATGCTACAGCACTTCCAAATTATAAGGCTAAATATCGACGTTTTAGTATGGAACCCATGAAATCTGCATCTTTAACAGTCCTTTTCTGTGTATTCTTTGCATAATGTTATCCTTCTCTTTCTTCCATTCCCCTGTCACCAATTCCTTTAGACTCGGGATTTAAGCCCAGAAGAGATAGATTTAAAGAATGAACCTTGGTATAAATTCTTTTCGGAATTGGAGTTTGGGAAACCGGTAAGTTTGATAGTTGCAGTGACCAATAAAATCAACCTACCTTCTTTTTCCTTTCCTTTCCTTTCCCTTTTTTTTTTTTTTTTTTTTAATTATTGTCACATTTCTTTGCGAGGCTCTAAACCTGGAACAGCTGCCTTAATCATTTAAAACTGCCTTTTCATAATACCAGCCTGATGTTGGAACAAAACAGTCATTTTGTGACTGCTTTGATTATTTTGAGGCCATTTACAAACACTCCCCACCTTCCATATTTACCAAGAAGACAATTTTTTTTTGCTCACCACAGTTCAGACTGCGTTTTTAATCTTAATGGTAGCAGTAATGCCTTGTTCTCACTGATGAGAGTCCTCTTTCAGTTCTCTCTCTTTCATTAAAAGATCTAGAAGAGCTGATAGGTAGCTTTAAATCAAGGCAAATCACTTACTTATTCCTTGCCTTGCCTTACAAGCTGTGGATCAGTAATTTGCAGCTATCCACGACTGATTATGACCCTGTTTCCTTCTCCTTTCCTTATGCATGTAGCTGCCTGTTGCCCAAATAGCCTGCGTCAGGCTGTGTTGAATAGCTCTGGCCTTTCCCTGAAAGCAAAGGAATCTGAGAACAGAGTGCTTCCTTTTCAAGTGGAGCTGTGTTACTATGTGTCGGGGGGGGGGGGGGGGGTGGGGGGGAATGAAAGGAAGAAAAAGCCTTGATCTCTCACTCTAGAAAAGGATGAAGCAAAGCTTAATTATTAGATAGGACAAAGGACAGTTTGATGGAGGAACACACCAGTGATCAGGGTTGCTGGCAAAAAAATAAATGGTTCTGTATCATTTTCTCACCGATTAAACTGGTTCTCACTGATTAAACACAATGAACCTCATCATTAAACACTGTTTAATAAGCGACTCTTACTGCACCAGCAGTCAGCATCTGCCTCGCACATTTATCCAAGTACAGAGGTTATTTCTTCTTTTTCTTTGAGGTCAATTGACAAATGCCCACACACAGCACTTTTGAGCACTGCTGAAATTTCCATCCATGTGTAATAAAACAAATACGTTTTATAGTTCAGCACTGGCTTCAAAGGCTATTGCACATGGACACCAGAGGGCAGGTTTTCTTTAAACCTAAGCTTTGCTCTTAGTTCTCATGAATGTGACAAAATTCCTCTGCAGATTGTAGCTGCCTGAATTTGGGTGGGTGCCTATTCTGATTGCCTAATAGAAATAGTATTATTTCTGCTGAAAACAGGCATGGTCAGTGGCTGTGCTGTCCATTCCATCATAGGCACCTGTGTTTTGTAATAGGGAGCCTTCTATCGTATGCTACAGAAAGAGCCTCAAAAGTGTTTGAGATAACTCTCCTCTAATATTTAGACAGTTGATGTCAGGTGAATTAATATTCATGGGCTTCTGCAGGGGATGAAGGCTTGTCATTACTGGGATTGGGTTCCTTCCACTTTGCATAAATTAGTGCAACACATGTCAGAGAAAGGAGAACACTTGCACCCTTAGATCTTTCTAGAACTGGGAGTATATCTGTTCCTGGAAGCGAGTGTTCATGCTGTGAGTCATGCAGCCTTGACCATACATTAGAAGAGGGCATCTCAGTCTATACCAGCAGCCCACCTCTTGTTCCACAGAGCAACTGTTCTGGTGACAGGTTCCCTGCCTTGGTTGGGGCACTGCTGTTAAGGCCTCCTTTCCTATAGCTTGTCTTTAAATGACCTCACACATCAACTTCCTCTGTCTCCAAAGCAATATAAGCGTGCTCCCTGAAAAACTATACCAGCCAATGAGTGTGATGCTATGTATATAGTGCTTTAGCTTTATGTTGGGCATTTTAATTGAGGATGCTATCTCAGACTTTTACTGATAGCTGCTCTTGAACCAGACAAATTCAACAAAGCTCTTATTAGAGCTCTCATTAGCGACTGCAGATAAATAGAAGTCTTCATATACCATTGCTTGCTATAGTCACAACAGAACTAGACTTCTGTGACCAGCTGGTGGCTAAGCCCCATTTAGTTTTGTCAAGCTTCCCCTGCCTAGTGCTGCAGATAATGTATATTTGTAGAAGCATATTTTCCCCTGTTTTTAACACCCTTAGTAGAAGGAAACATAGGATTCTTGTGAGGCTGTGGTGTTGCTCTCCAAACAAACCAGAATGACCAGGATAGGGGTTTACATTGAGGAAAGCCCATGCACTTCCAAGGGGCATCTGGAATGTTGCTGTGCTGATCAAACATCCCAGATACCTTTCTAGGCAGATATGCAGATGTGTGCCTGCAGAGCACCCAGGAAGTTTGCTCTGTGCAGCATGGATGCTTTTCCAGAGTGTTGCCAAGACTGAGTTCCCACATGCTCCTTCCTTCTTTCTTCCCAACCTCTGACCTCACGCTCCGTGGTACCCCCCCCCCCCCTCACTCCATATCTGATGGCCAGTCAATCTAGAGCTTCATTGTCTTCTGTTGGAATTGTGGGGCCACAAATGTGGACACTTCTCCCAGCCCTCAAGACTGCTCTTTGCTATGAACTGGGAAAAGGACGCATGCATGTCCTGTCTTACTCCTTCCCTGCACTTCCTCCCTCCCCATCTCAAACCTAAATCTTTGCAGCACCATTTTGTCTGTTGACTACTGATCTCAACCTCTACAGCAGCAGCCCGAGTTTAGAAGTGAGTCTGATTCAAACTGCAGACCCAGGCTGTCTGGAAATTTGTTGTAATTTGGACCAAGATCCAAATGTTGTAGCTCAATCATGCTTTCAATTGACTGGCACTGGGAGATTTCCTATCAGAGATATTTGATAATATATTTCTGTCAGTCAGTACAGATCCTAGGATGATGCTAGGCTTTGTTTGCAAGCAGATTTTGATTTCACAAAGAGAGAACAAAGTGTTTGAGCATGTCAGTGAGTCTCATGGCTGGTGAGAGAAGGACACTGGCATAGAATTATTTGGGTAGGACAAGGGTATTTCCCTTTGAATAATCCTCCCTGATATTTACATGTCCATAAATCAGGAAAAATTGTGTTTTTAAATAGCCTTTACTCGTAGGAAAAATTATAAATAACACATTCCCAAACTTCCCTGTGCCCCATTCTCTCCACTCAAAAAAAAAAAAAAAAAAAAAAAAAAAAAAAAAGAGCTACCAAAACCAACCCCCCCAGAACAGAATAATAGCAAATAACAACTCTGCATTCTCATTGCCCCACAATGCCAACACTGGAAATTCAGCCATTTGTTCACATGGTATGTATTCAGAGTCTGGTTGGGGGTGGGGAAGATATCTCCCTTTTCTTTACCAATGGCCCCTGTTTTACCCTTTCCTTTTGAAAAGAAGAATGAGCAAAACAAATGCTTTTTATGACTGTGTGATTTTTTTTTCCTGTTTTGTTTTGTGATTTTTTTTATTTTTTATTTTTTGTGCGTGTATTAAGAATGCTTTAACCACTGCTGCGGGCTCCTCCTAGAGAGCCCTAAATCCCTTAGAGCACCTTGCAGTAATAAAGCTGTCCCCAAATACTACTGAAAACTGCCCCTCCCAGGCTGCATGTACACTCCCTTTTGCCTCCCATAGTCTCTTGATGTTTGCACTAGAGCGGATTTATCCCTCTTTCTATCTCTCTTTCTCTGTTTTGTTGTTCGTTTTTAATTTCTCTTCAGTGTTGATGCAAATCCCCTATTGTATTTCCCCCTCTGTTCTAATCCAGTTTCCATATTCTCTGTGATGTCTTCCTTATCTTCATTTCCTCATTTCCTTCCTCTGCTTTCCATCAGCCTCCAAAAAAGATTTGGGATTATACTCCTGGAGATTGCTCTATCCTTACTAGAGAGGATAGAAAGGTAATCGTGTCTCACGTACGTTGTACTTCAGCATCTACTGTGTATGTGTGTGTGTATGTGGATTTTTTTTTTGTAATGTTGCTTGGGTTTTGTGTGCCTGTGAGTGGTTTAATTTTTTAAATGGGCTTGAGCTCATTTGCCTAACAAGTAGCTAGTAATTTGATTTAATAAACAATTCTTAAGTCATAATCAGCAGTAGTTTAGAGTGGTGGTTTCGCTATCTTGACTTGCAATGATAATTATACTAACAGCCTATTGCATATTATTACAGTATCTTTTTTTTTTTTTACAGGTGGGTTTTATAACTTTATGGTTTGTAGAATTAGATTCTAGAAGGCCTACGTGTCTTTTAATTTTGAATGTTAAATGCCTAAATCAATTTCCTCTGTAACGATTAAAACGCGATTAATTACTAGTGAATTTCTGTGTATTGTCCGTACCATCTTTGACTTTTTCAATTAAAAAGGCTCGCTTATTTATTTTTCAGAATTAACATTCCTTTGGTTTCCCCTAACCCTAAGCGTTATTTTCCCATTCTTCTTCTCCCTTTTTAACCAGACTGATCTAGAAAAAGACCTCTACCTCTACCAGACTGAGTTAGAGGCAGATTTAGAAAAAATGGAGAAGCTTTATAAAGCGCCACATAAAAAGCCACAGAAGGTATTTCCTATTCTTTTCATGCTGCCAATCCCTGTTTCCAAACTCTCTGCTCTAATCTATTCGCTGCTGGATGATTATTAAATGAGGTTGGGATAAATAATGGTTCTGACCATTCTGACTGCATGGCTTGCTGTGTCGCTGTCAGAAATAATAGAATGTGATGCTGAGAATCCAGCTTGAAATCCATTTTCAGAAACAGTGATTTCCTCTCCCCTCCGTTCCCTTTCAGCTACCCCTCGCCCCCACCCCTGTCCCCTTTTAGGGTTTTGAGTTCGGTGTCTGCAAAAAAAAAAAAAAAAAAACCTCTTTATTTTTCACATGAATAGGCAGCAGCAATCAGCTTAAAATTCTTGCTTGGCGTCACGTCATCATCTCGTGCCTTTCAAGCGTGTTGCCATCAACCCTCCCTTTGCACAAGCCCTGCTGCTCCCTGCTAGCAGCACACGCTGCCCAACATTTGGATATTCCCAAGAGATTTTACATCATTTTCCCTACCCTGCACCTTGCCGTGGCCTTCCAGGGCAGGTCAGCTGCTGCCGCTCCGAGGCTCTGCGGGACCCGAACCATGAAGTGATAGATTAAATTGGTAGCACGCCATTTTTTCCTTTTGTTGAGCTTTTTTTTTTTTTTTCCTCCCCCTTTTTGAAACAGCGGCATTTCACCAGGACCTGAAAAATCAAACCCAGGATTTGCTTTTTCTTCCTATGTAGGAATCCTCAGGTAGATGAGGGGAGACCGAATACAGCATATCTTTTAAAATTGCCTTCCGTTTTTTCAGTAATGTGCCTAGGCAGCATTAGATGGATTTAAAGCAAGTGGATAAGATCTGGCTTTTGCTCTTGAACTTGTGCAGCTCGCATTGCTTCTATTAAGTAAGGAATTGGAACTGAAACGTTGCTTTTCTTGGTAGCGCTTTGGTATTTTTTTTGAATGCTTAAGAATGTTTTGTGCTGCAGAAATGTAATGTACCTTTAAAGCAGCGGCGGGCAGTGACTGGTTGGGGGGAAAGCTTGGGGAAATAATGATGAGCATGTGTCTCCTGGTCCTGGCCCAGCTGGTTCTCTCTTCTTGCTTTTGGCTTTATGCACAATGACTCATTGGCAGACAAAAGAATAGGCGCTGCAAAAAGGCATTGGCTGTGCTAAAAAACCTGTCACTGCCCTGGAGGAACTCTGGAAAATTGTTGCTTTTCTGCAAAGACATCAGCAGCTTAAATTGCATTTTGCCTTAAACTTCCATGTCTCATAAAGGCTAATATTTGGGCAATAGATGGAAAATGACTTAAGCAAGCCTTTTTCTTACTCCAGGCATATAAGCGTGTATCAATGACTCCTTTGTTTGGACTTTTGCAGAATACAGCAGGTGTTACTCCTCTGGAAACTTCCACAGACCATTCTTCCTAGTAAGTTTTCAAATTGCTTTTTGATGTCTCTTTTACAATGTGATGGCACATAGGACACACGATGGCAATGGGCTGGCTCTGTCTTTTGGCAATGGATATGGGCAGATACATGTCCCAAGAAAACTATACGTATGCTTTAGATGGGTTTGGATATGATGTCTGCTCTTTGGTCTTGAATGCATTTTGTAGTGATTACAGGAGTGATGACACTGTTCAGATACGAACTGCTATTGTGCTAGGCAGCAACTTTCAAAAAAACAGGCAGAATTGTAACTTCACCTTGATGAAACTTACGTGAAGATATAATCTATTTGCCAACAATTTTGTTGCCTGGTAAGAAATGAAGTTCATTTCTGTTATTCTTGTGAGGCTGGCTCCTATTAGAAGTTCCCAGGTATGCACACTGGAGGAAAAGGATGCTGTTTGTGAAAGGCAGTAATTTTTAGCTTCCAGGAGGGGAAAACTAGTAGTGGTAGCAATATTTCTCAGAGATTGAATATGGCACTGGTTTTCTGGAGGAATACTTAATATGAATTGTGGTTAATTGACTGGAACATGGAGCTGGTTTGTTTTGAAAGAGGAAGAAAAAAATCCCTGGGTGAAGTGCTGAGTTCCTCCTTTTGTGAACTGGCTGCTCCCTGTAGCCAAACCACTGCTTGGCATTTCCCACAGGTGCAAGGACCTCCTCAGTGTGCGTGGGTTGCTGAGAAAGGCATGCTTTCCTCCCGGCATCCAACTGTCAAAACGTAGTTCATTGTTCCTATAAATTTTTAGCTTTCTTTTGGTAGAGAGAAAGCAATAAAATAAACAGAAATCTCCAAGATTAGCTTGAAAGAATGACTTACTTCTGACTGATGATGATAAGAATCCTGAACTCCTGACTATCCCAAAAGTGTTACCAAAGCTTTGAAATCTCTGTTTTTGCTAGGCAGGTCAGTTTTGCGCTCCTGTATTCATGTCATCTGCTGGAGCCCATCTCAGTTCCTCCCTAAATCTGGTAGCACAAGATGTGCTGGTGGTGTAGGTTCTAGGCCTTGAAAACTGTGTCTCTGCATGCAGAATGAACACGTACAACTCATGTCCATTATGCAGTGTCTCTTCTCTGTGTAGAAGATGACTTTTTAGCAAGTAACATGGTCTCCACCAGGAGCACTGTCTGTGCCCTTTCAGGCTGTTCCAGGCCCACGATACAGCTTGCTTGGCCCTAAAAAGGGAGCAGCCAGCAAAAGGCCCCTGACAAATACCTGCTTTCCAGACCCTAGGTATTGTCACAAAGCAGTGAAGCCGTTTTAGCACTTTGGTTTTTAACCACGGGACTAACATGTTGTCACATCCAGGTGGGGAACCTCAGGGCAGCCCCAAGTCCCTGCAGCAACCAGTAGGGTTTCCTTAGGAAGTGGACAAATAGAGGCAGATAGGACAGAACAGCTCTCCTGCTTCTGTTTGAGCATTGCCTAGGGAAAGGTGGTGGCAGCACTTCCTCTCTCTCTTCAGCGATGTTTTTCACTAGCTTTTTCAGAACAGAACAAAGCAAAAAAGTAATTTATGGGACTGCATATGACCTGGTTTTCTTTGTCCAGAAACTAAAAACTTCTTTGTGTTCCAGAGATTGTGTAATTCCACCCCCGTAGGCAGTCTTCTGATGTGTATGAAAGCTTTCTCTTTGCCCTGTAACTACAGCATCCATCCAAAATAACCAGATGCACGTACAGATCTAACCACAACAAGCAGGCCTAACCACAAGCATTTCCACACTTACACACATTTGAGTCACTCCTGGACATCACAATGCAAAGCAGCCATCAGAATATTTCTGTGAATTGGCAAAAGACTATTTTTTTAATTATTATTCTTCCAACTTTCTAGCAGCCACACTTTGGCCCAGGAATAGCCTTATGTGTGAGGCTGTGTCTTATTCTTAAGAGCCTGGTTGAGAAAGTGTAAGGACTGGTATTAGATGAGCTCAGCTTTTAGGAAAACACATTCTGCCCCGTTGCTTAGCAAATGTTTTGCACCTGGAATGGCCATTTTATATAATGAAATGTTTTTTTTAGTTTGGTTTTTTAGTTTTTTGGTTTTCTTTTTGTTTTGTTTTGGTTTTTTTTGCTTGTGTTTTTTTTTTTTTTTTTTTAGAGAGAAAAAGTGAAATGTAGACATCAGATGTGGGGGTGTACTGGGTGTCAGATTCATGACCAAGGAAAGGACATTGTAAAAAATTGTGAATCTTAAAGGACCTAAAAAATTTCAGTCACACTTATTTTTGGTATCTGTCTCAGAATTCAACTTTTTGTTTATGCATCTTCATGGTAGGCCTAGAGTCTGGGACGTGACATTTCCTCTAGCGCAAGTTTGAGGGAAAGCTGAGCAGAACTGTGCACATCTGGGAAATTCCTTTGGTGCTTAAAACAGTAGCATCTGTAGCCCAGTGCTGTTCCTTCTCTGCATGGTCCCTCACTGAAGGACTTGAAAACTTGCTCTGGGAATCTTGGCCCGCAGAGCTGGCAGGGAAGCTGACATGGTTCTGATGGATTCCTGAGCAGCTGTGCTTTGCAGCAGGGAAGAGGAACTGCTAGTGTTTGAGGAGAGAGGACTGGAGCTGGAAGATATGCGTGCCACTTCCTGCTAGCCACCGAATTTCTGTATGTCTGCAAGGAAACAGTGAATCTGCTCTGTGACCCTGTTATCTCATCTGTGAAGCAAAGGAGGAATGCTTTCCTGCCACCTGTTTTCTGGGAGTCTGAGCTTGGGGAGTTCCTTCGGGTGGAGAATACTGTGGGAGGACAAAACTAGGAGTATTTTTGCTGTATATTCATAACCTCTTCATTCACCATCAGTCCTCTATGTACAGTCCATTCTGGGGTTTACAAGTGTGCTTTTTCTCTTTCACTGTGTGAATCTCTCAACAAACACAAGTGACCGACTGGCATCTCTCCTTGTTTGTTTTTCGTAAACTGTTTTCCAGCTCCACATATTCACCAAACTACCACGCATCGAAGAGGGATTCAGAACCAGCACTGGGGGACCTTGCTGGCTTGGAGAATGAGAGACAGATTTACAAGAGTGTGCTGGAAGGCGGAGATATCCCATTCCAGGGGCTGAGCGGTCTCAAGCGACCTTCCAGCTCTGCTTCCACAAAAGGTAGGTTGTCAGGGCATGGACCTGACCTCCCTTCTGCACAGTGTGTCAAAAGTGTGGTGATACGGGGCAAAGGACTGCAGGGTTTAGAGTCCTGTTCAAGCCCATGGAGGGTTCTGCTGTCCTTCCCCCTTGCTATCTCTAGTTTTCTCTCTTATCTCCCTCAGCCCACACTGGCCAGTATTTTTCATGATGCCTTTACTTGATCCAGGTTCCTCATTCCAGCAGGGACCAGCTCCCTTCATCCAGCACCTCCGGCACACCCCACACCCTCATAGATTAATAGATTCATAGATACATTAGGTTTGAAAGAATCTGCAAGATCATCTAGTCCAACCGTCCTCCTACCACCATCCCTACCCACCAAGCTACTAAATCAAATCCCTCAGCACCTCATCTAAACGCTTCTTGAACAGCGCTAGGGACGGTGCCTCAACCACCTCCCTAGGCAGGCCATTCCAGTGCCGGACCACTCTCTCATCAGAGAAAAAATTTTTCCTCAGATCTAATCTAAATCTTCCCCGGCACAACTTGTGGCCATTCCCTCTCGTCCTGTCATTAGTTATCTGGGAGAAGAGGCCGACCCCCTCCTCACCACATCCCTCCTTCATGAAGTGATAGAGTGCGATGAGGTCTCCTCTGAGCCTCCTTTTCTCCAGATTAAACAATCCCAGCTCCCTCAGCCGCTCCTCGTAAGACTTGTGCTCCAGACCCCTCACCACTTTTGTTGCCCTTCTCTGAACACGCTCCAGGGCCTCGACGTCTCTCTTGTAGTGAGGGGCCCAAAACTGAACACAGTACTCGAGGTGCGGCCGCACCAGAGCTGAGTACAGGGGGATGATCACCTCCCTGCTCCTGCTGGCCACACTATTCCTAATACAGGCCAGGATGCCATTGGCCTTCTTGGCCACCTGGGCACACTGCTGGCTCATGTTGAGCCGAGCATCAACCAGCACCCCCAGGTCCTTTTCCTCTATACAGTCTTCAAGCCATTTTGCCCCAAGCCTATAGCATTGCATGGGGTTATTGTGGCCAAAGTGCATGACCCGACACATGGCCTTATTGAACCTCATCCCATTGACCTCAGCCCAGCTGTTCAGCCTATCCAGATCCCGCTGAAGGGCCTCCCTACCCTCAGGCAGATCAACACATCCTCCCAACTTGGTGTCATCTGCAAACTTACTGAGGGTACACTCAATCCCCTCGTCTAGGTCATCAATAAAGATAATAAACAAGATGGGCCCCAATACCGACCCTTGGGGGACACCACTCGTGATGGGACGCCAGCTGGACTTAACTCATGCTCCTCTGGGCTGCTCAATCTGGCCTTGCTGTCCATCTGCTCCCCACCTTGTCATGCCACAGCCCTTCCCTGCCTTTTCTGCTCTTCCTACTGGATCTTTCAGCAGACCACAGCATGTCTGCTGGCCTGGCTGCCCTGGGGTAGCTGGCACCATGTGCTCCACAGCCTCCTGCCTGAGGGGTGTGCAGAGAATGCACAGGACATTGAGCCAGCTGTGCCCTGTGGTCTGTGAGGCAACAACGCAGCAGAGACCACCATGTTCACCTCCCCATTCCTTCCCCCATCATGGGCTCTCTAGAAGATTAGGTCAAGGAAGAGCTGACTCCCATCAGGGAGTTGTACTGGGGAATGTATCCCTGAGCCAACTTCAACCTAAAAATGGCTTCAGATGGGGAGAGGACTGGGGAAAGAATGCATTGGCTTTCTGAACCGCTCTTCCTAAAAATAGTGCATCCACACCAAAAAGGTCTCTGTCTCCAACTCCCAGCTGTTTTTTTCAGCATTATGTCCAGCCTTCAGGGCAGGGAGTCAAACTGGAGCTGAACAGAAAAAATCTGTTCAAACAGTTATTGTTCTTCAAACTGCAATTGAACCTGAATTGTTATTTTGACATTTTAATTTGAACTCAAATCAGAAACAGACCGAATAAAACTGCAGTCACAGCTGAACCCAGACTGGATCTGATGTTAGAAAATGTCCTCATTTGACTCCTTGATTCTTAAAGCAAAAATGGCTTACACCACTCTGTTTGAAGCAGGCTCAGTTTGCTCCTAGCATGGGGAATCTCTAATCTGGTTCTTGGGCAAGGCCAGCTGATGCAGCCTACTTGTGCTTGCAGTGTCAGCCCTTGATATTAAGCCATTTTTGCAATGCTATTGTCTGTGCATTCGTGCTGACACCTTGATCCCTCCCAGAGTTCAGCTGCCCTTTTCCACAGTACCACAGCTTCCCTAGAAGCCGATGGTGCTCAGCACTTTTTAGGATGATACCTTCAAAGTGCAGCAGGCCTGTTTCTGGCCAAGCCTCTCATCTTAGGAGTATTAGCAGCACTTCACCTACTCCTATGAGTGCAGCTTGTTGTGCAATGTCTTCCTGCTTTTCTTTATGTTTCGGAATGTTGTTTCTTTAAAGTGCATTTTATGAAATCCAAGCATGTTCTCTCTCCTTTCTCAATGGCTTTCTAGCACTTAAGCTAACAGGTTGTATTTATTTTATTCTGCATGCTTACCAGTGGATCATAAAGGTGGGAATGCTCGTATGACTGCACCCTCTTCAGTTAATAGCCGAACCTTTAACGCTAGTCATACCGGTATGTTAGGTCACGCATGTAAACATAAGAAGCCTTTATCAGCTGCAAAAGCCTGCATTACTGAGATCCTCCCTTCTAAATTCAAACCCAAACTAGCAGCTCCAGCTGCTCTTGGGCAGGACAAGAAGGGTATCTTGTTGTCTCAAGAGAAAGCTCAAAGCTGCGAAAACCTTCGTAGCTCCATTGCCTTGTTCGATAATAAAAAATCTTTTATGGTAGACGTAGGGGAAAGCATAGAAAACATGTTGATGAAGTCAAAGCAGGAATATGCCATCAAGTCTGGCAGTACCATGAGCCTGCAGGAGTATGGCACCAACTCTAGGAAAGGCTACCCGTTCCCTGCCTCCAGGAAGAGCGGAATGGAGTTTACAATGCTGTATAAAGACATGCACCAGATCAACCGGTCCAGGATCCAATTGGGCACAGTCTCCTCCTGCAGTGTGAGGGATATTGCATCTCAATTTGAGAACGAAGTGAAGGACAGGATGGAACACAGCCTTAGTCGAGAGGATTCAGAGCAGATCCCCAAAGACACTGTTTCCTCCCGTATCAGTGCCTTTGAGCAGCTGATCCAGAGATCCCGATCGATGCCCGCACTTGACTTTTCCACTGGAAAAAGCAAGTTCACTACTTCCCTCCAGTCTAAAGCTTGTCTAGGTTCTGCCTACTCTGCAGAATTTCTTCTGGATTTGCCAAAAATACACCAGGAAGAGAAGGATGCTGCCAGCTTGGCAGACAAATCCTCCCGCTCCTGCAGCAACATGGAGGACACAGCTTCAGATGTCAGTGATGCCATTCCTATGGACACACTTTCAGCTTGCACAGATGAGATAGATCTCCTCTCAAATGCATCCAATGACAGTGGTGGCAGCAGCAGCAACATCAGTGGGCCTCAGAAGCATAAAGTCAACAGATGCAAAGGCACATGCCCAGCTTCCTACACCAGGTTCACTACAATCCAAAGGCATGAGCAGCAGCAAGCCTCCAGGAACACTGATTCCAAAGGAATCTTTGGAGACAGACACACACTCCCCAGAAATGTCTACCTAATGAGCCCACTCCCCTTCCGAGTGAAAAAACCCTTCCAGCACAAGTCCAGCAGAACTCCACCCCCCGACTGCCCGGGAGCCCTGGCAGTGCCCAGTCCTGAGAACCCAGACAACCCCATACAGCTGCAGGGGAGTGCAGGAGACAAGAGTCATCACTCCCAGCATGAGCTGTGCTCCAGAAGCAGGCCTCTAGCCCCCAGGCGCCTGTCTTCCTTTGACATTGTGGAGAGGCTTAGCTACTTCCCCAGCATGGGATCTAGCCAAGATAGCTCCACGGGCCGCTCTGGCACTCCTGACTCCTTACACAATGGGAACCCAATTCCATATGCTCTCTGTCACAGCTTGGACACAAACAACAACCCTCAAAGTGAACTTGGGATGTATCTAGGAGGTGACTTTTTGTGTTCTTTACCAGTGTCCCTTCATCTGTACTGCTTTCCCTTCTCCTCCCCTTTTCTTCTACAACCCCTGCATTTTTACTCCTCACCCTTGCATCTCCTGACTCTCCCCATTTCTTTTCTGGTGTGTCTTACGTCCTTTGCGTGTCTTGCTGAGCATTTTTGTTCAGGACACGTTAACAGCTGCACTTCTGAGAAACGATTACCGCTGCCTTTCTAATCACACGGGGTTCAGTTGCTCTCTCAAGCAACTCTTGGGATACAAGAATCTCAACATGAGATATTTCTAGTCCTGTATCATTTGCACACATGGGAGTATAAAACAAACCCAGATGATTTGCTTTAAGGAGCAGTTTCTCAAGGTCTAGTTGTGTGTGTGTGTGTGTATGCGCGCGTGTGTGTGAAACTTTCCTCTGCGGTTAAATGCCAAATCATATTTTGATGGCAGCAAATCTTCTCTTCACAATGTCCTTCTATGTTTTTACTCTTTCCTGTGTCTTTATTTTCTCCCTGTTTTTAGATCTTTGTTAACAAGTACAGTCCAAAAAGGAAAAAAATGAAAATAGATAAATTATCAACATCTGATTGGCAATTTGGTTAATGGCGCTTAAGAATCCTTGTTGTTGTAATGGAAGCAAATTGTTCAAAAATATTAATTTTTTTCCTTTCTGGTTATGCTAGATAAATCCATCTGTACTTTAACTTCCTTATGTTGTTTCGAAGTAGATTCAGAATCACCAAGGCATTTTGCACCAGTTGATTACATGGAAACTCCAGAAGAAATTATCCGCAGACGTTATGATGATAAAGAGGTAATGCCTTCTTGTACAGTCTAATAACAGCTGCTTCAGCTCCACACAAAAGAAATGCAGCAGTAACCCTTCTAAAAGAACAAAAATGTATGGTGATTGATACGTATCTTGAAAGTTAGAGCAAGAATCAGGAACTGGAATGTTTTAGCTTTAACACTGCTTCTACTACTGATTTATTGTATGATGCATAGTCCAGTTTACCTGTTGGTTAAAATGAACCTAATAGACCATGTCAGTTGCACAGAATGATTTAGGGGGGCTTTAAAGAGTGTAAAAAGGTTGGAGAAGTATGTGAGATGTGGTGCAACATCTTAGTATTTGCAGATAAAGATGAAATGGTTATTCTACAAGTGAGTTAATTTTTTATTGTGTTCTCCAAGCAAGCCACTTGAGTCAGTATTAATCAAACTGGTCAGAATGTTCATTTCCTGCAGGAGCCCTCAGGTGTCAAATAGCAATGTAAGACATTCCAGCAATGTAAGACATTCCAATGTAAGCCATCAGAGAGTGGGAAGCTTTTCTCCAGTGCAAACTAGAATTCTTTGATGTCTCAAATTGTCATTAGAATGTATCAGTCCTTTTCAAAATGTCTAGATATGGGCAAGCTGAATAATAAGAAAGCAGTACAGAACTTTCAGCACAGAGTGCGTTCGAACAGAGCTAAAGAAGTTAAAGTGATTGCTTTCCACAAAGCGGTTTGCAAAAGTTGTAATAGTAAAATAAAACCAAGCAGTACTTTTAATGTAGAATTGTATTACCTTCATGAGTTCCAATGATGTTTGTGTGCGTTTTGAAATAGGGGTAAAATGTTCTTAATTCCGATGTGAACAATATATTTTTGCTGTCTTTTCCCATTAAATTGTTAGTAATCCTCCCAGTGTCAAAATCCAGCAAGAAAACTCATCTGAAAGCTGAACTCTGAGTTCATTGAAACCTGCTGATTTATAGAATTATAGATCAGTACAGAAATGTATTACTTGAGCCCAAAGGAAGAATGGGAGAATCTGACACCTGGGAATGGTTAGGCACTCTCCCAAGCTTGTTTCAGTGCTCAGGGGAGTTTGGTACCTCAGCTGTGCAGCTGATCCAGATCTCTTGGATGTCAGTGAGAGAAACTGCTTGTTGGTTGAAGGGGGTTTGCATCAGCCATCTGCATTATCGGCAACCTCCCCTTGTCTTAAAATCTATCAGAGCCTGGCTCAAACTTAGACACACTCCCATTGACTTCCATCACCTTTGGATCAGATCCATTGTATGAGCTGAATTTCCATTATGCCATTACTGCAATGTACTTTTGTGCTTGCTAAATATACCATTAGTGGTATTGTGTAGTTATAGAATCAGTATTCTGTGTTAAACTGTAAAGTCCCAGCTATTTTATTGAAGTCACGTTTGTGGCAGCTTACAAATGGCCTTACCTAGATGATTTACTGCCCATTTTATGCAATTTTATGGCAGAAACTTTTAGAGGACCAGAGACGGCTTAAACGTGAGCAAGAAGAAGCTGATATTGCAGCTAGAAGGCACACAGGGGTCATTCCAACGCACCATCAGTTTATCACTAATGAGCGATTTGGGGACCTCCTAAATGTAGACGATACAGCAAAGAGGAAATCTGGGTCAGAGGTCTGTTTTAGTTACCTCAGTCTGCTGCTTGACCCAAAGCGATATTTGCCTCTCACGATGTTGTGCTTTAGGCCGACATTAGCTCTTCAGAGAATGTTGTTTGTTTTTTTACCCCTTCCCCTTTCCCATTCTGGCTTCATTTAGAACTGCTTTGACTCTCGTGCCTGGTAAATTAATAGGTATCTCTATACCAAGCTGCATATGTTAAAGCATGCCTGCTGAGAATTGCTGGTGCACACCTGTGATGCATGCCTTTAAATATCAGCTACTTTTAGTGAATCAAAGGCATTCTACATCCTTTGCATCATATTGCTACATTGCCTTCTGTCTGTGCCTTACGCTTAGAAACTTCATGCCTTCTTGACCCTGGCCATGTGACTGTCTCATAGTTTTTATTAGAAATAGATTGTCTCATCTCCTATCAAATGATGCTTCATGTCCTTGGGAAACAGCTGGAAAAATGGCTCAGCATGTTTCACTGAGCACAACCTGGTCAGTCTTCTGAAAGAGACAAAGGAGGAGATAGATGGTTTTTCCATGAGGCTGAGCCACTTCCCCCAGGGGCTGAGTGCTGGGCCAGATGTGCTGGCCAGTTGCAATCTTCTGCCTTATGAGGTGCTCCTGAGGCTCTTTCAGCTGCTTTGTTTCCCCAGAGGTGCTGCACTGTGGCAGTGGGTGAGGAGGTTACCATGTGGATAGGTTATATATTTCTGCCCTTTTTTAATGTCATTTCAAATGATTACTCCATAACTGCAACTGCTACTTATTTTATGCTTCATTACCGAAATGACTTTAAAATTGTCTAAATATTCTGTGGCCATTAGAAAATGAGCCAGATAAATGAAATTTTAAAGCCTAGGCCTGCTATCAGTGTGTCCTCTTTTACTTTATAGCTCCTGAAGATGTTTTTTTATGAGCACGATTTATTCATACTTCCTCCTCACCTTTGTCTCTTTCCTACCAATTCATACTTGGACCACATTGCAGGATTCAGCAGGGCCAGGTAATAATCAGTGAAGAGCCACATCAAATAAAATCCTACTTTTTTCTTTTGCCAGCTGGTAAATTTTGCTCTCTGATTCACACCATGAGGGGAATTTAGTCCCAGAGCCCCAGTAACTGTAGTTACTGGAGCAGCTTTTATTCACCAGCGTGTGCTGCGTTTTAAAGTTTACTGCTGTTAAATCCCTTGTAAGTGCTGTTATACCAGAATTCGGCACTTTTTATTCTGGTAAGAGGCCCACCAACCCTTCCAACATATTTTCACTATAGCACCAGTTGCACATAAGCTTGTAGCAGAGTACCTGCATTCAGTTCCATCCCCAGACTAATGCTAGCTGTAGAAGAGTTTGGTGTGTTATTCCTCAGAAGAGGATGGAAAACACAAGTATTACCTTTATGTGTTGATTTTTTTTTTCTGATCTCTAGATGAGACCTGCTAGAGCCAAGTTTGACTTCAAAGCACAGACTCTGAAGTGAGTATAGCTTGTGTCTGTTGCCATTACTGTTCTTCCTCTGTCTTCTCCTCTAGGAGGCAGCATTTATGAAGTTTTGTGCAATTTGATTCACATCTAGGGGGTGTCTTTCCAGCAATTCAGCCCAAGCAAGATGTCCGCAGCAATGCAGAGGAAAATAACATGAATCTTTTAGGCTGTAGCCTGTATAGGGGTCTTTAGGAAAATATCTTCTTTCTCAGTGTCAGCAAGAGACTTAAACAGATACGTAGTTTTAAGCATGTACCTAGGCCCCTGAACCTGCAAGGATACAGCCTGGTCACTGTTTCTCTGCATAACTGCGGATATACCAGTGGATGTTTGTAGTGGCATTGCACTTTCAAGTCCTGTGGTGAGTCGTAGAGCCCTTTACCTGCAGTAAAACTGAAGCAAATGCCGGGAATAACTATTGTGTCCTTTGAGGAGAACATATGAGGTATCATACAGAAGTAGAACAGAGCTTGTGAAAACTGTGATAAGAAAAGTGGGGTTGGTTGTTTTTCTGTGGAGAAACCACATAGTGGGCTCATGAGCCTAGTACAAGCTGACTACAGTGTGAGTTCCTCTTTCATAGTTCCAGCGCCGAAGACTCTGGGTTGAAATCCCAATTATTAGCCCACATGAGGTCAGTGGTTGCACAGCCAGTGGCTGTCCAAAGTGCAATATTCACAGAATCAACTTTTATGTGTTTGAGGGTTAATCTAATTACTAAATTACCTTCCATTAAAATCGTGTGTCTTTTTGGAATGCTCTTGTGTCTTGACCAGTTTTGAAGCAGGATTTAGACACAGCTTCCAGTCCTCCCACTATATCCATCACGGAAAGCAGACAGTGGCACCTTTTAATTGAGTTTGACCCCATTGCTGCTGGGAAGATGCGTTGTCAGTAGAGCCTTCAGAAGTCTGGTGTATTTTTTTTTTTTTGACAGAATATCCAAAGATCAAGATATCAATCAAAAGATGGTATGAACAGGGTAATTCTTGACATGTAGCCTTCACTTTGACTGGAGTATGATATGTATCAACAGGGATATTGCAGGTCTTATTACGTAAGAGTTGCTGAACAGAAAAAGAAGACATCTCATCTCCAGAGAAATTCTGACGGAGTACTTGTGTCATTAACAGGGAACTTCCTCTGCAGAAAGGAGATATTGTTTACATTTACAAGCAGATTGACCAGAACTGGTATGAAGGTGAACACCATGGTAGAGTTGGCATCTTCCCACGATCCTACATAGAGGTAGCTGCTTACCCTGGAGGTGTTCTCTTTGCCCATACCCTTTCTACTAGTGATCGTTTCATGAACTTCTTGCATGCAACTCTCTTGATTTTGTTTGTTCATTCTAGCTCCTCCCACCAGCTGAGAAGGCTCAGCCCAAAAAAACACTACCATTGCAAGTATTGGAATATGGAGATGCTATTGCTAAGTTCAATTTCAATGGCGATACACAAGTGGAAATGTCCTTCAGAAAGGTAAGACTTAAGTTGCACTGATGAATTGAATCCAGGTAAAGGTTTTTTAAATGATAGTTAACTTGCAGCTTCCAAATGAAAGCTCGACTTTTTAGTCAAGGATTCACTCTCATCATTTATGTTTTTACCCTACTGTTGTGCACTGCAATGAGAGTGTTGCAGATCAGCTGAATCAAGAAGTGCCAATTGTTTTCTTAGGTTTAGCTGAGAAGATACTTAGAGCACAAATGCTATAAGCCTGTGGAGACTCTCAGAATCGTGTGAAAATGGTGATTCAATAAGAGGAAAGCTGGTTTCTCCTTCCTTCACACTACAAACTAAGTCATTAAATGAGGCAAGGCAGGCAAGGTGACTGCTAGATCTGATTGCAGAGTCTGAGAACAGGAATGAGTTCTGTAATGACTGTTCAGTGCAGTCAAACACATTTAAACAGTAATATTTCTCAATCAGTATTCTGTTTTCATGATGCTAAAATCAGATCTTGTCAGCCTTCTTTTAATTGTTTGTGAAGGTGGGGCTAATGATTTGTATTAAGGATCTGGAAGTCACTTCATTTGTCATCAAAACAAGAGAGGGCATCGAGAGATCTAGTTTAAACTGCAGGCCTCTCCATGTACACCTCATACCCATAATGGACTCTCAGTCAGGCTATAGCCTCTGTTTTCCATTTTTTAAATAACTTCAGTATGAACTTGAAAATGTGAGGTGAACATAATCTGTAGGCAGTCCAAAAGTGTGCCACAGATTGTTTTAAGTCAGCTGCAGCAAGATTAAAAATGTAATCTGCTTTGAAATGATTATATGTCAGTATGTTGAATCCAGGACTACATTGCCACTCTTTCAACAGGGTGAAAGGATCACGCTGATTCGACGAGTGGATGAGAACTGGTATGAAGGAAGAATCCCTGGCACCAGCCGCCAAGGCATCTTCCCTGTCACTTACGTGGAAGTGCTCAAACGGCCAGTGGTCAAGAATGCCATTGATTATCCAGATCCACCTGTGTCACTCTCCCCTAACCGCAGCATGACAGCTTCACCACAGGTATGTGGAGTTGATGCAGCCATTAATTGCACCTTGCAAAACAGGGGGATGTTACCACTACTGTGCTAGAAACAACAGCTGGAGAAAGCTCTAGCTAACACTAGTATTCGGTCCAGTAAAGGCTGTCTGCTCCCTGAAGGAAAAGGTGATTTTTCATTTACCAGAAAGGTTAATAATGGGTCAGTTAGGGATTTTGAGACTCAGCTTTTCCTCTCTTATCTGTAGCTTTAATTCAGGCCAGGGTGAAATGGCTGTGGTTCCACTGCCAGAAAAGGAATGAATGTTATTGGTGACCCAGCTTCTCCTCAATGGGTGTTTACAGTGTCCAGGGCATCATGGACTGTTACAGTCTGTAGAAATCATTATTACTGATTGCAGTCAGCTTGAATAAAGCTGGTCTCCAAAATGTTGCAGGTCAAGACCAAGGTTTTAGGAGGCAGGGTGACAAGAGTGTCCTATATTATTTGTGGCTGGTGCTAAATGAACTCAAGTTTAGAGAGCAGGCAGGCCTAGGATTTTTCATGAATACTAGATTAACTACAAGCTGTACTACAGTTCAAATCAGAAATCAAAATGGCAACAGATAATTGCATGGGGAATGTGAGAGTAAATTAAAGTGGAGAGTTGGGGTCAGGTGGGGATGTACAGTACAGGAGACCATGGCTTTTGCCTGATGTCCTTCTGGATCTCCCCTAAAAGGAGCGCTTTTGTTCTTAGCCACTGTGTAAAGAGGAGAGGCTTGCTGCTTGTTTGGGGTTCCCTGTTGCAGTGGTCCACAGCCACATTTTTCTGTTTGAGCTTGGCAGTCTCTGTAGCTGTGGCCTGTCTGCCTCTAGCTCTCTGCAAGCTTTTCCCTTTGATGGAAGGGATTATATAAAACCTTTTTTGGCTGCCGTAGCTATCCTTTTGATTCTCTCCTACTAGAGCAGTTCTCTTCCATACTTTTTTTGCCTGACTTGGCAGAGGACTGAGAAGCACTGATCAGTGCTATACATGTAGCTGGTCTCACTGATGTCACTGATGTTAACAGCCAAGGGCAGACTTTGGTCTTGTGTTCTGCCTTTATAAACACAAATTTAATCAGTCAAAGACCAATTAGCTGTAGCTGTTATTTTTTATTTTTTATTTTTTTAATTTGTTTTTCCTCCACAGCTTCAGCAATGAAAATTTCTTGAGGGGTAGGCATTATTCAATATAAAGTGGGATACACTTAAAATTCATTGCAGCTGTGAATTCTGACTGGTTCTATGATGTGAACTGCCAAACTTCCAGATATTACTGCCAGGCCAGTCAGATGCTGCATACTGCCATCATGGATGGTGATTTCAGCTACTCCTTAAGGGACTTAGGGTTAAAGGTAAGAAGTATAATGTCTTCCACAAGACATCTGGAATCCTGGAAGAAGCTGGAGAAAGACAGTAGCAGTACAGATATGAGCAGGACTCCATGGTTTGAGTAGCTGTGGACTCCAGCCGTGCACTCCAACAGGGTGCACTTATCCGTGGAAAACTTAGGCATGTGCTTGGTCATAGATCTGCTCCTCTCCATGCTTGCTCACTCTCCTTTTACTTTTGCTCAATTGTTTTTTATTTTCCTTTCTTATTTTTGTTCATTTCTTTCTTTTTCTCTTCTGCTTTTGTCTCCTTCAAGTCTCCGAGCTCTGAGCTGCTCCATACACCAACTCCTCCGCCTTTGCCTTTCGCGCGCCGCGCCTTGTCTCCAGAGGTGCAGGCGGTCACATCCGAGTGGATTGCTCTGACCGTGGGAGTGTCTCCTAGCACCACTCCTGCTTTAACTCCTCCATTGCCTTCTCTGCCTGAAGCCTCCCTCTCCCACACAGACTCTCTCTCACCTCCTACCGTAGCCAGCCCTTCCCCTTCGTTCAGCCTCCCTCATTCTCATCTCTCTGGCTCCTCAACTCCCAGGTCCATTAAATCCCCGTTGCCCTCTTATTCATCTGGGCCTCAGCCCTCTGCTCGCAGTTTCTATCAGGCTTCTCCGCAAAGCAAAGAGAAGGTTGGTGGCTCCTCTTCTCCCTGCCCTCGCTGGGCAGGCAGAAGTCCCGAGAGCACCCTCACAGAGCGGCATGGCACCCCTGGCAGCCAGGCCTGGCTCCAGAAGACTAGAGAAGGCAGCAGCAACCCCGAGCAGGGTTCCCATGCTGCTCCCAACATCTCTGTGGAGCGCTGCCTGAAACCGTCCCAGCTAGACATGCGTGCAAGCCCAGAAAGGAGACCTGTGAGTTCCTCTGAGGACAACCAGTTGTGTCAGGAGCTAATGGCTATTGTGCAGGGAGGTAAAGCAGAGAAAAGAGGCACGAGGAGAGGTGATCTGGGAAAGTTTCAAAGCGGTGAAAAGAAGGTACTTCTCCTGCATGTGTGTGCACTACTCTGAATGCCTGTGTTGAGGTCTGTGCTGCTCTGTCAGCCAAGCAGAGCCAGTGGTTGCCACGTGTCTTCTTAATGATCCTAAGACCTTCTTCCAGGGTTCACCAGTGTCATTCCCTGGGCAGTAGGTCAGAAACCTTCAGAAGAGAGTTCAGGAGTAGTGTAGCACAGAACTGACTCAGTTGGCCGCACCTACCGAGGTGACCATGCCAGACAATGGCTACCAGATAACCAGATAAAAGTGGTGAAAGGATTACACAGACTTCGTGCTCATGTATTTCACCATCTAGAGTACAGACAATTATTTGCTATTCAAAGATTTTCCAGTGTGTAATGGACCATCATTGGTAATGGGATTTATTTCTTCCCCTTAAAGCCAAGCACTAAAGTAGAATTGTCACCTTGGCTCCTGGAATCAAAAAGCTATGCCTTGCTGGGGAAATACAGGACAGATGATCCTGGAGACTGTGGATTAGTTAACCTCAGTCTGGGATGTGCAAGGCTAAATCGGGGAGGCTTGCTTTTTATCTGTGCTTTGAGTGGAATTGACTGGAATTTGTTAACTTTGCATTTTGAAAATTGCATGCCATGTTCCACGTATTATTTTCTCCCAAAAGTGTATGTGTTTATGTGTTACAAGAAGAAGTATAAGTGAACCTTCCAGTAGCTTTTGCAACATTTTCTGCCCCATCTTGGTAGATGGAGATGTGCCTTACTTTGCAGCTCTCACTTGTCTTGGTGTCTGTCATGGGCTACAGCCATCCAAAATACATAACAACATTCCCATGCTAACTTGTACAGGAGTGGGAATTTGGGGAGCTCAAAATCCTCATGTTACAAACAGCTTATTGAATGCAGTGTGATTGCCTCCATGACATATCCCATCTATCCAATATTAAACAGTGAGGAACTGTGATTTCTACGATGACACATTTCACACTGGGAAATCTTATGACAACCTGTTTGATTTCTGCTTGAATCATAACCAGGAGCATATTGAAAGCTGCATAAAGACTATGCTGTTTACCAACTGCTTATATTTTTAGCAGCATTTTCTGCAGGCATAACATGCATGTTTAAAGCAGAATGAGGTGGTAAGCTCTGACAAACCAGCTAGGAAACTGCATCTGCCCTTGCATGGAGTTATGTTTGCTGTGTGTGCATCAAATCTTACAGCATAGCAGATATCCTTATCACTACCAATGACTGTGATAAGAGTGTGTGTGCCAAGCTGACCAACTTTTCTTTTCTTCAAAAGACTGCAGACTCAAAAGCTTTCTCTTCACCTGCTCCTCTCTCTTCCTCTGCCCTCTCTTCCTCTACTGTCACAACACAGCCACCTCCCAGACTTACACGCAGAGTCAATAAGCCACAGGTAATCATCTTTGCTGATTACTCTTCCATTACTTAGAGTTGTTTCCATGCCATGCCATTGTTTTATCATATGCTTGTTTATCCATTCATTGATTTTACACATGATATTTCTCCTGTCATTTAATTAAGCATTTTTATTTAAAAAAAAAAAAAAAAAAAAAAAAAAAAAAAAGGCCGATCAATTTAAACACTTCCCAGGCTGTGCAGAAGGGCAGGTGTGGGAAAAATCTTCTGGTACAAATCCACCAAACTGCAGGTCAGTGGGTTTTGGACAGTTTGTACCAGCTGAGGATCTGATTTTCTGTTCCTCCAAAGGATTAGCTCAGCACTTTTTAGTGCTTTAGCTGCTGATGACTTCTTCCTACAGCTTAATTTTGTTCTAAGGCGGTATTGGTGCCTTCCTTTTAGTAGGAACAATATCACCTGAGATACTTTGCTTCAGGCTTTGTTTAACTGCCTGAGATCAGGACTGGGGTCTGAGTATCTCAGAGCTGGGATAAGACAACTCAGGTTGACATCCACAATGTTGTGGACCTGTCCAAGCCTTCCCAGGTGGTTCAGGTTGGATAATTGGAAAAATTTCTTCTCAGAAAGAGTGGCAACACACAGGAACATGCTGCCCAGGGAGGTGCTGGAGTCACCATCCATCAAGGGGCAGATGTAGCGCTGAGGGTCATGGTTAATAAGCGTGGTGGAGATGTGTTGTCAGTTGGACTAGGAGAACCTAGCGGTCTTTTCCAACCGTGACGACTCGGTAATTCAATGACTCCTGCAGTAGTCTTTAAAGAGGGAGACGGCGATGTCTGTGCTCGGGAAGGAGCAGTGCTGGCTGCTGCAGGCTGCCTGTCCTTCCCCGCAGCGCCCACGCGATGGCGGTGTGCGAAGCAAAAAACACAACTAGCAAAAGCGGGGCTGAGTTCGAGTGATTGGTTTGGGGGTAGTGGTCTTGGCTTCGTCATTGAACCGTGTTCACGCAGAGTGAGTGTGGGAAGTAGATGCCAACGTTTCTGATTTTCATGAGCACTTTATGAGAGTGAGATCCAGCTTTAACTCTGAAATTTTTCTGTTGCCTTTACTCACCCCACATCCCATGCTGAGTAGCACGCACTTCTATTTCAGCTGCTGCACCTGGTCGTAATGGGACACTGTGGCGTTTTTTTGTAGTTGAAGTCAAGCCACATTTTATATGCTGTGTGTCTTGACAATCAGCCCATAGTCATTGTCAAGTTTACGCTGTGCTTGACAGCCCCCAGCCTTGACCTCCTTTCCAGCTCTGGGCCTACAGTTATTTAGGGAGCAGGAATGGTGTGTGTATATACATATATCCATATGTATGTGTGTGTGAATGACTTCCCATTACCTGCAGGACCCATACAGAGGCCAATTGCTTCAGCAGACCCGGGGGCCTTTTCAAAATCTATCTTCTTTCCATTGATTTTAATTAAATGAGAAGAGCATTTAGTAGATGTGGAAGCAAGCCATTGCATTTGGCTTTGTTTCCAGTACTGTCTATCCCTGGAGTCTGAGGTATTTTACTGTTTTAAATGTCATATTTTGCTTGTAAAAGATAATCTCTTAGCTTATGAAATTCAAACCCATGTTTTTTGTAGTTTTAAGACGGCTTAGATGCAGAGCTGGGTTAAGGGCTGTGTTCTTGCCTGTTCCACTAAGTAGTAATGTAAAGAGCACTGCCTCTTCTAGATATCTGGAAATTATTCCCTTTTCTTTAGTTTCACAGTCAAACTAAAAAGAAGACAAAAGAGCAAGCCCATAGTATGTGGAAGATATTTCAAGTATAATTAACAGATGTTTCTTCAGTATTCTAGTAAAACTTGATATTAAATGTCAAATGAACTTTCAGTGGTGCTAGCATATGTGTGAGCCTTTAGCTCCCAATGCAGAAACCAGGGAATCTCTCCAAGATCTGCCAGCCTTTAGGCCTGGCTACAGTACACAGTAGCCTTTTCAGTGCCCTTTGTGAGAGCTCTTGTGCCAGCTTTCCCCTCACTCCCACCAGAGCTGAGATTTGACATGTGCAGTGGTTTTCCTTCGCTTTGGAGGGCTGGGCAGTCCTCCCTGCTCATGGCTCTACATCCATGTGCAGGATCATCCCTGCTGCTGCGTGCCCATCTCTGAAGGGATGCCAGTGTCTCTGCCTCTTTCTGTGTGTCTTGTCAGTCTGTTCTGCATAGCTTTCCCTTTGTTCATGTAGCCCTTCTGGCTCCCACCAGAAACGTACTGGAAGAAGACATACAAACAAGTGCTGCAGTGAATGGACACGTGGATGACTCTGCTAGGAGCAGGGATAGCTACTGAGTTGCCCCGGGATCTTTCTTCCTACTTGTACAGAACCTACCACAGGATTTTTCTATGCTCTTAACATAGAACATCTTCCTGTTTTTTCTACAAATCTATGGAGTTCTTTAGATCTGTCCTCAAACTCTGTACAAGGTGGAAACAATGGCCAGCTGTGCTTTGGAGCTAGCTATACCACATGTTTATATAGGCTTGAGGCAAAAACCCTTAAGTCTTAGTAAAGCTCGTAGTGTGACCGAGAGGGTAGGAGCTGAGCAGTCCTGATGGACCGGGGAGCATTCAGAGGTAGTGCTAATTTTTTTTAGCTCTCAAATAACTGATTTAATTCATTATTATTAACGCTTTTAAGAGAAAAGCTGATCTGGGAGATCAGAAATAATCAATGAGAAATGGACCACATGGTCTTAGGCACTCATGCAGCAATTGCAGCAGTTAATTTATCAGTGAGGCAAGGAGGCACTTTCTTGAATCAAAAAAAGTCATTCTTACAGCTATCTCTCACCTCAGGATGGAAACTGTTTTTTTCAGCTACTTTGCCACCTGGGCAAATCTGATCTCATCAGATTTGGTGCACTATATCCAGTTGCTCTGCAAAGTAGTAATTTTAAACTCATAATTATTCTACTGGCCTTTCAGGACTGATGATAGACAGACAGGAATGACTTCCTTATAATCTGCCATCATTTCAAGCTCCACAGTAAATGCTTTGAAGGCAAATTCACTCCCTGGTTAGCCCATCCAAATTACATTTTATTTTCTCTCTATAAAAATGTAAATGGTTATGGAGCACTGAGTCTTAGGACAGTGATCCCAGATCCCAGCCCAAGACAGCACGACTGATGAAGAAGCTGTGGGATTGGGTTGGCATAGAGTGGATTGCAGTCCTTGAGAAAGAGAGTCAGTTCTCTTTAATACAGTGATGGGCACAGTTCCAGAGGTCCAAGAGGTGGTTCAGAGGAGCTTTGAGGACAGGAAATACTGTTCAACACCCTACGTTTCTCCAGACTTCTTGAGCATGCTTGAGCTGAAGGTGTCACAACTATCTTTCTCCTCTGCTTCTGCTCTGCCTCAGGATGCCATGAGCTCACAAGCCTTTCCCTAAACTGTGATGCAGCCACGTCTTTGAGAGTGCACAGTGACTGAAGTGCACTGATGAAATAAATGACAAGGAGCGGAAGGCATAAAAGTAAAGGCATTTGGAGTCTGGGATGGATATTGTATTGAATTATCACAGAGGATTAGCCAGTGGGCTAATCAGTACTGCTTGGATTATCAGAACTGCACTCATTCAGGCATCTTATTTGCTGGAGCACACACAGAGCATTCTTCTTGTGTTTGAATATACAGAAACATGCAAAACCAGAATCTGGATATCTTTGTGACATTCTCAGTATCAGTCTCCTTTCCCATAAAGCCTCCATACCCCTTAATCCTAATATTTCTCTCTGTGCCCTGGGATATGGGAGTTCCTGTGAAGAGGATTGACTGAGGAGAAAGAGAGTCCAGAAGTTTCATAGATGGCATTTGGAGCTAGGCTTTCAGACAGCCTCCTCTGAACTGAAACTCTGCTTTGTTTTGGGAATTAATAGAGCATCTCAGATCCTCTTGTGGTACAAACTGGAGTGATTTTGATGGGGCTACACTGCTTTGTGCCTCCTGAGGACCTGAGCTGGTCTTTTTTTAAGGAGCAAGCAAATTACTGTTCTCTCCTGTGTCAGAGTCACCAAGGACTTCGATAAAAACAGCAACAGATTCCTCCAGTGGGTTACATGCTCTCAAGTATGTATTTCTGTCCTTGCTCCTCCCCCCACCCCCTGGCCACAGGAATGCAATATGATGCTATGTATCAGTTCTGGTTGTAGCCGTGTCCATAATCTTCCAGCTCATCCTCTGACTCTGTGCTCTAAGCTTCTGTTTTGCTGTCCTTCTCTCTGCAGCATTCTATGTGCTGCGGTGCAATTGCATTACTGTAGCTCTAATGTCTTGTTTAAATGGAAGATCTTGTTGTCCAGAAAGAGTGCTGTTCGGGTGGGGAGGGGAAGAGTTGTTCATTTTCTTTTGTTGTCTGCACACCATTTTTTTTAAATCCTGACCAGTATAACATCTGCTAAAATGTCTTCCTTATCATCTGCTTGGTGATCACACAGCCTTCCCACCATTCATTGAGAGCTGGACCAGATCTCACAGAGTCTGAAAAGAGCTATGTGGTAAGGCTACTGTTTCAATTAGATGTGTAGTCCTAGCCTCTCTTCACCCAGACAGAGACATCTCAGTATAGTATAAAATATCAGCACCATTTTTAGCTGCAGAATAGGTACATATTTACCTATTTACATATGTTGTTTTGCTTACGATAGAAGAAGGGAATTTAGTACTCAGAAAAACTGCCATTATCAATGAGAAGTTGGGCTAATTATGCTGCCAGTCCCTGGATATAAGTTAAATGAAGCCAAATGCATGAATGGAGCAGCCCAACTTGCATTCTTGACCTGACTTCATAGCATTTGTAATAGTGCCACTGCCAAACTAATTGCAACCTCTTATGCTGCTGCTTTTTAAAATATATGTCTATGTATTTGTTACAAATCTTCAAACTAAATGCCAAATTCTTCTGTATCTTGCCTGTTTTTCCATGCTTACACCTGGATCCCTTCTGCACTCCACTACCTGGATGTTTACCTGGATCTACAACTCTTTTTTTTTTTACTGGACTTACATGCTGCATCTGGAATGTCCCATCTCTTCCTGTCTATATTTTCCCTTCCCTCCCCCCTTGTTGACTGTTCTTTGGGTGTTCTTGGATGTCAATGCTGCCTACCACGCAGGAAGCAGTTTGCAATGAGATCATAAACATTGCAGAAAAGTCTGTGCATTACTGCAGTACTATTTCTCAGCCTCTTGACTCTCGCAACAAGGTGACCTCTAATGACCATAAACCATCTCTCATCATTTCTCAGCAACCTCAAGCACAGCAGCAAGGAGCCAGCCCTGACAGAAGTCAAACACCACGAGACATGTAAGTCCTTTTGGCTCCCATCTCTTCCAGGGGCCTTGAATCATACTGATGGTGAAGATGGGGAGGTGTGAAAGCTTCAGCGTCTCAGGAGTTAAATTCAGATTATGGAAAAGTGACTGCTTAGTGCTTTTCTTTGAATAATAATAGTAACCTCATGATGGTGAGAAGTCTAAAACTGGGTTCTTTATGTCTGTATAACACTTGGAGCAATGGTCTCATGCTCCAGGATTTAGTCTCCTTTAGGTATTTCAGTCATGCTGCTCACAGAGGCTGTTTTAGTGTCTTTGTATCTGAAGCTGGAGGTGAATTAACATGCACTAGCTACACCTGGCTCATATGACATGGGTCAGTATGTTCACCCCTGTTCTTAGCTTGTCAGGGCACAGTAAGCAGTCCCAAGATCAGTCATTTTGGGCATTGTTGGCAGATCCAGGAAAGAATCAGTGTCTGAATGATCTCAGCTAGCCAGGCTGAGATCTCCAAAGCTCTCTGTTGAGTTTGAACGTGGAGCTGCCATTAATCTTGGCAGGGCATTTCACTGTTGATTTTGAGAATAGGCACCTGTGCTGTACTGGGGTTTGGTGACAGTTGGCTCCTAAATGGAGCTTTTGCTTTGCCCTATCTTTATGCAGAATAGAAACTCTTGCATCAGCTCTGTTTTAACTCCCCATAGCCAGGGGACCCACACTTGGTCAGAGATTTCCTCCACTTCATAAGATTCCTTTCAGATCATTACAGAGTGCCTCTGGAGCAATAGTTATCTCAGAGCAGGATTCAGTCTTAAACTGTGTGCCTCCTCAGCCAGGATTTATCCAACCTTAGTGTAGTAAAAAAGGCAGTATCTTTTTCTCAAGTCCCTCACTGTGCCATTTGGCAGTTCATGGCTCTACCTGTGTGCCTGGGCAAGGAAAATGAAGTCTCATTTAGCCAAGTAATGAGTATATTCAGGTTTTGGCTCGCATTTGTAGGGGGTCTGGTCTCTAGGTGTAGCACGTTAGGGAGACTGCAGTCATTATGGTCTTTGAAGACAGCTACATAGCAATAGGGAAAAAAAAAAACACCCCTCCCTGCACACCTAAGCAGTGCAGGTGGAACACTTACTCCTGCTATAGTTTTGTGATAACTGCCAGTTTAATGCAAGTAGCTTTCACCTTTCAAACAGGTGAAGGTCCCAGGTTGCATTAAACAAAATCCAGTGACTGATGTACGGTATTTTTCTATTCTAGAGTTAGCTACCAAGCCCTTTACAGCTACACTCCTCAGAACGATGATGAGCTGGAACTGAGGGATGGTGATATTGTTGATGTCATGGAGAAATGTGATGACGGCTGGTTCGTGGGTGAGTGTGACACTTGCCAGGCAGCAGGACCCTTTGGGATGCAGCTGAGTATTTCTGCAGAGTGTCTGGAAGCTGCTTTCATTTGCAGGATTGAAACAGAGTGGGAAAAAAATCAACTCAACTTTTTTGATGATTTCTCATCTTCTACTAAGAACATTTAAAATTAGGGTGCAGGATGGTGGAACTTTGTTTTCCTTTCTTAGATGTCTAGGCTTTCAATTTTTTTTTTCTTTTAATTTCCATATTCCGTACTTCCTCTTGGTCCTCCTTGTTCACACAGATAGCAGAGCAACAGGGGGAACCAAGGGAGAGTAGGTTTCTATGTCTTTTTCAAAAGAGTCATGACTAGTTACAGCAGGTGGCAAGTAGGGGGCAGAGGGAGCACTTGTATTGGAGTTGCAGTCCCTGGAAATCCAACCTCATCTCTACATAATCGCTTAGCTAAATCTAGCCTTCAAATTATGTAAGTCTGGATGGTGCTCTCCATCTCAGCAGTGCAAATCTAGACTTGTCCTCAGTTCCTAAGGAAGTTGAGCTCATTTGAACCAATCAAAGTTTGGCTCCTAGACTGTAGGCCCAGGAGCTAGCAACAGCGCCTTTGTTACTGTTAAAAGCAAAGACCAGAGATGGTTATTAGCAGACTAGTTCTGATCTCTTCTATAACAAAAGGCTCTTTGACAAGGATTCCTTTTTATTTTTATAAAGAAATGAATGCAAGCAGAGCCTCTTAAACCCCTAAGCCTTCCCTGCATGGCTCCATCTCACTCTGGCTTCCTTGTTTTATTTTGCTGTAGGTACGTCCAGGAGAACAAGGCAATTCGGCACCTTCCCAGGCAACTACGTGAAGCTTCTGTACCTGTAAAGTAGCAGTAATCCCACAGTGACAGAGAAGGGGTTGTTTTTCAAACGGTGTTTTTAAACAATGAAGAAAGAGACAATTTATGAATGTAATAGACAAGAGATGAAAAGTGTTAGGAGGATGTGGTTATGTGGTACAGTATTGAGTTGAATGTGTAGCCCTGCTTCCACTGATTCAGGGTATGGTTTGTTTGCTGAAGAAGAGACAGTTTCTAGTTTACAGTGCTGCCTTTGTGTATTCCTCTCCCCTCCCCAGCAAGAGTTCTGGTAATAACCTTAATTCGTATGGAGTACTTTACCTCTGAGAAGGCTTCAGGGAAGCAAATGGTATAGGTTTTGTGTGTGTTAAGATATGACAGTACTTTCAGAAAGTACGTGGCCTTGCAGCTGCTCCCTTTCACTGGTGAGGTCAGGGAGGCCAGGCTTCCTGCCTTTCTGACGACTTACTGTGCTCTGCCTTCCACTCCCATAGAACACCCTTCCTTCATGCCACGCACCTTAAGGCCCCACACGGGCAGAGGACAGCCAGTGTGGTTGAACTGCAGAACTCTGTTGAGAAAGAGTTTGGGACCGGTAGTTCAATCCAGAGAGGTCAGCCAAAACGTACTTGCGGATGAGCAAAAAGCCCAAACCCTTTCTTAACGCGTTATCTACTTCTGCAAGGTTTTTTTCTTTCGTGCAGGGATTGTGTGTGTGTGTGTGAGTGTACTGTGTGCAGCAAAACAAATGGAGAAATGTTTTTTTAAAGAGAAATCAACCTGGCTTTGGCATTTATCTGCACAAAGAATAAAACCAATAAACAGAACATCCATGAGAGCAAATCCTGTTTATGAGTCCTACGGCTGTTCACTTTCTCTGCTCCCCCTTGTTGGCCCAAAAAGGATTTGAAGCACGCTCTTTGGGATGAAGACTTTGCTTCTCTCCCATCATTAAATGTCAGAGGCTCTGATAAGTCTGAGCTGCATGCCATCGAAGGTGCCTTTTTCTGTTCTTACAATGTAGATGGTAGAACCAATAAACACCTGCATTTTGGCTGGCCCTTAGTCCAACAAAAAAAGTCTGGTCGGTTTGGAAAACTGTGTTTCCAGCAGTTATTACCAGTCACAGAGATTTGTATTTCTTTGAGGGAAAAAAAAAAAATGTGGCTTGCCTATAAATCCACTACGAATACTCTTTTGATAGAAATTTTGTTATTAAGAAGTATAAACAAAACTGGTTCTATCAGACTCTGCTTCCTACAGTTACCATACAAATAGCAAAACGTTAGATTGCTATTTTGTCATAAGCCGTATTTAATAATATAAAATGCCTATTTTTATGCTGATGCTTTTATACAGATTTATTAAGAGTAACTACAACTAACTGTTAGCACAACTTGCAATATGTTTTGAGCCACGCTCCTGGGTTTAAAATCAAGTAGGCTTGTCTTCCGCCTCAGTCTGCGGAGGAGAAGACTCCGTGTCTCAGAAGTTTGACTGTAAATATGTATATTTAACTTTGTACTGACCATGTACTTACCTTGTATAGAAAAATAATTTAAACGCATTGAGTGAAGGGAGGAAAAGAAAGGCGGTTGTCAGAGGTTGGAATTGTTTCCCACTTTTATTTAAAACGATGGAATTCAGAGTGTGTTCATATAAAGTGTTCTAGCACAAAATATCCACTATGAAAGAGTTTCAAATATGACACGAAGCACCACTGTCTCTTTTCAATGGGAGATATCATTAATCCTGCATCTTATTTATGTTTTTGGGTTTTTTTCTGCTTTGGTTTCTTCTTCCAGTTATTCACAGCAATATGTAGGCCTGTTGCTAAGATTGGATAGCACCAAATTAATCTATCCAGCGAAGTAATACAATGATACTGACTGTATATAACCTACTAATTTAAAGGTTTATTTTCTGTTCTTGCTCTTGCCATTTAAAGTTACACTCACACACACAGACACACAAAATCACAACTTATTTTTGTGTTGATTTTTGTTTCTTATTGCAGTGGATTACTATTTGGCAGTTAATAAATGGAAGTATTGAATTACAATAGTGTTTGTTGTACAAATTCTTAAATAAAGCCTGTTCCCACTATTCCTGTAGCAGTGCACATTTGTACCAGTGCTCTATGTGTCTCTCAGTAGCTGTGGCCATTCTGAGCTGTAGACATCATGCCCTCCTGTACCTCCAGACCCTGCTCTCACCTTGGCCTCGGCTCACCAGGGCTCTCTTATGAGCCAGGCAGGCTGTGGCTCTTTCTTGAAGAAAATAAGGTGTAAAAGCAGAGAAAAAAAAAAAGACATTTTACACCTGTTTTCCCTGTATCATGAGGTCGGGGTGTGGCTGCTGCAGTACTGCATGTGTGCAGAGCTGGCAGCTTGGGAGCGCACACCTGAGCCCACTGTTTTGCAAAGGTCTTTGTGAAACAACACAGCAACTTGATAGCATTGATAGTCTGTCTCTGCACCCCTGTTAAAGGTGCCTCTGCCAGCAGTTTTACCCCCTGGCCCTCTCTTTAGGGTGGCAGGTGTGCTCTCTGTGTTCAGTTATTGACCGCTGGTGCCTGTTGCTGCCCGTGTCAGTTCTGTAGTGTGGAGAGGAGGAGAATCAATAACTGGCATCTTTAATGGGGTGATTGCTCTTCAGGATATTAACTCCCTGCAAGGGCCTGTCCTCCAGCTTCGTCCCACTGCCCTGGTTTTGTGCACAGCCTAAACCTCGGGCTCTTGGCTGCAGCCCCCTGACGGCACGGCTGGGGCTGTGCATGGGGAAACCACTGCCCCAGGGTGAGAGAGAGGGCCCTGAGCCACCAGCTCCTCTTGCAATGTGTGCCGTGCACCCTGCCACGCTCTGTGGTACTGAGTGGGACCCAGCAAGGAGAGCAGGCAGAAAGCTCCATCGTTTGTTGAGTGGTGTCCTGTTTGTCCGCACCTGCTGTCTTCAGCAAGAGCTGAAGGGAGGAGTAACTGTGTGTGTTCCTGGGCACCAGAGGACATCTCCAGCCGCTGAAAGGCTTCCAGACTTCTGTATTTACTGGTGTCCCCCTCCATCTCAATCTACTTGCCTAACACAAGGGAGACGCACAACTACCAGAGAGCTGAGCAGAGGCTACAGAGGTGATGAGGGTTTGGAGCACGTCTTGTGAGAAGGGGAAGGCTGAAGGGGGTGTGAGCCATTCACTCCGCTGCAGGGCAGGTGTCCACAGGAAGGGAGCAGACCCTTTTCATCTGCGTCCAGCAGCGGGATGAGCTGCACTGCTGCGATCCGGCCTGGCCTCGCTGCTGGCCCGTAGGGAGATCGCTTTCTTTGGATGGAGGTGGCACCGCTAAAGGCATCAGGAAAAATAAAAATAAATAAATAAAAACTTTACCTACAGTGATGACAGATCAGAGAGAAATTAAGGAGAAGGCGATCCCCTCCCCTGGGCACACCCTCACTCAGCAGCTCCTAGTGGTCCCACGGTGATACCTCTTCTCACCGTCTCCTTTGGGATCCCCGTGAGCAGCCGGTCCCGAAGCTGTACCTCCCGGCACCATACCCAGGTGGCCAAGAAGACCAATGGCATCCTGGCCTGTATTAGGAATAGTGTAGCCAGCAGGAGCAGGGAGGTGATCATCCCCCTGTACTCAGCTCTGGTGCGGCCACACCTCGAGTACTATGTTCAGTTTTGGGCCCCTCGCTACAAGAAAGACATCGAGGCCCTGGAGCGTGTTCAGAGAAGGGCAACAAAACTGGTGAGGGGTCTGGAGCACAGGTCTTACGAGGAGCGGCTGAGGGAGCTGGGATTGTTTAGCCTGGAGAAAAGGAGGCTCAGAGGAGACCTCATCGCACTCTATCACTTCATGAAGGAGGGATGTGGTGAGGAGGGGGTCGGCCTCTTCTCCCAGGTAACTAATGACAGGACGAGAGGGAATGGCCACAAGTTGTGCTAGGGAAGATTTAGATTAGACTTGAGGAAAATTTTTTTTCTCTGAGAGAGTGGTCCGGCACTGGAATGGCCTGCCTAGGGAGGTGGTTGAGGCACTGTCCCTAGCGCTGTTCAAGAAGCGTTTAGATGAGGTGCTGAGGGATTTGATTTAGTAGCTTGGTTGGTAGGGATGGTGGTGTGAGGATGGTTGGACTAGATGATCTTGTAGGTCCTTTCCAACCTAATGAATCTATGAATCTATGAATCTATGAAAGGCAGCGCTCCGGCTGCTCGAAACTGCCCCACAAACGTGCTCAGCTCCGCGAACTGCGGCAGGAAGAATTACTTTACATCGTGGCGGGGCGGATTTTGACTTTTTTTCTTTCTTTCTTTCTTATTATTATCTTTTTTCCCCCCAAGCTTTCACCCCGGGCGAAGCCCAGCCACCGATGCCGCCCCGCCTCCGTGGGGAGCAGGGTGCAGTCCTCCTCTCGGGGCCGCGCAGGCAGCCCTGTGGGGCGGGCAGCCCGGGGAGGGGCCGGGGGCGGGCCGAGCCGTGCCGAGCCGAGGAGAGCCGTGCCGAGCGGAGCCGGTGCTGCCGGGAGTGCCGCGAGGTGTAGCCGCGCACATGGGAACCCACCGCATCGTGCTGACGGGCCCCGGGCCCTGGGGCTTCCGCCTGGTGGGCGGCCGGGACTTCGAGCAGCCCCTCACCATCTCACGGGTAGGGCTGCGCGGGGCCGGGGCGGGCGGTGAGGGGGTTGCCGGGGACCGTGCGCTCTGCTGGGGTGTGTCGGTGGGAGCCGAGCTGGGGCCGGCAGGTGGATGCTGGCACGGGGCAGTGTTGGTCCCGTGGCCAGGTGGGTCTGCCTGGTGCCACGATCTCCCCGATGGACCGGGACAGCCGACCGTTCCGCGCTGCTGCGGGACGCGCGTCCGTTTGTACTTGCCATGTATAGATAGAAAATCCTTTGTTTACCGAAGCCGCGTTAACCTCGGTTATGTGCCTCTCCCTGCTTCTGCTTTAAGACCTTCTTACCCCCCACTTAAAGAAAAAATGAATTAGGAAGTGACGGCTAAAGCCTCACATCTGAGCAATCGCATTGGTGTAACTTAAGTCGCCTATCTCCGCTCCAGTGTTTGTTAGCTAAGTGCCAGGGCTGGGCTGTGGCCTCACTCCCACTGTTCCCACCTGAGCACAGATGTCACCGTGCCCTGCCCCAGGCCATCAGTCAGGAAGCGTGGCCGTGTGTGCATCTCCTCCTGTGCGGGATGAGGAGCTCCCGGCTGCCTATCACTTGGTGAGAGGTGTGCTGCTTGGCTGCCCACTGATCTGCATCCAGTGCCAGATTAATCTCAAGTACATCTGGCGTCTCACAGCCCTTCCTCATCTGGGGCCCGTGGGATTTCACAGAGTCACAGGATGGTTTGGGTTGGAAGGGACCTCCAAGATTTCCAGCCTCCTGTCACGGACAGGGTTGCCAGCCCATCAAGCACTATCTCGGGTTGCCCAAGTCCCATCCAGCCCTGAAGACAGTGAGACCAGGCTGCTCCTGGAGAAATGGGGTGATGAAATGTATTATTTTTTTCCTAAGCGTTCCCAGTCCTGTGCTGTTTGCTGCCAGTTGTGCTGTCTGGTGGTCCCTGCATGCCACAGGGCTCCGGGGACGGCAGCACTGGCAGTGCTGTCAGATTCACAGGAGGGGGGATGTTGATAATTTTGTCTCCAGTCTCTTTCAATTGCAATAATAATGCTGCATTCTTGTAAAGCTTTTTTTTTTTTTTTTTTCTGGACATGAAAGTAGGTTTAGCGTAAGGGAAGTGATATTTACTGCATTGTTTTGGTAGTTGTTGCCATTTCCTTCCAGTGAGGCTGTCCAGCAAAAGTATGTATGCAGTCCTACCTCTTCTCCTTGGCTGTCTTTGCCAGTGCTCGTGGTTGCATACCAAGGGATGTAGATCAGCAAAGTGGTCAAAATAACTGTCTTGTGAGAAACTGGTTGCGACCCTGGAGACTGAAACATAATAAAACAACCCCTCTAGTTTCAGTGATGAAAATGCTGACATTTGGCAGTTCCTCTGATGCTAAAAGGCTCCAAACTTTAAAGCCCTCGATCTTTCCACTGGTCCCGGCAGTCTGAGACTAAAGCTGTGTGCCCTGCACTTCTCTTTGAAGCAGGGTGCCTATGTTCTGACAGTGTTGCCTATCAGGAGCTCAGGTTCTGCCTTGGGCCACGCTGTCCCCAGGGTGAGCTATTCCCTTTGTCTTGGTATTTATGGCCCCCATCTCCATCATACCTCAGTGCCTTGCTGCTGTCTTGTTTTCTCCACCACTGGCTGCCATAAGGAGGGCTTCTCCCAGTCCTGCTGGCAACAGGGAGACAGAACTGGGATGTAAAAGCAAATTTTTGAGCTTGATAACTCAATCCTAGGGCCAAGCAGATGAGGAACAATGGTGCAGTGGGCACAGAGCTAGCAGAGCAACCTGCTTTTCCCCCTGGCTCCTGGCCAGCAGTGGCTGCATGGCACTGATGTCCTATTGTGTATGATTAGAATCACAGATGAAATGTAGCAGTATTTCCACAGCTGCTCTTTTGTTGCAGCCCTTTCTGCTTGAGCCACACATTCAGAACTCAGGCTCAGATGCATCGCAGCATCTTCATGTGCACACACTCTCAGTTCTGGGATAGCACTGGACCTGTGAGAGCAAGCATGGGGATTTCACAAGTGTTCCGTGTGAGACTTGCTTGTGGAGCCCCCATCCCTTCCAGAGAGATGCCTTACAGATATCTTTGTTTTCTTTTAAACACTACGAGGTTTTGGTGGATGTTTGGTTACTGACTTTGTTCAGAAGAAGAGTGGTGTTGATCATTGTAACCAGCCCTAGGCCAGTGCCTGCTGGATGCCGTTACAGGAGTAGGGAGGACCTCTGTCTTTATTTCCCTTTGAGTGACACCAGGCAATGAGTCAGTGGGGCAGAGCTTTTCCCAAATCCCATCTGAGCTGTGGATGGACATTCTGCAGGATGATTGTAGTGGTGGAGCTGCACAGGGTGGTTCCCAGTTAAGTTCCCATGAGACCAGCAGGGCTGGTGGAGGAAGCGAACATGCTACATGGGGAGACATGCAATAAAGCAAAATGGTTAACAGAGCCCATCCCCCTCTGTACTTCAGGTAATACGAGCTCTTTCCTGTTTGTTTGCATTTTATTTTGATAAACACAGTGGATTTCTGTTTCCAGGTGAATATATACATGGCACTGTCCCATAAACCCTGCTCTTGAGCTGAACTTCTGTTTTGTGCTAATGGTGTGTTGATCTTCAACCCCTGACCCAAAATTCAGCTAAAGGGGAGTTGTGTTAGTCTTTTCATCAGACCATGAAGTCCCCTGTCCCATTAAGGAGCGGTGTCAGTCATAATCTCTGACACTAGGCAAAGCTGGGGCACTTCTGTCTGTACATTTTTGTATGAAACAGTGTTTTCCTACTTTAAAAGTGGTTCAAAGACAGCTTTACTTTAAAGATATAGTGCCAAAACTAGTCTCAGTGATCAAATGTAGGGCTGAATGTCCAGGGGTGAGGAGCTGCCAGGTTGGTTTGATGCTGGCTGACACTTTTGGTCCAAAAGGACCCAGCCTGGCTGAGGCGTGATGGAGCAGCCCTGGGCTGTGGTCGTAGCCAGGTGTCCCCAACTGAGCCACCTGTGGAACAAGATGGGGTGGGATGGGTGTGGGGATAGTACATCTCATGTGTCACACTCTGGGGGAGCAGTGCTGGCCCAAAACCTGGGTGAAGGAATTAATTGTGTTAAGTGCTGGCTGGGATGATGCCTGGAACACCCTGCAAGAGTGGATACATGGCTGAGTAGGATATTCAGAGATACGTAAGGGTTTTTGAAGCAAAACTACAGCAAGACCTGGGCTGCTGTGGTATGTGTGTGTGTGATCTGCCCAGTGCACACCTTGGTGTGCTCCCTGAGCTGCCATTTGCACTGCTGCTGGGAGGTGGAGACAGTAAGGGAAATGTTGCCTTCTACTTTTTGCTACTCAGGACCCAACAGTCACCTGCCAGAAGCTGTGAGGACATGCAGAAAGCATCTGTCAGGAATGCCCAGAGCCTGATGCTATCCATGCCTAGAAGAGCTGTCTACTTGTCCAGTCACTGAGCTGCACTGTGTCTGCAGGCCTGCACAGATGACAGTGGCCCAGGTGGCTTCAGGCACTGTGTCTAGGGATGCAGCTTTCACCCACCAACCTGGGCTGGAGCAGCTGTACCAAGCACAGCCCTATGGAACTGCCATTGCAGCTCTCGGTGCTGGAAGCTGCTTCTATTTTAATTCACACGTAGTGAGGAAATGGAGATCTGTTGGTTCCCAACCTGTTCTGCCCTGTGGGACCAAGGCAGGGATGTCCCTTGGGCCACATGGGCACTCTGGGCAGAGTTTGTAAAATGCTTTGGGTTTGAGGAGTGTTATGTCAAAAGCACTTCAGCAAATGGATGTATTTTTCTCTTAGCATAAACAGGGAAGGTTTTCTTGCAGTGTAAACAGGGAAATTAAGAGAGGCCTTAACTGCATAAACAATTGATGCTGTTCTGGACCGTGACACAGTATCTGAGATGGTTGCTGATTTCACCACATGTTGTTTTATTTAGAGGATGAAATAAACCATCAGGGAACGCTCATCTGACGAGCAACTTTATGTAATGCTTTTGAGGCCTTGTAAGAAAACTTTATACTTCCGTACATTTGTATTTTGGTGTGGGGCATGTTACAAAGTGAACTGTGGGAATGCACAGCCTCCAGCATTACTCCTGTGCGCTGTCAGGAGTCTGACCAGCATCTCATATCACCTCGCTGAGGTCAGCCCACTTCACACAGCGTCTGAGCTCTGCTGCTCATCCTGTGGGTGAGCTCCAGGCTGGGCAGCATCCGACTGTGGCAGTGTGCCGAGCAGTTGCAGACTAGAGGGGGAATCTCCCAGATCTGCTCATAAGGAACCTGCTTGTGCTCCCCACTCCCCTATGAGCAGGGCTGGGGAACATGCCTGCTTGCATTTTCTCATAGCCTCTGATCTCTGCTGACCCAGCTGCATGCTTTTGCTGGGAGAAGCCGTGGCTGCTTAGCATAGTACTCTGGCTCTGAGTGCATTACTCATGGTAAAACAGCAGTGTGTGGGTGGGGAGGATTAAACTGATCGTCGGGGATGTCTCACTGTCGCCGGTGGCCTTGTAAGTATGTTGCTGAACGTCTGTATGGTCCGGGAGAGGCACAGCTTGGTTTTTTCCTCTCCAGCTCAGATAGGTGCTGTTTATCCAGATGTCTTCCCACACTGTTATTCTTAATTTTCTTTATCTCTTCATCACTTCTCGAGGTGTGTGTCTAGGTGTGGAATGTTGAGCGGTGCCAGAGGCTGTGGGGTCTGTGAGGAACTGCAGAGGGCTTAGGGAGCTCCTGAATGGATAGGGAGCGGGGCAGAGAGGGACCTTACCTGCCTGTAAGTCTCAACTCATGGGGATCTGTATCATGCTGCTCTTCATTTAAATGCTTCCCACCTTTCTTCTCCCTTGTTTATTGTGAGCAGCAGCTTCCTTTATTGTTCCCACTGGTGCCTCTTGGATCCTCACCTGCAGAGGAGATGCTATATGTCCCTGCAAAGGGATCACAAAGCTTTCTAGAGAGCAAGTATGGTGCTAATTGCAGCAGCTGTAAAGTGTGGTTCTGTTTGGCTAGCGCTGGGACAGACAGAGGTTTTATAAAGAGGGCTTGGGGCTGGGTGAGCAGCCAAATATATCGCATTCTCTGCTAAATCAAAGCATTTTCTTTTCTAGTGTAAATGCACTTGCCCAAAGACACAAGCTGAGAGCTTAACATGTCACAGACAGTCCTTCATTGGCTGCTGGGCTTCAGTGCAAGGGAACAACAGGAGGCAAACCACCTGCAGTGAGAAACCTGGAACTTGGCAAACTCCTAGTGGTACTGGCAAGGCAGAGCCATGTGCAGGGGAGGCAGATTGGAGTCAGGTGGAGCACATGAATGTGAATTTTCACCTTGTGTGACCAAATCATGTAGGTTTTCCTTCCACCCACACCACCTCTGAGTCTGTGTACATCCATCACATAATCTTAGATGTTATCTACCAAGTAAAATTCTGAATTATTTGCTTCTTCCTGAAGCTGACAAGCTTATTCTTAGTTTTACTGAGCTGGTGGCAGGGACCTGGGTTGGTGCTCTAGCTGTTGGAGATGCCTGTAGTGGTGCAGGTAACACAGGACAGCAGATCTGGTGCAGTCTCCAGCCTTTCCCACTTGCTCAGGTGGATGTGTGGAAGCTGCAGTTGCCTCCTGACTCGGTGGAGTTTTGCCCCTGCATGTGGAGGATGTTCACATATCTGAACTTGTGTTTCCTAGTGGCAGCTGCTTAACACAGACAGCTTCACTTGTGCAGGTGATCTCAGGCCGGATGCCTGCACCAGCCAGCCAGAGCATCCCTGTTGATTCTGTGGGCAGCACCTACAACAGCTCTGGGAGCTGTTTTGGATACAGTATCCAACAGTTCTGCTCAACATGCCTCAGCATTTTCTGTTTAGAAGTGAAATGACCTAATGGCAAAGTCTTACACAATTGCCTTGGAGTGAATACCAAGAGATAGGGCACGGCTTGTTTTCAGAGGGAGCCTAAGGGCATGACGTTACAGGATGTGCAGTGGTATTCATTCAGCTGTAGTGTCCTGGTGCCACGGGCCCCTCTGCCAGAGGCTCACTGACACAGTGTGGGAAGTTCAAACTGGTTGGGAGCTATCTTAAATGAGGCAGGAAGCTCTGCCTTTGTGCAAGATCTAACTTGTGCTTGCAGGTTGTGCTCCTCACAGCCCCTTCCAGCCCTCTTCACCCTGCTGCAGCAGTGCAGCTGCATCCAGTTGTGTGCCAGCTGCTGCCCCTTAGCCCCTAGGTCCCTCAGGCAGCGTGACATCTGTGGGATGCTTGTGAGCCTGTAAGCTGTTCATTTTTGAAGTCTTTCTCTTTGGTTTGTGTATGGCCAGTATCTTTCAGTGCTCTGAGCACCCCTACCTGTTGTTGTGGTGCAGGGAGGGATGCCACACAAATAGAAGCAGAAAACAAGAACACTTTCTGCTTGTCTGACTTAACTGGTAGGAGAACAAACCTCAAAAGCAGCAGTGATGGCACTGAGGTGAGCCCAGACCATACTGCGAGGGGGAAATGAGCATCATTAGTAGCATTAATCATCCTAAAGGGCTGGGGGATGGGTTCCCTGCAGTACCGGTCTCTGTGCAGACACGTTTGCTCTGAGTGATGCTGGCAAAGCATGAGCTGGATGTTGCAGGGAAATGCTTTTTGGAAGGTTACAATTCAGGGCAAGTTATGTCAAGAACTGAAGGAGCTGGCTGTTTGAAGAAGCTTCCTTTTGGCAAATTTGATTATCTTCATTACTGTGCATCCTTGTGGCTTTCCCCTTAGGAGAGAGGTCTGCACAATACCTGCTGGGTACAATTGCCCTTGTGCTGCCAGAGCTCTTGTCTGGCCAAGAACAGCACTCAGATTTCAAATTCCTCCCAAGTGGGCACAGCAGGGAAACATGACTCCACAAGTACAGCAGGCAGAGTGCTGAGATGTCCCTGCGGACACCACGCTCTCATCCCAGTGGCTCTTGGGATTTCTCTGGGAGATTTCAGTGTCTTAGTGTCTGGCTGCTCCAGCTCAGCTGCTGCCTGTGGTACAGGATCATTTCTAGCAGCCTGCCAAACGCTGCATAGGCTGTCAGCTTTTAAATGCAAACCATACAGCTGACCTCCGGCAGCGTTCCAGTGGTGGTGTTAATCCACTGTAATTCTTAACCACTTGGCAATCCTGTCTGATCAAAAATGAATCACTGATTGTGTGCTGTGCTCAGCGCTCTTCCCAGGGCTGTGTAATGTGCCCCTGTCCTGTCTCTATCGACAGAGGAGGTAAAGACACTGAGAAATCCAGGGACTGAGTTAAAGCCCAGTGCCCAGGGTGGTACCCACAGTGTGTCTCCTGTATGTTCTCTCAGGTGTAATGCTGTCCCCGGGAGACTCTCATGATTTGTCAAGCAGCAGCTCCCAAATCCCATGAAATTGTCATCCCCTACCAGCACTCAAGATTTCTTCATGCCTCCTGGCTGCCCCTGTCACAGGTTTTACATGAAGTTATTCTTGAGGTGATGACTCTAATAGAGTGGCAGCAGGCTTGGCTGATCCTGTGGGCCACTGATGAGCTGAGGGCCTCAGCTTGACAGACAGTAATCTTTACATTTAAAGCAGATTTTCTGTGTCCACCTGATGCCTTGTCTGGTCTTTTTGTCAGCATTTCCCTGTTGGCCTGTAGTCTGCATGCATCATTAAAAGTGGTAAGTGGGTACTGTGCTATTGACTTCTCTGAAGGTCCTTGTGTCAGTGTGGAGCACCGTGGCCCAGCTGGACATGCAGAAGCTACATCCGTGTCCTTCCCTTTTCCATGAATTAATGTCTTAGCAGAGAGGTGGGAAAATAAAGTACTTGGTCATCTCCCTTCTGGTTAGGGATGTGCTGAGCATTTTTAGCCTAGGGAAAGCAGTGATTGCAGCTAATGTACGACACCTCCGGGAGGAGAATGTTTCCCTAGAGGGAATGATTTGCCACCCAGCCCTGCATTAGGCACACTCTAAATCTTGTGAACAGTGTTTACTTGTGTCTGACAGCTCTGCAGGGTATGCTCAGCAGCTTTCTAGCATGCTGAAACCTAGCATGAATGTGTAGAATGAATACCAGTTGCAACAAACTCATAAACGGGGTGTGCCCCAGCTGCGGGGCATGTTTTAATTTGTACTCATGTTTGGGAGCAGCCCACCCTTCTTATTTCCTCTACCTGTTAAATAATTGATGAAAGGTCACAATATAACTCCCACGAAATCATTAAAACTGCATACAATCTTACGTACTGATTGCAAAGCTGCAAGCAGATGTGGCACTCTTTACCCTCTGTCCAAGCAATAATTTTGGCCCAAACAGCTTATGTTGTTAAGAGGACACCTCTTTAGCTGAAGTAGGGGAAAAATGAGTGACCTTTTCAGTTGATTGGCTTGAAAATGCCAAGTTTTACCTGGGATCTCTCTTTTCACAAGGAGCACCATACTGGGGGCATTACTGCATAGTGTCTCCTGCCTTGGGGTCACAGTGAGATCACCCTGAGCTCCTTCCCATCTGTCATTTCTCAGACAGCACTGAGGCTCTTAAGCGGTGCCTGAGAATGTCTGGGAAGCAAAGCGTCATGCATGAGGAGGAAAGGGAGATGCAATATGGCAGAATGTATCGAGGTGAGGTCAGGATAGGAGGCTGGGGATGCTGCTGCTGATTTTTTTGGAAAATACAGTCAGATTATGTTTTAAAGGTGAGTTTTCTGATGCCTTTCTGCCTCTCCTATCCACTTGTTAGGTCAGGCACTGCTTTGGGGTTAATCACACTGAAGTTGGTGAGGCCACTTGGCACTTGTTCCTGGACTAAACGTGCTTATTGAAGGAACAAATGAAATTCTTGAGCCCAAATCTTTTTAATGAGGAAGGAAACAAACGAGATCATGATGCAGACAAAGGTGTTCACGATTGGCACTGATTCTCTCTCCCTTTTCTGGTATCTCTGTTCTTAGAAATCAGGACTTCCTTGCAGTTCTCAGCACCTTCTGCTCTGGAGAGCACCTCTCTGTTCTGGAAAAAGTAAAGCTGTGTTCTCATTGTTTTGCTGTCTACTACAAAGGCAGTTCCCTTGATTGAAAATACAATTTTTGGCATTTACCCATCCTTCTCCTCACAAAATCTTTTTCTGTGGGTGCCAGAACGGAATCCTAATCCTAACATTCACAGAGGAGTGCTAAGAGACCTGTATCCAGATAGGTTTCTGCTGGCAGTTTGCTTTTGTTAGTTTTCATCTCCTTGTTTTCAGGCATCAGCGAGAGAAGCACGGAGTGCTGCAACTGTCTTCCAGATGTTAGTAGGAAAGCTGCTCCCTGGAAAGCCCACTCACTCGTCTTGTTTTCTTCTAGGTGACTCCAGGTAGCAAAGCTGCCACAGCCAACCTGTGCATAGGAGACCAGATCATAGCCATTGATGGAGTGAACACAGATAACATGACACACCTTGAGGCGCAGAATAAAATCAAAGGCTGTGCGGATGAGCTTACCCTGACAGTCAGCAGGTATGTCACCATGGTGGGAGGGGAGAGGAGGGGGGATGTGAAGAGGGCAGTAGCTGTGTTTTGGTTTGGCAGCAGACCTCCGGTTTGTTTAATCTGATGTCTTACTGCTTTGTCAGGCCAGGCGCTTGGTTGCAAGAGGGTGCGGTGCTGCCTTTCAGCCTTTAATCCTAACATTGCTTGCATTTGCTGCACTTTGACCTTATGAAAACAATATTCCCAGTGAGAAATTGGCTGATAAGTTGTGTCAGAGTCTGTCAGCCTGTTCTGTGGCCTCCAACAGCAAGAAATCCAAGACAGGTCTAATGAAAACTTTGCTTACAGCAGAGGAGGTATGACCAGAGATTACCTTTCTTCCTGTTGCAATAATTTAGCTGTTAAAATGTGTTGTACGCTGTCCAAACTATTAATTGTCTAGTTTTTTGCCACATACAGCCTCACAAAGAATGTTCATTTTGAAGTTTAAAAGTACCAGAGCCTAGCAGGGTGCTGGGGATTTATTCTTGTTTTGTATTGCAGCCGTGGGTACCAGTTTCACAGCAGATTCAGGGGAAGTGCAAAAGCACGCCTCAACACAGTAGTTCAGTTGTTTGGGGCCCTTCTATGATAACAGGAAATCTTTTACTGTAACTTGCATAATGCTAGCAATTTAGCATTATTTCCCAGGTCAGGAAGACTTGGCCTTAGCCAAAAAAAGCCTGAAAATTCATTGAGGGAATTCACAGAGCGAAGAGCAGAGGAGAGGAAAGGCAGTGTGAATGGATAGTGAGTGGCACAGCACCCTGCTAGTCCCAGCATTTCTTGTGCTGACCCCTAACGTGGCAGCCTGTGATCTTCCTGCAGAGGAGTGCTCCTTGGCTGCCCCAAAATATCTGGCTCCTTGGTTAGCTAGCCAGTGCTGTGTGTTTATGACAGGGAGAAAGGAGAGGAGGACAGGGCTCTTTCAGCTGCTGGGCAGGCTCACTCTTGCAGGTCATTGAGTCTGTAAAGTGTGTTTGCTAATGTTAATTACCAAGCGTTAACTTTATAGCTACCGCATGCACTTATCAGTCTTGGGCGTGGAAGCTGCCCAGAGGCAAGTTTCTAGCTGCACATGCAGCTGAGTGGAACCATGCAGGGCTTTGAGCTGACACTACCCAACTCTTTTTCAAGACCTTCTTTAAATGAGCCAGCATGAGGGACACTGCTGCTGTACTGATGCACAAGTACTGCTGACTAAATTGCTGAAGACAGTGTCAGTAGTGCAAAGAAGTGAAAAGCTATGATCTAATTGCTCTTCCTCCCCAGGACTTGATAGTGCTACCCATTGCCCTGTATAAAATCAGTTTTAGATGGCTCTAGGGGCCTTGAAGTCTTGCGTCCTACTTGTTCTTTGGGATGAAGATTCTCCTTAGGGAAGAATTGCTTGTTTGGATGTTTGGATAGCTGGTAGAGATGTGTTTGTATCTGGAGTATGATACCACACTCAGAGGAAAAAAAGCTCTGCTTTAATGGCAAAAGGCAGTCATGCATCACGCTGAGCATCCTCTGATGAGAATATTTTTTCCCTAGCCCTCAAGTGTCTCCTTCTGGGCCTCCGTAACCACACCTTTTTGTGGATGTGGCTATCTAGGCAGCAGGCTGGATACAAAGAGGGAAGGGTATTGCTTGTACTTCACCACCACCGGTTCCTGGGTCATCTCTCCATGCTCCACAGCCATAGGTCATGAGCTGGATCCATGTACAAAGCAGCTGTGCTGGCGAGGCCTCCTGGGCTGACAAGGCAGCAGCCCTGCAACCAGAGCTCTTGCTGTGGGTCTGTAGTGGTTTTTTAGTTAATATCTGATTAATTGTAAATGATTGCTCATGGAGCTGTGTGTGCAAAATGTTGTCAGATCTGTGTTCTGGGTAGCACCGGGGCTGTGCCAGGAGGGATTTTTACAGACATTTGTTGGTGCTTGTGTCAAAGGTTTCAGTTCCATGAAGAGACACCACTGTTGTGTCAGTGGGGACACTGTTTGTGACTCTATTGTGAATGCTGTAAGTGTACATGAGTTCAAGAGGAGGCTGGATGTATTTATAGAAGTAAAATCTGTTAAGGGCGGAGTGTATACCACTGTAGTATCTCTGCTGCAGAAAGCCCCTAGGCTGCAGACAGCTAGAGCTGGGATGTTCTGGGGAAGTATGGTGTTATGTTCATCTTGTTCTTTTGCTTCTTCCTCAGACCTAAACAAATATTATGTGTATTCACATGTGTCTGTGCAACCTTCTTCTCTTCTAGTGGTAGCTGCGTGGTTAAACCTCCTTATCTTTGGGTGCACTAGTGATTATTTAAGAGGAGTGTAAATGTAGAAAACCAAAGAGACTTAAACACTTCTGGTAAAGGAAATGTTGTTTGCACCGTGTACTTGATTGCGAATATCAACAGCATTCCAATGTTTCCTGTTTGGGTATTTTCCTAAATGATGGCAACTGTCTAAAAATATTTCAGATCAGACTGTAGGCAGGAAATCTTGTCTAACACACGTCACTGTTAAAGAAGAGTCGAAGTACTAGCAGGAGAGAATGTGCCTCGACTGCTTTTTTCACCCAAATGGGCAAATATATTGTTGGCAGAAATCCCTTGATTTTCTCAGGTTTAAAGCCAGCTGTAAACGGTTTTCTCTGAATGTGTTTTTCTAAGTGGCACTGCCAGGTGCTTTGCTGCACAATGTGGGAGCAGAGCTGGAGAGCTCTGTTTTCATCCTTAGAAGTGGTTCTCCTACAGTGTTGGTGTGCACACCAAATTTCTGATGAACTTAGTGAATCTAGCAGGTCTTTATTCATGTGTTTTGATTTTTGTTGCAGATTAGGGAGGCCTCTTAAAAACATAGCTCCCAGTATATGAAGGCAGAGTTTCTGTTACTGTTTTCAATGGTGTACGATCAAGCTCTTCACCATAGTTTTCTTTGACACGCAAAGAAATACCAACCTATAGTGCACTCTGCACTTCAGTCAACTCAAAACCACCTGGTTACCAAACTGAGAAACTTCACAGGCAGAGTTTTGAACCTTTTGCATTCATCAGAGGAAGGGAGTTTGGGATCTAGAGTCTTCGAGAATATTTTTTTGTTTCGCTTGTTTTTTTTTTGCAGTGGATGTTTGTATCTCTTAGCACTGACATTCAAGGGTCAAGCAGAGCCTTGTCCCTGGCTGCCCCTCTCCCCCAAGTGCAACTCTAATTTGCCTTTTAATGGAGACAAGCAGCAGATGTGTCCAGCAATCTGGAGAGTGCTGTCAGCTTGCTCTGGAAACTTAGTGTGTTTTGGGAAAGAAACACGCTTGGATGAGAAAGCACTCAAAGGTAGGAATGCTCAAGAAACAAAAACTCACCCAACGGCCACGAGGTCTGGGACATCACTGGTGTCAGTATTAATACTCATAGTGAATTTTGCACGCAGCTCTGTGTAGCAGTAGCTATGTACGGACAGAAGTGGACAAATGCTCATTCCAATTGCAGTACAGGTGAAAGTTATCTCTAAAAGAAATGACTGTAGTCACCCAGTGAGTAGCGGAGCTGTGCTCATGTGCAGCCATGAGTAACTCCAAGCTAAATTGGGTATTTATGTTTTGTTAACAAAATATATATGTATGTATATTCCTGAAGCCCTTCCTTTGTGCTTGGAGGCAGATTGGGGTCGTAATAGGAAAAGAAGATTTGTGAAAATGGAGTGCAAATGTAATCTCATTTTCTGCTCCTACTGTCCTTTTCTTCAAATTCCAATCTCCTACTCAGCAGCCCTGCTGCCAGCATATGATATATTAATACATCTTTTTGTTTGCAAAACAGTCTGTTACTCTGCTAAAAATGATGCCAAGGAATGAAGCTATGCATTTTTTTCATTGAAAACTGCTAAGATCAGGGAAGTCAGATTTGCTACCAGCAGATGTTAAACGCATTGTCAAAAAGAGTCATGTGTAGTGCTTATGGAGAAGGAGTGAGGAGAGACAGAGACAGACAGCATGTCCTCTGTGCTATATTCGGTAGGTTCAGCTGCACCCTCTCTGCGGGAAGCTCCCCATCCTTGCTCCACGTGTTCCCAGTGTTCAGCTGTGGCTGCACAAAGCCACAATAGGCTTGGGTTTGTGTTCTAGGAAGTCCGCAGAGTTTGTTGACTCATTTAAGCTTGCTTTTTGCTTCCCTGCCAGCAAGAGTTTTCCAGCTCTGTCATCATGCTAATAATGCCCGTGGCCTGGGAAGCCTGGAGCTGTGTGCAGCTATATAAGGCGATGTGGAGCAGCCACCTCCAGCAGCTCATGGCTCTCCTAGCTGCCTTCATGTTCCCCAGATCTCCCAGCAGCTTTGACCAGTGGTAGGTGCTTTCAAAGGCATTTTGTCCAGTCAAGCCTGGTGTTTGCCATGCTGTTACAGCCTCTTTGGGAAGGCAGCAGCGGTGAATTCTGTAGCTGGCTAGTTCAGAAACAAGTAGGTGTGCCTCATCCATCGCTGCTTATCTAAAACCCTGGGGGCTTCTGAAAGAGGAATTGCTTAGGTCTGTCTTCCTCATTTTTCACCTAACGAACCTCCTGCTGTGAAAGAAACTTTTCTGAATTCAGGAGTTTAGTTGTTACTTTGGTAAATTAGTCATGCCTCGTTCAGTGTTTGAAATAATGTAAATGTGCCTTTTTTACTGAACTTATTTACACAATTCTTGGCTACAGAATTAGATCTTCATTTTCCAGCACTGAATTTTCCCTTGATGTCATGGCCTAGCTCTGCACACGATGTGTTGATAGCAGAATCTAGCCTCTTGTGATGTTTATGTTATACTATATTCAAGCCAAGATTGTTGGAAAATGTCGAATTTCACAAATACTTCTCCAGATTCTTCCCTTGACTTGCATGCAGTTTCCTTCCTCTCCTTCCTTACCAGTACCTCTGCATCCAAGCTAGCATCTGTTCGTATCTCTGGTCTTCGTTTCTGCCTGGATGGAATGCCAAATGCGTCGCTCAATCCCTGACTCACCCTTGGTTGCCCTCTCTCCTGTGGCAAGGAAACAGCATGGAAGTGTAAACTACAAATGTGATGAAGTTTGTATATTTGCATGCCTGCTATTAGTTTTCCTGGCAGGTGTTCCCGCGCTTGTCTGACTGTCATGTTTGTGTCTTCTTTCTGCACCTTTTGAATGTCGCTCCTTTTGCTGGAGTAGGAGAAATTATCTTCTAAAATAAGTTTGGCTTTGAGTTAGCTGCCCATTCCCTGCTTCTTTTAAGTGATATGAACAAAGCAGATATGATGGAGATGTGATCAGTTTAACAAATCCAGCTGACTTGTTCCTTGTACCCATCTTCCCCAGCCCTTCTAGAAGATAAGTTGTGGGACAGAGGTAATTTTTTGGGTGCTATTTCTCTCTTTTCTGCCTCACCTCAGTGCAAGTACAGGCACTGGCAGCAGGAGCAGAGGCAGGAGCCCTCTACCTCATGAGAGCAGGTCTCACCGAAGACCCACAGATCACAGCTTTCTTGTCGGTGTGGTGGGATGGAATATGCGCTGCGCTGGACCCACTAGCCAGTGCATCCCAAGCAAAGCTGTCTCATCTGCAGCTTCACTGGGGCCCATAAATGGGCTGTTGTGAGAACAAGTGAAGGGCTCTGTGGCAGCTGTTGTGAAACAAAGGGAAGCTTTGTCCTCCCAGCCTTAGAGGGACAACTGTGGGGGCAATTTAACCTTTCTGTTTGGATAGCATCTAAACTGGATTGAAAGTAAAGCCTGGATTGACCTTGTTGCTTCCATTTTTATCCAGTGACAGATCGGAATGGCAGCAGGCTGGGAAACAAACAGGGATTTTTTGCGTTGCTATCAAAAAAGGAAGCAAAATCTGAGCAGAAACATGTTGGCTGCAGTAGCTGGCCATGGGCATCTTCCAGACACTGGAGACCAGTGTGCTGTACCACCTCAGATGCACCAAGCTGAGGGCAGTAGGATGAAGGCAACCCCCTGTGGCCCTAGGGTGAGGTTTCTGGTGTGTGTGTGTGTATGCAGGCTTGCTCCAAGCTTAAATCTGCAGTCTGAGAAAGGCCTTATGCTACTTTTGAAATTTGGCAATATTAAACTGCTGCTAAAGAAAATACTACTTGGAAAGCACTTCGATCAGAGCCAGTGAGAATTGGCACCAGGGATGCCTCATGCTAGAAATGAAGTGTTTAATGCTTTCTGAACAGCTCTTTCATCTCCAGCCAATGTCCACTTGCTTTCAGCCCGGCTGGCAGGTGTTTGTTTCCATGTGCTCTGCTGTGTCCCCACATTTTCCAGAGGTCACACGTGATCTCCAAACGCTTCCAAAGTGTAAAGCTCTGTGCTGGTCAGTGGGTTGTTCCCCTCTGTGCAAATATGGTCTTCACGTGCAAAATGCAGCTACCCTAGAGTTTTCTGTGACTTTATTACACTCCAGAGCTGTGGTGTGGGTAAAATCACTGGTTTCTCAAGCACCCTAAAGCGCTGGTGACTAGAAGCTTAGGATGGAATCATTGTTTTACACTCACCTGGGGTATGTTGTACATTCACAGTAACAACAGCTGCTGGGACAAGATAATGATCAGATTGTCATAGAGCTGATCCCGTGCAGCTGTTATATCCGTACTCCTCAGTCTATGCATGCTGCAGTGCATCAGATGCCAGGGGTTGGATGGGGCAGGCTGTTTGCTCTTGGCACTGTGGCTGCTCCCACACAGTGCAATAGCCCCAAGCCAAAGGTTTTCTGTACCTGACTCATGGTGTGCAGAGGATTCTGTCTGGTGTGACCCATATCTGTGCACTTTCTTGCAAAAGGAGGTACTCCAGAAAGCAGGGTTTCTTCTGTGTAAAGTCCAGAGTACAATGGATGAAGTAGCAGGTGAATGAATTCCCTGTAAAAACTCTCCTTCTCCCGGAGTGAGAGGGTTGCCCACCATCTCTTCCCACTGAACTGCTCTCTGGGTATAAGTATTATTTATGCAGCAAGTATCTGGGATATATATGTGCATGGCAGGTAGGGTTTCTTTGTTTTTGTTTAAAGATGTACTGAAATTGGAGGGCTTTTAGAAGAACAGAATAGACCAGATTGAATTTATTGTGGGTAGCTCTATACCCTGTTTCTCTACCCCTGTCAGCATTATAAGCCTTTTCTGTTTAAAGGCTCTTTCCAGTTATCCAGTTAATTCTCAGTGGAAACAGTCTTGTTTTGCTAACTAAGACCTTAAACTGTAGCTGGCCCTGACCCCACAGATATCGGGGAAGAACATCTGTCTGCTGTTGCAGATTTTACAAAGTTGCAGGATCTCCTGTCAAAACAGGACGTGGCTTTCAAAACTCATCCAAAGAGTTTATCAGCTATCTAGTTACTGCTTCAGTATTTAACACTGAATGATGGTTTTCATTCAGTGATATTACAGCCACTTGGTTCCCTGCTATTACAAAGTTTGGCAAAAGTGGCAGTGTTTGGTCCCTCCTCCAAGCTAACTGCTCTCTGTTCATGTGAGAATCCTAAATAACATGCATTGCCCACAAAGAATCTCAAGCAAATCTAAGCTTAATTCCTAATTCTCCCTCACTGTTTTCTTTCTGTTGTTCTTTGGGGCACAACAAAACTCCAGAATGATGTTGGTAGAAGCAGCTGGTTTTGGTCACAGATTTGTGTTTCAGGCTGCTGTAGCTGGGTCAGATCACAGACTAACAAAGGTTATGAGGCTTTCTCTTGGGCGCATGATGTCATTTCAGTTCTTAGTCCCATTGCGGACTTTGACCCCCTGCTTTTTTTTATTTATTTTTTTAATGATTCCCAAAAGTCTGTTTGTTCTGCACAGATATTACTGTATGAATAAGAAAATTCTGGAGACCCAAATCAAGTAATGTTTCTGGCAGCCCGAGTTCAAGAACAAAATGTTCTCTCTGTGTTCAATATGGACAAGAATCATTCAATTTCCTTGCTATCTGTAGAAGCTGAAAGGCACAGGAATTTGAATTGTGTCACTTGGTTAAAGGATTTGCATCCCAGGGATGTTTCCAGCTTCTCCTGTTGGGTGACCTCAAAATATGCTGCCTGGGTTGGAGCTCGCATCTGTTGTGTCATCAGTGGAGTCCCAAAGGACAAGCTGTGCAGATTCCTACTTTTGTATACAGAGGTTTGGGGGGAGATATTTACAGCTCATGAGCTTCAAGTCCTTCAGTAACAATGATGATGTGCAGCAGTGGAAGCAGATTAACTATTGAAAGTTTGTGTGTTACAGAACGGAGTCAAAAGTCTGGTCACCGCTTGTAAATGAGGAGGGAAAAGCGCATCCTTACAAGATGAATCTGGCCTCCCAGCCCCAGGTAAGGAATGGAATGTCTGCATGCTTGGCCCACTTACTCCTGTCTGACTTTGGGATGGTTTCTGGCCTGGTATCCATAGATGCTGAGCATGTGTCACTCCATTTGCCACACTGTGGGTAGCGTGTGACCTGTATTTGCCTTCAGAGACTGTCATTCTCCCCCCTGGTCAGATGCCTGCTGCCATGGAGAGCTGGTTGGATAACTTGCTTGAACCTGTGCTCATGACGCACACAGAAGGTGCTGTGGCAGTATGTCTTGATAAATCATCACTCCTATTGCTAAGCCTGTTGATTTTCATAGATAAGGAAGGTCTTGAGAAGGAAGGAAAATTATTTATTGTCCTTTTTTTTTCTCTTTTGGTTGTGTGGTGGTTGGCTTTTTTTTTGTTGTTGTTGTTGTTGCTGCTTTTTCCCCTCTTATTAGTAGACTAGTTGTGGAAAAAGCAGAAGAGAAATACATCAGCCTTTTATATTTTTATCTGTGTGGCAGCTCTGTCTAGGAGATTAGTTTTTTAACTTCTTGGAAGCCTTACTGTATTAGTCTGCTGCTTTGATCAAGTAAATGTAGTAATATCAGTGACCTGTGCAAGGGCATTGCCTAGGCTAGTTTCAGAGGATTATACTGCAGTAATCTACAGCTGTGCCAAAATGAAAGGTGTTTTTCTGTTTTCACCAGGATAGTGGATTTTGGTCCTAGTACATCTCCTCTGTGAATCTGTCTAGCAAGATGAGTAGAAAGAAAAATAGGTTGATTTGGCAGTTAACTAAGTGCTGATGTGTCTGTCTCAGATGACAAGGGCCTGAACCTGAAGTAGTGTGTGTACAGCAGCAATGCCCTGCCCAAACTTGACTTGGGATTGATCCGAGTTCCCTTTCATGCCAAGCTGCTGTATATTGCTTGGCTCAGAAGCATGGTGCTGCATTCTTCAGGTATTTCATAGCTTAGCCAAAGCACAACATGAAACAGAGCCATTCAGATTGGATACATGCAGTGACACTGCCCATGACACGGTTGAGCTGGGATATCTCCAGTGCAGAAAATACAGAACATGTTCTGCTGCAAACCTTGGGACTGGGGAACCATCTCTTGCTAAAGGAGGAGGGGCGGAGTCAGCACTTAGACTCCCCTGCAAGGCTGCAGAAGGCTGATATCTAAAAAGCCTGTTTCTGGAAAGGTGCACAGTCTTTGAAACCTCATCTAGTGCTCTCGTGGGGAACTTTGTTCCCTCCTAGCACTGCATCTCAGAACAAAATATACTTTGTTATGGTGCTTTTAAAACCTAGTGTTGGCTGGTGAATTTGTCTGTGCAGTTATATTGTGGTGTGATTTCACTGTTATCTGAAACATTTTAGTCAATTGTGGATTTCTTCTGCACTGAGTGTTGAAAGACTCTGAACTCCAACACGTGGAGTAAATTCATGTTTCTGAAGTGCAGGCTGGGCAGCACCGCATGGCAAAGAGGGCATCTGTACGTTATGCCTGTAAGCTGAAGCACAAAATTCACCTTGTCCAGTAGAAGTTAAAGTGAGAGCATCTACTGGCTTTAAGTGTGCACGTATGCTGCATCCCTGCTTCTCCTAGGTCAACAGTGGCAAAAAAGTCAGGAAGAACTAGCTGTAGAAATCTTTCGATACCTGTGTCTGGACAGAGATAGCAGTTGTAGCCCAAAAACTAAGCCTTAGGCAACTGATCTGACAAGCTTTCCATTCATTTCAACGTGCCCGGAAGAAGCGAGTGAGGAAAAAACACTGTGAAAACATCTTCTGCAGTCATGCACAGCCCCTCACTGCAGTGTAGAACTGGAAGGGACATGAGTAATGAGTGAGGCAATGGAAGGCTTTGCTTTCCTTTCTGAAGTTTAGGTAAATGGCATCACAAAGAGCAGACAGGATTCATCAGGGCTGTGGAGTGCACCTTCACCAAAGCATAACCTTAGCCTTGTTTCTGGTTCTAGCTCTGGCCCCTCTATAGGTATGCTGATGCTGCTGTCTCAAAGCGTATTACGGCTGGATTTGTGATACCCATCCTTAACTGACTTCAGCAGGGGAATTTGTCAAGAAAATGACTACAGCAAGACTCCTGTTACAAACTCTGTTTCTGAGCAGTAGCCCTTGTTTTTGTCTAGCACTAGGAGCCAGCATTGGGCTCTGTGCTCTTGTGATGGCTGACTCCAGGGGAGTTCTATTTCCTGGTATAAAGAGTGACGTTCCAGCTCCTACAGAAGTCTTTCCTTTCTTCTTCTCTTTATTTTTAAAATGGAGCCAGTTAAGTCATTTGCAGTGGCTTTGCAATAAGTGGCTTGGAGCACAGGACTTTTCTTCACATGGGTTATTCCAGTCACAGACTGGAGCAGGGGAATTTAGCAGAGGGAGATGTATGGCTCATGTCTCCAAACCACAAGCTCCCATTTACTCTTCCTGTTTCACAGTGCCAAAGGCAAGTGTCATGAGCACATCAGGTTTTGAGGTGTGTTTTTTTTTCTTTCTTTTTTTAATCCTTTTTAAATACACACCCATTTCCTTTTTCAGTAGCTGACTGCAACTAGTAGAGAGCTGTGGCAAGGGCTGTCTGCTTGCAGCATGATGTCAGCACAGCGAGTTGACTTTTGCCAGATCTGTGGTGAGACCTCAGCTGAATTTATCTGGGGCTGTGTCTTTGCAGTATCACCAGAGCCAGCAGCAGCATGCAGAAGATGCTGTGTATATACCAGTGTGGCAAACTGGTAGGAATTTTTGCACAAAGATGCTGAGCTTATTTTCAGCCACGAGCAGAGCTGACTCTTCGAAGGCAGTGCTATCTGAGCTGTTTAGGTTTATCAGCTGCTTCGCCAGTGAAAACAGTACATGTGCTTCCCTTGGCAGCAGTCTTATGCAGAACACTGAAGTCTCTTACCAAAGAAAATAAGACTTGCTGAGTCCAAGCAGTTCATTAGGGCCTGATCCACTGTCTTCTGAAGATGCTTTTCACTGTATTTGTTCACAGTGTTTTGAATGCAGAAATACCATCACATATGTGAATAGAATTACTTCAGACTTGAAAGAAATGCTTTAAAGCCTTTGCAGTACAGATTGGATGGCAGTTAGTTATTCAAATCGGTTTCTCCCTTTCTTAAAATTAGGTACTATTTGATGTTGATCCTCAGCTTCACTATCTGAACTGAAACTTCTCAACATCTGGCCACCTTCTTTGCCTGTTCTCATCTTATTTGTGCAGTTAAATGACTTAAGTCTTTGAGAATGATCTTACAAAACAATTTTCAGTTTACGTCAAGAAGTGTGTGGCTAATTAGACACTAAGATCACTGCTTGTACACTTTTACTTTTTACCATTTGCAGTGAGTTTTTTGTCTACATCTGTAGTCTTTTTGGAGGCTGTCACTTGGTAAAATGCTGCATCTGTCTTTGCAAGTATTTTCCCTTACTTGGAATGCAAGCTTAGGACACTTTGGAGTGCCTTTGGGGGGGGGGAAGGCATTCCACAACCTCCCATGCATTCCCCGAAGTCCTGAATCCCAAGACTGACTTCACTGTCTGTGCTAGTCTTTTCAAATGAAAGAGATATAGCCTTATTATTTCATTACTGTTATTTTTATTCTCGTAAATTAATTTAAACCCAAGAAAGAGTGATGACAAAATCACATTTCATCAAAAGGTGCGGCAGCCTGTCAGCAGTGAAGGCTGTGCTGCTGAGCTAGCTTTGTTTTGGGAGTGACCATGGCAACATCACGGGAAGGAAATGACGGAGACTTCTTCGTATATTTACTCAATTATTTCACTTGCACTTCTCACCCAGATCATGAGGGCATTCACTCAATGTCATTTTCCCATCAAGAGCTTTTCCACGTTGCAGTGGGAAAGTTTAAAATAACACGTCCGCCTGTCCCTTCTGCTTAACTTCTTTGAAAAAAGTGATGGCAAGTAAGAGAGAACAACTTATTTTGGTGACTAAGGTAATATTGATGCTTACTGACCAAAGGTCAGGATCATTTCAAACCGCCACGCTCTCTGGTAGCCTGGACCAGGCATTAAGCTCCAGAGCCATGTGGGCTGTGCTGCTGTGTTGCTTGTCAGTAAAATGAACCCAGAATCTTGTTATCTCTGAGTCTGAGCCTTGCCTTGCCAAACCTGGGCTCTCTGGGAGAAGGTTTGGCTTTTTCCTGTGTTTGTATGACAGTGAGGTCAGTAGGCCAAGGTCTCCGTGCTTAGTGAGCTCATGTAGGAAGTGACAGAGAGAGACTGACTTTGAGGGTGGTCAGTACCAGGACTGTTTCCAAAAAAAGCTGAAAGCTCTCACTTTGACATCACCTCTTTTTAACCACAGAAGATAAGGGCTTTCAAACTCAAGAATGCTTTTTGCAGGAGGAAAAAAAAAAAATAGAGAAACAACGTCCAGGCTTGCAGATGAGGGAGTGAAGGAGTTCTGGAGGTGAATCATGGTACTTGTAGGATGGCAGGAGCAGACAGCTGCTTCTGTCCTCCCAAGGCTTCTTGTGAGTGTGTCTGCCCTATCCCCATCCTTGTCCTCATGGGGTGATGTCATTGTTTCCGTCTTGTGTACTTTATCTCCTTGGATACCAGGAAGGCCAGGGCTATAGAAACTGGGTGTGTGTGATAGGCCTGGTCTTTGATAACGCCAAGCGTGCATGGGCAATGTATGAAGCAATAGGTATATAAAGTAACAATATATGGTGACCGCTGTTTCTGGTTAAAAGACGTTACCGCATGGATGTGGAATGCTTCGAGGACTCAGAGTGAGAGGATGTGGGAAGCCAGCCTTGTTGTTTTACCCCCCTGCAATAACAAAGCCCCCAAACCCTTCCTAATTTCTAATCAGATTTCAAAGCATTGCAAAAGATTTTTCCATAGCTGAAAAACCCCAAACAATAACACAGGGAGAGGTGAAAGCCGAGGCACCGCTCCTTGTGCTTGCAGCTGGTGAAACATTTGCTCAGCCATAGCTGGCTGTGAGGATGGGCTCTGCAGAGGTACTGGTGCTCCTGGGCACAAGCATGGCCTTCGCTCTGCACGTGGCCTCACTGGGATGGGCATGTTGGCTGTTGGGTCTGTGCTCTCCTTCTCTGCACGCATGGCCCTCTCCTTTGCTGAAGTTTGGTCAGGGGCCCATTTTCTTCGAGCTGAGTAAACATTTGTGCTGAGAAAAGTTTAATCATGTTTCCTCTTGGCGTGGCTCTTAAAGCATGCGCTCCAGCATCCAAGCCTTCATCTCTGTGGCCTGGTGGGACACGGTTTAGCCATGTTGTGAGGCTGACTTTGGGGTCTGCAGGGCTGCTGGGGGTGCTGGACAACATCTCCCTGCAGTTGCAGTGCCTGGGTGCTGATTGTTTAAATGTGAAGCATCAGGTAGGAACGAGTTCCTTGTGCTCCATAATCTGGAGCCTCGGGCTGTACCTGAGGTGGCCTTTGGTCACAATTCAGCTGCGGGTGAGGCAGCCAGCCATGCTGCAGGGAAGGGCACAGCCATACGGTGATTTCACAAACCCAGCATCCCTGAGCATGGGCTGGTGTGAGCAGGAGGAAGGGGCCATTGTTCTCCCAGAGAATTCCCCGTGATGCTGGCGTGGTCGGAAATGCTGAGCTGCTTCCTGCCCTGGTGCAGGGATGGAAAAGGCTGCAGCACCGTGGTGCATTTTTTTGCATGATGGTGGCCAGGTGTGGGAGTGCCGTGTTTCTGATGTTTTTTTCCAGTGTGAAATCATTCTCACATAAACACACAATTCCTGGAGCTGGGGCTTTCACAAAACTGCCCAACCCACGGCCAGGTGGGCAGGTCTGGCAAATCCCTAGGTAAATGTATTTGACAGGGAGAACAGGTTATCTTTTGATCTTGGTTTTGCTACATGAAAGCACTTGTTCTTCACAAATTCCTTCCTCTGGTTGAGCAGAAAAAGTAGCATGGCGTGACAAAGTGATGGAGAATTTGTGTTATCCTAATGCTCTTTATAATTTTATTGCTCTTGCACTATTGTCTGTAGATTTCTGGATTACAGATCTAAGTTCTTTTTGGGATGGGATTTTTCTGACCTAATCTTCAGACATCCTCTTCAGCACAGATATCTCTATTTAAGCTCTTATCACTCCTTTATAGTCTCATATGAATTTTAGCTACGTGAGCACTGCTACAGATGTCCCGGTGCTTCTGGAAGCTTCAGTTATGGACTTGAATGTTTTAACCAGGAGAAAACTCACCCAGTGGCAAGTGGTCCAAAACCTCCTATGTGGCTCTGGTGCCTGAACACAACTTGCAGTTCATGGAGTCCAGGCACTGACGTGATTTCGGTCTCTTTCTTTCATCAGGCTCCCTGTTTTCTTAACTTTTGTGAATGCTTAATGGTCCTCCAGGCCCCTGTCACTCTGTCAGACTGATTGGAGCTTGGTTGACAGATTCAGAAATCCTTGGTGGTGATGGGAAAGTGTCGATGTGCGTGCAGAGAATGTAATAGAGATGCCTTAGGAAACTTCCTGACTTTCCTAACAAAACCTTCCTTAGGAAACCAGAAATTAAAACATGTATATACCCTAATTTACTTTTCTAATTCTTGGTTAACACTTCACTGTTTGTGCAATACAGATTGTGACCTAAGAGTAGAAGTCCTTTAGCCTAAAAATACTGCCTTTGTCTTTCATTAAACCAACTACTTATACACGTCTGTGTATCCTCTCTCCCACTTGCTGCCTCTGAATGGTGTTCTAACATATGCATTTAATGCTGATAAAAAACCACTGATACTTTTCCCCATGGTGTGATTTACAGGCTGAAGTAATTATTATTTTTTGCTAATATCCACAGTTTCTGCCATGGGAAAGACTATTTTTATGAGCACTTTGAATGAGATTGTAACAAAGGAGATTAGCTAATTACTCCAGGGTCTTTCTTCTTTTGGCGTGTGGGAAAGTTTCATGGCGGATTTCCATTTGTGTTGGCCAGAAAGCTGTGGGAGAGCAGTCCCACCACCCACACCTGAACTTCTCAAGCTACCCCACTGATTTCAAATGACTCATATCTCATGAGTGTGTTTGGACCTGCACTCCTCTTCTGTAAGGGATCCTGTGCTGTGCCTAGTGTGTGCCATGGAACAAGCTGACTCCCATCTGTCAGTCTGGGGACGCTAGCCAGCTGCATAAGGAAATCTTGGGGCATAAAAGCGATTTAAAGAAAACTCTGCAGGGGAATTTAGTCATGCTTGTTTCTAATGAGTGTTTATTCTGTAACTATAGCTCTATCAAACAAGTGCCATGAGACACTGAAAGCGCAGTGAAAGCTCACTTCCTTGCTGTAGAAGTCAGCATGTGTATGGAGTGGGAAGCAAACCGGTTGTGCCAATTATGACGGAGAACTCTGGGCCCAGCGTGTTTGAGAAGGGCTCTGTTTGATCCTGTGCCAGTGGGTGCTAGCCCTGTAAATGAAGCCATTCCCACTCTCTGGCCTAGACTTTTGAAAATGCATGCTTTGGTGCCATCTTTCAGCGCTGAATATTTCAGCCACCTCTGTTAACTCTCTTCTGTGTCCTTTGTCGATGCCTCATTGTGTTCCCTCCTTGCTTTGGCCTAGCACTTTCTCTGGGAGGAGCAAGCCGTTAGCTTTGCCGTGGGGCTGTGGTTCCCAGACTGCTGAGCTGCAGATGGGACTACCAGTTTCCCCATTTTCGCTAACGCTGCCTGTGTCTTTCCTTACATCTTTTTTTTTTTTTTTCTTAACTAAAATTTTCCTCTAGATTATCTGCTAATGCCTCTGGAAGCCTCCAGTTTGCAGCAAGCCCAGAATATCTGGGTGATTCTTGTAGCATTTAGGAGGCCTCTGATCTTGTCGAGGCATTCAGCCATCCCAACCTGTGGAGCAGTCCTTTCTATTAACAGCAGTCATCTTCCCACTTCTACTGGCTCAGTGTTTTTTGTATGGAGAGTGCTAAGATGTTCATGAAAGAAAGCTGTGAATCTGTACTTTGCTGGAGGAGCAGATATAGTCCAGTACATCTATAGTCACATCAGATTCCTTCTTTTTGGGGTGCCCTTGTCTCAGGAAAGCCAGCCTTTCAGCTGCTTTTGAAGAGTGCTCCTCATTCCACCCCTCATCTTCACTTTCCATTGAAATCAGCCCTACTTTCAGGGTTTGCAGGGAATGTTTAAAATCTGGAGTCCTTCATGAGGAGGTGAGTCCCGTGCCTTACCAGAGCCTTGCAGAGTTCCCAGGTGTGCAGCAGCTGAGCTCATACAGTGGCTGTGTTCCTGAGCTCTTGCGTTGCTGGCGCATCCTCTGCACCCTCCTGAGTGCCAGCCTGTAGAAGGTGTTGGCCACCTGGGATGGAGACAGGGGCCCTGCCAACATGTTGGGGGCCCTCACCTTTGAGGCAGCGAGCTCCCAGGTACCAACACATACCAGCGTGACCCTTGCAGCTGCTTGCTCTTGGCTGCCCACCACATCCCCCCGCATGCCTGAGCACCTCTGACTTGTGCCTTTACTCCTTTGCATGCAGGAAATAAGGCACATAGGAAGTGCACATAACCGGAGCGCGGTTCCCTTCACTGCTGCCACGGCTTCTGCCCCCAAAGTGATCACTGCTCAGTACAACAGCCCAGCGGGCCTCTACTCCTCAGAAAACATCCAGACCTTCAACAGTGCTGTGGAGTCAAAGACATCACCTGGGCCTCCTGAGCCCAGCAAGCTGTAAGTATAGCCCATGCCTCTGCGCCCCTACCTGGCTGGGAAAATGTAACCCAGAACAGCTCTCTTTCAGGACAGGCGATGGAGCAAACCTACAAGAGTGGACGCAGCACCCAGGGACAGGTCTCCTGGGAGTGGGGAACATCTTATGTGATGCAGAAATGAAATTAATGCTCTTGTGTTTCTTTGTTTAGCAGAGACCGACGCAGTTTCCACGTGCGTTCAGCATGACGTGCCAGCCTGCTGGTCTGAACAGGTGCCTGACAGCTCCTTGGGAGCTCTTTGTACAGCGGGTATCTCGTTGTGGCTGTGCTGGGCAGAAAGGGTACAGCTAGCACAGGAAGAGCATCTATCCTGGCTCCCAACTGGCCTGGCACTCGCAGACAGGTTCTGACCTGTCTATTTTTATTATCAAGCTCATTTTTCCACACAAATTTTAAAATGTAGATGAAACTTTTCACAGCAGTGTGAGTAGTGTTATGAATGGGATTTAAATTGATCCCAACCTTGGAAGGTTTGTGGATGTACGTGAGCTTTTCCATGGGAACTTTTTGTTCCCAAAAGTCCAAGATTGTTTTTTTGTTTGTTTGTTTTGTTTGTTTGTTTGTTTGTTTTAATTGGAAGCTGTAAACTAGGAGCTTTCTGAAATCATTCTGACTGTGTTGCTGAGCTCCCCTAAATCTCGGTATGGCAATACCAAGCTGCCTGGAAAGACTTCAATCACTTTGATTAAATTCCTGATTTGTAACTAGGGAGACAAATCACTTCAGCCTCTGCTTTTGCAAGACACAAAGGTCTAAGCATATGGTTTAACATGCTTTGGAAGTGTATTCCTGGCCTGTCTTCCTGCACCCACAGCCCAGCCTGCAGCATGTGTTGCAGCTGGTGGACAAGGTGCTGGCTGTTTGCTCCTCAGCCCACATTCAGGGGCTGAGTTAGGGAGGGCAAGGACAAAGGAAATCTGGCTTTGTGTTAACCTGCTGGGACCGTTTGGCAGTCAAATTCCACTTCTGGTCTCCAGGTGAGAGCACTTCCTGAAAGCCTGGGCTGTTGGACACAATTTGTAAATGAAGTGAATAAATTGTATTGCAAAATTTGGTCTTGCAAAGCAGGCAAGAAGGACCAGGAGAAGTCATACCACTGAACATGGCTATTTTGGAATCGGAGGTGCAGTGGCTGCTCAGCAGGGTTCCCAGACCAGCTTAGTAGGGGCGGAGTGAGGGTGGTGTGCCTGGACAGCAGGGCCATGGCTTCATGCTCAGCCCTGCTGCCATGTCTTCATTGCTGTTGTGAGTAGAGTGGCTGTGGTTTGCTTTGTGCGTGGACACACCTGCATCAGGAGGCTGTAGCTAAAGCATCAGCTAAAAGCCTTTAATGTAAAGTGATGCATTCAGTGGTGTGTCCCTCTCGCACAAGCAACACACAGTGTTCTGTTTGTTTCACTTGGAATATTTGGTTTAGCTCTTCATTAACTTCTTCCTTCTTTCCTTTCTTCCTCCTCTGCACCTTTCCCTCAATTCCACCACATAAAATCTGAACGCACCCCAAACAAACACAACCCACACTGCTCATCCCATGTGGGCACGTGCCCCCAGCCGCCTCTCGCCGATGAGCGCGCAGCAGGCTCCCTTCGCCTCCGTCTATAACCCGCTGCAGTCACCCAGTGTGGAGGCACGGGGCAGGCACAGCCCTGGTGCCCTGTCCAGCCAGGTCCGTGTGGGGCCGGAGCAGCTGAAGCACGCGGCCCAGGCCTGCCCAAAGAGCCCTGTGGAGGTGGAGGTGCCGGGACTGAAGGTGCTGCACGTGCAGTTTAATTCTCCCCTGCAGCTCTATTCACAGAGCAACATCATGGATTCCCTGCAGGGGCAGATCTCCTCCATCAGCCCTGATTTCCCCAGGTAACCTGCCTGCCACCTCTGCAGCCAGCAGAGAGCATCAACTCATCCGTGTCTCAGTGTCCACAAGTGCCTCGTCCCTGTCTGTGGCTCTCTGCTCTGGCTGGTCACGAGGAAACATTTCCATTTCACCTTCCCAAGGGCAGTGCATGACTTCACAGGAGCTTTGTCTGCATTATGTTTGTGTCAAGCACCAAAACTTCATTTCAGCCTGCCCGTGTGTCTGGTACTGCATACAGCAAGGACTTAAGGGATATTCCTGGAGGATCCACTTGCAGTGGATGGATTTTCTGTGTGAAGGTGTTTTTTATTCCAAGAGCTGTTTTTTCTCTTAAACCAATGCCTGTTGCTGTTTGCGCCTGGGTGTTGCCACGTGTCTGTGGTGGGCTGTGGTTTAGTCTGGCCATCTGGGCCATGGCTGTGTGTGAAGAGCACTTAATTTCCAGGTGAAGCAGGTCCCACTTTTGGCTGGCAATGCTCATGTGTTTGGAGCAGCCCAGGTGGATGGCAAGTATGTAGAGAACACCTCCAAACAAGGCAGAGCTCTTCAGAAGTGCTCAGCAGTTACCCTGCTCTGTCCCCAGGCAGCCTGCTGCTGTTTGACCTGTGGTCCAGGAGTTGGTCCCATGGATCTCATGGCTCCTTGGCCCTCATGGTCCCCTCCTGAGCTGAGCACCACGTGCTTTGAGATTTATGCTTTAAGATTCATACAAGCTTGACAAAATGTGTTAGCATGTAATAGCATAATCACATTAGTAATGAAAATGCTGTGCTTTTCTGAAGATGCTGTGCAAGACTACTTTTATGGCTTCTATTACCATCGTCTTGCCAGTTTTCAAAGCTTACTGATCCAGCATTATTCCATCAGTGCTGCAAGTTTTCTGCGGTAGAAACACTGAAATCTAGTCACAGTTGTTGAGGGATAAGTTCTGGAACTGTCTGCTTCAAAGCTGGTGTTTCAGGATACTCCTGCTTGGGGGCAGGGGCAATTTCATGGTGTCTGCAGCAGATGAAGTGCCTTTGTGACAGCAAGTAACTGAATCTACTGACTTGGAGTCCTGTTATCCTGCAGGCATTACAGCGCTGTGTTCTTGCCCCTTCAAAAGACACATGCTTGTTGTTGGGCTTTGTTTTGTTCTTGTGTGTCCTGTAGTCCCCTGCCCTGACAAACTGGAGGTGTTTCCAGAACACAAATCTGAGCAATTGGGTTGTTTTCTTTTTAGTATATTGTTTCTGAAATCTTGTATGTGCAAGTGTATCTATCTCGTGCATCTCTGGAAGAGCTGATCTGTATGTTTTGCACACCATCAGAATGCATGATTGAAATGTAACGGCTTTGTTTTACTCTCCTGCTCATTCAGATGATAGAGCCTTTGCTTCTGAATGCATGTTTGCAAGACATCATTAGTGTACTCACTGCCAGGACTGCCTTCCTGCCCAATGATTTTGAAGGCAGACAGAGTGAAGGCAGTACATCAGTTTATGTAAGGAGAATGTGATGTGGAGCATGGATTCATTTGGGCTAATCTAGAACATTTTCTGTGTTACTGAAGACATCTTGTTTTATTCAGGGTGAAAAGCTTCAATAAATGAGATTCAGGCTTCCAGGGTTCAGCTGCTTGCAAGTCTAGTGTGCTTCCCGCTCCATTGAGAATTACTGAAGTTGGAAACATTTTATTTAATAATTGTTTGTGAAAATAGCATTTTATAGCACGTGTGATGATTCTACCTCTGATCTCGAGGAATTGATGGTGTAGACCAAATGACTCAATTGCACATTGGCATGGAAAGTCTGCAAGAAACAATTCCCTCTGCAGTTCAGTCTGAACTTCGGGATGTTTAGGTGTGTTTCAGGGAGTCGTGGAGTGCAGGAATGGTGAATCCCAGCAGAGCATTTCCATTTATATAGCTGCAGAGAAGATTTGTCAGTTGCTGCCTCATTTTTCCAGACATTTTAATCTAGTCACAGAACGCATGGCCTGGAGGAATTCCCTGTGCTATGTAGTATAGCTCCTACCTCATCACGTAAGCCAGTGATTTAAACTGATTCCAGCAGATGTTTGTACAGGCTCTTCTTAAATCCTTCAGTGCAGTGGTTACTCACCCATCCACAGCAACCCATGGCATTCCGCTGTGTGTCTTCGAGAAAGGTTTTCCCAAGTGCTACTCTGAATATGCTGCAGTACTCTGAATATCCTCCTGCATCCAGAGCCCATGGCTTATCTTGTACCCACCAGGCATAGAGAACGTCCAAGTAAATGCCTCCTTTTTTCTACAGACCTGTGCTGTGAGGTGAGTGCAGCACAGGCAGCACCTCAGGCTCTGGGCGCAGTGCTTATGATGTGAGCAGTGGCAGCAGCACCTCAAAAGGCAGCTGAAGTGAGGGACTCAGTCTTAGCAGGCAGAAGTCTCTCTCTGGTCTTGAGGTACTCATTGACCCCACTGAAATGCTGTAAATGATCTCTGGATCCTCAGATAGGGAATGGTCCTAATAACGTCCACTTGAGAACTTGGAACTATTTCCAATCAGAGGATCTTTTACCTGGCTCCTACAGCTGTTACTGTGGTGGCCTTCATGACCACTTCATAGTATGCTTGCAAAGATACATATTCTCTAAGGAATAAAGCTTATGGAATTTGAAAGTCACGGCAGTGTAAGGTAGCAGTCTCAGGTGGTTTAGGTGTGTGAGAGGCCATGCAGTGGTGGCAAAGCTACTATGTGGGACAATCCCAGCACGTGTGTTCTTCATTTTCCTGGTTCCTAGACAGTAAGACTTTTTTTTTCTGAAGTAAAGAGCAATTGGGAATGGGGGTGGTGAGTGAGAACCCGATGACAGCGGGGCACGTGGGTGGCCCAGCGCCTCAGTCCCACTGGGGCTGCAGCTGTCTTGTGCGAGCGAGCATGTCCAGCACCTCCGTGTCTCAGTAGCATCCTGTTCTGCCTTTGTTTGCACGATCGTCTCTCAGTCACATGGCGCATTGCAATGGTTTTGCTAGGAGGACTGGCTGTAGTGTTTAGCCGTTTAACGAGTGTGTGTTCTCTTCCTTCCTCAGTTTAGATCAGCACGGCCATCCCTCAGGCAGCATCACCATAGACAGAGACTCTGAGGTTTACAAGATGCTTCAGGAGAACCAGGAGTCACACGAGCCACCCAGGCAGTCGGCTTCCTTCCTAGTGCTGCAGGAGATCTTGGAGTCAGAGGAGAAAGGTAAGCCATCCCACACACCCAGCCTGGGCGTGCCCTTCCTCTCAGCCATTCCTTGTGCTCTGTACGGTATTTCAAATGCCTGAAACTTTGTTCTCCTTTCTTAGCTGTTGCTTCTTCAGGGTAGTGTGTGTAGGTGGTTTCCACAGAAACTAAGATCCCTCTCACTGACCTTTTAGATTTCTTCTCTTCAGCTAGTTTCAGTGTCTGTGGGCACATATTGTTATTCATTCATTGACTGAATGCTCAAGAAATAAAACTCTACTATGTTTAGTTCTCAAGAAAGAGCTCTGAGAGTTGCAAAAGCCCTTCCACACTGCAAAACTCAAGTTTTGCCCCTGTAGCAAAATATTCACCAATTAAAGGTCCATCTTAAATTTACGACTTCAACAGGTAACACAAGATAGTGCTCTTTAGTGCATCCTAATGCTTCTGGGCACCATCCTTGTACAGGAGAAGAAAGGATCCCCTTCTGCATCTGAATGTAAAAAATTTGGAAGCAAGGTTACAGCAGTCAGTTAGCAGTTTTAAACCTGTTAAACCTTGTACTACTTGGCACTCTTAATCTGACATGTGAACATGTATAGTTCAAGGCTATAGACTTCTAGATAAAAACTCTGATTAGCTTAGGTGGGAGCCAAGTCATACTCCCTTCTCCCTTTAAATAGAGTAAAATAAACAAATAATTAGGAAAAGAATTCCAGGAATGACTTCTTTTTCCCCCTCTTGAACCAGTTGAGACTTCATCTGTTATGTTATTGGCTTGCAGTGGAACATTCAATTTCATCCAACAAAAGCATGGTGCTGAGATATCAGAAAGGAAAACAACTCAGCCAAATGCTGTTAGACCTAAGTGATCTGTAAGGGAACGGTGAAATGAAGGAAGTAAGGAAACAATAGGAAGAAAGAAACCCGGATTTCTTTAGTCTTTAATCTACTGTTAAAATTCCTATCTGAAAGCATCTTAATAATGAGTGTTTGCAGCTTACCCCTCAGGGTTCAGCTCCTGCATGGAAGGGACTGGAGGAGCCAGGACTTCTCACCGTCTGAGGTGCTCCCCTGTGCTTAGTAGTGCTGAAGAAGATAAGAAGCAAAAGCCTCTCTAGTTTATCGGTCTTTGAAGATTTGCAGCATTACTGGGATTCTCTGGCACGAGGTTTGCCTGCCTGATCACAAGCCAGGATAGGCTTGGGCATTGCTCTGCTGTGAGCTGTAATCACCCATGCAGAGCAAGGTTATGCAGCCCCAGAGGAGATGGTGCCCTGGCTCAAACAGTGCTGCTCCTGTCTGAGATGGCATCTGTGCCAATAAATGGCACCTTTGTGGGATGCTCCTGTGAGCCTGTCTTCAGGTGTTGGCTTGTGAGCAGCAGCAGGGAACTGTCTTCTCCCCAGCTGGGGATGGTCCTTGGGGCATGGCCAGAGGCATGGACTGTGCAGATCCACAGCAGCTGGAAGGATGGGGTCTGCGTGTGGGCGCTGGTGTGGGGAAGCACGACGGCTGCTGTCTGTTTAGACTTGAGCCTGCATGCTGAGGCTTAGGGTGTTTCAGAGGGTGGAACAGGTTATGTTTCCTTGGGCATTTTGTTAAGCTGATTCCTTTAGAGGCCTAAGAATGTGCTGTCAGTGTAATTGATGTGAAGAAAGTGCTGTTCAAAGCAGGAGTAAGCAGGGGGAGAGGGGAGAGCCTGAAAATGTGTTTGCTGCTGCTTCCCTTCTCAGCAAGGGTCACTGCCAGCAATGGGGACAGAAGCCAGGTATTTCCTGTTGTGAATGAGGGGTCCATGGGCTTCTGTCCATTAAAACATCTCACTCTCAGCACTAAGCTGATGCCAACATGTATAAGAAACAGCTTTTTATGCTTAGCCTGGAATGCACAGTGTGGGGCTGCATAAGGCAGTGCAGTGGCACTCCGACAGTGGGGTGGGGTGGGCAGTGCCCCAGCATTTTCCCTGTTCCCTGCCAGTGGTGCTGCCCTGGCCTGTGAAACATCTCAGACCTTGTTGCCCAGTGGAGTGAGCCTCTGCAAGGTTCTTCCTTCCCTTCTCCAGGAGCAGTAGGTGTAGTTTGATGTTGGCTTGGCAATAGGCAGAAGGGTTTTGTGTCGCCTCACAGGGGGAGGCTGACATGTCTGCTCACCAGCCTCCTGTGGTCCTGGTGAGACATCATGGGAACCTGCGTCCCTTCTTCCCCTCTTGCCTGGTACTGAACCTCATGCAAAAGTCACACAGATAAAGGTAGTTGTATCAATAGTATCTTTTTGTTAGAGGCTTCCTTTTCACTGCAGGTATTTAAAGGCTTGCCTCCTATCCAGTGTCTAGGATCCACTGCTTTTGTAGGCAACCAGATGCCTCCTTTGAGAAGGTCCTGCAGCTGGGAGGTACCACCATTCCATGTCCATGCAACGAGGAGTTTGTTAACTAAATCCTTCAGAAGCTGTAGAGGGAGCACAAAACCCTACACCAGACAGCAGAGAGAAGGCTTTGACAGCCTTACTGATTGCCGGGACACCCACTTCCTCTTTCTGAACCCAAATCCAGCCCTCAGCTTGACCTAGAGTGTGTGCTCAGGACACGGCAAGCAGGCTATGATGCTTCTGAGGCTGGCACTGAGACTTTGCTTTGCTTTGAACCTTCGTGCATGTGAGATGTGTTAGCCAATGCCTGATGGGCTTTTAAGATGAGAAAGGGCAGTATCTCATCTCAGGGCCTGCCATGTCAGCAGGCCTTGGGTTTCCAGAGCCATGCTCAGCTGTGTTCCTTCTCACCCTCCTCCCTGCACACCCAAAGACCCTGCCTCCTTCCCATGCATGAGTCTTTGCCTCAAAGCTGATGTTGAAGGACATCACCTCTCCCTAGCAGAGCGTCTGCTTGGGAGACAAGCCTGGAGCCACGCATCTCACACGCTCTGAAGCACTCTCCTTCCACCCCCAGGAGACCCCAGCAAACCATCTGGATTTAGGAGCGTCAAGGCTCCCACCACAAAGGTGGCCTCATCGATTGGGAATGCCCAGAAGCTGCCCATGTGTGACAAGTGTGGATCTGGCATTGTGTAAGTAGGCCTGTCCCCAGGGCAAGCAGCCTGTGCCTGTGCACCCAGGGTCCAGCCCAGCACGTGTGTTCTCACCAGCTTCGGTAGTGCTCACCTTGCAAACCCCGCAGTGTGGCAGCAATTGGGTTTCCCTCTACTGTTCCATGTCAAAGCGAGTCCTTATGAGGCAGCTCCAGTCCTGTTGTGGCTTTAGAGATTTGCTTCCTAACAGAAATTTGTTAATAGCACCTCAGAGTTGAAGTGAACTTTCCATTTGGAGGCAGTGTGTTTAATGATTTCCCCGTCCTGTTGCTCCATCATGCAGCCAGGGGCAGTGGGCTTGGAAAGCTGCCTGCTGCAGTACCACACATCTCATCTTGGATCTGTGCAGAACTAATTTTTGTTGTTTTGGTGGGATATGTCTGACTTACTTCTAGCTAGATCCAGAGCTGCTGTGACAGCACAAGCAAATTGTGCTGTCTTTACGCTCACTCATTTCTTAGCCACATGTTCCTCTAACCTCATTTCCTACTTAGCCTTCTCTCCTCACAACCCACTTAGCTCTGTGGGTTGGGTGCTGGACGCCCACCTGCACTGTGAAGGAAGAACTCAGATTCTTTCCACACGATCGGTGTTGCACCACTATGAGAGCTAGCACACTACAGTTGGGTGAGCCTCACACACCAAGGACTGGCAGAATCATTACAGAAGAAAGCCACAGGCTGTAATTGTGATTCAGAGACAAACCGTACAATTACTCTGCCAGCTGGGTACAACTGGAGGCAAAGCACAGGACTAGGAATAGCTCTAAAAAGTAACGAATGATGGAAAATAACATAATTTTGTTTCAGCAACCCTCTCTGCTGACAACTGGTTGTGCTGCTGTTGCTGGTAGTTTGCAAGTTGTTGCAATGTTCGACATACTTACATTTGTTGGGTCAATCGGTGAAGGTTTCCAGGCAGAGCTTGCCCGTGCTGTGTGAGACAGCAAGTCTGAGAGAAGAGCCAGGATCTGGTGGGCTTGGGGCCCTGCTCTGAGCAGGCAGTCCTTGGCAGAGAGCAGTGGCTGGCTGTCCCCCTCTGTTGGTGGCGTCAGCCACTTCCAGATGTGGGCTAGAATCTGATTTTTTGGGGTTGCACCCCATCCCATGGTCAAGATAATCCTGTCATTTCTCCCCGGGCGTCTGAAGGCTGGTGGCTGCCTTCTGCTGTTGGTTACCACTGCTATTGCCACCACAGGCACTAGGACTGTCCCTGTGGAGGTCCTTGCTGGGAGATGCTTTCCAGAGGAAGCTCCCCATGCCGTCAGCATCTGTGCAGAGGCGAGGCCTACAGGCTGGGTCCAGCAGGGGGCACGGAGGTGCAGGCTGGATGGTGAGGCGGCTGGGCTGGGGGTGGTGCGGGCAGACACCGGGTGCTGAGTGCTGGTTCCTTCCCCAGAGGGGTGTTTGTGAAGATTCGGGACAAGCAGCGTCACCCCGAGTGCTACGTGTGCAGTGACTGCGGCACCAACCTCAAGCAGAAAGGACATTTCTTCGTGGAAGATCAAATCTACTGCGAGAAGCATGCACGGGAACGGGTGGTGCCCCCGGAGGGCTACGAGGTGGTCACCGTCTTCCCGAAGTAGCCTGTGCTGCAGTGGGGTCAGCGTGGATGGTTTCTCTTCTGCTGCTCTCCTTGGAAAGCGTTGCCTTGCCCCTTGCTGAATCTCATTTGCAATAAGGAATGCTAGGCATGGCTTTGAATTTCCTTGCCACGTGAATCCTGTGTTCGCAGAAGGTGTCACTAATCAGTCAACATTCTTTTTGTCTTTTCTTTCACCGTTGTTTTTCTTTTTTAAAAACACAGATTATTATTTTGTTCCCCTTCCTCCTTTATGCTGCCAATTGCACAGGAACGCCAGAGGCCAAAATCAGATCACAGCTCTCCTGTATCCCAGTTATTTGCCTTCTGTTCACATTCAATAAATGGGGTGACTCCAACAGGCAAGTGAGTGTCCACTTTCTCACAGGTTTGGCACAGCACTCTCATGCGACAAGCAGCTGTAGCAGGCTGGCAGGAGGCAAAAGCCAGACCCCAGAGCTCTGGTTGCTTCTCTCTTCAGGCATCCTGGATGCTGCCTTTTAAGAAATGAATAAACAATCCCCTAGAACATCCCAACCCTCAGTGGAAGTAAAGCTGACCTAGCACTTAAGACCGTCTCTGACTGCACAGCTTTTTGGGGGGGCTGGGAACAGGAATAATGCACAAACCTAACTCAGTTTAGCTCCTCAGGCTCCTTCTATGACCAAGAGAGTGGTGTTGGAATAGCTCATCCCTTGAGAAAGTCCAGCTTGCTCAGGCTTCTCACATACATACACATAACAGCTCCTACTACCAAGTAGCCTTATTTTTCAAGGTGAGCGTGAGTGTGACTTTGTTGTTTTGTTTTGTTTTTTCTGGCCTGCTTGTGTAACACCCCCTTCGTCTAGCCCTGCCCCTACCTGGCAGCATCAGGGATTCCTGGTCCTACCCAAGTCCCCAGCAGCAGCTGTCCAACTGCCAGTGGCCCCAGGCACTGCAACCTCCCTGTTGTCTAGTTTCTCTGTGGGCTCCTGGCCACCCCTACCTGTGGCCGTGTTTGCAGAGCAGGGAGGAAATACTGGCCACACTCCCATCTGTGCTCCACAGCAACACCAGCACCTGGGCCGTGCGGTCTGCAGTCACCAAACCCTTCCACACAGTACAGCAAACACCCATCAACACCATGTGGACGGCTTCAGCTCTTGCTTGTTATTTCCCCAACTCCTCACTGTAAACAGACAACAAGCTTTGCTTTGTCTTGGCCCCTTTAACGCCCAGTGGAGCTCCTGCAGCAAGGGCTGGCAGCAGTGCTGGGAAAGCACTGACTGTGGGGGCTGACGCAGTAGCCGGGAACTACAAAAGGTTTGTGGCCCAGCGCTGAAGTGGCGGCTTCCAGTGCAGATACCAGTGTTGATCCAATTTATTACTATGGGAACAGGCTTGCCAAGGCACTTCACATTCATTGCTTGGGGAGGACTTTGCTCCGTCTGCTGTAGCTTACTGGGAAAAAGAACACACTTTCTTTTTATGAAGCAACTCAAAATATTTGGCAACAGCAGCGATCACTGTAATCTGTAAATTCCCCTTGAGTTTTGCGATTGGCATCTGGAGTTTGTAAACAATAAGTTAGGATAAGTGAGGTCAATTCCACAACAATGCTAAACTGCCTACTCAGGAAGCATAAAAACTAAGTCAGAAATAAGAAACGTTCCCAATTAAAGAGAGTGCCAGGCAGTTGAACCAAGAATCCTCCCAAAAAGGGCAGCCCGGCTCACATGGGTGTGCAGCACAGCACAAAGCAGACTCACTTTTAACACACTTGGGATTTGGGTTACAGCCTCTCCCTGCCACTGCAGCATCTGCCCTTTCTCCTGGTGCAGCAGATGGTGCTCACACCCTGCTGCTCCTCCTGGGCCCAGCCTCAATCAGTCCTGCATATCAACATGCCATAGTAACGAGCGTACTGAGATCCCAGCCTTCTGCCCCTGTGTTTGGTCTCAACTCCAGCATACCCCACACCGTCTCACTAGGAAGAACAATATCTGAGTGTGTTTGAGTGCAGCATGTGACAAGGAGCGCTGCTTCCAAGTCACCAGGCCAAACCTACGCTTCAAGAATTTGCCTGTCAAGCTAAAGCACCTCCCTGAACTACAAAAGGTGAAAACTAGGAAGTATGAAAACTGTTCTTCACTGGGGGCTTCAGAAATGGAGGGTTGTGCCAAGAAAATACCATTTGCATTGACCAACTGCATTCAGGAGGATCAGGCTCCACTATCACAGGAGGTGCAAAACTTTCATTGCTTTCACCTTCTGAAAATGGGCTAAAAAGCAGCCACAGCTCTACAGAGCAAATCTCTCTAAAAAACATATTACTAAACAGTGACTCTAATTTACTAATGCTCAGCATTAATGCCAGTTTATGCTTTTTTACCAAGAATTAGAAGCAAGACAAGGCTTTCAATAGGCAAAGGTCAAAGCCAGTCTACTCATTAACAGTTTGTTTGTCCATACTTCTGTAAGAGAACATGGATCTGCTACTAATACAGAATCACTGCTCTGCAACAGACTGCTCCAAGACAGCAGCAATTTCATACCTGCAAGGATGTGACACTCCTTTTTTATATTAAAAACCAAACCTGTTTTTAATATAAAAGGTATCTTCTACAAACTTTCATAAAGTGACTAAATTACATACGGCACCTGCTCTGTTATCTACTTCCACTCCTGTCCCTTGTGGAATTAAAACCAAGCTTCCTGCTGATTTGGATTTTCCATAATTTATCCATTTCTCTGCACCCACTGCAGGCTCAGACTTTCTCTCCACAAAGTACTCCCTAGTCTGGACAGACACATGCACAGAATTCTCCGTTTTCCTTTTCCAGCCCTGTAGCTCCCCCTGTGTGCTTTTAAAGGGGCACATCAGCTGCCCAAGCTGACAAGCCAGTCTCTAGAGCTGACATGTACACCAGAAAAGGTTACAGTCTGGGATTTCTTTTATATGTGTGAAATTGGCTAATGGGTTACATGAGTACGGAAAGAATAATGAACACCATGCAAGCCACGCTCACTTAAAAATCTCAGCCAGAAAACCCTTAAGACAAACCAAACATTTATTTATGAAAATAATTTGTAGAAATTACAAAAACAACAACCAAAGAACCAGAAGCTACACAGTTCTTTGCAACACATTCTTCCCCTTCCCAATAAAACCATATTCAACACCATATAAAGAAGTGTTTTAGGACTTCCACAGGAAGATTTTACACAACTCGGCCAGTTTTTAACCACTGAACACAGAACCTAGCTGAAAACGTGAAACGCTCATCTTCTCAATTCTTTATCGTAGGCAAACAAAGCTACAAATACAAACCTACCCAACGTTACACCTCAGAACATGAAAAATCCACTGAAAGAACTGAGGGATTTGAAAAGTGGCCATAAGGAGTTAGCGCGAAGGATCAGTACATACGATGACTGCACTGTCACAGGTGTTTGTCCCTTAAGAATACACAGCCTTTGCACCTTTAAAAGACACATTCTGCACTGGAACCTGATGATTCTTCTAGGACTTTGAAGACACCCATTTTTTCCTTTTTAGTTGTTTCAGAGGTTTTCATCCGGTCTAGAATTAAAAAAAAAGCCCACAACCTTTCTTTACACGTACAGTAATGCAGAGTGGAAAGTTCTATGCCCTCATCTTTCACCTGGATTTGGAAAACAAGTTTATTCCTATCATTCTGCTACTCCATAAACAGTCAGCAACTAAAGTTTGTGCTTGAAAATATTTCCCAGTTGCGTGCTTTAAGAAAAAAATTCCACCACTCTTGGCTAAATACAGTGGGAGATGAGCAGCTTTCAAATCTTTCTGCAGTACTCATATCTTCCACAGAAGAAAACAGAATGCATGAAACTACTTAGTGAAGTTGCTGTGAGAAGCTAGTTATATTCTTTTCCAGAATGCAATGGTCTAGGCTTTCTTAATGTTGCAGTCACAGCTGCTCACTGGAAGTGCAGCGTAACGTTATAAAGCACTGTCAGACCATATTCTGAATTCTGATTTTCCAACTGATCTGCTGAAATGATTCTTTTCTGAGGGTGATTTAACGTTTTGACCAATAACAGCAACCTACAGGAAAAGCTGCTTTTGGTTTTCCTTCGCAGTATGCTCAGGGCACGCTACACATGAATGAAGTTCTCTGGAATACTTCTGTTTAAATCATCTGCAGCAGATCCTATCGGCAACGTCAGCAAAGGGCTAAAAGCACGTCTTCACATATACAACACAGTCATAGAGAAGTTTTCTACATAGAAAGTTCATTAAAAAAAAACAGGAACTCACTGTCCAACATAGATGAAAATTTTGGCTTACCAATGAGATCGCTTCTATCCAAGAGTAACTCAAGATCTTTATCACTGATGACTTTTTCTTTAGATCCTTTAACCTCTCTGTTGAAGAAGAAATGATCTTTATTAACACAAATAAAAGCATACAGAAGTAAACGTAGCACAGAACTCAGTGCTCAACATAGCAGAATCCCTAGGACATTCTTTTCACTCTTAAGGTCCACGTTACACTTCATAAGAAAGGAGAGCACTACTGACAGCTGCTCGCAAGCTGCAACTTATGAAATCACAGTAAAAAAAGTTAAAGTCTGCATACCTCTCATAGTCTCTGGATTTCAGCAATTCTATTAATTCCTGAGGGTCCAGGCAGCTCTTTGATTGTGCTAAACCAGATTTGCCACCTTTAAACTGATCTGTAGAAAGAAATTTTAAGCAGAGACTTCAAGGAGAGAAACAATAAATTCTTTGAGTTGTTATACCAACGCTGGAGGATGCATGGGTGGCACAAACCTCTTGCACATCAAAGCTAATGGCATGTTCAATGGTTTCAGCCCTCAGCTAAAACACACCTTAAGTTAATAGGCTAACCAGTCAAAAAAAAATGAGAGGTGCATGAGAAGTTTACATGCAGGCCTTCCACCTTCTACCTACTGAAATCCCAATTCAACATGCATGACACACGCACACATGGAGCAGAAAAGCCATTAGTTCTACTTACAGTAAAAAGATTGCAAATAAAGTTAGATGGTGGATGCTGAAGTTTGTTTCCTTTGTAATGTAAGCTGGTTGAAACAAAGTAAGCAATATTAACCACTATAAGACAGGAAATAGATGAAAGATATGTGGTTTCATAGTAGAAAATCCCTCGGTTAAATGGAATTGGCAGACAACAAAATAATACACCAGACATGGGCTGATTTCCTGAAGAGATCCAGTTTACACCTATATGCACACAAGTCTGGATGCCAGCACAGATATCCAGAAAATATACAAGATTGTTACCTAACTAAATCTAAACATGGATGAAGCCAAATTCAGTCTGTAGACTGTAAGAAAGCATGCAGCCCCTACTGTTCTGTGCTAAGCTTCCTCGGTTGTAATTAATACGCATACCCATTTAATTAACAAGTCCTCATCACATCCTCTTATCACCCTCACTGATGTTCTTCCCCATGTCTCAGTTTCAGAACTCTTCCCTACACATTTCTCCATCTCTCTCTCCATTCTCCTGTCTGTTTCTCTATGAAGTGCAAATCAGATGCAAGCACCAGTGAGGTCTGGGCTATGGGATTCTCTTCCCCACTGACATCTCCTTCTGTGATACAAAGGACCCAGGTCAAGTCATGCACTGTTAGCAATACAGTCTGTCCCTTTTACTCTTCTGGAGTTCTCAGAGTTTCACAAACTACATGGCTTTGAATTTGCACTGTAGAGATCTTGAGCTGCAATAATAAGACAAAAATAAGACAGACTCTTATCAAGCACATGGTGCAAATAGGAATTTACGTGTATCAGTTCATATTGTTCTGGCATCTATTAATTTAAAGTTGTGCTGTTTCTTATACAATTCCCTACACAAGAAAGCAGAAAGAAAAGACAGAATATGCAACGTGGTGCTGAGCTCAACCAAAAGCATGGCTTTGCAAGATACGATGATACTTAAGGTTCTGAACTTGTACACCACCTACACTGGACACTACCAAAAGCCTAGACTTCAACATGTCTGCTTTATGATGTCCCTTCCTCATCCACTCATCACATTTTCTGACACGAGCAGTGTGCTCTGCAGCAGACAGTTAGACATGTGGTTTTTCAGGTCCTTTATGCCCTCCCAAAGGTGCGCTGATTTGTTCATTTGTTTTTTGTTCTTAATATACTATGAGTTCCTAAATGCAACAGTTTAAAATATGTCTGATTACTGTCAGAAGTTGCAAGAATTACATTTTTTTCCAATGAGCTTAGCATTTGGGAAATGCTATGCCAAGCTAGCATCCAAATACAGCACACAGAAAAAGCTACTGAAAGATTCATACGGCGTCTAAAAAATAGAAATTTATTCCAAGAGAAGACTCATCTCAAACATTTTCTAGCAACATCTGTGCACAAACAGCTAGATGAGTCAGAGCACAAAAATCACCGCTATTCTGCACACAGCAAATAAAAAATTCAATACAAAGAAACCAAGGACTTCGCTCCATTCTGCACTGATTAATTTCTCCAAAAGAGGACTTACTCCATTGTCATTATAACAGATTATTCTTAAACTTAGAAGGACAGAATTGAGGAAATTTCATATGACCATTTTACAGTTTAAGATTTGCAAGTTCAACAAAGTTCAGCAGGAATTTCCACATTTCTGCTGACTCTGCTCATATGACCAGATTTAATTAAAGGCTCCCTAATCAAGCAAGTTTGCCAGCATAGCTGGAAAACCTATCAACAGGCTTCACACAATGAAAGGTGGGCACACTGCTTCAAGTGAAGAACACTATTAATAGCTAAACTGCAAGCAACATGTCATTTTGGCCTGCTGTTTCATTTATCATCTGGAACATTTAATTTGATTTAATATGACAGTCCACTCTTACTTGTCATTTATCACCAGCCTATACATTTTCCGTCTTAGAAGTCCAAACACTTAGGTTGAACAAAACACCATCTAGTCAACAAGCTGGGAACAAGCCCCAGACATGTACTCCCTTATCTGTTTTTACTTCCAGTTACACCAGGCAGGCTCACTGTCCCATCTCCCCTATTTTTTCCCTTACCTATCATTTGTAGGACAGTAACCTCAGAAACAGTAGAGTAAGTAGAACTGGTTTCTCTTGACTTGTTATCTATAGTGCACCCAAGAACACTTTCTATATACTATATGGCCCCTTGTTGGAAGGATAAAGCTATTCACACTTAAGAAGAAATACTGTCGAGTCTGTAAACACAGCAGAGATCTGTTGAGATATAAGAATGGCAGAAGAGAAAGATACTAACTTTTATGGATAATCAGCTTCTCTAGCTTCCTCTTAGCAGCAGCTCTCTCCACAATCTTCTGGTCAATTGTATTTGCTGTCACAAGGCGATAAACAATCACTGGTTTTGTCTGGCCAATTCTGTGACACCTGTCTTGGGCCTGCAAGTCTGACTGGGGATTCTGGATAGACAAAGAAGAGAAACAAGACACATTATTATTATTATTTTAATGCTTCTCCAGGCGGTATTTCCAACCAGTGAACTCTGAGAGCCAAATCAGAAGCAAACAGAGCAGGACAGTTATGGTATAATAGAACTCTACATCTGTTTGCTCTTAAAACTTGTCCACGCCAAGCTCTGCTGTTGTAGCTGCAAAGCCAGAGTAACCCAATTAGCTTGACTGCCTCTGGTCTACATGATGCCCCTTCCAACAGGTGGACATTCTGCATCAAAAGTTTAGTTGAGGCTGTCGCTACATTCAAGAAAACAGTAAAATGAAAGACAGAAGTGCATCTACAATAGTATCAGAAAAAAATTCCTACTTTGGTATAACCCAGGGACAAATGTGATGGTTTTGCAAACCATCTCTAACATTATGCACAATAAGCTAAGGCATTTTCAAATTAAGCTGTATATTTAATATATAACATTTGAATACACAGATTACTTTGTCATCACATAACAGCATTAAAGTAACAGAAGTGATCTACACCATAAGAGCATGCTAAACATTTACCAAAAGCTGCAGTAAAAGAAGCATTTTATGACATATCATGAGGTAAACAGTCTGTCAACATACCCAGTCACTATCGTATATGATAACTGTATCTGCTGCAGTTAAGTTAATGCCCACGCCTCCAGCTCTTGTACTCACTAAGAACAGGAATACTTCAGGGTCATTATTAAATTGACGCATCTGGAAGAGAATTCAACTATTAAAAACAGTCATTGGATCAAACACGATTTAGCCAATATTTGATTTTAAGATTGACCTATGTCTAGAATTTAAGAAGATTAACAAAGAGTATAACACACGGGGCCAGAGACCAAAGTAAAACTTCTATAGAAACTGAATCAAGGGCAAGACAAGACCAAGAAGTAAAGCGACTATTTTCTTACCTGCTGATTCTATTAAGTGAGCAAACCAACACAGAACAGAGATGACTATAGTGACATATTTCCAATTATGTTTATCTCCACATAATCTACCATTCGGGGATACTTTATTCCCCAAGGCATACATAATCCAAGCTGGAAGAGCCTTAAAATATTTCCCCTTCCTGTCAAAAGCAGCTGTCTAAAATTCCGATGCCATCTTGGACTGTTACTTCCAGCTCCCACATTTACCTCCTCCTCTTTTCAAAACTAAGAATAACTTCCTTGCTTCCTACTTGGCATCTAGACTGTTTTCATATCAAGATTCTCCTAAGCGTCAGCACAGCTCCTGTCAGGACTTAAAACAGCAGTCGAATCTGTTCTCTCTTTCCACACCCACAACACAGTGTTGTAGCTGCTGAGACCAAGAACAGAGAGGAAAAGAAAGAATCTGGATGCCTTTGAAAGCGTGATTCATTTATCCTTCGCTCCCATGGTTTCCTTGAGTCACATGCACAAAATCATAGCAGATGGAAGAGACCTCTGGGAATCCTCTAGTTCAGGTCTTGAGTATCTCTGGAGAAAGAGACTGCATAACCGCCCTGGACAGCCTGTTCCAGCACTATGTCACCCTCACTCATTCCTGTTCACGCAGCTAAAATGCAATGGGAAACTAATCAAGTCAAAATGTCAGGTTTCCTTCTGCAATGAGATTCCCCTTAGCCTTCAAATCACTTTGCAGAGAGCAGAAGTTGAGGTCTAAGTGACTCAAAGGAGAGCACTGCTTTCTTCCTTTAAAGGCATTCTTTACTAGATACATGTTACTAAATGCAGTAACATTCTAACTCACCTCCTTATTCCCAGAGATTATTCATTCTTTTCTGAGCTATACATAACCTACTGGGAGTTGTCACTAGACAGGAATAGGGTTCTACTTACTCCAGCAGCACCAAGAACATTAGATGCCTTTTTCCCATTGAAGACTAAATGCTGGTTCAAGTCTTACTCCAGTGTCACAATAACAGGCAGAATTCAGTATCAAATTTAAAGGGCAGGTACATGTACTTACATTTTCTTCTCTGTCTGAGTAAGACATAGATCCATCCAGTCGGCTAAACTTGAAGCCTCTCAAATAGCAGTAATCCATCAAAATGTCAAGCATCATCGTCATTTGTGAGAACATCAAGACCTGCATAACACGGAAGATTCCTTAGTTGTCTCCTCATGACCAAAAATGTTAATAAACAAACAAAAAAAAAAGAACAGTTTTACCTTATGTCCTCTCTTTTTCAATTCTGGAAGCATTCGGTCCAAGAGAAGAAACTTGCCTGAGTTTTTCACTAGATCTTCATCGACCTTAAATAAAGGTAGAAGAGGCGTTTGCATATCAGAACAAAGGACATCAAGGATTTTTGTTACACAGGAACACCAACAAAAGCTGAGGGGAAGTTTTTAACTGAAACGAGCTTGCACATCTTTTTAAGTAGAAATTGTAACACTGGAAGCAACACCACTTTTCACAAAGTTGAATTATTTAAATCATGACCAAATTAAAATCAAACCCCACCATTTTATATGCCCATTATATTTTTTGAGAAAATGAACTGGCTTTCATCCCATTTCCAGAAGATAAACTGTCATAGTTTTTATAATTTTCACATGGAAAAGCACTACTGTTTCTTTCCCAATTCTATCAGTGGTAATTAATGCACAGGTTTCCACCTGCTGGAGACAAGGAAGCACTAGATGAACAAGTTGCAGGCACTAAGTTGTTCAAGTAAGCATAAATGAAATTAAAAAATGCAGGTGACTTTAATTCTTACAAGTTAGCATTAAGTTATCTGCTTTTATACACTGCCTTTGCATTAATAAACTTTGATAGTTTTTTTCCCCACAGTACAGCCAAATCTGTTATCACATGTTAAACAGGAAACATGACCACATATGGCCAAAAGCCTACAATTAAAATGTGCACGCAACTTTAGCTTGATCGAGACTCTTTCAACTCAAATTACTTAATACTTTCCTGTATTATCAATTGCTTTGTCTAGACTAAACCACCTTCCAATTTTTTTTCCCTTCTGAGAGGCAGATAGGATGCTGTGTTCTAAGCAGACAACCCAGTTGTAATTTGAAGTCCTAGAACACATCACTCATAAAAAATACCACACCTTTTGTACTGTGTACAGTTTGTATCATGAACAGTTCATCAACATGAGCATTTTTAGTTCTGAAAATAAGCCTTGACAAGGACAGCTTAAGGAGACCCTAAAACAGCTCAACTAAATGGAAGGCATTATCAGTTCAGTAACCTGGCTTCCAGAAGATGAACATCTCCATAACGTAGAATAAATACAACAGGAAACTAAAAAGGGACAGAGACCGAGCTACTCTCTGCAACTACAGCTGTGCGAAGCAGCAAGTGATGATTCACTCACACTGCTGAAATTCAGTGGGGAGGCATATGTAAATACATTGAAAAAAATCATTCTTCACTGCTGGCTGTTCATAATCCATTAGTTCTAGATGCCCAGAACATTTTCTTTCAAAATCTTTTTAAAATACATACCTTGAATTGTTGTGTAGCAGGGTCCAATGGGTATTCTATGAGATAGGGGTGATTACAGCATTTCCTCAGCAACATCATAATATTCTGTAGCTTAAGGTTCACTTCTGAATCCATGGGCATGTTCACTTCTACCACTGGCCTTGAAAAGATGGCATCTTATTAGTACAGAAAAGGTCACTGTGTGTTACAGATGTCACAAACAAACAAACAAACAAACAAAAAGAACATAAAGATATCAAGCAATGGGTTCACATGTTGCATCAAACTTCCCCTAAATCTGATTAAGATCTTTCATAGTTACAAAAGACATTATCAGTCAAAGCTTCTCTTTTTAGTGAACACTTGGCACTGAAGGCACAAGTTTGTCATTATTGGTTTAACATATAAAAGGACAATAAGCAGGAATCAGAAACATCAACTTGTGCAAGTCATTCAGAAGAAAAGGAAATAGAAACAAACTCCTTTTGTAACACGTGTTTAAATCTCCTGCATAACAAAAGAAACTACTCAAAAATCAGCCCTCAGTCTATCCCATCTCAGCCACACGCACACAGTGCAGGATTCTACCACAAACACTCCTGTATAGCTCTTCCACATCTATGAACTGCATTCAACACAAGGGATCCATACATGACATAAAACTAACAAAAATACACATTTAAGTATCAACTCTTTCAGCATACACCGGACTAAAATCTAGCAAAATAAAACATGCTCCAGTCCTGAAACTTGAGCTCAGTCCTGTCTTTCCTTACACTCAAAGGTCTTCAACTAATTTAAAGCAGCCAATAGGCTTTGTCTAACTCAGGACTTGTCAGCCATCTCAAATCCTTTATTCTCATCATAATTACCAGTAAGTTTTTGTGACAATATATGTCACCAAAACAGTAAGAACCACGCTAGCCATGTGAGTTTCAGGTCTCAGCTTATACCTATTTATTTCTGAAAATCAAACAAGGAAACCACTTTCCCCTTTACTCTAGTCTAAGCCTGAACTTTGCTCTAAAGTATTCTTGAGAAACTGCAAAAACACAGGAGTTAATTGTAACTAGCACACAAGGACTATTCCATATCCTGTATTTGGGCCAACAAAAGATACAGATACAAACATAACCAAACACTGTAATCAAAAAGTTCACTGTAACTTTGCAAAGCTTGCAGAGTCTAGGAAAAAAAACACACACAAAAAAAAACAACCTATGAGCAAAGCTTTGGGAGCAAATTAAGAGGGAGATACTCAGTATAATAAAAAATATATTATTTTATGGCAGGCACCTCTCTTTTACTACTTCCTCTTGCGTTCTGTTGATCAACTTTTCCAAGTCATCAGGTGAACCATTATGCTCTTCACAATAATCAACCCGTTTCCTACTACGGCGTTTCGGTCGGCCTGTTTGACTCAGTTCAACTACTTCTTCCTGTAAGATACAACATCGTCATCATCGACAGAAGGTAGGCCTCTGAATTTTAAACTATGCACTTCCTAGAATTCTCAGCCCTGGAAAGTGGTCTCAGCAATATGCCCCATCAATACGCAATTAAGATTCAGGGCTGTTCATTTTAGTAAGCAGAAAGAGTGGCCCAATTTTAACTGTAGGTTTTGAGAGCCTGTGCTTGAGTTTTTAAGAGCTGCATTTATACTTCACTGACTTGACAGCAGAAATTGTCTGTTCAAGGAAAACTGGTCTTTTTTTCTGCTAAGCTACAAGTAACTAAGAACATACTAACACTCATATTACCAGATCTGAAGCCATTTGCATGAACAAGTTACAAAACAATCAGACTCAAAACATAGCAAGAAAAGTTTTTAGATACACTAATGATGAAGCTATGTCAGTGTGGTTTTGCTTACCAACTAAAAACAGGTAAGCACATTTCTACCACCCAAATCAGCAGATACCTCATTATTTCCAAGCAGTTTCCTAATGGTGCGATTTACAATGGCAGTATAAAATGTTTCTTGCTTCTTCGCTAGGGGTGCGTAAACCACAACTTCGCGTTTAGGAGGAACCTCAAGAGCAACATCAGATTTCAGTCTCCTCAGTAGAAAAGGTGTCAGAATCTGAAATGTTGAAAGGTTGTGCTATGATCAGAGCTCTCAGCAGGGCCGGTTACAAAGAACATTTTATCAATAGACGCGGCTTATTATTTTGACAGTTCAAACTAAGGGACTTAATCTGCAGAGCATCATATTTTGTTTTTCAATAGCAATAACTACTTCAAAACTGCTACACACATACTGTTCATTACCTGTGTTTAAAAAAATCCACATCTATAATTTTATTGATTTATTGATTGATTATTTTTTAATATTGAAGTCTTTAATAAGGGTGCAGTAGTAACTACAGGTCTTTCAAATAGTTTTCAATTAATGGAAGAAATTTTACTACAAAATAGCTTATTTTGTTTATTTCTTATGTCAAATGACTCCAGGCTAGCCCTAAACCTTTAACTGCAATAAGTAAAAGTTGTCATCAACAATTATATCCAGAAAATATAAACTGCATCTCCAACCATCGGCTTACAAGGGGAAAAAAATAACAGTTTTGTAAGCACTTTTCTTCCCCTCAAAGAGTTTCAGCATTAGTTTCATCTTGCCTTTGAAGACAGCCACCATGAAACAATTTGTCAAAAGCTTTTCTGTTCAACACCTTGGAGCTGCACGAACTGCCTCAAAGTTACCTTTCCACAAGATCAGTATACCAATCAAATCTTTAGGCAAACCAAAGCAAGCAACTGCAATTAAGTTTTAAATTCAGCTCGGTTCCAAAAACTAAAATGAAGCATTATGAATAGCACATTGTTCCTTTCAGCAGTTATAAACGCTGTAATTATAGGAGAAAAAAAAAAAAATCTAGAAAAGTCCAGAGGTGCCACTATGAGAATCTCACACCCCTAAGTTTTCTCCACTAACAAGATTTCTGCAAATGTCAGAAATAAATCCTTAAAAAGCTATATAAAGAATAAAAGTGAAAACCTGATGCAGCATATGTAAGATGTTTTGCTCCTTTTCTTTAGCAATAATATCTTCAGCAGTTTCTGTAATACTGGTGATATCAAACCACGATTCAAAGCTATAAAAACAAAGAAAAAAAAGGAATAGCTTTCTTCATAGCTATTACTCCTCTTTGCTGTGTAACACTGATGTTTTTCATCTTATTTGATGATTTAAGAAGAACAAAGCACTATTATCTGTCATATATAGAGGAAGAACAGGCATGTTTCAGAAGCATACCTGTCAGTCTGGATGCTTAAGTTTTTAAGACTGATCAAAATATTTGTTTAAGTTAAAATATGCACTACGTTCTGTTATGTTCAATATAGTCTGTATTATTTTCCAATTTTAGTTGAATTCAAGACTGTTCTGGCAACATTCCTGACCTCCCCATGCTGCTCCAGATAAGCATGTCTCCCGTGAGTCTCATGCCTGCTTGTCTCACACAGCTGTGTGAAGCAGTACCAAAACCTTATGATTAGACAGCCATCTCCCTGTCTCCCCCAGCGCTCAGGTTTCAGTTCATAACTGAGTTTCTACTATCAACAGAAACTGACAATTACTTCTTTCCAAAACAAGTGTGAAGGCAATACACATTTCAAAGTCTCTACCATCAGATAATTATATCAAATTACAACCACAGCATCAAAGAGCTCTTTAAATGCGGATACAAGTTTAATAATTAAAGAGTCAGACTCATGCCCAAACAGAACAAAGGGGAGAAGTTTTTACTACCGAACTGCAACCTACCTTTTCAAATCATCAAAAACATCTGGCAACAGGAAGTTAAGCAATGACCAAAGCTCTGCCAAGTTGTTTTGTAAGGGGGTACCAGTCAAAAGCAGTTTGTTGTCGGCATTAAACCGTTTCAGTTCTCTGATAAGACGACAGTTCATATTTTTAATCCTATGACCTTCATCCACTATCAGATATTTCCAGAAGCAGCTCTACAAAAGTAGAAAGGACAATTCAGTAAATCTTAGCTTACTCTATCAAAACGCGCCAATGAGCAGTGCTTGGTGTTGTTTCCCATTCTGACTTGAACAGCAGAATCCAAACAATTAATGCTTCACAATGACTGCTCATAGGAAGCTTTGGTGATTACAGTGAAATTAGCTCAAGCTTTTGTTTGCAAAATAACCATTCCAATATTAGAACCACAATATTTCCACTTTAAGTACAACTTTTGTCTAAGTCTCTACTCTCCATCATCTACACAGAAGTTAAAAAAATAAAAAAAGGAAGCTGCAATATATAAATCACAGCTGTCAATGCTGTAATTATCTGCTTACTTCATGTTTTGAATAGCACTATTTGAGGCACTTGTTAAGCATAAGATCATCCGTAGTCACTGATGAAACAGATGATGACAGAACTGAACGCCAACGTAACTGCTACAGTATGACACTCACTACAGCAGGCAGCACGCAGGGCTTATTTTTCTTTTGTTAAATCTATATTCAAAAGCACTGTCATTATTGATGAGACATTCCGCCTGTCTTCAGATTACTGTGAGGAAATAAGTACCTGCAAGGCATTTCTGTCTCTCATTGCGATTTCAAAGGAAGTGATGACCACAGGATGGATTTTCAGCGATCCCTGTCGCCCATGAATTTTATGAACCAGTTTACGACGTTCCTGCTGAGCTCCGTGATACAGCATTAGTGGAATCTGAAGAAATTAAGACTCAGAAGTCAGGTGAATTAAGCTCATATAAAGCTGTAAGCCTAAACAGAGATAATTACATTGCTTATAAGGTGGCTGTAAATACATAGCAAACCACAGCATAGTTTGTAGTAACCACGTAAACAACCACAATTAAACTGACGTTCTATGTAAAGTTTCGTGGCAAAGAATTACAGTAAGGATTCAGAAATTTGCTCTTTTAGATCCAAGTCTAAAATAAAAAAATGGAAGAAAAGCCTTCATTTCTCTTACCTCTGGAGTAAATCTCTTGAATTCAGACATCCAATTTGGAAGAGTAGACAAAGGACCACATACTAAGAAGGGGCCAGGGACTCCTCTCTCCACCATGAGCGCTATTGTTGCAATACACTGGATTGTCTTTCCCAACCCCATCTCATCAGCCAAAATGCCATTTATACCATTTTCCCAAAGCATCTGCACACACAAAGAAAGACACATAAGCATGGAATAGCCATCAAGTCTTAGGAACAATAGACATTTTTAGGAATGGAGCAGCAGTGGAAATCCTTTACTAGGCACATCAGATGAGTAAAATTTCTCCACAGTCCATACAAGAATCCTGTAAACCTATATATAAGTTTGGCATTTATATGCTTTGAGTCCACTAAATGCCTGACTAAAAGGCAAAAATAAAAACCAACAGTAACCCACAACAGAAACATTTTATCTTTTTAAGTAGCTTCTACGGGAACACTTTCAGCGTGGTACAGTACCTGACCAAAGCAGCCAGCTGTTTTTTGCAGAAGTTTTGTGCAAACACTGCCTAATTTGAAAACTGAAAGAGCAACCTGTCACAACAGAAAAGAAGACATAGAACAGGAAAGGGGCACTTCTATCTGGTACTCAAGAAGATGGTTTTAAGAGACCAAGGTTATAAGGGTGCAACAACGGAAGCTGTTTATTCATCCAGACAGGTCAGTCTAGTGGTAGCCACCTGTGAGATCAGTCAAAGCCTATTAGAACAGGATACACATGCCTGATGGAGGAATTAAAAAAAAAAAAATAAAAAAAATACAAACTAGGGTATGAAATTAGCAGCAGAAAGTTAGTTCTGTCTTGATCTGATGATAAAAAAGCAAAGCTGTCCTCTTGGCTTGCAAGAAAAGCTAGGAGTAAACAAATACATGGGCTTTTTTTTATTGCAAGTTTCTCCTGCTTTTGATTTCAAATATTAAAGACAAAACATTTTCAAAACACTATGTTAATACTACTAGTTAAAACGTTCAAAATGCAGAGAAAATTGCAAGGCAGTTGAGTCTAAAGACCTACAGGCTACTCATGTCCTTGACAGAACAGTAAAATCGTTCCTTAAGTATGAAGAGACTTTCATAAAGCACTTCAAAGGAGAGGCTGAAAAAGCATTTGAGTCAAACAAGAAAATAAATGGAGAACACAAAAAAATAAAGCCTAATGAAATCTTTACAAACCCAAATATCCACCCCACCCTTTAAATTCATATCTGCAGAATTAACAACTTTTCACACCAGATTCTCATATCATCAAAAAACTAGGAACTTTCCTTCTTCACCTTCCCTGTATCAACTATAATCAGACTTCTAATTTCTCTTTCCCTCTGCTTCAGTCCCCAGTCAGCAACAGAAGCACTTTAGTAAACTGTTGCTCCGTACCCTTAGCCACTCCATGCCTTCCACTTGGTACCACCTCATTACACCTCCAGTGAAAATCTTTGGCTGCTGAAAAGGCACTGGTTGTCCATTAAACTTCCGCACTGGATCAAGGAATTGCTTGGCACTGTGTCGTACGGCTTGACACAACCTGTCCTTAATGACACTATTTGAGTCCTCGTTTTTCTGCAGGTCTTCTGGGCACAGGTTGTCAGCAGAGCTTTCATCCTATAAAGGAAAGTTCAAGGAAAATGTGACAAGTGGAATGCATCAATAAATCCCAGTTAAGATATATTTCTACCAGGTGCTAAAACTTTGGTAAATTTATGCCAGTCTGTTACTGTGTACTGAAGCATGACAGCCCCCAACTCAAAGATTTATTTTGAGTAACTGTCAACTGAAGAGTAGAATTTATTTTAAGAACTGATACCACCACAAAAGCAGATGTATCCATGCAAAATTTCTATACTTCATAGGCAGTATTCTTTCCTACTTTGGAGCAGTGATAGCTCACAACTTCAACAGCTAGCACCCATTTACTTACAGGAAAACTTTAGAAAGCCCTCCCTCTCTCCTTTTGGGCACAACACATTTAAGCTGTAGTAACATGTGCCAACGTACCTGATTTTCCACTTTACTTTTTTTTGCCACTGATAAGATTTCCTGGAAAAGAACAAAAAGCCATATACAATCATGCTTTTGAATCTGAAAGGCTACTATAATTTGTACTCCAGAAGATCTTTTAATTCAAGAATCTGGACATACTTCAAGCAAATTTCTATATATTATAGTTGATCATATCACTGACTCTAAACAAGACCACGCAGCAGCAAACGCATTTCAATTACAAGAGTTAACTAGAAATTCAATTGGAAGAAGTACTGTCATCTTGCCTCTCCAAAGATATTAAGAAAAGTATTTTGGTTCTATAGGTCTGCTGTTAAGCAGATCTTTGCTAAAATAAAGTAGTATCTTGCAGACTACTGTTGGCCATTACAGATTACTGTCTGCCCTTAGTCAATCTCTGCTGACAATGTATAAGGATGCATTGCAACCAAGTACTCACTTAACATGGCAACTGTCACACCACTTAAAATTTGTGCTACAAAAGTTCAAACAAGTCTATTTACAGATATGGCCTACCTCTTTTGACATAATTTCTGAGATGTTGTATGTTCCATCATCTCTCCCTCTCTTCTTTTTTGTAGCTGTAACATAAGATTTGAGTTGATACAACACATTAAATGTTAAAGAAACTAAAAACACTGGTAGTGACAAAAGACAAAGTCTAACATGTTACCTGATTTTTCCTCTTTTTCATCAACTGGATTTTGACCCTAGAAAATAAACATAGGATGAGTTTCATAATATAACTATCATGACACAAATGAGAAGAATATGTCATCAGATTCAAACCATTGTCTTTGAAAGCTGTCTGATGCACTTTTACTATTATGTAGTTTATTAAAAAATAGCAGAAGCACCTAAGCACCAGTCTTTTTCACACTTGCTTTCATCCGCCAGCAGTTAGGCTCTTGGTTGAATAAGCAAAGCAATCGTTACTTAACAAAATACCAGCCTTCAAGGCAAATCCATACCATTTCCTTGAATAAAAATTAGGCAAAAAAGTCCCCTTGGTAATACAGGCTATACCACGGGCTTTTAAAGCATAATTTTCTAAACAGTTTTACCATAGCTAAAAAACATGGTATAATAGAATCATGAAATAACCAGGTTTGGAAAAGACCTCCAAGATCATCTAGTTCAGCTGTCCACTTATCATCAGTATTTCCCACTAAATCACGTTCCTCAGAACAACATATAAATCATTCTTAAATACCTTCAAGGACAGTAATTCTATCCCCAGGCAGCTCATTTCAGCACCTGACCACTTTTTCAGGAAATACTTCCCAACATCCAACCTGAATCTTCCCTGGCACAACTTGAGGCCATTCCCTCTAATCCTATGCTAGTTAGGAGGAAGAAGAGGCCAACCCCCACCTCACCACAACCACCATTCAGGAGAGAGTGCTAAGGACACCTCTGAGCCTCCTCTTCTGCAGACTGAACAATCCCAGCTCCCTCAGCTGCTCCTCATAAGGCCTTTCCTACAGTCCTCTCACAGCTACATCATCCTTCTCTGAACATACTCCAGGGCCTCAATGTCTTTCTCGTAGGGTTGAGCCCCAAAACTGAACACAGTACTTGAGGTGTGGCCTCACCAGTGCTGAGTACAGAGCGTCAGCTACTTCCCTGCTCCTGCTGGCAGCATTATTTCTGATATAAGCCAGGATGCCATTGGCCTTCTTGGCCACCTGGGCACACTGCTGGCTCGTGCTCAGCTGAGCACTGATCAACACCCCCAGGTCTGTTTCCTCTACACAGTCTTCCAGCCACTCTGTCCCAAGCCTGTAGCATTGCCTGGGGCTGTTGTGGCCAAAGTGCAGGACCCAGCACTTGGTCTTGTTGAAGTTCACCCCACTGGACTCAGCCCAGCAATGCAGCCAGTCCAGGTCCCTCTGTGTAGGGCCTTCTTTTCCCCAAGCAGATGATCACTCCCTGCCAACTTGGTGCCACCTTCAAACATACTGAGGGTGCATTCAATGCCCTCATCCTGGTCATCAATAAAGATACTGAACAGGACAGGCCCCAGTACTGATCTTTTTTTTTTTTCCCTGCAAAATCATTTCATAAATCTTTTATTTTGAAAAGTTTTTAGAATACACATATCTGCAATTTAAATGCTGGGCAAGTCTAACTTCTTCACATTGACTAGATGATCAAAATTGATATGGCAGTATAACAGACAGTAATTATAGAAGAGTTGCAAAAAATAGATAGCTGATCTTACCTTGGCAGATTTTAACATCATCTCCCTCTTTTTTTCTAACTTCTCTTTCCTTTTCTGTTCCTAAAAGGCAGAGACATTTCTTAAATTTAAGTAATACCTACAAGAGAACTATCCAGTATAGAAATAACAGATGCAAATTACATTGGTAATCTAAATCCCTGCGTACTCTATAGACTTGTTTTTGCAGTCTCACTAAAACCCTCTATTCTGATAGTGACATTGCTTGAAAATCATGAAATAGAACTTAGGGGAGAAAGTGCAACTGCTCTGAATTGTTGGTCAGTCACTACTTTCAAACAAAGCAATTTAGAAGGACACCAAATAATTGCCAACTCCTTAAAGAGATCACATTTACTACACTAAGTATTCAACATATGCAGCTCCCCTTCACCTTTTATGTTTCCACCTGCATTCACTGTGGAACAGAAAGCAATATAAGTATCCTAAGATGCTTTTAAGAGAGAAGTGCTTTCATATCTTGATGAACCTGAAATTTTTTCATGCCACCTACTATTTTTACTTGCTGAAAGCAAAAGGACTGTGACCCTGAAAAAAAAAAAAAAAAAAAAAAGAGCTATAGAACCTTGGTAATCATCAGATGAAGTAACTTAATTTTTTAATACTGAAAAAGGCATTCTACCAATGCCATGATGCAGGAGAAGCTAGAGAATTATTTGAGAAGGTATCAGCAGCTTGTCAATGCCACTTCTCTGAGCAAGTCATTAACCTGAATCTTCTCCCGATTCTTCTTTTCTCTCAAGCTCAAACTTTCACAAGTTTGTACATACAGGGACATTCGAGACAAAGCCAGGTGTGAACTTCACAGCCCATACATTAAAAAAAATGAAAACATCAAATTATTTTGTTTGGGAACAGCTTGGACTCAGATAACTGTAATTTATACATTTATCCTACATCAGCATCCTGAAAACAAGCCTCATCCTCTGCCACCAGTAAACAACACAAATATGCCACACAACTCTCATTTGTCAATTCTTTGCATCTTTTATCCCCCTTCCAGGTTTTCTAACTTCCTTAAAACTTTATTTTTTATTTGAAATACTGATTTCCTCTTCCTATCCAACAGGTTAACAGAAGAAATCTAAAGACATCGATGCTACCCTTTACATTGTGATTTATCTATATATTTTAAGGACAAACCCTGAAGATTATGTAAAGCACCACTTAATCCCTTGGCAGTACCTTCCACAGATTTACATGTTATCATCACAAGTCTAATAACATTTTTACTTTAGTTCAAAATGCTAGATAGCAAAAAGACCAAACAGATGACAACTTATCTTAAGAATCCCAACTGCAGACAAGAATACACTTACCTCCAGTTGCTGCTGCTCCATTTTGGTCAGCAAGAACTTGGAATAGATGTTGCTTTTTTCAAGCAGGTGCTGAAGCCTCTTGTAGCGCATTTCACTTGACTCCCTGTCCCAAGCACTGCGAGCCTGGCCAGCACAGAAACACCATGTAAAACACCATGTATTTACACATGCTTCAAATGTAACGTTTCTAAGACAATGAAGGATTCTTTCACAGGATAATTACAGTTGTCTCATACATACACAAGCATCCTGTTTCAGTCATCGAACATCTACAGTTGGGAGTGTGCCAACCCACATTTCTCTCTCTACAAAGCGTTCCGAGATTTATGTAATTGAGGGTTAGATTCACTGGTGTATGTAAACAGAGCGGAGCATACCTGCTGCCAGTGCAGTAGCACAAAGCATTCAAGGGCTCAAAGGTATCTGATTTCCAGTCTACAGACTTAGAGTAAAAAAGCCGTTTAAAGTTATTCACAGATTACAAAATCTGGGAGAAAAAAAAATAACTTTGCAAAATTCAGCACACTCCTTCCCAAATCACTGCACAAAGTTTTTCCATTATCAGCAGGCTATTTAAACAGCCTAATCACTAATGCCTAAACCATTAATGCTCAATTTAGAGCGGCCAAGTGAATTCCGGTACCATAACAGTAATTCATTTCGCTTTGCTTTTACCATTCACGTGTTTGAACTGCCATTCTCTTTTAAAAGTGGCACCTCGTGAATTTACTCCATAATGCAATCAAGCCTGCAAGACATCTTTACAACTGAGCTCAAGACTTCCTCCAAGAAGGAAAAAAGCATTCACCCAAAATTGCTTGTTAAATTGAGATGTCAAAGACATGAAAATGCCTAAATTAGCATCTCCAAGAAAACCAAAGGAGAGTCAAGCAGCAGAGCTTCACGAGATCCTTATCTATGCCACAGCCTTCAAAAGGAACATTGGGGGAAGGGCACAGTGGGACACAAAAACAAAGGAATTTTATCGAACTAAACGGACTAACAAGCAGTCTGTTTACAGACATTAGCTGACTGAAGGGACAAACCCCAAGACAAAAACGATGGCAGTATGTCTCTCTGCTAGAAATTTCACCTTTATTTTCCACAAACGGTGCTCCAAATCACTACGTAGCTATCAACCTGCTCTTTAACGAGAGGAAGATCCATTGCCACAGGTCATTTGGGGGTTAGGTGGCTTTCCTGTGATTCTCCATAAAGCTTTTATTTGCTTCTGCTCTCCTCCTTCAGTCGGGAAGTACCTGAGCCCAGGAGGGATGCTTAATGGCAATCCCAAAGGGAACATATGTGAAACTAAGCTACTTTGTTCAGTGAATTGCTGTCACTCATTTTTTGCTGTTTGGTGTGCTGATTACTTCCTCTGATGGATTTTTTTTCCCTTGACTAACTTCAAGAGCAAAACAGAAAACCTGACGATGACAAACAGTAATGAACTGTTACGATTTCTCACAGTAGGCATCACTTTGTCCTTTGACTCAATCTCAAGCAACAAGACTGGTTTTTATATACATTATACTGACTAGGCCAAATCCTTGACGCTCACTTTTCATCACTCCACATTCTCACATATTTACCGATTCTACTGTCAGCCCACAGAAAGAACAAGCGACTCCTTAGCTGAACTGCACAAATCACCCGGCATAGGCTGCACAGAAGTGACAAGCAAAAACAAACAAACGAAAAAAAAAACAACCCCCAGAAGATGAAAAACATCAGCTGTTGCCCAAGATGCAAGTGCGTCAGGGATTAACAACAGGAGCAATTTCCTCTGGTTCAGCATGCCCTGAGAGCACAGCAAAGGCATGGCAGGAACACACAGCAGCATGGAGCAACACTCTTGCTAAAGGTAAACACTGTAGATCCTTAGGAAATGGAAGGAACAGTAGTAAATTAAACACCACCACTTACCACGCTGAAATAAAAAGGAAACGGACAGTGCTATCCTGTTACAGCTTTGTTACAGAAGTGAATTTTCCCAACTCCTCCTGTCCCACGAGATACGCTCACCCCATGTGATGTTGTTCCTTACCTTCTAAAACCATTGCTGCCAAATCTTTAGTTTCACGTCTGATTAAGGAATACCTGAGGAAAAGCTCAGGTAGGCTCTATCATCAGCTATTGCTTGCGAGAAAAAAGACTGAGATTCCTGGGAGAATAAAGTAATACTACAAAACAACGAAAGTGCTGCAGCTTAAAAATATTTCTTATAAATAAGCACCTTTCCTTAGAGAAGAGAGAAAGAGGAGTTCAAATCAGTTCCAGGCCTCAGAAATTCTATTTCCTCTGTCCCTAAAACAACGCTTTAAGCAATCGTTGTCCCACTGCCCAAGCTAGGTGGTTAGAATAGAGCAAAACGGAAACACGGAGAGACGGGGAAGGCTCCCCAGGCGTGCTGGGGTAACACAGCCAGCCTGAGAGGACAACTCCCAAAACAGCACTTTTCATGCTTGTTTTCTTGTTCCCGGAATCCAACAGCGTGCACTGCTGACACGAGCACCTCGATAACGCCCCGCAGCTCTGAAGGCACGCCTCTCCACTGCACCCCTCACATCGCTATTTGTAAACACGGCAAGAGGAAAGCGAAACGCGGTCACGGTTACACCGCGCGAGCTGGGGATGCGAAGCTCTTCAGGAAACACCCGTGTTTCCCGAAGGCAAGAGCCGAGCAGGAGCACTGAGGCCAAGGCCAGCGCTAGCACACTCCACGGCAGCAGCACGAACCCCTCCGGGCCCCGCAGCCGCCCAGCCCAGCCCAGCCCTCACCTTCTCCAGCATCTGCCGCTCCTTCTCCAGCCCCGCTGCCTCCAGCTGCTCCTCCTCGGCCAGCATGGCCGGCGTGATCAGCACCTCCTGCTCCCCCATCTCTGCTCCCGGCAGCTCTGCAACGAGCACACGCGCGCTTAGCTACCCCCCGGTTCCCGCGCGGGCCGCCCGCCGCCACACGCCGCACGCCACCCGCCTCGCGAGACCGAAAACCGCGCGCTGCCCGAGTCTCGCGACAGAAGGCGTGTGTCTCGCGAGACTTCACAGCCCACCTCTGACGGGTTCCGACGGAAGCTGATTCGTCTTCTCGCTTCCCGCTGAGCCAAGGGAGGGCGGCAGTGGCTGTGGGTCCGCACCTCTAGGGCGCGGGTACCGCCATCTGTACGAGGGACTTGAACGCTTCTGTGCAGCGAGAGGCCAGAGGGACGCTTAAAAGTTGAGCGAGGAATCGCTGTGGGGAACCGCCTTTCCCAAAACATTCCCTGTGTTAAAGCAAATATTTCTGGTGCTGAGAACGCAAACGCTTCAGCCTGACCCCAGTCACACCAGTTGTCAGAATAACCCCGGGCTCCCATCAGCACCTCAGCTCCATCGCCATTTCACACGCCTGCCTGCCCGGCCTCCCCTCGCGGGGATGAGGGCTCCTGGCACTAAAAAGAGACCCGAGGAAGGAGAGCGGGGGGAGAAATGGCAGAAAGACAAATGAGGCTGCTACCAGCCGAGGTGGATGGCGTTCCTCTCATTCCCAAAGCCTCGCAGGCTGCTTCTGGGTGTTGTGGTTTGTGGAAAAGCAGCTCTGTTTCGCAACATGCCGCTTGGAGATTGGCACGGGGTGGTTCTGCATCCATGTGAGGGAACGCTGGCAGGGAAGAAAGTTACTAACCCCCCTACAAAGTTATTTTATTGATGTTATGGTAACAAAATGCAGCCTTTTTTATGATTCCATCACCAAAACCTGGAGATGAGAAACTTCTTTCCACCAATGTATCGTTAAGAAGCAGGCGCTCCTTTACTGCACCTCCAAACGCATGGGGGATAGCAGCTCCTTTTGTTCATGCCTTGCTGAGTTCTTTGTATACTTGTCCACCTCTCTGTGCTTGTGTGTTAGGTGTCATGAGACTCTCTTGGTGGTCCTAAGAATCACAGAACTGTAGGGGTTGGAAGGGACCTCTAGAGATCATCGAGTCCAATCCCCCTGCCAAAGCAGCTCCCTAGCCCAGGTTGCACAGGTAGGTGTCCAGGTGAGTCTTGAATGTCTCCAGAGAAGGAGATTCCACCACCTCTCTGTGCAGCCTGTGCCAGTGCTCCGTCACTGCACTGTGAAGAAGTTCCCACACACATTTGTGCAGAATTTCCTATGCTTCAGTTTGTGGCCATTTCCCTCATACTATTGCTGCACACTGCTGAGAAGAGTCCAGCCTCATCCCTTCGCCCCCACACCTTAGATATTTACAGACATGGATCAGATTCGTTCTGAGTCTTCTTTTTTCAAGGCTGAACAGACCCAGGTCTCTCAGTCTCTCCTCATAAGAGAGGTGCACCACGCCCTTTATCATCTTTGTAGCCCTCTGCTGGACCTCTTTCAAGAGTCTTCCTCGGTTGTCCTTTGGTAACCATGACCTAGATGTCAGCACCAGTTCCAGGCTGGAAGCAAAGGTAAAGGTGTCACTAAGCTTCAGAAGCACTTGAGAAAATATAACTGCAAAGATTTTGGCTGGGATATAAATGTTAATTACCCTGATTCATTAGATAGATAGATAGATAGATAGATAGATAGATAGATAGATAGATAGATAGATAGATAGATAGGTAGGTAGGTAGGTAGGTAGATGAGACCTGTCATACCAGCTCACCTTGATTCAAGCAATGTTGTTTCAGCCACTTCCTGCTCTGCGCAGCACCATGCCTGCAAGCTGTTTGGGGCAGGGGGATTGTGCTGCTGCGTGGTGGAGCCATGGCCATTCCTTTTTGCAGGGAATGATTGTGCTTTCCTGTGAAATCCTCATGCTCCATCCCACCACTGCCACAACTTCATCCATTCCTAGCCCAGGAATCCTGTCTATGGGGTGCAGCAGGAGAGTGCTCTCTTAACTTCTAGAACGGTATTTTCCTTTGTATGTGAGATGTTTCTATGTTCAAATAGTGATTACATAGGGCTGGAATACTGTTTTCCCTGTTGGTAAGCAGAAATAAATGGTAATTAATCAGACTTCTCTTCGGTGACATTCAGATATCCTATAACTACAAAACTTTATGCAGTGAAGGACTCTGTGAAATATGTCTTTCAAAAATGTATCCCAGGTGAATGCTATGAGAATTAGTCAGTTGGGGCTGGAGCCTGCTGGACACACACCATGGTCTGCTTTTAAAATCCCAGAGACAGACACCGGGAGCACGAAGAAGATTCATGTCCAGCCTTGCAGATGAGGGCACTTACCCTGGCTCAGCACGCATGAGTGGGATGATGCCAACAAGCACTCCTCCCCAATGCAGCTATCATCATGGAATGAGTTCATGCTGCTGGTCACTGCTCCCTTTCAACCACTTTTGGGACTGAGACTTTAATATTTGATTTTAATGGTCTGACCTGACAAGGTGAATAAGGGAGTGCTTATGTAAAATGTTCATGGGGCAGATTCTTAGGGAGTGGGAATAGGGCCACTTCAGTCAGCAAAGAATGTTGAGTGGGCAGGGTTGGTAATATCTTCTCTAAGTTCAGCAGGATCCAGAAGATGGTACATCTCTGTGGCATATATTTAGACTCGCTGTTCAGCACAAGCAAACAGCTTGTAAAATGTAACTTCTGTCCAGAAGAAATATTGTTTGTCTCACTAAGCAGTGACTTGTTACTGTAGTGCAGACAGTCGCTGGTCCATCACCTTTTGTTTTGGAAGACGAAAGTCCCTTGTAACACCTGCACATTTGTACAGGGTAATGCAAGGTGCAGAGAAAGCTGAACTTACAAGCAGGGCAGGGGCTGGGGGAAATTACAGTGCAAGAGAGTAGATAAGAGTTAGAAAAAAATGCAGACTGTAAACAAAGACGGTTCTGTTTTTAGGTCAGCCAAGTGGCTGCTGCTATGTCACAGTTAACTGGGCTGTCACCTTTGAAATTTGCTTGTTGCTCTGGTATGCAACATAAGAATGCACATTGTTTCATCACGCTCTCTGCCTACACTGGTTTCCTAATGAATTTATTCCAAGCAGTAAGAGCAGTGCCTTGTACTAATTGCCCTGACTGCTGAAGGACCAAAGAGGAATGGGGGACTTTGAAATTAGCTGGTTTTCTCTAGGTGAGAAAAATGAGAGATACAGTCAGGGTGCTTGTCTCACTCATTTACAACATACGTACAAGACTTCCTACCACTGAACACATGATAAAGTCTCCAAAGTGCTGTGGAACCCACATAGTAGCAGACAACAGTGGCTTCCCTGAAGTTTGCTCAATAATCTTCAAATTTATTTCTTTTTCTCTTTTTTTTTTTTTCCTTTTCTTGTAAATCAATGCTGCTAAAATGCTGCAGCAGCCAAAACACCTTGCTCTTGCTTTTCCTGATAGAAGCAACCTGTAATTTCTGTCTAGAAGAAATACTGCAAAAGAAGTCCCTCCTCCATCCATATGCACGGCCTTTAGGCGGTCAGAAATTTCAGAGGTCATCAGGATTAGTGGATTAGGAACATTAACTAAATCTTCTCTATCTTAGAGTTAAACATTCAGCTGGAGGACGTGCGGGAAGAAAGCTCTACATTGCTCTGGGGCACGGATGTTAACCAGCGTGCTATATATCCATTAACACTAGGTGGCTGCACAGCCTCTGAAAAACTCTCTTGCCTTCGGATTCAGTTCTGTAGCTTATGGGCATGAAACATGAGGCAGAATGCGTTGATCGGTGAAGTGGGAGCTTGTTTGTGTGCCAGCCCCTCTGTGAAAACAAGCAATCAAATCCCACTCTGAGCTGGCAGCCAGGGCTGCAGGGTGGTTGGACTGAAAAGTCCCACCAAATACCATGCCGGAATGAAGCAGCCTTCCTCCAGAAATGCTCCATCTCCATCAGCAGGAGCTGAACCACATGTGAAGCAACTCCTGAGACCCATTTCCAATGTTGCCTTTCAAGTAACCTGAAATCCCCATAACTGCTGAGAAAAGGGTTGGGTGTGCAGAGAGAGGCAGAAACCACTTTGGGCAGCCAGCTTTCATCAGCTGCATTTGTTTGTATACAAAGACACCTAAAAACACTACCTACCATTCTGTTCAGCAACATCCCAAGTTGTCTAGTTCCTGCTGCAGCATGCAGCCCAGATGAGCCAGAGCAGGATTAAGAATGTCAGGAATAAGGACTGATAGTGTAATACTTCAGGTAAGCAGCTTTCTTGGAGGCCAGGAAATATACCCCAAAAAATTTCTGCAGAACTGGCCACAAAATCACCACATTCATCTGATCATAAAAGCCAGCAATTAACCTGGTAGTTGAATAAAGACCTTTTATTCATATACTGCTTAAAAGATTGCTTGTGTTCACTATGATTAGGTCTGGGTGTTAGAGCACTTTCATTTATAACTGAGAATATGACATCTGCTAAGAAATGGTGTGGTTACCCAGCCCATCATCTGGTCCAAACCTTTCAAGTGTAAGCTCTTCTAGCAATACATTTCCTGACTTATCTTCAGGTAACTGAAACAAATTCATCTCTGGTTTCTCTGACCATAACTGCTTGCCTCTGCAATGATCTGTGGCGTTGCCAGGCACCAACTTTGTTCACAATGGCATGAGAAGCCATTCTGATAACCTTCTGCTTCAAAACTCCAGGCAGCTCTGACTTGATGCAAACACAGATGGAGATCAGAGCTTACGGTTGGCTCCAAACCCTGTGGTCCCCTAGACCACCTCATTGCTTTTAGCTACCAGAAATGAAAACATTACCGGTGAGGAAGAGCAAAGAAGAGCTGCTGTGATGCAGCTTGCTGCTATTGAAGCCTGGGGGGTCAGTGAGTGTCTGACTGCTGCCTGTGATCCATGGGGAGTCTGCCTTTTATAAGGGATTACGATAAGAGATCACAGTGTGCAGCTTTGCCCTTGCTGTACAGAAACCCACAGAAGTGCAGGTTCAGAGAGAGCCCTCATCTACATCCATGCATGCCAGTCTTCTGCTTCTCTTTTCAGTCCAGGTCAGCTCCGATCAGGAACGATTACATTTTTGAGCTGTCACATGAGACAATGACCTCTAATTCCCAGTAAAGTACAACTCTTGTGAAATGTTTGCTGTCAGGCAAAGGAGGAGCACAAACGTCTGTAAGTGAAATGTGCCAAGAGTACAGGTCGAGAACTTGGTACAGATTGAGAGCACAGAATGGAGGCACATATGCACAGGCAAAAACCAGTACATACAACATATAAGAATGTGTTCCAAGCACCATCCATCCGTGGCAAGTAACCTTCTTTTCTGGGAAGTTCCTTCTTTTGTGGCTTCTGATCACTGTAACTCAGCCCCAATGCATGACAGCTGGTTTGCATGAGATGATCAGTTTTTTCCTTTTGTAACTTCTTCAGAAGTGGGCTAGCTTACAAGCTTTATCGTCAGGAAATGTTCTGTACCCATTTAATTGTCATTAGAAATACCAGGGAGTGCTGCTTTAGCAAGACCATGGTTTAACCCTGCAGTGAGGAGGGCCAGATTCCCACTCACATCACTGCTTGAATGCCACAACTATGGTGGAAAGGGATCTTTCCACCAGTGAGATCCTTCTCCTAAGGCATAGAAAACATCTTTTAACCCTTACTCTGTCTTTGGGGGAGTCTACACGGTAGCTGTTTCACCCACAACTATTCTTGCAATATAATTAAGTACCATAAACATGGCCCAAAATTCTCCTAACTCACAAAATACAGATGGTAAAGGGAAGTTGCTATCTCAACCGTAATCCCATTCCATCAGTTTCCTCCCTGCTCAGTTTTTCAGTGAGTCAGAAGGGACTTGCACCCTGCAAGAGCACACTGATCTCCTATAGTAGGCAGAGAAACATGCAGACCCAGAGTCTCCAGCTCGCTTAGTTCACCAGGTGCCAGAACTGTGGGATCAGAGAGCCACAAATGGCTCCTCGCAACCTGGGCGGGGTGCAGAGCCCTGCCTATAATGTATACTTTTAGCATATCTTTAGAGAAATGAAACTCCCTTCCCTCGCACTTACCAGAGCACAAAGGCATTTTGAATCCTACAAAAGGCACGCCAAAAATCAAATTTCTTGCCAGCAATAAAGAAAAAGAGGAATGTGATGTAGCTGGTCTGTTGGGCTCAAGGGGGGAGATGACTAATCACCAGCGAGGGAGGATGACTGTAGAGGGCAAGTCAGCATCTCTGGGTATTTTGTTTTACCTCCCTTCATTTCTTTCTCATTTTAAAATGAATTTTAAGGGAGTAATTACAGTAGAGTCCCCTCTGCATGCTTTGGCATCTTGTCTGAAGTCAGTAAGTTCCATCCTGTCTGCCAGCATTCAGAATCCAGTCTAGAAGATAGAACCTTACAGTTAATAAGGTTTGCATAGTATTCACTGAATAATAGAGATGTTAATGTTTGCATCCAGACCAAATCCCACCTCAGATCACCCCCTGCCCTATTGTTTTTAGCTGGATACATTGTTTTTCATTTTTCATTACATTACTTGGGGGTGAGGCATTTTCTGTAACAATGTTAAGACGAGATCTACTTAATTTACAAAGCATTCCAGATAGGAAATGGGAAGCACTATGTAGGTGTGTTGTAGGTTTTCATCTATAGGAAGCTTTTTAGGTGGTTTTGATAAATTTATCTACAGCTGCCTCTCTCGTACAAACTGAACCCTCTCTTTAACTTCTGTGCTGTCTACGTAAGCAGAATACCCACAAGGACCTGTAGATGAATATAGAAGAGTGTGATGTTTGTTAAGTAAGAGATGGTCCACTATAGATGAAATCACCCCTCTGTGGCATTGTAAGGTGCTGTGCCATGTAATATGCGTTCTCAGGGCTGGCACTGACCTGTATCTCTTTTCCTGAAGCACAAAATATTGGACCTAGGGCCTAAGAAGGAATAACAGGAGCTACGAACAATGGAGACGCTACCATGCAAGTCATGTAGGCACAGATCAGTTTCAGTGCTTTGCTCACATGAAAACAGCCTAGAATCAGTAAATCTGGCTTGCAGCAAAAAGCCAAAGAAATCCAAGTATTGTGGACAAACAAAATTAGGTGCCAGACAGGAGGGCTTAGGACACATTGTACAGACTATTTGTAAATACACGTTCTCGGTGTTCTGAGTCCATAAATAATGTTTGCTAAAAGGTATTAGGTGCCTTTCACAAGGGCTGTCAAAAAAAAAAAAAAAAAAAAAAAAAGAAGGAAAGAAAGAAAGAACCAGACCAGAAGGAGCTTAGGCACATTCCAGTTTGGGGAGGAGAAAGAGGCTGCAGAGACATCTCCAGCAGACTTATCATAGTACCTGTGTGATATGTTTGCTTTTTCTTACCCAGAGGGCAGGCGCTGGGGAAATATGACTCCTTGCTCTGACAACAGTGGGGTTTGAATGCTATATGGATACAAACAGCACTGTCTTCTGTTTGAGCCACTCCTGACAAGATGTCTTGAGCTGGACTGACAGCAGCCAGAGGGGTTTCTGGCAGCTGCTCATATCCCAGGGAAGTGACAGGTATGTGAACTCATTACATCAAACCCTGGAGAAAAGCAGGAGGAACAAGGAAAGTGTTAGGATCTGTTCAAACAAATCTTTTCTTGTTCTATCCTTATTTAAAAAGTTGATCCAGGGCAAAGCATCACTTCTTCAACCCGAACAAAAAATCACTACACAGAGAGCACAGAGAGTCTGCCAATGTCCCTGTTGTGTTTCTGTAAGGGTCTTGAAGCACTGACAAATAAATGGATCATAATAATAAAGGAGAGTCATCTTTGCCTTATCATCATATGCTCAGTAACTCCCATGAAAACTTAAGAAACTCCCCCTGCTGCTTTTCCCAAATGCCTGTGCCTCAGCCTCAGGCTCAGTTACCCCTTTAATCCTGTGCAGGAGATCCAAGATCAAAGTTGGTGGGACATGGTTTCGTTGCAGCTGTTCCCAGCACCATTCCTGGAATTTGGACAGTTTTCATTCCTCAGCCGTGGGATCGCCAGTTCTGACACTTCAGTGTCAGCTCTTGGGTTTGGCACAAATTAGGAACTGAAGTCTGCCTCCTGAAAACTCCTCTGCTCTATGGGAGCACCCTGAGGGGCTACATGGTTAAATGCACTTGCCCCATGGGTAGCAACATTTCAGTGCCAAAGGGAGCAATCCCTATGCAATCATTGGTCCTCTGAGATGGAAGGTGATCTGTAACTGTCTGCTATATTATCCCTATGAGAGGGGGAAAAGAACTGAAAACATCTAACATTTACTGGAAAAAAAAACCAGGACCAACCCTGTATTTAATCAAAACATTTTGTTTTGTTTCATTTGTAATCATTTCCATCCAATGGACAAATATTTTAGCAATGAAACTGCCAGTTCCCTTCCATGAACAAAAACATAAGAATTCACATCAACTGTCCTACAGTGCCACAGTGAAGGTGACATATTTTTAAAGATGTGTTGAAATTTTCTTTACTTCTATTCCAGTATTTCTTTATTAAAGGCGTTAATTTAGGATTAACAATCCATTGTGTTCAGTGCTGGAGGGTTTTGTTAGGGTGGTCGTGGGAAAACTAACTACTTGTGGGAAAAAACTGAAGTAACACTTCGTCTTACCCTGAAGTCCATGAGAACATGACTGAAAATGCCCACAGTGCTCTGATTGGAGCAGACAAATGCCAACCTGAGAGCCTAGGGGAGATATTCCTGTTGCCAGCTATGCTGATATCATGGCATATTGAAAACACTACTTTTCAACTACTGAAAAGAAGGAAACAGGAAAAAAAAATCCCCATTCCTGTACAGGACTTGCTCACACTTGAAGAGTAATCACAAAGTTGGAGCAATGAGGCATCGCTATCTCTGTTTTAGTTTACAGTAGCTCTTCATGGCAACCAAAAGCTCCCTGTACATTTTCTATTATTATCACATATCCCTGAAGTGTTAGGGACTGTTAATTGAGATCTCCTACAGCACCTGACTCCTCCCTACCTGTCCCTCTGCCTTAAATACCTGAGTTCTGTAGGAAATAACCATAGAGACATCCTCTACAAAACTACTAGTGAAACAAGGCTTGACACATTCATATACTGGGATATCCCTCCTCTCTTCAGGCCCCAGCTCTCAGTGATCACAGTTGTGTTTTCCTGGCCAGAAAAGGACAGACATTTTCTCTCTCTTACCAGCAAACTTCCAAGTGAGAAGGGAGATGTAATAGATGGGCACCACCTCTTGCTTTGATGTGACTCTTTAACCAAGACCATCACACAGGTTCCTGCAGCACCTCAGCGTAAAGACGCCTTCCCAGTGCTCTCTGCACCTCACCCAACCACCCAAACAGGCATAATTTTGTGCCCTCTAGCAACAGGTATTCAGCAGAGGAGTCCGCCTCTGCCAACTGTGTGTTAATACTTATGAATGTAGACTCCTCGGCATGTTCTGCAGCTCACAAGATCAGCACTCCAATCACACACATCTCTTTCATTGGCACATCGTAATACACAAGTTCAAAATATCTCGCTGAAATCCAGCTGCAGTACAGAGTTCATTGCCTTTTGTGGAGTGACATGGCAGCGTCAGCACCTCCTGGAAGAGCAGGAGTTTCTGCTGAAACAGTAGGACAGATCCAGATGCCTAACCAGCAGTTTGTACTGCCTCTCAGAAAAGTCTGGCGTCTGGTGACCCTGAATTACATTGATTTACACCCTTATTATTAGTACATTCTACAGCATCGCTGGCATGTGTGGTGGTGGGAAAGCACAACTGGTCTGGGGAAAAGGAGGAGGATTTTGAAAAACTGTAGGCTCTTTGAAGAGCCAGAAGCTTTTTCAAACCACCTGGAACACCACCTGGGAAGCAATACTGCAAAGATGAGGAGGTTTGCTGGCTGGCTGAAGCGAGAACAGCTCTGCAATGCTCTGCTTTGCATGTAGCAGCACCCCAAGGGAGGGGAGGTTACTCCTTTTTGTGAGCAGAAACTGAGGTGGCCACAGCACACTTGGTAGGGCAGATCTTCATCCAAATATCAGAATGAAATCACAACTTGTTTTCTGAGATATTCAGACCTGCTGGTACCAAACTTCCCATTACTCATCGAGCTCCACCTCGTTCTCCCTTTGGGTACTGCTGACATTGTGAAATCTTTCCTCACCACGATTCTTTCCACTCAGTATTTTCTGCACCAGCAGTGAAGACTGGTCAGTGAGGCCAGAAAATCTGCAGACCATAATCCTTCCAGTGCTTTCAGCTAAATGTACAATGGCTTGCACGGAAGTGAGAGTTAAAACTGAGCAGTTGATCCAAAATGCTTAGGATGTACACCAAAACATCCCCTAAGAGCTCAGGAGAATCACAGCCAGGTGCTAAATACAACTACCTAATCCATATAGCTTTGACTGTCATACATCCCTCTGTCTTGCTTCCCAGTGGCTTTAAAGATTGCCCTTCTCTCCTAGAGCTTTCTTGAAGTGTTTCTGAGCTACTAAATCCTAATTTGATTTAAATCACTGTAAAATTCCAGTTGTTCAGATGGAGAGCTTTGGTTATGTTCATGTCTCAGAACCACCCGCTCGTTAGCTTGCATGCGTGGAGGATAAGAATTGATTTACAGACTTACTTGTACAATTGAATTATGATAGATTTCCTCTAATTATCTTTTTTTTTTTTTTTCCTGAATTCTAAAGGTTGTGATCTATTGCAGGAATTTACACAGCCATAAAGGTTAAGGTCAAGGCATATATTAGTCCATAGAGTATACTGACCACCAAGAGAAGCTAGTGTATGAAGAGAGAGGCCAGGGAAGTTCAGAGTTAAGGAATATTTCTATTACAAGTGAACAAACAAGTAATACTACCTGTAAGTCTGTTGATAAGAATGTGCAGACGCTTGGGCTAGTGCTGGAGCCAGAAATGTTACACCAGCTCTGACAGGGCCTTGGCCTCCGGCAGCACCGCAATGCTCAGCACAGCTCAGCCTACTTCCCCACTGCCACAGTGTAACCACGTGCTGTGCCCTGAGCTTTCCTGTGCCATGGCATCACACTGCTCCACCTGCATGACTCAGGCAACATCCCCGAAAGAGGTACCAACCCTCCCCTTTAAACACCCTCTGCCCAAAGAGGCACAATGACTGCAACTCTAGCTTGAGTTACTGCAGATGTGAGAACAAGGCAGTGGAAAAGTAGGCAGCTTTGAAGAATTTTCCAAAAAAACAATAGCTCTCTCTTAACAAAAAAGTCTCTAAGGCACAATCCTATGGACCTGTACTGCCTGCACAGGAACTTCCACAGTAACTTGTGTCTACCAGCTTTCATTGTTTGTACCACAACACCTACAAACACAGAGATAGTAGCAGCGCCGCTTGTTATTTGAGGTTGCAAGTGCCAAGGGCAAGTGGCTGCTGGCAGCATGCTTTCCTCTGCCTGCCTCTGGAGACCTGCTGCATCCATGAGAAGAACTGGGACACCCTAGCCTTGTTAACTCAGCTGGGGGATCCAGAGCTGCTTGTAGGAAAGGGCACTGGGAGGCAGTGGAATGGAGCACTCCTGGACTCCCATACTCTCTCCTTTTCCCACATTGCTTCTTTTCCTTCCCTCACCGAGTCCTTCTTTAGCCTTATCACATCCCCTCTGTTCCTCACACTGCCCTCCTCTTAGCCCCAAAGCTCACAGACCACACTGACCGTGTCCCAGAGCTTCCAGACCCCTTGCTCACACCTCTCTTGCACAGGGAACAGGGTGTGGAAGCTCTGCCCTCCCTCATCTCCCACAGCTCTGAAGACTGCATCCACCTTTGCTATGCAAAGCACTACATAACCCTCTCATACCTCTCATACATAAACCCTCATACCCCCCTGCTTCTTGATGCTATCTATTTGCCATAACTCAGTTTCCATAAACTCTCCTCTACTTATCCCTCACTGAAGTGCTCTTATCTTATCTTGCAAACCTGACTTGACACCAGGCAGTTTGGTGTTTATATGAAAAAGGGTTCAGCTTTCACAACAGTTCAGTAACCACAAGCAGACCTAGATCTTCAGAACAGCCTCAACCTGCATTTTTGGGCACTAAAATGAGCAGCCAGCTCTTTCTAGAGGGCTCTTCATAATGGTGTGCTTTGAAAATACAACTTTAAATATCCCCCAAACTGTTAGATGTGGAGCCTTTGCTGAAAAATCAGACTCCAGGCAGGTGTATGCGGCAGCCAAGTGTGCCGGAGGTCTGTTCTGCAACCCTTTGCAGCATGCCCTCATTTCTTGCTGCCTTCTGAGCCTGTGCAAATATGGGTTATCAGGGCAAATGCAAGCCTGTCCCTCACCTATCTCTGATTTTAACAGACCGGAACTTGACTGATGCAGTTTGCAATATTTTATTGCATCTTTGCCTGTTTCTTTATATTAAAACTAACTCAGGAGCAGGAAAATAGTGCTCTGGGACTGTAACTCACTGACATTCAAAGCTGGGTCACCTGGAGGTCAGTATTCATTCTTTTCTTTTTTTTTTTTTTTTCTTCTGTTAAGAGCACTGCCAACAACTCTTTGGAAGGCACCAAAGAAAGCAAGCTGTCGTTATGCAAATACAAAAATACATATGCCAATTATTTGTACCTGGCATGATGCGTGCAAGTCTTATTGACTCCTCAGTTCAGTTGTATTGACTTTAAATGAAGGATTGTTGCACAATGACTGCTTTGTTGTACAACAATGTGGTGACATCAGTCCTCCATCCTATGAGTTGTGGAGCACTGCAGGGTCATGAAGTGATGCATCACAAGTCTCCTGTTATTTCAGGATACGGAAATATCTCTCAAGAGCTGCATATAGACTACAGATTCATCAGGAGCCAACCTGGAAATTTCAGTCTGAACAGCAATCTTAAATTAGTAGCGCAGGAAAGTCTGCAGTGGAATATCTGTCTCCATTCATCCCACACTAAACAGTAATACGAAGAAAAGCAGAGTTTTATAGACAAAAACACAAGTAGAACTGTTAAGAGAAAAATCACAAAAGCCAGAATCCCAGACTCCTGAAAGTCCTTGGTTGCATTTCATTTCTTTCACTGGGCTACTGGGCTTAGATCAGATCTGAAGAGAAAATAGCTCCAGAATTCCCCCTCTGGAGTAGAGCCCTGCTTTGGGGTTAGTTTGACGCAGGAAAAAATGAACTTTCTGTTGTTACTCTGAGCAGCTTTGGTCACCTAGTAGTTGAAAGGGTAGATGAAAAGCAGAACAATGGACCACTGTGCTCAGTGCACCTCGGCACTGGTACCAAACTTGAGGTCCTCTTGTGCTCTTTCCACAGCAGGAAAGATGTGCCGGATGTGAAGCCACATAACAGCGTACACCTGCTGCTTGCACACAGTCATGTACACAGACCATGGTGTAAGGTCCGCAGTCACGTTACTGACTTGATTTCACAAACAGTGGAGCCAGAGATATCCTCCGGGATGTCCAGAGGAAACACACACCCAAGAACTGGATATCAGAGCTGTACACAAACGAAAGAGCACCGATTTGGCCTCAGCAGGAGATTTTTTAAATAGCAGGTTTGCAGAAGCAGATGCTATTTGCAAAATATGTCCTGGGGTCATCCAGACATGTCCTTGCCTAGTGAACACCATCCTCCCCTCAAGGACAGTTGTTTTCAACCCCTCTCAATCTGGAAAGCCCTGTAAACTTTTCCAGTGGAGATCATAGAATCCTCAGAGTTGGAAGGGACCTTTAAAGGTCATCTAGTCCAACTCCCCTGCAATGAATGGGGACATGCACAGCTCAGTCAGGTAAGATGAGGGCTCATGTAGCGTGTTTAAACCCACTCAAAGTTGGCCTGCTTTCCGCAGTTACTTCTGAATACCAGAGTTTCCAGGTCTACAGAAATCAGCACTCACTGTTCCAGAGTCATCTTTTCATACTTTTTTCAGTGGAAGAATCCGTGTGACAACTCCATGTTCATGGCCTGGGAGCTCCATCGTTTCCCTGAGCAGCACTGACCATCTCATTCCAGGTTCATGTTCTACGGATCAGCAGTTCCTGGCTCCCAGTTTTCTGTTGGAGGTGCACAACAATGTATACCCCCTCCAAGTGGGAAAGAGTCCATTCTGTAATCAGGCTGTGAAAGCATAATTATGAGTACAATTAAAGTGAATTATAGCTCTATTGAAGTCGGTGGGAGTTTGTCTATTAACCAAAGTTTCACCTCTGTTTTGGATAGTTATCCAGTTCAAGGAAAAAAGTCATTATTTAATCAAAATGGCATTTATACTGCAATGCCTCTGTCATATTCAAGCCTTCAGGACATGTTTACTTTAATCAGTTCTAATTAAATTGCTACATGAGAAAAATATTTATTTCTACTGAGGTGTGTACATGTATTCAGAAGAGTGCAATGGAAATTGCCCGGGATCTCATGAATTTGTACTGCTTTAAACACTGGTGATGAATTTAGCAAGTCATACCTAACTCTTCTCTTGCACTCCACTGAAACAGATTGCTCTAAATTGGAGTAAACATTTCCAAATGAAAGCAACTGCAGCATTTACAACAATGCAGCATTTACAAGGCCAAGAATTGTCAAATTCTTGGTCCTGTTAATTGCTGAGTGTAAGCTGCACTTTCACAGCCCCCAGCATTTTCAAGGGATAAGAAATAAGCAAATGGCAACCAGACTGACAGATGCTCAGGGTTCTTGCCCTCCCCAGTGGTGGTCATGGTGCTGGCAAACACTACAGAAGGGAGGAAGGGAGGTCAAAAGCAACTGTGCTGAGCATCAGCAACCCCTCCTGACCCCTCTTCCCTGATTTCATGGTGGGGAACTCCCTGACCCCGCCCTCATGCCCTCTGATCTCTTCCGTCACAGTCCCCTGGGTTGCCAGTATGGGCAGGCTTTGCTCCTGTGGTCTGCTGCAGCAATAGATGGATACAGACTGAGCAAGTGGCTGGAGCAAGGCTCAGGCTGGCAGGGGTTAACATGTTACTGTCAAGGGAGCAGAGGGCTGATCTGTTGCAGCAAGCTATTTTTTGCACCATAAGGGCATTGCAGTAAAAAAACTTCCTCTCTTCTGACCCCTTCACCTGGGCAGGCTGTACATGTGCAGGCCATTGCCAAGTTAGCAGAGTACTGTTTCACAGGAAGCCGGGGTCCTCAGGAAACTTCTGCCTGCAGGAACATAAGTGTCATGCGTTTCCTCCTTGAACACCTCCTTTTTGATCATTCACGGTGCCCTCAACCCAGACCTTGTGTGAGGAGCTGCTGGCTGAAGCAGCATAGGCTGCAACAAGCTGTGTGTGGCAAAGGCAGCTGAAACCTAAGGCCAAGAGCAGCCCCTGATGGCATCCTGGTGGGACAGGTGCCAGAGAACCCCAACACCCACAGGGTAGGTCCCCCCCCATACCCTTCTAATTGGGAAGGGCTAATTGGGAGCCCCTTTTCAGTGTCTCACCTTCTCCCCTACCTGCAGTATAGATCCAGCATCCAGCTGCCAGCTACATCCCAAAACCCTGTTGCACCAAAAGGAAAAGCAATGCATTCCCATTGAGGAGCAGACAGCATTGCCCTTTGTGCCACACCACAGGTGCACAAACCCAAGAAGCACACAGTTAAGCAACCTGTCCAGATTCAGCTTTTAACTAATACAGTCAGGGTACAGAAAATGAGCTCTGAGATACACAAGGTTGACAGTTATTACGTTGTGTCCTTCAGTGAGAAAATCTCAGCAACACTGTTACTGGAATGTGTTTTTCTTCACTGTAAACAACTCACACCAGGTGGAGAGGCCCTTTACACACAGGAGAAATCCTGTCATTTGGGGGCTGCACACCTTTAAGAAGACGAGTCCTGAAACTACCTACAAAAATCCTGTTCTGCCAGACAAGCTGCAGCAGCAGGAGATGAAGTTATTTGCACACGGGACTCGCCTAAAGCAAAACAGCAGAGCAACACCTGTCCCAGACAGGAGGGCTCTCCCACACAGTGTTCACATGTTCAGGGCTCTGTCCTGATACTGCTAAATTTGGCTCTTGGAGAGTTTTCCAAAGCAAGAGCTACACTTGGTAGGCAGCCTCCTTTGTATCTGCAGAGCCTCTCAATGGGTACTACTGTTTGCTTATAAAGTGGAAGATTCGGGGGTGACTTGCATTCACTGCTTCTCTGCAGTGGAGAAGCACTCTCTACTCTCCAGGCAATTCCTACCAGTCCCAAGTCTCACAAAGGTGACCAGAGAGATAGGATGCAGCTGTCTGCCCGGGGATACAGAAAGACAGCAACTTTCCACATATGGGGACTTCTTTGGATAGAGAATTTTCTTAGGGCTAAGGAAACTGATGCATTCATCAGAAATGAAGCTGATGCTGACTAAGAGGTTTTTCCTCTTCCTCTTACATCCTCTGCAGCTTGAGAGTGAATTTCCTGCCTGGTTGCAATCTGGAGTACCCATCACATAACACGGATGAGCGGGAAGGAGCAAGCTCTGGCACACGGCCTGTGCCCATGCTTCCTCACGTGCAGCACAGCCTCAGATCTCAGAGCCAGCTGTCCCAGCAGCTGCTTCTGTCTTAATGCAAATAGAGCCAATGACCTGCACTTCTTCAACGCATAAAACACATAGCTTAAAGAAAAAAAAAAAAAAAGACAACAGTAATCAAAAAAAGATTTGTAGTTATGGTAGTAAAACTTTCCAAATGCAGACAAAAATAACCATGCACAACAGCAGCTCTGCGGGGCCCTCCAGACAGTGAACACTGCCATATATTGTGTCAACACAGAGCACTTCCAGTATTCATTATCAGCTGCATACATGCAAACATACTCCCTTGTAAGAGCACCTAGAGCATTAAAATCTTGCGCCAGTTTCCAGCCACTTTCATCCAAGTCTTACCCTAGCCCAGGGCTGGAATACTTGGCTGGTGTACACTCCAGGAGTTCTATTCCTGTTCAAAAGCTCACTGTCACTGGATTCATTTATTTACTGTATTTTGGTAACAGTCACTTCTGTTGGCCCCAAGCACTTGCTGAACACAAAGGGGTAAACCGAGCTTATAAAGAGACAGCTTGAAACTCTCTCCTTAGGAATCTGGTTTTCTGACAACATCAAACCTTTTGCTTACTGCCAATGAGAAACAATTAACCGGTGAATAAAATCCGTAACTGCAGCTTCCAAATCACAAGATATTTCTGAAAATATTGGATAAAATCTTCAGAGCCCCTCAGGTTTGGTCTGGGCTGAAAGTGACTTAGAGGGATGTCTCCTGGAGAAGGTCTGGACAGAAGAGGCCTCACTGAGATGAAAAAGCAGTCTACATACCTATGAAAAAGGGAAAGTCCCATGCAGTACTCTTTTTCTGTCTCCAAACTAGTTTACTTTAAAAAAAAAAAAAAAAAAAAGCCTTCAGGTAGTATAGAAGTGTGCTCAGCAGCGTACAAAAGAATGGAGCTCTTTGGAAAGCAGAAAGGATTGTGCAAACTGGACCAGGGAAGGTCTGTGGTACATGGGCAGTGCAGAAGAGAAGGTACTACTTAGCCTTCCAAATCCCTCTGGCTGCTATTAGTGTTACTGCGTATGTCCTAAGGCACCTGGGAGTTACTCTACCACTGCTGTAATAATTCAGCACACTGACACCACCTCTTCATCCTGGAAAACATGTTATATGAGTGGGTGCTGAACACCTACGATCTTTTGAAACCTGGCACCATTTGCAACACGAGGCCAAAGAATGGGAAACTTGCTCTAAATGCCATAAAGCAAAAGGCGCATTGCCAGCCAGTGTAGCTATCAAGGCTATCTTTAGCCAGAGTTTAGATTCATCCAAGTCTCCTCAATAGCAAGACTCCGCCTTCACTTGTTTCTGTACAATGGTTTCTAATCTAGGAATACCCCATGAAAGGATGGAGGGGAGGCCGTCACAAACAGTCCTGGCTCCATCTCTCCAGAAAGCCACTGGGACTGAGCCCTTCCCATCAGTTTCACCCAAACATTCCATACCTGCACACAGCAGAGGGGCTCACAGAGTAAAATCCCAATAGTATCCAGGCTACAGAGGGACCTTACAGCTTTTCCTTCTCAACGGTCCTGGGCACAATCCTCTTTGGCTCTGTCAGAGAATCAGAAGCAGTCTCTGAATGCTTGCTGTGCACCCAGAGTGCCATAAAGACCCCTGGGAGGAGGGGTGCTTTCTGATGGGTGACAAGAGCTTGGGAGCTATAAAATAATAACTAAATACAAGAGCCATGTAATGGAGGAAAGGGCCAGCTAGCACTCTGCCTTTAAAGTGTGTCTGGCACAAATCAGCAAACTTCAGTGACTGCTGCAGCAAAAAAAGTTAGTTCACTTCAGCTGATATCTGCCCTGTGGTGTTTGTTTCAGAAGCATGGGAGGAGGACTGCTGGGATTGCAGAGCAAGAGGCAGCTGGACTGGATCTCCCCTGACAGCTCCCCTCCCGCTGCCTTCCTTGTAGCAGGCACTTGTAACAGGGCTGGTTTGCTACCTAGGGCCAGCCCAGAGCTCAGCCAGCCCTAGGTAGCACCACGGATTCTCTGTGGGCTCCTTGCGGCCGCTGATCCCATCCACAGCATCAGGCTGGTTTAACCGGTGGAGCAGCACATCTCCCCCTGATAGTGCTGGAGTCAGCAGAAGCCTGGATGGGAGTGTAATGCAGGGATGGGCATTCTCATGGCAGAGACCTGTAAAGGTCGTGGGGCTGTCGGCTGCGGGGAGGTTGCCCTGCTCAAATTTAGCCCAGAAATAATTTCATGTGCACACACAGAGCGTGGGCACAGCATCCTGTGTGTGCAGCCATGCCCAGGGCACGCAACAGCACTGCGTGCTCAGCCTGAGCACTCAAAGTGCATCACCACAAGTGGGGTGGTATCACCAACGTTCCCATGGGAAACGGAGCTGGGGACAATCCATGTCCCCTCAGCCCTGTTTCCTACAGTCCCTGTTGTAGACAGGGCACGGGTTTTCACTGTGAGCACAAAACTTGTGATTTAAATGGGGGGGAGGGAAAAGGAAGAAAAGAGAAAAGGAGCAAGGAGGGGGGGAGAAACAAGAAAAGGGAGGAAAAGGGAAAAAAAAAAAAGGAAAATAAAGGAAAGGGAAAAAATGAAAGGTTAAAAAAGAAAAAAGAAGGAAAATAAAAGAAAGGAAGGGAAACAGAAAAGGAGAAGAAAAAAGAAAAGAAAGGAAAGACCCACTCCACTCTCCCCTCCCCACCCAAAGCATTCCAGCCTTTCCTTTCCTGCCACTTGAGAGGGGGGTTGTTTATTGACATTATGCGAGCGCTGAAATATTTTTCTTTTTTGCTCTCCCGTTGTTTTGTTTTTTTTTTTTTTTTTTCCCTCCCAAGTTCTTCCCCCTCCCTCCTCTGGGGGTTGCATAGGTAGTTCAAACCCCTCCAGTCATCTCGGCTTATCAGCCGAGGGAGATGCATTCCTCAGGGCTGCTCCCTTTATAAGCCGCCGCTGGCCGCCCGCCCGCCGCTCCCAGCCCCGCGCCCGGCCATGCCCTAGCCCGGCCGGGGGACGCGCAGCAGCGCTGGGAGCGCCCGGAGGCGATGCTCCCCCGGCTCTGAGACGCGCTGCCGCAGGGATGTTCGCCTGGCACCGGAGCTTTCCCCTGGGAGCGCCCTGGAAGAGAGGTGAGCCCGGCCGTCCCGCGGCACACCCCCGGCCCCGCTCCTCCTTCCCTAAGGGTACTTAGGACTGCCCGGCCCGGCCCGCCCCGCTCCCGGCCCGATGCTGCGCTCGCTGCTCTCCGGCTGCCTCTGTCCCCACGCAGGTAAGGCGGCAGCGAGCGGCCCCGCCGGCCCGGGCTGCGGGAACCGCATCGCTGCCCTTCTGAAAGAGGCTCGGTTCGTGAGCGCGCAGCAGGAGAGACGGGAGAGCCCTGACCCGAGCGGGCTGCGGGGGGCAAACTGCTCGCGGTGAAAGGGGATTAGCATCTGTAGGGGATGTGTGAGCTTTTATCTCCGCCGGTATTGTTGTGGCTTCGCACGGACGTGAGGCAGAGCAGGTATACGTGCCTGCCGCTCTGCCGGCGATGGGCATCCCTACCCAACACGGATTTATCGCCGCTCTGAGGGGTTTCGCTCCCTTCTGCTCAGTGCAGATGAAGGGATGTGGGCAGAGAGGCTCTAACTTCGTAAGCTGGCGTACTCTTAGTCTGCTTGTTTCAGGCACGCGTGGTTGGGTACATTATATCCCTGCAACAATTCAGCAGGCTTTGAGGCTGCGAGCCCAGGCAGCAGCATCCCCTCAGCATCTCAGAGTATCCCTCAGCTGGAAGCATAGCCTGTGGTTCTTGCCTACACTAACATCATCTCACGCTTGCTTAGCACAGAGGTGGTTACAAACACTCTGCCAGGATCTGAGTGCACTGTGCCGCACAACAGTTGGATGGGATGCTAAATGCGAGATACTGAGCTGCAGCTGGGGTCATGACATCCTACCTGCACACTGAGCTCTGGGGCCAGTGGGCATCACCTCAACGCGGAGAGCTGGCTTCAGCAGAAAGCTGACCAGCATCACCACAAAATGAGGAGAATGTTTGAAAACGTGCATTCTTACAGAGTGGTAGAAGCTGCTTTTTTTCCTTCCTTCTGTGCATTATTTGGCCATAAACTTGCTTTCTCCAAGTGATATAGTGCAAGCCTACAGGCATAGGCCCTGGTGGGGGAACAGACTTATCACACATGGCACAGAGGAATTAAAAGATGTTCAGCTGGAGAAAAAGGGCACTTCCTAACCGCTTCATCTGGAAAGAAGCATCAGGTATTATTTGCATCCTGGATTGAGCCTCAATTCCATGCAGAAAGAGCCAAAGAATTCACTGTTCCTTGCAAGCTCTGCAGCAGGGACCATAAAGTTGCATTCCAAACGCAGCTTTGGAAGCAGAATTCAAACTAGACAGTATACTTAGAGGCACTGCTCAGTATCAGGGGTATAGGCTGGATCTGATTCCCTTTTTTTGTAAAGCTGTTGGAACAGGTGGCAGGACCTTGTACCAGCAAGTTCAATCTAATGCAGCCACAGATGTCTGCACATCTCCTCCTCATCATCATTTCAGGGAAGGTTCAGGTTGGAGATTAGGAAAAATTCCTTCTCAGAAAGAGTGATAATGCATTGGCATGGGCTGCCCAGGTTGGTGGACTCACTGTCCCTGGAGGTGCTCTGGAAATTGAAGCTGTGGCATTGAGGGACATGGTGGGGGTGCGCTGATGATTGGACTAGATGATCTTAGAGGTCTTCCCAAATATTAAGTCTACAATTTCTGTCCCCAAGGAGCGTAACAAAACCAAGAGTCCTCATCAGTCTCACTGCCACCATGAAAGACTTAATCTTCAGTATGGTTATATCTGTCCACTGCTCTGTTGTTTGAAACAAAGCAGTTCTCCAGGGTTTTGCCTGGGGACAGCAATGACTGCCTACGAAGAGCAGGTTAATAACCCTAGCAACCTTTCTGACATAATTCATGAGTTCTTTTGACTTTAGCAGAAGCATTGGGGTCTTAATGGCTTTAGTCCGTAGTGCTATCGAACAACTGTTTATCCAAGCTTATTATAGGCAATAAAACCTGAATTACTGCATACCTGTCATCCCTGGGGAGCAAGTTCCATCCCTGCAAAGGGCCTCCTGTCTTCTTGCACACTTCTTGCTGAATACACCTTATGATATGAGGTGGCCTGCAAATCAGATGGGCCAGGGAAGAGCTTCTAAATTAGTTTTGCTGAGGCGTTTTCATTTTCTGCTCAGATGCACTAGCAAGCTGCGTGTTGGGTAGCTAGTTAGACTGCTGTTATACTTGTCTGTTCATGAGATACAATGGTGAAAATAACTATATAAAATGTTGCTGTAAAGGATTCTTGCCTGTGTTCCCTCTGCTGCACACTGACACGAAGGGATGCAGTGGCTGTCCCTAAGGACAGCTCTAAGGACACAAAAATCGGTGATGAGTGGGTGATGCTCTTTAGCTGGCGCTATGAGCAAGGTAAGGTGCCAGCCCATACAAGTGCCTGATGAGCCAGGTGGTCTGAGGAGACCTGCTGTGCCCCAGGACATTCTGCCAAAGGTCATTCATTTATCAGACCTGTCTCTCTGTTTCAAAAACTTCACTGGTCACTTGGAATGAATAGAAGCAAGCAATAAAAGTGTCAAGTGGCCTCTCTACTTGGGTAAACTAAAGAGGAAATGGTTTTCCAACTATATCCATCAGTAAACAATCCATCTCCCTCTTGTTGCACCTCAAATGCCTGAAAAAAGCTATAATTATCTCCTTCTCTTCTAAAACATACATCTTCAAGCACTGAATGCCTCCTCAGAGTCCTTGAACCCTGTTATCTTTCTCTCAGCATTTATTTTATACGGAATTACCATGTCCTGCTGCAGCACTGGTGTTATCTATAAGCTTCTAGGTCATATGCGATTACCAAACCACCATCCAGAGGAATGACATTTCTGTTCACACTATATTACCAAACTATAATCCAGAGGAACTTCACATACAAATAATAGGAGACCAGAGAACACCCTGGATCAGTCCAAGAACTTTCCATTCAAAGACTGTCTAAGATCTCAGCTCTGCCACAATTTTTCCTTTGCATCCAGCATTTCAAACAAATCAGCTTTACATAGACATACATGCATTTCAGTCCCCTAGGCGAATATAAATGTAAATTCTGAGAAACAGATCTATAATGCAGACATTCAGTTACTGCATGGGAGAGCATTCCTCTGCAAATAAGAGTTTTCCCGTCGCAATCTCTCCCTTCCTACAAGGCATGAAACAACCACTGCCCAGATACAAAAGTAACAGCCCCTGTGCACCAGGGCCAGAGCTGCTGAGAAGGAGGTTACAACCCAACCCCCAGAACACATGGTGGAAGTGTCAGCAGCAAAAAAATGCCTATTGTTTCAGAAAGGAAGTGACCCTTCTCTCTTAAATGCTGGGAAATTGAGACTTCATCATCGGCAAGGAAAAAAAAAAAAAAATCTCTTTGCAGTGAAAGGGAAATGCCACCTGAGCTGTACAGCCAGCCAGCCGTGTTAGGGAACACAGAGGCAACTGAACTAGAGGGAGATTTTTTGTAAAGGAAGGAAGGAAGGAAGGAAAATGAGGGAATGCAAGGGCTGAGTGGGAGAGGCAGCTTTTTGCTTGTAGGTCATGAGAGTGACTCCGGCTCACTAGTCACTGCTCCCTTGAGATTCTACACAAGCCGATATAAGGCCATCACCTCTTAGTATACTGCTTAGAGACACAACTCCACCACAGAACCTGCCCTGCATAGCAGGACAGAACCTTTGGCACAGCTGGAGCCAGAGATGGGTGACTACGCAAGCCACATAGTGCCAAAAAACTTTCTCCAGGGAGTACCAAGTGTCACATAGTAGGAACAAGCACCTGAGCATCTCAGGACTGCTCACCTCATGCTTCTGCCCCAATAACCCTGCTAGCACCACTTGGAGCTGATGGGTTCACTGTGCACGTGAACCTTGAAGCATTTCTGGGGCCAAGCAAAGGGCTCTGGTGGCTCTCACGCTGCTATCTTTTGCAACACAATGGCCAATTGAGATAAGCAAAGCTTGAGTCCAGCTATATCAGTCATTGTGCACATTTAAAATTGATTCTTCCCTTGCAAGCTGTTCACAGATCAGAACGAACAAAAGTGAGAGGATAGATGGACACAGACCAGAAAAGAGGAGAGCAGCAAAGGGCAGCAGTACATGACGTGCTGCATTTGCACAACACCAGCTCCTCAGGAAGCTCCATGCTGCCACTGGCAGCACTCTAAAGCCCCTTCCACCTCCAGCCCTTCTATTCACCAGATAACACTGTGTTGCAATACTCACTCAAGTCAATACACCAGAGACCAATACACAGACCATAGGAGAAAAGACTCGACCTAGACTTCAAATGCTTTGAAGTATGGGGATTTAAACAAAGGCTGTTTAGTAGAAGGGTGGGGGCTTTTTCAGCTCCATCTGGGCAGGGCTGTGATTGCCCTTGTTTTGGATAACTGTGCAAGTGTTTCTCTTGCACGCAACTTACTTGGGTTAAAGAAACTGCTTGAATGCACTTTCATGCTTAGACACTCATCCTACTTCCTTAGGTCAGAACTGTCTCTATTTATGTACTAGGCTGTGCCCTGGCAGATGCTGGTTATTAAGAAACAGGAAAAATGCACTTGGACTTAAACCTCCAAGGAAAAGAAAGCCTCAGGACAGCAGCAGATGTGAGGATTTAAGCTTCTTTGCCAGGCTTTGCTACCTGCCAGAGGAGTATCCTAGAAAGCACTTTGGAAATAAAAGAAAATAACATTCTAGAGATTTAGCTGAGATACACCAGTTCCTTTCTCTCCCTACCAATTACCTGGAGATTGGAAGTAGTGTGCTGTTACCACCTCCCCATTAGGTGGGAAGCACATTTATCCTCCAGCTCTTCCACTGCAGGAAACCCAGCAACTCACCCAAGGTTATACCTCATCAGTCACTGTCAGCTTCTGGCTTATATTACAACCCAGAGAATCCTGTTTATCTCTGGTGTGATTACAGAGTACTATAGCTCCTTGAGAGGGCTACTAAGCAAATAACACAAGTTTACCTGAGACAACACGTGGCCTGGGTGCTGCTTTGGCAACAATGCCAAAGGTGCTGCAGAAAGCCACGTCATTTCTAAGCACATACACATAGCTCCATTCCCCATAGCATTACCATACCAGCACCCCCAGCCAGGTGCCTGACAGCAGCATCTTCTGGTACCTTACACACACCCCTTCTGGGGTATGGAAAACCAACTCAGGAAGAGAAGCAAAACAGAAAGGAGCCTGGCTGGCTTCCCAGGGAGCAGTCAACATCAAATCTGGCTGGACTCCAGCATAAGTAAATTCATCTTACCAGCCTTAATGCTGCCCTTCTGTTCTCTGAAGTGCTTCACACCTTCTTTCAGAAGCTCTGTAACTGTAGCCGCGCAGCACACACCACCAACACCCGGCAAGAGGCCACCTTCCCAGCTTTGTGCTGCTTGCTATTGTACTAAGCACTTACAATCTAAACACTCATCTCAAAGCACCTGACAGGACCTCACTAAGACCCGCTGCTAATAGGTTAATTTATAGCAGCTGAGGTTCTGTTTTATTCCAGTTGCACAGGTGAACATTAATTGCACCTTTCTGGTGTTGGCAAGGTGTTTGAAAGACCTGAGCGTTTTTATATGCCTCTTTCAGGATCTATAGCAGAAACAAACTACACCTTGGAAGGCTCATGGGGTAGAATCCATAACCCAGTTAATAATGAATAAGAGACTATTCCTTGAGAGGTGAAGCAAGAACTTGAGTTTCAGGCTGCTGCCTTAATCATGGATGTCTCTGCTGTTGCACAAATGACCTCACTGACCATGGGAAAATATCACTGAATGAATGAGGATTAGCTGCTTGCAAAATCCAGCCATCCTTTGCATCCATTCTGAACACGTGGTGGAAGATGATAACATTTTGCATCACCATCATAAGGGCCTGGGAGCATAACTCAGAAAGGTTCTAACACTGTGGTTACCAGGACCTGTCAGTGCCAGGACCAGTAGTTTGCAGCCTACGCCAGACAAACAAGAAACTGTTGTGAAACTGTTTGGTATTGAAGGGGCCACAGGATGGGGACAGCAAGGGATGGTGATGTCCTCAGAACTTTCTCAACTCTGGAGCTGGTGGTATTGAGGGGACCTTCCCATTAAGAGTCAGGAGCTTCATTTCTTTTTAGTTTCTTTCTGCCCTCACCAAACTTTCTGGTACCACATGGTAGTCATAGTTGACTTGGATTATAGCATCTGACATCTGTAAGCAGCAAGACCTCATGTTAATATGCTGCTTCCTGATATCAGACAAAGAAATATTTGTGTAGGCCACAGTGAACCGGTTAAGCAAGAAAAAAAAAAAAGGGCAGATAGAAAGACAGTGAGAAGATCTCCAATCAAATGGCTTGATTAAAAAGTGAAGGCAGTCAGCGTCTCTGGGAACGGTCTGCTACTGCACACAGTAATTCCTGGCAGGAATGACAGCTACATTATTTCTTCTTAAAAAAATAAATAAATATCCAGCACAGCAAATGCTTTACTCCTGACTCTCAGTGAATGCTGTGCCACCAGGAGCAATGATGGCATCTGAAAAGCCTGCAAGCCTTTTATTTTCCAAGCAGATACAGCACTGTCTCTGGCTGCAGAGGCGCTGGCTGCTGAGCAGGCAGTTGCTTTTCACTCTGAAACAGTAACAGCTCTGCTTCAGCACCTCCCTCCACCACCTGGCACCAAGGTCCCCCTTACTGTTGCTGCTTTTGCTTATTCCTTGTCCTCATCTTGGGGTCCACTATGCTCATCCCAAGAGGAGGTGCCCCATTACTCAGCCCAGTGCAAACAGCTCGCAATGAGCTTTCTGTAGCTTTTCCATGGGCAGTGTGTTTCTCTGGTCACCCGTCACAGCCGTGTGCTGGTGTTGAATGGCTGACAGGCTGGTGCTGTCTCAAACACAGCTCTTTGCAGTGGAGAGATGCCTAAGAACGCTGCCAAGAGAGGCGAGTGCAAGCCTGTATTGGATAAACAAGGTCTTTTGTATGGGCTTAAAAGCACTACACACCCATAGAAAGTCCCAAAAAAATCCCATCAAATATGATTCTTCATCACTCTCAGCTGTTTTGAAAATCCAATGTAAAATATTAAATCTTTGGCTGTCTATGAGCAGCAAAGGGCATGTTTCAGTGGTGTCCTGAGAAGTTCTTAAGATCAAATAAAGGAAAATTTAAATAAAGTAGAAATTGACTCACATAATAGCTAGCCTGGTATTAATTAGTAAAATTCTCCCTTGTCTGCAGACGTTGCAGAAAGCAAGCTGGTGGAGAGAAGGTTGGAAAATAGGTTACTTTGGAAACAGGGATTCTTCTGGGTTGCCATGAAGGAAGGCTACATGGCAGAGAGCTCCCCACTGCCTCCAGCTGAAGCAGCTGTGGGCTTGGTGAAAAGGAAGGAAAGCAAGAGATGGGAATGAAAGGAAATTAGGAAGTAAGACATCCTCAAGTGTGTGTGCGCACAGTAGCTCTTTGAGGTGCCCTGGGTCATGCAGTAATAAAGGAGAAAGAGAAACTGAGGTTTTGTGCTACACCACTCATGCTACCTCTCATACCTCACACCAGAGTGTGTGCACTCCAAAATGTAAGATCCAGAAAAGCAGTGAGAAAACCTGAGGCAGATCTTCAGCTCATGCAGATCAGCCTTTCACCCAGAGACTGTTCTATGCTTCATCCACATCACTGCGTGAAATAATCGCAACGTGAAAATAAGTCCTCTTTGTTCACATGCAGAAACTAATGAACAAAGCTATTCCCACATCCTTTCTCTTTATAAGGAAGGAAGGAGTTCATTTAGAAATGACTTCAGAGCTAACACCATACAGAGAGTGAGAAAGATCTACAGTGCCTCATTTACTTTTCCTATCAGTACTTGCTTTTCATCACCTGTATGTGTGCAGAGCACTGCTAACCAAACAGTTTGCAAATTACTTGCTGCAACCTGAAATTCACCCAAATCTGCAGAAATACATTGGTTTTACCCCCTTTTTTTCTTCTGCTGCTGCTTTTGAATACATTTAATCAGGAAATCAATGTCTAGATGCTTCCCTGCATCTGTTTGCAGTTAATGACACAAAAAAACCAAATGACTACATGTATTGTTTTCAACCTACCTACTAAATCAGAGCTCTGTGTGCATTTATGACCCCCCTGAAGGACTTCAGGTCTATGAAACACAATACTTCTGTTGTAGCAAAGTCTACGAGAAAGCTGTATATAGCTCAAGAAAAACAAACCAGACCAAGGCTGCCCCCTTCTACAGTATTACTGCACACAGCTTTCCATTCACATTCCTCAGGCTATGGGCGGTAGATTAGATTGAGTTTGCAGTCTCTTGTGACCTTCTACTTGTTTTCTTTTATATAGGTAAGAAGAGTCCACCTGCTGAGGACAAAGTAGTGCTAACGCATATGAAGATATTGAGCAATGAAGGAATTCAGAACCCAGGGCTAGTATCAGAGCCTCCTGCTGATGCAGCCTGTGCTGAGGAGCTCCATCTCCCCAGCACAAGCCTCCCACAGGACTGCCAGGGAAGCCCAAATGTCACAGCCACAGCAGCAGATACAGACTATGCAGAAGCCCCAGCAGGCACAGACTGTGTAGCCACGCTGCCTGACCTCAGCACCTTTGAGTCCAAGTGCCGCCTTCATAGATTCTCCAAATTTGAATCTGAGGACTCAGGAGTTGAACTGCCAAGCGGGGCCAACTCTCCATCAACGCCAACAGGTTCAGAGAAGAGCTTTGTGCTTCACAGCAGAGACTCATTTTGTGACTCGGGTGTGCTTAGCACCTCATCTTCTCCAGAAATTGACCACCTGATAATGAGAGCATGTAAAGAGCGTGCCAGGAAGGTTGGCCACCAAGGTGCAGAGTGTGAAAAGCAAGCTGAGCTCTACAGTCAGGAGTCAGATGTTGTGCAGGTTCCTACGGCTTCCCTTGAAGACTTTAGTGTTCCTCAGGAAGAAGAAAGTCCTGATGAACATTCTGACCAGAGTGAAAGGCAATCTCTGGAAAAAGGACTGTCCCTGGAGACGAACCCCCCCACAGAGAGCACTCTTCCCACCCCAGTTCTCCTAGAGGAAACAAAGACAGTTGCTGACAATTATGCAGAGACCTTTGGCAGCACACAAGACCTTCAGCTCCATGGACATCAGCTGAAGAAGTATCCCACAAGTGACAGTCTGGATGAATACATGAACGAATGCTGTAGACTGAGTGAGGTAAGAAAAGCACCTAAACTGCGTCTTATAGCTAGGTGTGTCTAAATATCTCAGTAAAGTTCTTAGTTCTGCTGTTCATAACAAATTACAACACATTTGAATTAGAAAATCTCTGCTGACAGCAAATCACAGCAGTTGATTTTAAGTGTTCTTTTCATAGCAGTGAAATTCTGATGTAATTCATGTTTAGCATCTAAATAAGGGTGACTAACAGTAAGGGTCTGATGTTTCAAAAAGCTTTAGATTAGTGGATATGCTTATGTCTGCTCTTAAAATGAAAACTATGAAGTAATCCCGCAGAGCCACACTACCTGATAGTTGGGGTGGGAGCAGAACATGGTTTCAAGGTTAGTTTATTACTGTATCTGGGAAAAGCTAGCTGCCGTTAAGGCTCCAAAGTTTGGAGAGAACTTGTCTGAGGGGCAGTTTGTTCTGCCCAGGCCTGGAGCTGGAGCAAGAGCCATCTCTCAAATAGTGAGTGAACAGCAAATTAATGCACAAATCCAAATCTTTTTTGAGAGCTCCCATTTTACTTCACCAGAACAGCTGTGATGGAAACTCCTGTGTTCAGAGACCAACTTAATCACAAAGCGTTTTTTTCAGCAGCTTGTCCTACTCCAAACTCACTCTTTTCCCATTGCTGGGTACGCTGTGCAATGAACAGGAAAATAAAGACCCTCCTGAGCACCTGCTTCACACTGAATGCTGGCAAATGCTCAGGCCAGAGCTTTGCCTGGAGCCCACACAGACACGCTGACAGACTTACGGACCTACCTGCCATGGTGGCTTCCAGGAACTAGCGACAAAATGTCTCACAGACATTAACTCACATGTCTGAGTGGAGCCAGAACAGAGAGCCCAATAGGCAGGCTAGGTGCAGAGGGACACCAAATGGTGCATAATGGAGATTTTTCAGAAGGCATGAGGTGCTTGGACCCCTTTAAAAAATAATTCTGGATAGCTGGACCCCAAAAATCAGAATGTGATCCTGTGTTCCCATGGTGTGCCCACATGTGGCTTCCCATCTGGGTAACAGTGATGGGTTGGAAAGGGGAGGCAGGAAGGATCCAAGAGACAATGTGCTGTACATATAACAAGTGCATTTCACCCTGACCTCTGTGCCCAGGCACAGACCCATCAGGTGGTGGCCATCCTCTTAAAGGCCAGACCTTCTTCAGCAGTGAGGAAAGTCAGAGATGGCCCCATAGGTTAGGCCCACCACCCTTAACATTCACATCTGGGCAGCACGAGCAAATCACGATCAAATAGGGTATCCTTTTCCTCACTAGAGCCATCTTATGCATTTTTTTGCAAGGAGAGTGACTATGATGGTTCCCAGACAGTGTCCTGGCCTTTCGGCTGGGAGTTCAAAAAGGATTGGAGCAGCAGACTTTGAATACAAGGAGACTTTTTAAAAAGTTACCTAAATTCTCTGTTGCTCAGTAGGGTTTGCAGCCAGCTTGATCTTGTCTGACAGCTCTGGCTGCCCATGAAATTCCTTTAAATCCTTTGTGAAGCTGAGCCTCCCGAAGCAGAGCATTTAAATAAACAAGAGAATAAATTAGAAAGAGGCTGAAGAGGAAATGAAGCTCTTGGTGGCTTATCTCCCCTCCTTTTTAATATCCTCACTGGCTGAGTGCTAAAGCTGTGTGCCCCAGAGCACTTCTCTGTGTTTGTTTTCGGAGCTGTACAAATACAGCTGTGACCTGGACACCAGTGAAGCCTGCCTCCTGACATAGAGCACCTCCGGGCTGCTCTATCTCAGGAGCAGCACTCTGCTAACCGCTGCAATGCCAGCAGTGCCTGAGCTGGCTGGGGCAACAACAGACCAGGGCTGCTGCTGTAATTTGAGCCTCAGAGCATGAGGACAGCAACGGCAGAGCTTTGTGCCCTCACTAAACCTGCACAATGTTATCCCATCCTCACTGTCGCGTAGTGAAAGCAGGACAGTGTGTGATCCAGATGGTCATGTATCTGTACAAGTGATGGATGCATCTTGGTTTACCCCAGCTGAGGTCCTGCTCCATGTTGATTGGGGTTTTCACCTGTTCCTGTCACCTGTCTGAAATGTGACCTAGGAGCCAGCAGTCAGCATCATCTGAAAGATAATGGGCCTGTACATGGTATTCCCACTCTGCTTGGCAAAGAACATGCCCCTTCCAATTAATTCCTAATGCATTGGTTCATTTGGAGTTTCCCCAGCCTGTCTGGCTGTGGCAATGCCAATGGCTCTGAGCTTACCACCAAGCAAGGATGCAGCACCAGATGAGGTCCTTCAGCCTTGCTGCTGAGGCTGCTTCTGAGAAAACAGGAGAGAAAGTGCTGGAAAAGAGGGAGTGGAAAGGACCAAATGTTTTGATGCTTTGGATTCATTTGGTGAAAGGTTTTGGCTGAAAATATACATCACATCGTTTCAGTCTGGCATTTCTCAAACAAAGCTTTCTGATCTTCTATTTTGAACTGGCGTTATTTTGAAATTTGCCTACATTTAAAAAGATGAAAGAGGGTGGAAGCTGTTAAACAACAAGAGAAAGAACTTTGAAGTCTAAATAAAAGCATTTCCTTTTAAGCCAAATGAAATGTTTTGGGTCAGTTTGAAGATACTTAGCTTTTGATGCTTTTGCTTTGCAAACACTTCCTTACACTCTGTAAAGTTTACGTTTAAAGTCAACCGAGGCCCCTATAAGAAGAGAGAGGGAGGGAACATTGTCATCATTAAATGAAAAAAAAATAAAAATAAAGCTCATTAATCACACAGCACTAATTATCCTTGTCAAAGAAGTCAAACTACTAGTCAGTGGAGAGGTATATGGTTGAGGGGAAGAATAGGGCGAGCTGTGATGCTCTGCCCATAGCCTGTGCGTGCCACATGCAGGAAACCAGAAGCTATCAGCAGTGCAACCACTCGTGGACATCAGGGTGGAGCGATCAGAAATATACAGAATGATCCCTCTCTTTCCTGTTATTCACAAGCCTCAGGGTGCTGTCAACTCCCACTGACAAATGTTTCCCGCTCTGCCTATGGTGTCACCAATTAGTCGCTCCAAGCCCACGATGTTCAGTGTGTGATTACATTCCTTTGCTATTGTACAGTCATGATGCTCCATCCTTGCTTGCCATGCTGATGGGGTGGAGGAGAGTGGATGGGGATTTCTGGAAGGATGGAGCACTGTTCTACTCAAAATCATTCATGGGAAGAAGGAAAGAGCCTGGTAAACAACTGCCTTTCCTGCAGCTCCCACTCGCCTTCATACCTCTGTAGTGCAACAAGATAGGGTGACTCCAGTGACTTCACACGAAAACCATGATTTTACACCAGCCAAAATATTGACCAGAGAGCTCTAGATAAGAGCTGAAGTTCCCAGTGCAGACATTGATCCTGTATTTTTAGGCTTCCCAAGGAATGAGCTAGCAGAACTGTGAGGATATATTGCTAACTGAGTAGGGCTACATGTGCTGAAAATCCGTCCCCAAGACCTAGTCTGGTAAGCACTCCCAAAGGCAGAGATCTCACTCCAGTTCCCTTCACTCCACAGGGTCAAACTGTTAGTGGGAGCAATGAGGCCCTCTGAATGAGGGTCTTTTCCAAGTCTAATGTGTCTGAAAGCAAAAGCTGGCACTATTTATACAATGTGTACTTACTTTCCTATTCTAACCTTCTGAGTTATAAGTTCTACCCAATCCTCTGCATCTTTACCTTCTGAAACATAGGTTTTATGCATCCAAAAATAGGTACATGGCTTTTGTTCCAGTTCTATTTAGCAATCCCCAATGGGGAATGGGAAAAAGTTCAGTCCCGTGAGACGAATGTTTCGGGAAGTTTCATCTGGGAGGACAGGCAGAAAGGGACTCCTCCTGGAAAATGTTTGCAGTTTTCCTGTGGTGACTCCCCCACAACTTCAAGCACAAAACTCTGATAGGTGCTGAGAGGAAAATATTTAGACCAGTATGTGCCAAAGCAGGTTCTGTACTGCATGCAGGGCAGCCAGAATATAGTAAGGGATGCGTAGGTGTTTCCAGTTTATGGAAAAAAAAGAGTCCTAGAAGGGTCCCTGGAGAGGCCTTCTCTGAGCAAACATGTTTTGGGGGCAACCTGCCAGGTTACACAAACCTTCTGTATTGAATGCCTGCCATATCTGAGCAATCCTAATGCAAATGGACCCTGTGGCAGGGCACAAAAGGTGAAGCGCTCCCTTCGAAGCTCTTACTCTTATGTGCTACCTACTTAGATAGCTGGCCCTGCAGAGCTGGGCAAGCACTGCAGATTCTGCCTGGTTGATTGCCTTCTCGGTCATTTGCACCTGCTGGGATCACTGCAACAAAATGCAAATTAATTTGCTATTCAATAGCTCAAAATGCCTGACCTGAGCACTCTCTGAGGGATGTCTGTGGAATGGGATTCTTCAGTATATTATGTCCAGTGTGGTTTAGTTCCTCCACAAGGGTGAATCCCCCTTGCCCCAAGGCCTGGAGCAAGTGTTCTACCCCTTTTTTCCCCTCTTTTCTTTTGGGTTGGGCAATCTCTGTCCTGCCACTGCTCTAAGTGCTGCCAAGAGGGACACAGAATCCATGAACTCAAATGGCTGATGAGCTTGGAGTCGCTGAGGGTTTTCATATGATTTCATGTGACCTCTGTCCCAGCTTCAGACACAAAAACATCTGGACATAATAATGACTATTTATAAACAACATTGTATCATCATTTGTTTAAAAAGAAGTAAATCCTAATGCTGATTATTTTTGAACACACCATGAGCTTTCTGACATAATGAAAAGACAGGAAGAGTCCTAAGGCTGGCATTTCCCTAAAAACGTAGATTGTTGTGGGAAAGGAGACAGAGTAGGCTTCCTGCTTTTGTAGAGGGAGCTTTTTTTTCTTTTACTTTTTGAAGTAAGGTAAACTTAGGGCGTCACTTTTGTAAAGATCGAGGCTTGTTTTACTTACTGATCTCAGATGCGCGGCAGCAGGCAGCGCCAAGGTGGAAGTGAGCTGCTGTGTGCATTTGTGAGCAGTGCATCCTGCAGTGCTGTGCCTGCACGCAGGGAAGCCCTCAAGCAAAGGCCGCAGGCTGGGCATGGGGAGACACTGCACATCCCACGTGGGAAGAGAGCAGTGGTACAGCCTGCTCAGGTCCACGCTCTTTTGCTGATACACTGCAGACACCTGCTCAAAGACTGCACATGAGCAATCCTTTTCACTGAAGATCACATCAACTCCTAGTGCCCGGTCCCCAAGCAGCTGCTGGGCCCTGAGCTCAGCTCCAGAGACAGACAAAGCTGAAAGCATGCGTTTCCAAACAGGAAACTCGTTCATCCTGAACAAACTACTGCACAGCAGAACTCACAGCATTGCCATGTTCCTCCCCAGTACTAACCATCTGTGCCTGCACAATGGTAAAAGCATTTTAAGACCATTTGGTACCACACTTACAGAATATCCTGACAACAGTTATACAGCAAACTTGGTCCTGCAGACTTCCTTAGTGACTTTAAAAATGGCAGCTGGGGTCTACTAAGGCAGAAAGATGCTGTTCACTCTGGCAGCTTGGTTTAGATGCATGCAGCTGCAAGGGGCAGGCTGGGCTCCCAGCTGCCAGTAAGGGTTGCTCTGCCATTGCTCTGTGCCTCAAACTGTTTTGTCATTGCAGGTGAACCAAGGGAACAGCAAAGCCCTGGGATCTGGCCTGGGATACCTGGAACACATTTGCCAACTAATTGAGAAGATTGGGCAGCTGCAGGAGCACAACCTACGGCTCCAAAAGCAAGTCTGCAGCTTACAGAAAGAGCAGAAGATGAGCCAGATAAAAGAGGTAAGCAGACCATAGAATCTTTCATTAAATGATACACTGAAGGCCCAGATGGGAAGTTTCTGGTCCACCTGAGGGATTATGCTATTGTAACTTGACCACCTGGGCTGGGCACTCTGCTCTTCAGGGAGTCCTTGCCCATCATGGTGGGCTCAGCTTTCCTTGGGGTGGGCTTAGATTTCTCTTCTTATCCAGTTTTGTTTCCCAGGTGCCCTAACTGTCATTTGAGTTAAAAAGGGTCACCTCACCTCACGTGATGGCCAGCTCTGTTGGTAGCTTTCATTTCTCTGCAGTCAAAAACTCCCCAAGAATTCATCTCCCTCTGACAGCGTTATTGAAACAAAACATTTCCATGGACCTCCCTAGCAATCATGTGTTTTGAATTGCAAGTTTTTTCTTTCCCTTCTGTTTTCACATTGTCACAATTTCAGAATTTCCCACAAAAGAGACACAATGGAAAAGGGAACTGGTGGTACCGCTACCCAGCATTCACGCTTATTTTCCCCTTCTGCTCTGCTGAGCTGCCAAAGGAAGACTTTATGAAATGAAACATTTTAGTGCTCCCATTTGTCCTTTTTTTTTTTTTTTTAAATCAGCCTGAGCTAGCTGTGGAATTTGTCTTAAATTTTCATATCATTTCAGTTTCCTCCTACACAGCATGCTTTTAGTCCCTGAACAATTTGTTCAGCTCTACACCACCTCTTATTCTCAATTCCTTTTCTTTGGCCACCATAACAGGTTTCCACCATTTTGCCTCCCTTTCCTTCCTCCCCTTTTATTTATTTTATCACCCCCAAAGGAACAGAAGGGGTCTGTCACACTCAGCTATTTCTTCCCACCATGCTGTGATGAGTCTTTCATTCTGCCGACACAGCCATTCCTCCCCCAGTGCTGCTCTCCCACCTGCTGGGGCTGGATCTGCAGTAGGTGACCGGCTCCTTCTCAGAGCCAAAGCCAAGTTGTGAGTCAGGTTGCAGAGCAGCACGGCTTGTCATTTCCATGTACTCATCTCTCACACTCAGAGGAATGCAGCCTCCTACATAGAGCCTGGGAATTGTTAGCATGTTTCCTGAAGCTCTACAACTGAGTCACTGCCCAAAGCAGTCCTTATGAGCTGCAAATCCAGGGTCAAATTGTCAGCTGGTATATGTGCCCCATCCTCCAGCTCCCATTAGAATTGAAGGCACTGTGCTTTCTCATAAATATTTGAAACTGGTCTTTATAGTATTTTTCAGTGTCTCTCAACACAGCCTTCTCGACCGCATATATTCTGTGGGGAACTTCACTCTCAGATGTAACACTCAGCACTTGCAATGTGATCTACAAAACTGAATGCTCTCTCTCCTGGCATCCCTGTGGTGCCTACGTCTCCTGCATCCAAGTGATTCTCCATTATTTTCCTCTTCAGTCCCACAGGCCCTCTGTATAGAAGAGAAACACTACTGGCACAGTTTGCCATGGGACAGAGCAGCTGATGTCCACGTGACTTTTTTGGGGGTGTTCTAAGGCTACTTGCCAAACCACATTCATCTCAAAGCAGACTGTGAACACACAAAGATTTCCACGCCCAGGAAAGTCATAGCCCCCAGCATATTGATGGGTTAGGGGTATTAGGAGATGTTTTTGGGGGCAGTATATGTGCTCCCATTGCTGCTTGCAAGAGCTGGAGAGGCAACTCCACAGACACTGATGACATTTCCAGAAGCATTCAGCTGATGCCGGTTCCTGAAGTTGATAGAGCTGAATGGATTTATTCCACAAAGCACTAGGAAGTTTATGTATACAATGCTGATGGCACTCTGTAGCTCACAGGAGTGGCCTTAACCAGACAGGATGTTTGAAGACTTCCAAGCACTTGAGAAACCTTTGTCATAACTCTTTTAAATGTGTCCTGCCCGGAGAAGCAGTTAATGTTTTGCAAAAAGCTGTGTAGATGCAAAACACAGTTTTTGCCAGAAGAATCATAGATCCCAATAAAAGGTGTCCTTCTCTCCCTTTACCATGATCCCATTAGATCTCACCATCTTAATGACGTCTGTGCTTATCAAAAGACCTCCCAGACACACCTGTGGCAGATGCTGTGTACAGAGTTGATACTGAGGAACATAGGGAACACTGTTACTTCACATCCTTTGCTTTACAAAGAATCCTCAGTGCCCTGGGCAGAAAGCAGTATATATATAATCAGCTTTTCAAAGGACCCCCAGAGGCACAGGTACTGCAAGGTGCCATGTGAAACATACACAAATGAGACGTTATATTGAGACTGTCAATCACAAGGTTGAAAATCTCCCACCAAACCAGCTACAGCAGAAGCACCACATACGGTGAATGTTTGGTAACACGTTAAGTTATGGTCTCCCATCAATGAAAATACAAGATACTGTTGTCTGTGCATGGTCCAAAACAAATAACATTATCATAAAATGTGAGTCTGTTATAATGCATGTTTATTTACACAACTGCCTCGGCTGAGCTGCTCTGTGATTAGAAACTATCTTCAACTCTTTCTGAAAAACAACCCCAAAAGTTGCTGAACACCAAGCAGTTCAAGTCAAGCACTAATGAATCCATGAAAAATCTGCATTACCACTCCAGATTGCTCAGCCTTACAGAGAGGTAAATCACTTATCTGTGTCCTGACAGGCCTCAGACAAGGCTGAGCATCCCAGTGCTGGAATGCTTGCAATTTGACTGTGCCTTTGCACTGCCCCTTTACCTCGAGCTGCTGCAGCCTCACAGTCTGAATACTTTCTTCTTGTCTGGTGTAGGAGTACCTCATGCAGCATTGCTCCTGTGGAGCTGCCAGCGTGTTCCTCAACTCATACCAAGACATGAAGACGTTTTTGGCAGGGAGGAGCAGACCTCACAGCCTCTTGATTCAGTCTGGAAACCCTTCTGATCTTTCCATCATCCCAGAAATAGGAGCAAACACCGACAAGCTCAGCAGCTACCGTGGTGAGTTTGACTGTCCCTAACATGCCCCTAACGTGCAACCTCCTTTTCCCTAGGACAGGCAGGTAGGAACAGAGCAAGGTGCCAGCTTCGCAATTAAGGTTTTGTCCCATTAAAAGATGCATTTTAAAATACCTTGAAACACCTGCTCCTTCATATGTGCGAAGTGGGATTTCTTCCCACCGTAGCTGTGGCTACAGAGGTTGGGCCAAATATGTTATCAAACGTGTTTCTCTTCTGGAAACCTGAAAAAGTTGATTAGTACAGCTCTTCCATGCAGCTTTAGAATCCTCCCAGCCAAGATACGGTTTTATCTAAGGTGGGAAGCCTCACGCCTGCCATTGGTCTCCTGCCCTCTCACACAGGCACAGAACACATTCCTGAAGGATGACATACTCAGTAGACCAAGAAGAAATAAGCCCCATCTGCAAAGCTTGGTCAGGAGACCAACTTTTCCAGAAGGCTGAGAAAGACTGGGCTCAGCCTACTCATGTTAAAACCAGCTGAAAAGCCCAGATAAAAGTTTATGTGACCTACTACCCTAAATGAGCCTAATTAGTTTATTTCAAACCTTCAGAACTTCAGCCTGCCTGTAATACCTGGTGAAACACAGAACTTTAATGCTGCTTCTAGCAGAACTGGGTCACTGTGTAAATGGCACTTGGGCCCTCTCAGTGCCGAAACTCAGAAACTCTATTAGCAGTTTCAGAGAAGGGTTGAGAGGAAAATAACACCACAAGGAAGCCAATAGAAAGTTTGCCCTGGTCAGGCACCAGCTTAGATCATTTACCTTCCTTGCACCAAGCTGGGGCACAAAGACAAAGTTTTCAGTCAGTCATTAAGCCCTAAGAGGACTCATCCTGTTGCTAGCAGCACTGCCCACAGCCTTCCCAGCAGGACATTGCTGAGAAATGTGAGCAAAAATATAAGTTCTTGCATTTCATTACAGGAAGCGAGAGATACCCAGAATCAGGAAACAGCCATCCAATGGCAGGGCTCAGGAAGTCATCAAACAATAGGAACAAGGAGAATGAGTTCAGAGAAGGTGGTGGCATGGCTGAAAGACAGGCTTTTCCACCAAAGGATCCTGCAGCCAGAAAGGTGAGTGATAAACCTGGCGCCAGGCTTTGGGTGGGATCTGTGCGGGAAGCAGGGAGTTCTGCTCAGCCAAATGCAAAGTCAGGCACTGGGAGAACAAGCCCACAGAGTCTCCTTCCCACAAGGGCAGGGGCATGCAGGCCAGGGTGCTCCATATGCCTCCATTCCCAGTCTCTAATAAAGAGAATGGCAAGAAGGGCACAGAACAGGTACCTAGTGCAAGGGAAGGGAGCTCTGCAGACAGCAGCACAGGCTTTAGTCCTTACCAACTCCAGAAAGTTTGATACATGAACTCAGTTCTAAGTACCTTCACTACTGCTGACAGAGAGGATAAAGCAAGTTCATTACTACACGTAAAAATGTCAGTGGGTCAGCCTGTAGCTTATTGACAGACTGGCAGCATATCAGTGTAATACATCAGCCCTCAAAGCTTGTTTCAGGGAAGCCCTATCACTGAATTTCAAGGAAGCTGGGATGAACGCTTTTCCTCTCCCTCTCTTTCCCATTGTTTGTGGCTGCCTCAGCACTTTACTGTTCCAAGGGTGATCAGAAGTGCTAAAACACCAGTGCAGAGGCTCTAATCTGAGTATTCCCAGCCCCACAGGAAGGAGGAAGGAGTAAGTCTCTCACGGGAAAGACTTTCTCATGAAATTTCCACCCAAAGTTGCAAATTGGCTGCAAACATTTGCATGAACTCCAGAAACGCTGTCAAGGACATATCCTGAAAGGTACTCAGTGCTGTGACTTATGCCTAGCAAAGTTCTGGGTATGAGGATTATTTTAAGCACAAGGGAAACCCCCTGTTCACAGCAGAACAGAACTGAGATCCACACTCGTTAAACTCAATCCTAGTTCAGTCTTCCTACACCACATCTTAGTATGGTCACTTCCATATTTGCTACCCTGGACACATAATGCCCCTTAACCTTCTACAGCTGCAGGAGCTGTACGGAAATCCTGCCACACCATTGCAGATGGGATAGGTATGCGAACTGGCAGTCTGAATACAAAAGAGAGGCAAAGAGTGAAGGAAAGAAGGGATTATTGTCCATATGTAAAAGGACGATAAAAGAGATAAAGGGCTTTGACAAGACTATGGGTGAAGGCCAGGGAAGAGCTGAGAACAATGTCCAGTTTGTTCCCAGCTCTGTGAGATGGTCTCACTGTCACAGTATTTACAAGTTTATTTTTCTTTGGTTTTAGGGTCTGGACACCAGCAAGAACTGCTCGGTAAGTACTGCCTCTGGAGAATATACTTTGCTTGTATCTACACTGCCATGGACCAAACCCCCAAAGCATTTTACATAGAAAAAGAGGTTTGCTGACCCCCAGATTTTTCTGCCAAAGTTACAGTCCACATATGCTATTTTTATGACTTACTGCATCTGTTTCATTGTTCTCCCACTCCCATAATAGGCAGTGGCTAGCTAGCTTTCAGGAACAGGCAACTGCTCTGCCTTTGAGGCTCGTCTGGGACACCTCTGGCACAGCCAGGGACTGCCTTCCCACAGTGTAGAGCTGCTTAGGCCTTCAGAACTCTGCCCCAGTACACATTAATCCTAGCAAGAAACACAAAGGTTTGATATTTCCATGAGTAAACAGTCTCACTTACAGGCAATTAATTCAATAGCACAGAAAACACTGTAGTTTTCAGCAGAGCCCATGACCTCATCTAAAGTTTTGAAGTGGAAATTTAGCAGAGCCTCAAGAATTACTGCAATAGGTTCTGCTTTGGCAGCTGCCAGGTCATGCTGCCAAGGTGGCCCTGGCTCACAGGACTGTGCTGGAACAAGTGCTCTGTTGGTGGCACTGAAGGATGGCAGCTGAGGACAGGACCCAAAACGTGACAATGGTTCTGAGAACTTCACCAAAACGGGCATCAGCAACATTTCTACTCCCGACATGATCTTTTTTCTTCTGTTCCCAAGGCTTTCTAGCCCTTATTGTAGGAAATTTAAAACAATGTAGGAAAAAATAATCAAAAAACAACCCTTGAACATTTTCGATAACTGTTTCTAAGTTAATAAGCCTAAATGAGTTCATCCTAAGACAGCAAACATTAGGGAGGGCCTAATGAGTCTCCCTGACCTGATAATTGCTATTAGCATTTCAAATGGAAGTACTCAACAGCTGCAGCCTGCGGACGTGACAGAGAGACAAAGGCTTGGTCCCCTCTAATTCACGGGCCACAAAAAGTTGACACCTTGAAAAGAGCTGATACCAATACACCTGGCCTAATAAAAAGGCAGAGAGTCAAGCTGCTTTTTTGGGGTTGTTTGCTGTGTAAAGGCCCCCCTCCGGGTGCAGGTAAATCAGTTAAAAAAACAAACCACTCTTCCTGTAGCACGGTGTATCAATAAGGTGCAACGTGCCTTTAGGCAGCTACTCGGTGCTCACCAGTGAAGCGTTAGGTCGAACTGAAACAAAGGCTCTTCCTATCTGTCCAAAATTAAGCAGCTCAAAACAGTTGGCACTGTATGCACTGAAGAGCTGCACAATTGTGGCAGTCACAACCCTATATCAGTTTTGCTAGGAATACATCCCTCTATCTTGGGATGTATTCTGAGAGGGAAGCTCCCCTCTTCCCACTACCCTGGAGTACCCCGAAGTATTGCACAGCAGCCAGATGAGGTCTGCCACCAATTAACCTCCGGTCCCAATTACAGTTTCTTTTTGCTCCTTAGGGTGAGAACCATGCTTGGGGGAAAATGAGAGATCTTATGAGGAAGACACGTCTGAGAAACCAAAGCAAGCTGGGGCTGTCTTCTGCTGCTCTGAAGAGGTCCTGCCCACAGCTGTACAGGTAAGGCAGAGCTGTGGGAGGGTCTGACTTAGTGCTGGAGCAGCTGGTGGTTTACATTTGTCTGTTGCTGACTAAAGAACACTTTTCTAAGCAAAGACCATCCTTACCGTTTTTCTTGTATTAAGAGGGTCCTGGCCAGCACAATCCTTTGCCCAGATACTCTAAGATGCCAACTGGACAACGTCACCTGTGTGAAAATAACAAAAATATTAGGGTCCCAAAGGAGGTGCTTACCCAGTCATCACTAGCAAGGGCCACTCCAGTGCCTAAACACTATTTCTATTAAGAGATCTGTGCTGATCCCTCACATGAGATCGCTAGGCAGCTACAGCCTACTATCCAAGCTATGCTGTGCAGTGCTCTATCCAAGAAACTAACAACACCCACTGCACAGATCCTCTCTGCCTGCTTGCCAAGCCCTCCCAGCTGGTCTGGTGGATTTGTGGTGTTTGTGTCCATAGGCAAGTAACAGGAAGAGTCTGGGTATCTCACCAAAGCAGGAGTATTACGTGAAGCTGGGCACCTCCCTGTGTTTTTTCAGCTGAGGTCTCTGTAACCTCGAGGGGAACAGCTTAAGCCCTCCTTGGGTTTTCAGAGGGGTGATGGTAGGGAAACAGTTGTTTAAGCACTCAGGAACGTCCTATTGTTCCCTCTGATAGCCTGTACCTACCTTACAAGATGCACGAAGGAACTGGGAGTCTTGTAATTTCAGCTGGAGAAAACCCTCTGTGGTTTACAGACTGATTTTTCCAGCTGGGAAAAGCTTAGCTGGGGCCCAAACACAACTAACAGGCAAGCTTCCTCCTATTGTTTGTGAAACTGAAAGGACCACATACAGAAAGAGATCAAACAGTTCCATCTAAAATAGATGGTGAACCAGCTGGGGAAAACATACAAACTCTTGTGAACCTGCCCTCTAAAACTGAAAAAAATGAAACTCCACATGGACTTCAGAAAAGTGCTGTCTCTGCCACCCCCCACAGCCTTTTCTCTGCAGTGCTGAGGATGCTGCCAGCACTCCCCGGGTGAGAATTACAGGCTAAATAAATTCATTTTCTTCTACTGAAAGGCCATCCCAGCAGCTCCTAACAGAGCTACTTCTGCACGTATATAGGACAACTAAAACTCATAGAAAGGCTGCAGAATGAGATGCCAAAGGGATGACTTTTACCTGACTGAAACTGGGCAGCCCCAGAGACCCAGTATGCTGATTTCCCCAGGCTGCTTCCCATAGCTGATAAATAAATGGCTTTTTCTAACATATGGGCATAGACCCCTTGCCCATACCCATGCCCCTTAAGCCTCTCCATTCCCTCTTCTCTGCTTTCCAGCTCTGTTCACCTGCCACATCTGTATTTGCTCTCACCCTCTCTAGCACTCATCCTGCAATTGCAATGCACTGACACTGGGCTTTCTGCTGGTGCTTATTAAGTTGGACACGCTGCTCTTAGGACATTTTAGCTATCCTCAGGATCATTTAAAATAAAACATTGAGCCTCAATAACAGTGACAGTTCTGCAAATGCTGCTGGACGGAAAGCAAGGCCCTTCTTGCAGCAGTACCAGGATGGTAAAGCAAAAACGTCTCAATTGCTTGCAGCTCTTGGCAACACACGCATTGAAGCCCTGATAGTCTCAGCATCTAAAGCCACTGTCTTTGTTATAATTTATGAAACATGTTTGTCCTGGCACCTGATCCTGTTTGTGCATGCAGGCACACAGAATTGGCTGGCTTTTGCTTACCCAGGCTTCTTTGAGCTTAGAGTCATCTCACAAGGTCTTGAACTGGAGCAGGCTGGAGCCTGGTGTCCCCTGTTAACATATAGCTCTGAAGGGAGCACAGATTTGTTGCTTTTGACACTCAGTCCCACTTGAGTCATTCAGGCAATAAGAGAAAGTCTCTTTGTTTTTGTTTTTGTAACTAGGTCAAAGCAAATAGCCTTTCATGCTCCCACTGTTTATGATGAATGATGTGCTTCAGGGCGGTGGCTTTGTTTTTCTTTTGTCTGTTTTTTTTCTTCTTAAAAAAAAAAAAAAAAAAAGAAAGAAAGAAAAATCCACAAAAGAATTCTCATAGTAGTGAGAACTTGGTTCTTCCAGCAGGAGAGACAGAGTCTGCCAAGGTAAACACACTGGCACAAGACTCAGTGGTTTGTCATATATTGTTCCAACCTTGCTCGGGATTTCATTTCATTTTCTGTTTCCTGGTAGCACTTTCACTCCCACAAAGTCTGTTTTGATCAGAGGGCCTGAACAGGCTGAGAGATGACTTGGTCATGGAGTTACCAATTTAACAGCACACAGACCTGAGCCTGACACATAGAGAAGAAGATTGTTTCCCTCAAATCATTGCAGAATGAATCCTCCACAAAGAGCGAGAAGCTCAAATGACCCTCAAGACAAGAGCTTTGTCTTTGCACTGTGACTGGTTTCAGTGACAGAAGACTGTTCTCAAGTGACAGTCAAGCATCAGAAGGTCAAATATTTGCCCCGAGTAAATAATTGCACACTGATTGGAGAGAATCCAGCTGGGCTGCAAGTTCTGCAGGAGTTCACCTTGAAAAACTTAATGTTGGATGGAGCAGCAATATTAAATACATGTAGAATTGCCTCTGGCTAGGTTAGCATTACTCGTAGTCTCCAGAAACCCAGGACCAAGCAGGAGTACATAAGTGCTTCTGAGATATTTTCCTTATTTTCCCCAGCACTGTTTTCATACACAGGAGACTTTCGTCCCCACTGCTCGCCCTGACTGCAGCGGGGAAGCAGTCCCAGCCATCTCCATGGAAGCCACTGAGCTCAGGAGCTTTACTGGTGCTATCCGCAGCCCCTTCCTAGGGCAGGCCCTAATGTGGGAAACTGGATAATCCCAGCCTGGCACTCCTGTTCAGACACATCCATCTATTTATCTATGGGAGTTGCAGCTCTTAGGTAGCTGTGTGGGCTTGAGCTAACCTCAAGTTATGATATCTTTCATGGGTAAGGACATTAGTTTCGATCTGACAGCTGCCAAAAGCATATATCTATATGACAGCTTCTTGGCGGTTAGGGTGAAGTAAGCTAGGAAGTACAGTGCAACACCAGCATGCCAAAACCCCTGACCAGAGCAGCCTTGTGCTAAGACTGAAATCCCATCACCCAGAGCTTGCGTGCCCAGGCCTGAGCAGCACCCTTCATAGGGAAAGTTACTCCCAGGAGGCCAGAGGCAGCCAAAGAACTGAAGCATCAAGTCATAAATTCAGCCATCTCACCGCAAAAGACTTAAGAATTAATGAAACAGAAATCCTACAACATTTAGACTAAGAAGAAGAAAAAAATCAGTAGGTAGAAACTAGAAGTCAGCACCACAACATCAGTCATGACTTTGATTTGAACAATTTTTAACATGAAAGATAACAATGAGCTATTTCTTATTCATTTTAATCACTTTGAAATGTTGCACTAAAAATAAAAAAATAAAACCCACAACACACAGCTTCTCTTTTTCAAACAGCAACTATTTTTACAAAGCTCTCCAAAAGATTTTTCTTTCCCAAGTCCTAGAGGCCTAAGCCATTACAACCAGACAGCTGTAATGCACTGCACTTATTGCAGTTGGAAGCAATAAGTAAAGAACAAGAACAGCAAAGCTGGAGACAGCCTAAGCAGCAAGCTTAGTCCTGCTCTTTCCAATTCCTCACTTCCTACTGGAGGCCAGAAGTGTTCAACCCCTGTGAGAGTGACCCACCAGTCTAGTCTCTCCCTCTCTCTTCACAACATCACTCCAAGTGATGCATTTTGTAGTGTTTTGGGGTTTCTTTTGGATGCTGCCACAAGTATTTGGCTAGCACGTGGTTTGGAATTTCAGGCTGGCAAGGGGAAACAGTGCTGGGTGCTGTTCGGAATATTAGTGCTAAAAACACCACCACGTGCTCTGACTGCTGTCAACTTTAATGGTATTTTTCCTTTTGTTTAGGCCAGATATTGTGTCTTCTGAGCTGAGGAAAGCTGAGAGAACTGAGAGGAACTCCATGATTGTTTTGGGGCAAAATACAAAGAATGAAAACGTGTGGCCTTTCTGATAACCCAAGTTAAATGGGACAAGGTAAAATAAGTAAAACAGCATATTTTGCATTGTTTTCTTTCCTCCACTTAACACAGAAATTATGCAGTTCTGTTTCTTCATCCAGACATGCTCCAACAGGTACGGAGCAGATTCCTGAAGTTCAAATTGTATGGATCTATGCCAGCTGAAGACTGGCCCATATACCTTCAAGTTAATAGACACACTCCGCCCCCTCCTCTTTAAAAAAAGCAACAGTTAATTTAAGGCAATTATAGCCATTTAACCTGCACCATACAGGCTTTTGGCATTGCATTCAATGCAGAAAGAAATGCAGCAGCAAGTCCAGTTATCTACCATCTCAGTCAAATACTCCCAAATAATAAACCAAACATATACTGGGAAACAATCCATCTATAATCAGAACCAAGAAAGAAACAGACTCAACAGGTAAATACAGAACATCTCTTTCCAGTCCCTCACAATTCACCATGTGTTTTTGTTTCAGGGAAGAGAAGTGGGAACAGTGATGGATACGAAATGGAAGAGCCCAGGAGTGCTCTGTGCAGCTTTGTGCACCCAGCATCCTCTGACTGTTGGCAGAGCAACTCTGATTTGAACATTGGAAGGGAAAGAAGGAAAAGGGAGGTGGATAAAGGTCCGTGGACAGATGCATGCTCAGCTACCTATAGCTTCGCTCCTGAACCTGAATGCATACTCACAAGCCACAGAGGAATAAACTTGCAGCCAGCATCTTGGTACCATAACCAGGAGAGGCTTTTAAATGAGATTTGGTAAATAATTCTTCCTCCTATCTGTGCTATGAACACTACTACCCAAACCATCAAAGCTTTTAAATTATCACTGCATCCTGGGAACCTCCAAAATGAACTTCAGCCTCATTGGAGAGAGCAGCAGCCAGAGAGTGCCATACCTATTGCCAGGCACTGAGATGGCCACTGGGAGCACAGCCACCTCCTTCAGGGCCGGGGGCTCACACTCCTCCCTTGCCAGCAGCATCTCACCAGTCATACAGTTTTACATGCAACAGGAAAACAGCCTGTAAAGCCAAGCTCTCCCCCACGGCCATCCACAAAACCACCACCAGCAGCACCTTCTGCAAACACTCCTTGACTTCAGTGCCATCCTAACACAGAAGTCAACACAGTGAATGGCACCACAAGAATTGGCTGTTAAGAGAATTGGGAAGGTACACCCATGGCAGTACCTCAGCCACTCGGCAGCCTGGCTCTCCGATAGGCTGTACTGTCTATCTTCTAGAAGAATAGGGTTGCAAGGATGAGTTACTCACATACACCCTCTACATTCCACATCTTTTTCCCTAAGACTGTTCTTTTAGACCTACTAGTTTGGTTTTTATAATTTTTATGATTATTTTTGTCACGCTATAGCCATGCTTGGTGGGTGCCTCATTGCCATGTTTCCACAGAGCTCAGAGAACAGGCAGCATCTGCTTCTGAAGGTGCTCTAGCTGCTGCAGTGGTCTCTGCAGATCAGCTCCTACCAGCAAACAAATTCATACCTATGGAGTAAAGATTCAAGCAAACCAAATTCATCTCTTGTTGTAGGGGCACACTACTCCCCTGAATTAAATATAACTGTAAACCAGGCACTTGCTAATTAAAATCCCTTCCAGTCCATCCTTGGAAACTGAGATTTCAGAAGATGACAGAGAAACATACCAACTTCAGCAGGTTTAGCCTTTCAGTAACAGATGCTCCCTCAGAGCATCTGGAATCCCTCCAAGGCAGAGCAGAATCTTTTCTGAGATTCAAAGTAACCCCACCCAGGAAAGCTGTTCTGAGCCCAGTTCTACCAGCAACACAAGGCAAAGAGTTGTTGCTCCCTAGAACAACACATCATGTTTACACAGTGCAAGCATAGTTTGCAGGTGAAATTCAGTATAGCTGCTGCTATTTAGCATCTTAAAAATAAAAAAAATTGTGCTGACGCACAGTTAGTACCCTAATGTAGGTGCTGTGTTTAATATTTCAGTTGTCATTAATTGTAGCTGCTGTTGTGAGACTGGGTTATTCACTGTATATCTTGCTAGCTTCATCCAAAGCTAGAAATATTTATGACTTGATTATTCTGTGAATAGTCTGTATATCTCCATAAATCCCAGGGGCTAAAAATCCTGCCTTGACTTACACCCTCCACTTGTACAGACACTATGAGGAATACAATGGACTGGACTTGCAGGGTTTCAAGAGAGAGTTGTGAACTGGTGTTTCCCCATCCCCTATTCTCCTCACATTATAGGTATTATGTTTTTTAAAATTAAGATAAACTGTCACTCTTTTTATTACAGCATTATATGAAACATATTTGTGTACTTTCAAAACTATATTTATAACATGTAACATACTGTATAGTCCCCCACTCTAAGGCGTGCGTGTATTACAGTGTAATGAGTTTAATAATAAAACCACCACTTACAAAATAACTGGTGTCAGATCTCTTATTAATGAAGACCAGGGCTAGAGTATGGTTACTGCTGGATGCTTTTCAGGCGGGCGCAGCTGCTCTAGGAAGCTGGAGAGCGTAACGCGTGCCTCCGCATGCGGAGCAGCCCGTAGAGGGCGGCAGCGAGCTCCCGGCCGGGCCGTGGCAGCCGCATCCCGCACACGGCCGCCCCGGCTGCGCAGGATGCTCCCGCAGCCAAAGCCAAAGCGCCTTCAGCTATCAGCAGAGAGCACGGTTAAGGGCGGTGCCGGAGGATCGCTCCTGAGCTGCTCAGAAGGTGCGGTCTGCACTCGTGCTTTGATTGCCCCTATAATTAATAACGCAGGCTGCTACAAGATGGGTCAGAAGGCAGGTAAGTTCGTGCTCTACATTCCGTGATAAGCTCCACGCATAGCATTCAGCTGCGAGAGGCACTCCCTTAAGAAAGGAGGTGTTAGGCTTATCCCCGGCTGATAATGGCTCCAGCCCGAGAGCTCTCCTGCCATTGCACGATAGCGCTGAGGGCATCACCTGCTCCTGCCCTGAGAACAACAAGGCTAAGCACAGCTTATCCTGTCCTGGAGATTGCAGGAAAGAGCAGCACAGCCCTGACTGTGCTGGTGGGGATCACCCCTTGCCCCAGAGGGCAACTCCTTACAGCCAAATGCTACCCTACATACCCCAAAGAAACAGCAGATGAAGAAATACCTTAATTGGTTTTATCCCTCTTGAGCTCAGTGTTTGAGAGGAGCCAAGATCAGATATCTGAGAGAAATACAGACCCCACCTAGCATCACTCCTGGCTCAGCCTACAGCTTCCTTAACATTATCAGAGTTGCACCAACCCCATGGCAGAACAGGCAGACAGCAAGATCAACTTAGATAAATGGCATTTGGAAAACAGCCATCAGGATTATTTTATCTTGCAAAAAAGACACAGCACCAGGGCTTACTCCTGTTCTACTCCTTGCACTCAGGAGGAGGGAGAAGGCATCCTACAGACTTAATGGGTTTGGGAACCACTTTATTGCAACACAATTATCTCACTCATTACAGGCACCTTTCTCCACCACAACACAGCAGCCACCAGCACCATGCCCAGCACTGCCCCAAAGGCCACAGCAGCAAAAGCCAAAGCCCAGGGGGCTGCAGCTGCTCCTGTGGGGGAAGAGAAGCCTTGGTCAGAACCAGGCTGGGGAAGGGACTGGTCCATACTTATATCGTGCCACACACTTACTGAAATCGTTCACATCAGCTTCATGTCTTATCCCATCCTGCAGGAAAATAACAGGGCCTTTGCTGGAAACACGGGAGGCACTGTCCTTAATGGTATGCTCAGCACTCCTTTTACCCCCTGTGGAGGAGCAAATGAGTTTTAAGAGACACAGGTGCCTAGCCCTCGAGGTCAGGAGGCTTTGGCCACCTTCTCAACCCTCAGCCAAACCTGCCATGGATCAGAACAGAGACAAGAGCCTACGATGACCCCTGCCTTTCTGGCTTAAAGGCAAGAGCCCTTCCTCAGAGAAAAGGAGCAGGAAATGCCTGTCAACTTGTACCAAGGACCAGCATGTGCCCCTACCCACCAGCTGGGAGACCAGAGTCCTGCTGCCCTTGGCTGCAGCAAGGCTAAGACACTTACTGGCTCCAGCAGGACAAGTGGTGGTGGTGGTGCAGGGCTCCTGCACAGATCGGTGGCACACTGAGGCACTGCAGTGCAGATACACCTAGAAAGAAAGCAACACAACTGTGAATCACTCACTATCTGTGGTGAGTGAATATTCTGGTGTGGTACTTTGAACCTGGCCAGCATGGCAGCTTTGATACCTTTTCCACACAGCCTTCAAACTAGGTCAGATTTGGAATTACAGCACTTCTGGACTCCTAGGATTAGCTCAGTTGAGCAAGCACTGCTGGGACTAGTCTAGAGTATTAGTTGATCCAGGAGCATTGAGCAGATATCATAGGAAATGGTAGAGTTTTTCACTGAAGTACTCAGTTCACAAAATTCACAATCCAGATGCCTTCCAGGAAAGCTATCGCCATGTCATTTTAGCCAAAAAGTTTAGAGATCTGATTTGTGTAATTGAACTGTGCACCCTAAACTATTTCAACACACTAGGCAGCAGGCTGGCACTTAAGTAGATCTGTCCCTTCAGTAATCTCATTTTGTCACACTCCTCCACTGTGAAAATCATCACAGGGAATGGGCAAAGTAAGTATGAAGGCATGAGACCACCTAATGTAGGAGCAGTAAGAACCACTTCATGAGGAAGCTAGGCAGCCAGGAAGGCAGCTTACCAACCCCGAGAGCACCTCTTGAGAAGCAGAGTCCACAAAGGTAAATGTGTAGAGGGTGAAGCGCTGGTAATGTGATGGGAACAGTAGACCTGAGGCAGTACTCAGAGGTACCAGCTGTGTCTGATAGTTGTCCCCTGCATAAGGGCACCTGAGAAAGAGGCCAGAAGTTAATGAGTGCAAGTCATTGCCCCACACCCAAAGTTGTTTACAAGCCACTTACCCATTCACCAGGACAGGCCACTGTGTCTGTTGATGAGGACTGATACTTGGTGTGGCCCAGCAGTGGTGCAGCAATAGAACCAGGTCAGGGTCTGTCCTCTGAAGGATCCTAACTTCTACGTAAATAGGGTCTCTCAGAACCCTCACAACTGGATAGTCACTGTCAGTGTAGTAGGAACTATATCTTTCATCTGGGTAAGAAAGAAAAAAAAAAAAAGCTATTCTAGAGCAGGAATAAATAAAGAAACTGAGAGTATCCTTCATAGCTATCCTATCAAATCCCAAGTGAGGCAGAGAAGCAGTAGCAGGATTTACTCCTTTATTACCCAGCAGAGAGCAGAGCCCCACCCCAAGAAGCCAGATCAAGACCTGTGGACCTCTCATACCTGAGGCAACACGCATCTCCAAGGACAGAGGACCAGGCTGGGAGACAGCAGGGAGCGGCGGCAGTGTGAAGACCTGAACACTCAAGGGGACAAAACTCCCAGCAATGGCATAACTACAGCGGACATGTAACCTGGTGGGGCAGGAGCACCATGTCAGCCAAATTAGCTACTGTGGCATTGCCTAGCTTTTCTTCAAGATCATAACCTAATATCTGCTTTAGTTAGTTAGATCTCAAGAGTCTCCTCCAATGCTTCCTCATAACTAGTCAGAATCCTCTTCAGAGTTCAGATTTGAGACCACAGGGCATCTCTGATCAGCACTAGCTTCATTCCCTTTAACTGGAGGGATGCCAGTCCCTTGCCTACTCAGGTGACACTGATCAGCACCAGCTTTATTCCCTTCAACTGGAAGGATGCCAGTCCCTAGCCTACTTAGGTGACTGCTGTACATTCTGTACTTGTGACAAGTAGGAACTTGTCCAGAGAACTGGAAACCCAGCACCAGGCCTTAGGTACTACCTGAAAGTGCTGTCCCTAGTGACTGAACCAAGGCTCCCCATCTTCACATCCCTGGATGCCACCAACTCATTCTCATATATGACCAGGTCTCCAGTCACCTGCAAAGACAGGACAGACATCTCAGCTACAGTAAAGACAAGCTGGAGAACAATGGCTGTCTTCTGGAAATCTATAGGGCCCCCAGAGCATAGTCAAAGCCACACTGGGTTGTTCCAGATCTGCAAGCTTCAGCTAGTTCAGCTGCAACTCATACCTGAAAAGTAGTGCCACAGGCAGAGAGTGGGAACTGGTACACAACAAAGGCATTGTTTTTCACTACAGGGATGCAGCCAGCACTGCGGCCACTGGCCAGATGCACAGAGTCCAAGATAACAGGTGGCAGGGTCACATCTCGAGAGACAGCAATGGAAAACTGTCCATCTGGTGTGCAGTGAGCTGTCACTGGGGGAAAAAAGTCAGTTTTAGGTACAAGGAGAAACAAACACACAGAGCAGAGAAGAGCAGCAAGACCTCCTTCCTGTAACCCCCCACAGCATATGTGGAGTAAAGCAAGGTACAAGTGCTGTTAACAAGTGCTACCAGCACTAGATAACAACGATGATTGATAGCAACACCAATTCTGGTCATAAACCCAAGTCTATTGCAGTACTCATTATGGGTTGGACACTGCAAGTTCCCTTGACAACCAGAACCACAGCCTTAAGTCTCCTACAGGACTGGTACACACCAATCCTGCTCTACCAGGGAAAGTAGGTACTCCAGCCAGCTGCTCCACCAGAGAGGAAGATGGCCATCCACACTCACCTGTGTTGCCATAGTAGCAAGTTTTCACTTTGTCCCTGGGATTGTAACAGCAGCCTCGCACTTCACATTCTCCCCGGCTGATGGGCAGAGAGGCACAGGACAGCCGGTCCTGGCTGTGGACAGCAGAACAGACACTGCTGCTAGGAGCATCCAGGGCTGCAAGAAACATGAGGAACTTGCAGAAAGAGCACAGGAGCAGGAGGTCAAGGGCACAGGGGACACTAGTTTAATTTTGCATACAAGTCAAGGGAAGAAGAAAGCACAAGAAGCCTGCAAGTACCCAGAGAACCAGGGCCCTCTGTGCTGACATCCTTCAGGCTGTCACCTATACATACATGAACTACCTTTCCCATCCTACAGCCAGTCTAGGAACAGGCTTCTGCACGGAGGGGTATTCATGGCTGCAGGCAGCACTTCCTCAAGAGTGGCCAGTCTTACCAGGAAGGTCCGCAGGGCACATAAACAGCTTCTCTTCATGAAGAATCTTTTGTCCAGCAGCATCTGTCCCTTCCAGCCCAACAATTATGAAGTAATTACCATCCTGGAAGAGAGCCACACTAGTCAGAGCAGCCAGAGCAGTGGTCACTGCAGCCCCAGCAGGATCCCCTGGTCACTTACCCATCCAAAAACATAACAACTGGTGTAGGAGACTGACACTTTCCTGGAGCCATCCAGAGCCTCAGACACCCACAGACCACAGTTAGAGTCATTCTGCAGAACATGTGCCTTCCCCTCAGTATCTAAGGGGAGATGAGACAGTAGCAGGGGAGTGAGCATCCCATGCTGAAGACATGGGTGTAATGCAACTCTACCATTCTGTAGAAAACAGGGCATCTCAGCCCACATTAGGTTCTGTACCAGCAGTGGGCTGTGAGAGAACCTAGCAGCCAAGGCTGTGTAGATACTGGCCCAGCATTCCACTGAAACCCATGACTTCTAGATCAGGTAATCAGTTCTTCAGTTACACAAGTAGCGCTAAAAGCACTTCACATCAGAGCCAGCATTCTTCACATTCCAGATATACCTCACAACTCTGTAGAGAGTAGCAGCCAGAAAGCCTTTTGATAGCACCCTCACTTACCCCAAGCAGTCAGCACAAAGGAAGCATTCCCTTCCCAACCAGGAGGTAAGGTGAGCTGCAAGCTTTCTTGACCACAAGCCAGCAGGTCATGGTCAGCAAAAGACCTACTCCAAGTTCCCACAACCAAAGCAAGGGGACCAAACAACCCCCAGAAGTACACAGCACCAAACACAAACATTTCCTGCCCTACAACACCCACCCCACTCTCTTGCTAAGCACCATGAAGCAGCAATCCTTAGCGTGGCCCTTTTAAGCTGTGGTGCCAGCTGGGAGCAAGAAGTCCTAATAGGTCCAGGTGGACCCAACCCAGTGATTTAATACCTTCTACTGATCAGCTCCCCCCTGCCTCCAAATCCATCAGAGTGTGCTTGCACGCATTCCAGCAAACAACCACATGGTAGGAGCTGAGCTTATGTCAAGAGATGGGTCTGTGTACATAACACAGAACTGAGAACAGCTTGTTTCTGCACTCCACTCTGGAGCCCCAGAAGGGCTTTCCAACTCCTTCTCTCGAGTTCTTCCACTCACTGGCCAGTCCAGCAGTTCTGCCTTCTTTTCCCCATGTTTCCTCTCTGTTGCTGCACTGATTGCTCACTCCATACATAAGTGCCAGAAGCTGAGTGACAAAGCTCTCTGTTAAAGGTGTCACTGCTTCAAACACCGTCTGCTAACGTGGAAGCATGGAAACAGTCCTCTGTGTGCAATTGGTGGAAAACTAGGGAGCTTGGGGAGCTTTGCACATGTGAGAAGATGTGATTTTCCTTAAATACTCCTGGCACTGGATTGCAGCAATGTTTATAATACAGGGTGTGTGGGGATAGCAGGGACGGGCTGCTGGGCAGCAGGACCATCTGCTCTGTGGGACCCACACCCCAGAAGCTGATGGGTTTCTTCTGGGAAGCTGTCAGTGTGCCTGAAGCATAGATAAGAGGGAGTCCTTCATGATTCAGAGAATGTTTATCCTGTCAGTACCCTTTGCCTTTCCCTTTCTATACATCAGCCATACAGCTGTCAGACATTAGCAGCCATGGTGGAAAGACACCATGGAAAATCTTTGGGTTTGTCAGGGAGGGAGGATGCATCCTCATCTCGCTAATGCCTTCCAGTCCAGGCAGCTCTGAGATCCTGTGACCTCTGATGATACCGAGATCAAAGAGAGAAGTATGCAAAGGGATCAAATCCAAGACTCATAGCCAGCATGGACATTTCAGTGTGCTTTATTAGACTGCATTTGCTGCTGATAATTGGCTCAATAATAGCAAATAAATGAAGTACTTTAGAGCTACAGAAATAGTTCTCTTTAATCTTTAACTGATCAATAGTTTCTTTATGCTGACAGGAAAATTTTTTACAAATACTTAAACAGTAGCTCTGTTTGAAAAAATAACAAACACAAAAACAACTAACACTGGGAGTGCTGTACTTTCACCACCTCAATACCCGTGCTAGGAATGGTTTCAGTTATCACTAATTTCTCTGTACATACACGACTACTATGTTGGTTGATGTGGAGATGGAAGGCAAGTGAAATGCACATGACATCTGCCAAAGCATACTGCTTTATTTGGAAGTTGTTATAAGCAGTGGAGAGCACTTTTGCTGATAGGAAAGATGTAGATCTCTTGCTCCCAAACCTCTTTCTTACCCATTTGATTGCTTTCTCACACCTTTCAATGTGTGTGTCCAACTTTCTGGCATGCATTTTGATCTGCACTGAGTGAAGAGGAATCATCTTGGGTCACACATATGTAGGACACTCCGAAAGTAATGCTACTTATTTTTTTTTCCATGGAAACTACAACAGATACAAATAGCACAATAGTACTGTTTGACTGCGCAAATTCTTTGCTATAAAACACTATTTTTCAAGATAGTCACACCATTAGCTGTGCATTTTTACTAGCAATGAACGAGACCTGCATGCCGTACTCATAAACATCTACACCAGTGAAGGTGACCCACTGTCAGCACTGCTGAAATGCACCACCACTGCCTCACTGTGCTCTCATCCACTGTTCAGTCTCCGTGAACACTCAGCAAGCACTGATGAATGTTGGTGGGTGCCATCTTTTCTGCACAGAGGAATTAAGTGACACACCTTTGCTCCATATGCACTTCCATTTTGTCAGACTGCCCCTCTGCTGCCATCTGTCACATGGCAACAACATGGAATAGAATATTGGTAGGAAGGTTAAGTCTCTACTGACATCCCACCAACATCCACCTCTGATGTCATGAGCCAACATAATAATATAGGAGGCAGTACTTTTGGAGCAGCCCTTGTGAAATATATAATACAGTTAATGCATATTGATAACTTTTTTTTTTTTTTTTTAATTAAAACATAGAGAAGAGAGCGCCAAAAACATCAGTGGGATATGTGACCTTGCTTTTGTGTCAGTTTGGTCTGATGGCAGTAGCTGTGATTAATAGTAAGTTCTCAGGTGACTGATTTTGATGAAATTTTACTCTTCCTGTGGCTCACCCTTGAAAACATTTGTTTACAAATGTATGTGCTGACAAAAAATGATTACAGGAATAAGCTGTGATCATGTAGCAAGGGTCATTTTCTTTGGAAAGAGAGAGCTTATGAAGGTTGGTAAAGAGGCATCATCAGATTTTTCTTTGAGTTCAGTGTCTGATTGCAACCCTGTACATTCCATTTGAAAATACACAGGTAATATATTTACATCAACTTAAAAAAGAGTCACAAAGACACCAGAAGAACTGATGGGCTTTTTAGGCAATTTTCTTTATTGCAAGGAAATAAATTTTTTTATTGAAACTGAAATCACAGCTGCTTATTTCTTGCTGGTCAAAAGTCTGTGTTATACAGTGTATCACAATGCGTACAATTATATGCCACCACAAGAAACAGCACTGCACTTTGTCCTCCCCATGACACAGTTTCAGACCAGACAGGGTAAATAAAACACTGATGTTCCGCTGCTGTGAGCAATGGGATTGCGGCCAGGGCCGCTCAGTGGGGCAGAGCTGTCATGATGGCACGGGGCAATGGGTGGCTGCATGGAGTGCAGGGCTGGGCAGTGTGGTGGATGTGCCTGCCTTACAGCAGTGTCACAGCTGTAACAATAACTTCACCACCTGGAGTGGAACACCACACCCATACTGTGCACTCTGTGACAATGAACTTTGAGGGAAATAAGTAGTCTTATGAGCACACTTAAAATTTTTCAAATGTGTTGGCCTCTGCAATTGTTTGATACAAGGTGTGTCTTTAAACACCAAACAAGTCCTGGTTTCACAACAAAGGGCAAAAACAAATGTTTAACTTGCAGGACTGATTAACTCAGCCACGTGATCAAAATCCTGAAGTTTACCTACGAAAGCAGAACACTTCAGTATATAAAGGGGCTCAGGCAGCCATAACAACACACTCAGAAGCTCTTGTCCACCTGGGAAATGGAGCTCCTGGGAGCAGCGAGCGTTGTCCTCCTGGTCTGTGTTGCATGCCTGCTCTCCATCGCACAATGGAGAAAGAGGACTGGAAAGGGGAAGATGCCTGAGGGACCAGCTCCCTTCCCCATCGTAGGGAATATACTGCAGGTGAAGCCAAAGAATTTAGCCAAAACTCTTGAGATGGTAAGGACCCTTCTTTCCTCACAGTTTCTGCTGAGGGTGTGCAATGTGTGGGCTGTGTGCTTGGGGACGACGTGTGCCTATACCCTGATGAGTGGCTATGGGCGGAAAAGCCCTGGGGGTCTCAGCTGTCCCCCTCGCTGCTGTCACCCTTCTTTAGGATCTCATGGCTCACTGATGTTTGTCTTGGGAGGACCAGGTCTTACTTCACAATGAAGCTCTATGAGGATTCGCAGACTGCAGTAGGAGGCAGCAGCCCAATCACTTTTCAACCCTTACTCTGTACTTGCTCCACAACCATGTTCATCTCTCTTGTGTTTTAACAGCTCTCTGAAAAATATGGGCCAGTCTTCTCAGTGCAACTGGGTCCAACTCCTGTAGTGGTGCTGTCTGGATATGAGGTGGTGAAAGAAGCCTTGATTGATCGTGGGGATGAGTTTGCTGCCAGAGGACACATGCCTATCGGAGACCGGGCCAACAAAGGATTAGGTATGTTCACGACTGAGCTTCCCCTGAGGAAAAGGGAAGGGCTGAGGACAAGTAGGGCAGATGAGAGCGGGAGTGAAGAGGGTGGGTCCCACTTGAACAGGGGAAGGCAGAGAAGCCCTCAATCTCTGGCTACCACTGCCTCAAGAGGATAAAGAGAGACATGGAGCTGGACGTGTCTCATGTGTCCACAGTGAAGGGCCAGAAGCAATGGGGCCATATTGCAATAAGGGAAGTCCTGTGTGGATACAAGGGTTGAACTGTTCACAAGGACATCAGTTGTGTCCTGGAGAACACCAAAAGCAGGCTGCTGGACCACAGAACCTCCAGAGCTTGCCTCCAAACCACAGTACTACATGATGCTATGCCAGTGATACCTACCCCAGGCATAGGACTCACTCTCCTCGTGAGCCTCCACTCATCTCAGGTCCAGCACACCAAACACAGGCCTTTCTTCTTTCTTCTTCCACCACAGGCATTATTTTCAGCAACAACGAGGAATGGTTACAAGTTCGGCGGTTTGCTCTCACCACTCTGCGCAACTTTGGAATGGGGAAGAGGAGCATTGAAGAGAGGATCCAGGAGGAAGCTGAGCACTTGCTTGAAGAGATCACAAAAACAAACAGTACGATCCACTTCTTATATAGCTTACATTTGCAAAAATGGAACGTGCCAAGGGAGTCCATGTTCTTAGCAGAAGCTGTGGAGTCTCCATTCTTGGAGACATCCAAAAGATGTCTGCACATGCTCCTGGGGCAGTGGCTCTAGGTGGCTCGCTTGAACTGGTGGCCTCTCAGAAGTCTCTGAGCCATTCTGTCATTCGGTTACTTGAATTTCCCGTGCATTTGATCCCTGAAAGCAGTTAACAATGCCATGATCACGTACAGTTCTTTTTGGAGAACCTCTTTGTTTCATTCAGAGACTGTGAATTTCCACTGCCCACTGCAGCTCATCTTGCTCACAGGAGCCATAGCTTTTATTTAAGTATTTATCTATTTATTTATAGATTGTAACTTTTCTGAACCCACAGGAATGCCCTTTGACCCAACATTCAAGCTGAGCTGTGCAGTCTCCAACGTCATATGCTCCATCGTCTTTGGGAAACGCTTTGACTACAAAGACAAGAAGTTCCTGTCCCTGATGAACAACATGAACAACATATTTGAGATGATGAACTCCCGCTGGGGACAGGTACATTCAGCAGTCATTTCACAGTGGGGGCATTCATCCAGGGGAGCTTACAGGGAAGTCTCATTTCATCCTTCACAGTAGGACACATCAACACTCTAATAAAGAAAAGGGAAAGACTACAAGACAAAACAGCAGCTTGGCCACCCCACGGCTGTGGGGTTTGGAATTAGATGATCCTGAAGGTCCTTTTTACCTCCCAAGCCATTCAATAACTCTAAGAATTCATATCATGACCAAGCAGTTCACCATTGCTCTACTGAACTGCCCAGCCCCACAGTCCTTCTGCTTGGCTCAGATGAAAGTCTCGATCCTACCTAAATGTTTTACTGAAAGAACAGAGCAACGGTCATACCTTCCTGTTTTTATTTCCTTCCAGCTATACCAGATGTTCTCCTCCATCCTGGATTACTTGCCTGGTCCACACAACAACATATTCAAGGAAATCGATGCTGTAAAAGCCTTTGCGGCAGAGGAGATGAAGCTGCACCAAGCTTCCCTGGATCCCAGTGCTCCCCAGGATTTCATTGACTGCTTCCTCAGCAAAATGCTGGAGGTAAGGAAACACCAAGCCACAGCTGCTCCCAAAATACACCTGTGCTGAAGGCTTCTCCCACTTGGCTGCAGCACTTAGAAGAGAAATTCAGTAGCACCAGGTGGAAATTAGGGAAATAAGGGAAAATAATGGTCCCAAGTCCCTATTCAAATTGAGAAACAGCACAGCCTTTTCCCTAGGAAAAAGACAATCCCAAATCATACTTCAACATGAAGAACCTGGTAACCTCTACCTTTGACTTGTTCATTGCTGGAACGGAGACAACGAGTACCACTGTACGATATGGGCTTCTGCTTCTTCTCAAATATCCAAAGATACAAGGTACCAGTCTACAGTCTTTTTTCCTTCTACTTCTCCCCAGAGTCAGAAACATCTAATTCTTTTTCTCTCTCATAATCTACATACGCAGGCAGTGTCTTTGCACCCTCGTACCACTTGGTGCCTGTGCGATGCACCCCATTAATGGCCCAGGACTTGACTGCGTCCACATGTTTATCACTCAGTTTTCCTATTTAATGCATTGTCATATGGCATTCTTTGAATAGGCTGCAGTGGAAACGCATTCCACACAACACCAAAAGCAACAGTCCTAATCATTTTTAACTTGCTTTTCAAGTCATGGAATTTGAAGACTGCATAGGACAAACTGCTCGGAAGGGTTTTGCCTTCTTTGCCCACCTTATCACCTGTGCTTATCATGACAGAGAAAGTTCAAGAAGAGATTGACCGCGTAGTAGGACGATCACGAAGACCTTGTGTGGCTGACCGGACCCAGATGCCCTACACAGATGCAGTGGTCCACGAAATACAGCGCTTCATCACCCTCATCCCTACAAGCCTCCCTCATGCTGTGACCAAAGACATCCACTTCAGAGACTACATCATTCCCAAGGTTAGCAAGCAATCTCCCTCCAATTGGGCTACAGAGAGGCAGCACCATTGTCCTTGGGCTGTGAGTTTCAAGCCAGTAGCTAAAAATGCTGAGAGCAAACCCTGTCCTCACTCAGTTCTTTATAAATGTGCTATCCTCTAAACCCCAGGCTCCTTTAGCTTCCCTGCAGTGCCTTGTTGCTAATCCCTGGGCCTAGACTAGAACACTAGCTCTGCCCAACACATCTGCTCCCTTGCTCTGCAGACTGACCACTTAGGTGAAACATGCAAAGCACATCACAAAACATAGCTGTATCACCTCAAACAGGTACCAAGCTGTGGAATTGCTCACCACACTCAGGTAGAGAATGGGCATCTCCTGGGAAGCCAAGTCAGTCACTGGTTCCTGAGTACAGAGAGGTCCTGTGCCACAAGAGATGGGGGCTACAATTGCATTCAGAGGAATGAGGAAAACCTCCTTCCTGTTCTCACACACAAGGCACTCACAGCTGGCCACTGCTGGAGGAAGGCCGGCAGGGCCGAGCAGCCCTTGGCCACGGTTCTCACATTTATTTTCACGAGTCTCGTCACGACTGCACTGCTAAGGTCTGCCTTACCTCAGCAGGCAGGCAGATTAAGTGGCCTTATGCTGCTTCCCTTAACGCTCTGCTCTTCTCCTGTCACCGCAGGGCACCACAGTCTATCCCCTCCTCAGTTCTGTACTGTATGACGGCAAGGAGTTTCCAAACCCAACTGAGTTTGATCCCGGACATTTCTTGAACCAGAATGGCACCTTTAGGAAGAGCGAGTTCTTCATTCCCTTCTCGGCAGGTAAGGCACAGCCTTCCTCCCTCAGGACCTGTGGTCCTCCTGCTCAGCTGACCACACCTGCTCCCAGCCCAGTACTGACAGTGCTTCCTCAGGGCTCACTGCTCTCCTCATAATTCCTCCCTGCTCACCCCTTCTCTCCCCACATCAGACATCTTGGTTGGAGCCTGCTGGCTTTCCAAACTCCCTGATAGGAATGCTGATTAAAAGATGCACAGGGGTCCTGTTCTCATTACCTGAAGAACCTGTCACCTTCATACACATCAAGCAAAGCCATCCTTCACCAGCCCATCTTTCCACAGCAGCACCACTTTTCCCATGCTCCGCTCAAGTAGGCCACGTGCAAACACCCACCACCCAATAGCCACATCCCTCTGCTCTCTCACCCACACTTAGCATCACCTCACTCTCCCATCCTCTCTGTGCCTCTTCTGTGTTCAGGACCTCTCCTGCTTCTGCTCTGCTTACACGCAGACAGCCCAACTGCCACTCACCTCACTGCTGTGGCTGCAGCCAGCCAGTAAAGATGCATACATAACACGTGGGCTTAGTCCAAACTCTGAGCCACTCAACAACGCCCGCTCACTGCTATTGGCGGTGTTTGCTTCCAGGGAAACGAATATGCCCTGGGGAGGGCCTGGCACGCATGGAGATATTCTTACTCTTGACCGCCATCCTGCAGAACTTCACCGTGAAGCCTGTTGTCAGCCCTGAGGAACTCAGCATCACCCCAACACTGAGTGGGACAGGAAACGTTCCTCCCCACTACCAGCTCTGTGCTATCCCCCGCTGAGGGGCACAAAACCTCACTGCTGTGCTCCCGAGACAGTCTGCTCCTTTACACCATCCCAACACAAACCTGTTGTAGGAGCATGGCCCCACCTAAACTCAAAGCGTCCAGAGGACAGTGCACAGACAAAGTCACAGGCAGATCAAACACAGATGCTTTGAAAACCTCACAGAATCGGCCCTCCTCACCACTGCGTGGAGGGTGATGTTGCACCTCACTGCAATGACAAGGTGTGCATATGCACCCTGAGCACAGCAGTCCCCCTGAACAGCTGATTTGCTCACAGCTGTCACTCTGTGGCTGTCCATGTCCCAACATGAGCAGCACACTTAGCAGAGGGACCGTGTTGTGTACATTAATGCTAATAAACCAATAAAGAACTATCGTTTTATGTGGACTTGAGCTGTTCCTTTCTTTAAGTTAGGACCTTGCCCGCAACCACAGCTGCACACAGCAGAGTAGGTCACAGTGCAAGCAGGCAGCACCCTGCATTCAGGGCTGTCCTTGCCAGAGTGAGGCCGTGCCCCCTCCACCACTGGACTCTCTGCTGCTGCCTGCAAGGATCCCTGCCAGAATGCTGCCCTCAGGTGGCTGACAGAAAACTGCAACATCCCTCCCGGAGGTCAGCACTCCCCAGTTCAGAGGCTGAAAGTAGCCAGAGCTTCAATGCTGTTCATCTCTAGTGGGACCTCTGCCTGCTGCTGGGGGGCCCTCATTTCTGGGACTTGCTAGGGACCAGCCTTTTACAGGCTGGAAGGGCTGGGAGCACCTTCCCTGTGGCTCCTCTGTCTCCCTCAAGCATTTGCCAATTTAAAACTGACCAATACTGTGGCCCCTCAGCACCTCTCATGACTGAAGACAGGTCCACAGAGGAGATAATTTCCTGCATGGCATCTCCTGCTGAAAACACAGCAGAATAAACACTCTCAGTCCACAGCTCAGCTGAAATGCCTTTTGTGGGAGCACTGAGGAGGGAACACTGAAAGGCAGCAAGACACAACTCAGAGTCAGGATTGCCAGAGAACAGAGGGAAACTGCCACCCTGGGGGTGAGGGCAGCAGCTGGACTTGCTTTCTGCCTCCAGATTTCTTCCTCACCTGCAGCCAAGCCTCCTCCTGATGAATAAGAGTGAGGGTACCTCTATTTCCTCCCAGGCATCTGTGAGAAGCAACAGCATCTCAGTGACGGGGACTCCAGGAAACACTCCAGTTATCCTTTTCTACCAGCCAATGAATGAGTACTTACACATTCTTTATTTAAACAGAGTAAGTTAAACATAGAAGGACAGCAAGGCAATCTCTCCCAGAGAGTTTTGGTATTCTCCAAATGAGGAGAGTATCTCTGAGCCTCTCTGAGGCATAATAAGCACAAACTGGTTCTTTCCCCACACAATGTCTCTCTACCCAATCCTCCACAATTTCATGGATGCACAAATACAAAACTCTCTTCATCTTCAAACGCAGACGTGGGACCCCTGGTGTTGGGAAAAGGTGGTGATTGTTATTTCTGATTCTAGCCATCATGTGGTACTTCTCTCTCAGTGAGAGGGACGATGATCTTCATAAATGGATTCTGTCACAGGCAGCTCTGACCTGGGCTTCCTCACACACGGGGGCTTTGCTTGTGTTTGGATGTTCCTTGACCTTCATTTACAGACATTTCTTGTCTCCTCCATCACAGTCAAATAACCATCCTAGAGGCAAAGTATCATTCCTGTGATGACTGTCACAAAGCACAATATTATGCTGGTAGCAATAGGAGAGCGTGTCAAGGAACGTTCTGAACAGCCACCATCACATCAGAGCTGCTCCTTTTCTTTCGGAACCATCTTCCCCGGCTCCCAGGTACACTGCGGCACCCAGGCAGCAGTTCATCTTCATGCCCATCTAGGGCACAACACAGAAACTGGTTGGTCTCCAAGAGGTTTTCATGCTCTTGTCTCTGTTATCAGGTTGCAATAACCTACACCCAGTCTCGCTCTCTCAAGTTCAGATCTTTCTCAGCTTGGGGAGCCACTCCCCACAGACTCCCTCAGGTTCTGGAATTTTCTCTCCCACTTCCTGTCCTCTAAGAGTACTTGAAGATGTCAAGAGTCCCAAAGCCCAGTTCCCCTTTATGTCTTACTCACGTCAGCCAGTAGGCCCTTTCTGTTATACTGCCATTTCTAGAGACGTTTCTGTTTGTGTGAGTTTGTTATACTTTCCTCTCTTGTGAATCTGAACTTCACCCAGAGAGAGGAACAGGCTTAGTTTCTATGCACACCAGCCCACACATCACAGTGTTCTTCAGCACACTGCGTGTAGAGCGACCACAGGCAGTGGTGTCAGGAGGACTTCATAAACAAGTACAAATGGCTCCTCCCAATGAGAACTCATACCAACCAGTGCTGAAGAACAGAAAACCCACATGGCACAGAGGTACGCGGAAGATGCACTACAACAGTACGTTTCAGAGAGCACCTCAAGTAGAGCACCACACCTGTACTGGGAACTCTGTAACAATGAACTTTGAGGGAAACAAAAAGGGTAATAAGAAGAGAATTAAATTTCTAAAACTCTGTTGGCCAATGCAGTTGTTTGATGTAAGGTGTGTCTTCAATCAGCAACATGAGAAGTCCTAATTTTGCAATAGAGAGCAGTCTCAAATGTTTGACTAGAAGATTAGGTAACTCAGTCACGTGATCAAAAACCTGTGGCTTACCCAACAAAGGAGAACACTTCAGTATATAAAGGGTTTCAGGCAGCCATAACAGCACGCTCAGAAGCTCTTGTCCACCTGGGAAATGGAGCTCCTGGGAGCAGCGAGCGTTGTCCTCCTGGTCTGTGTTGCATGCCTGCTCTCCATCGCACAATGGAGAAAGAGGTCTGGAAAGGGGAAGATGCCTGAGGGACCAGCTCCCTTCCCCATCGTAGGGAATATACTGCAGGTGAAGCCAAAGAATTTAGCCAAATCTCTTGAGATGGTAAGGACCCTTCTTTCCTCACAGTTTCTGCTGAGGGTGAGCAATGTGTGGGCTGTGTGCTTGGGGACGACGTGTGCCTATACCCTGATGAGTGGCTATGGGCAAGGAGAGGAAAAGCCCTGGGGGTCTCAGCTGTCCCCCTCGCTGCTGTCACCCTTCTTTAGGACCTGATGGCATACTGATGCTAGTCTTGAGAGGACCAGGTCTTGCTTCATGTTGCAGCTCTCTGAAAAATATGGGCCAGTCTTCTCAGTGCAACTGGGTCCAACTCCTGTAGTGGTGCTATGTGGATATGAGGTGGTGAAAGAAGCCTTGATTGATCGTGGGGATGAGTTTGCTGCCAGAGGACACATGCCTATCGGAGACCGGGCCAACAAAGGATTAGGTATGTTCACTGACTGAGCTTCCCCTGAGGAAAAGGGAAGGGCTGAGGACAAGTAGGGCAGATGAGAGCAAGAGCAAATCACGCAAGAGGGCAGTCAAAGTGAAGAGGGTGGGTCCCACTTGGACAGGGGAAGGCAGAGAAGCCCTCAATCTCTGGCTACCACTGCCTCAAGAGGATAAAGAGAGACATGGAGCTGGACGTGTCTCATGTGTCCACAGTGAAGGGCCAGAAGCAACAGAGCCATATTGCAATAAGGGAAGTCCTGTGTGGATACAAGGGATGAACTGTTCACAAGGATATCAGTTGTGTCCTGGAGAACACCAAAAGCAGGCTGCTGGACCACAGAACCTCCAGAGCTTGCCTCCAAACCACAGTACTACATGATGCTATGCCAGTGATACCTACCCCAGGCATAGGACTCACTCTCCTCGTGAGCCTCCACTCATCTCAGGTCCAGCACACCTAACACAGGCCTTTCTTCTTTCTTCTTCCACCACAGGCATTATTTTCAGCAACAACGAGGAATGGTTACAAGTTCGGCGGTTTGCTCTCACCACTCTGCGCAACTTTGGGATGGGGAAGAGGAGCATTGAAGAGAGGATCCAGGAGGAAGCTGAGCACTTGCTTGAAGAGATCACAAAAACAAACAGTACGATCCACTTCTTATATAGCTTACATTTGCAAAAATGGAACGTGCCAAGGGAGTCCATGTTCTTAGCAGAAGCTGTGGAGTCTCCATTCTTGGAGACATCCAAAAGATGTCTGCACATGCCCCTGGGGCAGTGGTTCTAGGTGGCCCTGCTTGAACTGGTGGCCTCTCAGAAGTCTCTGAGCGATTCTGTCATTCGGTTACTTGAATTTCCTGTGCATTTGATCCCTGAAAGCAGTTAACAATGCCGTGATCACGTACAGTCCTTTTTGGGGAACCTCTTTGTTTCATTCAGAGATTGTGAATTTCCACTGCCCATTGCAGCTCATCTTGCTCACAGGAGCCATAGCTTTTATTTAAGTATTTATTTATAGATTGTAACTTTTCTGAACCCACAGGAATGCCCTTCGACCCAACATTCAAGCTGAGCTGTGCAGTCTCCAACGTCATATGCTCCATCGTCTTTGGGAAACGCTTTGACTACATAGACAAGAAGTTCCTGTCCCTGATGAACAACATGAACAACATATTTGAGATGATGAACTCCCGCTGGGGACAGGTACATTCAGAGGGGGCATTCAGCCAGGGAAGCAGGAGGCCTTCCTCACAGGGAAGTCTCATTTCATCCTTCACAGTAGGACACATCAACACTCTAATAAAGAAAAGGGAAAGACTACAAGACAAAACAGCAGCTTGGCCACCCCACGGCTGTGGGGATGGAACTAGATGATCCTGAAGGTCCTTTTTACCTCCCAAGCCATTCAATAACTCTAAGAATTCATATCATGACCAAGCAGTTCACCATTGCTCTACTGAACTGCCCAGCCCAATGCCTTTCTGATTGGCATTTATACTACCTAAACTTTTTAATAATTAGAAAGAATAGGACAATGGTCATACTGGGGACCTTCCTGTTTGTTTCCTTCCAGCTATACCAGATGTTCTCCTCCATCCTCGATTACTTGCCTGGCCCACACAACAATATATTCAACGAAATTGATGCTGTAAAAGCCTTTGTAGCAGAGGAGGTGAAGGTGCACCAAGCTTCCCTGGATCCCAGTGCTCCCCAGGATTTCATTGACTGCTTCCTCAGCAAAATGCTGCAGGTAAGGAAACACCAAGCCAAAGCTGCTCCCAAAATACACCTGTGCGGAAGGCTTCCCCACTTGGCTGCAGCACTTAGAAGAGAAATTCAGTAGCACCAGTTGGAAATAAGGGAAATAAGGGAAATAAGGGAATAAAATGGTCCCAAGTCCCTATTCAAATTGAGAAACAGCACAGCCTTTTCCCTAGGAAAAAGACAATCCGAAATCACACTTCTACATGAAGAACCTGGTAACATCCACCTTTGACTTGTTCATTGCTGGAACGGAGACAACGAGCACCACTGTACGATATGGGCTTCTGCTTCTTCTCAAATATCCAAAGATACAAGGTACCAATCTATAGTCTTTTTTTCCCACTACTGTTCTCCATAGCCTGACAGTTCAAAGAGAGAATAAAGCTGGGAGAGGGGAATACTCATTTCACATACATGGCAAAACTCCTTGCATCCTCATTACCATAGGTTGCTCTTAGAGATCACGTGGTGTCACTGGCAACAGGACTTAACACATCTAATAGTTTTTCCCTTTCAGAATCTACATATGCAGGCAATATCCTTGAGTCCTCTTGGTACCTGTGCAATGCACACCAACATTGACCAAGGACTTGACTGCATCCACATATTTATCACTCAGTGCTTCTATTTAACCTAGGTGTTATAAGACACTCTTTGAACAGGCTGCAGTGGAGATTTATTTCACAAAAACACCAAAAGCAACATAAGGGTCCCAGTCACCTCTAGCTTGTTTCTTAACTCATGGGATATGGACAAACTGCTTGGAAGGTTTTTCCTTTTTGCCCACCCTATCACCTGTGCTTATCATGACAGAGAAAATTCAAGAAGAGATTGACCGCGTAGTAGGACGATCACGAAGACCTTGTGTGGCTGACCGGACCCAGATGCCCTACACAGATGCAGTGGTCCATGAAATACAGCGCTTTATCACCCTCATCCCCACGAGTGTCCCTCGTGCCGTGACCAAAGACATCCACTTCAGAGACTACATCATTCCCAAGGTTAGCAAGCAATCTCCCTCCAGACTGACAACAGAGTGGCAGCACCGTTTCCCTTAGGCTGTCAGTTACGGGCACCAAACTGTGGAACTGCTCACCACACTCAGGTAGAGAATGGGCATCTCCTGGGAAGCCAGGTCAGTCACTGGTTCCGGAGCACAGAGAGGTGCTGTGCCACAGGAGATGCGGACTACAATTGCATTCAGAGGAATGAGGAAAACCTCCTTCCTGTTCTCACACACAAGGCACTCACGGCTGGCCACAGCTGGAGGAAGGCCGGCAGGGCCAGGGCAGCCCTTGGCCACGGTTCTCACATTTATTTTCACGAGTCTCGTCACGACTGCACTGCTAAGGTCTGCCTTACCTCAGCAGGCAGGCAGATTAAGTGGCCTTATGCTGCTTCCCTTAACGCTCTGCTCTTCTCCTGTCACCGCAGGGCACCACAGTCTATCCCCTCCTCAGTTCTGTACTGTATGACAGCAAGGAGTTTCCAAACCCAACTGAGTTTGATCCCGGACATTTCTTGAACCAGAATGGCACCTTTAGGAAGAGCGAGTTTTTCATTCCCTTCTCGGCAGGTAAGGCACAGCCTTCCTCCCTCAGGACCTGTGGTCCTCCTGCTCAGCGGAACACACCTGCTGCCAGCCCAGTACTGACAGTGCTTCCTCAGGGCTCACTGCTCTCCTCATAATTCCTCCCTGCTCACCCCTTCTCTCCCCACATCAGACATCTTGGTTGGAGCCTGCTGGCTTACCAAACTCCCTGTTTGGAAATGCTGATTAAAAGATGCACAGGGGACCCGTTCTCATGTTCTGAAGAACCTGACACCTTCATACACATCAAGCAAAGCCATCCTTCACCAGCCCATCTTTCCACAGCAGCACCACTTTTCCCATGCTCTGCTCAAGTAGGCCACGTGCAAACACCCACCACCCAATAGCCACATCCCTCCGCTCTCTCACCCACGCTTTGCATCACCTCACTCTCCCATCCTCTCCGTGCCTCTTCTGTGTTCAAAACCTCTCCTGATCCTTCACTGCCTACATGCACTCAGCCCAACTGCCACTCACCTCACTGCTGTGGCTGCATCCAGCCAGTAAAGCTGCATACATAACACGTGGACTTAGTCCAAACTCTGAGCCACTCAACAACGCCCGCTCACTGCTATTGGCGGTGTTTGCTTCCAGGGAAACGAATATGCCCTGGGGAGGGCCTGGCACGCATGGAGATATTCTTACTCTTGACCGCCATCCTGCAGAACTTCACCGTGAAGCCTGTTGTCAGCCCTGAGGAACTCAGCATCACCCCAACACTGAGTGGGACAGGAAACGTTCCTCCCCACTACCAGCTCTGTGCTATCCCCCGCTGAGGGGCACAAAACCTCACTGCTGTGCTCCCGAGACAGTCTGCTCCTTTACACCATCCCAACACAAACCTGCTGTGGGACTGCGGCCCAACATAAACCCAAAGCGTCCACAAGTACAGCCCACAGACAAAGTCACAGGCAGATCAAACACAGATGCTTTGAAAACCTCACAGAATCGGCCCTCCTCACCACTGCGTGGAGGGTGATGTTGCACCTCACTGCAATTACAAGGTGTGCATATGCACCCTGAGCACAGCAGTCCCCCTGAACAGCTGATTTGCTCACAGCTGTCACTCTGTGGCTGTCCATGTCCCAACATGAGCAGCACACTTAGCAGAGGGACCGTGTTGTGTACATTAATGCTAATAAACCAATAAAGAACTATCGTTTTATGTGGACTTGAGCTGTTCCTTTCTTTAAGTTAGGACCATGCCCACAACCACAGCTGCACACAGCAGAGTAGGTCACAGTGCAAGCAGGCAGCACCCTGCATTCAGGGCTGTCCTTGCCAGAGTGAGGCCGTGCCCCCTCCACCACTGGACTCTCTGCTGCTGCCTGCAAGGATCCCTGCCAGAATGCTGCCCACAGGTGGCTGACAGAAAACTGCAACATCCCTCCCGGAGGTCAGCACTCCCCAGTTCAGAGGCTGAAGGTAGCCAGAGCTTCAGTGCTGTTCATCTCTAGTGGGACCTCTGCCTGCTGTTGGGGGGCCCTTATTTCTGGGACTTGCTAGGGACCAGCCTTTTGCAGGCTGGAAGGGCTGGGAGCACCTTCCCTGTGGCTCCTCTGTCTCCCTCAAGCATTTGCCAATTTAAAACTGACCAACACTGTGGCCCCTCAGCACCTCTCATGACTGAAGATGGGGCTGCAGAGGAGATCATTTCCTGCATGGCATCTCCTGCTGAAAACACAGCAGAATAAACACTCTCAGTCCACAGCTCAGCTGAAATGCCTTTTGTGGGAGCACTGAGGAGGGAACACTGAAAGGCAGCAAGACACAACTCAGAGTCAGGAGTGCCAGAGAACAGAGGGAAATTGCCACCCCTGGGGGTGAGGGCAGCAGGTGGACTTGCTTTCTGCCTCCAGATTTCATCCTCACCTGCAGCCAAGCCTCCTCCTGATGAATGAGAGTGAGGGTACCTCTATTTCCTCCCAGGCATCTGTGAGAAGCAACAGCATCTCAGTGATGGGGACTCCAGGAAACACTCCAGTTATCCTTTTCTACCAGCCAATGAATGAGTACTTACACATTCTTTATTTAAACAGAGTAAGTTAAACATAGAAGGACAGCAAGGCAATCTCTCCCAGAGAGTTTTGGTATTCTCCAAATGAGGAGAGTATCTCTGAGCCTCTCTGAGGCATAATAAGCACAAACTGGTTCTTTCCCCACACAATGTCTCTCTACCCAATCCTCCACAATTTCATGGATACACAAATACAAAACTCTCTTCATCTTCAAACGCAGACGTGGGACCCCTGGTGTTGGGAAAAGGTGGTGATTGTTATTTCTGATTCTAGCCATCATGTGGTACTTCTCTCTCAGTGAGAGGGATGATGATCTTCATAAATGGATTCTGTTACAGGCAGCTCTGACCTGGGCTTCCTCACACACGGGGGCTTTGCTTGTGTTTGGATGTTCCTTGACCTTCATTTACAGACGTTTCTTGTCTCCTCCATCACAGTCAAATAACCGTCCTAGAGGCAAAGTATCATTCCTGTGATGACTGTCACAAAGCACAATATTATGCTGGTAGCAATAGGAGAGCGTGTCAAGGAACGTTCTGAACAGCCACCATCACATCAGAGCTGCTCCTTTTCTTCCAGAACCATCTTCCCCAGCTCCCAGGTACACTGTGGCACCCAGGCAGCAGTTCATCTTCATCCTGCGCAGCGTTCACAGTGAATTTATGGTTCCGTTATAAAAGGGCATGAAAGGCATTGCCACCTGCAGAGAAGATCTCTGGAGACCTTTGACAAGAAGTGAAGGAATTAGATATCACCATCAGCAAACGCCATGAACCAGAGGGTAGAAGGCCCCAGGCACTCAGGGACTGCCTCCAATGAGGACGTTGTGTGTCTGCCCCATATCATGCATGATATGCGGTACACTGTGCATACAACTGTGCACAGACATGCAACCACTGACACACCACCTGCCCCAAAGTCAAATGGCATTTGCAGGCAACAGGGATGTCCTCACCAAGCATCCCATGGAAGGGGGACGCTGGCTGCCCTGAGGGCAGGAGTGCCACTTGCAATTGAAACCTGCTGAACCAGGGTCCAAAAAGAGAAGGAGCAGACAGCAAGCCTACAGGAGATTCTGCACAGAGGGGACATTTCCTCCAGGCTTGCCTTTACTTCAGAAAAGAGGCAAAGTTACAACACCGCTAGCCTTTTGCTTGAAAATCCTAAACACATGCCTCCAATGGACTTCCTCCTACCAGTTTATAGAGAACATTCCTGGGAAACGTGGAAAAAGGGTCTTTGACCCTCGCTTCCATGGACTTCCACACAGACGGAGAAGAACAACCTGTCTTGTCTGCTCGACACTTCTACAAGCTGAAGAAAACACCCAGAAAAGCCTTGGATGCTGTTGTGACATGAAAAGGCCTATGGCTTCCTTCAGGAAAAGGTCTGAGTGACCACACTTGTGAGTTTTCCACAGTGTAAATAAATTCCTGTATACCGCCAGGGTGGTGGCAATATTTGGAATACACCGAGTTCATCCTGATAAAAGCAAGAAACCTTGGGTGTCTTCCTAGTTCCAGGGCTAGGATTTTTAAGCTATAGGCGCTAGCTTTGATGGATGTTTTCAAACAACACTACCTGCAAAGCCTACTTCGGAACCTACAGATCCTTTTGGAGCAGACCTCATAGCCTGTTCTGGTGTTTGAGACTGCCCCACGCAGGTGCAGGACCTTCCACTCAGCTTTGTCCAACTTCCTGAGACTCACATGCATTCACATCTCCAGCCCAGTAAGGTCTGCCCCAGACAGCATCCTCTCCCTACACAGTATTAGCAGCACCACTCAGCTCAGAGGTATCCTCAAACTTGTGAGGTTGCACTCAGCAGAATGAACCAAAACAAGAACTTGTGCGCACCATCATCCAACAGTAGGTTGCATAGATTTCTATGGTCACAGCATCTGCAAGACTCGAGTTCCAGCTGTATCTCATCACTGTGTAGAGACAGCAGCAGCCAGTAAGCCTCCTGAGATCACCCTCACTTACCTCAAGCAGTCAGCGTGAAGGAAACATTCACTTCCCAGCCTGGGGGTAAGGTGAGCTGGGAAGCCTCCTTGACTGCTAGCCAGAGTCAGGAAAAGGTCTACTCCAAGTCCCCGCAACCTACATGGAATCAGTCCTCTGTATGCAATCAGTGGAAAAGTGGGGGCTTTGCACGTGTGAAAAGAGGTTATTTCCTTAAATACTCCTGGATCTGGACTGCAGAGCTGTTTGCTGTACAGGGGGGACAGCTGAAGGTACGTTCTCTGAACTTTTTTTAAATCAAAGCAGCAAAAAGGACTGAGCTCAACATATACTGCTCTACCAAAGCAGGCCTCTGTGAAACCTGGTACCAGATAAAGAGAAGTTACACAGATCTGCCCCGTCCACTCACTCCTAGATGCCACACAGATGATCTCACCTTCACACCGAATGGAAGACTCCCCCCAGCCACTCAGAAGACCAGAGCCATGGCTGTTCTCTGCAGCACCGAAGGCACTGTACAGTCCAGCCCAGACAGTACCCGGCTAGGGCACAACACAGAATCTGGTTGGTCTCCAAGAGGTTTTCATGCTCTTGTCTCTGTTATCAGGTTGCAATAACCTACACCCAGTCTCGCTCTCTCGAGTTCAGATCTTTCTCAGCTTGGGGAGCCACTCCCCACAGACTCCCTCAGGTTCTGGAATTTTCTCTCCCACTTCCTGTCCTCTAAGAGTACTTGAAGATGTCAAGAGTCCCAAAGCCCAGTTCCCCTTTATGTCTTACTCACGTCAGCCAGTAGGCCCTTTCTGTTATACTGCCATTTCTAGAGACGTTTCTGTTTGTGTGAGTTTGTTATACTTTCCTCTCTTGTGAATCTGAACTTCACCCAGAGAGAGGAACAGGCTTAGTTTCTATGCACACCAGCCCACACATCACAGTGTTCTTCAGCACACTGCGTGTAGAGCGACCACAGGCAGTGGTGTCAGGAGGACTTCATAAACAAGTACAAATGGCTCCTCCCAATGAGAACTCATACCAACCAGTGCTGAAGAACAGAAAACCCACATGGCACAGAGGTACGCGGAAGATGCACTACAACAGTACGTTTCAGAGAGCACCTCAAGAAGAGCACCACACCTGTACTGGGAACTCTGTAACAATGAACTTTGAGGGAAACAAAAAGGGTAATAAGAAGAGAATTAAATTTCTAAAACTCTGTTGGCCAATGCAGTTGTTTGATGTAAGGTGTGTCTTCAATCAGCAACATGAGAAGTCCTAATTTTGCAATAGAGAGCAGTCTCAAATGTTTGACTAGAAGATTAGGTAACTCAGTCACGTGATCAAAAACCTGTGGCTTACCCAACAAAGGAGAACACTTCAGTATATAAAGGGTTTCAGGCAGCCATAACAGCACGCTCAGAAGCTCTTGTCCACCTGGGAAATGGAGCTCCTGGGAGCAGCGAGCGTTGTCCTCCTGGTCTGTGTTGCATGCCTGCTCTCCATCGCACAATGGAGAAAGAGGACTGGAAAGGGGAAGATGCCTGAGGGACCAGCTCCCTTCCCCATCGTAGGGAATATACTGCAGGTGAAGCCAAAGAATTTAGCCAAATCTCTTGAGATGGTAAGGACCCTTCTTTCCTCACAGTTTCTGCTGAGGGTGTGCAATGTGTGGGCTGTGTGCTTGGGGACGACGTGTGCCTATACCCTGATGAGTGGCTATGGGCAAGGAGAGGAAAAGCCCTGGGGGTCTCAGCTGTCCCCCTCGCTGCTGTCACCCTTCTTTAGGACCTGATGGCATACTGATGCTAGTCTTGAGAGGACCAGGTCTTACTTCATGTTGCAGCTCTCTGAAAAATATGGGCCAGTCTTCTCAGTGCAACTGGGTCCAACTCCTGTAGTGGTGCTATCTGGATATGAGGTGGTGAAAGAAGCCTTGATTGATCGTGGGGATGAGTTTGCTGCCAGAGGACACATGCCTATCGGAGACCGGGCCAACAAAGGATTAGGTATGTTCACGACTGAGCTTCCCCTGAGGAAAAGGGAAGGGCTGAGGACAAGTAGGGCAGATGAGAGCAAGAGCAAATCACGCAAGAGGGCAGTCAAAGTGAAGAGGGTGGGTCCCACTTGGACAGGGGAAGGCAGAGAAGCCCTCAATCTCTGGCTACCACTGCCTCAAGAGGATAAAGAGAGACATGGAGCTGGACGTGTCTCATGTGTCCACAGTGAAGGGCCAGAAGCAACAGAGCCATATTGCAATAAGGGAAGTCCTGTGTGGATACAAGGGTTGAACTGTTCACAAGGACATCAGTTGTGTCCTGGAGAACACCAAAAGCAGGCTGCTGGACCACAGAACCTCCAGAGCTTGCCTCCAAACCACAGTACTACATGATGCTATGCCAGTGATACCTACCCCAGGCATAGGACTCACTCTCCTCGTGAGCCTCCACTCATCTCAGGTCCAGCACACCAAACACAGGCCTTTCTTCTTTCTTCTTCCACCACAGGCATTATTTTCAGCAACAACGAGGAATGGTTACAAGTTCGGCGGTTTGCTCTCACCACTCTGCGCAACTTTGGGATGGGGAAGAGGAGCATTGAAGAGAGGATCCAGGAGGAAGCTGAGCACTTGCTTGAAGAGATCACAAAAACAAACAGTACGATCCACTTCTTATATAGCTTACATTTGCAAAACTGGAACGTGCCAAGGGAGTCCATGTTCTTAGCAGAAGCTGTGGAGTCTCCATTCTTGGAGACATCCAAAAGATGTCTGCACATGCTCCTAGGGCAGTGGCTCTAGGTGGCCCTGCTTGAACTGGTGGCCTCACAGAAGTCTCTGAGCCATTCTGTCATTCTGTTACTTGAATTTCCCGTGCATTTGATCCCTGAAAGCAGTTAACAATGCCGTGATCACGTACAGTTCTTTTTGGAGAACCGCCTTGTTTCATTCAGAGACTGTGAATTTCCACTGCCCACTGCAGCTCATCTTGCTCACAGGAGCCATAGCTTTTATTTAAGTATTTATCTATTTATTTATAGATTGTAACTTTTCTGAACCCACAGGAATGCCCTTTGACCCAACATTCAAGCTGAGCTGCGCATTCTCCAACATCATATGCTCCATCGTCTTTGGGAAACGCTTTGACTACAAAGACAAGAAGTTCCTGTCCCTGATAAACAACATGAACAACATATTCGAGATGATGAACTCCCGCTGGGGACAGGTACATTCAAGAGGGGGCATTCAGCCAGGGGAGCAGGAGGCCTTCCTCACAGGGAAGTCTCATTTCATCCTTCACAGTAGGACACATCAACACTCTAATAAAGAAAAGGGAAAGACTACAAGACAAAACAGCAGCTTGGCCACCCCACGGCTGTGGGGATGGAACTAGATGATCCTGAAGGTCCTTTTTACCTCCCAAGCCATTCAGTAACTCTAAGAATTCATACCATGACCAAGCAGTTCACCATTGCTCTATTGAACTGCCCAGCCCAATGCCTTTCTGATTGGCATTTATACTACCTAAACTTTTTAATAATTAGAAAGAATAGGACAATGGTCATACTGGGGACCTTCCTGTTTGTTTCCTTCCAGCTATACCAGATGTTCTCCTCCATCCTCGATTACTTGCCTGGCCCACACAACAATATATTCAACGAAATTGATGCTGTAAAAGCCTTTGTAGCAGAGGAGGTGAAGGTGCACCAAGCTTCCCTGGATCCCAGTGCTCCCCAGGATTTCATTGACTGCTTCCTCAGCAAAATGCTGCAGGTAAGGAAACACCAAGTCACAGCTGCTCCCAAAATACACCCGTGCTGAAGGCTTCCCCACTTGGCTGCAGCACTTAGAAGAGAAATTCAGTAGCACCAGGTGGAAATAAGGGAAATAAGGGAATAAAATGGTCCCAAGTCCCTATTCAAATTGAGAAACAGCACAGCCTTTTCCCTAGGAAAAAGACAATCCGAAATCACACTTCCACATGAAGAACCTGGTAACCTCTACCATTGACTTGTTCACTGCTGGAACAGAGACAACGAGCACCACTGTACGATATGGGCTTCTGCTTCTTCTCAAATATCCAAAGATACAAGGTACCAATCTATAGTCTTTTTTTCCCACTACTGTTCTCCATAGCCTGACAGTTCAAAGAGAGAATAAAGCTGGGAGAGGGGGAATACTCATTTCACATACATGGCAAAACTCCTTGCATCCTCATTACTATAGATGGCTCTTAGAGATCTCCTGGTGTCACTGGCAACAGGAGAAAATGCATGCCACCCGCTTAATGGCAACTGGACTTAACACATCTAATACTGTATCCCTTTCAGGATCTACATACAAAGGCAATATCCTTGTTTCCTCTTAGTGCCTATGCAATACACACCAACAATAACCCAGGACTTGACTGCATCCACATGTTTATCACACAGGGCTCCTATTAAACCTAGTTGTTATAAGACACTCTTTGAACAGACTGCTGTGGAGATTTATTACACAAAAACACCAAACGCAATATAAAGGTCCCAGTCACCTCTAGCTTGTTTCTAAACAGATGGGATTTGAAGGTTGCATGGGACAAACTGTTTGGAAGGTTTTTTTCCTTCTTTGCCAACCCTATCACCTGTGCTTATCATGACAGAGAAAGTTCAAGAAGAGATTGACCGCGTAGTAGGACGATCACGAAGACCTTGTGTGGCTGACCGGACTCAAATGCCCTACACAGATGCAGTGGTCCATGAAATACAGCGCTTTATCACCCTCATCCCCATGAGTATGCCTCGTGCCGTGACCAAAGACATCCACTTCAGAGACTACATCATTCCCAAGGTTAGCAAGCAATCTCCCTCCAGATTGACATCAGAGTGGCAGCACTGTTTCCCTTAGGCTGAGAGTTACGGGCACCAAACTGTGGAACTCCTGAACACAATCAGGTAGAGCCTGGGCATCTTCAGGGAAGCAAAGACAGCCTTTGGTTCCCGAGCACAGAGAGGTGCTGTGCCACAGGAGATGAAGACTACAAATACATTCAGAGGAATGAGGAAAACCTCCTTCCTGATCTCACACACAAGGCACTCACGGCTGGCCACTAACAGAGGAAGGTTGGTGGGGCAGAGCAGCCCATGGCCACGGTTCTCACATTTATTTTCATGAATTGTGACAAAACTGCACTGCTAAGGTCAGCCTTAGCTAGGCAGGCAGGCACATTAAGTGGGATTATGCTACTCCCCTTCATGTATTGCTCTTCTGCTGTCACCGCAGGGCACCACAGTCTATCCCCTCCTCAGTTCTGTACTGTATGACAGCAAGGAGTTTCCAAACCCAACTGAGTTTGATCCCGGACATTTCTTGAACCAGAATGGCACCTTTAGGAAGAGCGAGTTCTTCATTCCCTTCTCAGCAGGTAAGGCACAGCCTTCCTCCCTCAGGACCTGTGGTCCTCCTGCTCAGTGGAACACACCTGCTCCCAGCCCAGTACTGACAGTGCTTCCTCAGGGCTCACTGCTCTCCTCATAATTCCTCCCTGCTCACCCCTTCTCTCCCCCATCAGACATCTTGGTTGGAGCCTGCTGGCTTACCAAACTCCACATAAGAAGAGCTGATTAAAAGATGCACAGGGGACCCGTTCTCATGTCCTGAAGTACCTGTCACCTTCATAACATCAAGCAAAGCCATCCTTCACCAGCCCATCTTTCCACAGCAGCACCACTTTTCCTATGCTACGCTCAAGTAGGCCACGTGCAAACACCCACCACCCAATAGCCACATCCCTCTGCTCTCTCACCCACGCTTTGCATCACCTCACTCTCCCATCCTCTCTGTGCCACCTCTGTGTTCAAAACCTCTCCTGATCCTTCACTACCTATATGCACTCAGCCCAACTGCCACTCACCTCGCTGCTGTGGCTGCATCCAGTCAGTAAAGCTGCATACATAACACGTGGGTTTAGTCCAAACTCTGAGACACTCAGCAACGCCTGCTCAGTGCCATTGGCTGTGTTTGCTTCCAGGGAAACGAATATGCCCTGGGGAGGGCCTGGCACGCATGGAGATATTCTTACTCTTGACCGCCATCCTGCAGAACTTCACCGTGAAGCCTGTTGTCAGCCCTGAGGAACTCAGCATCACCCCAACACTGAGTGGGACAGGAAACGTTCCTCCCCACTACCAGCTCTGTGCTATCCCCCGCTGAGGGGCACAAAACCTCACTGCTGTGCTCCTGAGACAGTCTGCTCCTTTACACCATCCCAACACAAACCTGTTGTAGGAGCATGGACCGTGTTGTGTACATGTATGCTAATGACCCAATAAAGAACAATCATTTTAGGAGGACTTGAACTGTTCCTTTCTTTAAGTTAGGACCATGCCCGCAACCACAGCTGCACACAGCAGAGTAGGTCACAGTGCAAGCAGGCAGCACCCTGCATTCAGGGCTGTCCTTGCCAGAGTGAGGCCGTGCCCGCTCCACCACTGGACTCTCTGCTGCTGCCTGCAAGGATCCCTGCCAGAATGCTGCCCACAGGTGGCTGACAGAAAACTGCAACATCCCTCCCGGAGGTCAGCACTCCCCAGTTCAGAGGCTGAAGGTAGCCAGAGCTTCAATGCTGCTCATCTCTAGTGGGACCTCTGCCTGCTGTTGGGGTCCTCTCCTTTACGGGACATGTTAGGGCCCAGCCTTTTACGGGCTGGAAGGGCTGGGAGCACCTTCCCTGTGGCTCCTCTGTCTCCCTGAAGGATCTGACAATTCATCACTCAACCAATACTGTGGCCCCTCAGCACCTCCCACAAAACAAGATGAGGCTGCAGAGATCATTTCCTCCTGCATGGCATCTCCTGCTGAAAACACAGGAGAATAAACACTCTCAGTCCACAGCTCAGCTGAAATGCCTTTTGTGGGAGCACTGAGGAGGGAACACTGAAAGGCAGCGAGACAACTCAGAGTCGGGAGTGCCAGCTTCCTTTTGTTTCCTTCCTTGCAGTTTCCTTCTGCTCTGAAGGAAATTGCCATCCCTGGGGGTGAGGGCAGCTGCTGGAGTTCCTGTCTGCCTCCAGATTTCTTCCTCACCTGCAGTCAAGTCTCTTCCTGATGAATGAGAGTGAGGGTACCTCTATTTCCTCCCAGGCATCTGTGAGAAGCAACAGCAACTGAGTGATGGGGATTCCAGAAAACTCACTGGTTATTCTTCCCTACCAGCCTATCAATGAGTACTTATTACACGTTCTTTATTCAAACAGAATAGGTTAAACATAGGAGGACAGCAAAGCCATCTCTCCCAGACAGGTTTGGTACTCCCCAAATGAGGAGAGTATCTCTGAGCCTCTCTGAGGCATAATAAGCACAAATTCATTCTTTCCCCACGAAATGTCTCTCTACCCTATCCTCCACAATTTCATGGATGCACAAATACAAAACTCTCTTCATCTTCAAACACAGACGAGGGACCCCTGGTGTTGGGAAAAATGGTGTTATTTCTGATTCTAGCCATCATGTGTTACTTCTCTCTCAGTGAGAGGGACGATGATCTTCATAAATGGATTCTGTCACAGGCAGCTCTGACCTGGGCTTCCTCACACACGGGGGCTTTGCTTGTGTTTGGATGTTCCTTGACCTTCATTTACAGACATTTCTTGTCTCCTCCATCACAGTCAAATAACCGTCCTAGAGGCAAAGTATCATTCCTGTGATGATTGTCACAAAGCACAATATTATGCTGGTAGCAATAGGAGAGCGTGTCAAGGAACGTTCTGAACAGCCACCATCACATCAGAGCTGCTCCTTTTCTTCCAGAACCATCTTCCCCAGCTCCCAGGTACACTGTGGCACCCAGGCAGCAGTTCATCTTCATCCTGTGCCGCTGCATTCACCGTTCACAGTGAATTTATGGTTCCATTATAAAAGGGCATGAAAGGCATTGCCACCTGCAGAGAAGATCTCTGGAGACCTTTGGCAAGAAGTGAAGGAATTAGATATCACCATCAGCAAATGCCATGAACCAGAGGGCAAAAGGCCCCAGGCACTCTGGGACTGCCTCCAATGAGGACGTTGTATGATTGCCCCATACCATGCATGATATGCGGTACACTGTGCATACAACTGTGCACAGACATGCAACCACTGACACACCACCTGCCCCAAAGTCAAATGGCATTTGCAGGCAACAGGGATGTCCTCACCAAGCATCCCATGGAAGGGGGACGCTGGCTGCCCTGAGGGCAGGAGTGCCACTTGCAATTGAAACCTGCTGAACCAGGGTCCAAAAAGAGAAGGAGCAGACAGCAAGCCTACGGGAGATTCTGCACAGAGGGGACATTTCCTCCAGGCTTGCCTTTACTTCAGAAAAGAGGCAAAGTTACAACACCGCTAGCCTTTTGCTTGTAAATCCTAAACACATGCCTTCAGTGGACTTCCTCCAACCAGTTTATAGAGAACATTCCTGGGAAACGTGGAAAAAGGGTCTTTGACCCTCACTTCCCTGGACTTCCACACAGATGGAGAAGAACAACCTGTCTTGTCTGCTCGACACTTCTACAAGCTGAAGAAAACACCCAGAAAAGCCTTGGATGCTGTTGTGACATGAAAAGGCCTATGGCTTCCTTCAGGAAAAGGTCTGAGTGACCACACTTGTGAGTTCTCCACAATGTAAATAAATTCCTGTATACCCGTCAGGTGGTGGCAATATTTGGAATACACCGAGTTCATCCTGATAAAAGCGAGAAACCTTGGGTGTCTTCCTAGTTCCAGGGCTTTTGATGGCACTGTGGCACAAAGAGCGATGCAGAACCGAGAAGGGAACTCTACTCACCACAAACAGGGGAAATTCAGAGAAAATCTGTCGGGGATATGAACTGGCAGCAGAGAGATCTTGTGTAGCAGTGTAAACTCACATGAACTGCTCTCCATAGCAAACACCCACAAACTCTACTTTCACTGATTAGAAGTTCATCGGGACACGTGAACTTCCATGAACTGCCCTGGCAACGTCTGAGCTTATGCAGCAGTTAAGATCAGCACATCAAAACCTTGTCTGAACTTGATGGCAATTCCGTTATTGACCAGAGAATCAAGTAAAGGTCTCTCAGAAGTCAAATGGACGTTATGAAAGTTCTAGGCCTTCCAGAACAGGACTTCCTCATACCATAGCATCACAGAATGGTTGGGTTGCAAGGACCCTCAAAGACCATCTAGTTCCAACACCTCAGCCCTGGAAAGGGACACCATCCACTAAACCAGGTTGCACTAAGTCCTGTCCAACCTGGCCTTGAACATCACCAGGGATGGTGCATCCACAGCTTCTCTGGGCAGTCCATTTCATATCCAGCCACCCCCACTATGAATATTTTCATCCTTACATCACATCTTACCTAAACCTACCTCATTTCAGTTTAGAACCATTAGCCTTGTCCTGTCAACACACACCTGCCACGTCTGTCTCGTCAACTCTCCATAAGAACAGGAAGGCTATTACTCTAAGATCACCTAGGAGCCTTTTCTTCCACGGGCTGAACATACACCTTCACAGGCAAGGTGCTCCAGCTCTCCGATGTCCTTTCACAACACTTCTCTGGATCTGCTAAATCAAGTCCATGTCTCTCACATGCTCAGTGCCATTGAGCTCCCAAATGCAAAACTGCATGTTTGGTCTGGGTAGTGAAGAGCAGAGGGAGGAATTGCATCCTTTGACCTGTGAGCCACATTCCCTTTCATGCAGTGTAAGATACAATTTGAATTTTAAGCCATAGGTACTAGCTTTGATGGATGGTTTCAAACAACAGTAACTCCAATACCTACTCCAGAACCTACCGATCCTTTCGGAGCAGATCTCATAGCCTGCTCTGGTGTTTGGGATTGTGCCATGGAGGTGCAAGACCTTCCACTCAGCTTTGTCCAACTTCCTGAGACTCACATGCATTCACATCTCCAGCCCATTAAGGTTTGCCCCAGACAGCATCCTTTCCCTACACATTACTAGCAGCACCACTCAGCTCAGAGGTATCCTCAGATATGCCGAGGGTACAATCAGCAGACTGAACCAAAACAATAACTTATGCGCACCATCACATAGCAGTAGGTTACGAAGGTTTCTTTAGTCACAGCAACTGCAAGGACTTGCATTCCCTTCCAAGCCAGGAGGTAAGGTGAGCTACAAGCTTCCTTGACCACAAGCCAGCAGATCATGGTTAGCAAAAGGCCTACTCCATGTCCCCACAACCAAAGCAATGGGACCAAACAATCCCCAGAAAAACACAGCTGTTGTCTGCCCAACAACACCCACCCTGCTCTTTTGCTAAGCACCCACACTTAGCTTGGCCCTTTTAAGCTGTGGAGCCAGCTGGGAGCAATGAGTCTTCACAGGTCCAGGTGGACCCAAAACAGCAATTTAACACTTTCTACTGTTCTCATTCCCCCGCCTCCAAATCCATCAAAGTGTGCTTGCTGCATTCCAGCAAACAACCACATGGCAGGAGCAGAGCTTATGTCAAGAGGTGAGTTAGTGTATATAACACAGAGCTGAGAACAGCTCATTTCTGCACTCCAATCTGGAGCCCCAGAAGGGCCTTCCAACTCCTCCTCTCACCTGAGTTCTTCCACTCACTGGCCAGTCCAGCAGTTCTGCCTTCTTTTCCCCATGTTTCCTCCCTGTTGCTTCATTGACTGTTCACTCCATAGCATAAGTGCCAGAAGCTGAGTGACAATGCTCTCTGTTAAAGGTGTCACTGCTTCAAAGGCTGGACACAGGATGCTAACATGGAAGCAAGGAAACAGTCCTCTGTGTACAATTTGTGGAAAACTAGGGAGCTTTTCCCATATGAGAAGATGTGATTTTCCTTAAACACTCCTGGCTCTGGATTGCTGCACTGCTGGATACAGTGCAAACTTAAACAGTGGTGTCAGAAACACCCCAGGAACAAGATTGCTCCTCCCAGTGACAACTGGTACCAAAGAGTGCTTAAGAACAGAAAACCCACTTGGCACAGAGGTACGCGGAAGATGCACTACAACAGTACATTTCTGGGAGCACCTTAAGTAGAACACCACACCCATACTGTGAACTCTGTAACAATGAACTTTGAGGGAAACAAATAGATCCATTAGGACAGTTCAAATTTCTTAAACTCTGATGGCCTCTGCAGTTGTTTGACATAAGGTGTGTCTTCAATCCCCTGATCATATCTGACAAGTCCTGGTTTCGCAACAAAGGACAAAAACAAATGACTGATTGGAAGCATTAATTAACTCAAACGCATGATAAAAAAAATCCTGTAGTTTACCTACGAAAGGAGAACACTTCAGTATATAAAAGGTTTCAGGCAGCCATAACAGCACACTCAGAAGCTCTTGTCCACCTGGGAAATGGAGCTCCTGGGAGCAGCGAGCGTTGTCCTCCTGGTCTGTGTTGCATGCCTGCTCTCCATCGCACAATGGAGAAAGAGGACTGGAAAGGGGAAGATGCCTGAGGGACCAGCTCCCTTCCCCATCGTAGGGAATATACTGCAGGTGAAGCCAAAGAATTTAGCCAAAACTCTTGAGAAGGTAAGGACCCTTCTTTTCTCACAGTTTCTGCTGAGGGTGTGCAATGAGTGGGATGTGTGCTTGGGGACAACGTGTGGCCATACCCTGAGGAGTGGCTATGGGTGTCAGCGGTTTGCGGGCTGGTTTGACCCAGTACCATGATGACTGACGAAGGGGACCCACAGGCCTGCAACCCGGGAAAGAGGAAGGGGGAAAGGGAAAGAGGGAGAAGGGGCTAGGAACAAAACAGTGGCAATGATCTGAGGAGGAAAGCTAAGTTACTAAATGAGATATCAGAAAGCAAAATAACACAAGATAATACTATATATCTGGAATTGAGGCTAATGAATCAGATAACATGTGCAAGAGAGAGAGTGTCCGATAAACCAAAGGCCTTACACTAATGCTGAAGGTTTGTCTGCAACAAACACCCACTGCTGAGTTGATCCCAAAGTTTTATCTTTCCCTCTGAGTGGAAACACGTAAAAATACTAAGCATCGCAGAGACCTCTGGGGAATGTAGTTCTTCTCTTCTGAGACAGGCATATCCATAACTATCGATGATCCATGGAGCTAGAGCATTAACTATTTAACTCCCAATACACTACATGATGTTATGATGTGGATATCAATAACATAAAAAAAATCATAAAACCAAGAGAATGGGAAAAGAGCAGAAAAGCCCTGGGGATGTCAGCGGCCCCCCTCACTGCTGTCCCCATTCCTTAGGATCTCATGGCTCACTGATGCTTGTCTTGAGAGGACCAGGTCTTACTTAACAATGAAGCTCTAGGAGGCTGCACAGACTGCAGTAGGAGGCAGCAGCCCAATCACTTTGCCACTCCTACTCTCTACCTGCTCCACAGCCATGTTCTTCACTCTTGTGTTTTAACAGCTCTCTGAAAAATATGGGCCAGTCTTCTCAGTGCAACTGGGTCCAACTCCTGTAGTGGTGCTGTCTGGATATGAGGTGGTGAAAGAAGCCTTGATTGATCGTGGGGATGAGTTTGCTGCCAGAGGACACATGCCTATCGGAGACCGGGCCAACAAAGGATTAGGTATGTTCACGACTGAGCTTCCCCTGAGGAAAAGGGAAGGGCTGAGGACAAGTAGGGCAGATGAGAGCAAGAGCAAATCACGCAAGAGAACAGTCAAAGTGAAGAGGGTGGGTCCCACTTGGACAGGGGAAGGCAGAGAAGCCCTCAATCTCTGGCTACCACTGCCTCAAGAGGATAAAGGGAGACATGGAGCTGGACGTGCCTCATGTGTCCACAGTGAAGGGCCAGAAGCAACAGAGCCATATTGCAATAAGGGAAGTCCTGTGTGGATACAAGGGATGAACTGTTCACAGGGACATCGGTTATGTCCTGGAGAACACCAAAAGCAAGCTGCTGGAACACAGGACCTCCAGAGCTTGCCTCCAAATCACAGTACTACATGATGCTATGCCAGTGATACCTACCCCAGGCATAGGACTCACTCTCCTCGTGAGCCTCCACTCATCTCAGGTCCAGCACACCAAACACAGGCCTTTCTTCTTTCTTCTTCCACCACAGGCATTATTTTCAGCAACAACGAGGAATGGTTACAAGTTCGGCGGTTTGCTCTCACCACTCTGCGCAACTTTGGAATGGGGAAGAGGAGCATTGAAGAGAGGATCCAGGAGGAAGCTGAGCACTTGCTTGAAGAGATCACAAAAACAAACAGTACGATCCACTTCTAACATAGCTTACATTTGCAAAAATGGAACGTGCCAAGGGAGTCCATGTTCTTAGCAGAAGCTGTGGAGTCTCCATTCTTGGAGACATCCAAAAGATGTCTGCACTGGCACCTGGGGCAGTGGCTCTAGGTGGCCCTGCTTGAACAGGTGCCTCTCAGAAATCTCTGAGCCATTCTGTCGTTCTGTTACTTGACCTTCCCGTGCATTTGATCCCTGAAAGCAGTTAACAATGCCATGATTACATACAGTTCTTTTTGGAGAACCTCTTTGTTTCATTCAGAGATTGTGAATTTCCACTGCCCACTGCAGCTCATCTTGCTCACAGTAGCCATAGCTTTTATTTAAGTATTTATCTATTTATTTATAGATTGTAACTTTTCTGAATCCACAGGAATGCCCTTCGACCCAACATTCAATCTGAGCTGTGCAGTCTCCAACATTATATGCTCCATCGTCTTTGGGAAACGCTTTGACTACAAAGACAAGAAGTTCCTGTCCCTGATGAACAACATGAACAACATATTTGAGATGATGAACTCCCGCTGGGGACAGGTACATTCAAGAGGGGGCATTCAGCCAGGGAAGCAGGAGGCCTTCCTCACAGGGAACTCTCATTTCATCCTTCACAGTAGGACACATCAACACTCTGAGAAAGAAAAGGGAATGCTTGCAAGACAAAACAGCAGCCTGGCCACGCCACGACTGTGGGGTTGGAACTAGATAATCCTGAAGGTCCTTTTCACCCTCCAAGCCATTTAATAACACTAAGAATTGATGCCATTACCAAGCAGTTCACCAATGCTTTACTGAACTGCCCAGCCCCACAGTTCTTCTGCTTGGCTCAGATGAATTTCTCGATCCTACCTAATCTTTTTACTAATTACAAAGAATGGGACAATGGTCATACTGGGGACCTTCCTGTTTGTTTCCTTCCAGCTATACCAGATGTTCTCATCCATCCTCGATTACTTGCCTGGCCCACACAACAACGTATTCAAAGAAATGAATGCCCTCAAAGCCTTTGCAGCAGAGGAGGTGAAGCTGCACCAAGCTTCCCTGGATCCCAGTGCTCCCCAGGATTTCATTGACTGCTTCCTCAGCAAAATGCTGCAGGTAAGGAGACAGCAAAGAGACTCAGCTCATTCTTAAACCCACCTCTCCTGATGCACTTTCCTTCTCCTAAAAAACAAAATATTGGACTAAACCCTTCCCCATCCTCAAATGGGGCAACAGGTCTGTGCAGAGGAAAGTCACCAACAATAATACCCCCAGTTTTGCCTCCACTCATAGCTGATGGTTTGTAAAATCACCAGCCACTATTCTCAACTACTTTGAATATGAAACCTAAATCTGCTCACACCAAACCTCAGGGACACTTGCAGTCTGGTCTTGCAGCTCTTGTACTGGAAAGCAGATGGCTTAAGAAGTTCTGGCAAGCTGTTATGTGCCATTTAGCATACAGATTGAAAAAAGAAATGTACAGGGGCAGGATTAAGTCTTTTATGAACATTGCAAGGTCCCAGACAGCTGCTGCATCTTAGCAGAAAAATGCAACAATGCAGAAAGGGCAACATTGCACAACTGAACCTGAAAAACAGCAGAGCCTTTTCCCTAGGAGAAAGATAACCCCAAATCACACTTCCACATGAAGAACCTGATAACCTCTACCTTCGACTTGTTCCTTGCTGGAACGGAGACAACGAGCACCACTGTACGATATGGGCTTCTGCTTCTTCTCAAACATCCAAAGATACAAGGTACCAATCTACAGTCTTTTTTCTCTTCTGCAGCTCTACATGGCCTGACAATTCAAAGAGTATTTCCCTCTCCCAACTTTATTCTCTCGTTTCATTTACATGGCAAAAGTCCTTGCATCCTCATTACCTTATGTGGCTGTTGGTGACCTCCTGGTGTCCCTGACAACAGCAGAAAACACATGCCACACCTTAATGGCCCAGGACTTGACTGCATCCACATGTTTATCACTCTGTGCTCCTATTAAACCTAGGTGTTATAAGACACTGTTTTAACAGGCTGCTGTGGAGAAGTATTTCACACAGCTCCAAAAGAAACATAAAGGTCCCAGTCACCTCTTGCATGCTTTCTACCTCATGGGATTTGAGGACAGCTTAGGACAAACTGCTTGGAAGGGCTGTGCCTTCTTTGCCCACCCTATCACCTGTGCTTATCGTGACAGAGAAAGTTCAAGAAGAGATTGACCGCGTTGTAGGACGATCACGAAGACCTTGTGTGGCTGACCGGACCCAGATGCCCTACACAGATGCAGTGGTCCACGAAATACAGCGCTTCATCACCCTCATCCCCACGAGTGTCCCTCGTGCCGTGACCAAAGACATCCACTTCAGAGACTACATCATTCCCAAGGTTAGCAAGCAATCTCCCTCCAGATTGACAACAGAGTGGCAGCACCATTTCCCTTAGGCTGTCAGTTACGGGCACCAAACTGTGGAACTGCTCACCACAATCAGGTAGAGTCTGGGCAACTTCTGGGAAGCAAAGACAGCCTGTGGATCCTGAGTACAGAGAGGTGCTGTGCCACAGGAGATGATGACTACAATTGCATTCAGAGGAATGAGGAAAACCTCCTTCCTGATCTCACACACAAGGCACTCACGGCTGGCCACTGACAGAGGCAGGCCGCCATGCCAGGGCAGCCCATGGCCACAGTGTTCACATATATATTCATGAGTTGTGACACGACTGCACTGCTAAGGTCAGCCTTAGCTCAGCAGGCAGACAGAATAAGTGATCTAATGTTGCTCCCCTTAACGCTCTGCTCTTCTGCTCTCACCACAGGGCACCACAGTCTATCCCCTCCTCAGTTCTGTACTGTATGACAGCAAGGAGTTTCCAAACCCAACTGAGTTTGATCCCGGACATTTCTTGAACCAGAATGGCACCTTTAGGAAGAGCGAGTTCTTCATTCCCTTCTCAGCAGGTAAGGCACAGCCTTCCTCCCTCAGGTCCTGTGGTCCACCTGCTCAGTGGAACACACCTGCTCCCAGCCCAGTACTGACAGTGCTTCCTCAGGGCTCACTGCTCTCCTCATAATTCCTCCCTGCTCACCCCTTCTCTCCCCACATCAGACATCTTGGTTGGAGCCTGCTGGCTTTCCAAACTCCCTGATAGGAATGCTGATTAAAAGATGCACAGAGGACCTGTTCTCATGTTCTGAAGAACCTGTCACCTTCATACACATCAAGCAAAGCCATCCTTCACCAGCCCATCTTTCCACAGCAGCACCACTTTTCCCATGCACCGCTCAAGTAGGCCACGTGCAAACACCCACCGCCCAATAGCCACATCCATCCGTTTTCTCACCCACGCTTAGCATCACCTCACTCTCCCATCCTCTCCGTGCCTCCTCTGTGTTCAAGACCTCTCCTGCTCCTGCTCTGCCCTCACTCACCCAGCACAACTGCCACTCATCTCGCTGCTGTGGCTGCATCCAGCCAGTAAAGATGCATACATAACACACGGGCTTAGTACAAACTCCAAGACACTCAATGTCACCCGTTCAGTGCCACTGGCTGTGTTTGCTTCCAGGGAAACGAATATGCCCTGGGGAGGGCCTGGCACGCATGGAGATATTCTTACTCTTGACCGCCATCCTGCAGAACTTCACCGTGAAGCCTGTTGTCAGCCCTGAGGAACTCAGCATCACCCCAACAATGAGTGGGATAGGAAACGTTCCTCCCCACTACCAGCTCTGTGCTATCCCCCGCTGAGGGGCACAAAACCTCACTGCTGTGCTCCTGAGACAGTCTGCTCCTTTACACCATCCCAACACAAACCTGTTGTAGGAGCATGGCCCCACCTAAACTTAAAGCGTCCAGAGGACAGCGCACAAAGTCTCAGGCAGATCAAACACAGATGCTTTGAAGACCTGCCAGAATTGCCCCACCTCTACACTACATGATGTTGCACCTCACTGCAATGACAAGGTGTGCATATGCACCCTGAGCACAGCAGTCCCCCTGAACAGCTGATTTGCTCACAGCTGTCACTCTGTGGCAGTCCACGTCCCACCAAGAGCAGCACACTTTGCCGAGGGACCGTGTTGTGTACATTAATGCTAATAAACCAATAAAGAACAATCATTTTAGGAGGACTTGAACTGTTCCTTTCTTTAAGTTAGGACCATGCCCGCAACCACAGCTGCACACAGCAGAGTAGGTCACAGTGCAAGCAGGCAGCACCCTGCATTCAGGGCTGTCCTTGCCAGAGTGAGGCCGTGCCCGCTCCACCACTGGACTCTCTGCTGCTGCCTGCAAGGATCCCTGCCAGAATGCTGCCCACAGGTGGCTGACAGAAAACTGCAACATCCCTCCCAGAGGTCAGCACTCCCCAGTTCAGAGGCTGAAGGTAGCCAGAGCTTCAGTGCTGTTCATCTCTAGTGGGACCTCTGCCTGCTGTTGGGGGGCCCTCATTTCTGGGACTTGCTAGGGACCAGCCTTCAATGAGCTGGAAGGGCTGGGAGCACCTTCCCTGTGGCTTCTCTGTCTCCCTCAAGCATTTGACAATTTAAAAATGACCAACACTGTGGCCCCACAGCACCTCCCATGAATCAAGATGAGGCTGCAGAGGAGATCATTTCCTGCATGGCATCTCCTGCTGAAAACAGGAGAATAAACACTCTCAGTCCATAGCGCAGCTGAAATGCCTTTTGTGGGAACACTGAGGAAGGAACAGTGAAATGCAGCGAGACACCACTCAGAGTCAGGAGTGCCAGAGAACAGAGGGAAATTGCCATCCCTGGGGGTGAGAGCAGCAGGTGGAGTTCCTGCCTGCCTCCAGATTTCTTCATCACCTGCAGTAAAGCCTCCTCCTGATGAATAAGAGTGAGGGTACCTCTATTTCCTCCCAGGCATCTGTGAGGAGTAAAAGCATCTCAGTGATGGGGATTCCAGGAAATATTTCGGTTATCCTTCCCTACCAGCCAATCAGTGAGTACTTACACATTCTTGATTCAAACAGAATAGGTTAAACGTAGGAGAACGGCAAAGCCATCTCTCCCAGACAGGTTTGGTACTCCCCAAACAAGGAGAGTATCTCTGAGCCTCTCAGAGGCATAATAAGCACAAACTGGTTCTTTCACTGCACAATGTCTCTCTACCCAATCCTCCACAATTTCATGGATGCACAAATACAAAACACTCTTCAAACGCAGACGTGGGACCCCTGGTGTTGGGAAAAGGTGGTGATTGTTATTTCTGATTCTAGCCATCATGTGGTACTTCTCTCTCAGTGAGAGGGACGATGATCTTCATAAATGGATTCTGTCACAGGCAGCTCTGACCTGGGCTTCCTCACACACGGGGGCTTTGCTTGTGTTTGGATGTTCCTTGACCTTCATTTACAGACATTTCTTGTCTCCTCCATCACAGTCAAATAACCGTCCTAGAGGCAAAGTATCATTCCTGTGATGACTGTCACAAAGCACAATATTATGCTGGTAGCAATAGGAGAGCGTGTCAAGGAACGTTCTGAACAGCCACCATCGCATCAGAGCTGCTCCTTTTCTTCCAGAACCATCTTCCCCAGCTCCCAGGTACACTGTGGCACCCAGGCAGCAGTTGATTTTCATCCTGTGCAGCGTTCACAGTGAATTTATGGTTCCATTCTAAAAGGGCATGAAAGGCATTGCCACCTGCAGAGAAGATCTCTGGAGACCTTTGACAAGAAGTGAAGGAATTAGATATCACCATCAGCAAACGCTATGAACCAGAGGGCAAAAGGCCCCAGGCACTCAGGGACTGCCTCCAATGAGGACGTTGTGTGTCTGCCCCATACCATGCATGAGATGTGATACACTGTGCATACAACTGTGCACAGACATGCAACCACTGACACACTGCCCCACCCCAAAGCCAAATGACATTTGCAGGCAACAGGGATGTCCTCACCAAGCATCCCATGGAAGGGGGATGCTGGCTGCCCTGAGGGCAGGAGTGCCACTTGCAATTGAAACCTGCTGAACCAGGGTCCAAAAAGAGAAGGAGCAGACAGCAAGCCTACGGGAGATTCTGCACAGAGGGGACATTTCCTCCAGGCTTGACTTTACTTCAGAAAAGAGGCAAAGTTACAACACCGCTAGCCTTTTGCTTGTAAATCCTAAACACATGCCTTCAGTGGACTTCCTCCAACCAGTTTATAGAGAACATTCCTGGGAAACGTGGAAAAAGGGTCTTCGACCCTCGCTTCCCTGGACTTCCACACAGACGGAGAAGAACAACCTGTCTTGTCTGTTCGACACTTCTGCAAGCTGAAGAAAACACCCAGAAAAGCCTTGGATGCTGTTGTGACATGAAAAGGCCTATGGCTTCCTTCAGGAAAAGGTCTGAGTGACCACACTTGTGAGTTTTCTACTCTTGTAAATAAATTCCTGTATACCCATCGGGTGGTGGCAGTATTTGGAATACACCGAGTTCATCCTGATAAAAGCGAGAAACCTTGGGTGTCTTCCTAGTTCCAGGGCTTTTGATGGTACTGTGGCACAAAGAGCGATGCAGAACCGAGAAGGGAACTCTACTCACCACAAACAGGGGAAATTCAGAGAAAATCTGTCGGGGATATGAACTGGCAGCAGAGAGATCTTGTGTAGCAGTGTAAACTCACATGAACTGCTCTCCATAGCAAACACCCACAAACTCTACTTTCACCGATTAGAAGTTCATCGGGACACGTGAACTTCCATGAACTGCCCTGGCAACGTCTGAGCTCATGCAGCAGTTAAGATCAGCACATCAAAACCTTGTCTGAACTTAATGGCAATTCCATTACTGATTATTGTAACCTGTGTAAGAACTAGAAGGCTACTACTATAACATCTCCTAGGAGCCTTTTCTACCCCAGGCAGAATAGAGCACCTTCACAGGCAAAATGCTGCAGCCCTCCGATGCCCGTTCACAACACCACCCTCAGTTTACTACAAGTCCATGTCTCTCACATGCTTGGAGTCACCAAGCTCCCAAATGCAAAATGGCATGTTTGGTCTGAGTAGCAAAGAGTAGAGGAGGGAATTGCATCCCTTGACCTGTTGGGCCACATTTTTTTTTTCATGCACTGAAGTATACAATCGGATTTTAAGCTATAGGTACCAGCTTTGATGGATGTTTTCAAACAATAGTACCTCCAGTACCTACTGCAGAACCTACCAATCCTTTTGGAGCAGACTTCATAGCCTCTTCTGGTGTTTGGGATTGTGCCATGCAAGTGCAGGACATTCCACTCAGCTTTGTCCAACTTCCTGAGACTCACATGCATTCGCATCTCCAGACCATTAAGGTCTGCCCCAGACAGCATCCTTTCCCTACACAGAACTAGCAGCACCACTCAGCTCAAAGTTATCCTCAAATTTGCTGAGGTGCAATCAGCAGACTGAACCAAAACAAGAACTTACGTGCACCATCACATAGCAGTAGGTTATGAAGGTTTCTTTAGACACAGCAATGGCAAGGACTTGCATTCCCTTCCAAGCCAGGAGGTAAGGTGAGCAACAAGCTTCCTTGACCACAAGCCAGCAGATCATGGTTAGCAAAAGGCCTACTCCATGTCCCCAAAACCAAAGCAATGGGACCAAACAATCCCCAGAAAAACACAGCTGTTGTCTGCCCAACAACACCCACCCTGCTCTTTTACTAAACACCTACACTTAGCTTGGCCCTTTTAAGCTGTGGAGCCAGCTGGGAGCAATGAGTCTTCACAGGTCCAGGTGGACCCAAACCAGCAATTTAATACCTTCTACTGCTCTGCTCCCCCCTGCCTCCAAATGCATTGCGTTCCAGCAAACAACCACATGGTAGGAGCTCAGCTTAGGTAAAGAGATGGGTCACTGAGTTGAGAACGGCTCATTTCTGCATTCCACTCTGGAGCCCCAGAAGGGCCTTCTAACTCCTCCTCTCACCTGAGTTCTTCCACTCACTGGCCAGTCCAGCAGTTCTGCCTTCTTTTCCCATGCTTCCTCCCTGTTGCTGCACTGATTCCTCACTCCATACATAAGTGCCAGAAGCATAGAAACAGTCCTCTGTGTGCATTTGGTGGAAAACTAGGGAGCTTTGCACATGTGAGAAGATGTGATTTTCCTTAAACACTCCTGGCTCTGGATTGCTGCACTGCTGGATGCAGCGCAAACTTAAACAGTGGTGTCAGAAACACTCCAGGAACAAGATTGCTCCTCCCAGTGACAACTGGTAACAAAGAGTGCTTAAGAATAGAAAACCCACACTGCACAGAGGTACACGGAAGATGCACTACAACAGTACATTTCTGGGAGCACCTCAAGTAGAACACCACACTCGGACTGTGAACTCTGTAACAATGAACTTTGAGGGAAACAAACACATTACGATACTTTAAATTTCTAAACTCTGATGGCCTCTGCAGTTGTTTGACATGAAGTCTGTCTTCAATCCCCAGATCTTATCTGACAAGTTCTGGTTTCACAACAAAGGGCAAAAGCAAATGACTGATTAGAAGCATTAATTAACTCAAACACATGATAAAAAAATCCTGAAGTTTACCTACGAAAGCAGAACACTTCAGTATATAAAGGGGCTCAGGCAGCCATAACAGCACACTCAGAAGCTCTTGTCCACCTGGGAAATGGAGCTCCTGGGAGCAGCGAGCGTTGTCCTCCTGGTCTGTGTTGCATGCCTGCTCTCCATCGCGCAATGGAGAAAGAGGACTGGAAAGGGGAAGATGCCTGAGGGACCAGCTCCCTTCCCCATCGTAGGGAATATACTGCAATTGAAGACAAAGAATTTAGCCAAAACTCTTGAGAAGGTAAGGACCCTTCTTTTCTCACAGTTTCTGCTGAGGGTGAGCAATGTGTGGGATGTGTGCTTGGGGACGACATGTGCTTATACCCTGATGAGTGGCTATGGGCAAGAAGCGGAAAAGCCCTGGGGATCTCAGATACCACCTTCCCTGCTGTCACCCTTCTTTAGGATCTCATGGCTCAATGATGTTTGTCTTGAGAGGACCAGGTCTTACTTCACGATGCAGCCCTGTGAGGCTGTGCAGACTGCAGCAGGAGGCAGCAGCCCAATCACTTTGCAACCCTTACTCTCTACCTGCTCCACAGCCATGTTCTTCTCTCTTGTGTTTTGATAGCTCTCTGAAAAGTATGGGCCAGTCTTCTCAGTGCAACTGGGTCCAACTCCTGTAGTGGTGCTATGTGGATATGAGGTGGTGAAAGAAGCCTTGATTGATCGTGGGGATGAGTTTGCTGCCAGAGGACACGTGCCTGTCGGAGACCGGGCCAACAAAGGATTAGGTATGTTCACTGACTGAGCTTCCCCTGAGGCAAAGGGAAGGGTTGAGGACAAGTAGGGCAGATGAGAGCAAGAGCAAATCACGCAAGAGGGCAGTCAAAGTGAAGAGGGTGGGTCCCACTTGGACAGGGGAAGGCAGAGAAGCCCTCAATCTCTGGCTACCACTGCCTCAAGAGGATAAAGAGAGACATGGAGCTGGACGTGTCTCATGTGTCCACACTGAAGGGCCAGAAGCAACAGAGCCATATTGCAATAAGGGAAGTCCTGTGTGGATACAAGGGATGAACTGTTCACAGGGACATAGGTTATGTCCTGGAGAACATCAAAAGCGGGCTGCTGGAACACAGGACCTCCAGAGCTTGCCTCCAAATCACAGTACTACATGACGCTATGTCAGTGATACCTACCCCAGGCATAGGACTCACTCTCCTCGTGAGCCTCCACTCATCTCAGGTCCAGCACACCAAACACAGGCCTTTCTTCTTTCTTCTTCCACCACAGGCATTTCTTTCAGCAACAACGAGGAATGGTTACAAGTTCGGCGGTTTGCTCTCACCACTCTGCGCAACTTTGGAATGGGGAAGAGGAGCATTGAAGAGAGGATCCAGGAGGAAGCTGAGCACTTGCTTGAAGAGATCACAAAAACAAACAGTACGATCCACTTCTAACATAGCTTACATTTGCAAAAATGGAACGTGCCAAGGGAGTCCATGTTCTTAGCAGAAGCTGTGGAGTCTCCATTCTTGGAGACATCCAAAAGATGCCTGCACAGGCACCTGGGGCAGTGGCTCTAGGTGGCCCTGCTTGAACAGGTACCTCTCAGAAATCTCTGAGCCATTCTGTCGTTCTGTTACTTGACCTTCCCGTGCATTTGATCCCTGAAAGCAGTTAACAATGCCATGATTACATACAGTTCTTTTTGGAGAACCTCTTTGTTTCATTCAGAGACTGTGAATTTCCACTGCCCACTGCAGCTCATCTTGCTCACAGTAGCCATAGCTTTTATTTAAGTATTTATCTATTTATTTATAGATTGTAACTTTTCTGAATCCACAGGAATGCCCTTTGACCCAACATTCAAGCTGAGCTGTGCAGTCTCCAACGTCATATGCTCCATCGTCTTTGGGAAACGCTTTGACTACAAAGACAAGAAGTTCCTGTCCCTGATGAACAACATGAACAATATATTTGAGATGGTTAACTCCCGCTGGGGACAGGTACATTCAGCAGTGTAGGGCAAGTAACCCCCAAGAATAGCACCCAAAATAAATATTGCCAAAGATGGTATATTTTAGATGGGGTAAGTAGATGGTGTACAGATAAGTTAATGAGGAAAGAGTGGCCCACCTTTGAAGATGGTTGAGGCTTGCCGATAACTCCGCTAGGGAGGGATCTCCAACCAGAGATCCTTCCCTAGTGGTGGTCAGCCCTTAAATGGGGTCTTGGGAGAGGTGGAGTCAAACTCCACCCCTTCCAATCACACTCACTTGTGACCCTGCCGCTGACTCAGTGCTCTCCTCAGGAGATCAATCAGTGGTTCAGGCCGTGATTCAACAGTTCCCATACAAGCAGCCATTTCACAATGGGGGCATTCAGCCAGGGAAGCAGGAGGCCTTCCTCAGAGGGAAGTCTCATTTCATCCTTCTCAGTAGGACACATCAACACTCTGATAAAGAAAAGGGAAAGCCTGCAAGACAAAGGAATAGCCTTGCCACCCCATGGCAGTGGGGTTGGAACTAGATGATCCTGGAGGTACTTCGAACCCCCAAGCCATTTAATAACTCTAAGAATTGTGCCATGACCAATCTGGTCACCATTGCTCTACTGAACTGCCCAGCCCCACAGCCCTTCTGCTTGGTTTATTTCCTACCTAAACATTTTACTAATTAGAAGGAATAGGACAATGGTCATACTGGGGACCTTCCTGTTTGTTTCCTTCCAGCTATACCAGATGTTCTCATCCATCCTCGATTACTTGCCTGGCCCACACAACAACGTATTCAAGGAAATGAATGTCCTCAAAGCCTTTGTAGCAGAGGAGGTGAAGCTGCACCAAGCTTCCCTGGATCCCAGTGCTCCCCAGGATTTCATTGACTGCTTCCTCAGCAAAATGCTGCAGGTAAGGAGACAGCAAAGAGACTCAGCTCATTCTTAAACCCACCTCTCCTGATGCACTTTCCTTCTCCTAAAAAACAAAGATATTGAACTTACCCCTTCCCCATCCTCAAATGGGGCAACAGGTCTGTGCAGAGGAAAGTCACCAACAATAATACCCCCAGTTTTGCCTCCACTCATAGCTGATGGCCTGTAACATCACCAGCCACTATTCTCATCTGCTTTGAATATGAAACCTAAATCTGCTCACATCAAAGCTCAAGGACTCTTGCAGTCTGGTCTTGCAGCTCTTGTACTGGAAAGCAGATCGCTTAAGAAGGTCTAGCATGCAGCTATGTACTATATAGCATGGAGCTAATAAGAAGCCAGGTACGGTGGTGGGCTTAGAGTCTTTTATGAACATTGCAAGGTCCCAGACAGCTGCTGCATCTTAGCAGAAAAATGCAACAATGCAGAAAGGGCAACATTGCACAATTGAACCTGAAAAACAGCAGAGCCTTTTCCCTAGGAGAAAGATAACCCCAAATCACACTTCCACATGAAGAACCTGATAACCTCTACCTTCGACTTGTTCCTTGCTGGAACGGAGACAACGAGCACCACTGTACGATATGGACTTCTGCTTCTTCTCAAATATCCAAAGATACAAGGTACCAATCTACAGCCTTTTTTCTCCTCTGCTGCTCTACATGGCCTGACAATTCAAAGAGTATTTCCCTCTCCCAACTTTACTCTCTCGTTTCATATATATGGCAAAAGTCCTTGCATCCTCATAACCTTATGTAGCTATTAGTGACCTTCTGGTGTCCCTGACAACAGCAGAAAACACATGCCATCCCCGAACGCTCCAGGACTCGATTACATCCACATGTTTATCACTTAGTGCTCCTATTTAACCTAGGTGTTATAAGACACTCTTTGAACAGGCTGCAGTGGAAATTTATTTCACAAAACAATGAAAGAAACATAAAGGTCCCAGTCACCACTAGCATGCTACATAACTCACAGGATTTGAGGACAGCTTAGGACAAACTGCTTGGAAGGGCTTTACCTTCTTTGCCCACCCTATCACATGTGCTTATCATGACAGAGAAAGTTCAAGAAGAGATTGACCGTGTAGTAGGACGATCACGAAGACCTTGTGTGGCTGACCGGACCCAGATGCCCTACACAGATGCAGTGGTCCATGAAATACAGCGCTTCATCACCCTCATCCCCACGAGTATCCCTCGTGCCGTGACCAAAGACATCCACTTCAGAGACTACGTCATTCCCAAGGTTAGCAAGCAATCTCCCTCCAGATTGACAACAGTGGCAACACCATTTCCCTTAAGCTGTCAGTTACGGGCACCAAACTGTGGAATTGCTCACCACAATCAGGTAGAGAATGGGCATCTTCTGGGAAACAAAGACAGTCTGTGGTTCCTGAGCACAGAGAGGTGCTGTGCCACAGGAGATGATGACTACAATTGCATTCAGAGGAATGAGGGAAACATCCTACCTGAACTCAAACACAAGGAACTCACGGCTGGCCACTGACAGAGGCAGGCCACCAGGCCAGGGCAGCCCAAGGCCACAAGTAGGCACATTTATTTTCATGAATTGTGACAAAACTGCACTGCTAAGGTCAGCCTTAGCTAGGCAGGCAGGCACATTAAGTGGGATTGTGCTACTCCCCTTCATGTATTGCTCTTCTGCTGTCACCGCAGGGCACCACAGTCTATCCCCTCCTCAGTTCTGTACTGTATGACAGCAAGGAGTTTCCAAACCCAACTGAGTTTGATCCCGGACATTTCTTGAACCAGAATGGCACCTTTAGGAAGAGCGAGTTCTTCATTCCCTTCTCAGCAGGTAAGGCACAGCCTTCCTCCCTCAGGACCTGTGGTCCTCCTGCTCAGTGGAACACACCTGCTCCCAGCCCAGTACTGACAGTGCTTCCTCAGGGCTCACTGCTCTCCTCATAATTCCTTCCTGCTCACCCCTTCTCTCCCCACATCAGACATCTTGGTTGGAGCCTGCTGGCTTACCAAACTCCCTGATAGGAATGCTGATTAAAAGATGCACAGGGGACCCACATCCTTCCGTTCTCTCACCCGCGCTTTGCAGCACCTCACTCTCCCATCCTCTCCGTGCCTCCTCTGTGTTCAAGACCTCTCCTGCTCCTGCTCTGCCTTCACACACCCAGCACAACTGCCACTCATCTCGCTGCTGTGGCTGCATCCAGCCAGTAAAGATGCATACATAACACACGGGCTTAGTACAAACTCCAAGACACTCAATGTCACCCGTTCAGTGCCACTGGCTGTGTTTGCTTCCAGGGAAACGAATATGCCCTGGGGAGGGCCTGGCACGCATGGAGATATTCTTACTCTTGACCGCCATCCTGCAGAACTTCACCGTGAAGCCTGTTGTCAGCCCTGAGGAACTCAGCATCACCCCAACAATGAGTGGGATAGGAAACGTTCCTCCCCACTACCAGCTCTGTGCTATCCCCCGCTGAGGGGCACAAAACCTCACTGCTGTGCTCCTGAGACAGTCTGCTCCTTTACACCATCCCAACACAAACCTGCTGTGGGACTGCAGCCCAACATAAACCCAAAGCGTCCACAAGTACAGCCCACAGACAAAGTCACAGGCAGATCAAACACAGATGCTTTGAAAACCTCATAGAATCGGCCCTCCTCACCACTGTGTGGAGGGGGATGTTGCACCTCACCGCAATGACAAGGTGTGCATATGCACCCTGAGCACAGCAGTCCCCCTGAACAGCTGATTTGCTCACAGCTGTCACTCTGTGGCTGTCCATCACCTGCTCCTTTGGTAGTACGTATCCCACCAAGAGCTGCACAATTTGTAGATGGACCGTGTTGTGTACATGTATGCTAATGACCCAATAAAGAACAATCATTTTAGGAGGACTTGAGCTGTTCCTTTCTTTAAGTTAGGACCATGCCCGCAACCACAGCTGCACACAGCAGAGTAGGTCACAGTGCAAGCAGGCAGCACCCTGCATTCAGGGCTGTCCTTGCCAGAGTGAGGCCGTGCCCGCTCTGGACTCTCTGCTGCTGCCTGCAAGGATCCCTGCCAGAATGCTGCCCACAGGTGGCTGACAGAAAACTGCAACATCCCTCCCAGAGGTCAGCACTCCCCAGTTCAGAGGCTGAAGGTAGCCAGAGCTTCAGTGCTGTTCATCTCTAGTGGGACCTCTGCCTGCTGTTGGGGGGCCCTCATTTCTGGGACTTGCTAGGGACCAGCCTTCAATGAGCTGGAAGGGCTGGGAGCACCTTCCCTGTGGCTTCTCTGTCTCCCTCAAGCATTTGACAATTTAAAAATGACCAACACTGTGGCCCCACAGCACCTCCCATGAATCAAGATGAGGCTGCAGAGGAGATCATTTCCTGCATGGCATCTCCTGCTGAAAACAGGAGAATAAACACTCTCAGTCCATAGCGCAGCTGAAATGCCTTTTGTGGGAGCACTGAGGAAGGAACAGTGAAATGCAGCGAGACACCACTCAGAGTCAGGAGTGCCATAGAAAGGAAGGAAATTGCCAACCCTGGGGGTGAGAGCAGCAGCTGGAGTTCCTGTCTGCCTCCAGATTTCTTCATCACCTGCAGTAAAGCCTCCTCCTGATGAATGAGAGTGAGGGTACCTCTATTTCCTCCCAGGCATCTGTGAGGAGTTAAAGAATCTGAGTGATGGGGATTCCAGGAAATATTTCGGTTATCCTTCCCTACCAGCCAATCAGTGAGTACTTACACATTCTTGATTCAAACAGAATAGGTTAAACGTAGGAGAACAGCAAAGCCATCTCTCCCAGACAGATTTGGTACTCCCCAAACAAGGAGAGTAACTCTGAGCCTCTCAGAGGCATAATAAGCACAAACTGGTTCTTTCCCCACACAATGTCTCTCTACCCTATCCTCCACAATTTCATGGATGCACAAATACAAAACTCTCTTCAAACGCAGACGAGAGACCCCTGGTGTTGGGAAAAGGTGGTGATTGTTATTTCTGCTCCCAGCCATCATTTGGTACTTTTCTCTCAGTGAGAGGGACGATGATCTTCATAAATGGATTCTGTTACAGGCAGCTCTGACCTGGGCTTCCTCACACACGGGGGCTTTGCTTGTGTTTGGATGTTCCTTGACCTTCATTTACAGACATTTCTTGTCTCCTCCATCACAGTCAAATAACCATCCTAGAGGCAAAGTATCATTCCTGTGATGACTGTCACAAAGCACAATATTATGCTGGTAGCAATAGGAGAGCGTGTCAAGGAACGTTCTGAACAGCCACCATCACATCAGAGCTGCTCCTTTTCTTTCGGAACCATCTTCCCCAGCTCCCAGGTACACTGTGGCACCCAGGCAGCAGTTGATTTTCATCACTGTGCAGCGTTCACAGTGAATTTATGGTTCCGTTATAAAAAAAGGCATGAAAGACATTGCCACCTGCAGAGAAGATCTCTGGAGACCTTTGGCAAGAAGTGAAGGAATTAGATATTACCATCAGCAAACGCTATGAACCAGAGAGCAGAAGGCCCCAGGCACTCTGGGACTGCCTCCAATGAGGACGTTGTGTGTCTGCCCCATATCATGCATGAGATGTGATACACTGTGCATACAACTGTGCACAGACATGCAACCACTGACACACTGCCCCACCCCAAAGCCAAATGGCATTTGCAGGCAACAGGGATGTCCTCACCAAGCATCCCATGGAAGGGGGACGCTGGCTGCCCTGAGGGCAGGAGTGCCACTTGCAATTGAAACCTGCTGAACCAGGGTCCAAAAAGAGAAGGAGCAGACAGCAAGCCTACGGGAGATTCTGCACAGAGGGGACATTTCCTCCAGGCTTGACTTTACTTCAGAAAAGAGGCAAAGTTACAACACCGCTAGCCTTTTGCTTGTAAATCCTAAACACATGCCTTCAGTGGACTTCCTCCAATCAGTTTATAGAGAACATTCCTGGGAAACATGGAAAAAGGGTCTTTGACCCTCACTTCCCTGGACTTCCACACAGATGGAGAAGATCTACCTGTCTTGTCTGCTCGACACTTCTACAAGCTGAAGAAAACACCCAGAAAAGCCTTGGAAGCTGTTGTGACATGAAAAGGCCTATGGCTTCCTTCAGGAAAAGGTCTGAGTGACCACACTTGTGAGTTTTCCACAATGTAAATAAATTCCTGTATACCGCCAGGGTGGTGGCAATATTTGGAATACACCGAGTTCATCCTGATAAAAGCGAGAAACCTTGGGTGTCTTCCGAGTTCCAGGGCTTTTGATGTTACTGTGGCACAAAGAGCGATGCAGAACCGAGAAGGGAACTCTACTCACCACAAACAGGGGAAATTCACAGAAAAGCTGGCAGGGATATGAACTGGCAGCAGGGACACCCTGTGAGCAGTGAAAACTCCCATGAACTGCTCTGAAAAGCAAACACCCACAAACTCTACTTTCACCGATTAGAAGTTCATCAGAACACGTGAACTTCCATGAACTGCCCTGGCAACGTCTGAGCTTATGCAGCAGTTAAGATCAGCACATCAAAACCTTGTCTGAACTTGATGGAAATTCTGTTATTGACCAGAGAATCAAGTAAAGGTCTCTCAGAAGTCAAATGGACGTTATGAAAGTTCTAGGCCTTCCAGAACAGGACTTCCTCATACCATAGCATCACAGAATGGTTGGGTTGCAAGGACCCTCAAAGACCATCTAGTTCCAGCACCTCAGCCCTGGAAAGGGACACCATCCACTAAACCAGGTTGCCCTAAGTCCTGTCCAACCTGGCCTTGAACATCACCAGGGATGGTGCATCCACAGCTTCTCTGGGCAGTCCATTTCATATCCAGCCACCCCCACTATGAATATTTTCATCCTTAGGTCTTGCCTTAACCCACCCTCTTTCAGTTCAAATCCATTTCACCTTATCCTATGACCACACACCTTCCACGTCTTTCTTGTGAACCCTCTGTAAGAACAGGAAGGCTATTACTCTAAGATCACCGAGGAACCTTTTCTTCCAGAGGCTGAACACACACCTTCACAGGCAAGGTGATGCAGCCCTCCGATGTCCTTTCACAACACTTCCCTGGATCTGCTACAACAAGTCCATGTCTCACATGCTCGGAGCCACTGAGCTCCCACATGCAGAACTGCATGTTTTGTCTGAGTAGCAAAGACTAGAGGGGGAAGTGCTTCCCTTGACCTGTGAGCCACATTCCCTTTCATGCAGTGTAAGATACAATTGGAATTTTAAGCCATAGGTGCCAGCTTTGATGGATGTTTTCAAACAACAGTAACTCCAATACCTACTCCAGAAGGCTGATCCTTTTGGAGCAGACCTCATGGCCTGTTCTGGTGTTTGGCATTGCCCCATGCAGGTGCAGGACATTCCACTCAGCTTTGTCCAACTTCCTGAGACTCACATGCATTCACATCTCCAGACCACTATGGTCTGCCCCAGACAGCATCCTTTCCCTACACAGTATTAGCAGCACCACTCAGCTCAGAGGTATCCTCAGATTTGCTGAGGTGCAATCAGCAGACTGAACCAAAACAAGAACTTATGCGCACCATCACGCAGCAGTAGGATATATGGGTTTCGTTGGTCACAGCTATTGCAAGATTTGTGTTCCCTACCAAGCATAACGTCAAGGTGAGCTACAAGCTTCCTTGACCACAAGCCAGCAGATCACGGTTAGCAAAAGGCCTACTCCATGTCCCCACAACCAAAGCAATGGGACCAAACAATCCCCAGAAAAACACAGCTGTTGTCTGCCCAACAACACCCACCCTGCTCTTTTGCTAAGCACCCACACTTAGCTTGGCCCTTTTAAGCTGTGGAGCCAGCTGGGAGCAATGAGTCTTCACAGGTCCAGGTGGACCTAAAACAGCAGTTTAACACTTTCTACTGTTCTCATTCCCCCGCCTCCAAATCCATCAAAGTGTGCTTGCTGCATTCCAGCAAACAACCACATGGCAGGAGCAGAGCTTATGTCAAGAGGTGAGTTAGTGTACGTAACACAGAGCTGAGAACAGCTCATTTCTGCACTCCACTCTGGAGCCCCAGAAGGGCCTTCCAACTCCTCCTCTCACCTGAGTTCTTCCACTCACTGGCCAGTCCAGCAGTTCTGCCTTCTTTTCCCCATGTTTCCTCCCTGTTACTGCACTGATTGCTCACTCCATAGCATAAGTGTAAGAAGCTGAGTGACAATGCTCTCTGTTAAAGGTGTCACTGCTTCAAAGGCTGGACACAGGATGCTAACATGGAAGCGTCGAAACAGTCCTCTGTGTGCAACTGGTGGAAAACTAGGGAGCTTTGCACATGTGAGAAGATGTGATTTTCCTTAAACACTCCTGGCTCTGGATTGCTGCACTGCTGGATGCAGTGCAAACTTAAACAGTGGTGTCAGAAACACTCCAGGAACAAGCACCGATTGCTCTTCCCAGTGAGAACTGTGCTTAAGAACAGAAAACCCACTTGGCACAGAGGTATGCGGAAGATGCACTACAACAGTACATTTCTGGGAGCACCTCCATTGGAACACCACACTCGGACTGTGAACTCTGTAACAATGAACTTTGAGGGAAACAAATAGATCCAGTAGGATACGTCAAATTTCTAAACTCTGATGGCCTCTGCAGTTGTTTGACATGAAGTCTGTCTTCAATCTCCAGATCATATCTGACAAGTCCTGGTTTCGCAACAAAGGACAAAAACAAATGACTGATTGGAAGCATTAATTAACTCAAACACATGATAAAAAATCCTGTAGTTTACCTATGAAAGCAAAACACTGCAGTATATAAAGGGGCTCACGCAGCCATAACAGCACACTCAGAAGCTCTTGTCCACCTGGGAAATGGAGCTCCTGGGAGCAGTGAGCGTTGTCCTCCTGGTCTGTGTTGCATGCCTGCTCTCCATCGCACAATGGAGAAAGAGGACTGGAAAGGGGAAGATGCCTGAGGGACCAGCTCCCTTCCCCATCGTAGGGAATATACTGCAATTGAAGACAAAGAATTTAGCCAAAACTCTTGAGAAGGTAAGGACCCTTCTTTTCTTGCAGTTTCTGCTGAGGGTGAGCAATGTGTGGGATGTGTGCTTGGGGACAACGTGTGCCTATACCCTGAGGAGTGGCTATGGGCAAGGAGAGGAAAAGCCCTGGGGGTCTCAGCTGTCCCCCTCACAGCTGTCACCCTTCTTTAGGACCTGATGGCTCACTGATGCTTGTCTTGAGAGGACCAGGTCTTACTTCACAATGAAGCTCTAGGAGGCTGCACAGACTGCAGTAGGAGGCAGCAGCCCAATCACTTTGCAACTCCTACTCTCTAGCTGCTCCACAGCCATGTTCTTCACTCTTGTGTTTTAACAGCTCTCTGAAAAATATGGGCCAGTCTTCTCAGTGCAACTGGGTCCAACTCCTGTAGTGGTGCTGTCTGGATATGAGGTGGTGAAAGAAGCCTTGATTGATCGTGGGGATGAGTTTGCTGCCAGAGGACACATGCCTATCGGAGACCGGGCCAACAAAGGATTAGGTATGTTCACTGACTGAGCTTCCCCTGAGGAAAAGGGAAGGGCTGAGGACAAGTAGGGCAGATGAGAGCAAGAGCAAATCACGCAAGAGAACAGTCAAAGTGAAGAGGGTGGGTCCCACATGGACAGGGGAAGGCAGAGAAGCCCTCAATCTCTGGCTACCACTGCCTCAAGAGGATAAAGGGAGACATGGAGCTGGACGTGTCTCATGTGTCCACACTGAAGGGCCAGAAGCAACAGAGCCATATTGCAATAAGGGAAGTCCTGTGAGGATACAAGGGATGAACTGTTCACAAGGACATCGGTTATGTCCTGGAGAACACCAAAAGCAGGCTGCTGGACCACAGAACCTCCAGAGCTTGCCTCCAAATCACAGTACTACATGATGCTATGTCAGTGATACCTACCCCAGGCATAGGACTCACTCTCCTCATGAACCTCCACTCATCTCAGGTCCAGCACACCAAACACAGGCCTTTCTTCTTTCTTCTTCCACCACAGGCATTATTTTCAGCAACAACGAGGAATGGTTACAAGTTCGGCGGTTTGCTCTCACCACTCTGCGCAACTTTGGGATGGGGAAGAGGAGCATTGAAGAGAGGATCCAGGAGGAAGCTGAGCACTTGCTTGAAGAGATCACAAAAACAAACAGTACGATCCACTTCTTATATAGCTTACATTTGCAAAACTGGAACGTGTCAAGGGAGTCCATTTTCTTAGTAGAAGCTGTGGAGTCCCCATTTTTGGAGACATCCAGAAGAGGTCTGCACATGCACCTGTGGCAGTGGCTCTAGGTGGCCCTGCTTGAACTGGTGACCTCTCAGAAGTCTCCGAGCCATTCTGTCATTCTGTTACTTGAATTTCCCATGCATTTGATCCCTGAAAGCGGTTAACAATGCCGTGATCACATACAGTTCTTTTTGGAGAACCTCTTTGTTTCATTCAGAGACTGTGAATTTCCACTGCCCATTGCAGCTCATCTTGCTCACAGGAGCCATAGCTTTTATTTAAGTATTTATCTATTTATTTATAGATTGTAACTTTTCTGAACCCACAGGAATGCCCTTCGACCCAACATTCAAGCTGAGCTGTGCAGTCTCCAACATCATATGCTCCATCGTCTTTGGGAAACGCTTTGACTACAAAGACAAGAAGTTCCTGTCCCTGATGAACAACATGAACAACATATTTGAGATGATTAACACCCGCTGGGGACAGGTACATTCAGAGGGGGCATTCAGCCAAGGCAGCAGGAGGCCTTCCTCACATGGAACTCTCATTTCATCCTTCACAGTAGGACACATCAACACTCTAATAAAGAAAAGGGAAAGACTACAAGACAAAACAGTAGCGTGGCCACCCCACGGCTGTGGGGTTGGAACTCAACGATCCCGAATGTCATTTTTACCTCCCAAGCCATTCAATAACTCTAAGAATTCATATAATGACCAAGCAGTTCACCATTGCTCTACTGAACTGCCCATCCTCACAGTCCTTCTGATTGGCTTCCATCGTACCTAAACAGTTTACTAATTACAAAGAAAGGACAATGGTCATTAAGGCACCTTCCTGTTTGTTTCCTTCCAGCTATACCAGATGTTCTCCTCCATCCTCGATTACTTGCCTGGCCCACACAACAACGTATTCAAAGAAATCGATGCTGTAAAAGCCTTTGTAGCAGAGGAGGTGAAGTTGCACCAAGCTTCCCTGGATCCCAGTGCTCCCCAGGATTTCATTGAGTGCTTCCTCAGCAAAATGCTGGAGGTAAGGAAACACCAAGTCAAAGCTGCTCCCAAAATACAGCTGTGCTGAAGGCTTCTCCCACTTGGCTGCAGCACTTAGAAAAGAAATTTAATAGCACTGTGTGTAAATAAGATTTTGGGCTGACACAAAAAGAAAAAAGGTCACAAGTCCCTATTCAAACTGAGAAACAGCACAGCCTTTTCCCTAGGAAAAAAACAATCCCAAATCACACTTCCACATGAAGAACCTGATAACCTCCACCTATGACTTGTTCATTGCTGGAACAGAGACAACGAGCACCACTGTACGATATGGGCTTCTGCTTCTTCTCAAATATCCAAAGATACAAGGTACCAGTCTATAGTCTTTTTTCCCCTCTACTGTTCTCCATAGCCTGACAGTTCAAAGAGAGAATAAAGCTGGGAGAGGGGAAAACTCATTTCACATACATGGCAAAACTCCTTGCATCCTCATTACCATAGGTGGCTGTTAGAGATCTCCTGGTGTCACTGGCAACAGGAGAAAATGCATGCCACCCCCTTAGTGGCCCAGGACTTAACACATATAATACTGTTTCCCTTTCAGAATCTACATATAAAGGCAATATCCTTGAGTCCTCTTAGTGCCTATGCAATACACACCAACAATAACCCAGGACTGGACTGCATCCACATGTTTATCACTCTGTGCTCCTATTTAACCTAGGTGTTATAAGACACTCTTTGAACAGGCTGCAGCGGAGAAGTATTTCACACAACTCCAAAAGAAACATACAGGTCCCAGACACCTCTAGCATGCTTCTTAACTCACAGGATTTGAGGACAGCTTAGGACAAACTGCTTGGAAGGGCTTTGCCTTCTTTCCCCACCCTATCACATGTGCTTATCGTGACAGAGAGAGTTCAAGAAGAGATTGACCGCGTAGTAGGACGATCACGAAGACCTTGTGTGGCTGACCGGACCCAGATGCCCTACACAGATGCAGTGGTCCACGAAATACAGCGCTTCATCACCCTCATCCCCACAAGCCTCCCTCATGCTGTGACCAAAGACATCCACTTCAGAGACTACATCATTCCCAAGGTTAGCAAGCAATCTCCCTCCAGATTGACAACAGAGTGGCAGCACCATTTCCCTTAAGCTGTCAGTTACAGGCATCAAGCTGTGAAACTGCTCATGACAATCAGGTAGCGTCTGGGCAACTTCTGGGAAGCAAAGACAGCCTGTGGATCCGGAGCACAGAGAGGTGCTGTGCTACAGGAGATGCGGACTACAATTGCATTCAGAGGAATGAGGAAAACCTCCTTCCTGCTCTCACACACAAGGCACTCACGGCTGGCCACTGACAGAGGCAGGCCACCAGGCCAGGGCAGCCCAAGGCCACAAGTAGGCACATTTATTTTCATGAATTGTGACAAAACTGCACTGCTAAGGTCAGCCTTAGCTAGGCAGGCAGGCACATTAAGTGGGATTATGCTACTCCCCTTCATGTATTGCTCTTCTGCTGTCACCGCAGGGCACCACAGTCTATCCCCTCCTCAGTTCTGTACTGTATGACAGCAAGGAGTTTCCAAACCCAACTGAGTTTGATCCCGGACATTTCTTGAACCAGAATGGCACCTTTAGGAAGAGCGAGTTCTTCATTCCCTTCTCAGCAGGTAAGGCACAGCCTTCCTCCCTCAGGTCCTGTGGTCCTCCTGCTCAGTGGAACACACCTGCTCCCAGCCCAGTACTGACAGTGCTTCCTCAGGGCTCACTGCTCTCCTCATAATTCCTCCCTGCTCACCCCTTCTCTCCCCACATCAGACATCTTGGTTGGAGCCTGCTGGCTTACCAAACTCCCTGATAGGAATGCTGATTAAAAGATGCACAGGGGTCCTGTTCTCATGTCCTGAAGTACCTGTCACCTTCATACACATCAAGCAAAGCCATCCTTCACCAGCCCATCTTTCCACAGCAGCACCACTTTTCCCATGCTCTGCTTAAGTAGGCCACGTGCAAACACCCACCGCCCAATAGCCACATCCTTCCGCTCTCTCACCCACGCTTTGCATCACCTCACTCTCCCATCCTCTCTGTGCCTCCTCTGTGTTCAAGACCTCTCCTGCTCCTGCTCTGCCTTCACACACCCAGCACAACTGCCACTCATCTCGCTGCTGTGGCTGCATCCAGTCAGTAAAGCTGCATACATGACACACGGGCTTAGTACAAACTCCAAGACACTCAATGTCACCCGTTTAGTGCTATTGGCTGTGTTTGCTTCCAGGGAAACGAATATGTCCTGGGGAGGGCCTGGCACGCATGGAGATATTCTTACTCTTGACCGCCATCCTGCAGAACTTCACCGTGAAGCCTGTTGTCAGCCCTGAGGAACTCAGCATCACCCCAACAATGAGTGGGACAGGAAACGTTCCTCCCCACTACCAGCTCTGTGCTATCCCCCGCTGAGGGGCACAAAACCTCACTGCTGTGCTCCCGAGACAGTCTGCTCCTTTACACCATCCCAACTCTAACCCGTTGTTGGAGCATGGCTCCACAGAGTCTTACCTGCTTCTGTGGCAGTACGTGTCCCACCACGAGCAGCACACTTTGCAGAGGGACCATGTTGTGCATGTGTATGCTAATGACCCAATAAAGAACAATCATTTTAGGAGGACTTGAGCTGTTCCTTTCTTTAAGTTAGGACCATGCCCACAACCACAGCTGCACACAGCAGAGTAGGTCACAGTGCAAGCAGGCAGCACCCTGCATTCAGGGCTGTCCTTGCCAGAGTGAGGCCGTGCCCGCTCTGGACTCTCTGCTGCTGCCTGCAAGGATCCCTGCCAGAATGCTGCCCACAGGTGGCTGACAGAAAACTGCAACATCCCTCCCAGAGGTCAGCACTCCCCAGTTCAGAGGCTGAAGGTAGCCAGAGCTTCAATGCTGTTCATCTCTAGTGGGATCTCTGCGTGATGCTGGGGGCATCTCCTTTACAGGACATGCTAGGGCCCAGCCTTCTATGGGCTGGAAGGGCTGGGAGCACCTTCCCTGTGGCTCCTCTGTCTCCCTGAAGCATTTGACAATTCAGCACTCAACCAACACTGTGACCCTTCAGCACCTCCTATGAATTAAGATGGGGCTGCAGAGGAGATCATTTCCTGCATGGCATCTCCTGCTGAAAACACAGCAGAAACACTCTCAGTCCACAGCTCAGCTGAAATGCCTTTTGTGGGAGCACTGAGGAAGGAACAGTGAAATGCAGCGAGACACCACTCAGAGTCAGGAGTGCCAGAGAACAGAGCGAAATTGCCATCCCTGGGGGTGAGAGCAGCTGCTGGAGTTTCTTTCTGCCTCCAGATTTCTTCCTCACCTGAAGTCTAGTCTCCTTAGAAAAAATTAGAGTGAAGGTACCTCTATGCCTTCCCAGGCATCTGTGAGGAGCAAGAGCATCTGAGTGATGGGGATTCCAGGAAACACTCTGGTTATCATTCCCTACCAGCCGATCAATGAGTACTTACACATTCTTTATTCAAACAGAATAGGTTAAACATAGGAGGACAGCAAAGCCATCTCTCCCAGAGAGTTTTGGTACTCCCCAAATGAGGAGAGTATCTCTGAGCCTCTCAGAGGCATAATAAGCACAAACTGGTTCTTTCTCCACACAATGTCTCTCTACCCTATGCTCCACAATTTCACGGATGCACAAATACAAAACTCTCTTCATCTTCAAACGCAGTCGTGGGTCCCCTGGTGTAGGGAAAAAGTGGTGTTTGTTATTTCTGGTTCCAGCCATCATTTGGTACTTTTCTCTTAGTTAGAGAAGGATGATTTTCATAAATGGATTCTGTCACAGGCAGCTGTGATGTGGGCTTCTTCACACGTGGGGGCTTTGCTTGTGTTTGCATGACTGTTCCAAAGTGTTTTCCTTGATCTTCATTTACATAGACATTTCTTGTCTCCTCTATCACGTTTAAGTAAATATCCTAGCGGGAAAATATAATTTCTGTTATGATTGTCACTAAGTACTCAGTCTGCAGAGAATATAGAACACTAGAATTTCTGCTTCTCTTCGGAACTGTTTGGCAGTATTTTGAAGAAAATGTCATATTTAATCACGTTTCTCATTCATTCCTCCTCTCTCCAACTTTTGCCAATGGAACATTCAGCTCTCATACCCGTATACTCTAAAACAATGGCAATCCTTCACATGGTTCTTGTCAGTGATTCAATGAGACACACATATTTTGCTAGAAATACTTGTAACACAGGAATTCTAGGAAAGCAAGGGAAAGGAGCTTGAGCTGAGGTCATTATTACTGCTTCCAAAGGCACCTCAGTATTTAGTAACTCAGTAGCACAGGTGCTATGTTAATAGACAGTCAAACCATGACTTACATTTGGAGGTCTGGGAGGGGACTGTTCATATTCATGTTCTTCCCGCTCTTCGCGACATTCATTCATCTAAAGCAATGGATAAAAACAGTGACAAACAACATCTATCTTCAGCTCACTCATAACTGCACAAGGAGCACAAAGCAGTCATAACATTTTTTGTTATTAAACAGCTTCAGAACTCAGAACATGCTCATTGTGTAAATAACCACAGGGGATAATAAACTAACATATTTTAAAATGCATGTTAAAGTGATTTTTTTCATTTGGGGCAACCACACAGGCCACTTAATGCCAGCCCATGGGAATCACTTTTCAGAAAGGAATGCTTGATGCCCAAGAGTTGCTTTCACTACAACATTCCAAATCCTGTTGATCATTCAATACCATTGCTTGCACATTTACAATCAGAAAAGCAGAACAAAACACAAAAACACGTTAATGAACAACAACTACAAGGATGCCATTTCCCTTGGTACTATTACAGATTTATTTCTGGAGTAAGAACAGAATGAGCCATGCAAGAACTAGAACTGGTTAAATCTTCTGTAAAGCAGCAGGGGAAGGAACAGATCATTTTAGGCAGAACTGCCAGTGTTTTGCTGCCACACTGCTTCCTGACTTTTCTCCTCCATGTTCATGAGTGCTTTTTCACCTCAGAGGAAGGAAACATGGTGCTACAGAAACCTCTGACTCTACCCCATCGCTGGGGACATAGGGTATCTAAATCCAACCTGCAGCCTGGAACAGAGGAAAAGCTGACCAAACTATATATTATGAAAAAAATCAGCAATACTCTGGGAGCCAAATCACACCATTTTGGAATCAGAGGATTCCTGCTTGAGTGAGAAGAATACACTGAAGAACTCTGGCCATAGATTTTGTTTCCTACCAGTAAAAGGACCACCTGGAGGTGCTCCTTCTGAATTTTCATATAAATTCCTCTTTTATATTTATGATCCTTTAACTCCTAAGCAAAGCAGTGATAGCATGAGTGCCTAGGAGTGGGGCCCTGAACTTTCCAAGAGCTACAGAGGGGACTTAATCAGGCTTCTGACACAGAGGACTAGGCTTGGAATTGGCAGTTCATTCAGGTGAAGGAAGGTATTTACCTGTTTCCATCTGAAGTTCGACCACTGGAGAACACAGACCACTGCCAAGATGACTGCAAGGATCAATGCCAGGAAGCTGGGTATTCCTGCAGCTACTCCAACCACCCAGGGTTCATACTAACACACACAGAAAGAAAGTCAGGTCAAAACACATGCAGTGTGATCCTTTCATACTCTGCTTAGTAGCTGAGCATGTCTCCAAGCATGCAAAAAGAATAGCCAACATGAGGGACAAAGCTGCAGCACTGGGCCACAGCAGTGCTATCAAGCCCAGCTATACTACACACTGGGATAGACAGGAGATTCAGAAGTTTGATTTGCATCCAGATGTGGAGTCATCAGTGCAGGAGAGATGTGGACTTGCTGGACTACGTCCAAAAGGAGAGCCACAAAAATGATCCAAGAGGTGGAACACCTGCCCCACTGTGAGGACAGGCTGAGAGAGCTGGGGCTGTTCAGCCTAGTGAAGAGGTTGCTCCAGGGAGAGCTGGTAGCGGCCTTTCAATATCTAAAGGGGGGCTTATAAGAAAGATGGGAACAGACTCTTCAGAAGGTTGTGTTGTAACAGGACAAGGGTAAATGGTTTCAAACTAAAAGAGGGGAGATTTAGGATGAATAAAAAGTTTTGTTTTTATGATAAAGGTAGTGAAGCATTTAAACAGATTGCCCACAGAGGTGGCATTATGTCCCATCCCCGGAGGCATTCAAGGTCAGACTGGACAGGGCTCTGAACAGCCTCAATGAGCTGTAGGTGTCCCTGTTCATCATAGGAGAGTTGGACCAGATGATCTTTAAAGGTCCCTTCCAACTCCAAGAATTCTATGATTTCAGAGAAAAAACACTCCGTGTAATCAGTCAAATTAAATGATGAAACAAACTCTTACCCCGTAAGAACAATCTGTCTGGACAGGTGTGCTTGCTGTTGCAGTTGTAGAAATCTAGAAATGAGACAGTTACAGAACATTTACAAAACAGTACTTTATATGAAACAATCACAGACAGAGGTTTATCAGTTCCAAGACTGCAACAGCAGCAAAGGTATGTTACGCTTGGAGAAGCCAGCCGGACCTGGCCCGTGCTTGAAAGTGCATATGTTCTTCCTCAAAAGGGGCTTAGCACTAGAAAAAAAGCATACTCAAGAGGTAAGTGCTAATATATGCCAGAAAAAATTGGATTCAGAAGAGGGAGAAGAAAAAAGAGAGCAAGAAACCCCCAGAACTGATGTGCTTTTGCAAATCTGCTCTTTGTTTTCACTGCTGCATGTGCCTGCAGGCCCCCGTCTGGAGCATCCATCACTGGACATTTTCCAGGCTTGCAGATGCAAGGTATGCAGAGCCTTAAGGGAACTGAAACCTGGGTGTATCCCATATTAAAACTCTCTGGCTTTTTCTAGCCTTCACAAAAATGTCACACAGCTACAGGTGACAAGGCAGTTGAGGCCTGGATATAGACAGGTTATCACACAGTGATGATGGAAGGTGTATTGCTTGTTATCCCTTCACCCTGGCTGACCCACCATCTATAGCCCACCATGCAGTAAAATGCTGGAAAGAGGCAAGCCCATGTAGAGTCTTGTGCATCAGAAAACAGACAGCACAGCAAGCAGGAAGGCCAGTTTGTAAAGCTCAGATATTTGCATGCCCACAACTTTTTGTGGCAAGAGAGAAGAAATGCTTGTCTTTTAGAAAAGATTTAGCACTGATGTGTTTTTTGTTCAGTGGCAAGACAGATAACATATAATTTTGGTAGCAATAGGACAATGTGTCAGATAAGGTTCTGATCAGCTTCTATCCCATACAAGTAGCTCCTTTTCTTCCAGAACCATATTCCCCACATCCTAGGTATACCATAGTGCCTAGTCTGATCTTCACCCTATGCAGTGTACTTACTGAATTTGCAGATGTGTTATAAAAGGGTGTGAAAGATCCTGTCACCTCCTGCAGAGAAATTTAAAAATAAAAATTAAAAATAAATAATTAAAAAAAAATAATCAGAGTTTCTGCTATTAGTAGGTGCCCTACACAGCTGTGGGGATAAAGAGGGATATTTCTGCAGTGCCTGGAGGTGATGGCATGGGAATATACCAACGTGATCTGAACAGGAAACATGATAGTTATTCCAGAGGGGAAAAAAAAAAAAAAAAAAAGCATACAATGCCATTTAAGAATGCAATACAATACCAGGAAACATTAACTGGTTTGCTTGAATTGCTTACACCATGCAGGGCCTTACCATGCAGTAAATTTACTCTGCCAACTCCCCACTGAGAGAGCAAGGCTTTCTTTATTCCCCTTATAGCTGGGCGACAAACAAAGCCAAAGTACAGGATAGCAAGGTAAGATAGCAAGGACTTGCACCTGCAGCCTTTGAGCCACAAACTAATCACATGTTCCTGCTCTTGTTGATTCAAGGACAGCTGAAAAGATAGAAAGATTTTAACCTTGTCCTGACTAAATTGTTTCCACACACAGGAGGAGAGCTGTCTGCCTGTCTGGGATACAGATTAGCATCCTGGGAGGCTTGGAGAAAGTTAAGGACTGCTTCTCTTGGTGGTGTAGTCATGCTGCTGGAAGTAGCACTGAGTCCATGACACAGCGAGCTCTGTAGCAGCTGCAGATAACTGGAGGGAGCTGTGGTAGTGGCAGTGTTGGGAAGGGAAACTGAACTCTGGGGGCAGGGATGAGGACAAACAGCACAGGAGCGCCTCCTCTAGTCCAGGGGCAAATAGCATGTCTGTAAGCATCAGCTCCTCTGAACCCCAGCCAGGGCAATAAAAACACTGGAATTAATTAAAAATTGAGCGAAAGAGCAAAACTGCTGAGGTCTCCCTTGGAATTGATGTGGGAGGTGATAGCAGGCTGAAAGAAAGTGTCACTGTGCATCCACAAAAAGCTTGTAGCACAAAGCCATCCTTTTTCTGACTGCAGGAAGTTCTGCTGCGCCCTGAATAGGGTCTGATTATTTCAGGTCAGGGAAGTTAATGGAGTGAAAGAATGCAGATAGAAGCCTGAATACTGCTAGTTGTGGAGAAGGAAGTCTCAGAACACATGCAAACTATGACAGATTTCAGACTTAGCTCAGTCTAAATCCTGTAGTACAGGAGCAGGACACTGCTGGATATGAAGGATCATAATCTTCACTGAAAGATCCAGAATTCATCTTCCCATTCCTAACTGCAGTCAGAGACTTGTTTGGCACTCTGGCCTTTGTAGGCAAGCTGTGGACATTGAACTGGAAATGTAACCTTTGATCAACCTTAGCTTAGGGACTGCAGATGTTAGGAAACACCTTGGAGCAAGCACAGTTAACAGTCACCGAGGGAGAAGGATCTGTTTCAGGCCCCTCAGAGACACAGGTATGGCTACACCCAGGTTGCCAGCTGGGAACAAAACACTGCAGAGGCATTCTCACCTGACTCTATTACACATTCTTCAAACTTCCTCACTGAAACACACCTTTCTGAACAGCTGACCTGTTAATGTTTGAACTTGAACATTCATACCTATCTTTTCTCTGAAGCTGTAAATTTATTTTCTTCTTGGTTAATGATACACACTTAGTGGACTTCATTTCAGGGCTGTTCATGCAGATTAGATTAAAGTCTGTACTGAAGGAGCCACGTAAATAGTACATTTATATACGTTCACCTTTCTGTGCTCACAGTATTTGTGAAAACATATCTGAGTACAGTTGACTGTTGATAAATTTATATTCCCAGCTGGAAATAGATCTGTCTGTAACTTGCAATAGCCTGATTAGTAGCCATTGGTTTGAGTGGAAATATTTTTCCTAGTTCATTTACTCACTGTTTTAGACCAGGGATAAATACTTAGTTTCTAGAGAACAGAAAACACACAGCTCTTATTTAAAGGAATAACTTGGTTCTGCATTTACATTTTTAACAGGTGACTTAAGCATTTGTGTTGTCATCTGAGTTGCTTTTATGTACAAAATGCAAGATTTAGGATATCTTAACTAAGTCTGCCATATTTAGAAGCTGAATTTTCTAACCTGTTACCAAACAAGCACAGGAAACTGTAGCAAGATACTGAGAACAAGACTGTTTCTTTTAACGTGTACAATAGTTTAAAACCATTGAACCATTGTCTCAAGTCACTTACAAAAATGGATAAACATGCAAATTGGTACAGTAGGCACCTCAGAAGAGACAAGAATGACATTTACGTGTAAATTACTACTGACTTCCAACATATTTTTTTCAGAACAGAAAGGACACCTCTAGAACTCCTGACCAGCCCACTCTGAAATTTCTATACTTAAAGTGAACATAATTCAACATTGAGTTATCTTTATTTGCAGACATATCCCTGCAGTGCCCCTGCTTTGTTCACAGATTGTCCAAATAACTCAGTGTGATATTTACAGGACCCTGAGCATCAGTGACCCTGACAGGAGACAAGTAGATTTCCCAGCAGCATTAACTACAGTATCTACTCTGTCTGCCAAGAGCACACCTTGGGTAAGAGAAAGCCTTACACTGCGGTTGAAGTAAAAATAATAATAATAATAAAAAAAAAAAGTAACAGCCATGCTGCAACCTCTCCCTTTTCCCCACTCAGTAATATGCAGCAGCCTGCAAGCTGAAGAGACTGTGAGGAGACAGGCCTCTTCCCCAGCCCACATCAGCATTGGTGGGACTGCAGCGTTGTACAGAGAACTTCACCAAAGGGAGCAGCAAGAAGATGGAGGAATGCAGTTAACATTCAAGTCCAGAAATGAGGTGCTCTAGATTTACTTTACAAGTTTAACAGACACTTCCACCCCTTCAGCACCAATTCTCCAACACATGGAAAATATCCCCTCCCAGTTGTTCTCATACTAGCTCAAACTGTGCAAGATCACAACCAAGAACCATGTCCACTTCTGTGCTTATGCAGGCATCAGCTTTAGTATGTTCTTTTCAGCAGATCCCTTAAGATCCAGGACAAGAAATTTTCTCAAGAATGAACCACTGATTGATTTCACTTTGCTCCAGCTGCCCTAAAACCAGGTAACAGAATCATAGAATCATTCAGGTTGGAAAAGACCTCAGAGATTGAGTCTAACCACAACCTAACCATACTACCCTAACTCTAACAACCCTCTGCTAAATCATGCCCCTGAGCACCACATCCAAACAGTTTTTAAACACATCCAAGAACAGTGACTCAACCACCTCCCTGGAGAGCCTATACCAGTGCTTAACAACCTTTTCTATAAAGAAGTGTTTCCTGATATCCAGCCTAAACTTACCCCGGCACAACTTAAGGCCATTTCCCCTCATTCTGTCACCAGTAAGGAGAGACCAATCCCACTCTCACTGGAAGCACCTCCTGGACAAATAAGCTAGGGTAGAAACTAAAGTCTGAGCCAGTACCTGAAACTGATGACTGCAATGCAAGGAAAAGCAAAGATGACAGAAGTACCAGCTGAGCTGGTTGGAGAAGGGGGAACTGGAGGGCTGAATTCTCCCAAGGAGAATTACTCCCTCAGCCTCATCTATCTGACCTCTCCCCCAGGTCCAACAAAACATGACTCAACCGAGACAAGAAAGCACCACTCACCATTCTGATCACCTCCACAAGAAATCCTTCCACACGTTAACAGCTGACTGTCAGACTCCAGAATTAAAGCTCCGTTTAGAAAGAGATCCTCTTCCTGTTAAAAAAAAAAAAAAACACAACAAAACCAGAACACAACAAACTGGAGACGTGCAAAGAGGAAGACGACAATGGCATTTCTGTCAGGGTGAGTCAGGCAATCTGGCTGAATCCCAGCACACCTGATAAAGCAGCTCCTCTGCCAGGGGCAGAGCAACTGGCACATGGAACACCGGGCTTCAGGGCACTGATGACTACAGCTCTTTTTCATCTACCTTAAAGTATTAAAAAAGAAAAAAAATCAAAAACAAAACAACAAAACAAACAACAACAACAACATTGCTTATGGTTCTAAGTGCATACCAGCTTGAGGGGAACCCTGTTTTTATTTATTTATTTATGGCTAACACCTCCTCTGCCAGAGAACATTTATTGGAATTGCCAGAACAAAGTGAAGGATTTCTGCTGGCTTGTTTCATGCCTGATGCTGAGCTCAATTGGCCTGTGTGTTCCTAAGCATGTTTCTTTGTCTTGACTGGTATACCACTGGCAGACAACAGATATCCCCTTCAGCATCTAACACATGGTGACTTAACGGTCTTTGGAATCTTTCTGGAAAATTAAATCCTGATTCTAGTAATAAGCAAAAACAAACAAACAAACAAACAAACAAACAAACAAAAACCAACAAAAAAAAAAAAAAAACTGTCCACATCACATAGCACTGGTGGCTGGTAAACAAAGTTGAAAGAGAAATTAAGGAAAAATACTACTTGAATATATAAGCCTATGAAAGATCATGAAACAGGTTTTCAGGGTCCAGATAGATCACAAAAACAGTAATAGCATTATCTTGCTGCAGATGCACACATCAGTGTTTCTCTAAAAGCCACCGCATTGGTTCATATACCAACTTCTGTACCACCTCCTGTTTCCCACTGGTTTCCACTTGGGCTGCATCACTTCCACTGTTTCAGCATCACTTTGGACCATCATTTTCAGCATGACCAGATGCTCATAGGCCCTCACTTTAGAAATCACGTCCATCAGTGGCTTGACTGCCAGGCACATTCCAGAATAAAACTGTGCAGGAAGCTTTATAAAGACACTTATTCCTTACTTTATCTCTGTTGTTGCTTGAGGAGCAAGCCTAGAGGAAAGTCAGTCTTCATGAAGTTTTGAGTGGGTCCAACACACCATAGAAAATGTTCAGGGACATGCGTGAACAGGGATGTGTGGGGTAAAGAACACAAATGCATCAGGCAGAGGACAGAAAGAGGAAGAAAAGTATTTTTAATGCTGTCTGTGTACTGAATGCTTTGCTGCCACAGTGGGAGTGCAGATAACAAGGCTGCAGTAAAGAACAACTACCTCATATTCATTCTTCTGAGTTTCGTGTCACAGAGGCTTCGAACATGAAGACCATATCCTGTAGAGCAGTAAATGGCCTTCCCATTTTGAAGTATACTTAGGGACTGATTTCCAGATCCATTTTTATCACAGTAGATCCGCATCTCAGCCCTCTGAAGGACCAGTGTAGAACAGAAGACAACACCCCACTTGTAAAATTCCCTCAATTCTAAAAAACAAGAGGAACCTAAGGCCAAAGTGAAAGCTGCTTTCTGTAGACAGTAAATTCCAGCTGCCAGTAGTGTCAAACAGACAACAGTCAGCAAAACAAAGATGTATTATTTCCTCCCCTCGAGGAAGTGGTGGATGCATGCATACAGCACAGTGTGCAACTGAATCCAGTCTTTAATGAACGCAGAGACTCATTCAGCACATAGGTACATTCTGATTGCCCCCACGCCCTCCTCTCCTCCCCATCTATAATATTATTTTTGTTAGTGAAATGTAAAACCACACAGACTGGAATACGTATACACACCTTACAGGGTCTCACATTTTTGCTTAAGAAACATATAGACATTTAGAATTATTGACTGTTAACACTCAGTCAGTACAGCAGAAATATTCTACACAGATTGTTGGTTGAAATGTACAGTACAACAGTTGTGAGTACACTGTCACAAAAGACACCTGCTTGAATGCTAACAAGTGCAGCAGATCCATCAAACCACACTGTAAGCATCTTGCAACAAACCAGAACACTGAATACAAAGTCTGAGGAACAAAAGAAATTATCAGAACATAGAACACAGATGTTGAAGTACATAAGAAGCTTCTATGGAAACTTCTCTCCTATTAGAGAGCCAGGAAATCCAAACTGCTGCTTGCCACCTATTACCTTCCTTCTGTTTCACAGGGACCAGTGTCAGGCCTTATTTCCAGACCTGAGTCGCTGCAATTTTACTTGAATGGGATCAAGGAAGAGAAGGAAAAAAGGAGACAACATCCTGACCATACTGAGGATGTAGTGACAAACAGCTTGGTATTAAAGGCCTTGCCTGAAAAAAAGGCCTCAAAAACTAAAAAAAGAAAAAAAAGAGCTAGAAAAACAAACAGAAATAACATGGTTTTATACAGTCCGCTGTAAAGCCATAGTCCATGGTACAGTATTGTTCACATGACACTTATTAAGGCTTTGACTACTGGTCTTCTACATGCACATTTTATATACATATAATTGTGATTTTATAAATTATTTTATTTTTCTTGTTCTAAGCAAGAAAATATTTTCATGCGTTTGCTTCTCCTAGTATTCACAATACTTGGACCATGTTCTGTTCAAGGACTTCTGAAGAAGGCTGGGTATATTCATTATCCATCTGGAAATGGCCTCATCTCCAGAAAAGTCATTCACTTCTGACAGTGGTGCTGGCCTCACATTTCTCCACAGTCATGAACTTGATGAGCAGGCGTCACCCCAGAGCCTGACAGTACACTGGTTATGTAAACATAGTAATCCTTGGATTATAAATACTTTATTAAAGCTAACATACCTCAGCTTTTAGCTCATAATTGCCCATGAGTGCCATAATGCAATCGTTAGTTCTGAATGACTTTTTTCTTCTTTTTTCACCTCCCTTATCAATAGCTCAATTTACAGTATTTCCCCACAAGGCACACTTTTCCCTACTTTCTCTCCAAGAAGTGCCAAGCTATGTGTTAATTCTGCAATGGTTCAGTAGCTTCCACACGTATAAATAACTGCAACACAGAGCATATCTCAACCTTATAGCTCAAAGTGCTTAAGTCATCATCTCATATGCACAGCAGGGTTACAGAACTGCTGTGAAGCTAATAGACTGTGTCATGGGCTGGCAAAGAATGAAACAGCACAAACCAGCAGAACTCCCTCATTCCTTGTCCTATGCCTGGGGCATGCACCTGTTTGACAGGCTCCCAGAGCTCACCAGAGCTGACCTGTAGCACAGCTTCTGTTCCCTTTGTCTCAGGAACAACCATGACAACATGCTAAGGTACTCTGACCATCTCTGACGCAGTGCATCCATCAGTGAGATGCTCCAGGTAGCTGATGCTGTAAGAGCACCCCTTGGTAGCTGTGGGAAGCTCTGGGGACAATGGCTCAGACAGCTATGAAATGGAAAGGCTCACAAAGAAGTGGTACTGAGGAACAACAGGAACATGGAAAAGAAGCAGCATAAAATGACTGAGAAAGCAAACATGGGTGGAGTGAGGAGGAGAGACTTCAGATAAAGCCTGGACTGCTGCTACAGCCCTCTGAGCTGCCTTGCCTGGCAGCATAACTGGAGCAGATTGTCTGTGTTCTATCTGCTAAGTTTTGCCACCACTACATATTCATGTTCTGCCTCCTCTAAAAACACATCCCTGTCAGACACCACCTTTCTCTTGGCCACTGCATCAAAGTACTTCCACTCAACGTGTACTGTGACAACTATTGCAGATCAAGCACTGACCACTTGTTCATTGTGGTCCAAGTAGCTGGCAACTAAGGAGACCACCCCCATGCCCCTGACTATTTCTCAAACCACAAAAACCAAGACACTGAAGAGATGGGACGGAAGGAGTCATGGAACCTGGAGTCCCAACTGTATGGATGTTCTCATATTGCACCGAGTAACTTGGGCTCACAGGGGAGAGTAGACAGTCCAATACATCCTTTGAGGAAATCCTACTGGGTGGCTGCCTGCATCATCTGCTCCAGAAAATGCATTTTAGACAGCTCATATACAGGATACTTAGGAAATATCACTTAGAGAGACAAAATATTCAAGAGACTAAGGTCTTCCTCAGTTTAAGCTCAGTCTTCATTCAGCCCTACAGGAAGCTATGCAAAACACAACGTTTATGTCCTGGCAGGTATGATTAGAAGACAATTTTTTGGTCCTAGGTATGTTAACAAGAGACTCATGCTAATAATTTCAGAGGCAAACCTTCGTGACTGGATTTAGTTTCAGTTACAGAAAACACTGCACACTGCTTTTGGCGAGGTGCACAGAGGTTTAAAAAGTCAAAAATCACAGCTAAACGTCTCAATCTTCAGGTAAAGAATGTCTGAGGAGCAGTCAAATTACTTTCTCATATGTAATGCATCCTGAAACTTGGTACTTATGTATCGGGCATGAAACCCTTTCTTGTTGATGGTGTCATCTGTGTGGAATCGAATCATGATGGAATCTCCTGCAGAGTAGATTTCTTCCAGAGGCTGCAGAAAGGGAAAGAACACAGCACAGAGTGGTCAAGTCTGCATGCTAAACAACTGTCCATGCTATGATGCCAGAGTTTAAACTCAGTGAAGACCAGCATGACTAGGAAACTCGGTGCTCAGTACCTCCTGCCCCGCACTGACTTTCTGAGCATATTATTTTTCTCTTTGCATGTTTGCCTTTTATATTTGAAGACTGATGCCAGTCCACTCCACAATCACCATTCTTCCAGTTGTTTTATTGGTCACAGGACTCTCTGGATATTCTTGTTCCAGTCATCTGAGTAGTCTCTAATTCATGCTAATCTTTTCAGAAAATGACACAGTCCAAATTGGACCTTGTTTGGCAGCTGAGTCCCTCCCACAAATCTTGCAAGCAAAGTTCTTGCTGCTTTCCTCAGTGTTGTGACTTGCTACAACCCGTGTTTCTCAAAATTTTCCCCACCATTCTCCATTTGTAAGCATGCAGATAGGTGATTACAATCCCAGTGTCCTGAACTTCTTCACAACCTTAGTTCATTTTCCAGACCATTTCCAAGTTTTCATTGACTGTCCTGACACAAATGCTACCTGGTTGTTTCTCTTTAAATTCAATTAAATTCAATAAGCACCTTCCTCATTTCATTGCTCAAGTCCTAGGGAAACAAACATAGAACATCTGGTTTTAAATGTCACTCACTAATGCTCACGCTAACAGAGTTACCTCTGTTAATCAGGACTTAGATAACAATTTAGGAGTCAACAAAGCTTCACACTTCATCCTCTCCTGATCAGGACTGGAAATGTAATTTGGCTTCAGGGAGGAAGTAACTGAGGATTAAACCATATTTTGGAAGCAGTTTCTCACATTCACACAATGATTTTGCAGTTGGCCTAGGGCACAGCAGTGCAGCAGTCCCACACTGATGCATTTAGCCCTGGGCTGAAAAGGGAAAGTCAGCTGGCAAAATCGGTTTGTTTTCAGACTAACTTTGCATATTAGATAAAATGACCATTATCTCCAGCAACAGGGGAATAAGCAAGACTCAGACACACAAGGCCTTCTCAGCACCAATTTGTGACAGCTATCCCTCTACAAAAACACGAAATGAGAGTACCCTTCTTTCCCACATCCAGATAGCCCTGTGAAATCGTCATCACCACGGCTTACCCCTGAGCCACAGAAGCGTCCAAGGCGGGGTGCAGTGCTGTCATAACCATCATAGATCTCCATGTAGTCATATCCACAGTCAGCCTCCTCCTCGATCTCAAATGTCTGGAATATCAGCTCCACTCCATAACCATCTTCAGCTACAACCACCCAGTCACAATTGGCTTGGCCTGGGTAGTTGTTGTCCCCAAACTGAGCATGGGAATACAGCTCCTTAGTTTGTACTTCAGCCTTTAAGAGCCCACCACACACTGAAGGAAGAGAAGGGCACAAAACAGTCTCCTCAAAGGCCCTACCTCACAAAAAAACTTGCCATCCCACTTTTGGGCTGTTCATGAGAAAAGATGACCTCCAGTTTGAAGTGCATATAACAACAGGGAAGGTTACTATCACTACATCTATATCTAGCATGAAAGAGGAAATTCTTCAGTCATCCATGAATCCAATGACCCACAGTGTAGAAAAGCCTGATTCTCTTGATGCAGAGAATGAGAGAGAATGAAGTCTCCAGTTAAACACCGGGCAGAAAAAAAAACTGTTTTATAGAACAGCGATATAAAGGAAGATTAACACGTTCTTTGAACTTGCCCTGCAGTTGAAATTCCAACCCCAAATATCTTGCCAACAGTAAGTTGAAGCATATTAAAAACCTGGGCTCCAAACTAATCTGCTCATGCATTGCATGTAAGATAGCTCAGTGCATGCACTTGGGTGTTTAGAAGAGGTTGCCACTCTCTACCAAGCACCTCCTATTTAAACAAAAGTGAGTAGGAACATCTGACATCAGCAGACCTCTCAGCTAGCAGGTATGACATGGTATCAACAATGGAAGCTGGTCAGCAGAATTTCCAACCAGAAAAAACTCAGGATAAGCTCAACTGCAGAAAAGTGTGTCTAAAATCTTGACTAGTAAGCAATGCAGTAAGATTTGTTGGCATCTCATCATACTGATACATTTAGAAGGGAACCAGCTTACCTGTGCTGTGTTTTGCCTGGAAGCCTTTTCTTTGTACAGAAGCATCAGAGTAAAATCTAAGAAACATCCTGTTGGTAGAAGCTACAACAGGGTCTGGTTTCTTGCTTCCACAGAAGCGGCCAAGTATAGGTGACTTGCTGTTGGGGCCATCATACATTTCCAAGTGATCATAGGCACACTCTTGGTGCTGTTCAATCTCAAACTCATTAAAAGTCTACAGTAAGAATAAAAACAAGGAAAATGAAGAAGGACACTTACAAGTCTGAGAATGCTTCTCCCCTGACACTCCCACTCACTGGTTACTCACTACTTTCACTCGGTGGCCAGGTGTTGCAGAGATATTCCAGGTGCACTCTTTCCGGCTAGGGTACTTGTCTGGCCAGTTTGGACTGCTCATCATTCCCTCAGCACTGCTCAGTTTATGCTCACAACCAGCTTGAGAGAGATCATAAGACAGAGCTCTAGCATCAAGGAGAGTCTCATACACTAACTGCATTACTGAAATATCCTACAAACTTCTCTCACCCCACTGAGACCCTAACTACAGCAGAAATAAGGAAGGCTTCGGTCACTGAGTAAGATCTTTCAGGATTTCTACCCAGACCTGATGGGTTTGTCTCCAGAAAGGCCTAAACTTTTGGCATCTCTAGGCACAACCAGACTAGCTAGCTGAATTAACCGTCTATCTTTCTTCCCCAGACCTCATTAACCTCATCAGTCTCATTGCTCTCAAATTTATTCTCCTGTTCCTCCAACTCATCCATCTGTTACCAGTGGCATGATCTTCAACCCTACCACACCATGTTGACTATCTTAGTCTTGAGCTGTTTTTTTTTTGTTGTTTTTGTTTTGTTTTGTTTTTTTTTTTGTTGACTGGAAAAATTGAATTACAGATCAAACAGGCAAGTATCAGAGGCTGCTCAATGGGAAGCCACAGCAATGTACATTGTGGGGAGGGAGGGGGGCATGCAGGGAGAAAAGTATTTTCAGCATCAGCAAAGTACTATATCAGCTCAGTCTTCTGACTCAGTCCAAGCATTAAATGAGGTGACTAGTCTGATGGCAGCATCCCATAACTGCTTCTTTCATTTCTTGTCCAAACCTGTCAATCCCCATTGCCACATAGAGGGCCAGACTGGAAAAGAAATCCAGACAAAAAACAGCTCTTTAGCTTTCTTATTGCATGTCCTAGATAGCTCTTCAGCTACCTGGCACATTTTCAATATCCCCAACTGATAAGGCACTCAGTTGTACAAACTAGCTTCCAATACAGGGCAGGAAGCACTCTGGCTCAGATGGCAATCTGATGATAGCTCATCTTTCTTGAATGCAAGAAGCAGTGGACTCACCTTCTTTACAGTCATGGCTATTTTCATGCAGAATGAAACCATTTCTGCACTGACATATGTAGCTCCCAAAGGTGTTGATACATTCATGCTGACAGCCACCATTGTCTTTGGAGCATTCATCCTTGTCTGGGCAAGAGCAACAAATACTGAGTTACCAGTGAGAAACAAACTACTGCAGTCACAAGCTGTGAGTCCTATATCCAAATTGGCAGACACCACCACAAATCTCCAACCTATGTTGCTGGATTACTCCAATCACATTTTTATTCCAAATACCATTTTCTTCAACTGTCATTCATTCTGTAAGATGTACCACAAAAGTGCTTTGTTATATAATGCAAGTTTAAAAAAAAAATTTAAAAGATTTCTGATTTAAAAGAAACCTATAGCAATGCCTCATTCTTTTAGAATAGGGTCCAGGGAAAGAATCACAAATTCACTAATCTAGGCAAAAATCTACTTATCTCTATATTTTCAAATTCATATTTGCTCTGATGAGCCTCTGTCTTTAAAATGCTCTGTCCAAGAGCACAGGTAGCCAGATGGAGAAGGGCATCTGAGGTAAGAGCTGCACTCTGAAGCTGAAATATGCCCCAAGTATTCATTCCTGTGTATTCACTACTGTGCTGAGGCCACAGACAGCCTGTCTCTTTCACCTGTATGGATGAGTGACCCATGCAGGATTCAGAGGAAAGGGAAAATAAAAGCCACCTTTCTCATAAGTAAATCCTAGAGATTCAGATCAGAAAAATTCAGGGTCACAGTAAAAGCAATGAAGGGATCTGGAAGGTATTTGCTTTTAGTGCCTTCTCACTACATAAAGTTCCCTTGACAATCTGTTTCTGCTGAAAAAAAGTGGAATTTTGCCTTTCTGCCTCTACTGTTTTTCACAGACATTCCTAAATCAAACTGCTCTAAGTAAATTAGACTGGAAAATGGGAGCAGGTCATATAATTTATAAGCAGCTTATTTCCAGTCTTACTTCTGACCACCCCAGGCCTCATTAAGCTCATCTGTTTCCTCACTCCCAAACACATTTCTAGGTAAAACATATGCCGCCTTACCTTTCATTCTTTGTTGAATTTAATAAGCTACACACCTAGCCCTGATTCCACTCTGCAGCAGTCTAACTCAAAGTCATTTTGCTTGACCATCTTCCTCAAAAATATTAATACTCCTCAGTCTCCACTGAAAACAGAGTATGGAACTAAATGTCCACTTTTATATAATACACAGTTATCCTCTGAAGCCAACAAGATGCAGAAACCAAGATGTATGAAGGCTTCAGAACTTCCACTAGTATGCACAGTGCTGATGGGAAGCATCACTATACAGAAGGTTTCTAGAAATGTTCTAACTTCCCTAGTTTCAGAGGAAAAATCTATTCTTGGCTCAAGGGACAGAAAGCAGTTCTAGGATCAAATTCCCCATTGGTTTCCATTGTGGAGGGACTGGAGACACTGATGAAAGCCACACACCTTACTGATATCACACAGTGAAACTAGACCATACATTGTACTGAGAAAACAAGATGAAAGATGAGAGCACAGAGCAACCATGCATTTCAGATGCATTTAACTATGTCAGTGTCTACCTAATTTGGAGGAGGTTGAAGACAATTCACCAAAAGTGAGAGGTTAAATCAGAGGAGACAAGCCACATACCAGAGAAGAAGTGGACTTTAAATCCTTTCTTGGATACTGTGTTGTCTGATTTGAACTCCAGTCTCACATTGTTGCCATATGACGTGATTACCTCGGGCTTCTCTGAGCCACAGAATTTGCCATGCAGTTTGGAGTCACTAGCCAACCCACTACGGATCTCAACGTAGTCATATTTACAGACCTGCCAATATAGGAGGCAGTGGATTTAGAATAGAGCATTCCAGAGAAAGGGGACAGAGGCTTGACTGACAGGGAAAGAAAACAGCCATATATTCAAACACTCTCAATTTCCCCAAGTTCTCCTTACTCAGTGTTCTCACCCCTTTGCCTTGCTGTTCTAGGCTTACATCATCAATGTGTGGTTTTTTTTGTTGTTGTTTTGTTTTTTAAATCAGAATAGCACCATTTCCATTTAATTTAGCTAAAATAATGACTCCCAACTCATCCAAGAGCCTGACGACACTAAATGAATTTCAGCAGCCAGTTGAATTAAGGAAGAGCCAATTACAGTGGAATAAGTGAAATCTGAATGCTTCCTTCAGAATCCATCCTGTCTTCGGCAGGGCAGAGAACAGACCTTTCCTGTTTATTTTCTTTACCCTTGAAGAACTCTATTTCTCTGCTCATTTCCAATTATCTTCCTATAAAGGTAGCTCTGGGAAAGTGTAGGATGGGACACCCATTAGAGATGGAGAACACCTACACTTTGCAAACCTAGTAGAGAAGAATGCCTATTTATAACAGAATAGCTTCAATCCTTCACTCCACAAAGAAGGCAGATTCAGACTTCAAGAAAAACAATCATGTCATTAGTATATTATATCGTGGGTAAGGAAACAAGCAGAAGCTCCACCAGCAAGACAGCCTCCTCATCCTTGTACCTGAAGGATTAATCCAATTCCAATAATCACACAGATGCAGGGACTGGTTACGTACATCATTGCCTTCCAGATCAAACACTTCAAACTGCAGAGATATCCGGTACTGGGTTGGAGCTACCACCTGCCAGATGCAGTTTTTGTTAGTAGGATATTCCTTGGGCCATCCAGGGCTGGTAATGGTCCCGTTGAGCTTGGTGATGAAGCCCCCACAGGCAGCTGGAAAGGCAATAAATGAACACAAGCCTTACTGGATTCTATTCAGGTACAGAAATTTGCCACACTGTTAGCTGGGAAATGAATCAGACCCTGGTTGATGGCACATTGCAAATCCCAGACTCTAAGACAAGTTTAAAATACTGGGAACTACAGAGAAGACAAACTTCATTTGCTATAAATCACCAGTGAAATGCAGCCAAGTTACAAGCCCTAGAAGTGTGAGATTGATCACCACTCTACTCACAGCCTTGGAGTTACTATGGACACATTGACTTAATACGCAGAGTATAGTTGTAAATATCAGCTCTGTAAATTCACCCACACTCAGTTTAAAAAACTTAAGGTTTCAAATTTAACATGTTGACCGCACTTTCACTAGGGAAAATACAAAGCAAAGCCAGAGACTAAGTTTTACTTCCTCATTTCCTTTAAAAATTCAGGACATCTCAGCTCCACCCTGTTGAGAGAGGACATTGCCTTTACCTTAGATGAATCAATCTTAGTTTGCTCTTTTCATGCAAAATTCTACTTGCAACAAAGCATTTGTTTTCCTTGCTATTTCCTTAGAGTAATGAGATCCTGCCAAAACTTTAAAATCCACAGGGACAAAAGCGTCCTGTGTCTTCTCCCCAGCCTCGTTTCGCATTAAGAGAAATGATGCAAGGGACAGCTTCAATGCAAAAGTGCAGCATGTGCATTTATTAACTTAAATATCTTATAGACTAATTACAGCAGACTTATACAAAACCAAATGTTTTGTAGAACCTCATAAGACAGACAAAAATTGCACAAAGCATTCATATTTTCATCCAAGCTTTCCAACCCATTTGTATATTACACTTAGTGCTCCACTAGTTTTAGCAGAGACAGAACTTCATCCGAGGGACAACACAGTTAATGCTGCATTACCCTGCACCAGAGTGAGCACAGCTGTTTGGGATGGAGCTGGCTATTTGTCCACACAGAATGCTGACAGAGTTTCTGTTGAAGAAGTGTTTTTTCCCCCATAACTGGAAATCAGATTTGACTCCTCACCATGGAGAATGACTGTTTTTGCATGCAAGCAAAACAATGATATTATAGTCTACGAGAGAAATAATTTATTAAAAAAAATAAACCTTGGATTAAAATTCTTTTGGGCCACTCTCAGGTTCCAACATTCCACCAGTGTGAAATTGGGTCTGAATGGGGATCCTTGGCCATAACAACAGCTTTTAAAGGTGTTCAACAGTAGAGAATAAGGATGCCTCCTGTTTGACACCCAAAATTTGATTTTCAATAAATATGTTGATAAGAAGAACTTTTTGGGAGAAGATGGGGGGAGAAGATAAAAAACAGTTGTGAAGAGGAAAGAACTTTTGTCTCCAAGTTCGTTCAATTTCATTGTTAGCTACAGTACTCACCTGACAGATAGATAGCTTAATCTGTACATTACCCACCTTCACAGCTCTTTTTATCAGCTGTCAACTCATAGCCAGGCTCACAGGTGCATTTGTAGCTGCCCAGTGTATTCTCACAGTGCTGCTCACATCCACCATTGTCTGGCTGAGAACATTCATCCATTTCTGTCAGGAAGAAAGCAGAACAAGTCACACTTTCCCAGCTAGTCAAATCCCCTCATGTTCTACAGGCAATGCTAGCCTATACAAGGACTAGAGCACTGGTTGACAAGCAGTGCACATAGAGCAGATACAGCAGCAGACCCCACAAATACAAAAGAACTCCTACAATCAACAACTCAAAGGATTATAATTACTAGTCACAGGAACCAAGAGTACTTTTTCTAGACAGAAGCAGAAAAAAATGGTCTCATGAAGACTTCACTTTATTATGTTCTCATTTGCCAATTGGTTTTGGGTTTGTTTTTTGTTGGTTTGCTTCATTTTGATTCCCACTGTTCAAGTAATGTGAACTACCAGAAACCAGCCCATTATGGTGCCCATGGACACTCAGCTGAGGAAGGCCATATCCCACTGAACAGAACAGGGTGCAGCAACATAGCAGGGAGTGCATGAAAATAGTTTGTCATTTTCAGGAACACATTAGTTACTGCCCTAGATTTTAAAGTTCAGTTCTCAATCTCAACAACCTGAGCTGACAATCTAGATGGCCAGATTTACAGGCTCCTCACTATGACCTTTGATTCCATGTACAGCCCTTACTAGAACGTTTTATTAAAATTCTTAGGGTAGTGCTAATGGCTGGAAGGCATTTATGGCACGATCAGCCTGAACTCCTGGAAGAAGACCACATGACATGAAGATGATGTATTCTTTGTGTCCTTATGGAACCTGAGAATTTAATGCCAGGCAATCTAGGCACTGTGAGAGTTGTCCAAGGAACAGAACGAAAAAAAAAAAAAATCACAGTATTTGCCAGCATTCTTGTAATCACTTTTGATGCAGGGCACAAGCTGAAATAGAAATAAAAGGACTAATCCAAATATTGGAATTGCATCTACTGGGTTCAATGACCATCGTATAGAAGTAAAAGATAAACTTGCTATCAGGTAGTCAATCAACTCTATAATGTATTTTCCCAAGTGGTTGGATGTTTGGCTCCTGCCTCTATCAATCCTCCAGAATGCTGACAGAGGAACATGGCTTGGGTCCAGCCTTTTAAGAAAAATGTTTTCATTTACATCCTCCTAAAGAGGATTTCAGTTTATGAACACATTTGTCTCCAAAAGCCTTCTAGAATTTTCCCTGAAATTCTACTTATATTTCAAATTACCTCCTCTCCAAAAGTCTTCTTTTGGAATAGAATTTCTGTTTTTATTTTTATAACACTCTTTGTACAGTAGTAGTACCTTCTTTGAAGGTACCAGTATCCCTGGTGTAGATAAATGGGGGGGGGGGGGGGTCACAGTCCATCTTGCTGTGAAACAAAAGGTATTAGTGTCTGCACTAGTAATGGCACAAAATCTAACCTTCTCTTGATATAGATTTGCTGTAAGGTGCTGCTTGTGATTCAGCATTAAACCCTTCTGTATTTTCCAAACAACTCATGTATAGACTCAATATCAGCAGATAAGTCTAACAGCTTTTAACTAAAAGTAGATAAAATGGTAATTCTACTTCAGTTTGAAAGTTAAGGGATTAGAGAGCCTTAAGTTTAACCTTGAGAGGTAGTAGACTACATACCTTTAAAGAAATTTGCTGCAAAGCCTGCTTTATTGATGGTTGCATCAGATGCAAACTTCATCCATATTTTATTTGAACTGGATTTAATATCTTCTGGCTTCTCATAGCCACAGAACTGACCAATCAATGGGCTGTTTTCAGTGAGGCCATCCCGGATCTCCAGGTAGTCATAAGAACATGTGTCATGCCACTCAATCTGCAAATGGAAAAGGGTGGGCCTGTAACTCACTAGCACGAGCACTCCAAACCAGGCTAGCTACCCAGTTATGCTATGGCCAGAAATCAGCTACAAAAGGAGCATCCTAAGCAACTGATCACAACTAACTGCTTGCCTCATTGCTGCTGTCACTCCTGCAATGTGGACAGATCTCAGTTTTTCTGTTTCATGGCTATTCTCCAATGAAACTTACTCTAACTTTTTCCGTGTCTACTTATTGTTTTATTTTTTTTTATCTTATGAAAAGCTGTAAGTAATAAGGAAGCACTACAAACTAACAGGCTAAAGAAATGGCCTTGGGTTTGCAGTCAGGAAAGTAGTGGTACCAGCCCTTTCCTGGACAGGTACTGTAAGCATGCACGAGCCATAGCAATGAATTAGCCAGCTAGGATTAATGTAAAAACTGAGGTACTATCAACTTTTGTCTGTGTTTTATCACTGGGCACCTGCCTAAGAGTGTACGCCATCCAATAACCAATAGAAAGTTTCAAAAGTTTTCTCCTATTGGTTATTGGATGGCACAATTTTGTGTGCACCCTTATTCTTCCACTTTTTTGAAAACTCATTGTATTTAAAACCTGGTTTTGAAATCTCTGAACAAACTTCTGATAAGGAGAGATGATGTTCTGAACTATTCAAAAGTTTGTTTGTTGTGAATGTAATTATTCACGTTTCCTTTTTTATTTTAAAGCATCTACAGAGTTAAAACAAGATCTATTCAAGCGCTTAGAAAGACATTTCTCACCTCAAATGCTTGGAATGAGATCCCTATGTGAAAGCCGTCAGAAACTGTGATCTTCCAGATGCATTCTTTGGAAGGTCTGTAGTCATCTGGATAATTGGGTGACTGGATCTGGCCCGCATCTTTGCGAATTTCTCCACCACAAATAGCTTCATAAAAAACATTCAACATAACCACATGATTGTAAGCTTTTCCTAAAAAACTACTCCATACACAGCCTTCTTCCTTGTTCAAATCTGCATCAATAACACTTGTTCCACAAAAGCAACACGTACATCATAGAAGATTTTACAAATCTAACATTTCATCTTTGATAGTGTCTCCTGTCTTGCTGTAACAACCTCTTTACAAGGTGAACTCACTGGGGCATAGAAATTTTATGGCTTTGTGTTTCACACTCCTTGTCACCTCTATAACTGCTTAACACTTGCAGACAGCAAAAAAGACCAAGAAAAGAAGAAAAAGATCCAAACAAAAAGTTGTAAATGTAATCCAGCCACGAGATGGCGATATTAACAAGCACGAGTTGAGTTCTTCATCAGGCAATCTTCAGGAGACCATTGCAGCACTTGCTCCGGGGAGACCACATTGCAACTTTTCAGTACTTAAGAGGAGTTTATTGTTTATATATAGTTTTTATACGTTAGGAAGAAATTCTTTAGTCAAAGGGAGGTGTTCAAGGCCAGGTTGGATGGGATCTGGGACAGCCAGATCTAGTGGGTGGCAGCACTGACAACAGCAGGAGGTTGGATCTTTAACATTTTTTTCAAACTCAATCATTTCGTGATTCTATGACCCTTCAGAGAACTGCTTCCTCATCTAACAGAAAGAGAACTATAAAAGCAGAGAACTGACAAACCTTATTATTTAATAGCCATAAAACAGTCAGAAAGCAAACAGTATTTTCTCTACCCACTGCAATAGTTCACATTAAATTACAGTTGAGTAGTTAACTACACTGGAAGAGATTTACTGCTAAATGGAACAAATCTGTTGACATAGCTGGAGAAGTCCACAGAAATAAGTTCAGGGCTGCTAGCAGTGTTACAGAGCAAAACAACCAGCATCTTCTCTACCATGAAGATCTTGAAAGAAAAGAAACAATGAGGACACTTTCACTACATTATGTTATTTACTATCAAATAATTCTACTGTTATGTGGCTATATGCTCTTACATCTTTCCTTCTATCTATTTAAAACTTTAGAGTCAAGAACTGGAAGAAACCAACCCCCCCAAAAAAAACAACAAAGAACAGTCATCGCCCACAGTGCTCCCAGAAAAGTTTGAATGCACAAGAGTTTACACATACTCTTAGAAAAGCAAAAGACAGTCTTAAGACCCACTTTGGCTTTTCAATATGTGAGGGAGAAGAGCTCAAAAGAAAAAGGGGAACTAAGAAACACAGAACTTCCAGACAAAAATTATCAGAAAGGTAAAGAACTCAGAGCAGTCTCTCTTGGAAATAAAAATTTCATTTACTGCCTAAACACAAAACTCACAAATCATCTGAGTAAACTACCTGACAGTGGAGAAAATAAATGAGCTAGTACATACAGCTGAATCAGAGGGAAACTGTGATTAAGGATGATTTTTGAAAACGCCCATTTCAGCAAATAAAATACTTAGATGCTGACGATCTTCTTACCTGTTCCTTGAACAAGACAAGGCTGAGCTATGAACTAAGAAATGGGTTACTACTGATACAAACTGGCTTCCACCAGTCATACTCTGTATTTGCTCTCAGGTTTAGCAACAGATTTCCTACCTTTTCAAAGGGAAATTGCTTACAGGAAAAAATATATAAAGAGTTGAAGCCTTGAAGAATGCTTATACTAACAGCAAAAGGTAAGTATGAAAAATCAGAAGGGTTCAAAGTTCAACTAGATGCACGCTGCACTTCACTTGCTCTCCTCAGATGTCATGGGAAACAAGTATTGCTCATCTTTACTGAACCTGTAGGGGTCATTTATTCCTTAACAAGAAATAGGAAAAGCTATACAGAGAAACAAATTTTTCAAACCTTGGAAAGTAGTAAATATTAAAAAACTTCTCAATATGATTTATCAATATAAAACGTGATACCAGATTAACAGATATGATGAAGAACAGAGACATTTCTTCCCATCAACAGTCCTCCCCTTGCTTTTTTTTTTTTCCTTTAAGAATTAGAACAGATACCAAGAGTTATCCTCTAGTGGTAAGAGCTAAGTCCACAAAAGCAGTAAGACAAAATAAAGCAGTCTATTAGAAGCTCACTATTCTGGTTACTACAAAACTCCCACAAACTACCATAAAAAGAGTGTTAAAAACCACATGGAGCAGGCAACAGCTGCTTCACAGGAGAAATGAGAAAAAAAAAACATCAGGCAAGCTACTTCTGCCTCTGGGACAGCAGTTTCTGCAGAAACCAGATATTTCTCCAGTGAAAAGGACTTGCAAGCCCTACACTGTTGTGAAATCCTCATATGCTTTATTTGCACTTCCCAACAGTCCTGCACTTTCTTTGCCACGTTATGTTAGTAACATTATTCATGAGTATTCTGTACACTCAGCAGTGGATTATCAATGTCATGCTTTCTCCTGTGGCTACTGAAAAATGGCATACCATCAGGACAGTTATATTCAAAGCCCTTACTGGTTCATCCACGGAAATGTCCCTGTTGTCCAGAGAACAGTGAAGGCCTTCCCAAGTTTTGAAATCTTTATTGTCAAAAATAAGTGTATGTGGAAAAGGGATGTTATCGATTTTTTGAGGCTCAGGAGAGCAAAGAGGAAAGCCCCATGCAAGTCTTAGTGCAGCCACTAAGACAGATCTGGTGGCTGTCTGGGAAACAGCTTTAAGTGATGGTGTTTGTAAGAATTTGAACCACTTCAGGAAAACGTATTGCCTATGTTGATAGAAGAGATACAAAAGGACTGGATGTTTAAACTAGTGCGTAAAAAGATTTACTGTTACAGTATCCAAAACAAAAGCTACTGTCAATAACGATGCAGTCAGCAGCTCAGCATATGAATGCACACTGGGGATCAATGTAAAAAGCCTCAAGAAACAAACAGAGAACAGTTCAGAACCAAGCAGTATTTGGGTACCAAGCTGGGGTGTTACTGACTACACAGTTGTTACAGAAAAGAACATTATGGATGCGTAGTGCAATGGTGAACAGGAGGTCAGCTGGTGGAAGATATGACTGAAACTCACCTCAGTGTTGGTGAACCACAGCTGTTACATTAATGCTGTGTCAGTAGTGGAAAACAAAAGAAATGATTATTCATACCCTTATTGTGTACGACAGAGACATCCCAGAGACTTTAGATTAGCCTGCATTTAACTACCTGTTTTAGGACTAAGATCAGCAAAAATTTGTAATTATTTTAATATGAGGGATTTGTATAATGCCCTAAATAAAATAGTTTAACCTTCAGCTAGTCCTGAAGTGGTCAGGCAGTCAGACATGCCAATTGCTGCAGTTCCCTCCCAAGCGAAGGAATGACTTTGTTTCAGAGGAGGAGCAGTTACCAGTCTCAGCATCCCAGTGTCATATAAGTTTCCAAAGTACCTGATCTGCAGCAAACCTGTGTTTGTAAGATTAAATTTGAACCATCTACCATGTTGATTTCTAATATTCTGTAGGTAAAACACACAAGAAAAAGCAGACTCTGCACTTGAGTTAAGCAAAAAACAAGCACCTGCATTAAGCAATATAAGACACTAGACCTGAAACACGACACTTAAATTACTAGAAGCAACCTTTGCTACACAGAGCACTGCTGCTTGCAGGGGTGGGTTAGGGCAAACAGGACCCTGGCCTCCTGGCCTATGATTGGAAGCCATTGCTTTGTGCTGCCATCACATTCCCTCAAAAGAACTATGACAATCTAGTTAAGATATGGCTCTTCTATCTGCTGAAACAGCTCACAAATTTTGCCAATCCCCATAAAAGCAAGAGTGAGTGCTTTGTCTAACTAAACTGTGAAGCAGAAGTCCTACTGATCTTGTCTCTACACCCTGTTTTGACTGCTCCATGCAATGCAATACACTTCTGGCTAAAGGCTGTACCTTCATAGACCACAAAGAAGCCTTTGCCCAGGATGTTACTGCTGCTCCGGAACTCAATCCACAGCCTGCTGTCCGTGGAGATTACTGGTTCAGGGATCTTGTCACCACAAAATCTACCTAGAAGGCAGGAAAAAGACAATCAAGATCTCCAAGCTGACTGACAAGTACAGCCACTGGAAGAGGCACCTGTGGTTCCAGGAAGCAAAGACAGTCTGCAGTTAAAGGAGCAGTGCTTGTGTAAAAATACTCTTTCACTCCCACCACTTGTGCTTCTGAATTTGTCCTTCCACACCCCCCTCTCCCCAGTTGATTTATATTCTCAATTATTACATTGATAGAGATTTCCTTCAGCTTTGAGCAGAATTCAGTCGCAGACAACCCCTGTTGCCTCAGTAAATTCAGAGGGATTCCTGCTTTGATTCATGTGAATGGACAAATGAGCTGACAAACAGTGGGGAATTATCCCCTGTCCTTTTTGAGATGGGGCAGTAGGGAACTCACTTTTCTACCTGCTAACCCTCGGAAATTCCTTCAGCATTTTGCACTCATGTACAAGTCAAACAGATGGTGGCACATAACCATACTGAAAAGAGGATTACACAGATCCCCCACAGCACCCACACAGCTCATTCTGTTGCTAGTGCTCAAAGTCCCTTATCCTATGGTCTCATTCCCCTAGTAAACCTCCTTCGGATTAAACTTCCACAGTTTTCAGTCTCTCACACAGTAGATTTGTGACCAAGAGTCTTTTTTGCTCCCTGTTATGCATCAGCATTGGTAAATACCTGAATCTTGCCAGCAATGGAGAATTCTGGAATGGAGTGGCTGCAGAAGGCATCTGCCAGAGCAGTCTGATCAGTCTCAGCAACCCTAGAACAGTTCTGGTGTTCCTCTACCAGTCCCAGCCAGAGGATCCTCAGGCTAACAAAGTAAATACTATGCACAGCAAGCACACGCTGCAAACATACTCTTCACTTCAGCTGACACCAGCAGACCAACATGCATCTAGTCCAACTGAATCCCCACTGACAATCTGACAGAGGCAGAGAGTAGTTATGCAGAAATTCAGCCACAGCAATGGTGACAGGAAACCTGATCCAGGCCCTGTGAAGCCAGGGAATAGCTTCTTCAAACATTCTTGCCAAAGTGAAAATCTGGTTAATTGCTTACTGACAAGACAGTACCTTAGTCCCCATTAGTGGGCTGCTAAACACTCTCTGCACTGAATAAGGAAACAGATTGTTTGAGTCCCATTTGCCGACACACAGAGAAGGCTGCTGCTTTCCTACACACAAAGGGCAGAGTGGTTGACATGAATCCTGCGTATTAAAAGCCAAGAGGCCCCCTGCATAGTCATCTGCCTACAATCAGATGTTGTCACGTTTGGCTCTGCCTACCCTATCCTCACTACTTGGCAGCCTTAGGAAGCTCATGGCCTTCAAAGATGTGAGAGCTCTGCCCCTGTGATAGACAGTAAAGACAAATGGGTATCCATGGAAAGTGAACTGTGAACTTCAGTGGCAGTTTCATCAACTTGCTTCCCTTGTGAAGTCCCACATTCAATTATTAGTCCAGATCCAAGCTGTCTTTGGTAGCTCTATCCTGAGCCCATGTGTCAAAGTTACCCAGCACTGTTTGGGCAGCATGACATAGGCATGCAGCACAACACTCATATCTCCCATCTCTGCTACCAAAAAGGATACTAACAAACAGAATCAGTGCTGCAAAGCTCCCTCCTCTAGGGTCCCTGAGCAACTACTCCTGGATTTAGACTTGCAGTTTGACAAGGGTGTCAAGGAGAGGAAACACAGATGAGGAACTAGAATGAGCAAACTCCTCAGAGTGTGATAAAGGACCCATTCATAAAAAGTTATACATTTAAAGGCAGGGTTTTCACCCTGGGAAAATATGCAGCGCACATGTATTTTTTTTTCCCCCTCTGCAAGAAGACCGTGCTTTCACAATTCACACTAATCCCTCTCCCCGCCCCCTGCTGAATTGCCGTCTGTTTGCCACTTCTGAGCTAATTTCATGAGCTCAGCCCCTTGCGGGAACCTCTTCAACCAGTGTCCCATTCCAGATGGAAACACTCACAAATCCACCTGCATAAAGGTGACAGGGAGGTGGTCTGGCTTCTGAAATACCTTCAAATTACTCAGCAGAAAAAAAAAAACAAAACGTAACAAGGACTTAAATTACAGCTGCTGAAGAAATGTTACCCGGCGTATGTGCAGCAGAAAGCAATAACTGCTGCCAACTCCAAAACAGGCAGGAAGCAATAAAAACAGCTGCCAACTCCACATTGAAACACAGGCCCACAGAAACCTCTAGAGAGCAGTACAGTTCCAACCTAAGAAATTCATCCTGCATTACAACTGGAATGTCCCATGGGGTTAAGGTGAGCTTAGCACCTGAACTTCCGTTGCCTCACTGACCTCACATTAGTCTAGATATGTGCTGGACACATCAGCTCTAGTGCAACCAGTGATGCTGCATAAGCTGAATGATTCTTTGCTTTCAGACTGAAGTATGTGTTTGCATGTAAGGATAGCTCAGTCAGAAGACAGGGTCAGGATCAGAGCCACAGGTAAAGCTGATAAAAGCAGGTGAGAATGCTGACTGCCCACTTAGGTGGCAGCCAACTTGCAATTACAATAGCAAGATACAGAAGAATGGAGACAGTATAAAGGGAGAGCTGCTCTTTTTGAGATCTTTGGGAACAATAGAGCCCTGGCACAGTTTGATATCCTAGGCATGGTCTGTAATCTCTGGGCCCAGAGGCCAATTTCCCACTAGAATTACAGAGTCTCAAAGTACTGAGTGCTGAGCTAGAACATGCTCCACAGAGAAGCTATGGATGCTCCATACCTGGAAGCATTCAAGGCTAGGTCGGATGGGGCTATGTGCAGCTTGATCTTGTATTTACCCATTGCAGGGGGTTGGAACTAGACAATCTTTAAGGTGCCTTCCAACACAAACTAAAATTATTCTGTGATTTGTGGTCTCAAGAAGAAAATGTCAGGAGCTTTGGACAGGAGCTACATGTCTCCTTCATTCTTACTGTCTGATTCAGATCTTATGAAAAAGGCATCATAAAACCCACACTTTCAATCTCAGCCATGCCTCTCATTCATTTAAGTTCATAAGTCAGAAAAGGAAGGAATAAAGTCTGCTACTAAGGAATTGGAGCACTGATCATCTGGTGTGAATATAACATGATCGCATCTCTAACGTTAATGCGTGATCAATGCCCTGCCTGGACACAGGATCCTTCCAGGTAAAGAGGTTTTTTTTTTTTTTTTGTTCTGTTTGGTTTTTTTAAGGTGTTGGGATTTTGCATTCCCCATCACAATAAGCTTTAAGAACACCAAAAAACTGCAATTAAGATGAAGCAGCTACTCACCTAGTAAGGGAGCCTTCCTCCAGTAACCATCACGCACCTCCACATAATCATACCAGCAAAGGCGACTTTTAAATAGATCCATTGATGTGAAATTCAACATGATCTGAAAGGACAGAGCACAAGCTTATCCTTGAAATGGGAAGTATTTTAAAATCAAGACTCTACAGACTACCGTTTCATCTCTGCCACAGTGTTGCATAAGTGAGTATGCATGAGAAAATAGCTGGGCAGCATGTTGGATTTTTTTTTTTAATTAATTTTCCTCAAAAAAAGAAAGGCTTCTCAAGGAACTGTAATTATGCTGTACAGTACATGACAGAAGATGAAATTTTACTATCTATTTTATCATTCACACAGTCACTGCTTCAGTTACTAAAAAGCAACTAAAAAGCTCCTTTAAAAAATGTTAAAAATGGAACCCTTAGTTTTAATTAACATGAATGTTATACAGACATTTCCCAAAACTAGAGATGCATGGGATCTATTTCATTAAATAAACGTCTCCAGTAAGAAATAGCTACTTCTGCTGACAAGTTTTCACACTGTGACACTGCCACTCACACATCGTGTTCAGAGGCTTTCCAGAGCAGAGTTCAGAAAGAAAACACTATGCCACTGGTATCCTTCCACTGCAACAAGGATTACGTGCTCCATGCTGGGTCTATGGAGGATACTGGATGGATATTTTTGTGTCATTTTTGTCCTTGCAAAATTTAAACAAATTTTTCAAAAACCTGGACTGCTCTTGATACCTCGCAAAGCTCTCCCTGAAGCCAATGGCAGGAGCTCAGTATAACATAGGACTAGGTGTGCACGTGACAAAATCTGAGTCCAAGAGCAAGACAGCTGCTCCAGAACAAGTAAGCTCCACTTTCCTTTTTTCTTCCAAGTCTCAGACCTAAGTGCATTTTCAAGGTGGTCCTCAGCAAAGCTGTTTTGCCAAGGAGCTCCTGAGCCAGGCCATGCATTACTGTGGTCCAGTAGAAACTGAAAGGCCTAAAGGGCTGGCATTAATGGATTAAGGAAAGGTTCCATCTCCACATGAAGACAATAAAACAAAAGGAGCTGGAAAATGGACAGAACAGCTGAATGATGCACAGCAGGGCTCAGTGTTTCAAGGCTGGGAGCGGGGATTCCCTGACAGAAGCATTATGCCCACATGACAGGGGCAGGCTACTGATGTCCCTCACAACTCCTCAGCTGCTTTCTGGACTCCATCTTGCTGCTATATTTTACACAATTCATCTGACCAGCTCTTGGTTTGAAAGGTGATTTCTTCAGCTATCAGCTCAATCTGAGCTAGCAGGTGGCAGGCTGAACAGCTGAGGAAACCATCCCAATAGGGTGTATCTGTGAAATGAGAGGAGGAATCAGAGATCAACTGACATCCCAGACCTGCAAGAGGATTCTCTTCCAGTATTACCTCTTGTTAGGACCACTAATTCCTGAACCCATCTCTGGCAGGACAGACTCTATTCTTCCACTCCAGGCATGCAGAGATCTGCAGGACAATCTTTTTGGCAGCAGTTAAAATTATCATCAAAGCAAAACTCGAGTAGAGTAAGTAAAGAGTACACCCAATCCACGTGTATCACCTACCTTCTCTCCTGGGGTCACTGAGATTCTCCAGACACAGTGGGAATATGAGGGATAGCCACTTGGAAAGCCAGGGGCTGAGAAATTCCCGGTGCTGTCCTGCAAGGTCTCTCCACAAGCTGTGAGAGAAGGAGAGGGTAGAAAAATCAGCCACAAGGAGTTAACCTCTAAAAAATATCGAGGTCTAACAAAATGTTTGCACATGGCTGCTCCATGCAGAATGGTAGCTTGTACTCTAAGGATATTCATTCATGGTACTGACGCAAGCTCAGCTACTGCTTAAGATCCCACCAAAATGTGTGATGTGTAATTTTTCTGGATTCCTGGGATATGTTATCAGTGTGAGCACACAGAGGAATCTTATTTTTAATTTAAAAAGCTGTTCTAAAAAAGCACATATCTTCCTTCATTGTCTTCCCACCTGTCAGTACTTTTAAATTTTCAGTCCTATTAGGGAATATCTTATCACTTAATATAAAAAAAAAAAAAAAAAAATTAGCCCACCCCACCTTGCAATCTTGACTGCTTCCAGTAAATCCATTCACCTTTCTCAGTACTTCTAGTTGAAGTTCTTCATAGTTATTCTTTAGTGCCTTGGGTAAAAACTTGGTTTAAAAAAAAAAGAAAAAAAAAAAAAAAAGGCAAGTTCCACTGACCCCACATCTTAGGCCATCTAGCATCTACCCTGATGTTACACTGTGCAGGATAAAATATGAACACCACAGCTCATTCTGCTCTACACCTTTCTGTAGGTCTCCTGCTGCCATCGATGGAATATAGATCCCAGGGTTACTTTTGAGAAGTAAATACTTCACAAATGCTCCTTCAGAAAACTTCCAAGATGTGGGAAAGCAGCAACTACTGTAGTCCCTGCCCTCAGAGCCAAGAGGACCATGCTGGAACAAGGAATTACATGTATATGTCCATAGGAGCTGACCCACTAGGTTGGAGAATCACACACACCAAAAGCTTCCATTCTCCTTCTACAGAATACTCACTAGACAAATGCAAATACCAATCCCAATGACAGGGAACATTGGCTTGCCTGCTCTCAGGTTGCTTTTCTAATGTCATAACCCACTGACATTATAAAGCTTCCCTTGACCTGCAAATTGGTTTCCTCAGTGATGGTAAGGCAGCTTCCAAAAATCCCTTGTTAAGCAGCAGCGCTTTGAAAGATCTGACAAAACTGAATATCTGGCTCCCTTTCTAATGGAAATGACAGGGGATTCTGTGCCTGGTACTATCACACACTCCCTAATTTTTTTCAGCCATGATCGCTATTAGATGGGCAGGTCGGAAGTTGGAGGTGAAAAGAAAGCAATCCCATTCAAAAAGTTTAGTATCTTGAAAAAAGGGAAAGGGAATCACTTAGAGCAGAAATTCTTAATTTCCCTGAAGTAATTTGACGCACAGTTTGACAAGTCAGACTTGATGAACAATAGACAGGGACAAAAAAAAAAAAAAAAAGGGGGGATTTTTTTGCTCAACCAACCAGCTCCTGGGGTGCTCTGGAAGGTAGATCACTACGAGGAACAAGTTGTGCATATTTTGAGGCAGCATTGTTCTCTGGCAAACTGATTCCTGTCAGAGAAGACAAACGTACTTAAAACTACCAGAAAGAAGCACCGCTGAGAAAAACAGGCAGGAAAAATACACACATCTGCCCTGGAGGAATGAAGCAAATAAAGGAGAGTTCAAAAACCTCCACGCTGTTCCAAATAGTTTTGAGCCCAGAGAACTCCCCTTACCATAATCCAGCTACAAAGGAGCATTGCATAGGAAGTTTTAGTTTCAAAGTACTCTGCAGTAATAACTTATCTCTCCTCCAAACTCTCAGCATGCTCGGCAGGTAACACCATCTCTATTTTTCAGATAGGCAAAGCTGCTGGTGGTAAAAGATGCTGACTTGCATGCATGGGAGAAGAAATCTGGATATTTCCGAAACATACCTTTCTATCCACCCCTTGCAGATTTATTGCCTTGTTATCTGCAGCACAGTCTGCTGGGGTCTAATTCCTGCTCCCAGGATGCTCCTAGAACTCTTAATCAGAAAAAACATGGTACCTCAAAGAAGCTGAATCCCAGCCATATTTACCCTGTGTCCAAAAAGCTATTCTTTCAGCTAATTCAGGTATTGTCACTGGGTCAATACTCTGACTGGAGTGGCCACCAGCTTAGGATTGTTCTAGGAATGTCAACATTTGGCAAGATGAAACAGCTCAAAACTCACAAGGTTCTCACACGTTCTTTTTCTCCACTAAAAAAAAAGTTACCTAAACAAAGATGCCCCCATAAGATTATAAAGAAACACAGAAAATACACTGTATTACGATCATGGCAGAAGATAAAGATGACATGGTCACCTGAATCCCAATGAAGGTTTCCCAGCCCTGACCTTAGTTCTCCTAAAACTAGTGACACTATTAAGCATTTTTGCTTGACTTCACAGTCTCAGCGACTCTCCATGCATGCTGAGAGAGACTGGTTTTACAGAGCAGAGAAGGGCAATTGCCCACATGTGCAGGAGGGAGCAGAATACTAATGGACAATGCATATGTAAGCATAGAATACAGTCCCTTGCGAAGAACATAAATAAGTAGTACAAATTTACTCAACTTAGTATCAAACAAACCAAAAGGTCCAGTAAGAACATAGTTTGGTGCATCTAGGATCCAAGAAACTGAGATGATTTTCACACATGGTGAAAAGTCTGTTGCACAGCTAACTACTAGAAAGGAACAGAGGTGAAAACCTAAGTGGAAGAAGCAAATATATCGAAACTCCTTTCCAAATGAAGTAAGAGAGACAGGCATTTTCTGCTCATTAGCTTACTGGCAAATCATCTTGATACTGCACAGAGAATTGGATGGGATGACATAATGCATGACCATGCTCATGTAATGCTTAACTCCTGTGCAGTTAGAAGAGCCACACAGACCTGTTTTCTTTAGCACCAGGACAGGCTGTTTTAATGTCTTCTGGAGTGAATACATTCATTCAATCCTCAACTATAGTGCCATATCAAAACTAGCATTTACCGTTAACTCCCTTGCAGAAATACCTTCAGTAATTTCCGCTGGTTTCACCTGGCTTGGCACAACACAGCAGGTGTAAGCTTTGGGAAATTAAGAGCAATTTCGAGCAGCAGGGTTTTAGAACAGAAAAGCTAAGACAGCCCTAAACATAGGGGCCACAAACCTAATGAGTTGGAAAGCTATGTCTCCTTTAATAAAACAGTCATTTTGGTTCCTTCAAGCGCACACTTCTAGGTAGTCTTACATCATCTCCAGTTCTTCTTGTGGGGGTTCTCAAACTCTCCTAAAAAATGGGAAACCATCTGCCATTCAACTTCTGGATTATGTAGGTCATACTTCACCTAAAAATCCTCAGCTTGGCTACTGAGCAAAGTTTCCTTAACCAAAACTCTCAGTCAGACCCCACTAAAACATACAACTGAAGTCCTTTGGGTTTTAATTCCTGAGCTTTGCACTTTGTAGAACTTTTTTTCCAAACTACAGATTTGAACTGCAGTTGCACAGTCTATTTCATCAAAAATACTGCACCATTTATCTTCAAAAGCAACTTGTTTATAAATTCCATTCCAAATAAAACAACAGATATGTGAAGAAAATTGGTTTCACAGGCTTAAAACTCTGATCATTATTCTGTCAAGTATTTTCTGAACTGCAATAACCCTTGCTAAGTTTTGTGGGGGAAAAAAAAAAGTATAGAAGTTCCACTTCGCAAGCAGAAAACTTGAGGATCAGAAGGGTCCTCATTTAAAACAGCAACAAAAAGAAGCTGCTTTGTAGCTTTTAATTTGACTTTAACCTCAGGCCAAAAGCAGCTTTTCAGTTTGCCTCAAGAAATCTGAATCAGTAGTCAATACTTCCAACTAAATGAAAAGTCTGATTTTTTTAAGTCTGACTCAAGCAAAAAACAGTGCAAGACATCTCTATTATTTTTTCAAACAACTCAACCCCTAAAGTAAACAGAGAATTTCCTTAGAAGTACATCTCCAACTACATGTTTGACAAAATTGAGTTCTATAAATAAAACATTGCAAGTTAGGACTAGTATACCTAGCAAAGCTATACTCCTTCACTATAAACTAAACAGCCATTCCCAAACATCATGGGCTCTGAAGTATTGCTGATCCTCAGAATTTAATGTAGACGCTAACTCACACTTTTGGACCTGTACCAGGATACAGAGAAGAGGAGGATTTGCATATCAGTTATAGGTTACTTTCCATAGCTTGGTGAATGATCTGTACAACAGTGCTAGCCAGCTGCTCGCTTAAGCATTGCTCAAAGCAACATTACAGGCTTGGGGCAGTGGCTGGAAAACTGTGGAGGAAATGGACCTGTGGGTGTTGTTCAATGCTCAGCTGAATATGATCCAGCAGTGTGCCCAGGTTGTCAAGAAGATCAACAGCTTGTATCAGAAACAGCGTAGCCATCAGGAGCAGGGAGGTGATCATTCCTCTGTACTCAGCACTGGTGAGGCCACGTTTCAAGTACCACGTTTGGTTTTGAGCTCCCCACTGCAAGAAAGACTCTCAAGGCCCTAGAGTGTGCCCAGAGAAGGGGCAACAAAGTTGGTGAGGGGTCTGGAGCACAAGCCTTATGAGCTGAAGGAGCTGGGATTGTTTAGTTTGAAGGAAAGGAAGCTCAGGGGAAACCTTCTTGCTCTTCTATGACTCCCTGAAAGTAGGTTAAGGAGAGGTGACGATCAATCTCTTCTCCCAGCTAACATCAATAAGACTAAAGGTAATGGCTTTAAAGCAGTGCCAGGGAAGGTTCAGGTTGAATATCAGAAAAAGTTTCTTCTAAGAGTAGTAAGTGCTGGAATGGTCTGTCCAGGGAGACAGCTGAGTCACTGTCCCTGGAGGTGTTCAAAAAACATTCAGATGTGGTACTAAGGGACATGGTTTAGTGGGGAAATATTGACAGTATGTGAACAGTTGGATCAGATGATCTTGGAGGATTTTTCCAACCTTGGTAGTTTATGATTCTAAGATGTGACACTGTATAATGGTAAAACCTCACTCCACTACCCACCTTCTCCCCTCTCCTTATGATCTGGTTATTCCACATAAATCAATCTTCTGTTCTGTTTAGCATACAGTGATCTAGGAAATGTTTATGAACAAGTGAGGCCACATCAACATGGTGGCCAAACTCACTCATCGCAAACTCCTGAACCATGTTTTACAAAAACCTTCTTTTCCCTCCCTACCTTATTATAAATGTTAGAGTCATACCACAAAACTAGAGTAATTCTTATCAAGTATCTTCTCACAGATGTTTTACTATCAGCAGAAACATGGTGCTTGCTATATTTACTCCCTCCTATCATCACACCTTCCATGCTTTCTCTGCTTTTAGTTGCTACAGTCCATGACAACAGTGCAAGACAGGTGCCATCATTCCTCAAATCTTTTATTTATGTCCTCATATTCCACACATCCTTAAGTCTGTCTGACTTCTCTGAAATCTGATTTTCTTTATTAACCTATTCATCCATAGCTGCTGCATACACTTGTACCATCTTACATCTCCAACTTAAAAGGATCCTTCTATTCTCACAAATAATCTTAAGTCTCCAAAATCGTATCCGTGATGCCACTACTCTTTTTATAATCTTTGCAGACTCTGGATAACACAAGATTAGACAACCAGTCTTTAGTGGTCAGATATAATTAGACAGGTTCTCTATCGAAGCTCTTCTGAGTCTACCACCTCTTTTGCAGCAGAAAGAGGGATACAACCCTTCCTTGAGCAGCCCAAAGCACCCACTTGCAGCAACTACTCTTGCATCTTTTAACTTCCATGTTATTCCCAGTGCTTCAGTACAACACACCATAATCACTTAAGGTTTCAATAAAGCTCTCCCGTGGGACAACAGCAGCATACAAAGACAGAATTTTTAGGGTTGATGTGCAGAGATCCCAGTCCATCAGATAATCATCTGTCACTTTGCTAACTTCTACTCTCCAGCTGTCTGCGGTCTTACACATCAACTTCATTTTCTACAATGAGACTATACCCTTAATTCTAGACAGGGTATTTCTATGAAAGCACTAGCAAAATACAAACATTGCAGCTACTCAACACTTCTAAGTTTCAGTAAAGAATACTGAACAAAACTAAAGCCAGAACCAAACAAGAATACAAGCAAAGTACTTACAAGAGACACGTTAAAAGCAAGTGCAGTTCTCCCACAGCTTCAGCTTAAAGCATTTTATGGCCTACATCTTCTGAGTCCTTTCACTGAAAATGCTCTTGATTTTCAATGCTTTCCAGATTAACTGTGTCGACACTAAAGTTGCAGCCCTTCCCACGAGCCATACTTACCTGGGCACTTGTACAACTTCCTTGCCTGAGCAATGTCTCCCTGACTCAGGCGAACACGCTGACCAATAGTTGGCCGGACTCCATTATCATCACGACGGGGAAGGATGGTGTCGAGGAAAACTCCTCTAAAGGGAAGAGCAGAGAGACAAAGGGCAGTGAAGTAGGGAAAGTGACATGGAGGACACAAAGCCATTCTTATAGGTCTCCCTTGAGCATGTTTCCCATGCTAACAAGTAAGAGTAAGACAGATTATATCAACATATGTCTTGAGGTGGTCATAACCCTACAGCAGATAGCTTCCAAAGGCAAATCTTCCAGTAAATCTTCCAGCAAATTCTTTCGATATTTCAGGATTGTCACTGATTGGTGTTTCAGAATGGACACATTTATTGCCATAAATCACAAGAGACAATGAAATAATCTTGCAGATGGTTCATGGCACATCTGACTAAGCTGGAGTGCAGACTGGACACTTATGAGCAGAGGGAAAGGAAGTCTGTTTGGTAGCAGGTGAGGCTGGACTGGCAATGGCTGTGGTTGCCACAGACATGAAATAGATCAAGTGCTCTACCTTTGTTCTGCATGAGTTCCCAGGATAATAACTCCATTTGTCTCTACCTTTTTTCCCTTGCTTCGTACTCAGGAGCTGTCTATTGCACTTCTGACCACAGTCCAACAAAAGGATTTCAGTTCAGGCCTCACTTCCATCAAAACACAAAGTCAGTGCACACAAACAAGAGCTTGCATGCAATAGGAATCATTAAAACTGCACAGCTAATATGAGGGGGAGTGATCAGAAAATGGAATGCTGGGTTGGTAAAATCTAAGCTCTAGGAGTCAGGCTGTCCAGTTCACAGAAATCATTTCACTGCACTTCTGAATGGCTAACAACCCTCACAGTGCCAACGCTGACAGCTTTGGTATTGACTCTGCGAGGCAGACTTCTCTTTCTGAAGGAAAGGATACAACTGTCCATAGAGCCCAAAGGGACAGTATGGGCAATAATTTTAGTGCTACAAGTGCTGATACAAGAGTCTTCAAGGGTATGAGTTAAGCACTAAGCAGACAAACAATTTGGTTCATTGGGCTGCTCAGCTGAGTAAGACTCTCAGGAAAATAAGTTTGAAAGAGTTTTTCCTTTAGCTTAATTTTAAATAAATACTGTAAGTGGACTTTTTGGATCACAGCTGTCCAAAGCTGTAGTCAGTGCTCTTGAATGGAAAATGTCAAAAAGCATGTTCTGTGGACACATGTCTTTTGCAAATCGTCAGAAGAAATAGAGGGGAAAGAATTTAATCTACTTTAAAACAAACAGTCAGCTCTCACAAGGAAGGGGCTTTTTACAGTGGTAAGAAAATTTCTGATCCACACTACAAAGCAGTGCTTGCAAGCTCTGAAGTGAATACAATTTTGACTGACAAATTCAGACTTAAATTCAGACTGAAGCATGCAGAATGCATGTATCAAAAATAAATCCTCCAATTTCAGGTGCAACATGAACACAAAGACAGGTTGGGTTGCTCATGTTAAATTCTCAAGCCTCCTCAGGAGTTCAGAGAACTTCACGTTTGGCAGTTATGTACTTCTGTGGAAAGAGAAATGCTGGTGATTTCTGGGCTCAAACAGAGAAAAGTGACAAAATCTAATACAATAGCCACCACTGATGAAGGCTGTAATAGTAAAAAGAACCAAAGGCTTACCTGCACAACTGCATATACATAACCCCCAAATTTCAAGTTACCTTCTGATTGTTGATTATCTGCCAAACGTTTTTTCCCAGATGGATGCAACTTGGGCTGGGGCAGCAAGACTTCAGGTTTTACATTTTCCACCAACTGAATCATATACTCCCTTTACAAGCATTATTGCTAGACATGACTCCAAATTAAGAGGCAATAAATATAGTAATAATAATATAAATAAACAAACCAACTGATAACACGAGAAAGTCTTTCTAGCCTAGACCGCATAGGTCCCAGCAGCACCATGCTGTCCAAAAATCCCCTTGGGTGAGCAACACTGCAAGCTATACATTTGATGAGTGTCTTCAAGAGCACAGGCATATTGGCTCACAAATTAATAAAAAAAATCAAGCAGATACTATTAAAAAGAGCAGTTCAGGCAATATAACAACAGAATTGTTCCTGAGTAAAATACCTAACCTCTGCTCCTAGAGGTAAGAAGAAAACAAGAATACTGGATGCCCTGATTCTGCTGCCCAGACATGGACACAGCATGCATTAGTTACACAAAGCAGCAGCAAGTCAAGCACAATCCATCACTGCTATCAGCAAAGATTGACAGAGTTTGAGATGTTCTCAAGGGTCGTTAACAGACACATAGCATTGTGAATGTATTCTGTAATCATCATGAAGTTATCAACTAATACTGAGAAATGCCAATCATTTGCTGTGCCATCTGAGGGCAGTGGAATACAGGTGCTTTTCAGGGAAGTAGATGTTCAAGGCAGGTGAAGCACTCAGCTTCAGACAGCTACATTTTGTCTCTACACTGTATTTATACTCCCATCTTCAGAAGAGAGGCAACTTCTTACTTCACACAGTAAAACCTGTGGGGAGTATAAGCATGATGTGCACACATCTGACACAGAATTAAGATGGTATGTTACAAATACATCAGTAAGACTTCCCTTCACTGCCTTGTAGGCAGTGCTACCTTGCATCCTGACTCAAATAGGACCCTCACAAAAAAGCAGAGCCACATGTTCTAACTTCAGGAAGCACTGCCAGGCCTACCAACAAGAGGCTTACTGAACTGAAGTAAACCTATTCTTTGGAGAGGTTTAAACCTTCCTAGTGTTAAACTGCCATCTGTAGGTCTTGACAGTGATAACAGAAATTATTTTAAGAGAAAGTAAAATTAATCATAATTTGCTTCTGTATTTGTAAAGAACGCACCAGAAAATATATGGCCTCTAGTCATACTTCACAAAGCGGTCAACTTTCTGATAGACAGAAGTTCTCATGGTAAATACTTGTTCCTGCTGGCATTATAGCTTCTAGGGCTATACCCCTTACTCACCACAGATGCAAGTGATTAACATTTCTCTGAATGGAAAACTAGAAGTGACTCCTGCAGCAATACTCAAAAGTGCCACTGAAAGTAATTTCCACTGGTAGGGATCATGGTGTCTCAAAAACTGTATCTTTCTGTTGTGAACACAAAGTTAAGAATAAAAGCATCCTATGATTTGCAGCAGTATTTAACAAAGTCAAATTCCATGTGATTTGTTTTCAGTGTTCACCAGAACTTATAAGCAATGAAGTTGTGCTAACTGCAATGTAAGAGCTATTTCAAGCAGCAAGACAGAAACAGCTTTAGAGCCTCTTGTGCCATAATGCTGTCATCCTGTCCACATCCATACAGGGATCTCCACCAGCAAAGAACTCATACCATCTTTTCCCTATGTGGACTTTCTGTAACCTGCTGAACTACTCACACACCTACTGCAGTCCTTAGTGTCATGGAGAGACTGTCTCCTGTATCTAACTACTAGCCATAATGAACTCTGCTGGAACTTAATATCTTCATGGGTTGTATGTCTTTGTCAGCTGCAATTGGCCAGCACCTGCAAAACTCAGTAAGGTGAAGAGACATCCACAAATCTGTATCCATGCTAATTGGTCAAAGTATGCATCATTTGCTTGGGGCAGTAGATCGCAAGATGGGTTTGGTAAAGTAAAAGCCTGTTCCCAGCACTGCCTGTTTACCCAGAAAGCACAATCAGCCCACAGATGCATTTAGTGCTCAGTTCAATTACCGCACAAAGACTATGACTGGGGTGAGGGTGGGTCACAGAGACAAAAGACTTAAAGAAAACAGACTTAGAAATCCTATTAAGCATCAATTTAAATTTAGAAGGACTCTTGCCATTTTATTTTTTTTCCCTTTTTGGCTCAGCAGTGTTCTGAAGGACCCTGGTTTTCAAGAGAGAGACTCAAAAGCATCCACAATATAAATGGCAGTAATAACTTAATCCTGCTTTTGTGCAAGTCAATTCCATCCATTTAGAGTCCAGCAAATGCTGGGATGGTCCAGCAGATGCCTCAAAGGATGTAAAATCTTTTGCTTTGGGTATCTGATCCAAAGAAATCTCTGAAGGCAGCAATACATCTTTGCTTAGCCACCACCTTGCCCTGCCGTAAAAAGCAGTACTTCAGCAAGTTCATTAATTTTCTCCTGCTTGATGCAAAGTTTCAGAAACAAAAAAGCACTACATATTAGACTTAGCACTCGCATACAGCTAGCAAATAAGAAAATGTTAGAAGCCCCAAAGATGCACTTAATATTAGCAAAACAAAAAAGTTAAGAGTGAATATTTGAGCTCTGCCTCTTATCTCCTTCATGTGAGATGTGCAGGAAAGGAAAGCTCCTATTTTGTTCATGGAAAAACCTTCAAATAATGTAGCAAAATAGAGCTGTTCATCCAGTAGTTCTCATTCCAAATCCAGGACATAAATGTATGTTCATTTCCCTTCTCTATACACACCTTTTTGAGCTCTCTACTCAAAAAATGAGCTCTGTCTGGACAGAAGAGATGGGAGTCAAAGGCAAACAGCCCGCACAGAAGTTAGCCAATTAGTTGTAACATGAACAGGACTAAAAATTTTTCCATGAGGAATGTAACAACACAATCACAAGCCTGAAAAGGCCACGATCTGAAGCACATACACAATTGATTAACAAATGAAAAACAAAACATGTAATTAAAAATAATAATCTGATCCCAATTCCTTGGCAAAGTTGCTGAGGACTCGTAAGGCAATATTGCAACTCTAAACTATGAGCTATACTACTATCAAAATTCAAAGCCAATTCTAGCATTATCCCAGTTGCAGGAGGGCAGATTTACACATGTTGGCTGAGAAGGTTACAAAACATACTGGTATGGCTTTAGAAAGTCTCTGAGATTATCAGAAGAAGGGGAATATAGTAAGCAGGTGAATACAGTAGTCCACCAGACCTCTTTTTCAAGCACCTTGCCTTTTCAAATGTTTTCAGAGCCCACTGCAACCACCACATAATAGACCACAGGTCCCTTTCTAGGCTTTACACATCCCACACAGCTAACGACAACTGCTAAGAACAGTCCCAAAGACAGATATCTACAGCTCTCACCTGGAGAACGTGTTTCTAGCATAGTGCATGATGCTGTCGAAGTCATAGGTCTCTCCCAGTGAGTTCACTTCTCCAGCTTCCATCTTTAAAAAGTTGTACTCCTGACCTGAGATGCCAAACAAATCACTTGGAAAAAAAATTCTTCCAACTGTGGGAGTCTGGAATTAAAGGAATATCCTACCACATCCCAATAACTCCACCCAGACATGCCAATTTTCTATTCATTCAACTACTTCGACCCTTATTCTAGGAACATTATATAATATTCTATAAATATTTTTCTCCATCCTAGCTCACAGACAGTAATGTTTTGCACGAGCCCAGTAAGGAATATTGCCACCCACCCAAAAGCAAAGTGGAATAATCTGAAGTGACATTTTACCTTGCTGAATGTTCTCTCTGATGATTGTGACATGCTGGTCTCTGTCTGGCCGTGTGTGCTCATGCCAGAAACCCACCACATGACCCAGCTCATGAGCCACAATACCAAACTTGTCACAATTCTTTCCAATGGATATGGCCTGAGGGCCCCCACCTCGGCGACCAACGTATGAGCAGCATCTGAAAACGAAAACCCATAAACCCATGCAGTTCATCAGTGATCTGGAAAAGTCAGAGATGGGTACAGGCTAGCAGCTTCATACAATTACTTGTATCTATGTGTGTAAGTATATGTATATATATTTCCATATACACCTACATACACCTACGTACTTAAACGTGTGTATATATACACCTATGTGTATACATACACGTGTATATGTAGAAAGAAAATAAGTGTATGCAAGCAGTTTTAGTTATGCTGTTAAGTGTTATCCCAGGAAAAGGATCAGAGACTGACAGATTGTCCCATGTGGCTATTATTACATACTGTCCAGAGCTAGACTTAGAATGTCACTTGTAATGAAAGACATCTACAACATAGATAACTGCAGACACCGTATATATCACTTACCCACACGTTCTGTATGTGAACACAATGAAACTCTCTTCATCAGTTCTTTCCACAAATGTCACACAAGTGTGCTTCTCCCAGTGTCTCATAGCTTGCTTAAATATAGCTCTTTGGGTTCCTGAGAAAAAATATCCAAGAACAGCAATCAATGAAGGCCTGACTTTGAAGAAAATCACTAATGAACTTCAAGGACAGTCAGCTATTCCAATAATCAATGCTGTACCTGTAAACACCTATAATGATCTTCCTACTAAAAGTAGGATACAGTAAGTTAGTCCTTTATCTTCCTGTGTTTGATGAATTAATGGTTCCAATTAAAAAATGTAGTAAATTTGGCTAAAGTGCATCAATGCTTCTGCATATAAGAAATGTCACCTCGTTAGGCAAAGATTACTCAGGCACTGCAATTTAGTGCACAGATCAGAACACCATCTATTCAGTGGCATGACAGATTTGCTCACACATCGCAACACAACAACCACACAGATCTCAAAGCCCAAGAATCTCACATATATGCTCCACAAAACTAAGGTAGAACTACTGCCAGATATTTTATCTTAAAAAAAAAAAAAAAAAAGTAGCAAAAACCGTATTGGAGCTAGAGGCAGAATTGTCTTAGGGATGCAAAGAGAGGTACAGAAATACACTGCTGGTCTGTACTTGAATTCAGGAACAGCTCAGGACTTGATTAGAGTCAGCTAGAAAGTGCTGCCCCAGAAAAGTACACGTAGCTCCTGTGTACATAGGGCTACAGAGTAAGCTGCCACTCTCAAGAAGGACTAAGGAGTGGGGAAAGGTCAGAAGTACATCAAAAAGGCACAAGGAATAGACAAGTTCCAAGGGGATATTAAACTAAGGCAAATCACCAAGCTGAATATAAGACAGAACTGCACTACTGCAAGAGCTGCTTCTAACAGTCACTCACAAAGAAGGATGGTGTTATGTATGCTGTATGGTTATAGCAGCGGGACACACACAACATAGAGAAGACTCTCTCAGATTCTAAAGGATGTGGGCAGCTGTTCTCCAACAAATTTACGGTACACCTGCAACTAGCAGGCTACTCAATATGCTGCTGGAGTGCATGAAGCTCTCCTCTCCCTCTGCACAAGAATAGACCCCTCCACTATGGCTTCACAAACTCCTGGCAGCAGTTTAGGTACAAGAACAGGAACAGGTCTCAGTTAACTTGCTGAAGTGGTTTTGAGGACTGTCCTAAGCTGGCAGGAGGAGGACAACTAGGGAAGCAAACCAACACTGCACAGGAATGATTATCAAATTGCCCTGCTCTTCTAATTGCAGAAAAGGTCCCTTTCTGGAAACACAGGATGTGACTGCAGTTCACAGATATTTTTTTGTTTGTTTTTGTTCGGAATTCAAGAAATAACTGAGTGACTTGATTACTTTCTTGATTGCTTCAGGGACTAACATCTCTCCATACACTTCAGTATCAGGTCTCCACTGAGCACAATTCCTTGCACTGCCATACTGCCCACCACCATGCCTCAGGAGAAAGGCTCTCAAAGACCTGAGTCATTTGTGAGAAAGCTGCTCCTGAGATCTCCCGCACATTTTGAGACACTCACCCCTGAGCAAACAGGGAGCAACATTGTCACTACTGACCAGTGAAATTGCCTCCGATCACGTAGGGGATGACTCCCCCTGGCCAGATCCTCTCAGCCCTGGATGTGGTTGCCCTGCGCACTCTGGGAGGGGAGTCTGTATCCATCCCAGATTCATCCTTATATTCCTTCTTCTTCAGTCTCCTCACAAGCGTAGTGTTCTGCCTGCCGTCTGCAAGACAGAGTGGCAACACTGTTTAAATCCTCTTTAGTTCCAGGCACAGCCCTCCGGTAAATACTCTGGAGCTTCAGAGAAAGAAAAACAGAAAAGGCAAAGATGTTAATCCAAGCCAGAAGCCATAGCTAGATTTGCCAGTGATTTATTCAGGACTTGGAAACGGTTAATCTCTGGAAACCTAGCCCTTCTTGTTGGGCAGAATCACTGCACATTACACAAATACACTTTCTCAGAATGGTGTAAAGGGATGTCCCTGCTGTGTCTAGCACCCCATTTCACCAAACAGCACCTTCATAGATGGGGGACACAGTTTCATTGTTTTTTGTTTGTTTTGTTTGTTTTTTTAAGGGTAGTGAGAGGATGGAGGTCAAACAAACCCAAATGATGCTGCATTTTCTCAACCTGCTGCACTCTTTTAGCCTCCCAGGCAGACCCTATACCTTGTCCTGCGTTTATTCTGCAGTCATGTGCCTACAAGATTCACACTTTTGATGCAGTATGGACCTGACACAGGAGAAAAATCATTTCACTCAGTGTCATCCTGGCTGTTCACCTCATGTTTGCTGCACCACAGGTGAGCCCAAACTTCAAAACAGTTTTATTCTATTTTTATTTTTTTTTAAACTACCATCTTTAAGGATTTGATAAGCTGTGGTTCTTGGATGTTCTTTACCCATGCATCACCAAACCAACCCGTCAAACAAAACTGGGCAAGGAAATAAGAGTACAGGGGTTACTAAAACAGCAGAGAGCAATGGACTAAAAACTCACATCAACAGGAACTCCTTCCTAACCTGAGGAGGCAACAGTGCTGGCAGCAGCTCTTTGGTGCTAGCAGGCCTTTCTGAAGCTCTAGGAGGAAGGATCTAAGGTGCAGTTGTGGTATTTTGTATGGAAATCAAAGAGCTGGCTACAACTTTGATTCTCAAGTTAGGGACACGGGTTGCTGGGTTATGAAAAAGCATGAGCCCCACTGAACCCTTCCACCTGCATTTAGAGGCACTGCTGAGAAACTCTTCTCCCATTTATCCCTTCAGCAGAAACAGTAATGGTTTGCTTACCCACGATAAGGTTGAGGGGATCAAAACAATAGGAAGGAAATTAAGGTTGTGAAGAGAAAAGGAAGTAATAAACCTCATACCCTTCCTCCTGCCTCATGCAGCTCTGCCCATCCCACCAGAGGCTGTACCCTCAGCTGTAGGATAAAGCAATAACTCGCCTTTTGTTCCATTTATCTCCAGAGCACCTCTCCCAGTATGCTAGCTGCACTGTTTCAAGGCAGATGCTGTGATGTTAGGGTTGGGGGGGTTACAATAATGTAATTACAACTGTCCTCCCCATCTTTACATACACCTATTCCACAAAGGTACTGGTAGAGCATTAAAAGGGCCATAGTTGGAAGAAGGGAGAGGGTCTTGAGAAAGAAATGGTCTTGTAGATACCTGTCTCCCAGTCAGAAATCGCTCCTCAGGCTGCCACAAATCCCTGTGAATTTGCACACTGACAACTCCTGCCAGCAAAGACAAATGAGGAGTCATCTGCCCAATGCTTTCCTGCACGTTGTGTAGTAGAAGTTCTGCAAAGGAGATTCAAGATCTGCATTTCTGCAGCACAAATGCTTCCGTTCCTCACCAACAATACAACCTCTTGGGTGAATTCTTAGCGACAGTCCTAGCTCTTGACACCCTACCTCCTAAAATACTCTGCTTTTATTCACTTTCATTTGCCAGGCCCTTGAAGAAGCCTGATACTTCCTCCTAGCCAGCTGGGAGACAGAAAGGAAAAAGGCAGCAGATGCAGTATCACCAGGGGATAGAAAAAACCTGGATAGAATGCTTTAAGAAGCACTGCTTTCAGTCACTTTCACGTTGCACATATGGATAAGGTTTATTCAGCGGAAGAAAAAGCTATGCAGCTTTTCTAATTCTTAGTCTACATGGGCAGAATCTCTTTAACAGACTAATACTGTTGCTAAGTCTAAGAAAACTGAGATCCTTTCCAAAATCCATTCCCTCCCCCCTCCTTGATGAACATCAACCTCATAGGTTTTGATCTCCTGAACTCACTCAGGGGTCTCAGCCTCATTTGTCTGGGAAACAGTCAGACAAGCACTGACATAAAAGAAGCATCCTCCTAAAGAGTTCATGCCAACTGTGCTATTACCTCAAGACTGCCAGAAGCTGAGGAGCTGTGACGTGGGAATGCAGTGCTGGGCTATGAACGTAGCACTCCTGAATGCAGACACGCAACCCCTGCTGGAGACCGAAGTACTGTGTGGCCTCTGCCTTAGTGACTACATGGGGGAAACACCAGCCCCTGCTGCACAAAGCGGGTTGCAAACACCAGCAGGGCAACCCTGTGCAAACAGCTGCGATATTACAAGTTGAGACTGTTCCTGTAAGCAATACCTTTCCTACAAGAGTGGGAGAAAGCAATTGAAAAACTTTGTCTAGGTGATATCACAGCTTCAAGTGAACAGAAGTGTGAAATAGTTTAGCTGAAATACATATAGCAGCCAGGTAGTACTACACACTTTGCTTTGGATTAAGAAGACTTTCACACTCATGGCCACCTACACGTACTGGTCTGGCTGGAATGGAGTTAAATTTCTTCATGGCAGCCCCACATAATGCTGTTAGGAATTTGTGGCTAAAATAGTGCTAATAACATAATGTCCTGGATATTGCTGAGTAGTGCTTGCACAGCATCAATGCTTTCTTTTTCTCACTTGAGTCACCTTTACCTTCTTTAAGTGAGCAGGAAGAAGTGGGATAGGATGCAGCTAGGACAGCTGACCCAAATTGGCCAAAAGGATATTCCATACCATCTGACATCATGCAATAAAAACAGCAGGATTGTGGCCTCCAAGGTAGCCATTGCTCAGAAACCAGCTGAGCATTGTTTTGCTACTGGGAGGGAGTGAGCAAGTCCTTTTACATCACTTGGTTTGAGGCTTTTTTGCCCCACATTTTATTCTGCTTTCACTGATTAAACTGTCCTTAATGTTGTCTTGCTTTTTCTCTTTCTGTTCTTTAACCCATCCCACTGGTGGAGGGGGAAGCAAGTAAGCTCAAGCATAGATGCTCGGCTGCTGGCTGGGGTCAACCCACCACACCACAAGAGGCAAATTCACCCTTGCAGAGAGTTCACCAACACGAGTAAAGGAAGATGCCTGGGAATGGCAAGTCTCCCAAGCATGCACACACACGCCCAAACACAGGACAAAGGTATGTTTTACAGGGGATAAAAAAAAGTAAATAAAAGATACCCAAAGGTCTGGGTGGGGTACCACATTACCCGTTTTAACTGCTTTTTTACTATTGGTTGAGGTGGTGTTCTCACTTGGCTCAAAAGACTGTTCTCCCAGGCCTCCTGCAAAAAGAAAAACAACAGATCTCATGTTGTATGTTGGCAGAGCTCTGACATAGGAAGGACAACAGATGGCAGTGAGGCCATCTGTGGGTCTGCTGGCCACAGAAACTGGCTGCTATGCCTCCACCAGGAGCAGTAACTAATATCCTGATAAAACAGGACTCTTTCCCTGGATTTCTTCCCAGCCTACTGAGATACCTTTCAATTCATTACCAACCTGTGCTTTAGTTTTCCCATGTACTGAAAAGGCAAAGCATTTCTTCTAGAGAAGGTTTTATGTTCTACAAAGATCAGCTTGAGAACACAAAAGAAGCTGAAGAATTACAGACAGTATAGAAGCTTTGTCAGTGAGCCACTAAACACAGAACCAACATGGAAAACCATCCCAGCACATCTTTGTCAGGAAAGATCTCCACAATTACCACAGTGGAAAAAGAAACTCAAAAATCATGCCCAGGGTGAGAGAGCATAACACACAAGGCAGCGAAATGAATAACATAAAATGGGCTTTGAGACTACATCCACAGCAGCTCAGACACCATCACTATTGTCACCCTCCCTCCATCCCCATCATGTTCATTGAGGGTACCCTGTGAGAAAGGAAGCTGAATGGGCTGATTTCTGAAAAGGTACCAGTAATTTTCTACAGTCTCAGTGGAAAGGTAAAGCAGGAAGAAAATGATCAATCACCAAATACAGAACAGGATACTGTTATGCATACAGCACTGTATGCAGTGTATATAGATGCTCTGTAGAAGCTCCAAGAGAGGCGTCCCACTTTCAAGAGAGATGGAAATCTTCCAGCCCTTGCTTTGCCAGCTGGAAAACATTCTTTTGCTCTGGAACTGGCTTCTTGCAAATCCCCCTCCAGCCCCTCTAATTGGGGGCAAGGACAGGAATGTCACATCCTGCTCTTAAGGGAAGGGAAGGAGTGACTAGATTTTGTTGGCCCTTTACACTGGGAGAAAAATACATCTTTGACACCTGGGAAGAGGGCTGAGAGGAACTTTAATTCCAACTCTCCAAAAATATTACTGGATATACCTCTGAATTTTACCTCTCCAACATTATATTACTAGAACTAATTAAAAGATCAGGAAACGGATGATAGAAGACAGCAATAAAATGAAACACAGGAAAATAAAATATCCAGACTTTCAGCTGACTATAGGTTAAATCTCTGTGGTCCAAGAGACTCACTAAATCAGGGAATTGTCTCTCAAAGGAAGTGCATAATGTAACAGAGCTTGACTGGATAAAAGCCACTAGATGTGTGAACAGGAACAAGCCTGATTCAACAAGATAGATTGCTCTGAACTCCATCACTCTTTTCCAGCTCCAATGTCCCATCTTAACATTTGCCTTTGTTTTCTTTCATGCCCAATCCTCATCACTTCCTTAAAGCCCAAGCTCAACAAAAGTTCCTTCTCAGTTAAATCTTAGGTCCCCAGGACTTTTCACACTCCCAAGGTATGCTATTCCTCACACAACATCCCATTCCGTTTAAAGGAAACCCTAACCAGTCACTTACCAACAGAATTAAGGCATGTGGTCTTCACTGAAGCAAAGGATAATTTTGTACTTCTAAACAAGTGCAGCTTGCAGTCACAAACAGATTGCTTCTTAATTGAAAATGGGAGGTGAATTATATGGTGAATTAGGAAAAAAGAACAACTCTGTACTTAGTGAATTGTTCTCCTAAAAGGGAACTATATGGGATTGAATTGCAAATAATGTCGCCAAACTCTACAGCTGGGCCCCCTCTCCTGCACCCAAGCTGCTGACCTCTGCTGAGCAGCAGTGTCATTTGCTCAGACTGTTTCTCCAAGCTGTGAGAGCATTCTTTCCCAGAGATCAGTGCAAGCCTTGGTTTCTTATGCAAAGAAGATGTTTGAATAAACTAGTGTGACTAATGAAATCTAAAACATCTTTGCATATTTTGTCTCATTGTAGCCCATGAAAAGGGAGAGCTTTATACAAAGAGCAGATATTGGTGTGCAGATACACCAAATATTTTCAATCCTTACTAATCTCACTAGGAAAGACAGGGAATAACTATACCCTTCTCTTCCACAAGGATATTTTGGAGTCATGTGTGAGAATTTTGGAAGACCCTGTTCAGATTCATTTGGGCTTTTAGATATTTTCTATACCTATACTGTATATCAATATATATTATATATCTATGTTTTTATGGTATCTAAACACATCCCAAAGACTAGAGCAAGTTCACTCTTAATCCTCTCTTCTGATTCATCCCAAGGATAACATCTGGTCCTGGCAGGACAAAGATAAGTACCTGACATACCCTTATCAATAAATAAGAAAGCCAAGGGATGAACCTTGTATCTGAAAGCAGCTGCACACTGACTGTGGGCAACATGCATGTCCTGTTGTCTCCTCAGCAAGTCCCGTAAGCTGCAATCTTTCAGTTGGACTTCTCTGTCATATCAAAGAGCATAAAGGATTCCAGCCATTATTGCTCCAGAGCTTGAAATGCCAATGTATTCAGGCCTATTATCACTAAAAATACTGAAAAGGAGAACACATTTTCAGTTTGGCACAATGACCCTTCAAAATCATTTTCATCCCCAGTACTTCCGACCTGCTGCTTTGTCAGACAGTTATCACTTTTCTCCACCCTGACTTCTTAAGATTTGTCTGCTTCTCCCACAACCAGGAATGATATGAATTTTGTTAGATCGTGCATCTACATAGGGAGTAGTACTAGACTCCCTAAGCTCTTTTAACTCTCACACTACCATAATTCTATCCTTTCTAATAATTGGTAGGAATTAACAACCTCAGCTGGCCATTGCTGGGCTTCCTTACTGCATAACTCAGTTTCCATGCACAATTTGATAAAGACAAAAGGTTCTCTACCCAGGAATATTTCACCTTCTACCTAGAGATATTCACAATTAGTTTTTTCTATTCCCCACAGACCAGCTTTGCCATGGGAGCTTGGCTGACTTAAAGGAGCTCCCAGAAGCTTAAGTGCACCATAAATCTGAGTTAAATCCATAACACTCACAGTCCTGGCTAAAGAACAGGTGGCCAATTTGTTTGCAAAAACTACAAAGGCAGCTTGAGGTGATAAGTAAGGGTCCAGTGAAGCAGAAAGCAGCAGGCTGCAGCACTGCTGGGAAGAAAGCACTTTCTCCACCTCTTCTAGAAAAGGAAAATAAAAATCCAATTTTGCTTAAAGGAGTCCAAAATTGCTCAGCTGGGACTAAAATAAAAGACAGCAGATCAAGACAGCAAGACAGAGCACAGTTCCGTTCTGCCACTAGCATAGGCAAAAAGACAATCTGAAGAAAGAGCAGAAACAGTCCATGCAGTATTCATATTGTCTAAGAAAAGGTGAGACAAGAACACCTTAGCAGCTCACTGTACCTGTAAATTTGTGTCTTACACAAGATGCAACTTCAGGCTGAGAATATTAATTACTCTATGCATTCTGCTTTCTTTTGTTGTTCTAAAACCCACTGTCTGACCTACTGAAGAGAGGGCAATCAGATCCCTTACTAAATAAAGCTCTTGTGCTTGCTTCCACAAGCAAGAGGAAAACCAGACAAAGCTGCCAAAGAGTGAACTGGGTGCAAGTAGTGGCCATAGAAATACACATCACCTTTCTCCTCCCTTGCACACTGTGTAACACCCCATAATGCCACATATCTGCTTGATGGGCAGCTAACTTTTAGAATACTGTAACAACATCTGTCCTCAAGCTTTTACCTGAAAGCACAACTCAGGAACCAGCCATGTGTGTTACCCACTTGGAAACACAGGAGAAACAATTCTTCCCAAGATACTGGAATATCTATCTATAATTTAAGTTCAAAATTGTATGATTGTCAAGAGAAACTGTAGGTGTCTAGGAATGGGCAGATTGAGAACACAAAGTATTCCAACAAGGGAAACCGGATGGGATAAAGCTTCCAACATCTTCCTTTTTTCCAAGAAGGTAGACAAAATGCCATTAAAAAAAAATCAAACCTTCTTGTCTTCCACACAACTCCAAGCCAACATAATTTTTTCTCTGCAGGCCAGTGAAGATGCTCTCCACCACATTCTTGCAATCTCCTTTCCCTGTTTACTTCTCACATAGAAAATGGGCACCATAGCTGAATGTGGGCAGCATCTCCTGCCATAATGCTTGTTACCTCCACTGAGGACAAAAAAGCAAAACCTGAGGACTGCCTTAGGTTATCCTACTTTTCTAACTCAGCAGAGAACAACTTGACCATACACATAATTATCAGGACTCATGTGGACTGAATCTCAGCAAAACGTCAAGTATGCATTATGGAGAAGGAAAAGCCATCCTGGGTCTTGAGCACAACCAAGAAAGAATGTGTCAAATTAAATACATATATATAAACAGCTTAATCTCACCTTCCGGTATCTTGAAGTGCTTCACTTTAGTAGCCTCATTCAATACACTTGCTAGTCAAATTCCACAGCTTAGACTTTGGATTTCAAACAAACTACAACAAAGCATCAACAAAAAGGCAAGAAGTACAAGAAACACTGAACAGTCATCTCTTTTTCAGAGCTTCAGTTCCGGTAAACTGTCATATTATGATCATCACAGAAGCTTCTGGAAGAACAGGCTGAGACAAATGATGTCACACTCTGCTTTTTAATTTCCTCATTAACCAGGGGTCAACAACTTTCTAGGGCAATCAAAACCCTTTATTGCTCTGGATTTTCTAACTGTGGAGAAAGTGATGATTTTATTAAAACAAACTCTGCTGGGAAAATGCATTCAGAATGCAGAACAGATGTTTCCTAGAGTTGGTAGAGAGTCTGCAGCAAAAACTTTTCATAACCCCCAAGGCCCAAGAGATCTGAACAAATTATTTGAGATGGTCCTTCAGCATTTCCCAACAGTGAAATAGCCAAAGTTCCTTAAAGAAAAATAAATTTAAGGGAAAAATTCTTAACTACAAATCCCTTGCAGGAATCTGTTTTTCACATTCAGAATAAGCTGACTAGCTGCAGTAACGCAGGACAGTCCCAGGGTTCATAAACTTGACAAGCAGATGTGTCATCTCTACATAAGCTCTGTAAATGCTTATGTGGAACTAAGACACCAGACTCTGAGAAAAGTTCTTAAGAGAAAGGTGAACATAGTTAAGCAAATGCAGAGCTGACAAAAACATGAGCTGTAAAGCACCTAATGCACCATACCCTTCAGCTGGCCATTCTCTGAAGCATGTTCGTATCAGTGCTGCAGGAGAGCAGCACTCCCCAGCATCTCATGCTCTCCCTCTGTACTCTTTGGTTTCCCAGAAGCGGCTGTATCATTCTTATACTGTGATGTATCTTATTTTTAAAGAATTTATTGCAAGAATTGTGATAACCTGAACCAACCTCCCTAGTGGTGCTTCAAGCAAAAGTCAATGAACAATAAGTACTCTGTGAAAACAAGAAGGACTGGGAAGAGCAGAAGATTTTTCCTGCAGGCTATTAATAACAACCTCTGTCCCCAGGGGAAAAATGGACACACATATGAGAGGTAAAAAATAACCTACAGTCTGTGCTGTATAACTGATTTCTCCCAGAGGGAGTCCTGCAAGACACTTAGACAACTGACAATTGATGCTCGAAGCAAGTACGCAAGTGCTTCTTCAGTCATGTCTATGTTTCTGTTGTACAACCAGGTTTGCACACAGAGTGTAACTCCTCCCCTCCCAGCACATTAAAGTAGCAATGTGCAGCACCAGTTACTGGCGCATTGCATTAGACTTCCTGTGAATTCAATAGATCAAGCTCCGTTTCTGACAGGCATCTGCCTCTATATGACACTCCTCTTGATTCACAATAATCATTCTCCTACCTATTTCTCCCCAAAAGGAAAATAAAACACAAAACAAACAGAAGAGAACTTCTGTGAGGATAAGGAAATGGTAAGAGCTGGCTTGGGTTTGCATAAGCAGAACAAACCCTCCTGCTCCCCCTCTGCTTACAACCCCTTACCTCTGACCTGCTCAGTCTAATTGCTTCAGCCATAGTACTCTCTGGGCCCCTGCAGCCACAGCCACGCACAGCTTTCTGTGCTCCTTGTGGCATCACCCTACCCCATTCCAGCTGTGGGTTCCCATGCACAGCCAGCCAGTTCTGCTCCCACTGAGCCTTTCTAATCCTTTTGTTTTCCCCTTGCCTTGTTTATACTGGATAAAAATGAACTCAAAATGAAAACACTACACTGGAAACTAAGTTGTGTTTGAATGCAATTAAAACTCCTTTCAAAGAGAATGTGTGGTGCACGCATAAATAACTTTCTTCCAGCTTGCCTTCTGCCTGGATATTCAAACACCCCCAGTTCTGGAGCCTCTTGAAGAACTGCAACACATGTAACAGACCGAGGACTTTAAGTAGATCCAGCGGAGTTCCTCATCTGCTTAGTTACATACCAGCTCCACTACAGCTTACTTACAGGACATTTTAATTGACTGCCAGCAGCAGTCAGGAGCCAGTACTGAGGCAACAGCAAAAGAGTGGCCAGGTATGGGGCTCAAAAGGCTTTCAGAGCACAAATGAGATGACTGCTGGGCAGCCTCTGGTCAACTCTGGTCTTGGGTCCCAGCAGGCCCCTGCCTACACCCCATTTGCTCAGACAGAGTACCTCGTTAGCCTCCCATCATGTACCCAGGGAGGGTCTCTCTGCAGGCCAAGGGGAACGAGGCCATGACAGGCAGCAAGCACAGCTTGAGCAACAGAGGAGCCAGTGATACCATACCACTTCCCAGCAAACTGGAGGGATCTGGAACACCCATGCCAAGCTTCAGCTATCACCATTCAGAGGCTTTCCCTCCAGGCTCCCAGAGTGCTGTCAGCAGCCTTGTAAACACACGTGGGTTCATTCACATAACTTATGACTATGACTAGGTAGGCGTGATCCCTTGCCCTGCAAGGTAAGGTAGTTTATAGGACCTCATACAGCATACCTCCACTCTCCTCCTGCCATCAACTTTCTTTCAGGTCCTCTCTACAAATTACCCTGGCCAGGAAGCACGCAGATAAATGACCCCCAAGAAAGTCCCCAGCCTGAGCAAAAGCTTGTCTGAGCACATGGTCAGCTGGTGCTGATGGAGGCATGGATTGCTTCTGCTACAGCCAGGGCACAAGGAGTTGGGACCTCAGCAGGTCACAGCTCAGCCAGCCCCAATTGCCAGCAAGGACATACAGTGCTGGGAAAAGCAGCACTGCCTCAGGAGCAAAGACCTTCATTTTCATTGTGGACCTATGCATGATGTCACCTCATTCCTTATGTCGTCCCTCAGCTCCAGTCTGAACCATTTGCAGTCATTAAAAAAAAAAAAGAAAAAAGAAAAAAAAAAAAAAGAAACAACAGAGGAGTTATGGTGAAAGTGGCAAAAGCTTTCTTCTCCACAGCAAGCTTCCACACTGAAAGCTTCTGGCAGAGAAACCATCCGTTTCAGCCCAGGAACAGCTGTATTTCAGTGGAGGAGTCAAGCTGGAGGAAGAGCAACTCAAATCTCATCTCTGACACAAACCCACTCTGAGATTCAGCAACTCCTTCGGTTCCAAGAACAGTGGTGTATCCCCCACGTACACAGCTTTCCAAATCTCACACTTCTCTTTAGGGCAGCTCTAGGAAGTAAAACAGCAGGATAATCTGAATATTTCCTTTTGCCTCTGATCTTTGTTCTGGAGAAACTTGTTACCCGTTCCCGAAGGTTGTTCAAGTTGCCATCTGACCTTAGAACTACAGCAGCAAACACAGTACAGCATTTCAGCCTAAAACTAATTTGCTTTCTTTCCCCACTTGACAGCTGAATAAATACTTTGTCCTTGCCATTTGAAAAGGGGAGCTGCAGTGAAGTTCTTTTTTTGTCCACTGTAGTTATAAATGCCTGCCTTCTTTCCAAATTAGACCTGAGCAAGCAGCTCAAAGCGAACACATTTATTCCACAAACATAATATTTTCCTGCTCACAATCAACCGTGAGCAGTTTACAACTTTTTTCTAATTTGTTATTTGCTATTATTTATCAAGACATTTTGGTTGCTGATTGTTTCTATTGTTTCTTGGACCTGGCCCGCTATTTCACTAAATAGAGTAATTTTATTCTACAGGCACAGAAACATCCTTGCTTTAGAGAAACAAGCTGACCTCCCAGTGCCACCGTCCTGCAATGGCTTCTCATGGCATCTTAGATCTTAGTCTTTCAATGACCACTTCTACCTCTAAATTCATTTACTAAAACACTAAATTGACGAAGCAGCCTACACAGCTGAGGCAAATTTAATTTTTCATTTGAGCAAGTATTCAAGGAAATCAGACACTTGTCAGCTCTGAAACAAATGCATGATTTAGGCAATTCCATTGTTATTGGCTAAGCACTGTCAAATTTTACAATTAGGGTAATGGATTTAACTTCCAATGCAATTTCCATATGGATAAAATGATCTCCCCAAGTACATTTGCCCATGTGTTTCCTGAATCACAGTTAATTCATATAAAGCTATTTAATAACCTCCACTTAAACACAAAAGACTATTCAGACTCTTCTGACACCAGTGAAAGGAATGGCTTCCAAGTGTGTTAAACCAGCTGTAGACAAGACCTAAAGAAAATTTAATTAAGAGCAAAAGAGCAAGACAGTTGCAAACATAAATCAGATGTTATGAATGCTATACTCCAGCTTCCTAAATGGCTAAATATGCCATCTTGCACCAATTTTCAGGTGCCCAAAACCTGTCCAAAAAGAGAACTTAGGGGATTAGCAAATGTGTGGGGCTAGGAGCCAAAGACAAGTAAAGCCATGCAAGGAACAACAGGGATTCAACACAATCTGTGACAGACTGTGTCAGAGACAGTATGCTACAACTACTGCTCTCATCTAGAGATATGCCAAAATCATATCAAACTGGCTTCCTAATTTATTTCTGAAATAAACATGAGAATTAAAGATACGTTTATCATAAGATCACCAAAGTCTCTACTAAGAAAGAATAAGTGTCAGAGTTTGAAATATTTGGTTTTTTTTTTTTTTTTTTTGTTACAGTGTGGAAAACATTTTAAGATGAACAAAATTGCAGAGTTCAAAATCACTAGGAAAAAAAAAGCAGAAAACTGTTGTAAAGGTGAATAAAATGACTTATTTTGACAGGTGAGAATCTACCATTCAAAAACCTTGATTTCAGGGAGCAGTACATTTCCAAAAAACCCTTTGTGTGCGCATGTGACCAGTTGCCAGCAGGAACCTAGCCAAGAGGAAAAAACAAACATCTAACTCCAAGGGGAACACAAAGCAAGTAGTAGGGCTACACTGTTCAGGCTGTGCTCTTGGCAAATGTCAAATAGTATGGTCACCTATTGCTTGGGACATCCTTTAACCTGCCCTGCAGGACAACCACCAGCAAGCTTAACAACTTGGATCAAAAAGAGGTACGTACATAGATGGACTGAGCCCTCAGTTCTCGTGGAATAAGGATTTTCTTCTACCCACATAAGAGGAAGCAAACTCCATTAAAGATTTCCCAGAGGACGCACAGAACCCTGTAGCAAGTTCACAGATGTGAGTAACACATACACAGCTATTTGCATTGTTCCTGGACAGTTACGATTAATGCAGCTCAGAGTAAAGCTGGCACAACCAATAGATATGCTCCCATCTGAACTGAATCATCTCTGGGCTCAGCAATGTTGAAGCCACTCTGCACTAACATAAACTGCACTAGAAATGCAGCAGTTGCAGAGGATTTGAAAGTAATGTGAAGCACTACTGCTGGCCACAGAACCTAAACTGCGCAATCTCGCCCAAAATGAAACAGAAGTCTTGCTTCTAACTGCTTTGAACAGGTTAAGTTTGCCACTTGAGAAGAATTCTTTTCCCCCAGCTTACAGCTAAACAATGTAGCTTTTAGAAGAGTTGCACTCCAGCAAACATCCTGCGAACAATCCCAGTTCATGTGAAAATCAATGCCTTGTGTCAGTAATGTAACCAGAAAGCAGAGAAACATGCTTCACGAGCTGACGTTCCACCAGAGTCAAGGAAAAGTTGCTATGAAACTTGAAAAACACTACAGCCATCTATCTCACAACATGCAGAACTTCCAGGCATGCAAACATATGGAACTGCATGTTCTTCTGCTCTCTTTCAAAATAGTTTGTGCATAGTGCATTAAAAAATAAAAGCCAGTGATTCCTGGTCTGTCATGGAGGAAAAACAAACCTAAGAGTAAATCCTGAAAAAGGAAAAGCCTTGTGAAACAAGGTGATCACAGGCATCCCAAAAAGGCAAAACAAAAGCATCCTGTTGCAGGTACGAGTCTTGTGCAGATCTAGTGAAACAGTGGAGGAGACACCTGCAATTTTACAACATGATCAGAATAAGGGAGCTGGACAAGAAACCAATATGTGCCAACAAACCCATTCCCCACTTTTATTAATAGAAGCTATAATTCAAACTTCTCTTGGCTTAGTTCACCAAAGAGTAACTTCCTTGCACTAGACTCATGAATTTGATACCACAGCCTCTCTGTCAATTCACAGCAGTCTGTCCCAGCTTCAGCCATTAAATACTTTACATGGTTCAAAGCCAATTCCCACTCTAACTTCAGTAAAAACCCTGAGATCAAACATATCCCCATTCCAACTGCACTGTTATCTGAAGAATTACTTATTCTAGCTCATAGAGATGCTCTGTAAATCCTTCCTGATCTGTACAAGCGTGAGAGCTTTATCAAGGCCTTCAAGCCATGAATCTAAAAATCTCTCAGTATTAGAGGCAAAGAAAACCTATTTTGAGTGTTCTTGAAAAGCATTCCTGGCAGCAGCATGATGCAGTCACTGCCTCAGCAGCAAGCCTAACACAGCGTGGTAGCAGTGAGGGCAGCCAGACTCCCATGTCTTCTGATCTGCCAAAGCCAAAGCCACAACACAGCAGAGACAAACTTGGCCTTCTCACTCACAGAGGTTCCTTTCAGGACTTGAAACTGCCTCAGTGATACAGAAATCAGGAAAATACATTGTATCAGTAAATTCCTCTTAATCCCTAAATTGCATGAGAAGACTTAAAATACCCCCTTAAGATTAAATAACCACAGAACTCCCACAGCCATGGCAAGAAAAGAAAGCATCCTCCTCTGCGGCTAGTGCTTTGGAAAATAAAGCAATATAGCAAAGACAATAACTTTGCACTAGAGGACTCAGAGCCTGAGTGACACTACGCAGTTTCACAGCCTGCCAGTGGATTTTCTTGTTTCCCCCACAATTCTAAGCCATCAACTGGATTGGAGCAGCCAGAGAATCCTTAAAATTTAGATGCAAATTTCTTCTGAAGTAGAATAGACATTGTAAAAGCAAATACTTAAACTTAAAAGAAACCTATAAGAAACTTAAAAACTCTGAGTTTTTTTTTCCAAAATGATTAGGAGCCACTGAAGTAAGGACTTGATGAGGACAGCACTTGCTGGAAGATCTTCAGTCACCCAGAACAAGGTGAAATAGTTTCAACCACAAAGAAGGGAGATCTAGGTTAGACATAAAGAAAAAACTTTTACAGTGAGGGTGGTGAGGCACTGGCAAAGGTTGCCCAGAGATGTGGTGAGTATCCCATTCCTGGAGACTTCCTAGGCCAGGCCCTGGGCAACTTGATCAAGCTGTGGATGTCCCTGTTCACTGCAGGAGAGGTGCAGCGAACCCTTCCAATTCTAAGGATTCTGTGATGCTATGATTTGTTTCATTATGTTTTGAACTACTACTCACTCTGAACCAAATCCTGGGGAAATCAACTTCAACACCGATTTTCATAGTGAGCGTGACATGTAAACTTGCTCCCACAGAATTAAAGGCAGAAAATTATTTTAAATGCAAAATAATACTTTAACAACACCCCTCCCTGTTTCTCCACATAAATTAATAAATGAAATTAAGGAGGAGGAAGAAATTCCCCATTTGGAGCATTTTTACTTCTTTTTAGTGTGGCATTACATGCCGTAGTAACAGGATGAATAAACGATACAGAGAGCACTGTTCAGCCTACAGCACTGCTACTAATGTAAAGAAAAAGACACCCAATTCTCAAGTAGGTTCACAAACTCCGAAGGCCTGAGTAGCAACTATGACATTTCAGCAAGCAGAAAACCAATGCAGAAAACGAGCTTCAAGCACATCTATGCTGTGAAACTAGGCTCAGCACAGAGTTCCGCAGCAGAATCCAGGCTGTCCTCAGACCAGATTCTCTGCCTCTTTCTAAAAGGCAGAAAGAAGTCCAATAGCTATCTTTCTAGAAAGGAGACTGGACTGAAGAAAAAAAAAAAAAAAGGAAAAAAAAAAAAGTAAGGTAAAGAAGGAGACCTGGAATGAGAAACCTTTCCACATCTGATAGTCTTAGCTCTCATTAGGCAAGGCACAGCTTTTCATGAATAGTATAATCCCTAGTTGTATCTAGATCCACTGGAGAACCATCACCCATATGAACATGGAAACTTCATTCTTCCTCTGGAGCTTGACAGCTGCAACTGCTCTACACAAGCTAGCAGGGTGAATACCTATGAACAGCCCAAGAGTGTCAAATAGCACTATTTTCACCCCTCCTCCCACTCCTCTCAGCCAACAGGGGACACAGAAAAGAAGAATGCCTGGGCTAATAGCTTGTTCAGAACTGCAGCTCCCAGATACGAAGAGCCTATGTGTATGTACGTATTAAGTACTTCCTCCACTATGCAACTAATCCGATTAACAGCTTTAGGAAACTCTGAAATGTTATAATTCAAGGGGACCCACTCATAAAAGGTCTTAGACTGTTTCAGTACAGAGGTTGCATTCTTCCCACTGGAAATAAAGCAGAAAGCAGGACTTTCTTTCAGGGAAGAATGGATCCCATTCCCCACTGTGCCGAAATAGACCACCCCCTTACAATTCACAGAAGTGTCAAGCAAGCCCCACAGGAGAAGAATCAACTCTTCCTGCTCCTGTAGAGAGCCCCCTTGCAGAGCATGCAAATACAGAGCACCCTCTATACATGCTCTGAGGAAAGCTAAGCTCACTTTGACAGTCCCAGGGGCTGGCCATTTGTCAGCTTGCACTTCCAGGGGTTGAAAGTCAGAGAGATGAATGAAGTCTGCCAGAGATGAGAACAGGGCCAAACGAGCATAGCATCACAACTCAACTAATGCCCATCACACAAAGCACACAACATAAAGCCCAATTACACAACATGAATTGTGGCTGCAAGAGATCACCAACATAGTATAGATTTAGTTTACAACATTCATGCCTAGCATGAATACTAGGTGCAAAAAAATGTTTCAGATTTGACAATTATATAAATTACCACAGCAAACTGATACAGTTAAACACCATCTGGCTGGCTTCCACAGAACTCTCACCTAACTTACACAGCTGACAAAGAGATATAGAGATGAACACTGCCTATCCCACCTACCTGGTCCTCGTTTCCTGACTTACCTTGTGATCTAAAGGCAACTAACATTAAAAGTATACATCTGTGTTGGAAGATGGATATGTCATCTTTCTTCCTGACCTACTCTAACAGGAAGCTATAGCACTGAACCCCAGAATAGGACTTGCACGTACTCTGAAACAAAAGATAGGCAGTTGCAAGGATTCAGAACCAGCTACCAGTCTTTATGAATGAAAAAATGAGCTGAAATGCACAGGTGTCAAGTGAACATGATGCTCCACTAATCTGAGTCATTACTCAACTTTTCACCCTACTGGCTAACTTAAAAGCACAACAGCAGAGAAATAAAGGTTGTCCTGACCTGCTCTGTCTCCAGTTCCACCAGTGTCTCTCAAAGCTCAGATTCCAACTATTCCTCCTGACATTGCAAAATGGAGTAGAGGCTACAATACTGCAGGGAGTCCATTCACACTCTCCAAATCAGGTGCAGCATGTTTCAGAGACTCTTTAAGATGGAGATAAATCAGAGCTTCTGACTCAAGAAACAGCTCCAGTCAGGCACAAAACTGAGCATATGTAAGATTTGTGTAGGAGCAAAAGGTAACATGAGCATATATTACTCCATCTCTTGGCTTTACAACAAATAAAATCAAAAAGACTGTTAATCTGTCTTAATTACATCACTTCAAGGGTAGCCCGGATGCAAGACTTAGGGTTTTACTTGGGTTAAAAAAAAAAACCAAAACTGAAAAAAAGCATCATTCCATCAAGATTAAAAGAAAAGAGGGGAGAACAGTAAGAGTTTAATTTTAATGCTAAACTGAAAGCCTCTGTTTCAATCAAATTTCCTTCCAGATTTGCAGAGGCAGCTCTTCAAAGGAAGAAACCAGTGCCATAACAGTCCCTCAGGCCAAACAGAAAGGCTACATCACTGCCCTCTATGCAAATCTTGACTGTTTGTAATCTAACAAAGTTCAGAGTTGGTTCCCAATGACATAACTAGTTTCTCTCTGCATGCATTCCCCTGCCAGTGAGAGTAGGCCTCATGAATGACAAGGAACACTTTTCCATCTGACAATAAAACCAAGGGAAAAAAGGCATTGTCACCTTTAGGCTGCCCTTACCTGAAGTGTGTCTTGCGTTGCCATCCGAGTGCTTTGTTAAGTCAACAGTTCTGTCTATTTGAAACAGCATCAAATCATCTTCATCTAAAGCGATATCACCCCAAAAGGCAGCTGGAGAAAAACAAACTGCAATTAGTTTAGTTTTATTTTGGAAGGAAAGTGTAATTCCTATGCAGACCATATTGCACCTCAAAGACAGTTACTCCATGGACCAGAAAAAGGTAATACACAGGAACAGTGTAGAAGTACACAGACAGTGGACACTGGTGGAGGCTAGGTGACACTATTTACATTGAAGCACTATACAGATGCACAGAAAGGAGCTTATTAGCTGAGATGCCTTGTGTTAGTCTTCGTTACAGGTCTGGCTTTCAACTGAGCTTTATGGTTGTGGCATTCACTGCTCATTAAAGCATACAAAGTTACGAGTATTTCCCTATGTAGCGTGAAGGACAGAGTTAAGTTGCAGCCCAGATTCTGACAGACGTTGCATCCACACCATCTCAGGCTAACAGCTTATCTAAAAATAAAAGGACAACCACAAACTGCCAGCCTGTGGGACCTAATACACACATTCATCAGACTCAGTGCTAAACTGGTCTAAATTCAAGCACAGAGCCAGTCTACCATTTCCATTTCACAGGAGAAATGCCATTCATTTGTCCCCTTGTGGATTAGTTACCCTGACTGAAGTTCACAGTTTTTAATTTTGTAAAAATCCTTTATTTCCATTGCTTGTGGCTGAAATTTGAGTAAATAAAGTGATATGTCAACACACACAGCTCAAAGAAATAAGACTGGAAACCTTTTAAGCATTAAAAAAAAAAAAAAAAAAAAAAAAAACCTGAGAAGTTGAGTCGACTCTACGGAGTGTACAGTTAGCTATTTTTGAATTTGAACTAAGTAAATGCAGTTGACCAAACATAACAGATCTTTCAGTGATAACAAACAGGTTATGAACTGAGCTGTTAAAAAGCATAGTCTATGTTGGTTGATGAAAAAGAAACAAACAAACAAACAATAGGGGTAATTAATTCCTGGTACAGCTCAAGAGAACTCAGTAAATCAGATGAGAAGCAATGTAGAATTGCTGTCTGCAACAGTGACCAGATGCAATGGAATCATAATCAACAACATTTACATTCCTGGAGGGAAAAACTGTCCCATTGCTATGCTAGCAGCATCAATGATCAGAGTAAGTTAGGCCTAAGTAAAACCAACAGGTTTTACTCATCATTTCACTTTTACTGACAAGACCAAATGAAATGTGTCAGGAAGCTTGCTTGTGTATCAGAAACCTGCAACTGGATCTGTGGTAAATGAATGATAAAGAGTTAACTCAGAGAGCTATGCCTGCTACTGGGCACATCCCAGCTGCCACACATTGCCCCACCAAAGAGCTGCCACAAGCAACTGAGCACAGGGATTCAGCTTTCCCTCCATCTGCCTGTGGTTATCCAGCCTCAGTATAGGAATGAGAAACAGGACTAAGCCTTTCAGGAGACTGGCTATGACTTTTTGGCTATGCCTCCTCAACGGTGCTACCAAAACCCAGAGTATAGAAATACAGTAACAGCTCCAAAAGACTCCATAGTGCAGACAAATCTATGCACAGACTGACATCAATTATAACTAGGACAGAGCCTACACAAAGGCATAACTCAGGCTCCCCCCAATGTCTTGGCAACCAAATTCCTCATGCAGAACAAAGGAGAACATAAAATACTATCAGCTCACCACCAACTAACAAGTCTACCAGAGTGGCCAAGAGGCACACTGACTGGGAACAGCCAGGGAAAAGAGACAGGGCCATATACTCCGACTGCAATTTGAAGACATTTTATCCATATAGAGAAATGCCTGGCTCAGAACAATGTGGCAAACAGCATTCCATGCTGATTTCTTCTCCAGCTATGTCAGTAGGTTACTATCATACTGGCCAGACAGACCTCCATCCCTACCCTAACACAAACCAATAGTACCATTTCAATCCCAGTGTAATTTCCACCACCATGGGCTCTCAGGGGCTCTTTTCCATTAGTACTGCATAGTTTGTTTTTCAGGACAAGGTCATAAGTACATGCCAAAGCTGTGGTATGGATTTAAAGAAACAGAATTGTTATATTTTCATTCCCAATGGAAAACAGTTTTCTCCCAATCCTAGCACAGGAATCCCTTTCTGTTACAAAGTCATGCATCATCCTGAAAGATGGCCCACTACAAAAGCCAAATTTCCCTAACATTTATTTCAAGCTCTCTATAGCCCCAGCATGCTCAAGGGAAACCATGATTTATCACAGTCCTGAGCCAGCTAAACAACTTTCCTCACTGGAAATCCTGGCTGAGAATGTTGCACTGCAACTTCTCCTGTGCTGTCAAAGGCTCCTTCCTAAAGGCATGCAGGCCTGAAAGACTCTTGCTTCCACCCCAACGGAGCTGTCCCACAGGAAAGCACAAGTATTTTATTTTAAAGGGTCACAAGTTCAGAGGCTTCTGGCAAATTAAACCTCTGAAAGCATCCCTTCTGATTTCCTTTACCAACATCTCCTTTTTAATTTAACGTGGGAGGATTTCCAAAAGAGAAAACAAAAACAAAAATTAAAATCTCTGAACAGCAGGCTAGCAAACTTGGAAACCAGTATTTCTCTTGGCAGAAATCTCTGTAGCATACAGCCAGGTGCAAACTCTTAACACTCAGCGCAATAGTGTGCCAGCTTTTGTTTAAGATGATGCATTAATCGCTCCGGATAGTTAGAACAGAGCAGCTCTTATTGAGGTTGATGCAGTTAATATGAGAGAGTTAGCTTCCACACCAGACAAACAGTCTGCATCAACTACTCAGAATGTTTAACCCCACTGCTCCCCAGCATATGCAATGGGACAAAGGATAAATAATAAATAAATCCATCCTCCAATCCAAAAAAAGCAGTCTTTCAAGGTGCCTTCATTTTCAGAACCTTTCTTCCCCAGGAGAACAGCTTACATGCTGTGTTTGCACTGTACAATGACCTGCCTGGGGGCTCTGGCATTCTCTGACTCCAAAGCTGCCCACAGCATTTTCTTTCTAAAATCATTTCTCAGGAAACCACCCCCGGTCTTTTTCTACCCACAATGCCCTCAAGTAAGTTCTTTCTCTCACTTCTACTATTTCCTATTTGTATCCTCTTCTTCCCCTAGTTTTAAGTCAGAATTTGAATTCTGGGAAAAAACAGCACTGTCTCTTTTACAAATTCAATACAAAAGTGTTTGCAATAGTTTATAATCATTTTCCTTGAAAACATATTTATCCCAGGCCTTTTAATGAAATGCCTTTCCTTTCTACATTTTTTTTTCCTCGAAGGCAACAAAGTAGAAAAAAGTCATTCCTACAAATAAACACCCAAACAAAACGCAATATTGTGATTTGCTAAAAGCAGGCTCATCTCTTCAAGACAAGATACATAAGGACAACTGCCTTTCTCCCTCGCCACCAAGTTTACACAAGTATATTAAAGCCACTTAACAGAAGGACATAACTGTACTTGAAAAAATATCACCCAGTGTCTGTATTTGAACTGATCTCCAGCCACCAAATCAAGGCTAGAAGCAAAACTTTCGCCCATTCACTTGTAATGATTTCTTGCTGGAAGGCTCCAGTCCAGCACCAAAATATCAGTATAGTCCATAGATTTACCCTGCTGACAGGGATCTACAAAGCAGTTGGCCTCTGGACACCATGGGAGACCACAGGAATTTTGAAGCACCCATCAGGAACAGCTGTGACAGATTCACAGAAAAAAAAAAAAGACCTTGGAAACAAACATGCTCTGCCTGCCTGGAAAACTCCCTCCATCCCACTCCTCCTCAGAGAGGGTCTCACTGACTGAAACTTTGATTATATAATGGCAAGTTTTAGGTGCTGAATAGGATGTGATTCTACATTGAAGACTATACAAGCTGAGTCAAAGGAATCCTCTTTCTGTGGGGACAGAAGCACACTAAGTTAGCTTATGCCAATCAGCTCAAGGATCTTTTCTGAACTTGCAGCCAGCTGGCACAGCTCATGCTGACAGACTTTTAGTTCCTCTACGTAGTTTTAACACATTTTTGCTGGAAGGACTTTACTCTTGCCTGGCAGATTTCCTACAGTGCAGTATAGCAACAAGCATGGAAAACAAATAGCAATATGAATCCAAACAGATGCCTCACATTCGTTTCAGCAGCATTCATGACTCAAACTCAGTTTCCAGGGGCGTTCACAACCTCTGCACATAAATGATAGCTGAGCTCCCAAGAAGGAGTCCGTCATGACTGACTACCTGAGCACGCAAGTGTCAGCACAAAGCATCCAAGGAAGAAGTATTTGCACAAGTAACCTTGGCACTTCCAATTTCATGGCAAGATGGATACAACTGTCAGGCAACCCAAGGAGCAGACTCAATAGTCACTCAAGCACTGAGCCACACCAGCTGTTTGTCACTCAAAGTACAATCAAAGGACATCATCTGAACACATCCCTGTGACAGCCATACATGCACATGTAAGGGACAGTGTTCATTTCCATCCAAATCTCTGTTCTCCATAATCTGTGTCATAGAAAGATCCTAGGGCACCAGTTCCTGTTGTTCCAGAAATGACAGCACTGTGCCAAAGTCATGCAAGGGAAACCCAGCATCACACCTCGTCAACAAGAGCTATAGGCAAAGAGTGCTTGGTGCACAGATAGGTGGGTTATTGTTTAACTATTCAAGCACTAGCAAAAGCCTGCAAGTTATTTCTCAGCATTTGCTGATGTTTCCCAGCTTGACAGGTCTGAGTGCTAGAGATTTAGTTTTCAGGGCTGGCCACGCTTTCATTAGGGCTTCTGCAGTCTAGCAATAAATAAATCAACAGATCAAAGTGAATTTCCAGCACATTCATTTTTCTTTCCTGTCATGCCCTGACATGCAGGTTTGTTGTTGCTGAATCACCTGAAGATACAGAAACCAGTAAGAAAGTATTCTGAAACAAGCTGAAAAAGTTTCATACCTAAAAGAAGAAAACCAAATCCCCTTGTGCAAAGTAACAACTGTGTCACAAGAAAAAAAAAAAAAAAAGTTCAAAATAAGGCAGAAATCAGTGAAAGAAAGAAATCAGTGAGAGAAAAAAAATCCTAAACACACACTTTGGAAATAAGGCCAGATCATGAGCCAAAGGATAGGAAACAAGCAACAACAAGAGAAAAAGCATCAAGAGTACCATATTTAGCCATTAGACTGATCCAGATTAAAGCATATTTCTCCTCTGTAGGAATTATCAGAAATTTTCATTGGCCAGCCTTGAGGGTAAGCTGGCTTGAAGGCTCTACTGCAAACTAGTCCGTGCAGCAAAGGTACCTACAGCCAGCCTGCTGTCTGGCACAAGCATGGCTCCCTGGCAAGAGAGACTCAGCAATTCACTTCACAGTTAGCAGAAGTTTCCCTGCCAGGGATCACATTTCATTTCAGAGTCTCAGTTTGTGGAGTAACATTTAACATGGTCCACCTCTAAACAGCAACAAACATTTCAAGAACATCCTAACATCATAGGAATCCAAGTTTAACACCCTATTCTGACTTTGACAGAAATCTGAACTTGCTGAATTACCAAATCTAGCGTTCCCACAGCACCCTCTCTTGGGTGCTCTTATCAGCAAGAGACAGTTTATGTTCCGTGTATGTCTTACCCTGGAAGGTGACAAAGCAGTATCAAACACACCTTGGGCTTGAATTTGTTCAAAGCTGCAAGCACACACAAGCTTACATAACATTCTGTTTTAAGGAACAACTCATACTCTCTCAGCTGATTGCTACCTTAAAGCGGGAACTTAAAAAAAAAACAAAAAAACAAAAAAACCCCACAACAACAGTGGTATGAGTAATGCTGCCTGTCATAATTAGGTTAGGAGAAAGATTTCTTCTTTGTAATATTCATTACTCTCCTACTACTGCTGGCTGCTTCTTCACTCAAGGTCTCCATCTTTTGCACACCTCCATGACAGTCACTTCTGCCCACTGATCTACAAATTCATTCCTGGTACAATGAGTAATGCAGAACAGCATTTGTAAACTCAGAGCGGAAAATCCATGCCACAGGCAGCAAATCAGCTCCCTTTATGGACTCTTGAAAGGTTAAACATCCATCTATTCATAAAAGTACTACAAGAGGATGCCTGATATGTAATACTTCAGAGCAACTTACAGGGTTAAGGATGTAATGCAGCACATAAAATCCAAGGGGCCAGCTTAAGCCCTCCTGTAAAGGAAATTGAGCTGTGTGATCACACTAATATTCTGACTCCTTTCTTCTCTAGGTGACTACGCATGTCCCACCTCAGTATTGACACAAGACAGATCTCCATGCAAACTGTACACAGCTCACAGCGCACTGCTTGGCCACACTCCACATGTAAGTAGGCAACAGATAACCAGAAAGATGACATGGACACAAACATGCTTTGAGCCGTTTTGTTCACAAGTGCTAGCTAGCTACCTACACCTGTCAACTAAGCATCTGACACTTCCCTAGTCTGTACAAGACGGCGCAGAATAATTGCTTTTAAATAGGGTTAGTATTCACAGATCTGTTCAATCTCCAAGTTACACAAAGTTTAGAGGCACATAGGGGAAGATCAAATGGTCATTCAAAAAAAATCTCATGTCTTTTCCATAAGACAACAGCCTGGCAAGATGCCCTTGGCAAAACAAAACAAAAATAAAATAAAATATAGAATCGTAGAATATCCTAAGTTGGTAGGATCCCAGCAGGATCATCAAATCCAACTCCTGGCTCCACCTAGAACCACCAAAAAATCAATCCTATGTCTGAGAGTATTATCCAAACACTGCTGGAACTCCAGCAGACTTGGGTCCTCTCCTGAACAATCTTTTTCCTAACCCAACTTGAACCTCCCACAATGCAGCTTCATGTTGCTCCCTATAGAATTGAAATCTAAATTTGAGAGTAAAAACAAAAAGAAAACACGCTAGATTTGCCACCTTCACGTCATTCACGCCAGCTAAGAAATGATAGAGTTGGTTAAGTACCAAACACAGCACTTGTACTAAGTCACAATCATTTTTTCATTTTCTTGGTATAATAAATTACACATGATCTGTAGGAGCATCTAGTGCTGGGGCACAGCACCAAGAGAACATTAACATGCATTTTCTGTAATATCCCACAGATAGGTGCTATCAGCTGTTACAGTCATAATGCTCCACAGATAGAACTTGAGCATGGCTATGGTGCTCAAATTGACAATATAGGCTGAAGCTGCTTTGTCCAATTAATCTAAAGCATCAGTGTGGACTACATCTCCCAGCCCTGCTCTAGTGAGCATAGCCAGTAATTAATTTATTTATTTACAGGAATCAAGAGAGGAAACAAGCTTTCAGAACTGCCAGACCTCAGACTACAGGATAGACAACACAGTCTTCCCTTACAACAGCATAGTATATAGACACCCCCTCCAATACTACAAAGTGTTCAGACTTCCTTAAAGAGAACTGACATAGTTTTTTTTTCAGAACAAGAGAAGCTTCATAGCCACCCAGACTCAAGGGTAGCTTTGGAATAAAACCAAGCCATTCCCTGATTTGCAAGAGAAAATTCAGGAGAATATGTTATGGTCTGGTTCTGGCAGTTTAGGGTGCATTTCATTTTACAGGGCTTCACTTCTACTCAAACTCCACCACAAACGGAAAATCCTGGTGTCTCCAAAGCCTTCTCCAGAGAGAAAGTAACACACAAAAATCCCAAAAAGCAGCTGGTACAAGATTAGGAATAGCTTCCTTGAAGCTAGGGCTGATCATACAGTGCTTCATTAAATGTAAAGAAGTGACACGTGGCAACTGGAAGATGCTAGCAGAGAAAAAGAAACCATACACTCCTCTTTCCATACTTCAGGCAGCAGTCCACATCTCTTACAACTTTGTCAAGCTTTGTTCAAAAATTACATTTAACTAAATAAAGGCAGCAGACAGACATGAAGTCTATGCTCCAGCTGTCACCATCCCCTGCCAACATCTACATGAAGCATACAGCTCTCAACCATGTCAGAAGTGGAAACCAGGAACCAAAACCATCAACACAAAAATGCATTCTGTTTTCTGATCCTAAATGAGCATCTCCAAAATGTGCATAGTGGCACTTGTTAAATGTACTACTTGACAAGAGGCAGCACCTTTTCTTTTTCCCTCCCTCCCTCCTTCACCTCTCCCAGATGCATATAAAATGTTCCTCATTGAAAATACAGCATCACTTCTGCTGCCCTTTAAGAGAAGGAGATGGAAAGGTTCTGGGTAATGAAATCCAAGTGTGCCTTTGTCAATTAATTATGGAGATAGCCATACCACACAAGCCCCATCGCACACCCTCCATCATTTTTGCTGCTCGATATAACTTTAATTAATCTTCCCTTTGGCAATTTGAAGGAAGAATGAGCACACTGCAAACACCCATGGTGTATTAAATTGATTTCCTGTTTTACAGTCCCCTTCCTATTGGCTGAGCTATGATTTGCGACCCTTCTCTTGGAAGCATTTTATCCTTGCTAATATAATCCAAAGCCTTGTGCAACAATTACAACCAGAAAAGTAACGCTGCAAACAGTCAGCCCAGTCTCTGTCAGTACAAAGCAGATTCTCTCTCTTGCTCTTCACTCCCTATACCACAGGAATCCAAATCAATCACTTTACATCAATATCTTCAGCATTTTAAATTACATAAAAAACAACTTTTTGTTCTAAGTAACTCAGCCATCTTGCTCCTCATACTTTGCCAATCATTCATAGCAGCACACCTTAATTATCAAAGTACTAAGACAAAACATACTCCATTGCCAAATTCGACCTCCTGCCTGAGGTACCAGGATGATCTTTTAACTCCAGATAACCAGACCTACAATCAGAACGTAGAAACCCCGAGTTCAGCTGAGCTTCCCCAACAGATACACCTACCTTGTAAGAGAAATACCACACCACCTTGAACTCATAGGGCTGAAAGCAGGATCCTTGTCAGGAAGTACACACTAGTTCACAAGGCAAGCCTGGGTTAGGAAAAGGACAGGCAAATGTAGCCTCACTCTGCAGCTATGGAACAGCCTACTTTCAAAATCCTCTCCTCTCCACCTTGCCTCTGAACACCAGAGCCTACATCCCATACTTCTCAGCAGTCAAACATCTTCTGACACTTGTCAAGTTGCATTCAGAAGACTTAGTAATTCCACATACGTTTGGTCAGAATTGATATCATCTGGCAAGGAGCACAACTCTTCTGCTCTGGACTCACGTGTAAAGGCCATCAGCTTCTTACTAAGCACATACAGCCAGAGCAGGAGAAAGACCCCAGCACATACAGACAGGTGCTCTATGTGTCAGGGTGAGATGCTCAGCCCAAAGCTGCCCTTCTCATCTGAATCAGAAGCATGTCTGACTGCTGTGTGATTCCACAAAGGGTGCCCTCAAGCTCCCGGAGAGGGCAAGAATGGGGCAGAGTTAAGTCTTGTGGACTTGCTTCCACTGTGACTTCAATAGCAAGCATGGGGACTGTGTGCCAGCAGTTTCTGACACCTAGGTATGACAGCTGCAGGATACAGAGGCCAGGAACACAGTCCTGTGGTGATCTGCTGTCTTGAGGTTCAGGTCCTTGTTCAACAACACTTCCTTGGTATCATGGGTCAGGAGATCTTGACCTGAAACACCACATACCCCTCACCAGCAGTCCCATAAAACAAAGAGTCTCTGAACTTCTTGGCCATCAGCTTTAGTCTTCTGGGAGGAATCAATCTAGGTCAGCTCTTCAGGTAGCTCTCACATCATGGGACTTACCCTAGATTCATTCTTTCAAATGAAGTTAAGGAACAACAACCTTAGAGATGCAGACAAAAAACTGAAACTGCTGCAATCCTAAACTTCACTTGGAGCAGTTCAACAGCTAAGCATTTTCTCCCATTAAAGACATTTTACCAGCCATGACTACAGTGCAAAGTGAACCAGCACAACTTACTTAAAACATACCACTTAGGGATGGATGCTCTTCTTCAGGCGGCAGGTTTCTTTGCAAAAACTACCCTTTATCCCCTGATGCACTACATGCTTTCACATGGTTAGAGTCCCAAGCAACGCAGCTGGGGAACAGGTAATCCTAATCAGGCACACAGGAAATACACCGCCAAGCACCCCCCCACACACACAAAAGGCTCTTCACAAAAATGAACGGGAACAGAACCATTAGCTAAGCTATAACCTGGAAAAAGGAAGGTAAAACTTAGGTCTGTTTGAAGCAAACTAAGGCAGGCCAACAATTTCAAACACAGTGCTGGTGGAATGGGTGTAGATCATGATAGATCACATCTATTCAAGGGCTAGACAAGGAAAGCAAACGTTGTCTCTTTTTACTCATTGTTCTTTATCCACTAGCACCAAGAGAGGAGTATTGCAGCACTGTTGGAAAAAAGCAAAGAAGCAGACGGGAGGCAGGAAAGAAATGGGAGCTATTTGTGGAGGATAGCTGACTTGAGCTGTTTACAGACTTCCCCTCTGAGCTTGGGGATGGAAGGGTGGCAGGGAGTTGGTTTCAGCCATTAGAAGTACAACGTGAGAATCCATTAGTTTTCCATAGAAACAATGTCATCATAGAAGCGAGACAAATCTGATCAGTCATGCAAATGTGCTGATGTTAAATTCTCAGGCCTGGGCGGGGAATTTTGGTTGCCAAAAACACAACAATGAAGAGATCAGAATGAGATTACCAGACAGAGAACGGCATTATGGGGGCATGGGATATATACCAAAAACCACCCCTGACTATACTAGAGTTTACTTCCTATGCCACACATAGGTGTCTGAGCAGAACAGACACACAAAAAAAAAGAAAAAAACAAAAACAAAAACAAAAAAAAGAACACCACACCAAAAAAACACAAAAGCTATTCTTGCATGAGATCTTAGGAAACAAACAAATACCACATTCCAAATGCCAGCCAGGAAGAACCTTCACAGACCACGGAGAACAAAAGGGAATAAAAGGTTTGGCACCCCCATAGGACTGGGATTCTGGCAAGTTATGCAATCACAGTGCCAAGGAAAAAAATAATAATAATAATAAAAATAATAATAGGTGAAACAGGTGACTGGGTATTGTAGCTTAACCAAGCAAAACACTGAACACCAAAAGTTTAGGAGAGAAATCAAGCAAGCTGGCCACATGAGACACCACCGCTATCCCAGGCACATGTCAAACTAAGATACAGTTGTATTAGTGTAGCATTTATGCTACACTAATAAGGGGCATGCCACAAGAAAAGTACTTTTTCCCTTCCCAACAACAATGAAAATCCATAAAAGGAGACCAACAGATTTTATCTCTTTCCATCCCTCTTCCTTTTAAAACGAAACTATACCAACACCCTATCACTACTACGCATAGAAAATTACAGCAGCACCCCGAGCAGGTAGAGTAGCAACCACTCACCCTGTCAGTAGAGTACAGTCCTTCCTCGTGAAAAATCGAGCCACTATCCTGGGCTGTCTTCACCAGAAGTATTTAGGGGTTAAAAATATGCAAGTTAAGAGCTCCACCCCCTGCAGCACGCAAAACATTACTAGAGCAATGCATGCAATGAAGATGCTTCCAGATAAGTCTCACCACTAGCAAAAACAGTTCCAAGAGGTGTATGAACAGAACAAGGAGAGCTCAAAGCACAAGAGATGTTTCACCTAGGCTTGCCTTCAAGGCCAAAATGTCAACATTCACCAGAGAGATGACATCAAATGCTGATGGGTTCACTTCTCAAGTTAAAGCATAACACAGTAACACAATGGAAAGCACAGCAATGACAGAAAAGTAGCAAGGTCCTAGACTGCAACAAGTAAGGATTTGCTCAAATGCAACAGCCATGGGCACAGAAATAAAGGAAAGAAGCTACTTACCTTCAAAAGGCCTCAGCTACACAGGGATCTCTAAAAAGATACCCTCACCCCACTGCCAACCCTGAAATGAAGTCTGGAAAGGGGTGCACCCTGGCTTCACCCTTCCTGGTCACTCAGATGCACAGCACGCACCTGAGCTCCCCTGGGTTGGCCCTGCCTTCCACCAGGTGCTCCATCACTGCTTCAGGCCATGACTCAGATTTCTGCTTTAAAACACCTTGTTTCTACGCTTGGACAAGTTTACCACCTGTGCTGCAGTGAATTGTAGGTGCCTGTTTGCAGACATTCTGTTTCAGCCCAAAGCTGAGCTAGAGAGGGAGAGGGGAACACAGCGAATTGTTCCTCTTATCTGCCAACACCAGTGTCAGAAAGGTCAGACTGCTCCAGGGCAACTCTAGGACTTGCTGCAGTGGCACAATGCCCACCCCTAACATATCTTAGTTGTGCTCCAGGGCTCATAGCAGTGGCAACAAATGGCCTACAGCTTACATTTCAGGTGAGGGATAGGAAAAAATAAAGTCCAGCAATCACAAAAAAACAAACAAACAAACAACCTCAAAACCTCCCCTGACACAGCTCCATGCCGTTCCCTCGGGCCCTGTCACTGTCACAGAAAGCAGTGCTCAGCACTGCCCTGGAGCTGCAGACACCATGAGGGCTCCCCTCTGTCCCTCTGCTCTGCACTGAGCAAACCCAGAGACCTCAGCCGCTCCTCACACACCTTGCCTTTCAACCCCTTCACCGTATTCACAGCCCCCCTTTGGATGCTTTTTAATAGCTTTCTGTCCTTCTCATGTTGTGGAACCCAGACCTGCACCCAGTGCTGGAGGTGAGGCATTAACAGTCAGCAACATATTCACAAATGAATACTTTACAGTACAAACATTCCTGTGCAGCATATCAAATCAGTGTTGTCATTGTAGCAGTGACTCGAACCCTGTCATGGCCTTCCTTTGGATGGTTTCTTCGGATGCTCCAAAATCTGTTTCACCGTCAGCCAGCCCTAAAAGCACTCATCCCAGAGTTCTTTTACTGCATTTGTGAATCCCAGTGCCACAAACTCTCCCATTCTTGTCTTCCAATGTTACTGCCCCACAGCTGAACTCAATCACCCAAACAACCAGAACAAACGTCACCGCAGTTTCAGCAGCTATCACCTTAGTCTATTCTATAACAGCTAGCACATATAAAGTCAAAGCCATTTTGTACTGTTTCAGAGGCATGCACAACAGTGAGCACAACAGGCTGCATAGCCACACAATCCTCCCAGCATGCAGAACTCTGCAGGTTCAGAGGCTGTCACAGCTCCAGTCAGAGGCATCAGTTTTGGGTGCACTTTCTCCCCATATGAGATTCCCCTCAGAATTCAAAAGCCATAGCAGTCACAATGTTCTGTTTTCTTCAACAGGATCTCATGTCCCTCTAATTATTAATCTCTCCACCAGCAGTGAGCAATCAGAAAAGCAATGAAGGATCAAGTGCTATTACATCTATTCATCTTATTTATGCAGTAGGTGCCTGTGAAAAGTTGGTCTTTATCAATATACATCCTGTAACATTTGGTTCTGTTTCACTTCAAGCACTTAACTACATGAGGGTGAGGACGTGCTTGCCACTCACCAAGCAAGCCAGATGCACCCTTCACTTGCTCAAACATAAATTACAAAAGCCTTCTCAAGAACATGCATCTGTTTCACGTATGGCTCATACATCTAATTTAAACAGTTTCCATATGTTGCCCAAAAACTGTGACCGAATGCCACTTACACATAAATGGGGAGATTGTCTGGATTCCACAGAGAAAGGTTTCATCGTGCAGCTCGGACCAACAGCTCCTTTGTTCCTAGATCTGCCTGGCCTTCCCCAGTGCCCTGTTAGGAATGCTGTGGACTGGTCTAAATGCTGCCTCCTGCTGGGATCCCATCCCTGCAGCTTACAGGCTGGCAGATAGAAGATCTTGGAAAAGACCTGTAATGAACACCTCAGCATGCAAAGAAGGTCTGCCAAGTCGCACAGTGCAAACCACCCCTGTTCCTGGTTCCACAGAAGTTATTTACTCTAAGGACAGGTGTGACTTCTGCCCAGCTGTCATCCACACACTACCACTGATATTTGGCTGTAGCTGTCAGAACTCCCTGAAGCACAAATGAAGTTCTGGTACCCAACGTATGTTAGAAATGTATGTTTCAGTATTTTGCTGTACACCTAAAATTACCATCTCACTTCCACTGCATCCATTGTGGCTTCCCACTCAGCTCCAGTCTGGCAACCGGCTATTTCAGCTAGACCACATTCAAACTAACAGTCTGTAGTCAGGTGGATGAGAAGCCTGAGCAGGCAGGTAAGGACTTCACTCAGGGTTACTGTTCTTCTAAAAGTAGATCTGGTAAGGGAAGCAGACAATAAATATCTCCAGTTGGAAATGCAGGGGATGCTGTTAGAAGAATTCAAAAATTCATAAGGGAAAATAACATAGGTGACAATATTTTGCTTGTTAATAATGGTACGTTACATATGCACTCTAAGAAAAGCGCACTGCAGAATCTTTATCCACAGGAATAAGTGCTGCACTGTAAAGCATGTTACATTTCTCTAGACTAAGCTTGCTGAATCAGGCATCAAATACACATCTCAAAGAGTCATCCAAAGATGTGTTTCTTAGGATATCCTGAAGAAGTAACACATTTTTTTCCACAGAATTCCAAGAAGAGCTGGATGTCCCAGCTCTTCAGCCCAGTGATCCGTACACAAGACACACCATCTGCTGTTGGCCGGCACTCACGCACTATGTTACCTTCCTTCTCAAGGCTGAAGGGTGTCAAGACTTTGTCACTTCAAAAGGGAGTCATGCTACATAAGACCAAGCAACCTCAGTTCATGTGCACAATGTGCTGTTTCCCACTGCCCAAGGCAAGGAGATTCACCAAAACTATCCTACTCCTACACCTAGTGGCCATCCTGAAACATCTCCTCTCTTGTAGGGGGAAACTGTCAGGGATGAGACACGGTTAACTGAAAGTCCCCTTCAAATCTGACGTAGGTTGAAGCACATGAAAAATTACTCATGCAATCGATTCACATGGTTTCTGTAATTCATAAATTCCTTTGCATAAAGAGGAGTCATCAGATTTGCACATAACCGATCCAGACAGCTGCAGATCTCCTCAGGCACTAAGTGCCTGGAGGCAGAAACCACTCCTCATGTAATCCTGTTAAGCAGCTGAAATGAATGAAAAAGCTGTGTGATTCAGCATGCTATAGACAGTCACCTCTGCTCTCTCCACTAGTAACAGGGTCCTCTCCCATTCAGCCGCATGCCTTGAGCCCAAGTTACAGGAGATATTTCTTATCCTGATCCCTACAGAATGTCTGGGGCACATGAAATTGCAATGACCAGCCTCAGAAAGTGATAGGAACACACTCAGGCTATGCACTAGGGTCTGTCTCATCCAGTAAACTTTTGAGGATATTACTGGAGAAGACAGAAGTCTTTCCAGGAATGGAAATCAGCTCACTGGAGATTCTGTATAGGAGGAAAATCAACTCATGGCCATTTGAAAAGGCAGGGTAGAATCCATAAAAGATGTAATAATTCACAGACCAAGATCCAGACTAGAATCAAAGGCTCTGAAGACAGAAGGATCTCAGGAGGAAACTGTTAACCATTTGAAGGCCCTTCACGATAAACCACACAGTATCACATCACAACGTATATCAAGAACCAGCTTAAAACCATAGCAGTAAGGAATTAGAAGGAAGTATTATTCCTTCATATCCTTGGAAATTGTAGAAAGAGAAGTCAGTCTAACATAGCTCTGCTTTCTTATGAAGTGAAAATTTCTAAAGCCACCCAGCACAAAGCAACACTAAACAAGGCTTATGCTTCATGCATATGTGAAGTATTCATGCACCTCCAGTAAACTGGTAACACACTCCTGTTACTGCTTTCCAGTCCTGTTTTGATCACTAACAAATAAAATCTTCTATAATTTCATGGAAATTAAAGGATCTCTCGGTGACAATTATCTACAGCCAGGACAGCCCAGACAAGTGATCACAACAGGACAAGCAAAAGCAAAACAAAAATAGCATTTCACTACAAACGGAGCCTGCAGAACTGTCGGTTATCTCCCTAAGGCAGCTGTTTTTCTCTTTTCTTCCTTTCCTCTTTACCAGTCACTTGGTTCTGTGGTCACTCCTGGACTACCACAAGTACTCACAAAACTGGGAATCAAAACTAGTTAAAGAAACAGTCTGTGTGGAAACCAACTTGGTAAAAAACCCTCTTCTCAACCAGATCAGACTCTGATTGCACTCTCTCCCCAGAGTTCAGTAATACATGGAGAAAGAAAGAGGAAGGTGGAAGGAAAGACTGTCTTTCTCAGCAGCAGTCAAGACTTAAACCAGAATAAAGTGGCCACAACTGCATTGTAATCGGACACAGCTGACTTACAGAGCAGCTGCTGAGCCCTCCCTCACCAGAGGATGGCCTCCTACCTCAGCATGCCCATCCATCCCTTTCCAGCCTTTATCTTGGAAACAAAGAATCACCCAAAGTCATTCATCCTAGGCTTTCACAAACATTCACAAGGTTACAAGAAACACACAGCCTCAAATAGGCACTGCTTCTGCTGGCCATCCCTCTCTGAAAGACCCCAGCTGAGCCCTCTACATTAGCCCTGTACATTCTGGGTCAGAGCTCAGCTTCCTCCTTTGTGGTAGCAAGCACTTGGCACTTTTGCAAGTAGTCTATATGCTCCCATGTCAAACACCCAGAAAATCACAAAGGTGTTAAGAATCTTTGAAAAGACTGGTGCCACAGCTCACTTAAGAACGTGTAGGAACACTGATGCAGAGCATCAGTATGCACTCTGCCATGGTGCCACTCAGCTGTCTGAAAGACAGAGGCTTTTTCATCCTTGCTCACTGTGCACCTCCCTGGCTCTGCACGAGAAGAGAAAGGATTCTTGTCACCATCAGTCTGCTTCACCCCAGAGTTGGATCTATTCCAGCAGCAGCGTAATGCAATCGTATAATTAGTGACTATCACTACACATAAGCAGGGCTGGATTGAATGTGCAAAAGCAACTTCGATTTTGACATTTCCCAGCCTTAATGAATTGTCTTTACAATGCAAACAGCTTCTCTCCCTGACAAGATGTTTGTGCCCTCTGGATAGCAAATAGTCTTGTGTCAGGAGTGTGCCTGCCTTTGAAGTGGGAGGTTGCAGTTTGACAAAAGCAGAGGGCAAAGGGGAGAGGAGACAGAGCTGCTATGAGACAGTTGCCAGAATTTAACACTGCCAGTAAGGTCTCTCTGTATTAGCCTTGTTTTGAGGCAGAAAAGCCATTTTTTGGCACAGAATCTGAAAAAAAAAAAAAAAAATCCCAGCCCATGCAGAACAATGTCAGAAAAAACTCCTGCCCAAAAAATGCAAACTGGTTCCAGTTTCCTACAGCTGTGGGACTCCGTCAGAGGCACTCCTGGGTATCTACAGAAGGCAGGATCACCAGTCCTACTGGAGAAAATAAAAAAAATAAAAAAAAGATAACAAAAGGGACGAGGTTTATTTATTGCAGAAGGGCACTGTGCTTGATCAGAAAAGACACAGCACCCAGGCGTTTGCTCCAGCAGCTGCTGGTCTGAATCAAATCAAAGAATCGTTGAAGTTGGAAGGGACCTTTAAAAGTCATCTGGTTCAAATCCCCTGAAACAAACGGGGACACCTACAGCACAAAGAAGTTGCTGAGGGGCCCATCCAGCCTGGCCTTTAATGTCTCCAGCAATTGGACATCCACCACCTCTCTGGGCAACCTGTTCCAGTGCATCACAACCCTTACTGTAAAAAACTTTTTTTCTTATATTCAATATAAATATCTCCTCTCTTAGTTTGAAACCATTTCCCTTTGTCCTATCACACAAACGCTGTTTCCTCTTCTTTCTTGCAGCCCCTCACACAGTCTCTAGAGGGCCCTTCCAACCTCAGTCCGTCTGTGGGTTCTGTCTTTCTTCAAAGGCTCCTTGGTTGGGCAGCAGCGCACACAGCACCCTATGCCCATGTTCTCCCACAAGGTTTGTACATACGCTCACAGACATGTGTCCACACAATCCGTTTATTGACAATGGTGCATAGGCTGGAGATCCCAGAGATAATTAAGTCTTTCTAAGATTTTGAGTGGTCACTGCCTGCATGTTAACATTTTAATCTTCAGTTGCATGAAGTTTCTTTCCCCAAAATATGGTTTAGCAATGAAGAAAATGTGCAGAAGCAATATCCAGTGCCTGCTGGGCAGTGTCTGCTGTGTCCAGTACACTCAGCCCTGGGGCACCAGCACCCAGGGTGTGCTGGGATGAGCAGGCTCTCCATCATGCCCCAACAAGCAAGCACAGCAAGGCCTGTTAGCAGTGCCTCTTGCTGGTCCCTGTACAGCCACAGCTGAGGGGGGTACTGTCAGATCCTGTTCAAAAAGGCCACCCATGCCAAGCCAGTTCATGGGATGGGAAGGCAGAATCAAAATCAATGGCTACCACACTACTGTCATTACCAGCTGCTGCACTGGGGAAATCACCCCAAGAAGGATGTTGCATCTCTTTGCAGTGGGCTGTGGAGTAGGGCTTTGACTCTTCTGCATCCTGCCTACCCTCTTCTTCCCTCTGGTAGCAGGTCATCACCTGCCATCAGTAGTGAGTCCCATCAGTGCACTTCTGTGTGGGAAGACCCCCTCTCATGTCCGTGGAGACCTCTTCCAGGGTCAGCCTTCTTCAACAGCACCTTGGCATGGGTGTTTGGCTTTGAGACAGCAGTGTGCCCAGGTGGCCAAGAAGGTATCAGAAATAGTGTAGTCAACAGGAGCAGTCCCTCTGCACTTGGCACTGGAGAGGCTGCACCTCAAGTATGCGTTCAGTCCAGGGCCCTTCACTATAAGAAAGACACGGAGGCCCTGGAGTGAGTCCAAAGAAGCGCAACAAAGCTGGTGAAGGGTCTGAACACACATCTTATGGGGAGCAGCTGAGGGAACTGGGATTGTTCAGTCTGGAGGAGGCTCAGAGAGAAGACCTTATAACTCTCTACAACACCCTGAAAGGAGGTTGTGGTGAGGTGGCAGTTAGCCTCTTCTCCCAGGTAAATAGTGAATGATAGGAAGAAAGCTAATGGCCTTAAGTTGTACCAGGTCAAATATTAGGAAAAAAAAATCTCCAAAAGAGAGTAGAAGAATGGCAATGCATTGGAATAGACTGCCCAGGGAAGTGGTAGAGTCACCATCCCTGGAGGCATTCAAGGAACGTGGAGATGTGGCACTGAGGGATGTGAATTAGTAGGCACAGTGGTGACAGACTGATGGACTAGAAGATCATAGTGGTCTTTTCAGATTTTAATGATTCCATGATCTCTGGCTCATGGACCATAGAATCCACTAGAGTTTAGGAAACTTTTTGGAGAACATACCACTCTCTTGTTACCCTGCTTTTTTCCATACTTCCCTTGGCATTTGCTGCTGGCCCAATAGAAACAGGCTGTTGAGTTAGTTTGGAGGCAGATCAGCCATTTTAAAATACTCACACAATTTCTAAGGGATTATTGCAGCTTTAGTGAAGCTTCAAACACAAAGAAACAAATTTATAAAAAGTTAAAAAAATATATTTTCCAAGTGCTTATCCATACCTTTAGGCTCCCAGCTAACTCTAAAATTCCAGTTCAAATTGCTTTTGATGGAGAAGGAAATCTTTTATAAAGCAACTTTTACAAAACAAACAAACAAAAAAAAAAAAACAGGATGCAATCATGTATCTGAGAACAACTAATGCTAGAACATACAACATGTTGCTCAGTGAATGACAGAGCAACCTTTGTAAGCAGGGAAGGGATAATGCAGTTACCAGGTGGGAAACTACTGGACATAAAGAACCACAGATCATTCTTCATGGTGGGAAAGCTTCTCCAATTCCCCCATCACTAGTAGTAAGAAGCTGGTTTTATTCTGATCCAGCTTAGAGAGTGACAATAACAGGCTGAATTGCTCTTGCCAAACTCCATAGCAGCACAAATGGTTACAGAAATGAAGGAGTTGTTCAGAAGAGTCTGCTCTGCAAGGCCCAACTTCCAGGCAGTGAAGAGGAAGAGAGAAAATGCAAGACTGAAATCACTCCCAGACACATTCAACTTGTTCAAAGCTTCCAGCAGGGGGATTTAGCCTAAGCTTAAAGCAGTTCTCTGTGACTCTTTGTCACAGGAGTGTAGGTACAAACAAACAGGAGCTGGGACAAAGGGAGTCAACACACATTTTATTAGTAAAAAGTTAATCGGCTTAAAGTGTGCAACTAAATAAGCAAAGCTTACATTAAAGTGACCCAGCGAGAAAAAGATGCCATGGAAATAAAGTTATAGGAAATACAATATAGTCTCTATGTTCTTTTGTAATCCAATGTAATAAATATTCATGACTCTGGGTTAATGGGGTACCCAGCTCACAGCCATCACAATAGTGTTTTGTTTATTCTCAAGACCATGAACTTTGGAACCATGAACCTGAATTTCAGGACTTTGCATTATGTACGTTAGCAAAACGTGGGGTAAAGCAGGGGACTGGAAACAAAGTCAGAACCTTGGCTTGTGACTGTGTAAAGGAGGTTGCTGGAAGGTTTTTGATAATGAATAACAAGAAGCCCAGAACACACTGGACTTCTGATTTATCTGTCACGCTCCATTCATCATCAGTAGCAGAAGAATGAGAGAAGTGGCACAACCTGTAATGCAGCCCATTTTCCTCCAGTCTTTCCAAGAAAGGCTGATTCCAGAGTTTCTCTCTCCAGAGGAAGAAGTATCCTCAGGTCAGCCCTCAAGGAAGCAGTGGTTGCCTGCACCAAACAGCAGCATCACAGAGCAAAGGAATGCACAAAGGACATGTACACCCCTAAACACAATCCCTTTAGCATTCATGTTGATTGAAAGGACATTCTGGCACCCTATAGGGACTGGTGACCAAGCTCCAGCCAAGCATTTACACTGGATACCAAACATCCTTTGAAAGCCTCCCTAGCCAATAGTTGCAAGTTTGATGATACCTTGATGATACAGTACCAGCTTACCCAGTTTTGCAACTACAGCTTCCAACTTCACATTCTCCTTCAAAGACGGTCCTTTTCCACAGGCACACAAAGACATTCTGTCACTTAATTCAGCAATCTTCCCATTCCACACACAGACAAAATACCCGAGAGGCTAGGGATTATTCTGGGCCTGCAAGTCCCTAGTGCACTCTGGACAAGTCCTACCCAAGGCATGGATTCTGGGTCAGCAGCATATAATTCAGAATGGATGGAAGAAAACACACAAAAGATAGAACTTTTTTTTACCCCCACAGGCTACTTGCACCTTGTCAGACTCTCACACAAAATTCAGAAGTGCCAGTCACACAGCAGTTCTGGGGACTTCTATTCAAAAGACTAAGATTGATAAATTAACAGGAATTTATCTTTATCATGTATCTTCCTTTAGGCCAACCTCATTGGCAAATCTTCTCACAATGAGTGTTATTTCTCCCTTTGGACAGAGGTCCTCGTTCTGATCCAGTGAACCTGAACAGCAATTGGGGTAGGCAACACAAAGGCCAACCATTTCTTCAGAATACGACTTCTTGTAACTGTGACAGCTAAAAAAATCAGTAGAAGTGCAAGTGTACTTTTGAAGGGAAATTATTTCTCTAACTAGTTACTGCAAAGATTCAGCTCGGGAATCAGAGGTGTAGCTGCGATGTATGCAGGCACAGCAAAAGCATCAGGACCCCGCAGCCAACACTGCCTATGACAGGAAGAGCAGGCATGCTCAATGGCTTCAAGGTCTCTATTTCACACACAGTTGCAAACTCCATGGCAAACACATTATACCTCTTCCAAGAGATTAATAATTGTACAGTGTACAAAGAGAGCAAAAGGATAGAAAATGCTCTTTGGTGTCAGGAAAAAAAAAGGACAGTCAGGAGGTCTTAGTCCTAATGTCAGTATCCCATTACTAAACAACAGTTTACCTTAACAACAAAGCTTTCCAAGAAAAGGCAGAGCAATGGCCTTAGGAGATCCCAGCCTAGGAAAAAGAAGAAAAAAAAAATGCCACCAAAACACCAGCATATCACATATCACCTTCTTACTGAAGCATGACAAAGAAGAGAATATATTGCAGAAGAGGCCAAAGAGGGGAAAAACAGAAATCAATAGGATCTAACAGAGCGTGACAGAAAATCACTTCCCCCATAAAAAGAGGTTACTTGCCAGGTTAATGAATCTTTTCTGTTCTGTACTTAGACACCCAGGAAATGGAAAGGGTCATAGGAGCAGCGTGGGTGGGAATGCAATCCCTAGAACACGCTTTCAAGAACAATCAAAGGTTAGAGATTAAATCCAGGCAGCGTTCAACCGCACAACACATCAGCAGCTTAATATACAATGGCCAGCTGCAGCTCAGAGTGTCATTGAGCAAAACACACTTCCAATATCAACATCACCACAAACAACAGGCTTCCTCTTCCACCACAAAAGCAACTCCAGAAGGTAAGCACCAAGAAGTAGAGTGCCTCTGCCTTCCTGGGTCAGTAGCATCAGCAGGTAAAAAACAAACTGGACTGGAAGTCTCTAATCAGAGTACCTGCAACAGCACTGTCAAAAGACAGCCCACGCTCAAACTCACACTGTACAAATAACTCAGAAGGTTCGTGGACAAGCAGCCAAAACTTCTCAAAACTCACTTTTAGTGAAAGAGATCTGCCTTTCTCTTGTCCAGCAGCAGATAAAGCAGCACAGAATTACATAGACAGTGGCAGAGTACAAGACATGGTGGCCACAGAAATCTAAATTAGGCCCCTAAAGTATCAAACACCTTGATACTCCAAAGCAAGATGCACCCAACTTTGAGCTGCAGTTTCTACTGCCTGAAGCCCATCTAACAGGCTCCACAAGACAACCGAAGCACTTCGCTGTTTTATCACTCCTCTGTCCTCATCTAGCTTGAGGTAATTAGCATAGTCACCCAAGAAATAGTCCTACTTAGGCCACAGATACTCAGTAAGGGAAATGTAGGTCCATGATCCGCAGCCATTTCAAGATCCCCTGACTCATAGGTCGCTATATTAGGTTCCCCTCACCAGCTACTGGCTTCCTGGCCTGGCAGAATCATTTACCAACTGCTGCTTCTCAGTCTGGAGTTTCTTGAGTCTAACAAAGCTCAAATTTATTTGCCCTGCAGCTACTCAGGCTTTTTCTGCAGCCTCATTTTCTATGCTATACCCAACTTCTACAACAGACATGGGCAATGCACCCAAAAGTTCCTTTTGTTACCTATATTTGGTGCAGTCTCAGAATAGGCACAGAGTCCCAGAGCTGCACATACTTCAAGTCTCCCTTCATGCTCAAGGAGCTTCATTACAAGCCCCAGAGCAGACTTGATTCTGTCATTTCTGAAAGAGGGAGCTTCAACTTTGCAAATCTAGTGCATCTATTTTTATACCTGGGGAAATTTAAAGCAAAACCAATCAACAAATCTCTCCATCACACAGCACCCTGCGAACACACACACTGCTGCAGGCAGTCCTCTCCTTCCACAGCAGACATGTGTCACCAGAGCAGGGACCATCTCCTCCATTATGTCTAGCCCTAGTGGAAGCCAGGGCACAGTTTGCACATAAATCACTCTTCCCCAAATTCTGTTCTCTGAAAGGAACAAACCCTTAGCAGGTCTGACCTGAAATCTTGAAATACAGCATGCAAAACAGTAACCAAAACAACAAACTTTGGCAAAAAGTTTATAGCATATGAAAACACTGCTGTTTAGGTAACACTATTTTTGCAGGCAATGCTATCCAAATTTGAAGTCGGGCTAATGAGGCATGGGAGTCTGGCAATACCCACAGCTATGACATGAGAACTGGAGAAAGGTAATTCTCATGTTGTCCAGGACTAAATCAATCTGTTTATAATAAGTAGACAAAGGGACTCAGCATTACTCCACAACTAATTCTGAATAAATTGAGGCAAAATACTAACTTTCCTTGAGCTTCTAATACTCCAATGATTTGCTCTCAAAGTTGTTTGGGGTTTGTGGACTGGGAGGTGAAACAGACACTTTTTTGCTTGGGTGCTGGTATTTGCATGAATACAAAATGACTTGAGAGGTCATTTGTTTTTGTTTGGGTCTAAAGCTGAACTGATTCATGAACCAACAGCAGCTGCCCCCCTCTGACAATTTGTATTGGTCAAAGCAGAGGGTGATTTACCATTGGCTGGGGTTCAGAGTGGATTCCCTTCACAACACACAGTTAACAGTTTCTCTTCATTCCAACCTGGGCTGACACAGGCTGGCTGAGAAGGAGCAATCAGACATTGACAGTTGTTTAATCAAAGGCTTCTTTGCACATTTAAGCAGTTTCTATTGACTGGAACCTTCCAGTTCAGGAAGCACTAGCGAGGATCTGAACATCAAAGTATACAAACCCGCTGAAATCAGCATTTTCAGAGAGCTCAGCTATAACAAAGGGGTTACAAAGCAGAAGTCATAAATATCTGAATCAAAACAGTAACAATTTCTAATCAATCATCCATCCTTTCTGAGCAGTGTAAGCACATTTCAGCACTAGGTGAAAGCTGTTTTGTTGCAGGCTCGTATCTGCAATATTCACCGTCCAGGACAAGAAGGCCATTCACTGTCAGAAGTGCCTCCTTCCTTCCAGGGTTGCCTGTCTCTGAAAAGAGCATACAAACAAGTTCCTCATCAGGTCAGTGTTCTCACCAGTCCCAGCACCATTATTTGGCACAGACAGGTCTGGACTTGGATTCTCAGGAGCCAGGCCTATCATTTCCCTCCGGTCTCCTGGGGGAAAAGAGATTGGTAAAGCAACCCACACACTGCAGCAAACAGCCTTTTCCACAGAGCCAGTTCATTAAAGTGCAACACAGCAGGTGTGCACAACACAGTACAGGGATGCTGCCCAGGTTACCGAGGATGTAAGAATTCAGCAAGGCATAAACACTATGCAGGAGGTTAGGACAGGAGGAAAATGAAAACTCCAAGCAGGACTGTGAATGTAAAATACAATTACGTGAGTGGGAAGTAACTTAAACCAAAACTCTCTGCTTTGTGGACTTTTGAAGCCTGAAGGATGTGCAGCATAGCTTTCTAAATTCCTTTGGCTGGGGCTCTTTGACTTACTAATCTCATGCTACAGAACACCTGAGGAATGAGCTATCCTCACTGATCAAGCCTGCACAGGTTATGGTCAAGGGCATGCACCTGTGAACTGCACTAGGACTATAAAGCTCAATAAAAGCTCTAAAAGTTCTTTACAAAGAAGTGTCCATGACAACCAAAACACCTCTTCCCCACTCTACCAGCCTTCCTTCTGGAAATATAACTCCCGCTTACGAAGTCTGCCTATCCCTTGTCCTGCCCATTGCTAAATATTGAGTTGTATGTATAGCAGTCAGAGTTAAATCTCATGCAGGACAAGTAGATTCAATACATTCCAAGAGTCAACGATCAAACCTGGTTTTTTTGGACACCAAGGAGGCAGCTAAAATTTGGAAAGATTCCAAGCACAGATTTTAAATGTTCCTGTGCCCAGAAATCATAAAATTTTGCTCTCAAGTTCACTACACCAATGTACCTGGGAATTTCAATCAAGAAAATGATCGGTGGATAATGTGACTTTAAGCTGTAACCACAAGTTTGTGTTTGGCTAGCATTATAACAAAAGTCACGTTTACCTGCCCTTTAAGGAGGAAGTTTCTACTGCAGCTCTATTCCACTGCAAAATATAGCCTCTCCAACTGCAAACAGCAACATCACTGAATGCATATAAAGACAGAACGTCACCAGTAGTCTTCACCCACCTGTTTCCCCTTAATTGCTGTCACCTCCCTGGAGCAGGTAGATTAATAGTCTGTTCTTTCATTCTTTCTCAGACCACCCAAAAAGACTCAGTCAATATCCTCCTCGAGGATTTAACCCTTGCTATGACCTACTGGAGAAAAAGAAATAATGGGAAGGATTGCTTGAGCTTGTTGCTTTGTCTGCAAACATTCCTATCAGCATTGAGGAATCCACAGGTTGGGTTATATCCCAGTCTCTTACCTCAAAGCACATGTTTAAGTATGGGTGTCACAAAAAGGAGGGAGGGAACTTTATTTTTTACAAGTCCATATAGCTTCACATAGCTTCAGGAGACCAGTATTCAGCTCCCAGTACTGACACCACCACACTGGCTGCCCTCGGGTACGTCAGCATCTCCCACCACCTCCTTCTATGACTGACAGCCAGAGACACTGATTGCTGCACTACAGCTCCGTGGTAGTTCACCTAGGCTTTCCACACCAGCTCAGAGGCTTCAAAGCTTTATAGAAAAAACAGTAAGACACAAATGAGATTCTTCCACAGGAATCTGCAATTGCTAAAGCAAAAGGCAGGTTAGAAAATACCCTGCCAGTGCTCACACAATTGTCCCCCCCAAAAAAAGGACATCTTGCAAGAATGCAGGGAAGCCCTGATCAAGAGTCAGGCTTATTCTCATGTCTGTCACTGCAGGCCCTCCCAGGGTGAGTGGGCTGGATTCATTGGGTAGCCTGCAAAAAGCTTTCAAGTTTCCCTGCTAATGTGATGGATCTGTGCTCCGATGGAGAGAACTCAAACCCAAACAATATTCATGAAAACTGGACATCACAGATTCCCCCCTCCTCCTTCCCATTTGATTAGCCCCCCATGGCTTTTGGTTCCTGACAGCAAGCTCCTCAGCTTCCCACAGAAATGCCTGCATGTGACTTCTGAGTTTTATACCACAACTCAAGTGAAATTCACTGCCCGCAGGACAAAAGGCACTGCCTTTACAGAGGGGGAGCTAGGAGGAACAGAACAAAAGCAAAGCACAATTTACATCTCCCTGTGGGAAGTTTGCTCTGAACAGCACTCAGTCAAAGCCTAAGACCTCTGCTGTGGGACACTCAGAATCTGGTGGATCAAACCAGCAGGAAGAGACAGACGTACACAGTGCTAAACTATGACTGAGAAAACAGTGTCCACCCTTGAAAGGACAACAGTTTAGCAGTTAGAGTTGGTCTATCTCTGCCAGACTTCTAACAACTTCTCAGATGATAAAAAAACAGAGGAGGCAAGACTACTGCTAAACTCTCCTGCAGTCCCTTTACACCCATGGCCTCTCTTCTTTCCGTCCTGGGCTCACACCCCAGCACTTTGCAAAATCCTCAGGGATGAACTCAGTTTTCTGGTACTATCTTCCTGTTTTGCAGCCACCCTGTGCCAAGCTTGATTTGCTCAATCTAGAGGAGACTGAGAGAAGCCCTCACGGCAGCCTATAGCTCCTCACAGGGAGCAGAGGTGTAGTGCTGAGCTCTGCTCTCTGTGACAGTGACAGAGCCCAAGGGAACAGCATGGAGCTGTGTCAGAGAAGGGGCAGCTGGGGATTAGGGAACAGTTCTGCCCCAGAGGGCAGCACTGTCAGACATCAGTTTGAATTTCAGGTGGTCCTGCGTGGAGCAAGGAGTTGGACTCGATGATCCTTGTGGGTCCCTTCCAACTCTTCTACAATCCTACCTCTGCGTCAGGCAGATGCACTGAGACCTGCACCACAGCCCAGCTACCTTCAGCTGTACTCTGTGAGCAGCAGATCTATCCTAAGGACAGGTCAGGCTTACAACATTTTTCCACCTATAACAGAGCCTATGTGAGAACCTTTGTACTGTTCCAAAGCTCCAGTGACATGACAGAACGCTCAGCAAAAACCACCAAGCAGAGTCAGCACTGTGATCTCCCCTGGCAACCCAAACCAACTGTGCAGCCCTGCCTCAGTTCTCCCTTTACCATTCATTCAGACATTACACACCTAAACCAAAGGCAAGAAAGCAGCCATAGATTATGAAAAGGAAATAGAGGATGGCTGGAATTAGAGACCAAGAGGCAGTGGAGTTATCAGCATCTGAGTCCTGGTGGCTGGACACATTTATACTTGTAGCCCAGTAGTAGCAGTGACTTAAGAAGTTACTGCACTGTGCTGCTGTCTGTCTTGCCTTGCTGCTAGAGGCTTTTATACCCACAGCTAGTGCAACGCGCTAGGTTTTTCACAGAGGGCCTCGTAGATGAACCATCAACAGTCTGCACTCACCCTCAGGGCATGAGCTGCAGGGCAAGGAACTGGCAAGCTTTCACTTCTTCACCTGCCAGATCTAAATCCGTCATTTCTTTTGGGTCACAGCCATTAGCCTGCAGAAGTACAGCACTACAGTTTTAACAGCTTTGGAAAACATTTAATTAGAGGAGCTGCCTCTGTCTTTGCAACGGGCTAGAGTCAGCATGTCATCTGCAGCCACAATACCACATACAGGAGGCTGGAACTGCAGTGACAACTGGATTATCATCCCAAGTCTCACAGTGCCAGCTCCAAAGACAAAAAAAAACTTGCCTTCATAAAGCATATAGCATCTGAGCTGTTCACAGCAGGGTCTGAAATCACTGTCCTCTTGCCAGTCAGTCTGCTAGACAAACCTTGATGATCTCTCACTAGCACAGAAACTCAGGCTCAAGGAAGTTAAATAGACTGGTCAGTGTTACAGGACATCAGAAACAGAGCTTGACAGGTTTCCTACATAATCATTAGACAACTGCCCCTATATAGCCCAACTTAGAGGGCCAACTCCATTACAGGTATCTTATTTACAGAGGTGCGGCTCATTAACTTCAGCTGGACTTCAGTACTTCGGGATGATGTTTACAGTGCAGAACCCTTACTTAGGTCTACTAAAGGTCTAATATTGGAAGAGGAAGAAGCATGTGAACGAACGGCAGAGTGAGGAGAAGGAGTGATGTCTAATGAATCCACGTGGTAAAAGCCCTGCCTGCTTCGGTTTTGGGCTGACTTCAAAAACTGGATCTGCTCAGTGCATAGAGATAGGCACACAGCAGGTAAGGAACGTCTTGCAGCCTAAGCACTCGGCGCTTCAGTTTAGGCTGAGAGCACATGGAGAGAAGGTGGTCTGAAGAGCTGAAAGCACAGTGTATCAGGACCAAGTGAGTCATGTTGCCTACAGAAATGTAGACTGGAACACAAGAAACATGAAAAGCAGCTCTGCTCATGAGTGAAAAAGGCTGCAACAAAGCAGAAGTACTGTCCACCACACCTATAAGAACCGGGTGGAAAAGGCAGACTTAAAGCACAGTACCTGGAGCCCCAGATTAGGCAACAAGAAAGCCAAAACAGTGGTGGTCTACGCTGGTTGAAAGCATCCACCAGATACAGACGTTTGCCAGCACTGTCATAAACCAGCCTGATCTTGAACTAAAGAAAAGGACTGTGTGATCTCCAGAGGTCCAACTCCTTCTCTTCTGTTGGAAAGACTCTAGAAAAGCATTAGAGACAAACACTGAGAAGTCAGAATTGATCCCGGCTCAACTGGACCAGCAGGAATAATATGCATTGGGTTTGTATGTTGATCACAAGAGGAGGTGAGGATGTATGCTGAAGGGAGGCTTCAGTGCAGGCTCTGCGTATGAGCAGAAGCGAGAGGTGGAGAGTCTGGAAATGAGGAAACTGCAGGAAAAGGGAAGGACCTGCCACAAAGGCAGGTAATCGACAGGTTGAACCTTTTTCTCTTTTTCTGCCACAGATTCCCTGGATGATGTTGGAAACTCAATTAAACTTCAGGTCTCCGGGTCTGAATCGCAGCCAGATCACTAAAACTTAGATTTTCTGGAAAGAAAGAGAGAGGAATTCATTACCAAGTAAGAGTGAGACACAAAGACGGTATCACAAACAGCTTACTGATCAAGGGAACGTCTGCATAAAAAAAAGAGGAATCTGATTAATTTTGGAATGAAACACTCCGCTCACAACACAAACTACATACAAGGCCAGTTAAACAATCTGCAATACAGAGTAGAGAGAGGAGCTCTGACAGATGTATTGACAGAGCTCATCTGTGTGAGCACAGAGCTAGAGATGCCCTGAAAGCGGTCAGAAGACAGCTGGTATCAAGGGAAGCTGTCGTGACGTGGAAGCTAGGGGACCAAGAGCACCACACGTGAAGAAAGTCCCTCCTGTAGTTCCAAGCAAACAAGACTCTGCGTAGTTAACTGTAAACAGAGTATGCTTAACGAGATATCGATTACCAATTTCCTAGCAGACGTGTTATTCACAAGATCGAAACGTTAACCGATGGCCAGAACCGAAAGGAGTAATAACGATCACACAATAGCAATGCATTAAGAGTACGAACCAGTTTCAAGAGAAAATCTGAGTCGATATGCCCTGCAAATTAAGATACAGGTGATGACGGCAGCTCCTGAAGAAACCAAAACAGTTAAGCAGAGTGCGCTCAGAAACAACCCAAGGCGGGAACGAAGAAACTCGGAGAAAGCAACGAAGGCAGCGAGCGGAGCTTCGCAGGAGGGGACGCGGTAAGCCGGAGGCAGGCAGACACGCGGGGAGCTCTGGCTGCTGTCCGAAGCCGGAGCCGATGCTGCTTCCTCCGGCTCTGCTCGCCCGCGGGGCTCAGCGCAGCTCCGGGGGCAGAGCCGTGCGCCGGGACAAGCCGGAACGGCAGCCGACGCGCCGCAAAAATGCACAGAGGACGCGCGGACCGGGGAAAAAGAAATGCAAAGCCCTGTGGGGCATTTCCTCGGCGCTGCAGGAAAGCTCCCGCCTGGGAGCGGCGGGTGACAGGTGGGTGCGGGAGGAGGCGAGAGGAACGCGGCACCGCGCTCTGCACAACGCAGCTCCCGCGGACGGCCCGGGGCGGGCAGCGCGGACCGCGGGGCACTGCCGGCAGCCGCCGCCACCGTAAGCGCGGTCCGCCCCGGTCAGCGCTCGGAGAGCGGCGGGGAGCGAGGCCCCGAGCAGCCGCCAAACTTCTCGCGGAGTTGCGGCCCGCCCGCCCCCTTACCGGCTTTGCAGGGGTCGCGGTACTCCATCCGCTCCTCCGCCGTCTCCGGCTCCCCGACCGCCGGCCCCGGGCCGGGCAGAAGTAGAAGCGACAGCAGCAGGCGGCGGAGCGGGGCTGCCCCGCGGCCCATGGCGGCGGCGGCGGCGGCGGCGGAGCGGGGGCGGCACGGAGCGGCTGCCCGGGATGCGGGCACTGCACGGCGCCAGCGGCCCCGCGCCCGCCCCTGCCGGCCGGCCCGCCGCCGCCGCGGGCCGCTCCTGCCGCGGGGGGTACCGCCCGCCCGCCCGCGCTCCGGTTGGCCCGCTCCGCCGTCACTCCGACCGCCGTCGGCCAATCCCGGCCGCGCCCGCGCCGCCGCCCCGCCCCGCGGAGCTGCCTGGAGCGGGCGGGCAGCGCTCCGCCGAAGGAAGGGCGACCGAGCGGGGCGAGAGGCAGCCGGCCCTCTCACTTAAATTACCTCAGCTTCCACGGGACCCTTCACTCCTCACTGCCCCACGCAAGAACAGGGCTGCGGGAGCAGAGCCCGCAGCGTTAGCCCCGCGTGGTTACACATTCTCATCTATCTTGCAGCGATGGGAAATGCCTCTGTTACAGGCGCGGATGGGACACAAGCAGGCGTCCTGCAGCTCTGAAGGAGGAAACAAAACAAATGGTGGTTCTCGAACCGCCTAGTTAGGATGAGTCCTGAGACAGTTAAAAAAGGAACTCGTTACTATTATCCGCCAAATGAAATCCCTCCACTCCAGGAGACACCTTCCAGAAAGCCATTCTGAGCACAGCTCAACCTTTCCAGAAGTGGTTCTCATTCTGCATCTGGCAGTCAGAGCGGCACACGAAAGGCAGCGACTGCTTTAAGCACTCGGAGCCCCGCTGCTGTCACCTCCCATCCGCAGGTGCCTCATCAGCACGAATAAGGAACAAAAATCCCCGTGAAAGGTTTTGTTTGTTTGTTTTCTAATCCGAGCTGCTAACACAGTCGGTGAAGTTTCAAATAGGCGGCACAACTCATGACAGCAGCAGTGAAATAGCTGCAAACAAAGCCATCTGTATCTATCGCTGTCAAAGGCGCTCTTTTCCTTTGCTCTCAGAATCCCCCCTGCCCAATGCATGCAAACAAAATCCGCTGTGTTTTCAAGCCTCGCTGAGCAAGAATGCACACAGCTTGTTTTGAACAGCATCCACGAGCAAAGCTATGTGGGAGCCACTTAGTGTTGATGGAATATCTCTGCACACAACGTGTCCCGAGGCTAAAACACACGCACACACGTTTGTTAGTCTTCCACAAGACCTGCTTCTTGCTGCCTGGCCTCATCAGGCTGAACCAAGTGACCGAGAGGCACTCTGCAGCCCGTCCCACTGCTCACTGCCCAGTTCTCTCCAGGTTGGCAAGCAGAGATTTCCCCTCCTGCCCTTAGCTCCCCATCGTGCAGAGATTTTCATTCTTCCATTTATACGATCACTTTAAAGATAGATGGAGCAGGCCTTTCTGAAAATATGGCATCCTTGTTTCTCTTGCCTCCTTTTTTTAGTAGGGAACAATCACTGCTGTAGCTTTAACCCACGTGCCACACATGGCTTCCTGCAGGCACTGCAGAGGCATCGCTTTCCCCCAGCTTCATGACAGTTACCAGGGTTCCTTTAGTCTGTTAATACCACCATCCCATGAAGCCTGTCTGCCTTCGCCCTCTTTCCCCTTGCTCATTTCCCCCACCAGGTTTTTATCCACCAGTCTGTCACCCTAGATGCCCATCCTAGAGCTGACTCCCCCTAAGACAGCTTCTTTTCCCTGCTGGCCCATGGCATTGGCAAATCCAAACTGATAAGAAGTACCACAAAGGTCACTGTTGAGAAGGTCACTCTTCCTTCTTTCCTTCCAGAACCCACTTTAGTCACTCCTGCAATAGTTGGAGGCGGGCTGCTTTTTCCAAATGTATTGTGTTGCTGCCCAGAGAATAGCTCACTTCAGCTTACATGATTCACTGCCCAACAGTAATCTATAAAGGCGCTGGCATGTCTGCTTAAACACGTCTGGGGTACAGAGATCTGCTGTAAAAGATGCTCGCTGCAGCCACAGCCCTTCACATACCTACTAGCAATTAAGCACAAATGTAACAGCGTTGCCCAAAGCAGACACAAGCAGTGACATTTCCTCAAGAAGCTTCAAGTAAGCAATGGCTGGAAAAGATGGGATAGTTGCATTTACCTGCTCACACCCATGCGTCCTTTGCAGTTTGATAGCAAGTGCCAAGTTTGGAACGACTGAATTGGTCAAAAACCACTCAAACAAAACACTTACACAGTGCTTCAGGGAGAAATGCCTTAGAGAAGGCTCCGATCCACAGTTTCTGCATGTGGATTTATTCGTACTAACATCTTCATCCAAATCACACACCTAGCTATGGTGCAGACCACTCAGATACACCATCTCATTAGGCAAGCGATACTTTAGGTTCACCTTACACATTACCCTTTACACTGCTAAAACCAAGATAGCTGATTCCTTCTCCATTATTTATTTAGCTATGCATATAATGAAAGAGATATGTCACAGTTCAGACTCGAACAATGGCAGGTGTTAAATTTCAATCACTTTCTGGTAGTGACATCAGCAGTGGGGAAAAAAAAAAACAACCTCAAAATCAAAGACAGTTAAGCAATTCAAATTAATAAAAGAGATTTTGCAGAGTCAAAATGCTCTGTTTAGAAAACCTAACTGCACCTCTTCAGCATTTGATTGTAAAAGTCACTTGAGAGAGCATCGTCTCCGTTTCTTGCAGGTAAATGTGTGCTATAAAACTGTCAGATCTCTAATGCCAATTCCTCAGTAGTAACGCTAACGTTCTCTGGTTCACCTACCAACTTCAGGTCAGACATCAGAAGGGAAAAGAGGAGGTTTCCTTCCTATTCTTCTAGTTAAACCTCTTCAGGAAAGCAAGAAAAGCCTCAGGCTAAACCAATACCAGTAAAATGAGATGGCTAAACCAAGTCTCTAGCAATTCACAATCAAACAGCTGCGTAACATGAACTCCAAGAGGGCATCACATCGCTAGCAGCCCAGAAAACAACCACGCCTTGTCTAACACTTCAGAGTAACATACAGCTTCAAAACATTTGACTCCAGCCTTTGGGAAACGTGCATGATCAGCCACAAACAAAGGCCTCCTGGAGCTCAGTACCGCATGATGTTCTCAGCCATGTTTGGAAGCTTCTCAGGAACAGTTACCAGAACTCTCAGAACTTTTCACAAAGCAAGCAAAGCTTGACACAGTCTTCAGAGAAAAAAAATCACAATGCACTAACTACTGCATTTTTTTTTTCATAGTTTGATCAGCTTTTCAGATAGAAATAAAAACCTTTGTGTTCACATTCAAACACAGTCATTCAAATTTACAGTGTCCCAGTCTATGATTTGGTGAAGTGGACTCTATCGGGACAAGTACTGCATCACATGGGTTAAGTATGTCTTGCAAGACTACAGAAGTTTATTTATAAGGCTATTTCATAACAACAGAAGTAACGCAAAAATTGGTGTTTCATTTATTGAACGGGAACTCCCAACTCTAAAAATGCATTTTTTCCTGTCAACTTGCAAAGTCAGCTAAGGATAGACACAGGCTGGAACACTTGATGTGCTTTGGAATGCTCCAAGCTTCAGTTCCTGAAGGAAAGCTTCAGTTGAGGATGTTAAGAAAGTTCCCATCAGGAATAAAGCCTAAGCACAACAGAACCTCCAGAAATACGACACACCGATCTGCACTGTGTTACTAGGAAATCAGCCTTCCCACAAGCCATAACTCTTTGCAACACCCTCTCCACTCTTTCCCCATTCATCTACCTACAACACGACAGATGAAACCTTGTAATACATTGGAAAAACCTTGCACCATGGTGAATACACTGATGAAAATGAAAAGGACACAATTTATATGGGTCCAGGCTGTAAAAAATACTGCAACTGAAAGTTTTTCTCTAGAGGCTTGTCCACCAGATAGAGCAATTTTCTTTTTTCACCCCTTTCCCAGTTGGGTTTTTACCCCTGAAAGTGCTTCTGTCCAAAAATTGCATGAATTTATCATAACTACAGAAAGCTACCCAAGATTCACAGGGTTCGTCAGCTTTCTACTCTCCCTCCCATGCTACCGTGGCCCCCTCCACCTCTCTGTCCAACCTATAGCTCCAATTGATTCTTAAATGAACTAAAAGCCACAGCTAAAAATTAATTGAAGACAAGGGGACCTGTCCAGCAACTCTAGATACGGATCGGAGAGGAGGCTTGTTTTCTTTCCTGAGCTTATCCCTTTCTGTCACGTTCTAGCTGTAATTGCTGATGCAATCACAGTTATGCAAGTCCGTTGCCTTCAGCAAAGCTGCCTACATACCTTTGATAGAGCAAATTTGGCTGTATGTTGTTGGTGCTGAAACCAGAGCAAAACGTAACTCTCCTCTGCATTAATTTAAAAACAAAAAACGACAACAACTTCACAAAAGCTAACAGATGCCACTTTATACAAATATTCTGAAGCGTGCTATCAATTCTATCCAGTTTTATAGCACCAAAAGTGTAATATTCAACAGTGTTGTTTTTCCTAAAGCTGAAATTTGTGACAAGTTCACCTAGACTATTGAACAGAAAATAATTTGTGCACCCTTTACACACTCTTTGGAATATCAAACTAGGGAGGAATTAATAGACAACCACTGTTTCAAAACGTTTAGGCATCAGAAAAGAGCATAATGGAGACTGTGAACAGACATCGCACCATTTTCAATGTAGTGTTTGTCCACTTCTCATGAAGAAAGTACCAGAGGTAACTCCCACCACTACACAACTACATGCTGAATTCTCTGGGCCCAGTTATAAGAGGAGAAGCACTGACTGCCAACTGAGGAGTCACCAAAAAGCTTTGATTCAAAAACCAGAAACTCCTAAGAAACAACCATGAAAAGAGGGGTGTTGGCTGTAAGATCTTTATTTCTTCCATAAAAGAGGAAGGCCTACATCATCTAAGCAAAGAGCTTTCAAATTCTATTAAACAACATGGTTCACACCAGAGCCACTTCTTTTAATTTCTTTTTTTTTGGGGGGGAGCAAATAAATGGCCTTACTCCCAGACACCAACCATAGAAGCAAGCTGTTCAGAACTAGTCACATTTTGCACTCCTTCAGAAACCAAACTAAAGGGGAAAAACAAAGCAAAACCCCAACTTATTCACATACTAGGGTGAAAGTATAAAAATATCAATTATTTAAACACAGTATTGCTCCAAAGGAATGTGCTTGCAGAAACAAAAGCAATGCCTGAGCAGTAGGAATCTTTTCAATGTCACTTTAAAAGCTATACAATCTTATCTAGATATGCAAAAGCTAATAATATCAAAGGATAGAGAAAGCAAGTAGGCAGCCCACCATTCCGTGGCATTAAGAGGTGATTAAATGAAATTCACAAACAATCCGGTGACATTTCTGATAGACTAATCACATAGCAGTGCTCTAAATAGAAAAACAGACCCATTATCAAAAATATTCCCTTCAAAAAACTTGCATCTCAGAGGAGTACTTAATGTATTTTTTGTGTATAGATAATGGCTTCTCACTTGAGATTTAGAACATAGATGAAAAAAGGGCTTCTCACACTAGCAAGAAGTAGCAGAAAATCCATTCTTTGTTTTAAGACTCCATGTTCTTGAACAAAGGAAATTTAATTGTTGACCCAGTTTTTAAGCCCATCTCAAAATCAGTGGGTACCTTAAAAGAAAAGAACTGTCTCTGTTAGGTACCAGTGCTCTGCTATCGACACCAGCAACTCATTTGAAGCAAAACTTAATTATTTTCTGACAAAACGGTTCAAATTGGCCAAGAAAATCAGAGCTGGGAGCTCAAATATGATACAGAAGCTATATACAGCCAGATGCACTGCTTCTTATTACCACCTTTAAGTTCAGTTCCCCAACCCCCAACACACTCCTGCAGAAACAGGATTGTTTCTCATTGTGGCTACTACATTATTGGCACTTTTTATACAGACGACAAAGTACTGATCAATACAAATACTTCACTTATTCTTTAAATCAAAGAAGTTGCATTCTCCATGGTAGAGATGCTCTACTTCAGACAGTCACACCAATAAAAACATCCCTGTATAGCAGATGCCATCCTTGTCCCCCAGAAAAACAAAAACCAAAAGGCATCATGCTAAACGTGTCACAAACACACTCAGGATTTTTCTAGCTAAATACAGTGCATAATTAACAGTCATCTTAGAAAGACTCAGCCTTTATTTGCCCATTCATTTTAGTCTGTGCTTACTCCATTTTTTCTCAGTATACTAGCTCAATCACAGACCAGATTCCTCCACAAACTGTTCAGTCAAACAGAATCCTATAGGGCTGATCATCCACTATGGAGCTGTATTGTACAATACAGTTTTAAGGAAATTCTGAATTCAATGTGTGAAATTTTGATATTTGAAAAACATACCGATGTCATACACAGAAACAGGCATTCAGCAGTATTGCCTTTTTAAACATTTCCAACTGTAAACTCATCTATTTTCACAATCAGAACATTTTTTGTCTGAAAAGTTTATTTTAGTTTTCTGAACACTCTAAAGCAACTCTCTGCTTTTGATGTTACACCAAGTGTCCAGATAGGATTAACAAAAATTAAAATGTTCTAAATTACAAATTTAATTCTTGTAAGAGCTTGAGAAAGGAAAGAGAACAGAAAAGCATGACATACACACATTGTGAAGTAAACCCAACTTTTCATGCAATGGCAGGCAAGATGTAAAAAGCCACCCAAATCCACACATTTTTACACTGAATCATCAGAAAAGTACTCTGTAGTAAATCTGTACATCCAAATACATTTGGGATCTACACCTAAGTTACATTATTTAATGTTATATACACTTATTACCCCTTGTATAATGTCTAAAGGAAAATCCTCATTCAAAGTCCCCCAAAAAAGCAAGAATAACTTGGAGAAAAAAAAAAAAAAAAAGGAGAATCACTTTAGACATTCAGTTAAAATGTTGGTTTTGTTTTAATCTAGACCTCAGAGTGTTTATTAAAAAACAAACAATCCTCTTCATTTAACATTTTGCTTTCTAACTGTACAGTAAATTGCATTGCAGAGAACACATCAGTCTTCAAACTCTATTTTCTTTGGATGGATTTAAGATATAGCTGGATATTACTTTAAAGATAAATAAAGGGAAGTTGGTCCGACTAGAATGAGAGCTGATATATTACATGCATGTGGGGGTTTTTTTTATATATTTTTAAATTATTTTTAAACAAATGTAGGGGATAGTTGATAACGCAAATAAACCAAAAAGCACCTGGATTCAAAATATAAAACATACCTCCTATCCTGGCAATGGCAGTAAAAATCAGAAAAGTAATCTTTCTGGAACAGCATTTTTATGTAAGTTAGAAATGTTAAGTACCAGGAAGACTACTAATCAAGCAGTTTTAGCAGCCAAGCTTCCCCCTTTTTATTGAATGGAACAAATGCTTTAAATAAACCGTTTGTCCTCTTCACTGAAGAGAGCTAGTCTATTCATCTTTAATGTGCTAGGGTCTTTTTGTTTGTTTGTTTTTTGGGAAGATTAGCCACGTACTGTAGTAATGCCTACCGCATGTAATCCAAGCATTTGCTGTGAACAGTTGGAGAAAGCAGTCAATAAGAACCTAGGATCAATGAAATAGATGTTACTTTAAGCCATCCACAAAATGGAGACCCATAGAGTGCCCAGTGTTAAAACCCAAATCTCTTCTCGCGCTCTTAGTTGTGCAAGTTCATCCCCCTGAAAACAGGAACTGATCCATAGTTCAATTTTCTTATTTCCTTAATCAATTTTCACATTAGTGTAGATTTTTCGAACAAAGGCACTTGTTCCCATGTAACCAATAGCTCCTGCAAAACAGAAAAGACTGCATGTTAGAGAGCTGATCAAAATAGACCAGAAATAAACACACACGGAGTCGCATAAAATCACGCTCTCTGCACACAAAATCATTTATCTGCGATAGTTGTTCTCAAACATTCTCTCCAATTATCCATGCTCCCAGCGATCATCTGGCAAGAACTCCCCTAGCCTAGCAAACTAAATCCATTAAGCCATCTTACCAAGAGGCCATGCTCACTTGGCCTCGATAAATATAGTAGCCCCCCTACTGCTGCCAATAACCGGGTCCCTTTTTCTGAACAGAGGGTAAAAAACATACAATCACCCACTCTGCAGGGAAGGTAGATGGGAGGGCAGGTTTTTATTATAAGTTGCATGCCTTCTGGATGAATGTTTTATTGGCAGATGGCTTTTTTCTTCCCACAAGGCACAAATAATAATAGATCCCCATCCCAGGAGTCTTAAACTCCAAGGAGGTCTGTGCAAAGAGATTAAACTAGTAGCAGTTAGTAGTTAAAGGAAATTGCAACCTGTGGTTTTCAAATTAGTAAGAGTCATGAGCAGATTACGCATTGTCACAGCAGTAGTAAAAGAACGGGTCACTGAATTTTTTTGTTTGGTGGGGATTTTTTTTGTTTGTTTTTTTAAACAGGGACAACAGCTTATGCTATACCCAAAATACTGAAAGACTAAGGACACTTAGGAAAACGAAGAAATACACACACCAAGACATTTCCTCAGAAAGAGATTCATCAATCTACTGGCGAAACTCAGAACCAGGTTTGCCAGGCTGAGTAAACACCGATGTCTACAATATCTGCAGTGAATTACACAGTGCTGCTTTTCAGCTATCGCTGTGAACCACACATTTATTCAGAACCACAACAATTCTTTCAACTCTGGGTACTGCTCAGATAATTCATGAGTCCAGACACTAGTCCTGCTCAAAACTCTGGTTTTCAAACTTCAAAAGTCCAACATTCATATGAAATCGGGAAACTTGCACAAAGCAAACTTGATGCTGGAACAACTGGAATAATAAAGAGCAAGTAGAGGCAGCCTGTGCTATTGCATGACATTTCAAGCAGGGTAAATAGCATGGCAGTCACACCACTGGTCAGCAAATGAAGTGTTTGTATTACAAGCTTGGACAAAGCAGAGTCTCGTTGAAATGAATACAGTGCACACGAGGTCAGGCTGCTGCTCACAAGCATTAAATGTGCTGAGGATGCAGCAGAGAGGAGGCCTGGCAGCGATGTGCAGACATGACAGAAGCTTGGAGTTAAACAGAAGCATGAGTAGACTTTTCTGTAGCCTGTCAAGACACTGTCTTCCATCTCAGGCAGTAAGTGGACAAAATAAGGACACCAAACTCCTGTTCTAAGATTCATCATGTTTTGCCTGTTAAAGCAGGCACTGCCAGCAGATCCAGTGCCCAGTTCAGTTCCTAAACTCAGACGCATTCCAGAACTTGTTGTCTGAGGGCCTCTCTAGTGATGTGATGCCAGATATCACAAGGTATTTGGGAGAACAAACAAGTAATTCCACTTCATTTGGAATCTACAGAAAACGTGGATGCAATAAAAGTGAGGAGGAGGAGTGCACAGCAGTCACACAAGATTATAGCGCTCAACTCCATAAGCAAGTCACAACTCACTCTGAATCACAGCAGCTGTATCAGTGAAGTGCCACTAATGGCCATGGCCAAGTTTGGGGGTTCAGTCTAAAGGCTACTTCACAGGCCGTGAATAAAAGTTAGTTCAATTAAAAAAGAACAAAACCTCAGTTCTTTTATTTATTTACTTTTTACTTAATTGATAAGGCGCCTAACTTCGTTCTGGCCTACATAGATCTGGCAGGAATACGTATTTCAGCAGAGCAACAGGCTTTAAATAAACAGAACTTAAAACAATTCAATAATTGCCACCTATTAGATCAAGTCAATTAGCACTTACTATAGCTGTGTCTTTCTAAGCATGTAAATTTTTTAAACAGTCATTCTATTACACTTACAGTATTGATGTGGATGCCAAAGTGTGGTATTGCAAAAAGCCTTTCTATACTGCCTTCTTCTTCTCTTTTTGAGATAAAACTATTTACTAAGATAGAGAAAAAGTGAAAGAGAAAGGGAGGCTGACAGACTGCTGGAAAGTCTCCCTCAAGTCTCCCTTCCCTGTCTTCTCTGTAGCCTGGTTCCTCAAGGAAGCAAAGCAAAGGGTGTAATTACTAAAGTGTCAACGATATGGTTCCCAAAGCCCAGAGACGGCTGCAATGCTGAGGGCACTCAAAACATTAGTGTACTGGCCGCCATTTTTATTAGAAGACAAGGCCACACAGCATAGCAAAATAAAAACCTTTCTCCAACAAACAATGCAGCAGGGAAAATAAACAGCAAGCAAGATGCTATACAACACAGCTCCATGAGAAGACTCTCAAAGAGCTCTACAAACAGGGAAAAAGACAATATAATGGCCAGCTATTATCAAACTACCACAACACCCTGTGTTAACAGACTCTGGTCAGATCTGCTGCTATCTCAACCCTTTGGGCCCAACATTGTGTGCCAAAATGACTGCTGTGGTTTAACCTGTCAGGTGTCTGAGTGCCACAGTTGTTCGCTCACTCCTCCCTTTCCAAGAGGGATGATGGGAGAGAATCAGAAAAAACAAAGCAGAGCTCATGGGTTGAGATAAAACTAAGATATCTCTACTAAGATAGAGAAAAGAAAAATAGTTATGACTATATACACATTCATATGTAAATATATATAACAAGTGATGCACAAGCAATTGCTCATCACCCCTCCAACTGATGCCCAGCTAGCTCCTCACTGAGGAGAACAGAGCAAGATGAACTTCCAACTCCCTTCAAAACTCCCACATGATGTTACATGGTATGGAATATCCCTTCACCTAATCTAAGTCAGCTGTCCTAGTTTTGTTCCCTCCCAGCTCCTTGGGCCCTCAGCTGCAAACGGAGCTGGCTCAGTACAACACTGCTTAGCAGCAACAATAAACACATTCTCAAGAGTGCTTTTCTCATAGAAGCAAAACATAGAATCATGCCAGACACTCTGAAGAAAACAATTCCATCCCAGCTGAAACTAAGACAGCCATACAATGAGTTGCGGAATCAGTTTTATTCTCTAGCAGTAAGAGGGAATCACAAGAAGCTTCACAATCTTGGAAGTTCTCAAGGGCTCCCTACAGTCCAGTTCCAGAACTTCTGAATGTTCTGCAAAGGGCAAAAGACTTAGTGGATCGAGGTATCCCACTACATGTGGGATTTCAGTTCACTAAGCATTATTAGGGCACGTGAAAACAGAGTTAGTCGATATCAGCCTGCACACGTCCCCGCGGCTTCCTTGGTCCTAACTAGTTCATCTCATGAACATGCCCATTTGCATGAGCATCCACAGCATAGCTCTACAAACTTCACACAGGAGATGTACAGTCAGCAGAGAGCTGTGCTAGTTTTCTGGACAAATATTTTTTGACAGGGGACTGTTTCTCTCCCTTGCAGAAAAAAGGAGTTCTCAGTAAAAAGGAATCTCACAGCTTCTCTTCCAACACAGTTAAAAAAGAAAAAAAAAAACAAAAAGCAAAACAATCAACCAAACAAAAAAACATACTCAATAGAGGTGCAGAAATGTAATGCAACAGAAGTATTTTCCGCTTCTGAAAAAACTTAAGATTTTGTCCTAGTATTCCATCAGGTACCGTCCTACTATGACAGGAAAGCATAAGACAAACTGCTTCTTCCTTGTTTTAAAAAAAACATTTTAATTACAGGAACTGGTAGGCAAGCTCAGCTTCTGCATCACAGACATTTTAATCAATACCAGCCTGAGCACTTTATAAAGAAAAGATTAGAGCTGAAAAGTATAAGCCTATTAAAGAAAAAAAAAATGGCTGTGACACTACCAGAACAGCAGGGAAGTCTTGTAATGTGCCAAGAACCCAATGAGGCAAGATTAGATTTCATGAGAGGAGAGAGGGTAAGAGATGATTCTCCCCTGTTTAAAAAGCACTGTGAAATTATCCTCTTGAGATATCAGGAAATGTATACTTTACAGAAAGTAAACTCAACTTCAGTAAGACACTACAGGTCCCAAATATCTTAACTCAGATAAAGCCTTCGACTAGAGTCAAGTGAACTATTCACCCACTGGTAGTAAGGAAAGTATTAAATAAGGATTATACACAATGCACAAAAGAACTAAGAAGCACTTTATTTCTGAAAATAAACTGAAGGATAAAAATAAAACTATCAGGTAAAGAAGTATACGTGGCTTCATTGGATTACTTCCATGACAAACACCATTTTCCTCTAAACACCCGTTAAAACAGGTATCTTAAAAAGCAATGAAGTACTGCTGAACACAGGAGCACTCTGCATTCTCCTTCATCTCATTTACATTATAAATGCTACCCTGATGTTCCAGTCCTTTCTGAACAGTCACACACACATAAACATGTCACGGAATACAGAAGTTAGGATCGTCAGTACTGCAATACCAATGATGCCTGAAAATGTATACCTTGCTCCTCAGCAACAGTAAGAACTCCAAAACAAAATATTAACATGGACTCAACATGGAATTTAGATTGAAGAAGTTAGACTGCATTAAAAACAACTTATTCCTGTATTCTTGTCCAATACTGAGTCTTTCAAATCTGCAGAAGAGCTGAAACTTTCTTCACAACACATAAATGCTCTTCCTCATAATTTCCTACACATTCCTTCAGCAAAAACACAGAGCTAAAATGAGAAATGTAACTAGTCTGAAAAATTCTGATAGAAAGTTTTCAATATATTTGAAACTTACCACACATTATTCCCAAAGCTGTGCTAAATACTGCCATATAACCAAAGTAAAATGATGTTTGAAACAAGCCATACATCCTAAAAAAGAAAAAAACAGGATTTATGGTAGGTATTTTTCCCTGTCTTTCCCAATAAACTTCTTTGGCAATCTGATGTTCAAGTAAAAAAAAAACTGCCACTCACTTTGTCTTGAAAAAGTAGTAGTAAAAGGAGTACATGTAAACATATATCGCAGTTGATGCGGCAGAAAGAAAGCTTGTCCATTGCCTGTAAGTAAACACACACACATCACATATCTACTGAAAATGCTTCCCAAGAAAAAGCACGATGCACTAAAAATAAAGCATCCTATTTCTACAGACTTATTTAAAAAAACCTACGTTTGCTACACGTGAAAAAAGTTGCTACTGCAAGACCAAGATCAATTACTGAGATGAAATGATGATCCTTCTTTACATTCCTTTGTGCCTCAGGGTTTTTTTTTTTAACACACATACACATACATGCACAGATGCGTGCTCACCAAGAAAGCACCTGTGTAGAAAGGATTGCTTCTACTCCCTACAGATAAAATCTGGACATGGGATACTTCAAAAAGAGCTGTCAAGACTCTTGTTTCTATAAAACTCTCAGTCTGTTCAACTATGCAAACACCACAATACTTACCACCTGTAATCCTCTGCGTTTAGCAGGAAATATGTACAAACGATAGTCACACAAACTGTCACAATGCAGAGGATAACCAGAACCAACATCATAAAGCCATAAACATAGTAGATCTTGTAAGCCCAGAATGAAGTAAAAATGAAATACCTGCAGAGAGCAAACAAAACACGCAGAAAATAATGCAATTTGACTTAACTTACTGTTTTTAATCAAATGGGCAAATAGCTGTCAAACTCACATTTCAATAAAAATTGATCCAAAAGGGAGGATTCCACCCAGGCAAACAATAACAGCTGGTTCCATGAACCTGAAAGATATTAAGAACTAGTTTAGGGACAATAATAATATTTTATTTATAAAAATGCATTACAACATGTAACTAGATACTTCATAAAGCACAGAAAATAATTCAAAGGCATGCTAACAAGAATACGTCTCATACCACTGTATTAGAAAGAAGATATCCCCGAAGATGTTGTATATGGGTAGAACAAGGAGTAATTATTGGGGAAACACAAAACAAACGTAAGACTCAAACCAATCTAAAGCATAAAGTCATACATCTAAGCAGCCCTAACAGATACAGAAAAAAATTCTCTTGTCAGGGAAGGGCCAAAGCAATCAAACTCCAGAACATCCACCAGCCTTGAACAAAGTTATTAAAACTCACTGATGACAGATACTGCAAAAACTGGAATGAAAATTCCTCAGAGTAATCCTTACATAATTAAGAACCAGAGTTCGCTCTAATGCTACACTGAGTCATAAGCACATGGCCAAGAATTAATACTTACCTACCTGCAGAAGAGCCTGTCACCTACTAAAGGTGATCTCTGTCTAGTGCTTGCAATGATATAAAAAAAAAAAACAAAAAAAAAACACTGGTAACCAGTGATTTAATTTGGAGCTTCTTTTATTATTTATAGGGAGAGCTGTCTAAACTGACAGTGTGAACTTACATACTTCATGGAAAGCATCTTTTTTTTTTTTGTCACATCATCCTGATCCTGCAAAATCTATCAGATTCCCAAGATACAGGCCACTCTATAAATCAACTCCTAGCATTTAAGCTACACAATCCACCACTAACAAGAGATTAAGAGTGCTGCACTTCTTGTATACTGTGGGTGTACATGTTTTTCAGTGCCCCCTTCACACTGTGTTCCTCTGAATAGGGAAAGCAAGAAAAAACTCTTAAGAAAATTCTCTGAGGATATTTTCATTTCCATAGTTTGCTGCTTCAATCTCTATGTTAAATTAATAAGAAAAAGTGGCTGCAGTCAAACTTTGCAAAAATCAAACAAAAAAAACCAACAACCCAGTTGCCAACGTTTTGAGACCAGGCACTCCTTAACAAATCCTTCAAAAATAATTAAGGCTTATTCATAATTCAAACTTGGGAATATTTTAGGCTCTGTACTGCCAACAACTGCAGAGGAGCATTACAAGCTCTTCCCCACCTTTACCCTACAAATGTCTCAACTTGAACGTGGAGACGACTAAGCAGAAGAGTTTTGCCTTCAAAGCATGCTGAATCCTAAACTGGTAAGAGGCATTAACTAAAGAAAACAGGTTTCATTTCAAGACATCTGTATCAGAAATGGGTTGGAACCATCACTTTTACATAACAGACTGGAGACACTTCAGGCCAAATGTAAATCAGTGATCCAGGACTGTAAAATCTGCTACATGTGTAAAATCTGTTCCCACCTATTAACCATTAACTTTGGATGGTATTTGTATCAAAAGAAAAAAGTCATACTTAAAAAATTTTAGTAAAGGCATTCTTCCAGACATAACTCTAATTAAAAAATGAGGTTACTTTAGAAAGCCATAGCGATCATGCCTGCTAGGTCACTTTAAATGTACTGAAGCAAATGTATCTAGTTTACACATAATTTCCTTTACCATTTTTTTTCTGGTATGGGACGAGGCACTGCATTGACACGACATGGAAAATTAGGCTGTCCTGACAGATTTCGGCCAAGAATTGTACCAACAAGGTTCAGTGGAAGAATGACAAAGAAACAAATACAGCATACTGCCACCTGTAAATGAAAAAGAAAATAATTTAAAAAAACACCACCAAAAAGGTAGAAGGTGAAAGAAGATAATCAACCTACTCTGTCTGTTCTTAGTTCTTAGTAGTTATTACAGAAGCATAACCTTGGTTACAAAGCATTAGTCAATATACAACTATTTTATCAAATTAAGTACTTATTCCCCGAGAAACTTCATAATATATATTAAAAAGCATTAAAGATATTTTCTTACATCAACTACAGAACTACTTCAGATTATTTATTATACTTTTTTTTCCTATAAACATTATATTAATCATAAAGGAATTAAACTGAAACCTTAATGGTGTTTGATCACCAGGAGCTTTGTCAGCTTCTCTCAGCTTTTTGCAGCTATCCCTGGGAGTTAGCCCAGCAGCCAGGCCATTGCATACAAAAGTACAACAAATACTGTTGGGTACAAGAATTAAAATCCAATCCCCCAAAGGAAACGTAAACAAGAATTGCAAAGCCATGTCTGAATGCCACCAATCAAAACATTAGGTCTGATTTTCTCCGCTTTCCATCCAGCAGGTAATTAAGAGCACAGATGGCCAAAGACACAAATGACCACTGGTATGTACAAATGCTTGGTTTAATTAGGTTTAAGAACAATACAAACTCAAGCTAACGTTCCAGCTCTTTCCAATGGGGCACGCTCCCTAAAACCTTACCAGGAGTCATCCTTTTTTCCAATATACATATGTATCTCTACTACAATTTCTGGAAGGTGGAGTATTTTCACTTTCCAAAAAAGAAGAAATGCTTAGCAACATGTTAAATACTCGCAAATGTCTAGCATAAAATGAATTAGCATTAAACTTTTTATTAATTTCTGGGGATGACAAGTCATACTACATTAGTTCAGTACAAGTACTGAGCCAATTACACAAGCTTAAAATAACATCTAAAAAGGAGTGAGTGGGTTATCCCTGTTTCTGACTTGCACAACATCACTAGCCCAAGCCAGATGCAAATGGAAAACACTGCCTACGTTTGAATGGCTCAAGATTTTATGATTCACAGAAATGGCACACCAAACAGACAGACAACAAGCAGAAACACTCCATATTGCTTTTTTACCTGTTTGAGTAGATGTTATTAAAGCATTACATTACTAGCCACTAAAATAAGAAGCTTCATCAGTAAATAATGCAGAAGTAAGTAGTACTTACACTTGGCAGTAATAATAAAGCAGATTTTGTATGTTTAATACACATTTAATATCTCCCATTTATTTTCCATTATTGGAAAAACACAGGTAAGCAAGCACAGTGTCTTAGGTAGGGCAGTGAGGTCACCTAAATATGAATTATAGAAGTATATAATTCACTTAATGGATGCAGGCTCTGCACTTGAAAGCTACTCAACGTAACAGAAAGAGCAGATGAGAATTTTGAGAGAAAAACACCAAAAACAACATCTTGAGTGCTACATTTAATAAAATACTTCAAGGATCCTTCAAACTTAACAGGACAAGAGCATCACTACCACAAAAATAAATAATGACTCTAGATCTGACAGATATAGACCAAAAAGTCCCATCTTGTCTGAGTTGCAGGGGGTAAAATAACGTCCAAGAATTAAGGCCTGAAGAGGACTGAAGGAATTTGAGCTGACCATACCAAAATCATTTCCATTTGAAACATGAGGTTGCTGTGCACTCTGCCCGCTCAGGGATACGGGATGCTTCAAGCTGTCATTGTCTGTGGCTCCCCCCATATTTGGATGCAATGTGGGCTCCTGCTTGGCACCAGCAGGAGCCTCAGCCAGGGGCACTACAGGAGAGCATCTGCACTACTCATCCAGCTACAACTGGCTTTTGCAGTGCAGAGTTATCAAGGTATTTGTAACTTCAGTTCTTGATCTCAAAAATAAATCTTGACTGTGGATATCAAGTAGAAAGCAAATCTACCTCATTACTGCAGAAAAACTGTCCAGCCATGGCCTTGAATTTCAGATTCACTTGAAATAAAACCTGCAAGCTTGTAATTGTCCGTTTTACAAAACATCTATTACAGAAAATCTGCATGGAAGGAATACAGCCTCAGAGGAGGAAGCATCCAAGGACCATCTAGGTCTATCCACTTGGCTGGAGAACCCAAAGATGAAGGAAAGGCAGTCAGTATCATCACACTCTGGTGATACTAACTACAGAGCTGAATGGCTTCATATCAGGAGGGCAAGGAACAGGCCAAACTTGCTCCTGCTGGGCATGGCTGTTGCATTTTCTGGGAGGCAGACCCACCAGCAGCTCTGAAAACTAGAAATGTTTATCTTATAAAACGAGCTATGACAGACCAATGTTCCTTGAATAATGGCTTCAGTAAGTACTGCCAACCTGTCCTCACTACATCTGTAATTGGCATCCATCAGAAAACCTGAGTGCTTGTGGTTTCGTTATCATATCAGCCAAAACATGACCGACAATGCTGTAATATACTCTATTTGGCTGAAAAACAGATTTCAGACAGAACAGCTAGAAGCTTTGGGAAACCTAGTGAGTAGTACAACGCACTGCCAGTCTTAATGCCACACTGTGTTCTGAGAACACCTGGATTTAGTGTGTTTTTCTTTTTAAACTGAAGCCACTAAGAAGTCTAAAAATTAACTGAGATAATTTTGCAGCACAAGGGTGGGCAAACAAAATGAGCACAGGGAGATCACAGTGCAGGCTTAGCAATGCCTCCCGCTTCCACCTGCCTCTGACAAGCAGCACTAGCTGATAAAGATGTGAATACTCAGTCTTCTCAAACAACAGCACTCTAGTGACAGCAACCTGCTGTTCTTAGAAAGCTGATCAGAACGACCAGTGTTTACAATCACACACCCTAATCTCATAGCACCTTCTCCCTTGCTTTCATCTCACTGCCTGACCTCAAGGTAGCCTACCTGCATAGACTGAAGCTTGCTGAAAATTACTTTCTTCATTCTTGACATTCTTTGGACTTGACAAATGACCAGAAATAACTAGCTTTATTTAGCTTCTGACACCCTATTCATCTCAGATCTGAAGTGAAAATGTTACCTCCTCCCAAAACGAACAGGTGCTGACTCTTGCCACAGATTAACATGGTAGTTATAATGCAGTCTGGAGTTTTAAGTCAAACCTGAAACAGAATTTGTTTGGGGGGAAAGCAGCTCTTGAGTGGGGGGGAGGGGGGGGGGGGGGGGGGGGGGGGGAAAGAAAGAAAAAAAAAGATTTCTGCATTGCAGGTTTCAAAGAATGAGATCACAATAGATTACAATAGTAAAAGCAGCTCAGGCCCTTACTGGCCTCCATCTCATCATCACAAACAGTAAGAGGGAATGAAGTCAGGATCAACACAGGTTGCCCTGCTTTCCCACAGAAGCACCTCTCCAGAGGGACCAGCAATTTTCTCCATTTTTTAATTTAAAAAACAAGCAATAATAGCAGCTGCACAACAGGCAGAGATGCAAGAATTAGATCGTAATGAGTCTTTTAAGAGACTCACTCAAAGAACAGTATTCAGCATCACTTCAGAGCGCAAACTATGTGAACAGCAGATCTGAAACAACTGCAAAAAGCACTCTGTCGAAAAAACAAGCACACTCTCTATAATTCATATAAACGCAAGCAAATTAGGTGACTTTTTCCTATCAAGATATTGCACTATAACGTACTTATTCCAGCTACTGCATTTTTGTTACGTATCTTCTTCACACCTGAGTATGTGATTTAGTACACAGATTGCAGTTGTCACAGGAGAAACCATCAACCTCACTGAGCTTCCACTGTTTCTACACACTTTTGTTTGTTTTAAGAGGGAAAGAATATTTACTGCCCTTGACTGAAGGCACAGAATTTGCTTCACCTCATTTGAAAGGAAACATTGTTGAGAGGGAAATAATTTATGTCTGAGTGCCACGTGTTTCATATTTTCTGACAACTGTAGATTAAACTTCATTCGAAGGTGATAATTAAAATTTTTATGGGCATATCTAATATTAAACAGCAACTGGCAGGCTGAGGTGCCTTGACTGCTTAATGCACAAGGGAGAAAAGCAATAAAAATTAACTGTCAAGGCAGCAGCTTGATCTTTCCTGTCACCTACCAAAACCCTAAGACAGCATGAAACCCTCCCCCAGTATAAGAGGTAATGAATCTGTACAGTGAAAGTTTTCTACGTGGAACTGGCCAAAACACCACACACAGCAAGAATAGAAGGCTTCAAAATAAATTATTTTTAATTCTATTGCAACTGAATTGCTAATCTGGGATGTTACTTTGAGTAATAAATAGAACTGTTAAGAAATTTAGCCCGAAGCATTAGGCTGTGTCAATTTCAACATAAATGCTGTTTTTGACCAAGGACTCCACAGTCACTTTCAAGCAACGTGAGGAAACAATCTGCTGAACATGTATAACAAGATTTTTTCCCCTATTTTTAGGCAGGTCTGTTTCAGCCAGTTCATTTCCTCATCTGGCTCAATGAATGAAAATCTGTGAGGCTAACATTCACCTTTTTCAGTGGCACCCAATATTCATTTCACCTTACAGCAGTCAGGGATGGCTGTAGCCTGGATTAAGCTATCTGTCAGAGAAAACACCTCTTTATCGTTTGAACAAAGCATAAATGATGCAAGCATTAGTTCCCTGATCCCAAGAGAAATACTTTGTGAATAACCTTATTTAATTAAACCATTAAAAATGCATGTTAGAAATGTTAGACACACAGGAATCTACTGTCCAAACAGAGCAAAAAAAGTACAACCTAAATAGTTCAAGCAGCTTGGATTCTGCAGTCAGAATACTACATTAGTCATACGAGTCTTAACGGGAACCTTTAAATTATGCATTACACACAGAACAAGGTAAGCAGTCACAGCTTGTGAAATGTCAGAATTAAGGAGGTTCTACCATGGTACACTCTGTAGAAATTCTGCATTAATTAGTTATTTCACACAGAACTACCATCACACTCCTTCAAAAAGTATAGAGAGTTCACTTCACTTGCTATTATTTAAAACTATTTTTAATTGCCCTATGCTCTACTTTCCACTTATAATTCAAACACAACAAAACCAAATGATTGGTTTTGTTGTGTTTGGAAGGACTTACAAAAAATCAATGGGAGATAAGCTAAGGTGTACAGCTTCAGAACAATTCTACATTTGACAGCAATGAGATACTACAAACAAAAACTGAAAACAAATTTGGGCTCCAACAGAACAAAGAATTGAACATCACCCAAGGAGTACATACAATACAGGTGAAGAGATGAATGAAAAATCAGACTTTATCTACTTAAAATGCTAAGGGTACTGAAAAATTTAAACAATCAGGTTTTAAAAAGCTCTCATATTTGAGTAGAACCTGACACATTCTTAACTGCATTCTGAAGGGAAGGGCAACTCAACTGTAAGATATTCCACTGAAGATGTTGAGCCTTTGCTCAGGCTCAAGTACTGCACAAAGTCTGCCCTCATATACCTGGCATGAGCATCCAAAAGAGCTACAGGCAGAGTTCCAACACTGATGAAACACTGCAGAAAATAACTGTGGATCTTAGTAGACCTTGCCATATCTTTGAGGCGATCTCATACATCAGGAAAAAAATAATCAAGATGGACAAAGCTCTGATGCTCAAAACAGACTAAAATGACAGCGAGGTGTTTGATGCTCGCGGAAGGATTCTGAGTACTTAAACACAAAAAGTAGAGAAGCAGATAGCAGGTAGATCAAAGATGCAGAAACTGTACGTCAACTTGCTTATCCTGGTTATCTCAGCTGCCCTTGCCTAAATTTAACAGAAAAAAATCTGTATGAAGGAAGGAATTAAGGCACAGAGAAGTGAACCTTGTGGTTCACTTGCAAGTAGCAATGTGAAGCAGGGCAAATCACAGGCTGTTATGTTAAAGCACAGTCTCTTAGCAACCTTTTAGCCCAGAGATTCATTTCACCACTTCAGTTTCTGTTTCTTCCACTTTTACAGTACTGACGAAAAAGTGGTTAATTCTTGCCAGAAATTTTAAATCAAGGAGGGTAGCTTCAAGACAACCCAGGGTAGATAAGTCATTTCTGAGTACTAGAGCATTCAGCTGACAGAAATTTTTAATTCTGCAAAACAAAAGCAAGTTTACACTACAGGATTATGGAAGATTCTCTACATTAAAAACAAAGGTGAAAAGATACAAAGGTATCTTACGCACGTATCAAGAAAGCTTCCCGGGGACTTCAGACCACACCATAACACAGTAATTTCAAGCAAATTTCATGGCGTTTCACAACCAGCTCCATTAGTTAATTTGAATTCATTAGAGCGTTGATTATTCTGATGAAGTTTCCAATTCATAACCTGCTCCTACTTAGTCTTTTAACTCCACTGAAGTTTTATTACCAGTCATAACGATTCAAGCACGCTCATAAAACCTCAAGACGGTTAAAATCACCATGTATAAAGACCCCTAACATCCCTGATTAAGTGACCCCTGAAGATTTATATTCCTGTTTGCTTTCTCATGTCCATGTTTCCATGATCTTAAAATACACATCAGTTGAACAGATTTACAAGGCAAACTTCAGTGCAGGTGGAATTCCCTTTCCTCAGCATTTCTGAGTTCCAAATGGAAGTACAGAGAAATCTGATATTATAAATGCTTGCTCAGCAGTAAAACACATCCCCTTTGCACATGTCAAAGATCAACATTACAAACCTTTCCGACAATACTGTACGTGAGTACAAGCTCAGGAAAGAGAAAACGATACAATATTCCTTTGGGGCACAAACTGATTAATACAAACATAATTTGAGAAAATTTTAGTCTACCTTTTTCAAGAAGAAAACCAGAAAAATTAAATGAACAGTTTATAAACATGTTGATTGATTTTGTACTTAGTTTTCTAACAATTAATCAATACAAAAGGTTGGTAATTCAGTGGACACGGAAAATACTCCTAAGAAGGAACTATAATCAGCACAAACACGAAAAGTAATTACTGTTCTATTGGGAAGAAGTTATTGAAACTCTTTGCCTGGAACCGAGAATTCTCTCTCTCTTTTTAATTACCATTTATGATTTCTACCACATTCATTATTTAACAATGTGTTCTTCAGAAGTATTTTCAGTCATACACTGAATTTGATTATATCTCTAATATTACAATTTATAAGATAAAAAAAATTGCTAATTCTTCACTAAGAAGAAATTCAGAGCTCCTCAAATCTCTGATCAAACAATTCACTAAATCTGATGCAAAAAGAAGGGAGCTATGAAGAAGAGTACATATTATGATTTGCTACAGAGCCTGCAAAGATAACAAATCCTCCTTTAGTATTTGTTGAAACACTACTGCATAGAATTTTAAAAAGCTACTTCGTAGTACAGCTTCAAAAAGTTCTGCTCTGAAACAACACTCCTTGTAAGTTCAAACAAATTCTGCTGAAGAGCCAAGTTATTATTTCCTATTTTGCACTCACAGGGTTATTTCAGGTTACTTAAAAAGGGCCAACAATAGCACAGAAAAAGCCCTCACAAAAGCCATGAGAATCAACAGAAGTTACACAGATTAAATACTAACGTAATCCAAGAAGCATTGTTCTACAACTGACACGGTTAACACAGTCACAAGACCATAACCGGATACTAAATACTTATTCAGAAAATAAAATCAGCAATTCTTTTTCTCAAACCCAGATCTCCTCAGGACCTCTTGCCTCAAATTTTAGTTTCTTTTTGGTGTTGGGTGTTTTTTTTTTTTGTTTGTCTGTTTTTTCCTCTGCTTGACTACAATAATTTGGAAGTGGTTTCCACTTGATTTCCTTTTGGATTATGTTTAAGTTTATAAATGGTTTGCACGTGTCATCCACTTGAAAATTCAAGTTGCTAACTTCCCATGTTGTATTTAAGATTATTACAGAATGAAGGCCAAGCACAAAGCAGAAGGGACATTTTAAGCAGACTGAGACCTGCTGTCTCTCTCAATATCTGTTATAATTAAAGGAAATTATACTTGAAGGATATTAAATCCCAGATTAAATTTGTTACTAAAAAGCTGAAACTGAGTCACAAACTTAATTTTGATTAAAAGGTAGTTTTCCCATGTCTACAGTGGTTTTTAAATTCTCCATTAAAACGACTCACCATGGTTCCAAATGGTATAGCTCTTGAAGCGTGGTAATAGATGGCAATGAAGTTAATGAAGAAGGCAGTTCCACACACCATTGCTGGAATAAGGAAAGCTCCAATGAACATCTGTTTTATCCATCGCCTTCCTGGAAGAACAAACATTCCAATGGAATCAGTAAGAACTTCCTAAACAATATATTAGCAAGCTCTCCAGAATTTAGATGCTTGATTTCTTCTCCCCCAAAAAAGATGAAAGAGATAAGCAGCAACTAACTGCAAGGATACAAGAGCCAAGAGGCAACTACCACTTTTATTTGACTTCTGAAAACTTCGGAGACAGTACATTAATCGTTTTACTAGACCACATGAAAAGAAAAACAGATGTGGTGTGAGCACATTCTGGCTGAAGAACAGCATGCACTGGCAAAGATGGCCAAAGAAACTGGGGTATGAAATATAAGCACATACCTAGGCTACAGATAAGCAGTGACAGATAACCAGCAAAGCTGCCTCTGTTGCAAAGCCTGTTCACACCCCATGTTAAGGCTACATTGCATGAGAGCTCTGTTCTGGGGCCAGCTCAGTAGTACAGCTACCATCAGGCAGCACCTGCTCCACGTCATCTCAACCCAACTAAGATGACTTCATGCATTCAGGTTCCATTAAACAGCTAGCTAACCTGGGTGTAAAGCAAAATATACAGCAAAACAGAACTCAGATCTCATCAGTGGCAGAAAAGTTAGAAAGAAAAGGGTTTCTAAACACCACACATCAGGGGAAGAACAACATTTGTTAGCAGTTATTACTATCTACAGCTTCCTTAGGAGCTTAAATACAAAGCACCTCTTGGACAATACCTTAATAATTGTCACTGTACGTATTCACTTCCTAAAGTTCTTAAGTAAGGTATACATTTAAGATATATACAACATGCATGGTTCTGTAGTGTGCGCTAAATGAAAAATGGTCATATGCTTTTCAAGACCATCATATGCATTTTCACCATGAGCCAATATGACAGCATTTCACAGTCCACTGCATGTGATCTGGAAACAGAATGCAAATCTGGCTAACCTACGGAGCATGGAACGCCACTTTAGATCATTTTGCTAACCTCCAAACTCAGAATGGAATTTAATGCAGTTAAGACTGAATACTATCAACCTCACCAGAATTATTTTTCCCAAAGCACTGTATAAGATAACAGATATTGCTTATTTTCTTATTGCAGAGTAGGGAATGGATGAAGCTAGTAGAACTGCAAGGATGTAATTGGCCATAACTCTCAGAGGTATGGCAGGGAGCACTTGGACACGGGCTACCCAAACTGTTTTGTCGATTTGATGAGGTTTCTGTTCTCTATTGATACTCATTTTGAACTTAAGTACATATCAGAACACATACTGAAAATCAGAAAAGCTTCCAAAAAGATGCTATGAATAGTTTCCTGGTTGATAATGAATGGGCTAGGAGGTACTGCACTCATCCTTTCAATGTTATTAAACAAACCACCCAGTACCATTCCAGGAGGGCTCTGTAGAGCCAGCTGGACAAGATGCCATGAACTGCTTGAGAACATAAGTTGCAAAAGAGGGAAAAACTACTACACTCTGTGGATGTTACGAGGCAAACAACTATATGAAGAGTACAGCAAGCAATTAATAGAGAATACAACTGTTAATAGCTCTTTAGTACTTAATATCTTTAAATTAATCAGAGTTTAGCTATCTCCATGAAGAAAACAGAGCCAATATGGAATAAAGAAATAACATGAAAGTTAGACATATTCAAAATAATTACTATCTTAATGGATTCCAATGGAATGGTGCTACTCCATGAGGACAGTTTTACGTCACTGTAAATCAGGAAACAAACTTTCCATAAAACACTGTAATCAAAATGTTGAAACATTAAAACAATTTACCTCCTTGTCTAGCATAAAGACTTCCTCCAAAATATCCATTCACTGGGGATGTTGCAGCATAAACAAATATAGCTGTACTAAGCATTGATCCTCTCCTACAAGAAGTGATTTTGTAAATGAAATAGAAAAGCAAACAGTATTAGAGAAAAGATTATAGTAAAATGTGCAAATGTAGCCTAAGTATTATTGTATTTTATATTTTTATGTCATTTGAAAATTATAAAGCAAGTACATAAATTGTCTACATAAAAATGAGAACTATTTGTATATAAAGTTCTGGGCAAGTAAAACTCAGTCTGTGAAACACTGATCTAACATACAAAATTCTCTCTTACTGTGCTCTTATTCTCAGTGGAATCAAGTACAAAATCTCACCTCTGCCCAAAATACTCTGGCATCTGGATTTGTATAAGGGAATACAATATTTAACTGACTTATATTAACGTAAGATTCAACTACTGCAGAAAAAAGTTAGTCTTTGCTTAACACAAAAGTCAGTGTTAAAAAAATTGACTATGATTTTGAACAATGTTTCTGCCATCCCTCAGGAAATAACTTTTCAGAATTAAAGTGTTCATCTTCCAGAAAATTAGAAAATTGGATTTAGAAACTGTAAATACTGAAGCCACAATCAGCATAAAGTATTCAAATCAGAAGTCTGGTCACTTCTAAATTATCACCTTGTGAAATTTTGAAGTATTCATCTTGACATACTTTCTGAAACTTTACATGCAAAACTAATAATTTTAAAATTTAAAGGCCATCCCAGCACACATTTTTAAAATGATATCTAAGAATAGCGAGATGCAAGTTATTCATGAAGAGAACTATTTCCCCACATCCCTCTGCCACTCTAGTTGCAAGAAACAGCAGAAAGAGTTCAGACAGTTTGCTGTATTAGCTCACAGTTAGTTGCTCTGAGAGATTCTAGACTGCTGGCAATTTGCCTTCTGATGAACAATTGCTAGATACCTGCCTCAGACCTTGAATTCAGCCAGCTTCACTGACTGGTACAAATGAACAAAGTAAATGTACCTGCTGGTCACACACACATTAAAGGAAAAGTACACTAACATTTGCTTCTTAACAAACAAACATGATTTCTATTTTAGAAAGCTATTATTTTTCTAGTTAGAAAGTTAGACAGAAACCAATTGTAACAGCTGTTCTAATTTAAGCCAATTTGGAAATATGTGCAAAACCCCAGGACACTGTGCAGTCTGGCGTGATGCACATAAACCTAAGTTACATGCAAAGTGATCAGCAGATGCTCATTTCAAACTGAAATCTCAAGAATACCTAGTCTCAGGCTCACTCATGTTTCAAATACCCTAATGGCAAAGACACTCAAAACAGTAAATCACTACTAATAAATGAATAGTTGGAACACCAAGAAGCTTGCAGATGGCATCAGCTGCATAACTAAGAAGTTTAACAGACCTGAAGGACATTGATAGGCAATCATTCTCATATTGCTTGTTTATGGCATTTTTCAATTTGCACTGTTATTTTTCTCAACATACGAACATTCTGGTCCAAACCATCAGTTACACACCCAGAATTCACTTAAATTAATATCAAGATCTGTTGCAATAAAAGGCCAGATGTATTTTTTTTAATTACTGTTCTTCTGCATTTTACAATTGCTTTTTCCAACTTACAGCTGTACTACTGTGCACAAACATTCTGAAATTGCTTCATTCCCTCTCTTAAAGTGTCAACACGCTGTGTAACTACATATGTGCATAGGTCTATGCAGAAATATAGACAAGGAGGCACAAAGGAGAATAGCATCACATGAAAAATGAAAATATACCAAGATACCGACCACAGAGCTGGTTTTCAAACATGTCATTAAAAAGCAGTCAACTTCAATAACAAGAGTTCTCTCTAGTGGCATATCAGGAGTACTACAACTTGTTAAAACCAATGGCGACAGGTGACAGATAAGGGAGAACAGAAAACGAAGAAATAATTTTCTTCATTTTTCAAAACACAGTCACTACTGAAACTGAGGAATACAATCCAGAACAGCAAAAAAAAAAAAAAAAAAAAAAACAACCTCAAGCAGACTGAAAAGCAAGGAAGAGAACTAGGTGAACCACAGCTGGTATCTTAAACTGCAACTGGAGTACTCTTTGAGAAAGTTCTCCCCAGTCAGGACCAAAGAGCACCTACTACTGTAGGTTCTGCAAGCAGCACCTGCTGAGCGGCATCTGCCATCTGTCTGAAAAAATGTAAGAGATTCAATTCCCAAACCTGACATCTTTATAGGAGAGAGGGGAATAAAAATTGTAATACAGTACTATGTCGTCACCCCAGATAAAGCAGGAGCGAAGAATGCATCTTCAAACACTTATTTCCCAAACAATCTATCACCAACATACCACAGAAGAATGAACTAATTTCACAATATATCACATAAAAAGCAAGAATGTGTAAAGTTAAAGAAGATCAAATCACACAATCAGATTACAAAAAAGCTTTCACTAGAATTCAAGGCTCCTCCAAAATACTACTACTACTGATTATTTCCTATAGACTCTGGAACACTTTTCTGTTGCTTTTTTATCAAGCCAGAACAATCTTTTTTTTTTTTTTTTTAATTAATTTGTTCATTTAAGTATTTATATGTGGGAGGCACTGCACCATTGTACTTACTCGGTGTATAAATCTTCTATCATTGCAACAACAATGACTATGAGAGACACAGCAAAAATCTGACACCCAGAGCCAATAAGTGATGAGAATATGAGAGGATGACTGGATGGTCTGAAAACATCTCCATGGACCTGCTTCCATCCATATTCATCACCTAGATCTCTGTCCTAGGAATGACAACAAAAAAAATTAAATTTATTCATCGTAATTACGTATTATCATAATTAGACAAACACATAAGCCAGGCACAAATTAAGGATTTAATTTAGTAAATCAATTGGAAGTTGATGACTTTTCCCCTAGGTCTGATGTGTTCAAGAAAAAAATTTACCCTTCAGATGCTTTCAAAAAGACAAAAAACACCACTTGAATGCAGGATGCAGGAAAATTTGTTACATTTCCTTCCTGCCTCTAAAATTTTCTGAAGTGAAGTACATGCAGGCTTCTGTTATGTACTCAGAGTAGATCTCATTTAATTTAAATGGGGATACAAACATTAACACAGCAACAACAGAATTCTGGGTTGCAACCTAGGAGCACATTGTAAAGAAAATCAGTTTCACTTCGAAAACATCCACAGGGAGTTGTCTGCCAACTCAATCTAGCTATCCAATTGCAGATAACACAATGAATGCATGATGATAAATTCTTTAGCCTTAAATACAACTGCTAATGCAGATCTTACCATATCATCCATTTCTTCCTCCTTGCTGTATCTTGCATAATCTTTTCGCAAAGTTCTCATTAGTATCATAGACACTAGGCCAACCAGAAAGATCACCATCATGAAAGAATTGAAAATTGAAAACCAGTGAATCTACAAAAAGAAAACATATCCTGAAGATTTAGAATCATAAATGTGCTAGAAATCTGTTTCAACATAGATAAATTATTGCTCAGCGAGACAGTTTGTCAGCGCTAACTAAACAACCAACTTACATTATATACAATATTCCATTTGTAGAAAGTCCCATTAAAACTGGCCTCTGAAACACTACACAAAGCTTTTCAGCAGCTGAGCTTCCTCACGACCAAGTTATCACATATTACTTAAGCACCAGCAAGGTCTGAACAACCCTATGCATGCCCCCTGGGCAAAGTAAAGGCATAGCATAATGCCACCTTACTAATGAGGTTTACTCTGCTAAGAGATATGTTCACAGGTCACAAAAATCAATGGAATAAACAGCTACTCTGCACAGGACTAAAACGTGCAGCAGCACTATTCTGCCACTAACAAGCACACTTTCTGCTTTCTTAGTAAGTTCAAATAGAATGTAAATCTTCCAGATTTAGAAAGAAGCAGAGCTCAGCATGCTATCCTAAAGGAAACTGCAGTGACAGGCTTAAATCATCACAACTGGTATCATCCTTTTGCTTTCCATTTACTTCAGTCAAGAAGTGTACACATTAACAACTGCAGTTATTCAACTGACAAGCAGTGGAGTTGCACGGTTGTGTCTTTAGAACTAGATTGCCTCTGAGCATGTGAATGTATTTACCTGAACTGCCCTCGTATTTGCAGCCCATATCAAACTGTCACACAGATATTTACTGAAGCACTTTAGATGACTGAAGCTGTTCTATTTAAGTAACAGAACTATCACTTAAAACCTTCAGACCTAGAGCTGCCTGAGTGTCTCCGAACACCTTACAACTAATGCTGCAGTAATAGCAGGCTTCAGCCCGTACTGTTATATAAGACTAACAAGAATTAAACTTCACAAGATCTAACACAGAGAAACATTTCTTTAGCAGTTGCTGAACGAGAGGAAAACCTCACTGACCTAAATCTACAAGCCACATCAAAGACACAAGCAGCAATAAACAGCGGAAATAACTTGACAATTTTTTATTTTACTTTATTCTTTCAAATAACCTTCCACTGGCTGGTAGCTTTATGCCACATCAACTGGATTCTATGCAGAAAGCTTCTATACTGCTTACTCTACTGCAATTTAAATGCTAGTAAGCTATTTCAATTAAGTTAATCTTCTAATTTGCAAAAAGTTTACTGCACAAAAATATTGAATTTAAGGAGTCCAACATAATTAAGCTTTTTCTTGGCTATTGGATGGCCAATGTTCCAATGTTACATTCAAGGCACTTCTGGAAAAATTTATTTAGAGACAACTTCACTTTATGATTGGATGTGACCGTTTGAGTGCATGTTTGTGTTTAAAAACAAACAAAATACAAGTACAGTTGCTAAAAACTGTGTGCCACCTTTTGGTCTGATGCTCAGAATAGCAAGGTGATGGGCAATTTCAGGAAGCTGAACAACACAGTGTATGATGGCACCCCTGCTTCAACAAAAAGGACAACTTACGAACCTAAAATTAGAATCCAATTTAAAGAAGTAATACAGACACTGAGGGAACAAATGCAACAAAGAGAGGTAAGTTTAATACCAGTTGCTATGAAATGCCCCCCCGCTACATTTCTCTACAGAAGAACAGTAATGGGGGGAGCTGTAAAAATTTCCATTACATCTTCTGAACTAACACACACATTTCAGAGGAATATTTCATAAAGTTGTTTTAGTACAGTACATACTCTGTGCTGGAAGAAAGATGGGTCAAGGTACTTGTCAAATCGGTCTTCAAATTTCACATCTGACTTCTTCCACTTCACCTAAAGAGAAAAGTTTACAACTGAGAAGCTTATTATAATACATTCAGCTATAACTACAAAGAAATCAAATCACATTTTTAAAATTATCTACTTCAGAGATTTTCTTCAATATGAATACAGGTTTGGGCAAATGCAAGACCATCATTCTTAAAGTCTACAGTCCAGACAGAACCAACATCAGCCACCTTGCCTTACAGATGTAACCTTCCCTGGGAACATTTAGAAACAAGGAAGAATCAGCCTCCCAGTTTCTCGGCTGTCTGTCATCTCCGCCTGACTAATCAAAGATGAGACTTCCAGCTCACAAGCACAACAAACCCTTCTCATGATTACAGAAGGCACTCAAAGATGCTCACACTGGTGGTGCCAAAAATAAAATCCAAACAACTCTACTTTCAGTTTTGTCAAATGGTAGTTTGTCCAACAGGTCCATCCAATACAATTTGTGAACTAAACACTGCACAGATGCCGGTTCAAAATTTGCTCACTGGTTCCAAAAGAGAGTTAAAGTTAAGTCTTGAGCTCTGTACACAAGTATTAAAAGGAACATCTAACATCACACTAATTACTGACAGCTACTCAGTGCTATCCACTTAAAAATTAACAGAACATATGAATTTCACAATGCTGGTGGTACTTGAAACAGAAAATTGTGAAAATTTATAGTAGAAATTCTGCAATAAAAATTATTCGAGAAAGCACAGATAAATATAGTTATCTGCACTTTGAACACTAGGCCTTGTTCAACATAAGAAAAACAACAGTGGCAAGGACATACTGTGAAAAAAGATCTTATGCTGACACCTACTGCTAACACAATGTACAAAACTAACGCATTAAGAACTAGTTTCTGCATATGAATTTGGAGAACATGAGAGAATTGACTTAAATGTCTAATGGACCAAATAAGAAAGGAAAATCTAAGAATCTCACTCACTGGCACAGATCAGAAAATATTCTTTATTCATTACCTTTTACCATAGCAATTCAAGAGAAAAGCAGAAAGCTGCAGAGGAAACCTTGGGAGGCTATATAAATAAGAATTTCTACTGCAATTGGAAAAATAAAAAAAAAAAGCATTAATACCAACTGCCTACAAAATACAAACGTTTAGAGAAGGCTCTGCTCTTAGTTCAGAAACCACCTCAGATCCGTAACATGCAAGTCACTGCTACAAGCATTGAGGAAATATATAGCAGCCCTGGGGCCCTCAGAAGTTTTAGTCTCCATGTCTTTTGGGACAACACCTTCCTTTCCTAACAAAACACCTTTACGCAGATTCTACAAGCTCTGGTATGTTTGAAGTACTTCAAAAATCATCGCTTTCATTTTCCATTTACTCTCAGTAAACGGGTTTTTCAGAAATGATAAAAAAATTGTAGAATTAGATAAGACATCTTCTTCTAATATAATTTTACACAGATCCATAGGTATACAAGTAACTATCTTTGAGTTCTTTTATTGTGCAAAGTTTCTTCAGACACATGCATTACCAGAGTACTTACGGAATACGACATCTGGATTTTTGTATTTGGTACCAGTTTCACCTTTCCTTCACTGGTCAGATTGACATCCACAATTCTATTTGCATTGTAACCAATTTCAAGTTTTTTGTAAGTCCAGAGGTAATAATCTTCCCCATTTTCATCTGCTTCTCCAACAATGCCTGCACAGGAAACAAGCGTACACATCTATCACAGTTTGCTTTTCAAATATTATGCAATTACATTCAAAAATACAGATTTTTGAAGTTTTATCAGGGAAAAAGCAATATCACTATAGCAAAGAGAACACAGTAGACCCTATGTTTGCCTTTCAAATGCAATACCTGGACTACACTTCAATGACTGTTATCTACAAAAAGCGTTTTGCGATGCCATTATAACACCACAGCACACAGATACAAATGCTACATGAGAAACTTGAAGTAACAATTCCTCTAATTTTATCTGTAATTCTTACCACACAAATAACTACCTGAATACAGATTTAAAACGTACAAACACAACTTAGGCTTGGACCTCCATATCTTCCCATCACCTTGTTCAGTCTTTTCCTTCACACATTTCTCTTTCTTTACAAAACTCTGCTTTCACTGTGCTCTCCTCAGTTGACCCCTCAGCACACAATTTTTGCTCTAGAGGATCTCATTCTCAAGGATATATAAAGGTGAGAAGAGAAAGTAGGTGAAGGACATGAAAAAGGCTCTCACAAAGAAGCAGGTGCGTGAAGGAATGGCACTTAATTTTTCATTTTTTATTTTTCAAGGAGGTATTTTTTCCTGTTGCAGTTTTTACTTGGGCTCATCTGTCAGAACTGCCTTGTATATGCCAAGCACACAGAACAATCCCCAGTTCATATCTATGCCATACAGCCTAACACCTGGAGTACCACCTGTTCCCATGGTCTGAAGTCATTACATTTAGAAACAAACAGTTATTGAAAGGTATTTTATTCCTGGACTTCAGTCAAGTAGAATACTTTTTACTGGATATTCTGAGGAATACCTAAGGATTATTTCAAATTTAAATGATTCTGCATACGTCACAAGAACTTTAACATTAGTAAGCCTTACAAGGGTGGAAAACTATGAAGAACCTAAAACACTACTTTTACTAAAGCTTGCCCAGAGACAGAAAGAATGTTACAAAACCATCCAGATGAACTCAGAGAAGGGGCTGATCTCCTTTAAGAACAAAATTAAGCAGAAACTGCCTAGAATTCTCAGTTAACTTTTAACATAATTCTCAATCCTCTTCTTTAAAATCCCCACAGAATTCCTGCTTCATTTCAGTAGCATAAATTCTGCAGTCACCAACTCTCAGAACATGTGGTTCTGTTCCAAACAAAGTTATTACAAGCAGCTTCTTAATGTCACATTGAAGGTGATACTCAGATTCTGAATGTTTATAAGCTGTAGCATTAGGAACGACTTTTATGTATACAAAGCATACTACTGAAAAACAGTAAAAACATCCAATTATTCACATTAAATTGGATTTTTCAGTTCAGTTCATAAAATTCTGTGTGTAGATAGTTTAGAAAGCCTTCTCATTCTTCTGTATTTGAGGTGAGAAAAAAAAAGTTCCAAAATAGAATATGAACAACTAGTTCTGGGGAAAAAAATCTTCAAGACTACCCAGTCACACAGGGGTACAAAGGAGACAGCTTAGCATCCATCAGCAGCCTAAAGCTGCCATTAGTCTAGAAAATGCTTGTTTTTCCTCTTCTGAAAGGCCAAAACTATAAAAAAAGAATTGTAACAACAATTATCACTTACGGATGCTTTTTAAAAATAGCATACAAGAAGCATACAAGAAATGTAGCAAAGGTCACATGGATGAATTAGCCCTGCTTAGAGCAGTTATATACACTACACAAATCAGCTGAAAAAAACGAAGAGGTTAAAAAAAAAAAAAAGAAGAAACAAAAAAAAAAGAAAGAACTTTTTTGACTAGCATGCTAGCTATCAATTGTAACAAGTCACCAGGCTCAACCTGGACTTCTGTAGGTGTTATGGGTTTTGGTTATTTTGGGGTTTTACACTTTCTGAACACAGGCAACAAAGGTGTTACTGTAACACAGTGTTGTTTAGTGGTGCTTTTCCTTTCTATTCAGTTTACAACACGGAGGTTAGGGTTTGGAGGTTTTGTTGATTGCTATCATTGTAAAATGCCAAGAGCAATGTGCAGAGTACTTCTTTACTAAAAACGTGACTGAGGTACAAGGGAGGGAAAAAATTAGAGAGTCTAAATGACAATGGTAATAAGGCCACATTACATTGCTTTAACACACAAGCACTTCTAGATTAGATTAATAATGCTTGGCAAGAATAATTTTAAGAATTGTACAGAAACCGGTCAAATAAAACTTTCTTGATGGCATACATAAAGTCATCAAAAGCTATTAAGTTACCATAAAAGTACATCTAACAGCTTTTATTAATTAACAAAATAACGTCAAGAATGTTTCATCGAAATTGCAATTCACAGATAAACATGGACATTATCTCTGACTCAATTACCATTTACTTGGAACATCTAAAAGAATTTAACCCTAACAACTTAGTACTATCAAAGAGATGCTCAAGCAACATAGCTATTTTTCACTGCAATTCATTTGTACTGGATCTACAACTCTTCTTTCAGAGCAATAATCCTTCAGCTTACTCGTATTACTTGGCTACATAAATTTCACATGCTTGGGAAATTCTTCTAAGGAAGCTTAGTCATTGATGACTCCAGGAAACCCACCAGCACAGTGAGCTGCAATCCTGTGGCTGTAACCTAGTTCTTAGTTCAATTCACTCACCCCATATTGGCAAGTCATCAATATACATCTGGTACCAATAGTGATTTTTGATAGCATACACAAAGGCTTCTCTTCTTCCTTTGTCCAAGTCAATTTCACAGTAAGTAGTCTGCATTACATCGTCTGCAAAAAAAAATAATAAAAATAAAGCACTATTAATGTTTTATTAAAAAGCTGGCTCAAAATGTTCACAGTCAAGCAGATCGAGGAACGGGCACTGCTGGAGCCTTTGACTCCTCTTGGCTACACTGAAGTAGGTAACAGAAAGGACATTCAAAACAGAACTGTCAAAGCAATTACTCAACTGTACATGTAATTCTACCCTTCCAAATAAAGAAGTTTCCCATTGTCTGGATAAGGAATGGTTTCAAAGAATCCTTGTGCTATTTTATTTGCACAAGATCAAAATCCATTTGTTGACAGTAGCACTATTTGGACAGATACTGTGAATGCTTTTACTTTAACAAGGGGTATGAAATTATTAACAAATACACAAAACTGTACACGTTGTTAAGTCTTCCCTTTACCACTTTCAGGCTCATTGATGGTCCCTGTTAGCAGTAGGAACACTTGTCATTATAAACTAAGTATTGTAAAGTTCTGAGCAATTTCAAAGAAGGAACAGAAGGAGAGGAAAAAAAGGAAGAAAACAGAAGTTGGAACAATGCAAGGTATGCATGAGAGGCTGCATTTGGAAATAAAATAAATCCATCCTTTGAAGCCAGAAAATTATTTTTAAGCATTTACAATTCGTAAGCAATGCACTTAACAACCATGCTTTCACACCTCAATTTCCATTTCAAGTGAAAGGCAGTAAAAGGTTTCACATGTAGAAGAACTTGCATAGCAATGGATTTAGAAAGGAAAAAATAACAGCTGCTTCTGTGAGAACATTTTCACTCCCCAGAAGTACAAAATAAACTGAATGTAAATAAATTCCTGCTTCCTCTTTTGTTTTGACTGATAACTGTGACCTATTTCTAGTAGATACCCAAAGTAAAGCTCTATTATTTACTGAGACTCAGCCTGGCTGAGCTCTCCCATATGCTACTGAAATGTAAAGCTTAAAAAGAAAATTAAATTACCTGCACAGAAAGAGCACTGGTAAGTTGAGTATTTCCAATACAAAACATAGTTTCTCTGGTGACAGCAATTTCTGAAAACAGAAGTACGAGCAGTATCTCTGGTCAAGCAAACCTGATGCTGAGAGTAGAGAAGCAGGACAGCAGGAAACCATAAGGATGAAAGTACTTCAAAAAGATAAACCAGTAGAGTCTGACAGATGAAGCACTGCAGAGCACCAGAGCACAGAAGCCTGCTCTGGGGGATGTGGTAAGAGGCCAGGTTATTTTTAAGCAGACCTCTATCTTGCCTGCATGGTTGATCATACAGCTACACAAATGGCAGTGGTACCAGCACCACTGAAGAACAATGACAGGAGCAAGTGCTACTAATAAACTCAAGCATCAGCTACACATACATTCTTCATTTAGAGATCTTCCCCATTTTAGCTTGAATATGGTAGCCTTTGTTTGTGGCTATTAATTAAAATAAATTTAGTATTGGACTATAATCAAACATCAAGTTCCTCCATGGACTTTCAGACCCCAGGAGTTGACTTTTTGTGCCAACTGAGGTGCATCATTCTGCATTTAGTCCTCTGGAAGGTAAATACTGTCTTCTGCTGCTGTAAAAAAGACTTTGAAGTACCATGTGAAGGGAAAGGACTGCCACAATGTAAACAGCAGCATGCAACCAAAAAGCTGTCCTCCATTTTTAGAGATTTTCCTCCCAGTATTCAGAATTCTAAGACCTCACAGTGCTATGATAACCAGCTATGGATCAACCATGTCACAGATTAATCCAGTGCACAAAACAAAAGCCAGTACAATTATTAGAAAGACACTCAGCTAACTCTTGTAACATATGGATGTGATTTTAATAGCATACATTTCACTTTCAGCCATACTGTGCTGTAAAGTTCCTCCCATTCCCTCCCAAAACAATTCTTCCAGGAACCAAGATAAGTGCTCCTTTCTCGAGCCACTGAGAATGCTGAAGATATAACTTAGTTACAGAACACAATTAGACTGCTAAACATAAGTGTGCTATGTGAAACGATTAAATGAAAGCAGCTTAGATCAGCATTCAGTGACTGGGACAGCTGATAACTACTTCAGTTTTACCTGATCTAAAGCTTTATCTTTCTGAGATACTTTTTATCCAGCTGCTAAAATAGACCTGCAATACAGTACAGCTTCACTAATATCAGTAACACTGTAACAAACTTTTAAAGATAAGAAAGCAAGACTAAAAAGGTACACTTAACTCAGATTACAAATTTTCTACAAAGTCTGATCAATTAGGTTTCATACAAAATCCTGTATCTGGCCATCTCCCAGTAGAACACTGAATATCATCCTGAACAGCCATCACAGAAGTAAGAGCAAAATTTAAATATGTTAAAAAAAATCCCTTCTTCTCTGCACTCGCCTTTGCTAATTGTTATTGTACTACTGGCAACAGCAAAGATTAGTTTTCTAATTGAAGTCGCTTTGATGGCGACGTTCAGTATGTTTAATAATTCACTAGGTCTCTGATGTAATGTGTACAGGATGTCAATTCAAATGCTTAAGTACTACTAACTACAATGAATTTAAGCTTGTTACTTTGAAAACTGAAGAAAAAATAAATACAGATTACAGAGAATAAAACAGAGATCACTCTCAATCAGGCTTCCCTTCATGGACCCAACACTAGAAGTATTACACCACCTCCTGATACAGAAGCTACTCCATGGTGAGGACACAGAATGTAAGGGAAAAATATCAGAAGTGCACAAGGACAGCTTCCCTGCTTACGATCACACACTTAGGCATCAACAGCTATCATATACCATCCATTTTTTAGGCAACATCTGACTCGCAGCCACAATGTTTAGGAGTTAAAGTCACTGCAAGTCCCATACAGACAATGCACAAAGAGCAAAAAGGGGTTACTAAATAAACACAGAAAAAATATATTAATATAGGATATAGAAGAAGAATTCCCCCATGTGTTTCATTAGTTTACCAATCACACTCAGAAAGACTAAAACATCCAATTAATTAAAAAATAAAATAAAAAAACAAGAACAATCAACCAACCAAAACAACTACCACTCTACTGATATAGATCTTGTTTTGAATGACATGCACAATCTGTTCAGAATATGCCCCAAACAGAGCAACTAGACACTAGTATGGACTAGCAAAACAATCAGAAATGCAAAAAGGCACATGAAAAAATAATCCAGGCAGAAGATCAGCACCATAAGCCCTGGAGAAACTGCCCTCAATTTTTCACCATAAAGATACTTCAAAAATATCTAGAGCTGTCTGTGTAAAAACATCAGCTCAAGGAGTTGTGAATCAGAAGTTGGAAATACTAACCTGAAAAGAAATTAAAACTTAGGGAAAACATGTTCACCTGTTGTTAAGAACCATGAAAGGCAACGGACATTCAAAATTGGCAGTGACATCATCAAAATCAAACAACTCACAAAGTACAAAAACCAAAGCACTTTCTCTCTTCTGAATTCTTGTTAGTCTGGAATAAATCTGTATTCAATGCAAAAGACCTCTCCTAGCCAAACAGGAACAGTACCAATTTCTGAGTGTTGAGAAGGCGGAGGTTCAGAGTCACTGAAGATCTACTTACCTTTGTGTAAGAAAATAGGCATTACGTATCTTTTTCTAAGTGTTACATGAGGATCACTGAAACAAACACATTCATTTCTCCATAATCAAAGTATTTTACAGAAGCAGTTGAGACTGTATTCACAAAAGAGAGGAAGAAAAACATTCTGGAAGGATGAACAAGAAACTACAGGCTATGAAGAGGACATGAGAGCAGGCGAAAGACAAATCAAAACTTGACTCTAGTTCATCTGTTCTCCCAAGCAGAACAAGCTTCTCAAACCTAAGCCAGACTAGGGCACTTCTGGGACAGCACAGGCTCTAGGTATTTTCCATCTCTACAGAAGAAACTTTTCCAAGCATTTCAACCAGAGTAAGCCAGTTCAGTTCTTTTCCTTGATGTCACTTCAGCACTTCCACTATAAAACTGAACAGGTAAGTTACTACCTTCAGGTCCACAAGGAAAAGACAGGTCCGGGAAGTGCTGAACACTACGCCCAGACTGAACTAGCAAAAATTTGATAATGACAGGAGAAAAAATTAACCATGGCTTATCTTCTGAAAACAAGGTGGGGAAGGGGCCAATAAAATAATGAAATGAAGTTTATTTTGTTTTATGAACAGGATGGAGAAACAACATTTATGCCATTTTAATCTGGTGCATCCTGTAGAGCATACACTTGTCTTTGGAATAACACAGTATCTTCGCAGAGATGCAACAAAGGGAGTAAAAATAAAACATAACAGCCTGTAAAAATAAATACTTATTGTATTCAGACAACAGAAGCTTGGCTTAATCTTCCCAATCGCACTGAATTGCTGCCAATTGGCCCTCTGTTTTCAACAGTTTGTTTCTGAACCTTTTCTACATGGTTTGGCAGGAAAGCTATTTCCCTCACATTGATTAAAATTTTCAGCAGGCTGTAAGTCCTGCAAAGAAACAATGAAATTGTTTTCATAACTACTTATTCAATTTATCCAATTTATAAAAAAAGTATAATCAAGAGATGTTCAATTTTAGATAAAATTTTGTAGACTACAGAAACTAAGGCCCCTCTGATGGAAAATGGTCAGACAAGAGACACTTTGCTTAAGTTCTCTACCCAGTTACGCATCAATGATGCAATAACGACACCATATATGTATAACAACACAAACACTGATTTCCAAATTGGATTAAACACAAATGTTAATTCAGTATAAACAAAATAAATGTTATCTGAAGCTCTATAAATACTAGTTACAGCACATGAAAAGACTCTGGGTACCAAAGAAAACAGTTCAAAGAAATTCTGAGGTAGAAGACTCAGTCCCTAATACCAATAAATGTATCTGCAAAAAGAAGCTAGACCCAATACATTGCAATAAAATCATCTGCCAAAGGTATTTTAAAGTTGACAACAAACAGATACAGTAACTAATTTCATGTTAGGGTAGAACTTGGAGATGCTGAGCACCTGCTTCTCCTTTCCCATCACGAAGGACACACAAGTATTCAAATCTAGAGGAAAAAAAACTTCAGAATTGATAATTGCACAACAACCCTAGTAAGTGTATTTTTAATCATTCATAGATAGAAACCTTAGTTTTATTCTACAAAACATCATCAGTTATTTCAGAAGCATTTATCTGCTGTGAGCATCTTAAGGGGCATTCAGATGGAAACGTGTAAACTGAACAGCCGGCAGTGGTAGGCAACCTTTCAGGGCTTTTGAAACAACAATGTAAAAGACACCCAGCTGCCAGCACCAGCTAACCTTCAACTCTTCTAAGTCCAAAATCTAATTCTGCCAGTTTATATGTTTTTGTTTGCTTGTTTTTAAATGACTGTGTGCATTCACATGCTTACCTTTGAATTTGATGTCAAGACCACTAAATTCCAACTCAACTCCTTGAAGTGCTTCTCCTAGGGTTTCGTGGTAATGGCTGATGCTTTTTTTTGATCCCACACAGAAAGGAAGGGAGAAATATTTGTATGTTTCCTGGCGATTGTGATAGGGTCCTACTGTATTCATCCATAAAACAACTTCCTCTTTATCCTGGTACTGAAAGATAAAATTAATTGAGTTAGATGAGAAGCCTGCAGATTGGAAACATTCTAGAATCTTTCTCATTCATACAAGTAGTAAGGCAGAGGAGCTCAATCACGGTTACTTTTAAAGACAATCTGGCACTAGCTTTCAGGTGTCAGTAGATACGGAACAGAATTTTTCAGATTGCTTTCTGATGAAATAAAGAAGTATCAGAAGAGGGGGTGCATCACACAAATTTGAAAGAGAAACAGAAGATGTAAAGAGAAGAAGCAGAGAAAAGCAAAAAATGCAAACTAAATTTTTACAAGTTTGGGGGAAATATGCATCGGTTGAAAACAAAACTTCAGAACCTCCACTCAGAGAAACCAAGTACCAAAATTTGTTAAACAAAATCTTAGCAAGCAAATTAGACAACCAACCCATGGTGACAGATATATCGCATTATCCTAAAATACAACTCCTTTCCATTCTTGCAATGGTATAAATTACATACAGAATTGCCAGGAGCACGCAATGCCTTACAGGAAGCACTACAACTCAACTGCAGCGTACTTACAGGAGCTGAAAGGCAGAACTGTCAGACAGAAGTATTGTTACTTTGATACATTTCCAACATTCTCACTGAAAAGCCAGACTGGTGATGTGGCTGTCATGAAATTCTTTGTGGGAATAACCGCCTTCAACTTTCCACAGCTACTGTCAGCCAGCAGAACTCGCTCCCTGGCTGGCAGCCACTAGTCTTTCTTGGTCGTTAAGAAAAGTTCTTATCGCCATTCATCTATCAGTATTACAACATTGCCTGAATTCAAGAGAATTAAGTGATCTGAAATTGTAACTTGCACTGCATCTAAACATATCTGGATTAGATATACCAGGTATGCAGATTACAGCCTCTCACCTCCAAAACAAGTCCTCTACTGCAAAGCAAATACGATTAGGAGGCAGTGATCTAGCTTCACAGGCAGAAAGAAACCACTTGCAATCATGCAAACATACTCACCATACAGATCCCAGTTTTGTACAGTACAGAAGACTAAAGTATTATTTTAAGGCCAATTTACAGATACCAAACACACTGGAGGGGGAACAAAATTCAACTGTTAATTAGCCTATTTCATAGAGTCCAGCTGAGATATTTATATAGCTCTCCATCTCCCTTTCTAACCAAAGAAGTGTTCTTCAACTGGACTTAGAATAACCACTGTCATACCAACAGTTTAACTCAGGTATAATTAGCTACACTTGGTATGCACTAAATTCTTCAGATATGATGCTTAAAAGCTGAAGTCAACGATTTAAACAAGCATGTTTTGGGAAATGTATTCCTTCATACAGACACCATCACCTCAATCACATGCCTTATCTTTTTGTTTCCAAAATTACACTCTTATGTGTGAGCTCCCACAAGAAATACTAAATACCTCACTGATTTCATTCTGAACAGCAGAAGAAGAGAGAGTCAGCAGTTCCACAAAACTGGCCACGAAAGGCACAGACACAGCGGAACAACTCCAAAGGGTAAAGAACATCAGCAACAGAGAAAGAAAAAGTAAACAGCACAGCAAGAAAAAGTAGACATTCCTCCTCTCTGCCAGCAACCAGAAAGGTTATGCTAGGGCTGCACAGTTGTTCAATTTCCAACAGATGCTGGGAGAGAAGGAAGAAAGAAAAATTAGTTCCAGTCTCCTCAGCAGCAGAAAGCAGAATGTGCACGAGCACACTGCCTTCAGCTCTTGCCAATATAACAAGGCACCAGTTGGCCCATACCTCTTTCTGTTTTGCCTAAACCACTTCTGTTTCTTCCTTCAAAAGCTGCAGGACACATTTACAGCCCTTTGTCAGAACACTCATAACTTGTCAAGACAATAATTTAGCCCTTGTAATGCAACAGTTTGCACAGACCAAGTTATGTCTCTGTACAGCCTTTACTAATGGAATAAGACAACATTCTCAGATCCGATCACTAAGTTTTCCTTGGCTACTTCTTTCTGCCTTGCTTCATACTGAGCTGGGAATCCTGCATTTCTGGAACTATACCAGGTCACTTGGAAGTGACACAATCCAACTTCATCACGTACAGCAGCCGAAGTATCTAGCTGTGGGCAGTGAACTTCCCTCAACAGAAAAACACAGACATAATCAGAGAGACAAATAAGAAAACATCTCTACTCTTTCAAGGAAGTCTGTAATGCAGGCAGTTACAATATCCCATCTTAAAATTAAGCCTAGTTTTGTGCTGCAGCCCAAAGAGTTCAGCACAATCTGACACAAGCTACATTGCTTTTCAGAAATTTGTCCACTTGTTTTTCTCTGTAACACATACTGCCAGCCTTTCCCAACCAACTTCAACATTATGGCATTCTTCTGTATAAAACTGATCTTCCCTTTGCTTCTGAGGCCTCAAGAACCAAGCAACTGTCAGTCACAAAGTCATTGGGACACTCCAGTGAAGCCCAATAACACTTTGTCACTCTTTAGATGTTGGAAGATGCATCCAAGGCTGGTTCTATAAAGCCTTTTTTTTTCTTTAAAAAAAAAAAGTGATAGGTTAACTAGGTGTCAAGAAACCTAGTGATACCAAGAAACATTACTACCTCCACAATGTCCAGGTACCTGCAAGTAGCAGGGCAAAGCACTTACCAAAGTACTACCACAAAATAAGTCCTATTTGGACAAGACAAAGAAATAGAGCATCCTCTGGGACTGTTCTGTCAGTTCTGCGTGATGATTTCCAGCAAAAACCTCATATCGGGGAAGAGATCATGTAAAACAAGTCGATAAACAAAGAACACCTGGCTTCACTGGAACAAAAGCATTCAGGTATGTTCCATCAGTACAGATTAGGTTGTTGCCAGCCCATTCACCCAGTCTTGCAGAGATTTCAACTACTGATAGTTCCTTTATAAATTCTTTCAGGTTACTGGAAGCCTCTTGCAGACTGTGGGGAACTAGAGGCCGCAGAAAATAGGGAGAAAATTTCAGCTCCACCTTTCACTCTTGGCAGAAACAACATACTGAAGAAACTATTATTATATCAGTTATCAGCCACAGAAACACCAAACAAAATAACCAAACAGAACCTTGAACTTCTATATTTTCTATTCTGATACTGGCAGGTGAACAACTGTTTGACTACATCTTTTGAGTTTTGAATGCACCAGAGCAAAACAAAATCCTACAGCTGTTTGTTAACAGTAAGAGTTAAGTCAGCAACAGCATACAGGCAATGCCAACATGGAATAAGACAGGGGGCAGTCTAATGATCTCATTTTAACAACTGTCATTTAGCAATATGAAACTTGTTTAACCAACAGTGTGATAAGTTTCCTTCTCTTCCTTCTTCCGCCTCACTATGCTCACATCCTCCGTTTGGTCTCCATCGACATTCTACAAGCGCTGATGAATGACAACAGGTGCTACTTTTTCTTCATGGAAGGATTCAATGACACGCCTTTGCCTGACAAGCACCCCACATCAAATGCCGTTGTCTCAGACTGCTCCTCTGCTGCCATCTGACACACAGCAACAAAACATAACAGAATACTGCTGGGAAGGTTCAGCCATCATGCCAACATCCACCTCTGGGCCAGCATAATAAAATAGGAGGCATTATTTTCAGTGCAGCCCTTGCAGTACCAAGAGTTCTCTATCAGTAAAGGCACAGAAAAACTGAAAGTGGCCAGCTGCAGCACACAAGAATATCCATGTCAAGAGTCCAGCAAGTTAAATACTGTCTTCTTACAAGATCTAAATGGAAATGTCTTACTCCTATTACATGCACAGTAAGATTTTTGAATCACTGCTTGATTCAGCATCATCTCTTCTCTAGAACTCCTGCAGCAAAGATTTCTGTTACAGCTGTATCTAAAAAGCTGAGGCTTACAAATAATGAAATAACATGTCAAATTATAATCTGAATCAAAATTCACCATCTGCAGTGCAGATTCCAGATAATTTGAACTATTTAAATGCAATATCTACACTTAGATTTATGTATCAGTGCAACATTATCCCTTGTGAAAACTAACTACAACATGTTCCTAATATGAAAGACTTATTTTGATGTATTAAAGTGTTTCAGAGTTTCAGCTCTTTCCTGAATTGTCCACATGGCACTGAACAGCAGCAAGGCAGCTCCTCATGGGCCTGGAGAGCCAGCGCCCTGTTAAGCACACAGTTACAGACAAGGGAACTGAGCAGATGCCACCATGTCAAAAAATCAACAGAAAAGATGCTGCAACCTCCACGCTGTTGTAACTCAGTGTCTCAGCTCTGCTGGTACAACTATGAAGGAGTTTTAAGTAAGTTTCGCTTCCTATGACTTATGAAAAACGTTGCATGATTCTGGAAGCATAGCCTTTTCTGCATTAAGCTTAATATTAGTTCAGTCATTTCAGCAACTAAATGGAGTATAAAACGATCTATTATGACTGTGTAAGAGCACAGCGGCAGACAAAAAACATGCATCAACACAAGCGTATGCCAGTACAACTTGACTCATGGCAGGTATATCTTCAGAAACCTTTCCTCTAACAGTGCTAGACGACCAACCAGCACATCAAGCACAACCAGGTACAGGCTGTAACACCCACAACAGTTGGGGACAACCATCCCAAGGCCCCATAAGATGGCTGTTAGACAGAAGCACCTTAACTCTACCCACACTCAAACAGGGTGGCACGCTGACATTCCAGCCCACTGCACAACTGGAACTGGCAAGAGCCAGCACAGTTTGCACCACCCAAGTGATGACTTCCATCAGATAAAAGTGCAAGCCCCAAAAATTCATGCCTGTGTGTCACCTAATGTGAAGACAATTTCCATACCTGTGTGGTTTGTAAACAACTCAAGCATGGCAATACTGAGTTCAACTTTGGAACAGGACATAAAACTTTCCTTGCTGCTATGCAAAAAGGCTCCTGAAATGTGGAATTGATTCAACATTCCCTTTGTACAACTGTAGATATTAGTGTGACAGCCCTATAAATAAACATTTTGCCCCACAGAACAACTAAAGCTAGATTACAGCCAGTAAGTAAAGGCTGCAGAAAAGGACGTGACGCCAGTAGGTTACTGATGCCTCTCAACCATTAGAAACACTCTGCAAAAAATGATGGAGGTACAGAGGATTACAATTACCAGACTTTATGTGATGATTCAGCATGATGATTTCAAAACAAGAGTTTCCTTCAGACACCCTGCAATTTTACTCCTCAAGCTGAAGCTTGGAGCGAGGCATCCCAGAAAGCATCACTTAAGCACCAGCACTTGTTTCAGGGGAAAAAGGAACATTATCTGTTATTGGCAGGGCAAAACTGCAGAAGCAGGACAGGAAATAACACAGGCAGCAACCAAGACTCAATCAAGTAATAACCCAGGCTTTTTGTCCCCTTATCTTACAGATATTCTATCAGGCTCTGTGATAATGTGCAACTGCAGTTCATATCCACACACAATTAAACCTTGGATTTCTGTCTCGTGCTTTCCTTCGGACAGGACAAGTGATTTCCAGCAAAGTCTTTGCATTTCTCTCTGAAGATCAGGGCTCACCAAAACGTGGCACATTCCAGGGTACAAGCAGCCCTCCTACAGCCACAGCTCCCAGCATACGAGGCTGCTCAGCACACCATGTCCTGCTTCCCTGACATCTACTTCACCTCTTCAAAATGGAACCACAACAATCTCAAAAAGGACCAGGGCTGCTTGTCTGCATGCAACTTTGTATGACAACTATTTTAAACAAGTTTTACAATCCCAGAGCTTGAATGTACTCTATCAGATAGTATGCACAACAAAAACGCTCCTCACAATCATCACAAACTAAGAACATTGCTGCTAGGTACAGGAGATCTTTCATCTATTTTTTAATATTTGTAATTTATTTCCATGCTTACGAAGTATTAATAACTGAACTGCAGCAACATTCCAATTAAATGCTACCTACTCCCTAGACCATTTCCCATGCCAAAGTCTCAGGGCCTTTTATGCTCTGTTTCTGGTTTATTTTAACATCAGCTCCACCAAGTCAAGTCGCAGAAGATGTGATCGCCAGGTGCTAAGGGCAGCCCAGCAGCCCTACAGTGACCACCTTGCCTCCACAGGGTCACAATGTAGCAAGGCCACATCACACAGCCAGCGGTCAATAAACAGCACAGACAGAACACAGACAAAACGCAGGTACACCACATGCTCTGAAGCATGAAAATAAGCTGGAGAATGAGCAGGAAAGTTGTTGTTCTCTGATAAATTCTTCTGTTGTGCCCTGAAGTTACGCTGATGCCCCGTGATAATCAAGGCTGTCAAATCCTAATTTCCTCTCTACTCTCTATTAATTTTAAGTAGCCAAGTCCTCATCACATATCTGCTTTACGTTATCCTTTCCCAAATTTTTACATACATGCTTAAAACACAGCACACCTTTTGTAAATGTTATTGATTCAGCAAAGCTACCTAAATCCAGTATCTCCATAAACACTACTACCTTGGAGCCTCCATCACACAACTCTTGTAGTATTCACTTCTCAGTTTTATGGATATAATAATACAAACAACATAGATAAAGCATGAGCAGAGAATTGAACACTATATGCAAAAGCACATACCACAGCAAATATTTCGATTTTACAAATATTTACATTGTATATTACAGCAGCAATAAAGGAACTGAAGATTAACCTGCTAACACATAAGGAAGTATTTCCAGGCACTGTGCACGCCTGATGCACAGCAGTCAGGGGCTGGGGAACATGGAAAGTGTGGGACTGTGGGATTCTGTGCTCCCAGTGGAACTCAGTCTTGAAGTCAGGGAAAAGTCACTGAGTCCTGAATCAGTATGTCACTATTTCTCCTCCACTTCCCAAAAGCAAGCACAGCCTGCAGAATACAGCAAGGCACTGGGGTTACAGGAAAAGCCATCTTCCAAATGTAGTCATTTTCAAAACTGAAAATTCATATTTAAGGAACGCCCCCTTCAGGCTCCTAATCTCAAAAATCAGCACACTAATCAAAATCCTCTTAATGTCTCACTTGTGCTATTAGTGCTTCCACTCCCACATCTCATGTGATATTAAAGGTTCAGAACATCTGAGCAGGGCCACAGCCTTCCAAAAAAAGATAACTGTCCTCTTACATCAGTTATTCTTAACCTGCCACGTGATGTGCCTGCGCTGGACATCACACAAACCAGAATACTAACCCAGGAGACAGAGACGTGATTTTGAAGGCTTCTGTAACTTAAGACTTCTTAAAAAATGAAATTGTAATTTCCATTAGTAACTGTTAAAGTGCTCATTCAGAAGACCTAAAGCCATCAAGTGAATTCACTTTTGAAGAAAGAGCTCTTAAAAAATAAAAAAAAGCGATAAAAACTGAATGCCAGCTCTAAGAAGCGCTCCTCTCCCCATAGGGCTGCCAACACTAAAAGGAGCAAATCCCAAAAGCAAACAGCCTTTCAAACAGACACATCTGCTCCCCGGAAGCACTTGGCGCTGGCTTCACTTTTCTGTCATTAGCTGCAGCACCAATAAATCCCATTCACTTTTAAAAAACAAAGGCTATTCTAAACAGCGTTCAAGTCTCCTAAAAGCAGTGAATAACGCGCCCACGTACGCCTGCGTACACGCTATCGGTGCCATTGCTCTGTTTCACTACAACGCTTACAGCGTACAGCACCAACAGCGAGCTCCACCAGCGGGCCGGGCTGCAGGCGGGGGCAGCGCCCAGCCCCGAGGCAGCACCCAGCCCATCCCCGGGGCAGCACGGCCCTCCCGTGACGGGGGCGTGTGGTTTCAGCGCCGTCTCGTGCCACGCTCACGCCCCAGCCAGCGCAGCTTCCGCCCTGGCGCAGCCGAGGCCGCGGGGGATTACCGCCGCACCGGCGGAGCGAAGGCGATGATGCGACGCCATTTACTTTCCGCGGGATGCCGGAGGCGCTTTGGAGAACCGCTGCGGCGGCGGTGCTCAGCGACCTGCCGGGAGGAGGGGCCCGGCGCCGCGCAAACACGGCGGCGCGCCTACCGGACTCCGGCTCCGGGACGAGGCGGCAGCGCCCGCGTCTGCCACGCCGCCAGCGGCCAGGCCCGCACGAGAAGCCCCCGTGCCCGCTCTCCCGGGGCGGTCCGTGCGCGCGACCCGCCCCGCTACGGCGCGGCTCCCGGTGCCGCTCCCGGCTCCGCACGGTAACGGCAGCAGCCGGGGCGGCACGGCCGGCACAGCCCCCCGCCCTCTGCCCGCGGGCCGCGACCCGCTGCCTCCCGCCCGCCCCGGGCACCTCCGCCCCTCGGCGGCGCGGACAGGCCGCGCCTCGGCCCGGGTCCGCCTCACCGTGTGCTCGTGCTCGTCGGCGCGGGCGCGCGGCGGCAGGCAGAGGAGCAGCAGCGCGGCGGCCGCGCGGAGCAGCAACAGCCCGGGCGCCGCCATCTCGGGCCTCCGCGTCCCCGCGCACGCAGCAGGCCCCGCCGCGGAGCCGGCCCGCGCCCCGCCGCCAACGCCGACCTGCGACGCCACTTCCGGTCCGCCCGGCCACGTCATCCGGCCGCACGCCGGAAGCGGGCTGCCTACGGCGGCCGGCAGGGGCCCGCCCACAGCGGCGCGGGGCCGCGCTCTGCGCTCTCTCCCGGAGGGGCGGGGCGCGGCGCGGCGTGGGACGCGAGGCGGCTTTAGGGGCGGTTCAGTGGAGCGGAGCCGTATGTTAACCGACAGAACTGCGTTACAGTCGATGAACTCTTAGGATAGCGATCCGTCGTTTGGAATGAGAGGAGAGCTGCGTGCCGTTTCACTCGCGCCCGGCCAGGTCTGCCGCGGTGCCCCTACAAGCACCGCGCGTTCACAAACGCCGTATGCAGAGCCGGCAGGGCAGAGCGAACTGCCGCCCCGTGACAGCTCAGTTCGTGGACAAGGCAGCAGACCTCTGTAAGTGCTTCCAAGTAGCTCTGAAACTCCAGAGAATGGATATATGAAGCTTAGGAGCTGCCAGCGTGAAGCATTCACTGACCACACTATAACCAAGTTTTAGAGGCTACTAGTTACATTTTAAAAACGACACTGTGCCATCTCAAGTGTTGCACAAGCCAACAAATAATAAACAGATAATAAGAGCTGAACTGAACACAAAGGCTCAGTGCTTTTGCTAGCCACCACTGCTCACAATCACTATCGTCAGAGCTTCTCCCTCTGTGGTCCCATACATTCACGATACCACATTCCCAGTCTGCTGCCAGTTGCAGTAGTAGCAAGGTCCTTTTAGAAAGAAATATTTGTCAAAACCATTCAAAAACCTTTGTAATTTCTTTAGAAAGAAAAACTCTGCAACTTTGCTAGCACCGTATGTTTCTTCTCAGTCACTGCACCTCAGTCCAAAGCAGAGCAGAGTACTCCTGGGAGACAGAGAGTGCCTCAGTGTCTCTGGTTTATTCAGCACTTGCATCTCTCAGGCAGGGCCATCTGCTGCAGAGGACAGCAGGAGGCACATTTCAAAGAGCAAACACTGCCGGGCCAGCCAGCTGCCACCTGAGTTTGCGAGTAGGCAGTGCTGCTTAATGCTCTACCCTGAACGTTGTCCTGTAGAATTCCCATTTGTGTCGCTCATGGACAACAAGAGCCCTGTATTCATTCACCAAGAGCCAGGATGTGCACAGAAGATTGCAAAGTCTGAGAGAGAAAAAAAATATATAAATCTTGTTTTAATCATCCCAGCCCCTCGAGATGAAGAAGCAAAATAAACTTCTGTTTTATGTGCTTCCTACATTTGGCACACAGAGCCCAACCATGAAGCTGTCCTTAAGTTTGCAAGCCCTCAGGCAGAAAAAAGGACTGGACACAGCTGTTGCTGATTCACTTTGCTAGGCAGCCAGAACAGTGCAAGCAGAGCCAGGCCCCAGGCAGGGTGCCTGCTTCCACTGCAGCAGCCAACTGTGCAGCTGGTAGTTGTGAGGTGTGTGTCTCTGGAACTGCAGAGTTGCTGCATTATTCCAGGGCATGAAGTGGAAGGCTTCCATGCTGCTACAGTGAACGTGCATAAAAGATAAGAACAAAGCAGTACTACCATTTTTTTCCCCCAATTGAAGAAGTCAGCTGTGTGATTTCAAGTGACAACTCCCACAATGGTTCAAGTACAGCTGTTTTGACACAGCAAATCCCTTACCAGCTGCCTTGGGAGCTTTCATGGCAAACACAGCACATCCACAGCTCGTTAATGCCAGTCCCCTCCAAGAAAGGAAGGGGAAAGGCATCTTCAAAATTATAAGTAAAATGCATTTGTAAATAAAGATAATTTTTCATCCTCATGTGGTTTAATAATTACTGGAAAGATATTCCATACATCCCAGAATTTCAGTACCTGCACACAAAATGTTACACTGAACAAAAGTACATGCACCTGATTCTGCTGTAATGAGAATTCTTCAAACAAAGTATTTGTTGTGGGTTTTTTCTTTTTCAAGTATATTTTCCAGTAAAGCCCTTGTACATCATACTGAAAGTTTTGTTGACAATGCTAATCAGGATTTAATTTCTAAGAGGATGCGTTCTTTCTTCATCAAAGGGAAACTCCATGTTGGTGCAGGGCTGCCAAGACATATCAGCATTCTCCTTTTCAACCATGACTTTTTCCCTTGAAGTCTCAAAGCACCAAAATTCTTCCAAACAAAAAAGCTACAGCAGGCTAAAAAATCTCAGTGAAAACCACAGGCAGAGCTACCAGAGCTTCAGGAAGGAAGAAAGATACAAAAACATTCAGCTCTCACTTATAAATAATTTAAGACAACCCAAAAATATCTGTACACACACACACATATATATATATATATAAATCTCATATTCCACAGATGTTGAGAGATTCAGCGACCTCTTGGGGGCACAGGTGGAGGATAAAAGCCTTCGCAGTTTACAGGCCTATTAAAAAACAGAACATAAATGCGTTAAAAAAGAGTTCTGCAATAAACTGCATGTTATAACACTGTACCTAATAACACTGTAGCCAGTAGTCACACAAAATGAAAAATAGGCTCTCAGTGATCCAGCAACAGAGCTGATGCCAAGGGACTAGAGCCACATTCTCATGTTTTGCTTGTTTTTTTTGCTGCTTGTGATTTTATCATTACTGGGAGGAGATGGCACAATACTCGTTTGGAATAAAGTTTGATAATTTAGTAGCTTTTTTCTGAAGATTAGTTGAAGATGAATAGGAAAAGATCAAAGGCTTCAAATTTTAATTTTTTGTTTTGAACTAATTACAGATAAATTATAGCTGCATTCTTGCCATAATCAGGACAAAACACAAAATTTACTATTTCCACACATCAGTAATAACCATTTTATCCATTGGAGCATTTTATTAACATCTACTCTTACATAATCCTCTGGTTCCTGACTTCATAGACTTGCAGTGGTTGGATGAAAAGAGCATTTGCAAGTTAATTAAGTTTGTGGTGGGCCAATCCAATCAATGCAGCATTCCCACACCTTTCCCAACACCTTATCCCAAATGAGCTCAGTTTTTACTTCAAGGCCAATCATACATGCAAACAGGATGGCTTGGAGAGATCATAGAATCCTCAGAGTTGGAAGGGACCTTTAAAGATCTAGTCCAACTCCCCTACAATGAACATCCACAGCTTGATCAGGTTGCTCACAGCCTGGTCCAGCCTGGCCTTGAATGTCTCCAAGGATGATGCACCCACCACATCTCTGAGCAACCTGCCTCACCACCCTCACTGCAAAAGACTTCTTCCTTATATCCAACCTAAATCTAACCTCTTTGAACTTGAAACCATTTCCCCTTGTCCTATCAAAACACACTCTACTAGAGAATCTGTCCCCTTCTTTCCTGTTTCTCTCCTTCACATACTGAAAGGTCATTTCAGAGCCTTCTCTTCTTCAGGCTGAACAGCCCCAGCTCCTCCCTTAGTCTGTCCTCACAGGAGAGGTGTTCCATCCCTTGGATCATTGTTGCAGTCCTCCTCCAGACATGCTCCAGCATGTCCATGTCTCCTCTGTACTGAGGACTCCACACCTGGATACAGTACTCCAGGTGTGGCCTCATCAGCACAGGGCAGAGAAGCAGGATAACCTCCCTTGCCTTACTGGCCACGCTTCTTTTGATGCGGCCCAGGATATGGTTGGCTTTCTGCATTGCAAAGGGACATTGCTAGCTCATATCCAACTTACTATCCACCAGCACACCCAGGTCCTTTTCAGCAAGGCTGTGCTCATCATTTCATCCCCCAGTTTGTATTGATACTGGAGGTTACCACGATCCAGGTTCAAGACCTTGTGCTTGGATTTTCAGAACTTCATGAGGTTCTTCTGGGCCCACTATTCAAGTCTGCCCAGGGCCCTCTGGTGTATCCACTGCACCCTCACAACTTGGTGTCACCAGCAAACTTGCTGAGGGTGCACTCAATCCCACTGTCAATGTCTTCGATGAAGATATTAAAGAGTATCAGTCCCAGCTCCCAGTACTGACCTGTGGGGGACACCACTCTGGATTTAATCCTGCAGCCAGTTCTCACCCATTAAACAATCCATCCATCAAATTCATATCTTTCCAATTTCTAGAGAAGGACGCTATGGGGTACCATGTCAATAGCCTTACTGAAGCCCAGATCTGAATGTACAAAGTGAAAATAACTTTCAAAAGAATCCCAGAAATGAATTCTCCTGCTTTGAATTAAGTTTGTTCTGAGAGGATCTACTTCAGGAAGATCAGGTATCCTAGCTCTGCCAGGTGCAGGATGCTAACTGAACTGGGTCCATTTCGCTATGGCAAGCTCTGCGTGCATCCGTAGTGCTGCCCACCTTAGGGTTTTTAAGAACTGCAGAGACAGCACTGAAATAGGCAGGTTACCAACAGGAAACTCATTCCATCAAGACAAGAAGGAAGGATCTTACAGTTACTTACTAATGCTTGTTTACACATAACAGTTTGGCAGACTTTGTTGAAAAGACGTTCATTTCCTGCCTTAATTTCCATTCACTCCTGTATTGATTCAATGAAAGGTTGTTTGAGCTCCCCGTTAGCTTTACTTACCTGCTTGCACCTCGAGGGGGCACTCTAGGAGGCCTTTCAGGAAGGGGAAGAGGCAACCTCTCTGCTTGGCTGGTTACAGGGCTGCGGCTTCTGTTTGCTTCTGAGACTTCGTTGTCCTACAAAAAAAAAAAATCAACAACAAAATATCAAGATCCAGGTGCTTCTACAACAGTTTGCCACTAAAGCACACTTCTTCAGTGTCCACATAATTTCAGGACTGGGCCACCTAGCATATGCAGATACACCATCAACATGATCAAAACCAAGACAGATGTACTATCAATTAAGTGTCTGTGTGCAGAATTCTGTGAAATAAGATTACAAACTAGACCTGGACAGATTCTGAGTCACTTCTGGTAGCAAAATCTCAAAACAGTTGGTACTGATGGCATGAAGTGTGGTTCAGAAACATCTAATCAGGACAGAAGCAGCAGAGAAGGAACAGAAGAGCAGAACAGGCAGCAGACCAGCAGAATTTGGTTGTTATTAGCTTCGCAAGAGGAGTGGCTACATTTTGCTGTTTCTGAAAATACACTGCTATCCCCTAAAGCTCTTTTCTTCCATGTAAAAACGAAGCCATGTATTTAAAGACCAGTGAGTGCATGCAGCCAAGATGAGAGCTTACCTCACTGTCCCCTTCCATCCCACTGCTGACACTCAGTATGCTCCGAGTGCTGGAGCGGTTGCTTGCACTGCCTAGGGAGAGTAAGCAAGAGAAAAATGGTTTATCAGATCCTTGTGATTTTCCTGCAAATTGCTGACTCAGTACTCCTCACACCTCAGGTGTACCTTCTGCATGTATGATGTAATACTTGCAACATTTCTGCTGTTATTTTTCACATGCTCAAGATTGAAACAACCGCATTTCCTACAACACCCAGCACCAGGTCAAACCCTTCAGTTCTAACTTTCTGGCAGATTTCTCCACTGTCAAGGTCCAGGCTTCAAGTTAAATACTTGGCCATAATCTAACTGAAAGGATCCAGTGCCAATATCAGACTTCAACTCAGGTAAATATTTTCACAACTGTTACACACTCAACTTTTATGCACATTTAAATTATCAGCCCCCACGTCCATAACTACATACAGGTTAATGTGATGGTACCCTTAGTCATCCACTTCTGGAATAACTGAATGAGCCTTCTGTGCTCAGTCTGCAGACACTGTGAGAATTCAGGAATTTAATTTGCACAGTTAAACTTAATAAAACACAAATATAATAAAAATGTCCAAATCACTCAGGAGCTCAGGTCCCAGAGAAACCAATGAAAAATGCTGCCCTTTATCCATAACGTTTGAGGAAACTGCAAGTAGAGACCAGTTTCCAGCCTGAAATACAGCAGACATCCCTCAGACCAGAACAGCACATTGCCCACTGGGAGTAAAAGCAAAGGACTATATATATATATATATATATATATATTTTTTTTTTCCATTAAAGCAGCTGTCATCTATTATTATATTATGAGTAATACCCTTCCTTTTAGAAGGCTGAAGGGAGCACCTTTTGCCCAACTTCCAAACTTTCCTCCTGTAGAGAGACATATACAACTTGTGTACTCAAATTCCTTGATGAACCTAGAATTGCTTTTACAAAATTGAGAACAGTTGGTATGCAGGCTTCAGGGTACCAGTGTCATCACTAGGATTCAGCAACAGAAGTCTGGACTCCTGAGCTGGCTCACAGACTCAAGCAGGGGAAATGTTTTCTGCTCAGCCTTCCCACAGAGAGGGGTGACACTCCTGGTTTGCTTACTTGTTGTGCTAGATGTGCTTTCTGTTTTCCAGTCTCCTCTCTTTAGCTCCTTTTTTGGTGGTAATACATTCTTCCTCGGGGTGTATTCATATATGCCACATTCTGGTTTCCCCAAAGTGTTATGAGAACGCCGAATGGGTACTGTAATTTCCAAATCTAGAGGGCAAAATGAGAATGACGAGCTCAGAATGGCCTACTTGAGTCTAACCTCTGTGAGATAGCTTCACACCCCAAAACGTAGTTAAACACAATCACATAAAGATGACTGTAATCATATATGTATAAATCAAGATTAACTCCACAGATGTATACATCCTTTTCTCAGTCTCAGAAACTGTGGAGTAAAGCAACTTCCTCATTTTTTAGCCAACAGGCATGCAGATGCAAGTATCAACACATCATATAATTAGAATATGGAGACATTCTATCCTAAGAATCTGTTAGCATTGTTACCTTCTTCACTACTGGAGAATGACAGAGAGACTCTTACCTGCACTTTTCCCTGACTTCTGCTTCTCCATTTGCCTCCTGGTGATGCTGTCTCGTAGTCGTTTCAGATTTTCCTAAAACATCAGAATTTTCTTTTCAGGGCTTTGGACAACAGAGAATGAACAGTTTTGACAATGAAGTAACACATTTCAGCTAACTTTATAACCAATCTGTACCAAAGTTTGTTAAACACTGCTGAAGTCCAAACTGTATCAATGACTTTTAATCCATTCCCTTCGGAAATCCATGTGTGCCTTTCAGAAGCCAAGTTTTTTGTTTTTTTTCTGTTCAGATGTTGTGTACTTTCAGGTCAAGCTCACAGATCAGGTAAAGTTGCAGATAAGAAGCACACTGAGTTCAGAACACCCCTGTATTTTCTGTCTACACTGTTACACTAATACAGAAACAGGACACACGTTCAAGTAACTTCATGGTCCTTTCTGTACTAACAAAAAGACAATTCTGACTGAGGGGACAGAGAAGATTTTCACACATCAGATCATGAAGGACAATTGAAAGAACAGGGGTGTCCTCCAATAAGGCAAAAGGGGCACACCTGTAAATATAAATGGGAACAAATTTTCTTTACATACCCCTTCTTACAGTAAGGAAAGGAGTGGGGAGGTAAGACAGCTTTTATAGCAGAGAAATAAATACATATGTGAAAGTGAGAAAATCCCCAAACAGGCAGAGAAGCAGAAGGAACACAAGTTGTACCACAAGGCTCCAAAAGTAGCATGGGAGTGCTTTCGAGGGAACTCCACACTAACAAGATAACAGAAACCTGAAAATGTGACTGCTAGTTCCACCAGTCATTGCATTGCTGCTGCCAACAGTTGAACAGTTTCCTCATTCAACTCAACCACAGCACTTTCACCAGACTTTGCTCAGCTGCAAAGAACAGGCAGTTCTGATACCACAAAAAATGAAAGCCAAAGAAAGCTCTTCAAATGACCTGAGGAAACATCAGTCCATTTACATGACAGGAGTGTAATGGCAATACACCATGTGGAACACAGTCTTCACTGATCTGAAATGGATGGCAACCAACAACTTGAACATTCATTCACAGAAGTCCCTACCAGCAAGTAGGTGCTAGGTGAAAAGAAAGGTAATTTAGCCACCTGGATTATGCCTGATTCCTAGAACACAGATCTCCATCTTAGACTGAAGCTACTACTGCAAGATAAACAACTGTAAAACAGCTATCTGCTTCCTGCTTCATGGAAACAGCCCCTCCAAGTCAGTCCCCTCTCTTGCTAGTGAGGGGACTGTAAGGAGTCTTCCTGCTCCAAGGTGTAAAGGAATGTACCTACACTGAAACACTTAGGACATATGCTTAAAGAGATCACCATATTTTTTAAACAGTGGAATAAACCCGTACCTGCTGGAAACGGAAGGATTCTGATCTCTTCTTCTGGTTCAGTTGCCACTCCTTAAAGTGAAGCACAGCTTCATCAACGTTGAGTATGCCCATTTTCACTTGTTCTTGTAAAGTGATCAGCTGCCGTTGACCTGGGGTTTTCATTCCAGCAAATGGATCATATATACTTGATTGAGACAGGTCTCTAACAGGCCTGACTATCGTCTCTGAAGAGAGAATAACACCAAAAATATCACTGAACTTGTGTCATCTGCCCTCCTCACTGAATACAAAGCAATTCAAGCAGTCTTGATGCCCTATTGCAGGCTGAATGTTTCGCTAACCGGAAAAGTATTTTGTCTTTATGCCTGACACCATTTCTCAAGGCTAAAAGCTCGAGGTAGCACTGTGCATAAATATGTCCTAGAGATAATCTCTATTCTTAAAATAAAGTGAACAGCACAAAAGGCCCTCCTTAAAGCACTGTTTCTTCATCTCAGAAGTGTCTCTCTCCCCTCAGTAATCCATAAAACAGTATTTCACCTCTGCAAGCACAAAGCCAGACTTCCTTATCTGTGCAATGTAACTCCAGAAGCTGAAAGCTCATCCTACTGATGCTGGCTATTTTTATCTCATTTACAATATTAAGGAGTACCGAACACAGAAGATAAAATATCAAAGATGGTTCCTAGCACATTGATAATGTGGACTAGAAGTTAAAGAATGAGGTCATAATTTTGAAGTGTAGAGATCAATGGGAGGCAGTTTACTACAGGTGAAATCCCAGGAAGCAATGATCAACAGGCACAAAACCAGGAATAGAGTATCAGCTCCATGAAGAAATACAGGTCAAAACAAAAAAAGGACTTCAGTGATTGTTAAAATCCTGTCTGAGGATAAACTCTGAGACAGGAGATATGCATTGTATGAGGTAAAAGAGCACTCCTCACACTCTGCAGATACAAAAGTTTCCAATGGCACATAAGGTGAAGTCATTCATATGGGACTGCTATCCCTTGTCTTATAAAACAGTCTGTTCTGTTATGTACACATCTCACTTGAACAATACTACCTCAGCAGATTTGCTTTTGGATTACCTGAAAGATTTTCAGGATGAACTTCGGACTTACCTTTCCTCACCCTTCCTCTAGGGACATAGAGATTCTCAGGTCTTTGAGCTTTCTGTGCAAAAACTGAAAAACAAACAATCTTTAGACACTGAACACAAGTCAGGAAGACAATTATCAGGGATGAATTACAGTAAGCATTCTCCATTCTGCATTGCATTACAGTTTCTGTTAAGCTCCTACTGAACCTTAATAAGACCACTGGAGAAAACAGAATCCTTCTGTCATCTTCAAAGAATTTAGCTCAGTCACCTCAAAGAGACCTCTGGAAATGCCTTCCTACATTAATGTAATGTTGAGAAGGAGGAGCCACTGAAATTACTTTTCCACACTTGACTAGAGCTCTTGTTAGTATTTTTGCGGAATATGACAATATTCACAGAGGACCTAGGAAACTAAGAGGAACAGTTTTCTTTAGTTTCAATTTAGAGCCACCTCAGAATGAGGTTCTATCCTATGCAAATGCCAATGAACCAATGATACCATTAAAGAGTAGCAAGTTCTCAATTTATTAGCCTGATCACATCTTCACAATATCAAGATCTTTCCTATTTAGTTGGATTTGTTTACACTGTCTAGGGGCAATCTGTCATTCTAATGTTTTCATTAAGGGCAATCTCAGGCCAAGACCTCAGGATATAAACTCCACATTTTCAGACTAGACAGAAAATGAAAAACAGAAACAAGATCCCAAAAAGTAATGCAGTTCCTACAGTTGACAGCCAAATAATCAAAGGTTCACAGAAACCATGTGTAGATTTTCTTGGTGTTTACGTGGTAACTGGAGCCTACATCAGTACCATTCTAAAGATGACTGATCTACAGTTTAGATCCTTGTACCCAACTCACTTTTGGAGATGTACAACTCATTGTCCGGCTGCGGAGAGCTGGATTCTGGTCTTGGAACAGGAACTGGAGGTCTGCTAGCCATTTCCTGTGGAAAAGTATCTTTTTCCACTGAGTAATATAGATCTTCACCATACTGCTGGGAAGCTCCTTCCCCAGAATCTGGTGCATCCATGCTACCACCTACAACAGAGAAACCTTTGTAAGAGAAATAACCTATCCACTTCACTGAAAACTAGGTCCCTTCAGATGCAGTATGTATCACATTTTTACCAAGCTGGTCATTTCTCAGGCAAAAATATCCAGTTTAGCAGTGAGTTATAGTGCCTAAGACCTTCAGGACAGGATTCCATAAAGTCATTCATACCTAGTAGCATGTAAGCATTTGCCACTAAGCCTGTACCATGTGTTTTGGTAAAGAAACCACAGGGGAAAGTTTCAAAATCTTTTTAAGAGTTAATTCTGACACTGGGAACCAGGAATGTCCAAAGTTCCATTTCATTAACAGACAATAGTTAACAAATCAAACGGAGCACTTGTTTCCAAAAGTTACTTGTGGTTGTCTACAGAATATTAAAGATAATTTTTCTTTCTCCTGAAACAAACAATCACAACCAGCTGACAGGATATTTGGCTTCAGAAAAACAGAAGTCAGAGGGAACTAGCTGCTTGCACCTGCACTTAATAAGACCCAGCTCCTACTACACCACCTTTGCCACCCCCATTTCACTAACATCCCTGCAAAATCATCAAATGCTGTCATATCCAATTTAAAAGTTAGTTTCACACATTTGCATGTTGGCAGATGATCAACTCACGATCAAGACAATCAGATTGACTGCAATGTTATCAAGTTGTAAGTGAATAACCCAGACACTGGACTTATTTTCCTTCAGTGCTGCTGTACATCTAGCTAAATTAATACAATGAAATTGCTGGAGTATCAGTGCTGCCACGGGAAACAGAAACAAGATGTTAAAAGATGCAGTCTTAGTGTTGCTCTATGTCCAGCTGGGTTACCCATGTGAGTCTGGATCCCATGGAACCTGGCATGTTGGGAAAAAACTTGGACAATCCAGTTATGCCAAGAGCACCAGGCCACATTTAGAAGCCAGAATTTCTTTTTCATTCTCCAGGTTGCTGTTTTCAAATAGATAGACTTGTGAATAAAGCACCTGCATTCAAATTCATCACTGTTAATGCTGCTCCACTTTATACTCTGGCCCTGCCCATGAGGTGAACTTGCGTGAACACAAAGACATCAGAGTTAAATTACAAAGATGAGGACAAAGACAGTATTTCTGAACAGATATCAGTTGTTTGTTTGTACTCGCTGAAAAATAGAGACTGCACAAGAAGTCTGTCCTCTTTCATGGTAAGAAACAAACCACACTAGTCAAGTCACCTCACGAGTTTCACAGGATGCTCTTACTGTTACATTTCATCCGTACCCACTAAAGCAAGGCTGCCTGTGGCAAATGGTAGGGACTAGCTACTATTCTTAACAGACTAAAAACAAATCTCAAGTTCCATTTAATTATTTCATCTGTGCTGCTCTCCTCTTCTCCAAACAGATCTCACCTTCTAAAAACTTGCGGAGCATTGAGTCTTTCGTAGTTAGAGAGACTTCATCTCCAGAAATTTGAGCATCTGGCTTGAACTGAAGCATTTCCACATCTGAAAAAGAAAAATCAGAACAGTGAGCCTGCTGATTACGCCCTTAAGGACACTGAACAATGTGATATAAAATGACAAGATAATTCATTTTATAGTGAAAATCAAAGACTAAAGCAGACAACTGACCAGACTCTTGCCTCTAAAGACTCAGTAAACTGTCACATGCAGTCTATGCTGCACAAACTTTTGCCAGCGGTCTGCCACTTACACTTGAAGAAAATAGATATGACTAACATTGCTTGGTGAAAACTTCTGACAAGGCTCCAAGCAGACACTGAGAATTGCATGTAACATTGCTCTGAATGGCCAGTGGCAAAGCGAGCAAGAGGTGAGAGTACCTGGATGTCAGTCTTCAGAATTTAATAACTAAAATACATTGTCTCAAACTCTCAGACTCCCTTTAAAGGGCTTAAGATTTCAGAAGGGAGCTCAAGTAACATACAAACAGAGAAACATACAGAAGATGCAGTATGACCCATTGACCCTTTGCTAGAGCTAAAATAAATATGCATGTGCACTGTGTAGCAGAAGATTATATCCTCCTCCCTTTAAACTAATAAACAATAGGTGTTAGGAATTTAGAGAGGAATAATTGCATGCACTGGTACAGGCTGGGGGATGACCTGCTGGAGAGGAGCTCTGTAGAGAGGGACCTGGGTGTCCTGGTGGACGACAGGTTGACCATGAGCCAGCAGCTTGTCGTGGCCAAGAGGGCCAGTGGCATTCTGGGATGCATTAAAAGAGCGTGGCCAGCGGGTCAAGGGAGGTGATCCTCCCCCTCTACTCTGCCCTGGTGAGGCCTCATCTGGAGTACTGTGTCCAGTTCTGGGCTCTCCAGTATAAAAAAGACAGGGATCTCTTGGAAAGAGTCCAGCAGAGGGCCACAAAGATGGTGAAGGGCCTGGAGGATCTCCCCTATGAAGAAAGGCTAAGTGAACTGGGTCTCTTTAGCCTTGAGAAAAGACGACTGAGAGGGGACCTGATCCAGGTTTATAAATATCTGAGGTGTGGGGGACAAAGTGGTGAAGCCAGACTCTTTTCAGCAGTGTGTGGAGACAGGACAAGGGGGAACGGACAGAAACTGCAGCACAGGAGGTTCCACACAAATGTGCACAAGAACTTCTTTACGGTGAGGGTGACGGAGCACTGGCACAGGCTGCCCAGGGGGGGTTTGGGATCTCCTTCTCTGGAGATATTCAAGACCTGCCTGGATGCCTACCTGTGTGACCTGGTGTAGGGAACCTGCTTTGGCAGGGGGGTTGGACTCAGTGATCTCTCGAGGTCCCTTCCAATCCCTATGATTCTATGATTTTCCGCACATGAAGAAAGCTGCCTGTTTACACAGACCCATCTTTTATGTAAGACAAAGGCTTCAGTGTGTTGGTATAAAATGACACCCCTGAACTTTATAAGTAGTTAATATTTTGCTGCACAGCTTACTCAAGGAAAACAATAATGCTGCTGTTTCTTGCATTAACTAAAGAAAAAAACAAAAATCAACGAGGACAGTGTTGAAAGCTTGGTCTTCAGAAAATAAAGACGGTGGACAGTAGAACAAGGGCATCACAACTACTATCTAATTTTTAGGTGTTGGAGACTTGCAGTTTACAGGACAATATAATTTATTTAGTTGAAACTCTCAAGGGTAAAGGATGAAACTCAAACTCTCTTGGCTTGAGAGTCCATGGTTCAGAGGTGGGGAAACAGCACCATGAGTCAAGACTTGTTTCCACCAGGATTTGCCACTGCCAGCAACTGGCTTCACAAAGAGATAATGCAATCTAAACATTCCCCCGAGTAAAATGGCATAATAACAAACTTCAGCCTTACATTCAATAAGTCAGCAATGAGAAATGCAAGAAAAGATAAGTAGCACTATCATTCTGCACTGTTTGCAGGAATCCTTTTGTTCTAACTAATCAGGTACTGCAGACATTGAATGCACACCGAGAAACACGACAGTTCAATTTTCATATGAATCATAAAGGTTTTCAGAAGTCCTTGCTCTTAGAGCCCCTCCCCTACACTGAGCTCTAGGCTACTCACAAATACTATTTTGTAAATATCAGGAGATGCTGGTGAGGGGAAAGCAGAAGTAGTAATGCATTTCATCTGATGCTGTAGTTTGTAATACAGATTGGTATGATGGAAATAGCTTTCCCTTTCTGCAATTCAGCTGTTGTTTCTCACAGTCTGCAAGTGACTCAGCTAAATGGTATTTACCTGCATTCTGCACCAACTTACAGCAAATTCCACTCATATTCAAGAAAATCATTTCACACCACAAGTACTTGTTAAGGCTAATAAAAGAGAAGTGCTCTTCTGAAGCAGGAATGATTACAGTTGATGATAAGGAATTAAATAAGGCAATTCAATCTCTTAAAAAATAAATAAATAAACAGCAAACAAGTTAACAGCAGGAGCTGGTAAGTTCCCACTGATTTGGTTAGGAGTATTTAGGAGTATTTATGCTACTAAGACCCTGTTATTTATCACAAAACTTACAGGAATTGCTAACAACTCACAACAGCTGTGTGCAACTCTCCGCAGCATTGGTTTAACCAAAATTGGCCTTTTAATAAATCCTGCACTCCCTGTAAACATTTCTCCAGGACCAAAAGCAGATAGAAAACCAAAAACCAAAACACATTAAAAGAACTGAAGTGGGATGAAGAATATAAGAACCAGCAGAACATTCTGGTATTTAAGTATTGAGTATATTTAATAATATATATATTATATTTGAGTATATTTAAGTACTTTTCTCATTACAATGGCTCTTTCTTTTCAAATCAGCTTCTTCTAGGCAAACTGACTGAATGTTACCAGCCTTTCTTTGATCAGTCTCCAAAAAATTCATGGAAGCACATTCTGATTACAACAAATGGGCATGCTGCCACAGTATGTCTGCATTTAAAACAGACCAGGTATTGTCGTCTGTGCAACAGCCATAAGTACTTAAATAAGGGCTACTCTGACCTGCAGAAAGTACCTCAGCAGGAGTTGTTTACAATTTCCTAGGGAGTTTTTTTCCATTCCCCAAAATCTAAGTCAATACAAAAGCTTGAAGTTTTTATTTGTGATCCTAACTAACTGAATGAGTCCTAAGCTAGCCAGCACTCCCACTAATTTCAGTGGGCTTTTGCTTCTCTGCTGGTATTCTAAATAAGTCATACTCCCATACGTTGAGAAAACCAGTGTTGGAGCACTGTGCCAATTTAACCCTACTTGTTATGATTCAGGTAAATTCTAAGCATTGTTCAGACAAGTTGTAAATATTAATCAGGCAAGGATTAATAGACTACATAAGAAATGCAGATATTTTCTGTAAAATACTTTTGTTTCGAAGGTGACAAAGACATGCCTGCAGGAGCAATACAGTAGAAAAACTCCAGAAGTAGGAAACATTAGAGCATATATTGAGAGAGAGACAGAGCATTTGCTTAATATTTTGAAACAGACTGATTGAGCTGTGCTTTCCAGTACAGAAATCATAAATGTCTATTTCAGTGACAAACTTAGGTTTTTACCTGTCCAATCCAACTAATCCTGCAGAGCCTGCAGCACACACGCACATCAGGAGAACTTTCTGTTGCTGACCCCAGAAACCACTGTCATCCTGCTGACGTGCCTGTGCCTGCAGAAGGCTGCTCAAATTGCATCAGTCTGCTAGAGTTTATTGCAGAGGAGGCCCCAAAAAAAGCAGCCTGACTGATGCTTCAATGACATAATTTTTCCCATCCATAGACTGCCATTTGTTACCTCCCCATCTCCATGCCTATCAGCCAAGCAGGCTGTGTATGGCATACTCCAGTCACAGAATGCCAGCCATGTTCATTCCTAATATCTGTCAGAGTAAGTGAGGGCAGGAAAGCCTCTATATCTGAGCTGTTAAACTTAATGTAGCCTGTTTGACAGAAAGTCATATTGAAGAGAGCTTGTGATTTGCATCCACAAAATAAAGGAATATCCATTCCACAGTTTCTGGTATTTCTGTTGTCTTCAATTTCATACACATACAACTTGGTCCTAGTGGTTTTAAGCACATTTTCCTCTTCTTCAGAATTAGTCTATGAACCCCATCCAGAGATGGGGAAACAGCTCTTGATCTCATACCCTGGCTCCTCGAGCCTTAGAGCAATTTCATTAGCTAGTGTAATATGACAGAAAGCACAGCAATAACAGTACAGCAGAAAGATTCCAGTTTACAATGAGTAAGGATTTGCTCAAATGCAGCAGCTGCAGGCAGAGAAATAAAGGAAAACAGCTGCTTACCTTCAGAAGGCCTCAGGTACGCAGGTATCTCCAGAGAGATACCATGCCTCCACTTCCAACCCCTAAATGAGATCTGAGAAGGGGTGGATTCTGGTCTCACTCCACCTGGTCACCCAGGTGCACTGCATACACCTGAGCTCCCCTGGGTTGGCCCTGACTTCCACCAGGTCTCAGTCCTGCTTCAGGCCATGACTTAACATTTCTGCTACAGCCAGCCACCATCAAAACTGGAGTTTAATTTCCTTATGGTAAGAATGGAAAAATTGTAACCAGCTTTTACTCATGAAACTCAACCAGAACATTATTATACGAGAGAGACAGAACAGCTGAGGTTTATAAGCCCAGAATGTCATAGTGATTGTACGTACAGAGGTCTTCTGGGGCACCAGGAACAAATCCAGCCATGGATTCATAAAGCTCTTCATCAGAGCCAGGATTTAAGGAACATTTCATTAACAGGTCAGTAGAAAGATGAGCCATGGACTCATACACAGACTCATCCTCTTCGCCTTGCATCAGTTCTTCCTTAATGTGACTCTTCAGCATATCTGCAGTTTCCTGAAGAGAAAGGAGTCCAAGAAGAAAAAAAACAAAAAATCAACCTGTTTAAACAAAGAATCTGGAGAATAAATACAAAGCAAAATACATCACTCTCCCACCATTAGTGGAAGAAATCTTTCAAGAGCACTCCACTCGCAAAGACTAACGCTTCCCATAGGAGTTAAATCCTCACTACAGCTGTCTGGGGCCAGCCTTCACAATCTATGTTGTAATAGTAGGTAATGAAGGTGAAACAAGGAGGTGCTGACTCATTCTGAATAACTGCTACTGCCTTTCTGCTTCTCAATTTCATTTTCTACTTGAGGTAGACAAGCTCCTGGAATACAAGAAAAGTACATTCTAAAATTACAAAGGCTTATCAATGGCTACTTTTGGGTAAGTATAGGTAACCACAAAGGGAGATAAGCTTGCTACACGCAGTGCACTTCCAAGAAAACAAAGTTTTAGTTCTGCTGTAGATTCAGTTTCAGCTTTTTGGCAGTAGCAGTAGCATGTAACACCTAGTGGGAGAATACAGACCACCCTTTTCTCTGAAACTAACAGGAAACCTCATAGCAGTCAGCTGATCAAGTAATACCAACAACTTCCAATTCCCAGACAGCAGAACTCTTTCTCATACATCTGCCACGTGGAAGGAGAGGAAGGGGCTGCAGTTTTGCCAAGATCAGGAGATTAGAAATGTATGTCAGGCACCAGATACCTGCACAAACATCACTGGATGGATGAATGACAAGGAAATCCAGCATAGCAGGCTCTTTTTTTGTTCTTTTCCCTATGAGCTTCCCTGGCTCCAGAGATGAAACCATCTCTCAAGCACAGAAGCTTTCATGGTGGCTGTATATCTGCCTCCTACACCCTTCCACATCACATTCCACGCTTTACTACCTCAGCAGTCCTCATACACAACACTTTCAGTGACAAGCTTGGTGTCCACACTTGCTGTAGGACAGTGAAGAAGAATTCTGCTCCTTCTTACCACATATTCATCAATGAATTGTCGGAGGTCCTTAAAGCCATGCTTTTCTGCTATCGTATTTGGATAGTGGCCATATTTGTTGGCTACACTGTAGGCCTGCAGTGCTCCAGGGCATGTCAGCAGCAAAGCAGTAAGGTTTTTCAGCCCATATCTTGCAGAAAAGTGAAGCAGTGTTGGCAACTCCTCATCCCTCTGATCTGTGAGAACAGAAACCTGTTAGAATCTAAGTGTTTCTCCAGCAGCAACAAAGACAGAAGATGAAAAACAAACACCCTAGAAAACACACTGACTGAAGTAGGTGTGAAACCCTGAGAAGTACATATACCATTTTAAAACAGAGCTAACTCTGCAGAAGTGAATTAGCTGAGGCATCTAAGTACATCTCCAGGTCTGAATCCTACGACCTTTATCAGGGAATCTGGCACTGTACTAGCTGAACGTAGGTAGAATCACAGGTTTGGAAGGATCTCTTAGATCCAGTAATTTCCAGCTGCTGTAAGTCAAGCACATCATGGAACCACACTGAACCAACTGCCCACTATGCACCCTAGAACTGATTCACAAAGTTAGCAGAAAAAGGACTAGACTGGGGAGAAATGCCACATGAGACCAAGAAAACAAGTGAGACAGCCTGGGGAGTGCTATCTTTTGAGTTCAGTTGTGGCTGAACCTGTATACGTAGCTGTATTTGTCAAATTATAAGAAACTGAGATAATACATAATAAAGAAGGGTTACAGAACCACATGCAATCCTCCCTCTGTAGGCATCTTCTTAAATTTAGCTTCTTGGCTAAGATTTAAGACTTTTTCAGACAGCCTGTACAGGTACCAAGTGTTACAGGTGCTCCAAGGTAAAAAAAAAAAAAAAAAAAAGCCTATAGGTATGAATTGTAAAAATAAAACAAAAGAAATCTTTCAACTTACTTGTTGTCATATCATCTTCTTCCAGCTGGTTGATTCCGAACAAGTGTAAACCACTGGCAGGAATGTTCTTCTTCAGTGACTCAGTCAACAGTTTGTCCAGTGCTTCTATGCTGTATGGCACAATTTTAAAGGCCTAGAGATAGACAGAATATGATTTTGGTTGAGGAATGCTGAATTTATTTAAGATGAGACCTATACAGCAATGTTTTATTTACTTAGTACATACTAAAAAAAAGAAGTAAGCATAAACACTGAAGGTGCAACTTTTAGAATAAGCAAGGAACATGAGGAACTTCTTTGTCCAGAAATATAAAATAATTAATCTGAGCAGATGAGAACTATGCATTCCACAAGAAGAGTGCAAGAAGAAAGTCAAACACACAACTGGAAGCACAGAAGACTTATTTCCTACTACCTTGATGGGTATAATCTCACCATTCCAAAGAAGTATTGTTAGTACTTTAAGCACGAATAAATCAATTTTGAATTGCCCTTGTGTACATTCTGGCTTTTGGATTGGTTCTTAGCTAAAGACTGTGGAGCATGCCTATTCCCCAAGTAGCAGCACAGCCCAGTAATAACTGCTTAATAACCTGAATTAAAAAGGAGGTGAGAGGCTTCTCTGCCACAGGTGTGCTGGTGATCAGGAGGCTTCTGTCACACAGCTAATTAGGGACATGCAAGCAGGGAGTAAAGACAACAGACCTGGAGAACATGTTTGCACAAGTTTTGCACTATAATAGGGTTCAGCTGTCCTAACTGCAAAATGTCATATGAGAACTGAGGATTGGCCTTAAAGAAATAAAAGCTAAGAATAAACAAATACTTTTATTTTGCCTTACTTCACTCAGAAAGTTTGAATTTCTGTTATCATCATACCTTTTCCAAAAATCTTTAGTTCAAATTTCCAAACATTTGTAGTAATTTCACTTGCATCAAGTTTTGTCATTCCAATCTTCTCAAATCAAGGTCTAAATGGGAACTGTAGGGCTATGTGTTTTTTCATTTCAAAAGAGCTACCTTGTGGCAAGCACTTCTGCTTATATTCACATATCTACTCTCTGAGAAAAGCCATTTTCCAAAGCAGCTGTTTCCTAGAGTTTTTACCTGGCACATGAACTGTACTGGGTTGGCTGCATTAGCCAACAGATTGCTGATTTCCTCCATGTCAGTATGATAGGTGACGCTCGTTTCTCCCACCATCAAGTCCCCTGAATATATCTGCAGAGGCACTGTCCCAGAAGTTAAATCTTTGAAAGGGAAGAGGAGAAATCATCATTAAGAACAGACAAGGGAAACAAGTCTTCAAAGACCATAGGAGAAGTTTGGAGATGCTGCCAACTGGATATCAAAACAGTATCTTTTGCATAGAAATAGTGAAAAGTCATGAAAAAGAACTGAAATTGTGTTGATTTGAATATCAGGTAGGAAAGTACTTTGGAACTGCCTTCTTCATAGGCATGTCAATGGCTATCACCTGCTACACTAGTCTGAACTACTAATGTTAGCAGTACACCACCTTAAATTACAGAACCTCTTTTCTTTCCACTCCTGGCTTTTTCTGGAGTAGTGTTGTCCATACCACACTATTAAATATGAGAACAGGGGAAGAGGAACCTGAGAAGATACTAGGCATCCTGCAGCCTATCTCATTAGTCTCCAAACAAAATCAGCTTGAAGAATTTCAGCTTTCCAGGTTTACCCAGGCGTAGGATTTCTCCCATACATGCAATCTGAGGGCTTTCTGATGTTTTACCCAGAGTATACTGATAGGTCTGAGACTTCTTTCTGAAGCACAAGTACATGTGCTTGGCTGTAACAACTATGGAAACAATGAAATAGTTACTGTCATGCCTGAAAACAACAACAAAAAAATTCTCTTACTGTTAGAAAACACAGAGCTAGCCTACTTGTACATTCCATCAACAAGAAGATCAAATTTATAATCCAAAATCATAGAATCACAGAATGGCTTAGGTTGGGAGTAAAAAATTTCTTCCTAACATCTGACCTACATCTCTCCCCTCTTTTACTTTACTGCCATTCCCCCTTGTTTTATCATCAGACCACATAAGAAGTCAGTCCCCATCCTGCTTATAAGCTCCCTTCAAGTACTGGAAGGTCACAATGAGAATCTCTCTAAAGCCTCCTCCAAGCTAAACAAGCCCAACTCCCTCAACTTTTCTTCATGAGAGAGGTACTCCAGCCCCCTGAGCATCTTCATGTCCTCCTCTGGACCCACTTCAACATCTCTGTATCCCTCCTGTGCTAGTTTCCAGATGCTTAGATCCAAAGTCTTGATTTAGAACGGATTAAGTTAAATATTTTCATGTGACTCAGGTTACCTTCTTTAAAGCCATGCACTTGACAGCCTTTACAGGAGTTGCTGTAATGATTACTAGTCTCTCTATTCCTAGACATAGCATATTTGCTTTTCAACAGGACAGACTAATGCAGATTAAATAAAATCATCCTGGGAAACTGTTATCAGTCTGTGGGGCTCAGAAACCTTGCCCGTAAAGTTTAGTGAACCTAAAGTTTAGACAACCTAAGCTTTTGTAAATATAAATATCCAGAGGGACAGAACACATTGAATAAAAAGTCAACTCAGGTTAAACAGTTTCAGCTCTAATCACACAAAGACTGTGTGATTAAAAAGGTATCATAGCAATTATTTACCTGCATACCTGCACTTCTCATGATGACTGTGAATACTAGTATGATTATAACCCTAACCCAGTTAAGTTCAAAGTGCTTTACATGATGTCACCCACCTTCAGAATTCTCACTAAGGTGTTTCCACATTACAATCCTGACAATGCTGCTGGGAAATCAAAGATGTCAAGCAGCTGTCTTCTCAGTCTCACACCACAAAAATATCACAGACAAGAACACTAGTCCAAGATTTCCTGACCACCGTTTCCCACATTGCAATCTCTACTCTTAACGCTCTGATATTTTTCAGGACAGACAGGTTGGGAGAGAAGAGAAGCAATGAGGTGTGGGGAAGTGTGAAACCAAATCTCAGCCCATCTTACTTGGAGCCTCCACAGATATTGTGTATTCATTCTCCATCTCAGCCAGCACACGCACAGATGATGAGTTCTCTGGAGAGAATTCAACTTCAGTTTTCACTTTGCTATCTAGTCTACATTTCATGATAATATAAACGATGGTCTGCACCTAAGAGAAAAGACATTAGAAAACACAGGTTTACAAAATAAGAACACTTTTTTAAAGCCCATTTTCCATGGATTTTGTTGTAATTGTGACTAATACAAGTTAATAAGTAATTTCCACAATCCTGAATGGTTTTCAGTAATTCCTTCCAGTTATGGATTAACTGGGCAGGTGCCTTCTGTTATGTTTTGCAATAGCACAAATACAGACACCAAGCTGATAAAAACTCTGCGATGCTATTTAAAAACTGACTTAGTTTCAAGCACAGCGGCCTCTTCATTCAAGCAACACAGCTCTGTTCTTAAGAAAAACAAAGAAAGGAGCTTAAAATTAACACATTCTGGAGATTAAAGGACATGCAGAAGTTTTATCCAATTACTCTTATTTTATCTACTCTGCAGCACGGGTCTTTAGCCAGAATTTTGTTTTAAAGTCTAAAACTTCAACTTTGTAAAATTATCACTGTTTCTCCTTTTAGCAAGTTAGTTATGACATTAAATAACTCTAATACTTTATTACATTTCAAGTCTTTAACTGTAGCCTGAGACATGTCTAACATCTACTTATGTGAATTATGAAAGTGAATTTCTGGAGCAGGTTCTCAGTTCTGGAAACCAGGAGATCTCCTGGGTCGTGCTGTGCAGCTTTTAATGCTGCCAACTTAATACTGCTCAGTTCACATCCAGTCAGGATTTTAAAGATCAAAGACCTGACTTGTAGCCATTTACATGGCTCACTGCACTGGATATTACAATAACATATCTGAAAGAAACCTGAAAATACTTTCTTTCCCCAAGCTTATGCTAAACATAATAAACATTGCCTAGACCAGTGCAAGCAGCTCAGCAGCAACAGACAACTCAAGTGATCAAATAAGGTGAGTCTTCTTCCAATGAGTTCTAGAGTTTGTTCCTTCCCTCTTCTTGCCATGCTGCAGTTAAAGTATTTATCCTTAACTTAAAACACTGACAAGCCACAGTATAGGAGTTGTATCTTCCTCAATATCATTGTAAAGGATACTTCATTAACATCACAGAATCATAGAATAGTTTGGGTTGGAAGGGACCTTAAAGACCATCCAGCTCCAACCCCCTTGCCATGGGGAGGGACAACTCCCACTAGATCAGGTTACTTCAAGTCCCATTCAGCTTGGCCCCAAACACATCCAGGGAAAAGACCTATCTGTCACTAACATTGCCACCAGCCACCTAATGGTGGTGGGCTCAGCCACCAGCACTGGAGAAGTTCATCTAGCAAGGAAGCAAAGACATCAGGATATTCAGCCAAGCTCTGGAAACATACAAAGTGAACACGCTAACATTTGCCCAGTAAATACAAAGGGAAACAGCACCCTTCCCATGACCAAGCACATAGAGTTCATAGAGTAAATAAATAAATCCACATAGATACAGTTTTCTCTGTGTTAATTCAACAACTCTGTAAAAACTGAAATCAGTCCAACAGTCTGATGACTTCTCAAAACATCCTTTCTGTGATCAAGTCACACACACAACAAAGAGGGAACACAAAACATTTAGGTAAGGACACTTCCTAAAATGTCTGATTCGTTATGTCAGTCTTCCCGTTGCCATGACAGAATGCTACTGATATTCTGCTCTCGGTCTGAAGTATCTACAATCTAAGGCACATTCAGAAACTATCAAAATAACCCAGCACTAAACATCCATGACTCTGGCTACAGGCTCAGTTGCACTACAAACCCAGTATGCTGCAAGGTACACACACACACTGCGCAATAAATCCATCTGTCTATAGGACTTGCAGTTTCATTCTTACCGTGTTGAGCCCCCGCCAAGGCAGAAGTGAAGCTTTACTTGACAACTGAAAGCTCCTTCCCCATTGTAAGATGGTATACAGTTTACTTGTGGTCTTATCTCAGGGTATAGCCAACAGCATCTCAAAATTTCTTCACAAAGTCATGAGACATGCTGTTGCTACCAAATTTGAGATTTCATTCTTTGTAGAAGTATCTCTGTAAGCATGAAGGTCAGATTCTAGCTAAAATCAGAGGTTCCCCGAATTCATGCTTTAACTGGTGCTTTAAGAAAAAGCACAAAGATGCAAACGTTTTGCTAACTTGTGGGATAAGGGAAAAACATCACAAGTTTTGTTTCAGTGCACTGGAGCACGAGCCTGTCCCAGGAAGGGGGATAGAGGAGGAAGTAATGTAAAGCAGCAGTAATACTGCAGTGAAGCACTGCTAAACTGTTAGCTGAAGTTTATTCTGACAATCAGTCCCTCCTACACTTGTGACCCATGTCACAAAACCATGCAATTCAAGCCCAACCACAGTGACTGAAAAGTACACTGCAGAGAAGGTGAAGCCACTAGTGCCTTTCCCTGCTGTCCTGGTCCATGGTACACTGTTTTTCATCTGAAAGGATCTCAGAGTAAGAAATGCTGCTTTTTAAGGCAGGAAGCTAAGATCCAAGCTCTCTGGAGTCACTTGCAGGACAAGCACCAGAACAGCCATGTTAAATTGCATCCAGGTCCTGGAATTAATTGGTTCATTACCATCACTTGACTCCACTTGTCTGCCCTAAATATCACCAGAAAGGAAAATGAAGAGTCAAGAGTGCAAACCTGCTTCGTAACACAGAGGGCAGGCAGCCATGTCAGTGAGACTACCCGTCAGTAAGTGACGCTGCAGCTGAGACGATACCAGGCACTACACATTACCAAGCTATTTCTGGCATAGGAAACCAAGTTTATAAAGTAAAGACACTGAGGATAGGAGCCTGAGAAGGAAGGGAACAAAAAATGAATTAGGGACAACATCCCACGTTGAAAAGCTGTCTGCTGCAGAGTACATAACATGTTTCACTAGCACACAAGAAAGTAGCCCAAGGAATGGCCATACGGTACCCCACAGCGTATGCGATCAGGCTGCACCACCAGATGCTCCCCAGTGCTCTTGGATGACTCGTGCTCTTCATTCATGGCAAGTTGGCAGGAGTAAACTGAGTTTTTCTCGTCTTCTGTTTCTGTATCAGTTACAGAGTCGCAGCCTGAGTCTAAAATAAAGCATACAGAGTCCCATTAAATTATTTTCATTTTCTGAAAATACATGGATATGCACACATCAGCCCTGAGAAGCAGCCACAGAGGTGAGGGAGAACTTGCTACACTTTTCAGAGCAAAGTTTAGAAAAGGGGATCTAATTTTAAAAAGGGAAACTACAGTTTCCTCATTCATTCTCCTAAGGGGACTGGTGGGGAAAATTCAAATAGACACGAAAGTGCTGGAGTAGCACTGCAAATGCTTACAAAGCAAAAAAAAAAACCCACTCCCTGATGAGATGGATAGCTTTTTTCTCACGTTAGATAGGAAAATCAGTATGACAATATCTCTCATATAAGAAAGATCAGCAAATGGACTCATCTGACTTCAGCCACACTTTGGGTGCATTGTAGAATGGACAACAGCCTTTGAAGTTCTCTTCTCCTAAAGTTAATGAAGGAAATCTACTTTTATTTCATATCAGCAATATTTTCAGTTATCTGGATCCTGCTTGCTCCAACTCCTAAGTTCACTATTGTGTCTATAAGCAAAACGTAAGGCAGTAGTCTGAAAGGATCCTGATCCTCAAGCAAGAAGGCGAATACAAGAATGAACCTGAAAAGCCAGAAACATACTTCTGCATGGAAGAATCACAGTGCTCTGCCCAAAGTGAGCCAAGAGAAGTAAATTTTAACATACAAAACAATGTTCCCACTCCTGCGTCCCAGTACAGCACATATATTTATACTGATGGATGAGCAAACAAATAGATAACACAAGAAAATGAAAATTAATTAAAAATAAAAAAAAAAGATAGCAAGAAAAACAGGAATTAAAATAAATGAGAGTTCCCACACCCTTGCCAGGAAATACTTTTCCCAGATACAGAAAGGAAACAGACAAGTCTGTATCTACTTATTAGAAAGACTTTTAAAATCTAGTTTTTACCTCTTGATTCACACTTTTTGTAATTTCTACACTTGAACAGGGCTTTATGAATTTACACAGATGCAACTGTGCTTTCAGGAGACTAGCTTTAAGTTATGGAAGTGTTGCAAATTATTCAGCTGAAGGTTTTGTCACAAAGAATAGCACACACAACTTCAAGCTAGTGAACTGTTCCAAGCAAATAAGTACTCACATGAATACAACCACATTATTGTTTTAAAGTTTGCTGTAGAAAGAGAAGAGCTAAAACACTACAACTCTAAAGTTCAAGTAAGGCATCACTATGAATATCAGTATTTCTTAAAGCTAGAACAGTACATGTAGATAAGGCAGATATTTTAAAACTGCATCAACACAGATTTTCAGATTTGTCCATAAAGAAACTACCTGGACACAAGGCTACTCACTGAAGGGCATTTGTATTTTTCAGACCACAGCACTAAGTACTGCAGCAAATGGACTGAGGTTATAAATTCCTTAACTTAGTATTTCAATGGATGCTGTCTGAAGTCATCAGCCCGACACCACTTTTGGGAACCTCTGTCTTTGGGAAAGGTAGAATGCTCCAACCTGAGAGTGCTGGGCAGCCCAGTGACACAGGAGGAAATCAAAGCACTAGTCCCACATCCTTCCCTTTCATGATAGCTATCGCTACAGATGTATGACGTACATAGAGCAAGGCAGCACACCCTTTAGATGGAGTACAGGCAATTGTTATTAGAACTGAGTATCTAATCTCTTTATTATTTCCAATATGACTAAATCAGAAAGAGAAAGCTCAATACAGATAACTGAACCAACAGTATGCAAATCACAGCCAAATGTTAATAATCCTCAACCAGAAGCACAAGCTGACACTTGCTGGGATCCTGACCCTAAGCACATCATCCCTCAAAACCTAACATGGAGCCAACAGAGTGGTAGCCTGCATCACAGTATCACACAATTGCAGGGGTTGGAAGAGACCTCTAGAGATCATCAAGTCCAACCCCCCTGCCAAAGCAGCTCCCTAGACCAAGTTGCACAGGTAGGCGTCCAGGGTCTTGAACGTCTCTGGGAAGTAGACTCCCCTACAGAGAAAGAGACTGTACATCACCTGCCCAACGTATGGTCCATAAGACCTGCAGCTATGGATCTCAGCTACATCTGCAATAAATTGAGATAAGAAAGGAGCAAGAAGAAAGCAAGTCTTTGAAAGCAAAGTCTTACCAATACTGGTAAGAAATCAGAAGATAAAGGACAACTGCAGGAATCTGCACTTAAGCTTTTAAGAAGTTCTGTCGTTGCTGGATTTCACCTTGCACTTCCGCATTTCTGTAACAGAACTGAGTGCCTGGAGGTCATATGTAAGAACAGAGCTGTTAGGTAATATGGGAAGAAGCACTGTTAATCAGTAACTGGATTAACAGCTGATGGAACAAGCACTGCAGTTTCGGGTATTAATTATTCATCCGTTTCTTCGTTCAGAAAATTCTGAAATCGTGAATTATCAGCTTCTCCTATGAGTATCAGAGTGATGGCATGGTCATCTTACACATTCAGTTGTTTTGCACATTGCATATTTGCACAATTCTGTGAACACGCAAGCATCAAGAAACCATCCTATTACATTCAAAAGTACCCACGCTCTGAAGTGATGCATTGTTAATCAGGCCTTCCACTTACTAGGATACTTGACTAACGACAATCAATGGGTTGACTGAAGTTCAAGATGGAGGATACTTCTATCAATTGACTGATTCAGCAGTTGTCTTTTTGTCACAGTCGCTAGGTTCAACAGGCCACCACAGAGGAGATCGGACACATTAGAAAGTTGTAAGATTACCTGAATTGAGCTTCTCTATGAGCAGCTACCATAGTTCAATAGCTCATGGTTACCGATGGCTCTGCCTTCACTGGAAGCCCTTTCTATTCCCCTTTAAATGAAGGCTACTTCAGGCCACGCCTGACAGTCTCTGAAACACTCATGAGAACAGCAGGGGAGGAGATGCGGTCCAAGAAACCTAACCACATTTCCCTTCGAACAGTGTGCCCCCCAGCAGGAAGCGGCAGCACAGAGCTGCAAGCTCCACCCAGGCCCCCCTGCCCTGTACCACTCTGCATGCAGACTGCTTCCCTGCTGGGCTGCCAACACTCACACCCAGGGAAACTCTGGAAAACGCAGGCACGGCCACGTGCTTCATCTCAGGCCATTTATCAGCTCTTAGAGACCAACACGAAGCAGGCAGTTATTTTGATATTTTGCTGTTGGCAGCACGCAGCTCGCTCTGTCATCCATTTCCTCCTGGCTAAACTATGAGTGTCTGTATGGAGCTGACATCCGTGGTTTCTCAGAAGTCAGTCCTGACACTGCAGGACACATGAACATTCTGCTGGAGTCAGCAGTCTTCTAGCTCTGACCACTCTGTCATCCAGATACAATGCAAATGGAGCAACAACTTGTCCCTGCAGCTTCTGTGTGAGCAATTTGCAAGAAGCAGCTTGTTGCTTAAATCTACATGAAGGGCATCTGAAACCAGATTCTCAGTTCTAGAAAGAAAGCAGTCACATTTTATTTATAGCTATAGCTCCAAATCTCCATTAAGAAAACAAGCTGTGTTTTATCAGGCCAAGATTTGCTTGAGCAAGTGTACACATCTCTTAGGGAAGTTGTTGTCTTATGAAGGACACAACTGGCTTATTCAGAGACCTCTCAACAGGACTGGTGCTTCAGCAAACCATGAGAAGTCAGAAGGTATGACTGTGTTTACATTTATAACCTACTAATACAATACACATCCTTAATACTGAAAAAAGATACTTTACTCCATAGTTCCTCTATAAAGCACAATTCATCCAGACTTAAAGAATGAGTCTTCTTTTATAGTATTATAGACCTATGAACATGAAGCTCAACAGAGAAAAATGTCTTTGCAGGAGAGTGCAAGAGGCTTTTGTGACCTTTGTTAACGTTTAAACCAAGTGAATCAATCTATTCACTTTTCCTGTCTCAATATTCACAAATGTTGCTATTTTCTTTATTTAATCTTTGAAAAGAAAAAGTCAACAGAAGTTGTTCACAACACCAAAGACAACTCCACATCACTCATGTAAATGCCAGAAAGTAAGGATGAGAAAATGGCCAGCAAATACCATACACCCAGGTTGCAGGAACAGGAAACCTGGCATGTAGCCCTGGAAACAGTGATGGTAAGATAGTAAAGCCTCAAAAGCCAGAAAGGTGGAGAAGGTGCCAAAAAAAAAAAAAAAAAAAAAGGGGTAAGAAGAAATATGACAGTCTAGTAGATTAATTTAATGAAAACGTCAAGCAGATTTAAATCAACAGAAAACAGAAAGATAACTTGGTATCAAAGGCACCTTCTGTTGAAGTGTTCCAGTTTAGGGAAAAACATCAGGAGTAGCTTCCAGACAGCTGCTTGAGGTAGGCTCAGCTTTTAGTTATTCACCAGTGTGCAGCACTAATTAGAAAATTGCAGGCTTACGTTATGGTTCCAATCTTGATCCCATTGTAGTGTAGATACAAAGTTGATTTTTTCTCCTTCCAAATTCTACAGTCAAATCTCAAGTCCAGATGGAGAAAGTCAGGAGGTGGCACTTGAGACACCTGAAGCTGACAAAGCAATGTCAGCAGCAAAGCAATTGTGATGACTGGAGCACACATCCCAGACAACACTCCCTGATGTGCAAAAGCACATCTAGGAGCCCGATATAGGAATTCTCTTCCATCAGCAAAAGATGGAATAAGGAACTAAATTAACATGCTGCTGGAATTCTTCTCTTGGATCCAATGCCTCAGAAGGAACAGCTGGGAAGCTGCCCAACACTCTTCATTAGCCCTAGCACCACTTCTCAGCCTTCTCTGCTTTGACTGCAGATGACTGCAATAAGTACTTCAGGATGGGTAGGTTGCATCCCCCTCCTCCTCAACAGCACAGGAAAGTACTCTCTTGATCTGTAACACTTCAGGTTGTACCAAGACAACATTCACAAAGATCTAAGCACAGGGTTTCCCCAGGATAACAAGATGGCACTAAGTAAGCCCATCACAGAGTAAATAGCAGGTTGCAATTCAAGATCGCGTGCAAAAAACTGCCTTTTTCAAACTTAGAGCTCTCATTCATTCACTAGCAGCTCTGAACATTAGGCTAACTCTGGTGAACATTAGGTAACCCTGTGAGATACAATGTGCAAGACCTCAGGGAATACACAGTCTGAAACCAGCAAGTTTCCCAGTAACAGACAGACACTTTCCCAGCAGAGACCCCTCAAAATATCTTTTGAGTCAGTGTGTGAAATTCTGCTATTAAAAATCCTCAGGTGACCTTTCACAGTTGTGGAAAAGAAGTGTCATCTTCTATTGCCTAATTTAGCATGAGTAAAAAACTTCCCCTACAGCACTGTTACTTGTTCAGAAAATGTTTTGGCTCAAATGTATGTCTTCCTTCAAAGAGTAATCACAGCTTAGCAAGAGTGTTAAGCTGAAAAAATAACTTCTGCATTGACTGAAGGGCAGATGTTCACAAAAGTAAAAACTACAGCACTTTAAAAGACAATTGCACTCATTGCAGCCCTCTTCCCAACTCCTGCTTCCCCTTCTTGTCTTCACTTCCACCAGAGATTGTGACCCACACAACAAAGCCAGCAGAAAAGAACATGTTTGTCTGTGTCAGCAAGACACAAGCCAGGGATCTTTGCCTGAGCATCTGAGAACTGGGAGTTCAGGCTGAGCTGCCAGCCCGTGACCTTTGGGATATGAAGGAACTCCTATACATTTCCCTCCTGCCTTCTGCAAATACACTAGCTGTCAGCTCAAGGGTGAAATGCTCAGTTTTTCTCACATACATCTGCTGTAGCTTGCCTGACCATATCTAGAGCCTGATCTAAATGCAAAGTATTTATATTTTAGCAAGCATTCCATACTATGGCTATCTCCAGCTAAAAGCACTGGTTACAATAGTTCAGAAATCACAAGAGAGTTTGTCACCACTCTCAGAGTTCCTAGTTAGTGTTAGTTCTAGGGCTGCACAGGCCTAATGTTCAATTTGTGATAGCATTAAGCACATAAACCTAAAGAATTAACGGAATGCAAGGAATGGGACAGATCTTCAGAGGAAGATGAAGAGTTCTGGTCTCCCACACAATGGACATTCTTTTGTCTATTCATTAATTAATTGATTAAATCCCAAGAAAGGGGCTAGGACCCTTAACCACATGTGCCAGGAGGAGACAACATATACTGAGAGAGTATACGCACAGCTGATGAGAAAGATGAAGTCATGTTATATCAGTCACTGACTCAACAGTGTTCTTGAGCAACCACACGTGAGAAATGTGAAAATCCAATTTCTTCATTAATTAACCTTGCTTGAATTTAAGCACAATGCACAGTTCTCACACAAGAGAAGGCTGTTCAGATGCAAGTCCACAATGCTGAAATTCCACCTAAGAGAGCTGTGTAGCTGCTTAGAAAACACTCCACCAAGAGAACACCAGTTGACTAGGCTTTGATCTGCTGAAGCATGTAGAACCACACCTTCAGACTACTACTAAAAAAGCAGTTGTGCCCCCTCTCTTCTCCATACAGGCTCTCTTGGAATACCACCCGTGCAGTCCTGCACTGCACCAGACCACTCAACTAGCTGCCAGAACAGAGGTGGAACATGAGGCAGACCACCTGTTTTTGCAGCAATCCATGCTGATGTCAGCCTCTGCCGCTGAGGGAACCTCCCCAAGAAACCCAGTAGTATTCATTAGCCTTTTATTTTTTAAATGCTTCCAGAGTCTTCTGAACTAACGATGGATCCACCAGAATCTTGCAAAAACCTAGAAGCAATGCAGCTCTCCAAATGCACAGCAGAGGTCTTTCAAACAATCTGAAGTTCATCTCTTCAGACCTGTTCTATACGGTATCTTTGTTCTGACCACAAACTTCTGCAAAGTTTTTGCAGAAATTACTTCAGCTGTCTCAGCTTGGAAGAAGCCATCAGCAATAGGGCTGGGTTCTTATTTTAAGCATGTTTTAAAGCCTTGAAGTTCACACTGCGGATATTTAAAATTAACCTTAGCCATCACCTTAAAGCTACCCACAGGGAGATTAAAAATACAGAGAAATATGGTTAGCATTTGCAAAGTGCATGGAGTCTGTTATAGTCTGATGCTTCCTAACCACACCAGTTTCTGTACTTGAAAAGTTCTGCACTATAATTTCATTGCTTCAGCCCAGAAAGCTGATATGCACCTATGTAAGCCAGCCCTGTTTGAATCTCCTGCTGTTGTGGAAGACAAGCTGTGAGGCATTGCAGTTGCGTATAAGCCTGAAGCTTATGAAGCACCATAATACAAACAACACTTCCATATCGTAACTGGGGGGGTTGCTTCAGCTCCTTGATTCTGTCTGCCATGGATGAATAAGAACACTGATGCATTTCTCTCAACACGTCTTGGGGGCTTAATTAAAATTTCTAGCTGCTTTAACCCAATCTCTGAAATACCTATTTCCAACATCAGTCATTTATAGCTACACTAACATCTGCAAGGAAGGGCATGGTAACTTATGTTCTCTCAACCTTAACTCCTGTGCAACAATGTCACAGTTTCCTCTCCTTGGCAGGCTGAGAACCAGCCAGGCAGCACAGCTCCCATAAGGCGGAAACACACTCTCATTGCACTCAGAGGGCTGACTAATACATCACCTGTTCCTCTTCAAAGAGCAGGGTCAAGGATGCATACCTCCTATTTCAAAACAATTCAGCAGAGAAAAACACAGTTTTAAGAATTCATTTCATTTTGCTCCTTCAAAGAAGAAGAAAAAAGGATCGAGGAATGAAGGAAAGACCGCAGTAAAACATATAATAGTTAATGCAAGGCCACGCCAGTAGGCAAGCAGAAATAAACGCTACTACATTTAGCATTTATTTTATTTATTCACCCTCTCTGAGAAGACCACTCAGAATATGCTCCTCCACATACCACTTACAGTCAGAATAGCAAGCAGCACCCTGCTTTCGGTCTCTCTGTCCCTTCAGGTATGTACACTGATCAACTTCTGTCCCTTCCCATCTCCAGTTTGCTGCTTTTGGTATCCCTGGAATATCCAAAACAGCCTCTGAAGATGCAAGCAGAAATCAGAGATGTGGCACAGACATCTCCCATCCAATCTGCAGTTTCTGGAATCTCCCAAGAGCCAAAACGAGATCACAGTAAGAGATCTGTGGGTGAGGAAAATACAGTAGGAGGCAAAGAATATACAGAAAGGCAAAGAGACAGCAGCAACATTTTAAAGGATCACTGAGGTTAGACCCTAGAGCCTCAGAGGTACAGCATTAGCTCTCTAGCAATATAACTGGTCCCAAGGCACCTCTAAAACGTGAAAGATCAAGAGAGGCAGTTTCACAGAGACATTCAGTGTGACAGATGGCTTCACAATTCTTCCCTAAAATGATGACCAAGGATGTCAGATTAACCCACAGCTCTTTTTGGAAGCTTTGTAACTAGGATCAGTCCTCTAGGAGGGCAGCAAAACTTCCCCATGAATTACTTGACATCACCAAGTCTCTTACCAACAGAATCCCTTTCCATGTCCAACTTTCTTAGAAACAAAGCTCAATGGCCTGGCCTTATGAAATAAGTCAAGCAACACAGGGAATAGTTGTTACAGCAGATAGGTTTAGCTTTGCCCCCATATGCAACACTGGAAATCACAGTACAAAAAGTGGTGTAAGAATGTGCTCCCATACAGGGTAGAATGGACCCGTGGAGAGAGAGGGAAGTTGCACTTCCCAGTTTATTATACCCTCTGCCCACCATCTTACCTGCAAATCTCAGTGAGAGACAGGAAGAAGGGTCCAGAGAGAAGTACTACAAGCCTGAAGCAGACAGCACAACAGCTGCAACTGTCAGAGAAAGAAGTACCAACTCCACAGTACAACAGAGAGCACCTACTGTTCAGTGAATTGTTGTACTAGGCATCTCAGGATCAGCACTGTCCTGTGCTACTGTGCAGCTGTTACTGGCTAGTGGCTTCCGTGGTTTCTGGTGAAAAGTTGCCCTTAAAAGCATTCAACTGGAACTAGTATTATTAACCTGGGGAAGAGGTAGGAAAGAAGGAAAAGCGTTCAAATTTATCCACAAAAGCCACAGATTGTTCTTCTGGGCTATGATGTTTGCCTTGTCAGTCCTTAGGCATAAGTGCAACGTATCAGATAACAATGGATTCCATTGTGGTTGCTGTGAAATAGATAAAAGCTAACAGAGCTGTACTCTCCAACCTGGAGAAGAGAAGGCTCCGGAGGCCTCTTCTCAGTGTGCACCTGATGAAATGGAAAGAGAAAGGAACAAGACTCTTCTGAATACTATCCACCGACAAGACTAAAGCACATGAAATACCATCTGAACACAAGAAAACACTTTCCCTTTTTTTTTTCCTCGAGTAAAAGTGGTCAAACACTGGAAACGATTGCATAGAGAAGATGCAAAGTCTTCTTCTGCAAAGATATTCAAAAGCTGTCACGGTCCTAGGTAACGTGATTTATCTGACTACATTGGAACAGGGAAGTTGGATTAGACAATCTCAAAAGGTCCCTTCCAACACCAACATTCTGTGATACGTTCTCAAGTTCCGTTCATGGTTTATTAGTTAATTCAATTCCTTGTCATATACAGGAGAGCGAATGATAATAGTCTGTGTGGTTTCTTTTGCACCATTTCTCTCCCAACAGATTAATTAAGCTATTTATAGTGTCTCCTTTTCTTCCTCGTAATGTCAAACCACAAGTCCTTTGACAGGCAAATAGAGCTAGGTTTTCCATAGTCCTGACAAATAAGCAAGAAGACCACATTCAAAAAGGCTTCTGTTACAAAACCACAAGTTGAAAATATCACAAGTTTATTTAGCCCATGATTTCGTCTGGAACAGATGAAGTTCCACCTCTGAGACTCTGTTTTTTTTGTTTTGTTTTTTTTTGCATCTCCTGCCAGGATTAGGATCACACAGTTCCTAATAGTCAAAATACAAGAGATCCTCTTGTTTTGCGAGAAGTTTGCTAATATTGATCTTTCTTTCTCCTCCACTTCATTGCATCAGTACTCTGCTCAGTCAAGGCTGCGCTTGTCTATCAACAGCATGGTTTATAACTGCTGTTTTGTCTGGTTATCACCCTAAGAATTTCAGGCAGCTGCTGGTTTCCCTGGAGTTTTACCTGCAAGAGTTTGCTCTCGCAGAAAAGTTCAAAGCCACTGATTAATTAGCGAGCATTTTGGAAACAGGCTTGTACAGCAGGGCATTTGGGGAAAAAAAAATAAGACAAAGGTAGGGGCTGAAATGAACTAGATAAATCCAAATGTGCATAATACAAAATAGATGTAAGTTGTGTTATGCCACCGTAGGAGGAAGAGGAAGATCACTGGCTCCAATAGTGAGATTCCAGATGGACAAGATGGCTTAAGGCTTAAGTAGTAGGTTGGTCACTGCACCCTGGCTGGGAATTACACAACACCAGAACCAAGCTGACTTGAAAATGCTTTGCATGGTGCTCTACATGTCCTCAGCACAGTTAGAGCATAGTCTGAGAAACAAAAACAGGAATGCTTGCAAACAGAAGCCATTATGGCCTCCGTAGTTTGCCACAACTGAGAAATTAAAAACCACCCTGCCTACCAAAGAGCAAACATCAGTGCCAACACGCAGTTTGTCCTCAGCAGGGCTAGATGAACACTTCCTCTTTTCTGACGTTCTACTAAACTAATAAAAATTAAAATAGCTTTCAGTGTGTGATGTCTGCAGGTGCCATGTTCCCATGATGCCCTAAATAAACCACAGCCTAACAGCTGCACTGCAGACAACAGAATAACCTGAACAGGGCCAATATACAGATTCTAGAGAGATATTAGTCTCTACTGTGTCCTGTGCTCCACTCATTCAGGATTGAGCAGTTAGGAAGCTGAACTCAGCCTGTGGAAATAAGTATTTCCAGAGGAAGACACCCAGACAAATCATTTCAAACGTGATCATAAACTTCCTTTGCTAAGTGCTGCAGGAACTGAGAGATGCTTTTCTTGAGAAAAGTACACAGTCTGTTGTAGAGAATGGACTTAACTGATGTCTTCTAACTTCCAAGCCTTTGCCTAAAACCTTAAAAGTGAAGCACTGGGAGCAGAGCACAGGTTGTGGTTCTCTATAAGAGAGGTCGGCTGTTATAAACTCTTACTTCAAGCATCTCATTTCAAAGTTAGCTACAGCCAAACTATAAGGAAGATGCTGATTTATTTTTAGTACCAAGATGAAAGTTCTTGCAGTTTCACCCAAAAAGACAGCACCTGGGGTTGTCTTCTCTCCAGAGGATATATTTGCATTTGAAGTTATTCAAAAAAGCTTTGTCCATAGAATCATAGGTGAAAGAGATCATCTGGTCCCTGTGGCAGAATCAGATATGTTCATCCAAATGCTTTAGCCACAAATCCAGAACAGCTGAAGTAGATCCCTCCTTTATAGGAGTCAGCGACACTGCTTGCCTTGACAACCACTCTGATGTGCATGATCAAATTGTTTAACATTAGCCAACTGGTGTGCAGCAGACAGTTTGTATCAGATAGGGCTTCTGTAATAGCAAGCTCAGAGACTCTGACTCTTCATGTACCAAACCACTTGGAAAATGCTGCAGAAGACTCCATAGCAAACAAGAGTTTGTTTTTATCTCATTCTCTTCACAGTGAAATATTTTCCAGATGCACCAAAGCTAGTATAAGATCTATGCATGATCCTCCCTTTCTTCATACATAGAAAATAACCCGCATTATTTTTGTTATGTAGAAACAAACACAAAAATCCAAAGCATAATCTCCCTTTAAAAGCACAGTTTATATGTAGCTAAAGCACGCACTACCTTCCAACAGAGATCACACCTCTGCAGTCTTCCAACTGAAGGAAAGTAAGAGCTGACTCTGGGAAGAGATTTCAGAGTCAACATCCCTTCACACTTTCACTCTGACAGTTCTTAGTTAATAGCTAGTCCCTAGTAATTACAGGTTTACTAACATTCATAATCCAGAGAGATGTTGCTTATATCAAGTTTGAAAGGCACATATGAGAAGCAAATAAAAACATTTTTAAAAATAAGTTAAAAAATAATAAAAATGCTCACATTATGCCCTCAGTCCAAGTTTGGAGGAAAATAGTAACCAAGTCAGGTTTGGGATTTGCCAGAAAGCATCAGAAAAAAAACCCACAACTGACCAGACACTAAACTTATTCAACCACTGTTTTCTGTCTTCTTTCAGGAAGAAAAAAGGGAGCCAGCCCACAATAAGCCTGGGTTATCTGTCAGAAAACCAATGCAGGTTAGGGTTACTTGAAAGAGGGATACAAACTTTAGTTTATGCAAGCAGATAAATTGTATGAGGAAACATCTGTAGTGACCTATTCACCTGAGACCGTCAGCTCCACATAACCCCTAAGCAGTTTTTCCAGTGGAAGTGTTTTGGCAAAGACCATGACTGACAACATCTATTTTTACTGCAATAAGTTTGTCATCGCAATTATTCCTCTTGTTACTCTAGCATAACACCACTTCATATACATACAACAGCAGATGTACCAGAAGACTTCGTATTTCTTTATTTATGCTGCTAAATATAGATAAATCCTAATCAAAGATGCAGCCATGCAATTCTAATTCTGCTAAGGATGACAAGGAACACTTGGTGTGGCAGTGTCACAGTACAGTGCTTCCTGGAGCTCTCCACTTTCATTTCTACAGATACTGTCAGAAAAGAGTACCAAATACTCCGCCAAAGTTTAGGAAAGTTCAGATTTGACTAAAACTCCATTAATTGGCATCTCTAGACTCCAGCTGTTAATATTTCTCTGCTATTAATGCCTCTGTGCATATTACACAGTGATCACTTCCAGAGCTTTTGGAGAATTACACTGATAGCTTTAAAAATAACCCAACTACTCTGTGACACTCCATCCTGGGTAACAAACTCGTCTTTTGCCATAATGGTTCTCTCTCTAACTTCAACCTGAGTGCTAGAGAATACACATTAAGTAACCCTGTTTTGGCTCCGGTATGACAGGAGGACTGAATAAAAAGATAATTCTCTCTCGACTGGGATCAATAAATTCCAGGGTACAATATTTACAGACAGAAATTTAAAGATGCTAAGTTTATAATTTTTCATTTGCATTCAAAACTAAAAACACTTATGATGCACAAGTTCAGACATTCCCTGTGTTAAAATAAGGATGAACAATATCACAAATATCCCTCCTCCATCCAATCGCTGATCACAAAGCCCAGCTCCACAATCACTACCTTACCTTCTGAAATAGCCTTCTTGACAGCTTCTAGGTAAGCATCAGGCTCATCATCATACGTGAGCTCTTGCCACTGATGCCAGTCCTCAAAAAAGGTCAAATAGTCATCACAATCTGTAACACCACAGAACAGCTTGACTACTTTGTGTGGGGGCCATAAAGCTTCCTGAAGGCTTTGCAGGACAGAAGGGAGATAAAAGCTCTTCACCAGCTCAGCAGACAGCAAAATAATGATGCTCCGACTTCTTCTGAAAAGGTCCAGCTCTTGGTTAGAGATAGCAGACTCGCCTTCCAGCTGGTAGCTCTGAATCTGATGCTTTCGGATATGCCGAGAAGAGAGGAAGAGGTTCTGGAGGTACTGACACCACTCAGCAGCGTCACTTGCATACAAAATCAGCACATCATATCCCCCATGGGTTCCTGTAGCAGTACGAGACCATAATGGGGAAGAGGATTAAATACAAAGCAAGAATGGACCCTCAGTTTTACAGTAAAATGATCCACAGAACCATCCCTGTAATTCATCTAAGAATCTCTAAAGCACTTTAAAAGCACAGCAGATAGATCCAAAGCAAGCAGACACAGAGCAATGCTAAGAGTGGCTCAATTCCTTCTTGAATTTACTCCACTATAATTTAAGTCATTTTTACATTCTCGAAAACCTTCTCCGAAGAAGGGAATTTCTTCTGTAGTTTCACATTTAAAGCACGTCAGTAGGGAAAAGAAAACATAATAATACTCAGCATGAAAATGAGATTTCACCCGTGGGTGAGAATCAGAATTATCTCAGGCAAATACTGAGGCTTTGCAACACAACTGCAGATCATCACATGCTCAAGTGGAGCATTCACTAAGCACAGCACACCAAAGAGAAGACACGCCTTCATTATTTAAATGAGGTCTCAATGTTCACAGGAAGTCACGATGGCTTCCATGGTTTTAGACATTTTTGCAGTCACTGCAGCAGAAAGCAAACTGTCTACAAAGTAGGTGTGCAACCAAAGGGTACACCAGCCCCAGTGCTTGCAGCACAGCCCTATCATCCAGGACTCAGAGACTTTGCAAGCTTGCATTGAAGCCCAAAACTGTCATACAAAGGCTTCTCAACCTGTCTGGCATGAAAAAAAAAAACTCTCCTCAGAGGGAAGGAACTAGTACAATAAGTGGCTGCTATAACACTGCCTGAAATAAGCTCGCAGTTGACTTATTCAGCATCTCTCTAGAGACATCTCCTAACCATACCCTCTTGCATTTATGTGTTCTGGACTGAAGGCACTTCTAAGTCTGCTTCCAGTTTGCTATGAAAATCACATGCAGACTGAAGCAATATGACGTGATCGTGCAGTGCTTTCTCCATAAACCCCCCAAAAATGCTGACGTCAAAGTTTAATTTTTCCATTCGTCTATAAATAAATTTACTCAAATTTGAATATTATGGCTCTAGTTCCATTGCAAATTTCAGTGCTGAGCATTTCAAATGTCATGAGCAAACTGCCTTCTAATTCCAGTTCAACTTAAAAGTGCCAACACTTCCAACTTACCTCCATCTAGAAGCAAGCAAACAAAGGCAGATTTTGCTAATTAAAGTAGAAGGCAATGTCTAAAATTTGGCATGCCAAGAAGAGCATCTGCAAAGTGCGAGTTTACTAAAACTGAATATCACGCTTTTGCAGTCATCCTATTAAATTAAATCACAACTGAACATCCTCCAAAGACTGCATTCTGCCACTTTTCCCAGAAGCATCAGGACAGTTGGAAGAAAGACTAAAATGACATCTTGGCACCCCTGCTCCAAGCCATACAATTACAAACCCTGAACTGTAGTCTAGCAGAAGTGATGCAATTGAGAAGTAACGTGCAGAGATGTGATCTGTGCTCGAGTGATAGCATTACAGTTATCTGCATAAAAAGAAAAGACTCTAGATGTTCTGGTTAAGGAGAATACACGCACTGCAATACTTCAGTACTCAAACGGACAGCTACATGTTTCTATGTGAACACAGCTCTCAAACTCCAGGTGAGACCTCACAGGGAAAAGCATTCTTCACTAAGTGGATCCAGCAAAATCAAAAAACAAGCAAGCAGACTCAAAGTCTGGGGATCTTTGCAGGAACAAACTTCACCCAGGAAGTTTAGGACAAGTATGGATCCCCTAGATACCACTGCTCTGTTGGCACACCGCTCCACTCAACAGAGCTGTGCCAGCTCTTCCCAAGCTTTCTTGCCTCCATCCAGCACCCTTTCACACATGCTTCACTAACAATGGCCTTTAAAAGGAGAACTCTAAAATGAAATTACTGACTCCATGCTAAGACCCAAGGCAATTCTTACAGTTCGTAAGCAAAAACATTGGAAGTGAGTCCCAAAGAGCTAGCTCAGTAAGCTTAAGTTAACAGACAGGAAACCTTAGATGTCTTTTCAATTACAACACTCCCTTCTTTTAAAATAAATAAGTAAATAAAAGATTATTATACTCACTTTCCTGGATTATGTTACTTTTGTCTGATCAAATACCTTCCTTTGCAGCACCAACTACTGTCTAGTCCTCAGGGGAAAGCACAACAGAGGAAATTCAGGACACATTTATAGAGGATGCTCTTCATACATCATTTACAATAAGAAATTGCAGAGCACATTTAAAAGCACGATGTAAATCCTTCCTATTGTACATACAAGGAAATCTTAGGTGAATACCAAGCACCTCTTTCACTACTTAACTCAGCTGCTTTGACAGTGCTTTCAACAGGCTGATTTTGCAAAAACAAACATAAGTAAGCCTTCAGTTCAAGTAAGAAAACTGTGAATAATATATATGTATTAGCAAGACAAGGAAGATTTGTGCCACCCAACTGTGCCAGAAATCTTTCACACACAAGTGCAGTCTTGTTTGAACATCAGCAATATCTTGTTTCTGCATTCCTAAGTTTAGAGTATAAAAATGATTTTTGCTTTTGCTTATAAAATGTCAGCACTATTAACAATTCGCAATTAAACATGCAATTGGGCACGTTTAATTATTTATTTCATAGAAAATGATCCAAGTACAGTTCTGTTGAAGTTTGCAATGATAAAACATAACCTTTGCACTCCTTTCCAGCCGTAACTCCCACTTTGGTGCTTAGCTGTACATTTAATTACACAGTAATGATATAAAACTGACAAGATTACGGTCTAGCACTGTAGAAATACCTAAGATCTCTGAGGCTGAAGTCCCACAGACAAGATGACATACAGAAAGAACAGGATAAAAAGCTTTCCCTACTTCTTGAACTGCACGTGAAATAAAAATGGATAAATCATAACAGCCATAACCTAAGAAAGTCAATGGCAAGATAATGAAAGCATCCAAAAGGATATACTGTAGCATGGCTTTTCACAGCCTCTCTTTGAAAATGAATCACAGTCAGGAGTAGGGAGGTGACAATCTCTGAGTTTAGAATAAATACGTAATAGCATAGAAATAGCTAAAGCATGCTGCAGGAAGTCAGAGCTGGGTAAGATCACAGCTGCCCACTTCACACTTCTGAATCTGATAGTTTCAATCACCCACTGCTTCATTTTACAAACAAGAATGTTTAACCTTTTTGATTCACGGATCATAAGTAGTTTTCCATTGTACTTGTCTGCCTTGCAAAGCAAATTCCAGATTTCTAAAAATACATAGCTTTTCTGTGCCACTTTTTTGAATCCCTCTTCCATGTAGACCACATCTTCTCAAGGTCCATAGACCAACCACAGGTAAAAAACTGACAGTCAAATCCTTTCTGCCTTCTTAGAAGACCGTATGTAGAGGCAAGTAAGTCAATTTTCACCTGCTAGATCAAGCCTGCCTCAAGGTCTGACTAAATGAAGAAGCTACATAGTCTGTTACCTACGTCATCAACAATTTGTTTTGGCATGTATGTGCACAGAAGAAAAAAAAAATAAAAAAATAAAAACACAGCAGTGTCCAATTCCTCGATACAGAAGGATGCATTCCCTGTGGTATCAATTAAACAAAAACCCAAGACATTTAATAATTTGATTTTTAAGATAAGAGATCTTCTTCCAAGAGATGTTAGAAGCTGCTGGTGGGCCACTGAAAGAAGTGACTTTCATATTCCGGTGACTACAGCGTATGTATCTAAGTCATGTATGAGGAAATGCATTCTTCACCTAGCTGGAACGCATGACAAAACAACAGCGATCGCACGCAGTAATTATTAACAGGCTTCTGACACCTCTCACTTTGACCAGAATAGAAATCTTCCACTTAAACGTGCTGCAAACAAGCAAGAGGAAACAGAACGGAACTAGGTACATTTTGTTCCTACCACTGGAGTTTTCTTCGCATGAGATTTGCATTATGATAGGTGACCTTACAGTCTTTCTACTTTTAGGAGTCTTTGTGAAACCATTTTCTCTCTTTAAGGAGAAAAGAGAGTCTCCAGAGGTCCGCACGTAGCTGATTTTACATCACAAGGAGATACGCGTCAGTGAAATGCTGCCGTTACTTCACTCTCTGAGAAAGGCACATTTTCCCTTTTTTAGAGAGGACGCATACACTTCCCCACAAAGGGGGAACTTGCAAAGTGGGCACTAGTGAACTTACACAAGTTGGGTTAACCCCATCTCCCTCTGGAGTTTGCCGGTACGCTTTAGTCAGTTTTATCCACACGTGTCAGCTGAGACTGACGGCTACCTGGCACACCTTGTGACCGGCCTCACTGTGGCAAGAGGCAGCAAAATCGTACCCCAAAGGGGGACGGTGCAAGCGGTGGGGAATAAAGCAGTACTATGGAAGAGCTGCCTTCTCTACGGAACATTGCAGAAGATTGCAGAAGCGGCTGGGGCGCAGCAGGCCCACGTTACTCGGCTGAACACCCTCTCCCTCAGTAGCACAGCTCAGCCACAAGCCCAGCAGAGCAAGACAGGGCAGAAAGCGCGGTGACCGGCCCCTTCTGTTAGCTGCCTCCGGTCACTGCGCGACCGCGGTGCTCCGGGAGGCATCCTCCCTTCTTCCACCTGCAGGGCCGGCTGCGACCGGGGCAGCTCCGCGCTCCGTTCCCGCCCCGCTCAGCGGCACCGGCGGCTCGCTCCCGCCGGGCGCTTCCCCCGCCGTCCCTGACCGACCGACCCCCGCCGCTTCTCCCCCGGCCCCCACGGAGCGGCCGCGGCACCTACCGGGGGCCGTCATGTTCCGGGGCTGCTGGCAGCGCGCCGCACCGCGCCGTCCCTCCCGCGGTCACTTCCTCGGCCCGGCCGGAGACCCGCTCCGCAGCCCGGCCCCGCCCGCCCCGCCGCCGGGCAGCACCGCCCCTCGGGCCGCTCCGAGCGCAGCTCCAGCCCCGACGGCTGCGCGTCCTCACTCGTGCTAAAAGAGCGCGAGCTGAGCCCCCGGCGCTTCTTTCAGCTCCGCCGCTGCTCGTTTGCACTTTCCAGCACTGAAAGCTGAAGCGCTGCGGGGCTACGCTTCCAGAGCAAGCGTTTAGGATGACCACGTTTGACTTTTCTCTAGCATCCCTTCGCACCGTCTCTGTTGCTGCTTCCCCTCACCTGAAGCCGCTTCGGCTCCGTAGGGCTTAGCGCTGGCCGGTGGGATAACAGAAGAGATTGATACGGTGGAAAGAGAGCATACAAAAACGAAGCGGTAACAACAAGGAGATCGTACAGCGGTTAAAATCAAAGGTGTCAGCCAGGAAAGGTGGAACAGGTGAGAATCACAGACGTGACGAACACACCTTGGTGCGCTTACATTCACCAGCAGCCATGCTCATACTGAGCGCAGCAGAAAGGTTCTGTAGGAGCTCAGATAATAGCACTCAATTTAGTTTGTCACTCAGGACAAACTAACAGATTCTGCTGAAAGAATTATTTCAGGTTATTCCCTTGCAAGCCTGGATGAAAAACAAACATTTTATATATATATATGCGTTCAGAAACGCATTTATTTGCTGAGAGTCAGTGAAGTCTTTGTTGTTGCACCTTGGTAAAGCAAATACCAATTGTCCCACTGAAGAAAAAAATCACTCACATGGAGTACATTCTGCACGCAGCTTACTGCCATCAACACTGACATTACAACGCAGCAGTTAGCAAGTTACACCGAGTAACCAAGCCTGACTCCTGCTCATCCACTCCATCTTCAATCTAAACTCTACAGATACCTCCAAACCTTTCTTTGCCTACTCTAAGCTTGCAAAATAACTACTTACTACAGCTTGTCTTCCAAAAAACTGACAGTTTTCCCCTACAGTATTAGGACAAATTAAAACATCCTGAGGATATAGCTTCATGAGAAACTGAAGAAGAAATCAGCACTTCCCCTAATGAATTCTGAATATACACAGTAGAATAAATACCATCTGGGTGCTGGAGAAATTTGCAGCTACACAAACTACATTTATAAGGGACAAAAATTACCAGTTGGAAGCTAGTCTCTATCCAATTTCTTGATATCATGGAATAATACTTATAAATTTGGAAACAGAACTAAAAATGGATGAGCATGCATGTGACTTTATAATTACTGTCCCACATTATTTCTCTTGTAAATCTGCTTAATCTCAGAATAAAAAGTGAAAAAAATTACCTCTAAATCAGCTCTCTGGTGTTAGATTGGGATTTCATTCTGCTCTTTGAAACAAGCTCTTGTTTCTCCCTTTAAAGCTTTGCAGTGTCATATAAACAGCAAGCAACGTCATCTTGCTCACTGAGAATCCATGGGATTTTTCATTATGCATCAGTGTCACCTGTGGTGCTATTTAATCAATGTAAAAGAGGAAACCCCTTTAGCCTCTAAACTACAATTAACGTGCCTCCCCAAAGTAAAGTAACTGTCAGTGCACTGTTTCAGCAAACTTTACAACAACTTCCTCCTGAAAAATCAGATGACAGCCGGATACTTTATACGCTAGGAATAAAAAGGCATAAGTCTCACTTCCACGCATGGAAAAAGAATTTGTGGGTTGGGAAAAACCAAAAAAAATGCCTTCTTGTTCTACTGAGAAAGAGCCAGGTCATCTCTCTGCAAGTCTGGTTCTCAGTCCTCATGCAAGACTGCAGCTCCATGTGCAGCAGCACACTCCTTTCTATAGGAAAACAAATTTCACCACTTGAATTCAAGGAAAACCTGAGCCTTGCTGAGCTAGTTCTTCATCAGAAATCAGCACAATCTGCACCCTCCACAAAGGAGCAGCACTTCTTAAGCCACCCTACAGCATAAGAGCCATACTGCCATGCACTTAAAGAGCAAGGGTGGAAAATTCATCACATGTTTTCTGTTACTACCTCCAGTTGCCCTATGGTTGATAACCTGATGACCTTTTGCTTCCAGTTCTAGGATTCCTGTTTTGCCTACCACATTTCCAATGCAGCACTGACTAAAGCAACACTTGACAGGAAGATGTGTCACTTGCTTTTCCTTGCTCAAAAATCTGTCCCACACATCATTGAGGTCAGATCTTGTAGCAGCCTTAGTTGCTAGAGCTGCTGCTCAAAGCCAGTTTGCTGACGTTAAGGGCAATTTGATTTGCTTGTTTGATAGGGAGACAGGACAGGCTCTGCTTGTGGTCCTCAAAGCAGACACACACGTAAGTCACTAACATCTGTAATACGGAAAGATTTTCTCTTGCCTCCCTTATACACAGTGAGATCTGAACTAACCTATCTTCTCTGAAATTCTTCAAAGGTAATAGAAGAAAACTTAGCCACATCTTACCTATTCAAATCTTTAGCTTTTCAGCTCCACTTTGCTGAACACAGCCATTAATTCCCCTGGCTTCTCACAGCAGAATTACTTAAGATAGCAAGCTTTAAATAAAGACAATTTGTCAACAATTGATGCAGTTCTTCTGTTCTGATGCAAAAGGAGGCACCTCACATCTGAGTGATTCTGTGTATAACATGGGCAGATCAGAACAGGGGCATCTGAAAACAAAGTGAATATTTAACAGAAAAAATAAAATAGCCTTTGTCCCTAAGTACACACAGCAGCACCTTAGTAGGATTAGAGAAGCCTACAATAGTATCAGCCCAGCACGAGAGTGAGACCTCCCAGAAAAAAAACAGCAGCAAATGTGACATTCCTGCACACAACGAACACTGCCTAAATAGGTGAGAGGTACAGGACTCCCACACAGTTGGGCACAGCAGTATTTAAAGAGTGTTACAAAGGAATAGGCAAGAGAAACATCAAGAGCATTAACGCTACTCCCTTCCTCCTGCTTGTTCCCCACTAGCAGCTCTAACTCAGGACTCTGAGTACAGAGCTCTCGCTTGCTTGCTCTCAGCAGGCTTTGTACCAACAGAACAACAACAGTGTCCCTAATACAAAGCAAGATTAGAACAGGGCATGACATTTATCAGCAAATACATGGAGGCTTACAGACAGAAGAAAGCTTTTATTGAAAAAGAGAACTAGCTAATTTAAAGCCACTGCACTGCACGGCAGCTGAACGCAATGTCTCACCAGAGCCCTGGGCACGCTAACAAGCCGCAGTTGTTCTGATCAGCCCCACCTGTGAGCTCCACCCCACAGCCTTTACTCCCTTAGTCCCAGAGTTCAATTCAAGCTCTGGCTTTATCATGCAGTACGTGCTTAGTCGTTCTGGGTCCGTTCCGTTATTAGATGCATCTTTTTCAGCCCTTCTCTTCAACCTTACACGCCCTTCAGACCCCTCCCAGCCTGTCGCAGGTAGCCTTATTTCTAATCCCTAGTTCCTCTTTAGAGTCGGTTCCCTTGTGCCGAGCGGTGCTTTCACGTTAGCCCCATCTCCTCAGCGCTTCCCGGGGAGCTCTGCACCTGCCTCACACGTCACGTTTCCCGGCGCTGCGGCTGCCGCCAGCACGCGGCCTTGGGACGTTCCCTCACGGAGCAGCCTGCTCCTTACCGTTCACATTTCCCTTTTTTAAGGGGATCACGGCAAGAGAGGAGCTGATATAAGGGAGGAGAGGGATAAAGCGAGTTTAACTGCACTGGAAAGCTCAGCCTTTTAGCGCACGCTTCCGCCCTTCTCCAACATGGCGGCGCGCCCTCACCTCGGGGCGCGGCGGAGATACCGCGCGGGCCGCCGGCTGCGCGCACGCACGCACGGACGTGCGTACGTCCTCACGTCACCGCGTCGGTACGCGTGCGCGCAGGCGGCACGTGGCGGTGCAGCATGGCGGAGCGGCGAGCGGTGCCCAGCGACCTGTTCCCCTTCGTGCTCGCATTCCTGCGCGAGAACCGCTTCGAGGGCGCCGCGCGCGCCTTCGCCAAGGAGGCGGCAGCGGTGAGCGGGGAGGGGGGGCTGTGGGGAGCGTGGCGTGGCGTGTCGCTTGCGGCTGACGCGTGTCCGTGTGTCCCCGCAGAAGGAGCAGGACCCGAACGCCGCCTCGCTGCTGGACATCTTCAGCTACTGGGTGAAGTGAGTGCTGCCCAGGTGGGGGGGGGGGTTTTGCTCGGGGCTGTTCCCCGGAGCAACGTCCGTCCATCTCCCTGCAGGTCTCCCGCCGCCAGGAAAAGGAAGCTCGTGCCTAACGGGTCTCAGGCAAAACGCACCGCTGCCTCGAGCAGCAGTGAGAGCTCCAGCGAGGAGGAGGAGGAGGCCCCGCCTGCCAAGAAGCCAGGTGAAGGGGGAAAAGAGGCAATGTTGGGTAGGGAACGGGCCCTGCTCTGGTTCCCGTGGCTCAGGTGAAGTGATTCTGCTGCTGGAGCAGGTTCCTGTTCTGGTCTTAGAATTATAGAATTGTAAAGGCTGGGAAAGGCCACTCGGATCATCTAGTTCATCAGCCCATCCACACCGTGCCCGCCAGAGCACCTCCCTCAGCACATCTACGTTTCTTGAACCCCTTCAAGGTCGGTCACTCCACCACTCCCTGGGCAGCCTGTTCAGCCCATTACCACTCCTCCTGGGAATTAAGTTTTTCCTGATACCCAACCTGAACCTCCCGTGCCACAGTTTGAGGCCATTCATCATTTGTACCTGGGAGACCTCCCTAATCCTGATATCTACATTGTTTCTGATACGAGTTAAGATGCCACTGGTGGTTCAGCCAAGTGTCAGCCAATACCTCCAGATCCTTTTCCTCCGTGCAGCTTGCCAGCCACTCTGCCCCAAACATGTAGCAGTGTATGGGGTTCTTGCAATCAAAGCTCAGGACGTGGCACTGGTTGAAGCTTGTACCACTGACCTCAGTTCATTGATCCAACCTATCCAGATTCCTCCAGGGCCTTCCTACCTTCAGGCAGATCAACACTTCCAACTTGATGTCATCTGCAAACTTACTGAGGGTGCACTCAATCCCTCAGTCTTCCTGGCAGCAATGCTGCCTGTGCTTCTCATTTCTGTTTGTGATACGTTTGCATTCTCAGTAAGCATGAGCTCCTTATCCAGGTATAAGTTCAAAACTAGCACAGCATTGCAGTGATTCTGTTTGGATGTCTGTAGTGCTTTGTTGTCAAAGCTGGAAGGTATGCATCTTTGACAACATTGTCCACGTTCTCTCAGTTTGTGGGAGCACTTTTCCTGTGGGGTGTTTGTTCTTGAATACGTGAGTAATAATGTATCTAGAACTGTTTTGGATTCTTGTGCTGTTCTGCACATGGCAAACAGAAGCCTTGGGTCAGTGTTATAATCTTCAGACTTAGTTTACTGACCTTAGTAGATAATTTCATCGTGATATAATACTAATGTAGGATATGTGATGTGGGAAGTGTGAATTAGCTGATCAATATGTTTTGTTTCTTACTTGCAGCTAAAGCAACAGCTGTAACGAAGGCAAAAGCAACTCCTCCAGCCAAGAAGGCAAAGAGCAGCAGCGAGGACTCCAGTGATGATTCAGACTCAGAGGAGGAGAAGAAGCCTGCAAAGGTCAGCCTTCCTTTCTAGCCTCTTCAGTGTGTGCAAGATAATGATGAATGATAGCAAATTTGACCACCAAAATTCTCCCTGAAATTGAGCTTGCTTTTCAAGAACTGCAAAGCACCTGGACTGCTGGAGATGCAATGTCATAAGGTGTTTCTATGTACCATTTGGATGGATCTTTGAAAAATTCATTTAATTTCCAACAGCTGTTTGTTTCACATCCACGTCTATTCCTGGATCTTTTCTCAAGACTGTCAATGCTTGCTTGTTTTTTTTTTTTTTTTTGTTTTTTTTTTAAGAGAAAGATCACTTACAACTTACACACGTGTATAAATAGAGAATTATCTCTTTTCCTTTTTTCACTACAGTCCTGATCTTGAGAAGTAGAGGTAGGAAAATCAGTGTTGCACTTGAAGAGGCAGACCAGGGTTGCCTCAGCAGTGTGTTCAGTCTTCAGACTAGTCTGATCCCCAAAAAGATGAGAGCCCCTTGCTAGTCCCAAGCTTTCCTCCTTTTGAGGGGGAAGATCTCAAGACTGAAGAGCAAAGAATGTATTGTACGCCCTTCTGTGAGGCTTCCCGGAGCAAAACCAGAAGTAAAACTGTTATTTTCAAACACCAGCTGTTAGGCAGTAAGGTTTCCAGCTGTTTAAACTTCCTGTACTTGTCCCACTTATTAGTCTCTTTGCTACAAGGGCTACTCAGTTTTCTTCCTTTTCTTTTAGAAAGGTGCAAAACCTGTAGTGAAGCCAGCTGTAACCAAAATCCAGCCTCAGAAGAAAGCAGAGAGCTCCAGCTCTGACTCAAGCAGTTCAGATGAAGAAGCACCAAAGAAACAGCCACCAAAGCCAGTGACACCTAAAGCAGGTATTTCCTTTGTTGTATATTGCCAGTCTGGGTGCACAAATAATTAGAGGAGCGAGGCATATGTGTTAACGTAGTCTGCAAATCTACTGTCTCTGCAGTTTGGTTTCTAGAGCAGTCCATTTCCAACGTGGAGCATGTGTAGAACTGATTGTAAGTGAAACACTGTCGTAAATGAAACATCATGTCATGAAGGCTGTATTGTTTGTGTAAGCAGCTGCAATCAGCAACCTCAGTTTCTTAGGTTGTGCTTTTATCAGTGTCTTCCCATGAAGAGCAGAGCTGGAGAAAGTTAACATTATTTAATCTTTGGTCATGGAACTATGAATACATTAGAATAGACATCTTACTGAAAACTATCCGTAAGCTTGAAGAAGAGTAAAAATTAAAGCTTCACAGTACTTAATGTAATGGTTTCTTATCATCCTTTCCTGTGTATTTCTCTCTGTGATACTTTATGCTGTATGTAATGACCCCTTGTGTTACAGAGCATATTTCCTAGTGTTGTTTTTTACTTGTCCCAAAAGGAAGTAAAGCTGCTCAAGCAACCACCAAAGTGGTCAATGGGAAAGCACCGAGCAGCAGCAGCAGTAGCAGCAGTAGTGAAGATTCTGATGAGAAGGCGACTGCACCGAAAAAGGTAATTTGCACTTTGGGAGAGTTTTTAAATACTGTAGTAATGTAGTAAGACTGGGTGTATCTCTGTCTTTCAGGGACTATGAAACAGATAGAGCAGGGGCACAGGCTGCATCAAAGTATTTATGGCTCTTAGGAAGCTTTATCCTTTTTATGGTGGGATTATGCCTCCATAGAATGGCTTAGGTTTGAGGGAGCCTTAAAAGTCACTGAGCTCCAAGCCCCGTGTTGTAGGCCAGTTGCCACCCACCAGATCAGGCTGCCCAGATCCCATCCAACCTGGTTGGAACATCTTCAGGGATGGGGCATCAGCAGCTTCTTTGGGCAGCTTGTGCAAGGCCTTGTCACCCTCTGTGTAACATGTTCCTAACAGAACATCTCCTAACATGTCCTGTCCACACCCTGACTTTCCTCCGCTACTTCTACAAGAAGATGTCTCCTTGAATCTTAACCATATTGTAGTCTCCCTTGTATGTTCATTTTTGTGTGAATTCTCTGTGCTAAGCTACCTGTGCTCTTTAGCCAGATGAGCTCCCAGTTAAGGATTCATGTAGCAGAAAATAACAGCAGGGTGACCAGAAAGATCATGATACTCATTTGTCTCCTGGAATTTGCATTTGAGGATCTTCATTAATTTTTCTTCTTTTGTGTTCAAAATTTGCTGCCACTTAAGTGAGATATATAATTAGAGAATTCCATCCAACTGTCCACCCAAGTTTTCTGTAGTATGTATCTTTTTTTCTTTTTAATGTGTATTTCTTTCCCTCTTGTGTTAAGGCTGTTCCCAAGAAATCTGTGCCCAAACCTGCAGCCACACAGTCATGTCTGGGTAAAACCAAACCTGCCAAGGAAAGTTCGAGTAGTGAAGACTCTTCTGACAGTTCAGATGATGAAAAGCCACCTGCAAAAAAAAAGCCGAAGTCTGGTAAATGCTAAATACCATTGCTTCTGTGTGGGAGGGTACTTCTTGTAGGACAGCAGGACTTAGCAACTGACAGCCATAGGCAAATCCTGCTGCACACAAACTTCAAAGCACTGCTGGTTTCTTGAGCCAGAAACGTAGCAGCTTTTTCCTTGTGTGCTTTTGGGGATAAGCTTAAAAGTCAGACCTTCTCTCAGCGAGGAATGGAAAGTGGGAGAGATTCTGACTCTGCTTGCTTGATTGCATATCCAGTGTTCAGATGGTCTTTTAAGGACTTTATAGGGTTCCTGTCTGTCAGGATTTGGGAAGTAATTACAATTCAGTTATTCTGTACCTGCAATTTTTAATCTATTTTAATTTTTCCCTGAAGTATCCAGGGCTGTTAAGTTGTGGTCCGGCTGATGGACTAAATGAATCTCTGTTCAATATAGTATAGTGCTTTTAGCATTCCCTAAGAGGGTAGCAGTGGAGTAAGCATAACATCTCAAATTATACTGTGATATCTTTATACATATAGGAGAGGAGTAAATGGAACCAAGTAGCAGAAGTGATTTATTCTAACTGTAACATTTCAGACATGCTGCTTGCATTATTATATGGGCATCTGAATTCTGTTTCTCTCCAGGTCTGTACAGTGCTGTGCCACCCCCTCAAGCTGTGCAGACAAAGAAGGTCCTTGCCAAGGCTCCAGCAAAAAAGTCTGACAGCAGTGACTCTTCAGACAGTAGTGATGAGGAAGAACAGATACCTCCAAAGGGAGGAACAGGTGTGTTGTGACCAGAGGAGACTTCAGAAGAAATGCTGCGTGGTGTAGTCCTAAGTGTTCTTGCAGGCCTTTGGTTTCCATGAAAAAGGCATATGAAGGATCTGTGTTACTACTTGTTTCTCTGGAAGTTTGAGTGATTTGAAGCTATCTCATACAGAACACAGTGTATAACCTCAGTATATGACTGCAGGTTGGATTATTTATACATGCTAGTATGAAAAGTCATTGGGATCTTGTTTCACTATGATGAGCCAGGTCCACTGCTGGAACTGGTCACGTCCTTGCTTGGCTTCTAGTGTGCTGGCTGAATGACTGATACACTGAACAGGGAGCTTTCTGGAAAGGTTTGAACCTCAAGACAAAGGTTTTGTGTTGATGTCACCTGTATTAATTTAGACTTGCTTTTGCAGGCAAAGCAGCAGCAGCTAAAACAGTTGTTACCCCCGAAAAACAAAGCTGTGACTGCAAAGAAGGCTGAATCCAGCTCAGACAGTGACTCAGGTAATTCAAGAAACCCATTTGTTTTCTGTTAACATTTTTGTTGGCTAAGTTGTTTTGCCGTGGTGTATCTGTGAAAAACCTTTTACATATGAGCTTAAAAGTCTTACAGTCTCCAAAAGTTGTAAAATTGAGAAAGAACCTGCTGTGCAGAGAGCATTCTGATTGTGAGGCACCAGCGAGACCATGTTGCCACATGGCAAGTGTGGAGGCATCGTGCTTCTCTGGGAGGGTTCATGGTTAATCTGTTGAGGGTCCATATCTTAAGCTTTTCACTTTCTGTTATCCTGTCATGGGCTTCGAGAGAAGATTTGAAAATAAAAAAAAAATAAAAAATACTAGCACCATACCAAGCTCAGAATAAATTCTGAAGGTGCTTTATAATGTGGCCCAGCATAGCACATTTTTCTCCTCATGTTTGAAGGTCTCCTGATTTGTTTATCTCAACATCTGTAATGCTGCAGTGGGGTTGTGGGTAATAGCAGCCTGTCTGTCTGCAGAAAGCTAGCATTAGACTGTGTGATCCTTTAACAAGTGTCAGGAGATGTGTTTTTTCGTGGTCTAGTTTTACAGAAGTGAACAGTGATGGTGTTCAGAGGTGTTGGAAAAGATCAGGCATAGTATTCCAGATAACTGACAGAAAAATGTAATTGTACGCAAATCTCCAGTCTCATTAGTGGAATGTTGCTAAACACTTTTGACATAGGAAGTAGAAAGCTAAAATGAACTCCTGTCCTATTGCCTCTTCAGTCTTCCTCCCTTCTTAGTTTCTCCCCTGTTCTTTGATCTTTGTTGCTTATTTTCTTAACGATTCTCCTCCTTGAGTTTGTTTTTAGTGAAACTTGTAATTTCTTTTTTCTCCAGTCCCTTCCTCCCTACTTATTCTCCTATACTATTTAGCAAGTATTTATCTGGTTCTTTGTGTATGCATTAATGGATAGCTTAAATTTCTATTTGTGTTCACTTCTCCCAAGAAAGAAGATAGATGGAAAGGTGAATGCTGTCTCTTGTCCATTTGGGAAGCATTCATCAGATGCTGCTTATTGCAAATTATCTTTGTTTCAGCCTGTAGCCACAACCAGTTTCACTTTTTATTTTCTCATGAGTTATGTACATGTAATCACTAAAGTAACTTGTACCCCAAGGTTGTTAACTGAAGGAATGTACTTCTTCTGTTTAGATTCTAGCTCTGAAGATGAGAAGGTAGGGAGTAAGCTCTCAGCTAAACAACCTGTGATAAAGAATGCTTCCAAACCAGCAAAAGCAGCTGCCAAGCCTGGACAAGCAAAGAAGGATTCCAGCTCCTCCTCAGACAGCTCAGGTATTGGGTTAAGAGAAGAAAGAATTACCATGTGCGTGCTGTACTTGTGTAAATCTGTGTTTCCAGCCAGGGAATGAGGAGGTTGCAGTTGGATAGGGATTGCCTGCTGCAGTATTTTTTCAAGCAGTTAACAAAGTGTACTGTGTCAGCACTGAGTTTGGTTTAAGTTCACGTTGAAGGAATAGGGCTGAGTGTTGAATTCTTGTTTCCGTTTTAGATTCTGATAGCTCTCACAAGAAGACGCCTGTGAAGCCTGCAGCTAAAGCAGCAGCCCCTGCAGCAAAGAAGCCACAAGCTACTGCAAAGAAAGCACAAAGTAGCTCTGATTCAGATAGCAGCTCCAGCAGCTCTGAGGAGGAGGAGAAGAAGAAAGCCCCTCCAGCTAAATTAGCTGGCAAAGCAAGTAAACCAGTGCCCAAACCAACCCCAGCACCCAAAGAAAGCAGTTCTGACTCTGAGAGCTCAAGCAGTGAGGAGGAAAAGAAACCAGCAGTGAAACCAGTCAGCAAATCTACAGGGGCAGCAAAAGCAACTGTAGGGAAGAAAGCGGCTGCATCTAGCAGTAGTAGTTCTTCTGATAGTTCCAGTGAAGAGGATGAGAAGCCCAAAAATTCTGGGAAAGGGGCGCAAAATGGTTCTCACACTACTACCTCCACAGAGAAAGCAAAAGCATCCAAGCCAGCAGCCAAGAACCAGAAGTCTAAGCCAGCTAGTGACAGCAGTAGCAGCAGTGAAAGCAGCTCTGAAGAGGAGAAAGGAAGAGCAAATGGAGGTATTGCCTATAGTCTGGGAAGTGAGTCTGTCAGTTAATGTGTTACAGAGCTAAACAGCAGTGTGAGCCTTTCTTAAGTGGTACTCAGTCTGCTTTCTGTGTGATATTCCATCTGGTACAGTGCAGAGAGGGGACCATTTTTTTTATTCTGTTCCTTTTTGTCTACGTTATGTATCTCCTGGCAATGGAATTTATGGGATATGAAGCTCACTTCTTTACAGTTGTTAGTTGCTGTTTGTGCACGCACAAAGTTATTAGTAACAGCTAAGCAGACTGCTGGAGGACCCTCATCTGTGTTGTGATCACTGTAGGTGTTGCTCAGTGCACGATCTCAATCTTTGTACCTACAGGAGGGAAAACACTGAATGAACTAGAGGTGTGCTCAACTATGTACTGTGCAGCTCCAAGAAGTGGCAGATTTTAACTGACTGAACTTTCTTAAATTCACTAAATCATTAGTGCAGAGGTACTCCATTACATAAACTTCATCTTCATCCATTTGGATAGGTGACAAAATCCTTGCTGCTCAGGGTGGCTGTTGGTGTTTGGCTTTGGTGTTTTTTGTGGGATAGTGTAGAGATTTGACATGTGTGAAAATCGGACTGCATTTTGGGAGAGAGGTGTAACTGCCTATTCCAGCATTGCAGTTACAGAGTTTTGCAGAGTTTTTCTACTCTACATCTAACAGGCATAGTCAAGAAGAAACAGAAGAGGGAAGATGTTCAGGAGTCAGAGACACCAGACAATAAAAAGGCAAAGAACAAACCTAAAACACCGCATACAGTTCCAAAGATGAAACGGGTAAGAGCAAGCTGCTGATCAGCAGGAGAGGCATCTTTGCATGCTGAAGTAGCAGGGTTCTTTGAGCTTGAGTTATATGAACTGCTTATTATTTTTGTCCCTTCCTCAAGCACTTGAATCTTGCCTGGAGAACCCTAGTTAATGCATGTAATGTTATTCTGGCAAAGGCTGAATGGGTGTGCTGCACAGGAGCATCCCTGTGCTACGTGATCTGAAGAATGGAAAATATGAATCCGAGAAATGAAGGTTATAGTTAATCCATATAGGGACAAAGAGGGAGAAGGAGGTTGTCCCTAAGTGAAAATCATGTGCTTGTGTGTGCTTAGTGTGTCTCATTTTCTTTAACAGGCAGCTTCTCCTTTCCGACGTGTAAGAGAAGAAGAAATTGAGGTGGATGCCCGCGTTGCTGATAATTCATTTGACGCGAAGGTATGGTGAGGTGGTGCTCACAGCGGTAACACTTGGCTTCTCCAAATGTAGGTCTCCAGTGCAGATTTTTGGGCAGTTGTGTGGTGGGAACTTTTTCCACCAGGAGGTGCTGTTAGGAGCACTGGCTGTAGGAGAGATGGAGCGAATTGTCAGCTCCAGTATTCCTATACTGGCTCTTCCTGAGCAGGATGAAGGGCAGAGTTTTTCTTCAGCATTTTGATATTGACGTGAATTTCTCTTTCCTCTCCCTGTTCTTCCCTCACAGAAAGGAGCAGCTGGTGACTGGGGAGAGAAGGCTAATAATATCCTGAAATTCACTAAGGGCAAATCTTTTCGCCATGAGAAGACTAAGAAAAAACGAGGCAGCTATTGTGGGGGCACTATATCAACCCAAGTAAATTCAATCAAGTTTGAAAGCGAATGAAAATGTTTCCTTGAAAATTTGTGAACCGTCCGCTCACCAGAATCACTTGGTTGGGCACATGGATTTTATGGACATCAAGTCATCCTGGAATGCAACCTTCCACAGCCCCCTGTGGGGCAGGCAGCTTCAGTATGGGGATGTGGGAGAATGGTTGGACATTTCCTTCCTTCATTTCTATCTAATACTGGTATAGGCCCCTGATATGAAACCATCCTTGAGTTGGTGTTAAACACCACTAGGGTGACCTCCAAGACTTAAATTTTCTAGTCTTATTTTAAAAGACTTACAGTAATTTTTATTTTTGTTCTAGTTTCCTCTCATCTAGTGGAAGGGACGATTTATTTCCCTCTTAATCTACTGTTGTCATTTTCAACTAGTTTAACTTGGATACCTGTGAAGCTGCAAGTACTGTGACTTGCCTTTGGCTGGTTACACTAATAGTGACAACCTATTTGAACCCTTTGGCTGTAATCCCCACCCATATCTGACATTTCACATTCACAGTTGCATTGTGTCCTGGTTTTTCTTTACTGATTGCTTCATATTGCAATAAACTCTTACCTTCCTTTTCCTATAGAGGGCACTAGCCAGAGCAGTTAAAGAAGCAGGGTTAACTTAGTCTCAATAGCTGAGGAGTCGCATGGCTTGGGTTTGCAAGTTGGCCAAGGTCTTTACTGTACTACTGTGGCACTTTTGATAGAGCTTACATTGGGAATGTAGCCAGGGAGTGGAGATAGCAGAAACTGTTGCCTGCATGGAGGCTGTCATGTTAGAAAAAGTGTCTTTGGCTCAGTGGGAATGCTTAAGGAAATGGAGAAGGTAAGGTTTTTGGTTTTTTGCTGGTGGTGCTTTTTTAGTTTAGTTTTTTTTTTTTTAAACCCAGATTTTTTGTTTTGTTTTGTTTTTCCCCCCAAGGCTTTGACTGCAGCATAGCACCACTCTGTTCTCTCTGAGCATATAACATGCCAGTTTGTGCTTACTCAGCAGTGTGCCACACAGGCTGATGGTAGATGAGGTGAATGTAACATTGATGCCTTAAGTTGCCTTGGGTTAAGTCACTTACTCTTTTCAGCTGTCTTCTAGTAAAGTCCCTCTGAAGAAGCCAGTTTCCCATCGACTTGTTGCATATAGGTTGGTGCTGTATTGCACCACAAGTTCTGTAGTGTGTGTGGAGTTTCAAGTTCAGTAAGTGTAGCAGAAAGTGAGATTTCATGAGCAGCTGAGATGGAAATATCTCAACAGCAACAAGCCTTCAAACCCTTTTCCTCCATTATGTGAATTAAGTTAATTTTAGCCTATGGAGCAGTATGCTGAACACATAGCCAGTGTGAGCTGAATGGTGTAGAACGTCTTTGGGAAAAGAGGCAGTGGGCTGTGAAATCTTGCCCCGTGCTGTGACATTGCTGCCCCTCAGAGGCTGTTTTTGTGCCCTCCCAGGGGGTGCTGATGAGAAGAGCCCGGTTGCTGCAGAAAGCCACAGTTGTGTGCAAGGCAATGTCTCATAATTCAGCATTGCTTGCAACTGATGAGGCAACCTGGTGTGCAGATGCTGCAACTTGTTTCTGTGAGCATTTTCAGGACTTCCCCTTGGGCTTGCACAACCAGGCTGCGTGCTGGACCCTGGGCAGCTGTGCAGATGGGCCTGGGGGGGCACTGCTGTCAGCATTCAACATTGGAGGCCAAAGGAAGGTGGGAAGAGTTTTTACCTGTGCTAGGGATGCGAACAAAACCTTGCTTATAGTTTGTCATTTGCCCTCTTCTATTTGAACTCTCACTTTGTAACTGTTGAAAGAAACTTTCTAAAATCTCTTGTGCTTGGGGTATTTTATGTGTTGGCACTCATGTGTCTCCAAAAATAAAGATGGCTGCCTTTGTAATTTGCGTGCATTTGGTGTGGGGTAACTGGTGTGATGTGGGAGGGGGTGGGTGCTGTGTCTCAAAGCTGTGGCACTAAGGCTGACTGCATCTGTCTGCACCCAGTTCTTGTCCCCTGAGTTGGGTGCTCAGCTGGATGTCACGGGCCTTCAGAAGGGACTGGTGCTGCTGCAGCAAGCTCAGAGAGAGCAAAAGTTAGGTTATTTACTGATGTCGTGAGAAGCTGAGGCTTCTTAAGTCCCCATGCACCAGCTCAAGTTTCTCAGCTCCTTAGTGCTGCCACCACGTTAACGCTATGGTGTTTAGCAATACAGTTATGGTGTTAGATAGCACCAACCTGTGGGAGTAAGAAGCAATACGCACAACTGGAAAACGTGGATACTTATTAGAGGTGTAATTTGTGTTCCCTTTGATGCTTTTCTGCCCTGTGACAGCTGCACAAGGTAAGGGAACGCCCTGATGAGCAGGGCCTGCTGGAGGTCTTGTGTTGCACCTCCAGGGAAGGCTGGGAGAGCAGAAGTGCCGTGCAGGTTGGCACTCGGTGATTAATGCCATCCATCAGTCAGTGTGTAACGACATCTGTCATAGTGGAGCTGCTGCCCTCCATCTCGCTCGTGTTATGGGAGGAGGTGGTGTAACGCTGCACGTGGTCTCAGCAGCACAGGCAGAGTGTCACGGGCCCCACCGGAGGAAAGCACCGGACTGAGCAGCGCTTTGTGGCTCTCCTAAGGAGAGGCTGCTTCGGGCCGCTGCAGGGCAGGCTCAGCCTACATCTCTGCTCTGCCTCCGACCCGGAGTGAGCCCGCTTCCCACGAGCTGTTTCAGATTCTCTGTAGCCGCGATTAAAGCTGAACAGGACTGACGGGACGGTCTCCCTTGGGGCGTGCCGGGCCAGCACGGGAGCCCCGCTGCACAGCCACCATCCCGGCCCGGAGCGGGCTCCTGGCCCCGAGTGCCCGAGCAGCCGCACGGCCCCCGCACCGCCCCGTCCCCGCACCGCCCCGACCCCGCACCGCCCCGTCCCCGCACCGCCCCGACCCCGCACCGCCCCGTCCCCGCACGCCGGCTCTGCCCGCCCACGGCAGCGGGGCCGGCCCCTCCCGGCACTCCTCCCTCCCATGCTGGCGGGGCCGGGCCGGGGCGGAGCGGAGCAGCCCGGGGGTTGGGGCCGGCATGAAAGGGGAAGGCGGGCGGGAGCCGGCCGCTCCCTTACCTCTTCTCCGCCGCTCGGGCCGCGGCTCTGTGCAGGTGGGTGCCGTGCCGGGGAGGGCTGCGGGGAGAGCTTCGGGGGCCCGTGCCGTGCCGTGCCGTGCCGTGCGTGTCCGAGCGCTCCGCTCGCGGTGGGAGGGACGGTGTGCTGCGGAGCTGCCTGCCTGCTCCCGGGGCTGCGGGAGCCCCGCCGCCTTCATGGGGCTGCTGGAGGGCACGAGCTGTGCGGGTCGGAGCCTGTGTACCTTGGCACAGGTCCTCCTCTCGGGGACCGCACCTCAGGGCGCCTTCCCTCCCTCCTTTCCTCCTCCTCCTCACGCTCAGCCCTTGTTGGTGGCAGCTCGGCTAAGTTCCGTTCCCTTCTTGCTGCGTCCTTAGAGCCAAGTGGGCTTTTTGTGTTTGTTTTTTTATTTTTTATTTTTATTTATTTACTTATTATGCGAAGGCGTCAATGGTTTTTACAGAAGATGAGTCTTATCTCCAACTTCTCTGCCTCTGTAATTGGCCTCAATGCGGCCCGACTCGTCTGACAGGGCTCTATCAATCCCAGGTGCTTCTGACACTGGTTGCACAACCTTCTGGGATGCTTAATGACTTCTTCCTTTTATTGTGGCGCTCCTCCTCAGCAAGGAGCCGAAATGACAGAGCAGAGCGGGGAAGGCTCTCATTCCTCCCATCCCTCTGACCGCTCCTCTGAAGCTCACTGCTCTCCTGTCCCTCCATTTCCTTCTGCAACCTTGGGAACCTGTTTGACCTGAGCATCCTACAACCCAATTTTAGCCTAAAGCGAGCATAGAGCTGTTATGTGCACTTAGCTCAAGGTTCTGTGTCATGTGAATGTTTGAAAACTGCTCCGGCTGTCTGTCCCTGATGCTCACAAAGAGCTTTACCTTAGCTGCTTCTGTGCCTTGCAACCACGTTGCAAACAAGAGGAGAGCCCTCCTGCAAGCTCCCTTGTGCAGCACACAGTGCTGCAGAGCGGCTCCAACCCTGCCTGGAGGCACCTGAGAAGTCTGTGCATATGGAGTGGGAGAACCCACCCTGCAATGTGGGCAGGTTTAGTGTATGGTCAGAGGGAAAGCAAAGGTGTGGCACTGGGCACCACCATGTCTAGCCTGGGGTCTTGGAGCTGCGTGCTTTCCCCTGGGCCAACAAACCGACACACAGACTTTAGTTTATCCTCCTGGTTGCTGTGGATCATCTATTCTGTTCAGTGCTGTGGTTCCTGGTTATGAGTTACAGGTTGCCAACATGCTGCTGGCACACAGATCACCTGCTGTGCCTACATAGTTTCCTCTGTAGCACCTTCATAACCCAGAATGCTGTTGGAAATGGCCCCAGGACCTAAAAGTTCTAAACTGATTCAGGACTGTGTCGCCCTGTCCGAATGGATGAGGGTGAGCAGAGCATTTCTGATGCTGTTGTGTGGTAGTGGTGCAAGGCATTGGTTGCTCTGATATTAGCACGGATGCTGGTGCAGTTCTCTCTCTGATCTTTGGGAGATTTGGGCTTTGCTTATTCTTGGTGCTTCCTGTGGCTGCTGTGAGGATGTCAAATGAGAAATGCCAGGAAGGTTCACTGCTCACTGTGCAGGTGAACAATGTTATAAAAATAAAAATAAAAACAACAACAGCAACAACAAAAAAACCACAGGGCTTTATACAGCACTGTATCCTCTAGGTTTTCACCAGAGATTCCCCAGGGCAGCTCCCACCAGTTTTGAGCTGCCTGCTTGCATGGGGCTTGTGTTTCCATCCATTAGCCACAACTGAGTGGCTGCTGTTGGCCCGGAGGTAGCAGGCTGTGCTGTTTACTTTGGATTACACCCAGCAGATGAGGCAAACTTTTGTTTCCTGTTCTGGGAGTTTAGAGCACTCAGGTGAAGATGCCTTCTAGTATTTGTTAGTTCTTGAGAAGTTTACAGGGAAGAACACTTCTTCATAATGTGGACAAGAGTGAGGTGGAGACTAGAAGGCAGAGGAGGAAATAGTGGAATCCTGTGCACTTGGTTTTCCCAGTTCTAGGCAGGGACAATACAAAATACTGGAGGGGAAGGAGAGGTGTATGGCAGAGTTTTCTTGCTATGGGGTCCTTGTTCACCACCCTATCTTTGTGAGCATCTGCCTGGACTGCTCGCTGCCAAAGGTTTTAGTGCTTCAGCCTTGTACAAAGCACCCAAATAAGAAGCATCTGTCTTTAGATCTGAGGCTGTTGGTTGCTTCATTTATGTTGATATTATATTTCATTAACATTGAAGTCCTTCCCTGTCAAACATACAGCACAAGGCTGATCTCATCCTTGGTGGAGGTATCCTGTTAGTGAACTGTGAACTGTGCTGTTTGAATGGTTTTGTTGAGCTTTTGTCATGCAAAGGAAAGGGTGTGTTTTGTCTCCTCACAAACCTTTCCCTTTCCTTTCGCTGTTATTTCTCACAGTATTCAACCCCAACACTTCCAGACCACAGAAGCAGAGAATTCATCCCCAGCAGAATATCACTCTGGTGCTCTACACTTTGGTGGTTCATTGTTGAAGACCATTTGCTCTCAGACCAGCAGTAGCTGTGGGAGCTGTGCTTGTGCAGCTGGACGGCTGGGCTGCACCAGTGCCTGCAGGTGCCTCCCTGGGCACAGGCAGTGCAGAAATGTGTCCCAGAGTCTGCAGCCAGTGCTGCTTGCTTTGGTCAGCCTGCTCCTGCTGGCAGAGGGATGGGATGCTTTTCTTAAGTCATTTCTCTTGGTTCATGTCTTGCTTCACCACATCCCCACAGCCCTTTTGGGGCTTAGTGTGTGGGGACATCCTACATCCACTTACAGTTGTTCCCGTTGTAACTCCTTCCCCACCCCCTTCTCAGCAAGTCTGAACTGAGTCCTCAGGACATAGCTCCACTTCTGACTGTTCCCAAATAATTATCATGTAATTCTTCTCCCAAAATAATATGAGGTGTGGGTGAGGCGCGTTTGCTTCCAGGGATGTAGCAACACTCCTTACACAAGAGAAATGCTGTGTGTTTCACTAAACTAATGGGGTGACAGCTGTAGGAGTGTGACTAAGGGGCATCAGTGTACCCTGGGTGTTGCATGTTCTCTCTGGGATTGCCCTCCCTCACTGCATGGATATCCCAGCACCTGCTTCATCTTTCCAGCCCTTTCCACTAATCTTCCACAGCTGATTAATCACTGGAGAAGGTGCAGCTCTCCATCCAGACCCCTTCTGCACTCTCTGAGGTTGATCTTTCTCCCTCAGTCCTGCCGAGGCATGGGCTCTCTCCTGCTCCATCTGCACCAAACATGGCGGTTTGCAATGCTAAAGGTGGAGCATGCTGCCTGGCTGGGCTCTGCAGGCTTCCTGGGGAGCATGCATGGCCACCAAGGGCTCAGAGGGAGGCAGAAACAGAAACGGTCCTGTAGTGATAAACAGGGATGGAGCAGCAGGTGCCCCAGCTGGTGCTGTGACCCAGCAGGGCCACTCTGATTGGTGCTATCTGCAGTTAGCCACCCTGTTCTTCGGCCTGAGGAGCAGGCCAGTGCAGAGAAGAGGCTTTGAATTTCTGGAAATTCCACCTCATGCGCCTTAGTATTTGACATTTTTTGGTGGTTTTATTTGTGCTTTCTTTCCTTTCTCCTCCCTTTGGTGAACTTCACACTGCTCCCCCTTCTCACCCCGTGAGCTTCTGGATTGTGGCTGCAGTCCCAGGTGTTAGTTGTCCTAGCATGTGGCTGAACCTTTCGTACTATGTTAATGGCATGTGTCTCTCCTTGCAGTAATGAAGATGAAGATATTACTGTGCCCTGCTGCTCTTCTCTTCATAGTGGCTGCATTCAACCTGGAGCCATGCCGCTGTGCCAAGGTGCTGATCATGCCCACTATCGTCTTTGACAGCCACTTGCGAGTCTTCATGCGAGTAGCAGAGGCACTGACTGAGCGGGGCCATGACCCTGTGCTGCTGCTCCACGAGGGTCGGGATGTGGAAACCCACCTGCCCGCCTTCCGCGTGCAAACGTACTGGGGCATCTTCAGCACGCAGAGCGCAGATGCATGGGTGCAGGAGAAGATAAAACGTGTCTTCCAAGGGAAGATGACCTCTCTGGAGATGTTCTCCTTTTTGGAGAAGTACCTGGAAAACTGTGACCTTGTGCTGGGGAACTCTACGCTCCTGTGGAAACTGCAGCATGAGCACTTCGACCTGCTGCTGGTGGACCCCAATGAGATGTGTGGCTTTATCCTGGCTCACATCCTCGGTGTCAAATATGCTGTGATCTCCACTGGCTTCTGGTTTCCAGCAGAGATTGGTGCCACTTCCCCCATTGCCTATGTCCCTGAGTTCAATTCCCTGATGACTGACAAGATGAGCTTCTTTGGTAGGACTTGGAATCTCCTGGTCTACATGATCACTCGTGTGGCCACAAAGCTGGTCATCCTGCCCAAGTTTGAACATCTCATGGAGAAGCACAGGGTGGAGCCCAAGGTATCTATGCTGGACCTTGTCCATGGATCAAGCCTCTTCTTCCTCTGTAATGATGTGGTGCTGGACTTTCCCCGGCCAACGCTCCCCCATGTCGTTTTCACAGGAGGCATCCTTGCTGAGCCTGCAAAGCCTCTTCCAGAGGTAAGTGCAGGAAAGTTTTGAGCCATGGTTGCCTATTAACCTGGCAATATTAACTTGGTGCAAAGCTTCTGAAGAGCTGTGTTAAGTGCTGTGAGGCTGTTCTGGTGCCAGTGTGCAGTAAAGAGGTAGGCAGTGCTGCGGACCGTAGGGCTGCAGGGAGGGTACAGACTTAAGTTGTTTGCCCTGAAGTAGGAGTCAGCTATGTTGTCACTGTAAAATGATGTGTCCTGTAATGGGAGCATTGTCTTTGGGAGTTGTTTTCAAGTAGATTGTTCCTACATTTTTAAAGGAAGCAGGAAGAGCAATCTGTCTTTATTGCTTCATCACTGCCTTAAATTAATCCAAAGTTTCTTCCTTAATCCAGTTTCTCACAGGGTACTTCTGCCTTCAAGCTTGTAGCCTTAAGGACAAATATGGGAGAGCTGTGCATGTTTTCTCATCAAATTCACTGTAGAAGTCCCTAAGTATACAAAACTGAGGTGTATTGTTCTCTCTTTCATAAGTGCCAGCCCTGAGGAAAACTTCCCAGGCATCTCAGAGGCTTTCTCTGATCTGTACCTCACTATCCCCAGTAATAAAATAAGAAGAACAAGCCATTAAAGACTCCAAATGAAGGCAGCATTGGAATGGAGCAGAACCTGTCTCTTGTTCCTCCCATTGCTTTACCACTTTTACAAACAGTATGGGGAAATAGGCTTGAATAATAGCACTCAGGCAGTTGGGTTGTCCTACTACCCCAACTAATAGACTGAAATAGAGATAAGATTCAAGTTTCACCTGATTAAATGACCATGAAGATCTCAAATGGCAGCTTTAGTAGTGACTGTGGATTCCCTTTTTGAAGTTAAAAGGAAAAAGTGAGATTAGATGCTTTGAATCAGAAGTTCTGCAGATAAGTATGGCTGCACATCACCCTTTCCCATGTGACATGGGGTGCAGGTAATGCAATTCATGTAGGATGCTCCAAAAGCTGTGTCAGAGAGTGACTGCCTTGCAGATCTTGCAAAACCCTAGTTTGGTCCAATCTGGACGCATACACGCCTGCCTTATAAAGAAGGGAGTTGTTTGCTGTGGCATTACTCATATGCTTCACAGCTTCCAGAACCCAGGACACCTAAGGGAAGAGTGATGGAGATAGACTGGAACCTGGTGGTAGGCGGCAGCTGTCACACCAGCAGGATTGGTGTTCAGGTTATAGGATGACAACAGGAGAGAGGCCCTTGGTAGATCTAGGTGTAGCTTGAGGAATTTCCCATCTCTGCAGGTGCTGAGTTATGTAATTAAAGGATTTATTTCCTCATATCTGAAACACTGTGGTAGAGAGTTCCTTTAATTAGGGCACAGTGGAATATAGATACGTATTTCAGAGTTAAGAATCTTTGGTGGTCAACCATACTTCCCTTGGCAGCTTTAATACTATTTCTGAAAGCCAGATGTGGAGGCCTTACTATGATGTATGTGTAGTCCTCTGCTTCGTGATTCATAGCAGCTCTATCAAGCAAAGCCAAGCTAACACTTCCTCTTCCTTAACAGTTCTAGCAGTTGTATTGCTCAAAAGGAAATACAGGATTCAAGAGAAACATAGGATCCATGAGAAATGAGAAACCAAAACCCCCTTTTGAAATCATCTCAATTCTTGGCTGCTGAATGGGTTTAGGGCTCTTTACACTCTTCTGCAAAGAAAGGCTCAAGTCCCCAAAGAATCTAAGGGCAAACATCCCCAGAGAGTAACACTAAAAGGTACTTTGTAACTCCTGTATGCCTGTGATACTCAACCTTGTAGGTTACTAATAGTAAAATGTTCTTGTTTAATCACCCTATTTTTCTCCTTAAAAACAGGATGAGGTTTGTGTTCTCTTTGCCCTTCATATTTTTAGAGAGTGTGTGCTTTTTGTTTGTTTGTTGTTTTTTTTTCTTTCCCTCTTTCCCCCAAAGAAAGTATTCATATCAGAGAGTTTTTGAGAAACTTTCCTGAAATGCTTCTGACAGTGACTGGTACGTAGGGAACTTGAAGGCAGATAGAATCCATAGTGAGAAGTGCCCAGCTCAATGTAAAGGGGGAATACTTTGATTCACAGCAGTTGTACCGGCTGATCTCTCCTGGTTTCCTAGCCTCCCATAGTTAAAAAGAGATGGATTTGGCTTCATCTTTTCTGTAGACTCTTCTTCACTAGCAGAGGCAGCAGGGGGAAGGGTCCTTCTCCTACAAGATTTCAAGGTGTCTGTGTGTGTGTTTTACCCACAGGATCTGCGTCTCTGGGTGGAAGCAGCAGATGCAGGTGTTGTTGTTGTCTCCTTTGGCATTGGGATCCGAGCTCTTCCCAGTGACCTGGTGGAGAAGATGGCTGGCGCATTTGCCCGCCTCCCACAGCGGGTGGTGTGGAGGTGAGGAGGAAAAGGGATTCCTTTTAACTTGTGTTGGATGATAATCACAGTTTCCTTTCCCTCTCTTGATCTGATCAGGGCAGTCTTTCTTTTCCCATCTTGTTCTTGATCTCATCCTACAGATATTTCGGACAGAAGCCAAGAAACCTAGGTGAGAACACGTTGATGATGGATTGGCTGCCCCAAAATGACCTGCTAGGTAAGACAGGGCTCTGTGTGTGTGTGTGCACTGCTGGCAATGTCCCTAGAGCTTAGTCCAAACTGCAGCAAAGATGTACACGGAAAACAGCACCTGTGTGGGTCAAAACCTCTCAGTTGTTGTATGTGTCATCTATAAATAACACAATCTTCATCTAGTACATGTTTTGAAGCTGTATCTTGTCCTATATCTCCCACCTCCTCTTGTCTCTGTCCAGCAAGTTTTGGGCTGCTGAGATTAATGTTCTGTCTCTCTGCTCAGCATGCTTAGTTTTCAGGTAGAACACATAAACTGTGTGTTTTGAGGAAGCCACCAATAGCTCTGTTTTTGTGCAGAAGGCACTGATCTGCTGCTCTTTCTCTGCCTGCAGGCCATCCCAATGTGAAAACCTTTGTCAGCCACTGCGGGATGAACGGAATATTTGAGGCCATTTATCACGGTGTGCCAGTGGTGGGATTCCCATTCTATGGAGACCAGTTTGACATCATGACCAGAGTGCAGGCAAAGGGCATGGGTATCCTCATGGACTGGAACAGTGTGACAGAAGAGGAGCTTTACCAAGCTGTTGTCACAGTTATCACTGATCCCAGGTAAGATGTTCAGGTGCATCGAGTTCATCTTCGGTGCTGGTTGTGTGCAGGGGTTTTCCAAGATTTGCTGCAGCACAGTGACACAGTGTGCCTACTGTCAAATTAGACAGGCACAGCTGTTAGTGGATGAAGTGCCATCCAAGAGCTTTACTTTTATTTTTCTTTTTTTTTTCCTTTAATCAGCTGTTAGGAACCCTCTACTACTGACCTCAGAGTAAGTAGTTAAAGCATTAGCAGTTGGCAGGTTGGAGGATTTGGAGAGTCACCAGATGTGATTGGTGCTGGGTGAGGCCTTCTGGCACAGACTGCCTTCAGACAGCAGTGATCCACCTGCAGCCACTGAGCAGCCATTCTGCTGAGGGACTTGGGAACTGAGGGAGCCTTGCTAACATGTAACGTGCTCTCTGCCATCAGAGCGGCTTTACAGGCAGATATGAAGAAAATCATGGAGGAAATGTGCCTCTTCCCCAAGGAACCATTTGTGCCTTGAAGGCATCACTGGATGTATCAGGCTTCTTCTCAGCTCTGAAGCCTCTGTCAGAACAATAATTTCTTGTCTTCTTCCCTTGCAGCTACAGAAAAGCAGCTAAGCTCATATCAGCTCTACACCTGGACAAGCCGATGCATGCTCTCAACAGGACAGTGTACTGGCTGGAGTACATTCTCCGTCATGATGGGGCACCGTACCTCCGCCCTGCTGTCTATGACCTCTCCTTGTACGAATACTTCTGCCTGGACATCTTGGCCCTCCTTCTGCTGTGCCTGGCCAGCATGGGATTTGTCCTCTACAAGTCTGTGGTGTGGTGCAGGAGGAAGGCAGCCAGTCCTGTCTACCAGAATGGCAATTGCATGAAAGGCCACTTCACAGAACAGAAGAAATTGCAGTAGTGGCTCAGCATGTTCCAGGGCACATCCCTTCACTGTGAAACAAGCTGCTGCCATGCCAAGAAATGTACGGCACGCAGGCACAGCGAGAGGCGAAAGATCAGTGGGTCTGGATGAGAAGAGCTGGGGGGAGGGAGGACTATTGCGAAGGCCAATGTGCACACCTCTGTGTACAGCACCGGTGGGCGGGGATGTGAATTCAGGCATGGGTGGAAGTACTTGGCCAGGACGCTGGGAGTGGGGCATGGGTAGGGAGACTTCCAGGGAGGAGTGTGAGCTGTTCCCTTCTTATTGCGTGTTGGTTTAGGTGCTGGTGTTGCTCTTCTGTCTTTCTGCATCTCTGTGGTAACTCTGGAGGTAGGAATAGCATTTGGTTTGAGGCAGGTGCTGTTTCTCCTCTGGCTTGTTACCAGGAGCCCCGAGAGCCAGGATTCCTTCTTGTGCAGGTGAGGACCTGAGCAGAGCTGTGGGCAGGGAAGAGGGCACTGGAAGGTATCGTTCAAAAGAGTATGAAATTGGTCTGTTTGAAGTTCTGTGGGTAAATATTGTTCTTCCTGCTTCCATCAACCCTTCGCAATCTTGTTTGTGTTTGAGCTAAATTATTATTATTTTTTTAAATAAAGTTGTGTTCTTTCCTCCATGTAGCAGTGCCCCAGTCTTGGTTTAATGCAAGTCTCTGAGTCTTGTAACAAGGTGTTCAGGCAGATGCACGTGCTTTTCCCTTTTGTTCACCACTGCTGCTCCTCTGCGTGCCTCTGGGCCCCTACACAGCATTGTCAACAGCTCCTCTTGGCCTTCTCACAGCTCCCAGGCTGCCTTCTCTGCTCCACCTGTACATAACACATCCATGCCTGTAGAGCCTGTAAGAAAAAGAGGAATTTGGAGCAGATATGTGTGCCTGGGCCATGGGAAGAGCAGCCAGTAGCTCAGAGAGCTGCTCACAGGCAGTGGGCCATACAGGCTGCTTATAGAAGCAAGGAGCTCTACTCTGAAGAAAATGTCCCTCTCATTTCAACATGAACAGACACGCTCTTGTCCCCACCAGGGATGTGGTGTGGAGCTATACCCATGTGTTTTTACTCACCCTCAGCTCTGAGGTAAACCCACGCCTGGGTGCAGTTGCACAACCTTCCCACAGTGCTGGCTGATGGCCCCACTGGTGATGCCCTACAGTGAGGGCTCTGCAAAGCTGCTACAAGCTGGAGAGTAACCTCTCTGCCACTTCTGCCCTTGCTGGCATTCCTAGGCCCTGCTCCTGATAGCTTTTACGTGTATTTTTCATTCCAGCTCTGGTACAGCACAGTGCGTAACCTAGCAAGCAGCAGTTTGGCTGGGCTCCTGGGGTTGGGGCAGTGCCCAGCTCTGACTTGGTGCTTCTCTGAAACTTGGCAGTGCTGCTTTCCCTCCCAGTGGCAATGGTGGGCTTGGTGACCTGTTGGGCTGCGACAAAGCAAGGCCTGTGTGGCTTTGAGATGAGGACATGGAATGCAATTGTTCCTGATGGGGGGCATGAGAGCAAGGTGAGCTGCTGTAACAAATAGGAAGTGTGCATAGGTGGTGGAACCATTGGCTCCATGGCACCTTTTAGTGGGGAAAAGTATGTTGGTGTCAGTTCTGCAGTATGGCTGCCCTGTGGTAGTTTTGTTGTCATCAACATGGGCACCAGGGCCTGGTGTGGGCTGGAGACTTGTGCCTTGTTTTGCTTACAAGTGGAAGAGTAGGGAGATTTTTATGGCCCAGGGAGCCGGAGCAGGTTTACAAAAGCCTGGAGACTGTTTTCCAGCTTGCTGGCAATGCTGCCTTCTTGCTGTTCACAGGTTCAGAAAGATTCGAGACAATAAAAGTATGGCACCATATCAGCACCAGCATGTTGTTTGCTGCAGTGTCCTCTAGTTCTTCATGACTGCTCTCATTTCCAAATGTACAGCAGAGCCAGGAGGCGTGTCCAGCCAGGGTGTTAAAATATGCATATGAAAAGTCATTTCAGCGACTCTGTGAGAAAGCTACTTTTAATGAAATTAAGCACAAATATGCAAGAATCCCATGAGCAGACAGGGGCCATTCAGAATGCACCCCAGAGCGAAGAGTACTCCTCGGAGAGAGCAGTGTATGAGTTTGGAAATAGCCAGGAGATGTTCTTCGAGTCATGGGGTAGTTCTCTGGAGGTGTTTGGATTTATCTGTCAAAGATAAGCTCCTCTAGCTTTTCAGCTTATTCTTAACTTCCTTAACTCTTCTGTGGTCCTGCTAAAGGCACAGCTTTCTCTGTTTGGATTTTTCTGTGTTATTCTTTCAGTGCTGAATACAGAGGGAAAGTATAACAGGGCTTGACTGTCTCACCAATGACCACCACCCCTGATAGGGCTCTGCGGGCAAGGAGGCACAGGGAGAACACTTTTGAGACTTTTTAATTTTGCCCAGCCCCATGGGGAATGTGCTCTGTGCTGGGGAAGGTGGCCTTGTGAGCCCAGCTGGCCTCAGCTGCAGGCACCCCAGGACTGCAAATGAGTGCATTTTGCAGGGTCATGCTCTGGGCTGCAAACAGGTAGGTGTGAAGGAGGAGCACAGCAGGATTTGCAAGCAGCTTGTAAGATAATGCTGATCATCCCCAGTGCTTCATATGCAGGAGGGTCCTGGTGTGCCTTCCATGTCAGCATCCCTCCAGGAGAGCCTGTCCTCAGCCCACAGCGATCACGTCAGCTCCTCGACTGGTTTTTCCAGTCTGGGAAGATGATGGCACCAAACTGTGTCAACAAAATTTGTCTAATAAGGGGGAGCCATCTCCCTCTGCAGGCTAGTGTGAAATCACAGCAGCCGTGGGAGGAAAGCGTCCAGGATGGCTCCTTGAAGACTCCAAGATTTTGACTCATCCCGTCATTAAGTGTCAGTGAGCAAAGAACAAGGGATGAGGGAGTTTCCTTGTACTTGTGTGCCAACAAATCTTCCCTTTGGCTGGTGCAGAATCTTGGGCACGGCTCAGCCCCAGCCACTTCTCACCACATGCGGGCTCTGCCTATGGGCCCCTCCCTGATAGTCCCTATGCCCTTTATTGATTCTCTTGAGGATATGGCAATGCCTTCCTTTGATACTTCCCCATTGCAGTTATTTCTGACTATCTGATCAGCCATGGGAAGCTGTTCTCCAGGATCACGGACTCCTCCAGCATAGAAGGCAGAGCTCTCCTCCCTTCAGTCCTACACACATGTTTCTGGCCCTTGCTGTGCCCATTTGGCCAGGCCTGGGGAGCAGCTGTGCAAGCAGCAGGTGTGGGTGTGTGGAGGATCGTTTAGTGTTCAAGGAATATTTATATGTTGTGTTGAAAGACATGGTTTAGAGAGATTTTAGAGAGATCTATTGGTGACAGGTGGACGGTTGGAGTGGATGGTCTTGTAGGTCTTTTCCAATCTTGGTGATTCTATGATTCTTTGAGGAGAATGGCCCCAAGTGAGTGGGACACTGAGAAACATTCCCAAGCCCAGAGTGAGGCACTGAACCCACACTCAGTGGGTGTCTGCTCCTGGCAGTGCCTGTTTGGGAATCAAGGCCATAGAGGGTGCTGCACAGCAGGGTTGGCTCACCTTCAGCAGCACTCCTGTTGCCTGTAGGCTGCCCATGGGAGGTTCTCAGATCAGCGCAAATTTCCCAAACGTGATTTACTCCAAGAGAGAAGTTTCTGTAGGTGGACCAGCTGGATTTCAGTGGTGGGACTAATTGGCTATGCCACAGAGACTGGGGTGCTTTAGGCCACAGCAGCACAGCTCATCTCAGCTCTTCCCCCACGATGTCAACTCCTAAATGAAGCTTTGATCTCCCTAGCAGGTTGCAGTGCCATCCCTCCTTGCTGGCAGTGGACAGGCCAGCTGGTAGTTGCTGATGTGGTGAGGGAAGGACAGAGCCAACACCAGCCGTGGCAGAATGGGACACAGAGGCAAGCTACCAGCAGCAGGATTGGAGGCACGGGGTCTTCTCCATGGCTAACTTGCAGCAACAGCCTGCTGGGTGTTTCCAAGCCTACAGCCAAGTGATGGGTGACACAGAGACATCATGTTCCCTCCTGGATATAGGAAAGATCTGTGCTGTAAGAACTACAAAGGATTTTGCTCCTTGTTCTTTCTAACTTTGCCCCTCCATCCATTCCCTCTCATGGGAATGCATGCAGTGGTCTCTTTCATCTGAGCTGAAACAACTTCCTGGAAAGCCAGTTCTTATGTCTGCTCAGTGACAGGCACAAACACTACTTAGGTTGTGAATTTAACTCTTAAGCTATCTGGGTATTTAGTCTCAAGAGTAATAAAGGAAAGCAATTAGAGCCTTTGTTGTCCCTAAAACATCAGAATAAGACTGCTCTCATGCTTCCCACCCTCTAGCGGAACCTGCATACCCCCAGCTAAGCCACTCTACCTGCTGCTGTTGGAGATTGCAGGTGGGGTGCACGGGTCACATGGCGGTTTGGTTAATTAGCCTGTAGCTGTGACATAATTAATTTTACTTTTTTTCACCTAGAACACAGTGCTTTAAACAAAATCTGAATGTTCAACACAAAGTCTTTCTAGCTGTCTTTCTGTTCAGGAAAGACAGCTGGTGCATTCCTGAATTCTTTAAGCTCAGCCTCCATTCTGAGATTTCTGCAACAAAGATGCAGCTGATCATATTGCTTAAAGGTTGCTAACAGTCTTGATCAGGAGTCCTTCAACAGGCTCATGAACCTGTCCCATTTCTAGGACAGTCAGACCTAACTGGTGTCCTCCAGCCTCTGAACTTCCAGCTGTGGAAACTAGACCATGATGAATAAACTGAGCAACTTTCCGGTCATCTTATGTTCTCCAGATTCTGAATATGCATTCAGCCATTGTTTTCAGAGTGAAGATTAAAAACAGAGTAACTCCATGCAAAATCTCACTGGCTCACTCAGTTCACTTTTCTAATTCTCTGTTTAAAAGTACCACTAAGAAGGCTGTGTCCGCTACCATGCCACCAGGAGGAGCACTCCTTTGGGATGATTTTCAGAATCAGTGTTTCATATGGGATTTGTAACCCTTAACTCAGAGCAGAGAAGCAGATCATAGCATTCATGAAGGGAGCGATTCTCTCCCTGGGCCTGAGGTCCCTGCTTCTCCAAGGGGAGAAGGGCTCAAGAAGGAGCATCCTGCTCCTGCCTGCCCTTGTTTGCCACGCCTCCCTGCACATTCCTGGGCTTTTGCTCCCCTCTAACGGCCAAAGAGGCCCCTGCTGCAGACAATGTTCTCATGGGCTCTGGTGCTGAGGTGCCCGTGAGCCGGATCTGAGCTGCAGGTGGACTTGTTTCACGTCAGCATTACAGGGTTATGTGGGCATCAACTGAATATTAGCCTTGCTCCCTGGGTGTTTCCTCCGGCATCCTCTGTCACTGTGGTCTGCGGAAGGACAGTAGGATCAAACTGAGGATGGAGAAGAAATTAGATTAGAAGGAGTTTCAGGAATTAATTCTCAGTGTTTTCTGACAGTGACTGCATGCAGTGCATGCTGCTGACTGAACACACCTTGCATTCACTCTGCTTTCCTGGAACGCTTACAAGAGAGCTATATCCTGGTTTACTCTGAAATGTGGCAACTTCAGAGGTCTGTATGAAATACACAATTTCTGTATACCTTGGCTAACTTCTGAATTTAATCAGTGAAGATGAAATAATAATTTGAGCCCAGAACCTTAGAATACTTCACAACTAAGTGCAAAGCTATGACATATGGTTACTTATAATGATCCTAACTGTGTGTTCCTTCCTTCTGAGCTCTGAACAAACCTGTATTTACTGAAAATCCTACTGAATTGTCCTATTGAGTCAAGACAATACATGAGTATGGAGTTATTTGTTCGTTTTGGTAAAGGGTGTTTGGAAGACAGGACTGTGTCAGCCTCCTCCATTGTTTCTTGGCTTTCTGGGCAGTTTTGTCCCAACAGAATCCTGCACATCCCATGGCAGGTAAAAAGACTGGTTGGAAACCCAGGCCCAGAGGGATGTGATGAATGGAGTTAAAGACAGCTGGCAATTAGACACAAATGGTGATCCCCAGGTGTCAGTATTGGGGTCAGCCTTATTTAATATTTTTATTGATGATCTGGACAAGGGGATTCAGTGCATCCTGAGTAAGAGTGCAGATGACACCAAGCTGGGGGTATGTGTTCATCTGCCTGGGAGTAGGAAGGCCCTGTGTGCCCAGGTGTCCAAGAAGGCCAATGGCATCCTGTCTTGTATCAGAAAGAGTGTAGGTGATCACACCCCTGCACTCAGCTCTGGTGAGGAGGTCATACTTTGAGAACTGTGTTCAGTTTTGGGTCCCTCGCTATAAGAAAGGCATTGAGGCCTTGGAGCAGGTTCAGAGAAGGACAAAGAGGCCGTGAAGGCTCTGGATCATAAATGTCATGGAGATCAGGTGAGGAAACTAGGACTGTCAAATCTGCAGAAGAGAAGGCTCAGGGGAGACCTTATCACTCTCTATAGCTCCCTGAAAGAAGGTTATGGTGAGGTGTGGGTCAGCCTCTTCTCCCAGGTTCTCCTAGGACTGTTGAGGGTATTGACGCAAGTTGTGCTAGGGAAGGTTCAGGTTGGATGTTAAGAAAAACCTCAGAAAGAGTAGTAATGTATTGGAATAGGCTGTCCAGGGAAGTAGTCACCATCCCCAGAGGTGTTCAAGAAATGTGGAGGGGTGGCTCTGAGGGACATGGTTAGAGGACATGATGGGGATAGGTTGATTATTGGACTTGATGATTGGACTAGATGATCTTAGAAGTCTTTTCCAACCTCAGTGATTCTATGGTTACTGAAACATACAACAGGACCAGATCTGGTAACGTTCCCTCTTCAGCTCAAAGGCAAGCTGCATTACAAATGAACCACTACATCACCCACACCACCACTAAGGATAGCTGAGATTGCTGCTACCAGAGGAAAAGGATGGTGACTCCCAACCCAAGCAGCTTCTTGCAGTGGCTGATGTGGAGAAGGAAATGTAGGGGTTAGAGGGGCTCTGGCATAGGCCCTGCTTTGCATTGAGTTGATGTACAGTGTTCCCTGCTGCATCCTTTCAGGTCACTCAAGAAATAGTTTTTTTTTCTGTGTAAACTGTAATGCTGCCCTCTTCAACAAATAAATAAAAATTACTAAATATTGACCAGGGCTGCTAAAGATTGGAGTGCAGGAAAACTCAGAAGAGTTGCAGCTTGGTTCTGCCAAGGGCACAAAGAGGAGAAAGAAGGAAAGAGAGCATGGGAGTGAAGGGGGATGAGATTCTGCAACAGGTGTTTTCCTTCAGGGTAAGGCAAAAGCACTGCTGATCATAAACTTAAAAGCTGGCTTTCCTGAAGTAACCAGCAAGCCCTTTGGAAAGAAGGGATTAAGGTGGTGCAAAAAGAACAAGGGTATTTTCATTCTTGTACAGGGCTCTTTCTGTGCAATAGAACAGAGAGCAAACGTCTCATGCAGACAAATGTTTGCCTCCTGTTTGAAGAAGCAGCTGTTTGGTTTTTTTTCCTACCAAAACCCATATTTTGGACCTTCCTGTAGAACAGATTGGTTTTTCTGCCCAGCTGTTCTCTAGAAGTGTTACAGGCACCTGCCCGTTGAAGTAGGCTTGAAGCTTCTTAACAAAAGCCATTGTGATTTGCGCCTTCTAAGGAAAGGCAGAATCATTCCTACTATTTCATTTTTGGAGCCTCGGTTGGAGGTTAAGTGATTCTGATTTTACCTTGGATTTTCTGGCTCAGGAAAGAAGGTGTTTGCACCAGGAAGCTGGTGCTCAGCTCTGGTCTACTAGGTCTTGAGAAGTGGTCAAGTGGTATGTTGCTGGGGATAAGAGACCAGTGAGAAACAAGTCCTTCAACAGACCCACCTGCTGGCCTCCCTGATGCACCAGTTTGGTTCTGGCATCTCTGTGAGTGAGAAGCAAGACCTGAGCCTCTTTTTAACTGAGCAAGTTTTCACAGATGCTTTATTATCCGAAGTCCGCTTCCAGCCATGGTAATGATGACCTCTTAATTGAGAAGAGACAAAAAGCAAGCAATTGCCATGCTGGCAGGGAGAAGGAGGGGTGGATAGCAATAGGGAGGAGGAGAGCTCATGTATGTTAGAGCACATGATTGGCCAAGATGCTGGCTGTCCAAGCACTGACCAAGTGCTGCTCTTTTCCTGTTACTGGCTTTCCCTCTGGGCATGAGATCATGAGCAGAAGCTGATGACAACAGCTGGACAGGGAGCAGCTGCATCCAGTGCCCTGACCTGTGCAGCACAGCAGCGTTATGCAAGACAGCTAACTGCGGTGATTTAGAAACAATAGATCTCGAAAGCAGGAAACGTTTTGTCAGAAGGACTGGTTTTGGACATGTTTCTGAGCAGACAAATCCCGGATTGCAAGTTCTGTGAATGCAACGGGTTGAAGTTTAGCAAGCAGTCCACTGCATGGATGTAACGTGATGAGCGAACGCTCGGTCTTGGCAACTTAGAGGTTTTGAATGATGTTTCAGTTTTCAGGTAATGGTCTAAGAAATTGTGAAGACTTTGAGTGTCTGGCAGAGAGAAGAGGGCGCAGGTTCCCTGGATCTGTGTGTCTGCGTGGCATTTGACAACAAGCTGCCCCTAGCAGGGCGTACACATGGCACAGAGCTGAGTGCCCCAGTGACGCGTGTCCAGGTGGAAGCCTTGGGAAGGAGCAGCGCCTGGGGGCACAGCGAGGCGTGCTGTGTTCCGCGCATTTTGGCTCCTACCCCCGAGATCTAAATGCAGATCCCAGGCCGGGGGCTGCCTGTTGCAGGTGTCCGTGCTGCCCAGCAGCCCCAGGCGAGCACTGCCTGGTGGGGGCGGTCCCGGGGCGGTGCCGCGGTTCGGCTCAGCGCTGACGGCTGCGGGACCGTACGGCTCCGTGCTGGGCTTTAACGAGTCCACGCTGGAGGACATGGAGCAAAGCTTCAACGAGCATGAAGCGATCAGGTGGACGCAGGAGAACTGGTGAGCGCTGGGAGCGAAGCTGTGGGGTTGGGACGCGGGGATCGGGCACAGCAGCCGGGGCTGGTGGGAGGACTGGAAGGAGAAAGAGGAAAGTATGGTCCAAAACTACTTGGAAAGGGGTAGTGGGTCCTGACCTGACCCTATCTGACCGAGCTGCAGTGTGAGAATGGAAAACTTCTGCCAGCACAACATCGTGCATTTGCACTGAGGTCGAATCCATAAACCTGCAGCAAACTGCTGCTGTCGAATAAGCTGGTGCCTGCACTGTCAGCCTGAATAGTCAAGCTTGGTCCTCAAGAATATCCCCAGAGGTTTGGTGTCATGAACGTTATTCCATGTTGCTCCCCTGGTTTCAAAGGCAACGTTGGAAAGCAGCCTTCTCTCCTTGTATTGAGCTCTTGTTTAAACTATTTCTTCCTGCGTTTCTTTATGAACTCACTTTGCCCACTGACATCCACACAGAAGCCAGCTGAACAATAAAGAGATGTGCCAAGTTCAGTTACATCTTGTCCTGAAACTTTCTCTACCTTTTGAAGAGCAAGGGGCAGGTCTCATTTGCTTTTCTCATGGCTGCCCACCTTTAACTTACCCTCATATCACCTTTAATAATTGCACCTCCTCACTGCTTTCCTTTTGTTGCAGGGGAAACCCCAACAGGTTGCCTTCTTTCTTCCAGCGTGTTACTGGCTCACAGTACTTCCCTCAGAGCTATGTTACGCTCTGCCTTCCTACTGCTTTTCAGCTTCTGGAGCAAATTGTTGGCTCTTACCTAAGGGAATTTGGGGCAAGATGGCAGCTTTCCATTTACTCCAGGTGTTCGCAATTGTGGTGTATTGTTATCGGTGAGGGCGAATACTGACTGCTACCTTGTTTCTAGCCATGTTTGGCTCCTGCTTTGTATTTCAGAGAGGACAGCCTGTTTGGTTCCTGATCACCAGGAGAAAAGGGAGTTTTTCACAGCCTTCCCATCCGTCAGAGGAAGCCTTTTTGACTCTTCTTTCTTCCCTTTTACATATGACATCTCCCAACCATGAGGTGCAGCTGTGGCTTGGGTGGAAGTGGTCTCAGCGTCCCTTGTCGCTGGGAGATGGCACAGCGAGTGCCTGAGGAGACAGGCTGGCGTGTAGAGAGCAGGGTAGGCTGGCAGGGGACGAGCCCAGACCTGTTGAGGAGAGCCGGGAAGCACAACAACTTAGCTGCATCTTCAGCGCTGCTGCCAGGCGGATGGCTCGCTGGTGGGTTTGCAGGCTGGAGCTGGGCTCCCGAGCCCACGGGCAGGGGTTTCTTAGGACAAAGATCACCAGAGCACATGCCCTCCTCCCAGGAGGAAAGGGCTGGAAAGACTGGGTGGCAGCCCTGGCCCCTTCACTGGGGCCCCTCAGTGCTGAGACACTGCTTGGGCCAGAGTCATATCACTGCTGCTTACTGAAACAGCAGCTCATGCTCCAGTAATGCTAGAGGCCAAACCAGGTGATGCTTCTTTCCTCTTCGTCATTGCCTCAGTGTAACGATTGCAGGATTAGCTCCTGCAAACATGCCTCAACTTTTGCAAAGCACTAGATTTCGAAGAGGCTTGATTATATAACAGTTCCTGGAGTAATCACAAATCTTCTTTGCTATCTTGCATTTTCCTGGCAAGTGGCTGGGAGGTAAAGCAGGACTCTCTGCAGTGCTTGGGGTCACCTGCTCAGAGAGCTCTGTTGCCATGAGCTCAGTAGAGCTGCAGAAACATCATCCCTGGGCACCACGCTGCCAAACCTGCTCTAGCAGGGCAATCAAGGGCTATATTTTGTGCAGGGCCATCAGAATCCGCTGCCCACCGTGTGTTGAGGGTTGGACTGTTAGGGTTCTGTCTTATCTCCAGGTCTGCTGCTCTGCTTGGTTCTCTTCCCACTGCTTTTTCATCCCACTGCGTGGTGGAGCCCTCAGGGGGACAGCCGTGTTCCACCTCCACACTGCAACTGGTTCCTTTGCACAACAGGTGCACAAAAAACAGAACACATTAGCCTGTTTGCTCGTGATCCTGCTTGCAGGTTGCTGCATCCTTGTCCTGTGTGGTCCTGCAGAAGCCTGCCTGGTGGAACAGCTCCCGCTCTCCCTTGTGATCCCAGGACTTCTCACTTACTGCCAGGAGATGCTTTCAGTGACCAAGCCAACCTTAACATGAGAATGGGCGACATTTTTCTTTTATTTCTTATCGAGAGCTCTGCTGGGGCCACAGAACCCTGTTGCAAAGAGGAGCTCAGCCTGGCTCTTTCCCTGACTGCTCCTTCTCTTCTTGCAGGTATAAGACCTTCCTTTTGTCTATAGCTTATATGATTCTGATCTTCGGAGTCCAGTATTTCATGAAGGAGCGGAGAGGCTACAAGCTGCGCACACCACTGACTCTCTGGTCCCTGGGGCTGGCCGTGTTCAGGTAAGAACTTTCAGCATGGCACTACCTGACAAGTTTCAGCTCTGGTTCGTTAGTTTATTTATTTTATTTTGCCATGCAAGATATAAAGATCAATCTAAAATACTTGTTTTTTAATAGTCTGGTCTTTTGGTACTTGTTTTGTACAGTAACCATGAGAAACTTGCAGTTTCTACTCTGTAATTAAGTAAGTAGACTTCACAGTTCCAACATTGCCTTTATCTCCACGTGTCTTCTGCCTGGTGGGGGAGCACAAAGCAAGCCTGCTGCCTTGCTAGGCACTAACTGTATAGGAGCACCTCTCTGCCTTTGAGCACAAGTTGGCTTGGAATGTCTGCCCATGATCTGTTTGGAGAAGTGATGAAATGTGCAAGCTGATAGCAAAGAAGCTTTTTGAGGGTGGACACAGCTTTTAGATCTCCTCTGTTTTTCTTGCAGTGCCATTGGGGCCCATCGCACCTGGAAGCACATGATCTCCATCCTGACTACTACGGGATTTAAGCAATCAGTGTGCAATCAAGCCTTTTACGTTGACCCCATTTGCAAGTTTTGGGTCTATTTATTTTCTCTGAGCAAAGTCCTGGAACTGGGTGAGTCTGAAACCTCTCCTTATGCAGTGTGTTCAGAACTCTTTTGATTTTACAAGTAGGCTTTTCTTCACGGGTCTCTGTCTGTAAGTTATTCAGAGAACAGAGGATTGTCTTGCCTTGCATGTCACTTGCTTCCTGTTTCTCAAATGAGACAACACGTTGTCTCTCTACAGGGGCACAGCCTGATGTTCTTGCATTGGTTTCACCCTCTTAAACCAGTAGGTGGTTCTGCAGTGGGAAGGCGGCAGCAGACAGGAGAGTGCTGGAGCATTTGTGCAGCCCCATGGGGTTTTCTTGTACTGAACCTGCAAGAGCTTTCTTTCCTAGAGAGGGAGTCTGTTGGAGTGTTTACGGTAATGCTTTCATTGATAACTGCCAAGTGTTGGGAGCAAAAGTGCTTGCAGCAATGCACAGAGGGGTTGAAGATGTCAGTAGGAAGTTTCTTCCCTGTGAACCACAGGTGCCTACATGGGCAGATTTGACATGAAGCTAGTCTTGGTGGGCTCAAGCCAGGTAATGGCTTTAGTGTTACAGCTCTCTCATTCTGCCTCACCTGAAGGCTTGCACAACTGCTGTGATTTGCCTGACTGATGATATACCTTTTCCCCAACCAAGGTGACACCGTGTTCATTGTTCTCCGGAAACAGAAGCTCATATTCCTCCACTGGTACCACCACATTCTCACGCTCATCTATACCTGGTACTGCTACAAGGAGATGTTGTCTGGTGGTGGCTGGTTCATCACCCTAAACCTCACTATCCACACGATCATGTACTCCTACTACACCGTGCGAGCAATGGGCTTTCAGTTACCCCGCTGCCTTGCCATGGCAATCACCTTGTCACAGATTCTGCAGATGGCCATAGGTATAATAGTGAGCACCTTGCTCATCTTCTGGATGGAGGATGGAGTCTGCCTTTCCACTTGGACAGGCATTTCCTTTTCATTACTAATGTACCTCAGTTATTTGGTGCTCTTTTGTAACTTCTTCTCCAAGACTTACTTGACAAGCACTCCAAAACTGAAGGGAAAATAAAACTAGGGAGGGAGGGAGGGAGGGGAGGGAAAGGGGAATTTTTCATTTCTGGGGGAGCATGGGCAGCCAAGGGGATGGGGGATGATGAGGGTCCCTGTAGATGAAAGCCCTCAGGTTAACTTGTTCATTGGCTTTTGGTGTGTCTCCTTCACAATGGGGACTTGCCAGAGTGAGGCGTGGGTTGCCATGTGCAATGCAAGGAGAAGGGAGACAGAGCTGGGGATTCCTTTGGACCCGCTCCTGGCCCATATGATGCTGCCTAGTCTGGGGCCCACTCTAAGGAGAGAGAAGGAACCATGCTCTAGCTCATCTGCTGTCCTTGGTTCTGTCGGTGATGAAGAATGCTCTCTGATGATACAAGGAGGGCAGTGAGTGGCTGCAAGCCTTCTTTCCCCAACTGTTTGCAGAGCACAGAACCTACAGCTGAAAAGCAACGCAGACCTCTGAGCTGAGCTCAGGTTAATGCCTTACCCAATCTGCTATAAACGCTCTGCGTGCTGACACAGGTTCACACATCGCTTCCCATAAGGCTGCACCTGGAATCACGCAATGAATCACACCAGTTAGTGGCTATTACCATGAGGGTGCTGAGCACTCTGACCAGGACAGCTGCTGCCTGGGCTCTGAACGGGGCCAGCTCTGCCAACCTAGGCCCAGGTGTTGCCGTGACCCCTGCCAAGGGTTAGCCCCGCGAGCGGTAGGCAGAAGGGTCTGAAAACTCCTCTCCAGGTGCATTGGAAATGGGAACAGTGATGCCTGAAAACGTCTAAAATAAACGCTGTGGTGTGCGGGTTTGCTCATTCGATGCCTTTGCTCTGAGCCGTGGGGGAAGCACTGCTTTCTCCCCGCATCCCACCCGTCGGGCTCCGGCTCCGTGCGCCGTTTCCACCCGCGCAGGCCGAGGGGAGGGACGTGCCCGCTGTGCTGGTGGGAGCAGCCGCTAGGTGCCACCACCTCACCTTGTACAGGTGGCCTCGGCGCCGGGACAGGTCCCGCGTGGGGGCTGAGCTGCCGGCTGGGCGGTCACGGAGGAGCCCCGAGAGTTCCACGCACCCTGCAAAAAGAGTGAAGAGGAAACGGGCGGTACGAGCCGTGCCGGAGAGCGGAGCCTGGGCAAAGCAACATGCTTTGCCCCCGTGGCAGGTAAGGGTGTGGGGAAGGAGAGCCCTGGCTGCCATTGAAGTGGATTTTCTAAGGTTTCTGATGCTGTGTCACATTCCAGGCTTTCGAGAGAGCTATAATACATGACGAAGGTAGGATGTTGGGTGAGGGCAAAACCCATTATTAACTTTAACCCGAAAGTTTTCTGTGGTTTGCTGCCAAAAGGAAGAGCTATGCCAAGTGAACTTCAGGGACACCTGTCCCAAGTCTGGTTTGGTTCAATGCTTCCATTAACAATCTGGATGGTGGAGGAGAATGTGTGCGTGCTTCTGTCTGCATCTGCAGACTGGGAAGCTTCCATTGAATGAGCAGGAGCCTGCTTGGGTAGCAGCACCAGAGACAGAGTGAGGGAAGTGCTGGGGGGCTGCACCAGGAGGGCAGAGGTGGCATCGAGAAGGGGGGAGAACTCTCCCCGGGCTCACTGCTGCTAATGTGATCACTTTGTCATTTGTTTTTGGCCATTTCTGATGTCTGCAGATTTTATGTGGGTTTTTTTTTTTCTTTTTTTTTTTTTTTTTCCCAGGGTGTGTCTGTTATTTGGTGCCATTGTACAGAGTGCTCTCAGCTCAGAGCTGGCATGTGGCTGCTGGGTCTGGGCACTGTGTGATGCTGCACCTCTGACTGCACAGGCAGAGAGGTGTTTCTGTCTTTGCTGTGTTGCCACTCACACTCAGGTCAGCGTGGGGTGGGTGCTGAAAGTGCAGTAAAGGGGCAGCTGTGGGAAAGGCCCTGTGCCTTGGTGTACGACTGGAGAGAGCTGCAGCAGCACCTGGCTGTGGCTATCAGTGGGAACTAGGTGCAGCTGGGGGTTAGCGTCAGCTGAGGAGAGGAAATGAGAGGGGCTGGGCTTCTGCTCCTTCTTTTGGGAGGAAAGCCAGGGCAGGCAGGGGAGTCAGTGTGAGAGCACAATGTGTGTGCATTGTGGGGAAGGCTGCAGGATGGAGGTTTCAGGGTGGAGGCATGGAAGCAGCATCAGCATCACAGGCATCTAGCAGAGAGGTAAGAGTTTGGTCTTGACTTGGGTGTGCTATGTGCTTTAGATATTGATGCTCTGTCTTCGTGTACATGTTGTGGGTAGGATTGTGCTTCTAGAAGTAGCTGTTTCAATGCAGGGGTTCCTCATTTTGGTTTAGCTCAGTAGTTTAGCTATAGTGTTATTGGGTTGACATCTGTGACTGCTGTCAGCATCTGCTCACCAACACCTTCCACAGCAGCTGCTCTCTGTGGATCTGGCTATGGTAAAGATGCAGTGGTTTATATGTTGCACATAAGGCACTATGCTCTTTGTCTCTTAGCAAAGATCCCTTCCTAGCAGAGTTTGCCTTCAACTGTGTGTGCTGGCAATGTTGCAGAAGCCTGGTTTGTCCCAGTTTTGACTGTCCAACTAATCCACCCAGGATGGTTTTTCTTGCTGATGTATGAGGGTTGTGCTTGCCCCTGAAGTATGCGTCCCACGTAAAAGGGGCTGCACTGAGTGAGGATGTCCCACTACCCACTGCTTATGTAAGTTTCTTGAGTTCTTGGAGAACACCACTTTGTCTCTCTGTGTTGGCAAAAGCCACGGGTCCTGCTGTGTGTGCACCTTTCAGGAGAGCAGCTCCTGGAGGTGCTGTTTGGAGGCAGGAGTGCTGCAGGGACTCAGAGGCTGGCCCCATGCAGTGTGATGGGGAAACCTCAGCACAGAGTGCTCAGCTGGCACCTTCTAGAGGTTTGGACTTGGTGTTGTTGCTTGCTTTTTGAATTTTTAGACACAGGGTCATGCTCTCAATAACCAGGCAGGCAGGAGCTTTAGAGCGACTGTGCCAACTTTTATTTTATTTCCTTGTTTTGAAATGGGATTTGAGGAAGGGATGGAGATGTGCAAAGAGGAGCTGATTGTTGCAGAAGGGGATGCTTTGGATGTATACTGGCAAAGGTATTCCTGTCTGACTGGAAATGAGTGGAACGGTATAGCATGGCAGGCAGCACACCGCCTCAGTGGACGTGCTTGCTTTATGGGGTTTTTGTTTTTAAAGTCTGCTTCATGGGTTACTTCCTGTACAAAACAAAAAGACGCATTTTACTGTAAGGTCTACATGTGTGTATGTGCATATATAGGTATATATGCACACACATTTTATGTCCTTACAGCTCTCAGTTCCTAAAGTCTGAAAGGCTATGCCTATAGATATACTCTCATGGGATGCCAATCAGCCAAGACAATGACTGGCTGCCTGCTAAGTAGGTGGGCAAGATGTTCTGAACCGATCCTTGTGTGGGGGGGGGGGGAGAAGGAAGGGGTTGGCCAAGCACCAGAGTGCAGCCTCATGTCACCCCATCCCTGCATCCCAGTGTAGTGGCACTTGGCTGTTTTGGGGAGGGGGGGTTAGAGGGCCTGGCCAAAATATGCTGAGCTCAGCTTCCCACAGGCTGGGCATGCTGCTTGCCAGGGCTCCTGCTTCCCCACAGGGCTTACAGCAGACTGTTTTGGTTTCTTTACCAACAGGGGTGGGGGGGTGGTGATGTAAGTGTTTGGTGGCCAGGAAGGGAGGGGGGCTGGGAGGGGAAGGACAGTCAAAATTCACCATACGATAGTTAGACAAATCTTCATAGAGGTCCATCTGTCTGCTTGCCGCACGCTCTCGCTCTGTCATGCTCTTTTGCTCTCTCTTGCTTCCACTCTCATTCCGCAGGATGTATGCTGTTGTAGGGCTAAAGGTCTCCTTGTGTCAGGCTAAGGTCAAGTCCCCAGTGAGCAGAGAGCAGCACTTCATACAGGCCTGTCCACGGCGTACTGGCAAGGGCTCAGGTTGGAAGCTGCCGTCTGCACTGCCGGGTAGGTGAAGTTGGCGTGCTGTTTGGCCTTCAGCCTCAGGCTTGCCAGGCTGGAGTTGCACGTGTCCCTGTACATGTAGGGGCTGGCTGTGGAGGCATAAGGACAGGCACTGGATGAGACAGCGGAGTTGAGGCTCGGGCTGTTCAGGTTGTTGATGTTTCCCAGGTTGTTGAGGCTGGAGGCAGGGACACCAGTCACTGCAGAGGGGACCATGGATGAGGGCATGGTCATTGAGGCGATGGAGCTGGGTGGGGAGAACATGGGCTGGGAGGAGAGGGGGCTGACATTCATGGAGTTGAAGAATGGGAAGCTCTTGGCTGAGAGTGGGCTGGTGGCGAGCCCTTTGGTGGCCCAGTTGTTGTAGGAATAGCTAGAATACATGTCGTCATAGGGCTGCATCAGTCCATTGAACTGGGCTCCAAAGCTGTTCTTGCAGAGCTCAGCCTGCTGGTTCCTCTCCCGTTTTCTCCACTTAGCCCTGCGGTTTTTGAACCACACCTGTAAGAGAAGAGAGAGGTGGAGAGTCACTCTGGGCTGTCCCTTGGCCTGTTTACCCAGCGTAAGCGTGGGTAAAGGGTTAGGTCTGTTCCAAGGGAGGCTGGGCATCAGGAAGGTGCTGCAGTGAGGTGTCTGAGCTGTAAGATCATCTCCTGGGGAGTCACCACCTCAATCAAAATCCAAGCAAGATGTCTAGAGTGCACAGAATGACACTAGGTGTTTGAGGCCACCTGAAGGTGGTGCCCGTGACTTACTGCAGGTCCTACGTATCTGTGTGGATGCTGATGCCAGACAAAGTGCTGGTCCTGTACAGGCGGCATGTTTAGAAACTGCGTCAGGAAACCTTTCTCATCTCTGCTGTACCTTTGTGCCCAGGGTCCACAAGACAGCAGCCGCACTATGTTTGGCATTAACTGGTGGAGGAGATCAAGGACTGACCAGGTTTAGTTCTGGCTTGCCCCCAAAGGGCAGAAGCCTGCATATGTGTCTTGATACAGGCTAACAGACAGCTTCTTCTACTGCCTGCCTTCTGTGTGGTGCCTGACCCACTATGTTTGACAAAGAAATGCCCTCCTTAGGAAGGAAAAGGGGGGAAAGCTGAGGCTATTTTTCCAAGTGTGCACAGCTGAGGAACAGCAGTTGGGAGTAAAGTGTTCAGGGGTTCAGCTGGAGCCTGCTCAGTTGAGGAAACAACCTCTCTTGCTTTGATTTCACCTCAGCATCAGCTAGGGGAATGCTAGAATTCTGTCTTCTAACAGGAAAATCTGTTAGTGTTGGAGGGACTCATACAATATAACTTCCTAGAGCATGGAAGCTGCTGGAAGGCTATTCATGGTGCTGCTAACTCATAATTCTAGCAGCAGAGAGAAGCTCTCATTCCAGCTGGAGCTCTGCCATGCTGTGCCTGTGACAGCACAGTGACTGAAAGAGCCCCAGAGGGTGCCCTCTGGCGAGGCTGAGGATGATGGCACCTCTAGGGACGGGTCTGGTGGGCTGGGGCAGCTGGCTGGGGAGAGTGGAGGTGGAGCAGAGACTGGGCTCTGGATACCCCCTACTGCTGCAAGCTTGTGCTCAGGGAGGAAGGTGCAGACAGTGGGTCAATGTGGGCATGTCAGACCTCAGCTGAAGTTATTGCTGAGGTTCTTTCAAGGTGGGGAAATGTTCCAGGACAACTTGGTGTCTTGCATCACAGCTGTTTTCCTGCCCCTTGGGAGTGTGCGTAGGGCCACAGTCCTACCCGCACTCGTGCCTCTGTCAGGTTGGTCCAGACTGCGATCTCCTCCCTGGTGCTCATGTCAGGGTAGCGGTTCCTCTGGAACGTGGCTTCCAGCTCCTGGAGCTGCTGGCTGGTGAAGTGAGTCCTCTGCCTCCGCTGCTTCTTCTTGAGCGAGCCGTCCTCGGGGTTGGAGTCGTCTGTCTGGTTTTGTTGGGACTTTTCAGTATCTGTATGCAAAACAAAGACGGGTTAATGTGAGGGGTTTGGCTGTGTTCAAGGAGCTCCCCACTGCCTGCTGTCACATGAGTGCTGCCTGGATGGGCACAGCCACCCAGGCTGCCCTTGGGTTTCCTCTGTCACCCTGACGGTGGGTGGCGGTGGCAGAACTTTCCCATGCCAGCTATTTCCTACTGTGCTGAAATCTTTCTGCCTTAAGCTCTCTTTAGAAAAAATTGAAAAGAAATTGTCATTTGATCTTTAGTTGCATTATGAATAGCATTTTTGCAGAAAAGTGGTTGAGGAAAGGCAGACTGCCAGTGATGGCAAGTTGAGGCTCTTAAATTAACTAAACCTGGGGAACAGACTTTTCTTTTCCCTTCCCCCTGTCCCTCCTTGTATTTTCTTACTTAAGAATGCTTATTTTTAATTTTAAGAAGTAGGAAAAGGCCTCATTTAGATCCTCCCTGATATTATTCCAGCATCTTCTGTCCTTTCAACCCTAGTCTTTCCACTTGGAGCTCCCTATCTAAGCAACTAAGTCTTTGTTGTGCTGCCCCTCTGGTGAATGCCCCGAAACTATCAGTCTCTGTGGGGATGTGCAGCTCAGCCTTTGCTGTCACCAAGTGCAGAGCTTGGCCTTCTTGCCTGTGCTGAGCTGGGATGGAGGTGAGCAGCTTGGCCATGCCTACTGCTTCCCTGCCCCACAGCCTTCACCCTGCAAGCAAATGTTCTCCGTTTTCAGATATCACATCTGAGCCTCTCGGCAGTGACTGGAGGACAGTGAGGGGAGGAAAACTGCAGCTGGTGTCTTAAAAAACAGTTCTGCCAGGAGCCAAGACAAGTTGCCATAAAAGAGAACTCTTCCAGGGAAAATGAGTTGCTACTGATGTTCGCCACCACTTTGTTCTAATCAAGAAGCAGGGTGAGATACTTCCAACTGAAAACTCTGTTTTCAGCAGGGAAGGGAGGTGCTTTTTTTCTAGTTGGAAATATCAGCAAAACCAAATTGAGATTATTGCAAACAAAGGCAGAACTATTGTGTTTGGGAGAAGAATCTTTTTTAAAAATCCTGGCATTGCTCCATTGGGTTTCAAATGAGAAGGATTTTTTTGTTTGGTTGTGGGTTATTTTTAAGTGGAAGCTGGCTTAAGAGGCTTTAAGGACCAGGAAAAAAAGTCCTAACATGGCAGTTGTCCTGTACAGCCTCTGGAAATGCTCCTGTATGCTCTCTGCCTGCAGGTCTATGGCATGTTTAATGTTTATGTTGGATATTCAGGAACTTCAGGTACGTTGTAATGCAAGTTGGCTGGGAAGGCATGATCTCCTGTTCCCACTGGCAGGGCGCAGCAGGGTTTCCATCTGGGCTGGACCAGAATGAGGACTATTGAAGTGCACTCTTGAAACAGAAGAAGGCACAGACTGAGAAGTGGATCTGTAGGGACTGGCTGTAGTATTGTGGTGCTTTCTTCACTACCAGGTGCATCCTGATATGGGAATGCCTTCCAGCAGGACTGCTGGAAGTTCTTGGTATTTTATTTTTATTTTGAATAGCAATTATTGCTAAAGGGATAAGTCTGATTTCTGTAGCTCAGTGCTCTAAGCCAGTATTGGAAGAGGGAGACTCCTGCATTGCTCGTCTCCAAAACGTATTAAAAAGGCAGTGATCACACCATGTTTGAGCTAGTTATTGGGAATAGCTCAGTACAGATGAAGGGACAACATTTGGTTTGTTTGCTCATCCGCTAAGTCTGGGTTAATTAAAAGCCTGATGCATGCCTGGGATATGTTCCCACAGGAGCCCTTATCTGTGGGTTTCCAAAGAAGCTGCTGCCAAACAGGAGCTGTGCCCAAAACAGGAGTTCCTGCTGAGTGCTGCCCTTCTTCCTGCAGGGAGGAATCACAACCAAAGGGAATGACAGCAGAGTAAAACCACTGGCTAATGGGCTGCATCTTGGTGGAAGAGCTAAGCAAGCACCTTATATTCATCTCCCCCGTGCCTTCTGGGGCTGGGTTTTTTCTGAATCTTGTGAAGCCCGGGCAGCTGTAGCAAACCTGCCTCAGAGTCTGGAAAAACCTCTGTAACTTTGTCTTCCTCTTAGAGTCCTTTCTGGTTCTGCACCTGCTCTCTTTGGCTCTTCCTGAGCATTGCTTTTGGGGACTGTTGTCTTTGTTTCTGCTGCTTCTCCAGGCAGAGAAAAGTGTACTGTAAAGAGCACAGATTATGAGTGCTGCAGTGTGGACCACATGGGAAGGAAGGTCCCCGTGGGCTGCCCTGGGTCTCTGCTGAGGAGCTGGCTGTGGAATACATCTCTCCCTTGCTCTCCTGCCTGATGATATCCATCAGGATGGGCTATTGCAAACACTCAGCACCATCAGAAGATGATGAGGACCTTGGAGAGCTAAGACAGACCAGGTTTCCACCCTGTTCCCCACCATACCTTGCTCTGCAGACAAAGGAAGCGTAGCCCAGGGTAAGTAGGGCTGCCTGGTGAGAGTGCAGGAGGCAGCAGCCCCCGTGCACATGCATGGGTAATGCCAGCACATAGCCACCTCCCTCAGTCGCTTTATTTCCAGCCTGTGTTTAATACAGTGAGGAGTGACGTAGTCAGGCACCCAGCATTTATTGTTGACCTAAAATAGGCTGTGGAATACATCCTGTGCACATCGCCCCCTCAATGAAACTCCTGCAGTCATAGCTGGAATTAGCTGCTCACGCCTAATGGAAAAAAAGTCTGCTCCCCAGTTAGCAGTTTTGAGCGGGGAGCAGGGCTCAAGTGGGAAGCCACTTGGATGGAGACACACTGTGTGTCCCAGCAGCTGATGAGGAGTAGCCGAGCTTGGGGATGTGCCCAACTAAGGTACGCGTGCAGCAGGGAATTCAGTGGCTGGATTCTCTGACCATAGTTATTCTGGTGCTGTGCCCTCCGTGATGCTCACTCCAGGGAATTTTGATCTGCATCATTACGCTGATTAGCTTCTGCATGTTGAGTGAGCCTGGAGGCTTTACACAGGGAGCATCAGGCTGTCCCCAGCCCTTGGCTCCCCTTGTACAGGGAGCTTTGCATTGTCTCCCTTCAGCTGCACCTGACAAGTTCAGCCTGAGGTTAACCCAAAGCATGGAAAGCTTCTACCTTAATACTTGGGCAGCTCCTGTTGCACAGTGATGCTCATCCCACACCTCCCCCTGCTCTCTTTCTGCCCTGCACCTTGGATGTTGCCCACTAGGAGTGTGGGGCCTTGCACTCACCACTGTGGTCCTGTCCCTTGCAGCTGTGCTCATGCTGGGGGGTGCCGGAATCTGAGAGGGACAGGGCTGGGCTGCGAGCCTCCGCATCTGCCAGCAGGTTGAAATCCATGGGGCAGAAATGGGTGGTGGCGGAGGAGGAACCTGAAAAAGAGGCACAGAGTGGTTAGGGAGATGGACCTGTGCTCCTGACTTCTTCCTGTCCCCATGCAAGGGGACATGCCAACCCTGAGGAGAGACCGAGGGAAAGCCGAGGATCCCTGTGTGATCCTTGGACCTCCCTCCGGGGTTCCTAGCTGGAAAATGGAGATGCCAGGCCTTCTGCTGAGCTCCCCTATAAATCAAAGATCATCTAGTGACACTTCTATTTGCAGCCTTCAGAGAAAGAGCCTCCAATTTATAGGTGACATTCAGACAGAAATAGCAACACCAGAGCATGCTGTGTAACGGAGATCTGAGGAAGTGGTCCTGGGCCAGCCAAGGGCTGTTAGCACCTTCCTCAGACATCCCGCTCTCCCAGCCTCCCTCTGCAGCTTCCTTGGGCCCTTCCTCACCTCCTAGCAAGCTGCTTAGCACAGGCAGCAGCCAATGCCCCGAGGTACTCTTGAAACCATAGGCACAGACAGACAGACGTGCACATGCAGAAAACTGCATGGCACCAGGAGGAAGGCATGCCGAGCTGCACAGAGGCTGCCACAAGCTCTGTCACTGCAAGTGGAATCCTTTCGGGTAAATGAGGACCTCTGGAGCCTGAATTAACATGGGAGTCACATTACATGCCCTTGGGTGCCTGGGGACAAGCACTGACTCCTCTCAGCCAAGGGCTCCCCAGTGCTGTCTGTGTCTGCGGGCTGCCCTGACAGCATCCCAGCTGGAAGCTGCCCCCAGCTCCCACTGCTGTGACTTCTCGACTGCCCTTTTCCATCATTCTTTGTCTCAGAGTCAGTAATTTGACCCTGTTCTCTGGGCTCTCCAGATCGATGCTGCCTGTGAGTTGCTGTCTGTGGTACTGTACTGGCAGGATGTGTAAGGTCCTAGCAGCCTCGCAACGAGGGCAAGTGAGCTGGCCCCAAGTAAGCCCTGAAGTCCAGATTCCAGCTCATGATGCTGCCACACATGGCATGATGGTCACCAATGGATATGCTGGTTTGATGGTTCCTGAAGGCCTGGAGAAGGGCAGCTGGGTGCAGGGCCTGCATCTCCTGACACCCCTGCAGTCCCTGGCTCTGCAGCAACCCCTCAGGCTGACATGTCACAGATGTTGAGGCAGCATAGCTGCAGGTGTGTGCTGCTGGGACCAGGTGCTCATGATACTCAAACAAGGCCATGGGTGGCTGTGGAGACTGAACGGCTGTTGGAGGGCTCTGCAGCCCCTTGAGCCCACGTGCACCAGGACCAAACTGAGTGAAGGTGGCATTTTGGCTGGGCTGTGTGAGCGCTTAAACATGTAAACAAGAAATTAATAACAGAGCTGTCGTACCTCCCTTGGATCTGGATGACAGTGACTAAGAATGTATTTTCAGAGCTGTCTAAAGCCTCCTGTCACTTTGAGCAGGGCTGCTGCTGGGGCCTCAGCGAGGCCAGACTGTACCTGCTAAGTGCTCTCAAGCTGTGGCAGGGCTGGAAGCTGGTGCTCACCCTGCTGGTGTCTGCTGTGAGTTGTGGCAGTGAAACCCTCAGTGTTTCCCCTTGCTCCCTGGAGTTCCCCTATCCCACCTCTCCTGAACCTTAGTGCCGGCTCCAACGCGGCCTTGAGAGCAGTATCTCAATGGGGACCCAGTGCCGGTTTCCCAGAGCTCTGCCTCCTGCAGGTGTTTTGCCCTGGGTTGTGGAGCTGCGGCTCTGTGCTCACCGCTTCCCCCAGCCTTTGGTGACTGCAGACCACATATGCACAACCCTGTTGCTTTCTGCCCTGAGTACGCACATGGCGTGATGTGATGGGGCTGTGTTTTCTTTAATACCTTTGCAGGGAGTAGGGGGAGTCCATCTGCTGCTGATATTGCCATGGCTTTTAGTATTGCTCTCGGAATTATGCAGAAACGCGCAGTGAATTAATTCCCTGGATTAAGTCTTGATTAAGATGTGTGTCACTTTGCTGTCTCAGAATTTATTAAGAGCCCTTCTTGAGGTGGCGGCAGATGGAATTTCTGCCCAATGTTTGTAGATGATAATTTCCCCTCTTCTACAGCCATTTGCATATGATTGCATCTGTCAAGCACAATTTCCTCTCTTCGAGGGCTTGACTTCACACTGGACCAGATTTAAGGAGGAATTCAGCCTCCTGCCTCACTCTGTGTGCGGGACAGCATCCTCCACATGGGGTCCTGTGTGCCTGGAGTCTTGTGCTCATCTTGCGTACGTTTATCGGTGCAAACTGAAGCCAGGAGAGGAGCATCTCCCAGTTGGTAGTGTGGAGGTGTAAATGACAATGAGACACCACGCTTGGGGTAAGCCAGCCCCGGTATCTAGGACTAAGCACGGTGTGCCATGTGGTCTGCTGCAGGGATGTGCTGTGGAATCAGGCTAACACTGGCTCTAAAGCATGGCCCACACTCAGGTTAAAACGAGTGCTTCTGATGAGAAAATTTGCTCTTTGAATTGAACTTGAAACTAGAAGTGTTCCACAGAGGAAACTTTGAATGTGTGTGACTGCATACTCACTGCACCCACCCTACATGGTGGCATCAAGCAGGGCCCTCTTATCTTGCTGTGGGTACAGCAAACAGAAGGAAATGGGATCTGCTCAGCATGGCCATGGAGGGTTAGGGGAGGGACGCCATGGGCAGAGCTCCACTCCCGTGTTCACCAGGGCCAGCACATCTGCCAGCACAAAGGCTGTAGGTATTACTCCAGATTATACAGCTCTTTTGGATTTAATTAAAGGAGCTTTCTTCCCCACTGGCTAGATCTCACTGTAGGCAGAGACATTAAGAAAGTCAATGCTAAACCTTTCTGGCATTTCTACCAAACTGTTTGTCTGCTCTCAGGGAGCTGCTGGAATTGGCACCTCAAAAGTGTCTTTGGATAGCATCAGATTTATTGACTCCATCTGCGCCTTCATCTCTCTCGCTTTCTGAACCATACTGCTAGGGGTGCCTTCTGTACTTGTACCATGGAGCCAGGCTTGCTCGGTGCTTTCCGTTTTGCAAAATAACTCATGACCCCAGCCTGCTCTGTAGCTCCTTCCATCTCTGTATGTCCTTGCTTCTGAGGTACAGGTTCCTAGTCCATACCAGTAGGTGTTTCCTTTGAGCTACCAGCCTGCACATCCTCTCCACTGGCAGGAAGCAGTAGCAGCAGCAGGACAAAAGGGCAGTGCTGCCAGCGTGCTGGGGAGCCATCTCACTTAGCCTGAAGGATTAACTGGGGTCTTTGTCACCTCCCCTCCTGGATCTCAATAACAAGTGGATCCACCACCCAGGAGCAGAGATTTCTCTACTTGTTTCTTTTTTGTTGTTGGTGGTTTTTTTTTGTTTGTGTTTTTTTTTGGAGGAGGAGGAGGAGTGTGAAGGTACCATCAAGGCTGACTGCAAGCCAACCAAAGCTATTATAGTGATGTCTTGGGTGCTGCAAGACAGGGCAAGAGGCCCTGGTACCGACAGGAGTGCTTTACCCATGTCCTCACATGTACCTGCAGAGCTAAGGCCCCAGCAGGTCTGTCTGTGGGAGAGGCCATCTGTCAGGGTGTAGAACTCCAGCAGGGATGTGCTGCCTGGGGTCCCAAGGGCAGCCAGCATGCCCCTCCACCTGTTGGTTACATACCACATTGTCAGGAAATTGAACTGTCTCCCTGTACTTGGGTCCCAGGAAGGCTGAGCTGTGGTGGGGCAGCCCCACATCAGAGGGAAAGATGCTGGGGCTGCCCTATCCTCTTCCAACCCATGTGCTTGAGCAGGGACAGTGCCATGCTAGTGCTGCTGGTTACGGTCACCAGGGCCACAGAACACTTGGCACAGGAATCATGCACTGAGCTGAGGGTTAATGTGCTGCCTGTGAGGGCTCCTTCCTGCAGCAGGAGAGCAAGGGTGGGACGTGAGACAAGACTCTCAAGATCACAGGAATACAATCATAGGGAGACCAGGGTCATCAGCTACTAAACCTCTCTGTGTAACTTTAAGTCTCTAATCTTAATGGAATTGCAGCAGGAACCAGGCAAGATCATTAATCACTGGAAGATAAACAGCAGCAGCAAACCAGTTACCCAGTGCACAGTCCTGTTACAGGCAGGGGAGCAGCCTGCCCGCCTGTCTCCTGGCCTGGGCTGCCTGAGGAGTGCTTCTAGGTGTGCTGTGCTCACCAATGGATCGCTCCTGGTGAGGGCTGAGTCACTGCTTATTATGAAGTCAGTTTCTCCATTTAGTCCTTGCAGTGTGGTGCTAGCCTGAACTTCGGTGTGGGGTATTTTCATAGCAGAGTGTGCTTCATTGAAGCCTGAAATATTTTTTTCTCTATTTCATCAGCAGGATTTGCCAGGTCTCCCCAAGGTTCTTGGTGTCTCATTGCTTGGAGCTTGTTATTTGAGCCACAAGAGCATTGTGGGCAGTGCATGCTATGCTGCTGTGTGTCCCACGTGGGCTGGCTGTGAGGGCTGCTGCTCCATACCCATCCTCTCTCTCCATTACCAGAGAAGTTTCCGATAACTCAGACTGGGGTGGGGCGAGGATGGGGAGATGCGCTGCTGCTGACACTGTGTGTGATGTAGGTAACATTGCCTGACTGCTCTGGGATGCCATTCCTCATTACAGAAACGATGTTAAAAAGCCTGTTTGAACTGCGAGAGGCAGTGAAGTGAAATTCCTTTATGTGTTTCCAGATCATCAGATAAGAGGTGCTAGGGAAATGCATGGCCTAGCTGGACACTGCCTAACGCACCCTGCAGGGCTGGGGTCAGCCCACAAGGCAAGGGTGAGCCCCCAGCTGTAGCAGAGGAAAAGAGCAAATGCCTGTTCTGGGCAGTAGAGGGTTAATAATGCATTGGTCTCATGCAGGACTGTCACAGAGGGAGCATCCCAAGGAGTGACAATGATACAGGGTGTGTCCTGCTTGACTGCACCGTGGGGTAGCAGGGTAACAGTGAGCCATGCGGTGGGGATGTTTTCCTGGGTACTCCCACCCTTGGCAGCCCTGGGAAGGCCCAGGGAACCAGGCAGTGCCTTCACTCAGCTCATGCCAAAGCAGCGTGGCCAGGCACCCTGGCAGAGCTGCCCTTAGTCTACCTGAGCATTTCTGAAATGGCACCGAGGGCTGGAGATTCCAGTCACAGCACACAGGGGAAGCTCTGCCTGACTTCTTATAAAGCTGGTTCTTCTGTGCTCCTTGCACTCTTGCAGGAACCGTAGCACAGGGCTGGCTGTGTCCAGCTGCCTTCCTGGGCATAGCACCTTGGCTCCATCAGCCGGAGCTGTGCTTGTCCCTCTGACAGGCTCTGCGGTTACATTAATAAAGCTGCACTTTGTTACAGCTCAGTTTGTTTGTTAGGCATCTGGAACAAAATAAATCAGCGGAGGCTCCATTTTGCCATAACGAATTGCAGTTGCACAAAGTTGCTGGCAATGTCAAGCTCTGGAGCACAGGAGTGCTGGGAGCTGTGCATGTTCGGTGGGTGCAGAGAAATGGACTGCTCCGGTCAGGGCAGAAAGAGGCTGATTTAGGGGAGAAATTTGGCAGTGAGCATCTTGCAGCCAACACAGAGCAGGGAGGGGACTCTGCTCGCAGGTCCCTGTGCACATAGCACATCTGTGCACATCTGTGCAGGAGCAGCACAGCTGTGGTGACCAAGCCTGGTGGCAGTGTGCCTACACACCCATGCCCACACACCCACTGCTCAGTGTGTGTGCAGGTGTGACTGCTGCAGCAATTAAAGGGAGGTGGCCTGGTGCCTTTGGGTATCTGTGTGGCTGTAAAGTTGGCTCATCGAGGGAGGGTGGGCCAAGAGACAGCCAGAGCAATGCGGTTCCCACTGCCTCGGAGCTTTGTATGCAGATGGAGGGCATCAGATGACTCAGCCGCTACTGGGGATGTCAGTGGCTCTCACAATTAGTAAACAAGCTGAAGAAAGCCCCTAATCAAGCAGGCTGAAGGTCGGGAGGCCTGGCTGTGCCGCCAGCACTCCGCACCCCGCGTGCGGGTCCGGCCTTGGTGCACTGTGAAGCTGTCAGTCAGCGCTCCTGCCATAAATCCTGCACGCAGAAGTTTGACTTGGCCATAAACAAAACTTGGCTAAAACGGTAGCTAGAGAGAGAATCTTTGTTGGGGGCTGCAGCTGGGCTGCTGTGGTAGGAGAGTCGTGCAGAGCAGGGGCTGGCGGTGGGGAGGTGACAGAGCCCGAATGGCTGCGGGGGATGCACATCCCACTGCCTGGCCCCACCACTGTCTGAATGCAGCAAGCAGTAAGATTAGGGCGCAGCATACTGGGAAGGCGTGGAAAGGATGCTGGAGCTGCCGACCCCGTTTGGGGAGGCACTGGGCAGCTGCTGGAGCACCCGCCGCCACCACCTCCCCCCTTTATGGCCCTTGCACCGTGCCCTGAAGGTCAGCCTGTTTACCCAGACATCGTGCAGAGGGGAGCAAGGGGGAAATCAGCCCTCCCCACTGCAAACACGGCCGGCCCCAACCCCACAGCCTTATGCAAGCGGCTGTGCTTGCAGGATCGGGCTCCGCAGCGAACTGCTCTGTGCCCGTGAATCTGGGGGGCACAGAGACAAGGGAAGCAGCAAAACCCGGTTCTGAATGTTAGGGTCCTGAGATGCACCACGCTGTCTGGGGAGTGTGTGCAATGTCAGGGTTTTTTTGTTTTGTTTTGAAGTCCTTAGTTTTTTTTTCCATCTGTTTCGTGCAGCATCCCACACAGAGCCCTGGGAGGTAGGCATTTGGGTGGGTAAGGAAGAAAGCTGCAGATCCGTCATTACTCATTCAGCCCAGCCCGCGGGCAATCCCATCAAAGCGGCGCAGAGCAAAGGGCCGGGGCAAGGGGAGGCGGGCGCTCTGCGAGCGGCTTGGGTCGCAGCCCCACGCTGCAGGGACACCTCGGCACCCCGAGATCGGCCGGCAGCCCGCATCGGGAACACGCGCTGAGCACTGCACAGCCGCAGCCACAGCCACAGCCGAGCTCCAGCGCCCGCTGCCACAACGATGAAACGCTTCGAACGGGATACGCGGTCATGCGCTGCTCCTCACTCGGCATGCGGGAGTGCTCTCTGGTTAGGCAGGCATGGAGCTGCACCAGCACGGTGCTTCCAGCTCAACGAACATCGCTCACGTCTGCGAGCATTTCTTTCTTTAAGCACCCTGGTACACCCCGTCCTCCAGACAGCCTGACTTGTATTTTAAGGAAAAAAAAAAAAATGCATTTGCTTTAAAAAAAAAAATAATAATAATAATCTTGCAATAAATATGTGCCTACAAACACAAACAAATAAAAAAAAAAAATCCTGCAGAACTGGAAGTTTTGGATATTGTGGCACCAAAAATAAAACCGATGGAACAAAAAAGGGAATTTCATGTGGTTTTCATTGTCAAGTCTAAGCTCAGAAACAAACAGGAAATAAAAATGGCTAAAACAAAAGGGATTTCTTTTAAAGTGCGTTCAAATCCAAGTGGGGAGCTGGTTTATTTGGGAGGCATTTTCTGTTTATTTGTCTTTCAGAAAGACAAGTAAATAAAAACGTCCACACGCAGACAGGTCAACGTGATTTATGGCCGAACTCTCATGCATCTCTCTGGACAATTATTGTCAGCATCTTCTAAAAACTGGCTTTGCAGAACCGGCACCGGGAGAAGTGGCTGAGGATTCCCAGCCTCGCCGGCGGTGCTTCTGGTTCCTCTTTGTGCTGTCTGCAGGCAGCACTGCTGGAGCTGAGCCCTCCAGCCCAGCCCCGAGGCTCTGCTAGTAGCAAATAATGGCATTTATTTAAATAAAGGGGGCTGCAGGAGGAGGGCTGCGAAAAGCAGCCGACTGCACGCCCCATCCTAGGGACACTAACAGGTCTGAGGCTTCCAATGGTGGAAGTTGTTGGATTGGTTTTGCAAACAGGTGGCTCGTTCACAGTAGCTCGGATGGTAATTTCTGAGGGGTTAATTGGACAAACGCAGGTCTGCTCCAGCTAAAATCATGAGGAGTTGTAGCACTGTCAGTGCCTTCTTGATTAACTTGAAAGGCTAAAGAATCAGACGTACAAAATTAATAGCAGCTCCTGCACTTTAACTCTGGTTTCCCTGCTCTTGTGCACGGGTCAAAAAAGGTGTAAGTGCCTATTTTCTGGTGGAACTGTGCTTTGGGAGATAGCGCAGAGCATCGCAGCAATGCGGTGTTCCTGGCTCAGGGCTGCAAGGTGCTCGGTGCTGCCAGAGCTCAGTTTCTCCTCTGTAACACCAGGCCACGTCCCCTTGTTCTAACACACCTGAGTCTGTCCCCAGAGACCCTACAGGAGCTGGTGACACTCTCAGTCCCAATCAGGGCAGAGCCAGCTCCTTCCACAGCTCGACCTGACCCACTGTGCCTCCTGCAGCAGCCTCAGGGCTGCCTTAAACACCCCATGCAAGCCAGGAGCTAATAACCAGCTTCATTCAATTCCCAGTCACATTATTATCCAATCTGCCAGAGACATTAATATTCAGAGGTGAGCCAGGCGGAGGGCAGGGGTGTCGGCACACAAAGGGAGGACAGCAGGCACAGTGCAGCCACACAAATCCTCTCTCCCCGGCTGCCTGCATCTCAGCCCTGCACTGCTGGAGGATTTTCCCCAGCCCCAGCTGTGGTGCCAGGCGGTGCAGATGGAAGGCAAGACAAGGGCAGCCCAGCACCGTGTTCCAGCCTAAAGCCAGAGGTCCCAGAGCTGGCACAGTTTGATGCCCTTGCACCCCCACAGCAAGCGGGGACCTTATATCAGTGGCCAGGCCTTAAACAAACAACATCCTCCCGCGCTTGGTCAGGCAGCAGTGCCACAGCTCCTGCTCCTGGCTCTGCAGTCTTGCCCCGTTGTAGGACACATGGCGTGAGGCCACCAGCCATCCCTACAGGGACTTCATTCCCAGCCCAGGACCTCCCCTGTCCCCAGAGCTGGGGCACATGTGCCAGGTCACGAGACAGAACTCATGTCCCCGGCACATCTCATCTTCCTTTCGGCGCACTCTCTCAGATCAGGTTTCTGACTTTTTGGCAGTCTCCAGAGCTAGCCTTACCTCTCAATCTCATGGTTTCGGTAGAATCTGACAGACAGAAGAGATGCTGCTTTTTTGCTGATCGCCCCCCCCCCCCCATAGGGTGCACAAATTCATTTGTTGAGATTCAGCCACAGTTCTCGCATCTATTATTTGCCAGAATTAAGCCGTTTTAGAAAGGCAACAGATATAAAGTGAGGCTTGCAGACACTTGACAACACTGCAGGGTTTTCAAAGCAGTGCCCAGGACAGGACACGTTTCAGTTACTGGGATATAGCTGAGTTTCACAGAGGCTGGCTCTCATGCGACCCTGGCAGCAGCCCGAAAACACCATCCCTGCTCTGAGCCCTCACGCAATGCCTGATACCGGGCACTGTGATCGTCTGATAACGAAAGCCACCTCCTGCCCCGTTTCTGCTGCTATCAGTGGGACCCGACAGCAGCTCCGTTCCCCGTCAGTCCCTCTGGAGCCCGCAACAGCTCTTTGTCCCCTCAGGAAGGCACCACACAGCTTACACAAGCGTCCGTCCCTCCGATGATGCAGGGGGCTCGGGGAAGACCTCACTGCCATCGCCAAAAGCACGGTAGGACAGGATCAGGGGTGACGCTCTTGAAAGACATCTTCCCAAGCTGCCACTTTTAGCATCTCCCTAAGGCGCCGCGGGGACGAAGCCAAATTCACACCGCATCCCGCAGAACGCAGGCCGGGTACACAGAGCAGTAGGGAAGAGCCGGGTTCATCTCCTCAGTTCCCGCACCACCAGCTCATACCAGTGTCCCCCGCAGCCCGCCGAGCCCAGCAGCGCTGCCGGGGGGGCTGCCCGTCCCGTCCCGTCCCGCCCCGTCCCGCTCAGCTGTCCCGCGGCGGGGGCGCGGGGCCGACAGGTGTGCCCCGCTCGGCAGCACCGGGCCGGGCCCCGCCACCCCCCCGAGCCCACTCCGGCAGCTGCAGCGCGGGGCCGCTCCCAGGGCCGCCGCCAGCCGGGCCCGAATCGCCCCGTGCAGAAAGACGGAGCCCCCGCCCCGGGCCCGCTCTCGCTGAGCGCAGAACGGCCGCGCTCCGTCGGGCGCCGCTCAGCTCTCTGTGCCCGGCGGTAAAGGCTTCCCCGGGCCGCGCTCATCGCAGGGAAGGTGGAGGAGCCCGTGCCACAGCTCGGAGCCCGACGGCCGGCTCTGCTCGGAGCCGGTCCCGCTCCTTTCCCCGCGGCTGCCGATGGAGCCGCCGTCGGGGTCCGGCGCTTCTCTCGCACCTTCCCCCTCATCCAAACCGGCTCCGCTGCTCCCGGCGGATACCCGCAGCCACGGGCCGGCTCGCCCGCTCTCCGGAGCTGCAGGGAGGTCGGCTCTGCTGTAAACAGGCGCCAACCCGTTACATAAATATCATTTATCCAACTGTCCGAACGCCGTCGGGCTGCTTGCGTTTTTCCCAGGCGCTGTCTCCCCGCGTCCCGCTGCCTCGGGCCCTGCAGACAGCTGAGCCGCAGCCCGCAGCGCCGTTATTTACAGCGAGCCCCGGCTAATTTAAACAGCCCCGGCCCCGCTCGCCCCAGTGGAAAATGCCTAAGTTTAGCAACTGCCAGGGGCTCCCGGAGCGGTTGCCGGGAGGGGCCCGAGCGGCCCAACGGGACGGCCGGACCCGCAGCACTCCGGCCCCGAGCAGGGCAGGGGCCGGCCCCGCTCCCCCGGCTCCCGGCCCGGGCACGGCGCCGCGGCCCCGAGCGAAGCGCCCCGGGGATGCTCCCGCCCCGCGCCAACTCCGGGCGCGCCCGGGCGGGCATCGAGAGCGCCCCGGACAGAGCAGCGGACCGCCCCGCTCCCGGGAGGTGTCTGACGGAGGGGCACTTACAGCAGCTCCAGATGCGGGCTCGGCTCGGCGGCCTTAATCCTGCGAACGGGGTGTCGCCGCTGCCCCTGCCCCGCTACCCGGACCGCTCCGCTGCCGTCAGAAAGTAAATCCCCGCGACTGCCCGGCACGCCGCGCCTCGCCGCCGGCCTGCGGCTCACGGGGAGGGCAGAGGGCGCCGGCCGACTGCCGCCCATTCACCCGGCCCATTCACTTTATGGCGACGGCCGGCGCCCCCCGCCAGCTGCACCGGGCGCCCCGCTCCCTCCCGCCCCATTCCAGCTGCGCGCCCGCCGCCGCCCGCCCCGTCCAGCACCGCCCGCCCCGGGCCCGCCCCGCTTCCGCGCCGACCAATCTCCGCACGGCTCGGCCTCGTCCCGCCGCTCTCCGGCTCTCCGATTCGCGGAGGCGGGCGCCTTGGCCGCGGTGGCCGCGCCCCCGCGCTGCCCGCACGGCTTTCGCCGCCGCGGAAGGGGAGCGGGTGGGCCGGGGCGGCAGGGGTTGTCCGGCGGGTCCGGACCCACCGCCGGCTGCTGGACGCGCGGCGGCAGCTGTCGGGAACGCTGTCTGCGCGTTAGTTCCTGCCCCGCCGTCCCAGCTCTCGTCGCACCGGGAGCGCTCCGGCTTCCCGTGGGGGAAGCCCCGCCGCGCGGTGCCGTGCCTCCGCCGCCGGGCGTGGAGGGCGAGGTGCGCGGTCCTGCGGCCGGGTTTCCGCCCTCAGGTCGCTTCCATGCTGACCCGCGTGTCGGCTTATGGTGCTAAAGGTCAGCCTGGAGCTCTTCCACCGACGCGTTTTAGAGATTAGGAAATAATGTGAGAATAGGAGTGGATTTTAACCCCGGTGACTTATGAGGAGGGAGCCTGCTAAACCCATCAGAGATGCGTGGGGGAAGAGAAACGAGCACGGAGGAGTGCGGGATGTGAAGAGGGGTTACGAAGACACGGCACTGTGCAGTGCTGTTCAGAAACAAACTAACATGGCAACGCAGAGGGCGTGGGAGGGCCTGAGAGAAGCTGACAGTGTTCAGATGCTCATGAGAAATTACCACACTTATTAATAGCAGCAACCTAAGGTTCCCATTTGCCTCCAGTTAAGTGACTGCAAACCAGACCACGTCTTTTCCCATCTCTGATTTTAAGGTCCCTGAGGAGCAGGCACAGCACGCAGCACTGGCGCTCCCCAGGACAGTCCGTCTCTCTCCCCACATGCCTCGGGGAGGTAGGAAACCCGGCTCGTGGTCTGCAGCAATAAAGGGAACGATGTGAATCGCCTCTCATCCCTCCAAGCCTTCCACAGTGAGTAGCCTGCAACAAATACAGACAGTACTTACGCTTTAAAGTAATGATGAAACAAAAGTATTTTTAGCTATTTCCTTTGGGCAACTGGAAATAAGAACCAGCACTCCAACTCAGGCTTGTTCCCTGCGGAGTGCAGCACGAAGACAATCCGGGAACAGGAAGGCTTTTGCTGGGACAGCCTCCTGCAGCCGTCCTCTTGCAGGAACCGTCTCCCTGGGTGGGAGGGCTTTCCGTTTCTTGATGAAATGAAGCAGCAGCTCTTGTGGACATTGCCAGCATTCTGAGCTGCAGTTCGCATTGCCTCACCAGCTGGAGGATTCGCTGCTGCAGAAGAGACCAAGGGCTTCACCAGGGCTAGAAGACAGATGTTACTACTTCACATTAATTAGAAAGTGAGGAGAAAAAAAAAAAAAGTAAAAGGAGACTAAGGTGGGACTGAATTTGTGACGCATCTTGTCAGAGAGATGGGATATGCAGAAGGGAATCACAATGCAGGTTAGGCATGCTTCACTTTTCACCGTCTGGGAAGAGTGTGTTCTCAGAGGAAACCCTGTCTCTGTTACAGGCAGAAACGGTCCCGCAGCTGCCTGGTTTCGCTGCACTCAGAGAGTGCTGCAATTGGCTTTGGTGACTGTGGTTTCCACGTTTGTGTTTTAACTAATCTTTTAGCTGTTCATGCCATCAGATGCCTTGAAGAGCAGAAGTGACGCTGTGGTTTGGCCTCCTGGGCCAAGAAGCAGAGGGTGCGTTTGATGCCTTTGTGGTAGTCAGGGCTCTCACTGCAGTGCGTTTGTCCAGCTGGCATTTGGCAAGTGCTGTGGGCTTCATGCCCAGGTGTATCACGTAGCTGTAGCCTCGCCAAGAGGTGACAAAGATATGACTAAGTGAGGCCAGATTGCTCCTGCCAAAAGGCATGGCTGCTTGTGGCCAAGCAGAGAACGTGAAAACGCTGGGAGTTTCACATCACTGGGAAGTGCACCTAAGACGTGGGCTATGTAGAACAGCCAGGAGGATGTTTCAGCTCAAGGAGGCTGCTCCACAGCTTCAATACCGTGTTCTGTATGATTGCCAGAGAAGGGTTTGATTGTTCTTGAGTGTCTCATTTCAGATCTGCTGCTCCAGCTGTAGGTCCTGGCCTGAGAGCTGATTGTACCAGATGCAGAACATCAGTCTCCATTTGGAGAGCTTTCAGCTGGCTGTGGGCTGGCCTCTACCTGAGCTTGCTCTGGAAAAGGGCAGCTGCTAGGAATGACTGCGACATTTGTTCTGAGTGCTCATCTCTGATGAGAACGTCTGCAAACAGTTCCTAGCCATGGTGACTGCTTCTGCCTTCTAAGTCAAACCCCTTCCTAACCAGACTGCAGGAATCTGAGGTTTTTTCACATTTTGCTGTTTTGATCTTGAGTTTCACTGTCCTGTGCTGTGTTTAAGAACCAGTGCCTTGGGAATAAAGTAACATGGGCCTTTCCCATCTCTTGGCTCTTTGCCTGTAGCCCCTCAATACAGGGTGGTGCTGAGCTACCCAAGGGCTGGATGACACAGCGTGTGCAAGTGAATTTGCTGATCCCAGACAGTGTGGGGCTGTGCTGTATTGTTTTTCTCTCCAGACAATGCAGTACTGGATCATAAGTAAAAATGCAAAGCACACTGCAATGTTTGCTCTTTATTAATGCACTAAGATGCATTTGGGTGAAGCGGAATGCTCCTGGCTGGCTTGGTTTCAAGCTCCGTGACACGCTTTCATAAACACTTTGCAGCTCTCTGGACGGGGGCAGAAGGCACAGGGGGGCTGCGGCCCCTTCACTGGGAGGGAAGGTAGTCTGGGCTGGGAAGAAGTCTGACCTGTGCCAAAGACAGCCCCTCTGCTAAAAGGGGAGCTGGTGGTCAAATGAGTGGTCCCTGGGAATTTCCCAGTGGCAGGTCAGCACTACAGTGTGCTTCAGCTGCTGCTGCAGCAGGGCAGGAGGGAAGGAGCATGCAGAGAGACATTCTGGTCTGCGTGCCTTTGCTTGCTGCCCTGGTGGCTTTTGCAGTCTTTTCTGCACTGGGTATCTGACCACCTGTTTTTTAGCTGAGGAACTTGAGCTAAAAGCTGCCAGCCACGAGACAGTGCCTCCGTTACCAGAACGTTTAATTTCTTTTTCTACTTTTGGAGAATGTATGTGGCCACTTAGTGCAATTACAGCTTACCCTTCCAGCTCTGAACTCTGCCCATTATCAGATAAATTGCTGGAGCAAATCTCTTGACCTCTGGGAGATAACTGCGGTCTCAGCCTCAGACGCTCTGATCCTTGATCAAGCAGTATTCGGGCACGTTTTCCCGCAGGCAGAGAAGGGAGGGGGTGACCGTGTCCAGAGCATCCCTTCAGCATGGGCTGTGCTCTGAGGAGGAGGTGACGGCGTTGGGCTGGCTGTGAGGTGCAGGCAGGGCCCACGTCGCTGTTGGGCTGGGCTGGTGAGGGACGTCACCCTTTAGTTCTGACGGCGGATGAGCACAGTGTGGCCCTTCTACTCTTTCACCTTCAGTTTGTGTTTTCCTGCACATACAGCGCTGAGCTTCGGGTCCAATATCTGGAGCGGTCCAATATCTGGAGCGGCAGACTACGGGCCAGCGCTATGAAGCCGTAAGCTGTCTGCTGGGAGCCCGTGAGGGGACGGCGGGACGGGGCGGGGCCATGCCACAGCGTGAACGCCAGAACCGTCTCGGGCGCGATGCGGGGGCAGCCCCATCCCACAGTGCCCTGCGCGGACAGCCCCGCCCCCCGGCTTCGCCTCAACCGCGCTTGCTGCTCCGCTCAGGATTGGCCACGCCCCTCAGCGTCAAGGCTCCCTCCCGATTGGCTAGTGGCCCTGCTAGTTCCACCTTCTCTGCTGCCATTGGATCCCTTTGGCCTGTCACTGGATGTCCCGCCTCCGACGGCTTCATCCCGCGATCCTATTGGGCGGCCCAGCGAGCCGGCCGCCATGCCGCGCGGGGGTTGGCTCCGCGGGCTGTCCGTCGGCGCAGTAACCAGGGAGCGGGTTGGGGTGCGCCTGTTTCCACGTCAGTGCGAGCGGAGCCGAGCCGGTTCCGTTTGCCCGTGGCCGGGAGGACCCCGCGCGCGGCCGCCTCGCCCGCTGCCGCCGGGAGGAAGGGCCGGGCGGACGGTGACAGGGCCGGGCCGAGCCCCCGCTCGCGGCGCCGCCCGCCCGACCGATGTGCGAAGCGGCCGCCGCCGCGGGGAGCAGGCGCCGCCATTTTGGATGCGGGGGTCAGTGCCGGGCGGCGAGCGCCTGTCGCGATAGTGTCGCGACGCGAGGGCCGGGTCGGGAGGGGGGCCGCGGCGGGGGGCGCGGGGGGAGACGGGAACCCCCGAGGCGGGCCGGGGCCGGGGCAGGCCTCACCGCCCGCGGCTGGGGGAGCAGTACGGGGGGGGGGTGGACCCGCGGGCCGGACGACCCCGCTCCCTGCCTTCGGTCACGTGGGCGGCCGTGCGGGAGGGAGGGCCGCGGCCCGAGCCCCCGGTACCGCGCTTCGTCGCTTTGGTCGCACGAAGCGGCCGGAAGGGAGAGCGGAGCCCCCTTCGCGCTGCCCGGAGGCTTCCAGGTTGGTTCCGCAGGTTTGACAGCCGGGCGGGACGTTTCTCCTCCTGCCTCCCAGGCGCTGTCTCGTTATCGTTGCGAAAGGTGCAGGCCTGCAGGAGCCGGTGCCACCTTTGTCAGGTGCCGCTGCCCTGCCGCTGCTGGCTGTGCTTCAGAGCGCGCTGCCCTGTCTAACTGCCCTGACCTGCCGGCACAGGCCTGCACCGTGCCTTTGCAGAAACACCTCCAGCTCTCCGACCTTCTCTGCCTGTGACGTTTGTTGTACAGCAGCTGTTACATGGAAAGAAAACAAAACAAAAAAGCAGCACATCAAGTTTAACTTCCTGGTCAGGGATTCACATAACTGGCATGGGCACTTTGAAGGGAAGAAAAGGCTTTGCTGTCACCTGGCTCCTGGGTAACTGAGCATGCACTTGTGGTTTGCTGACTGAGAAGTGCTGTGTATCCTGTTCTGGTAGCAGAATGTTATATCAGGACCCGATATAGAGGCTAGGTCAGAGATTGTACCGTACGTTATCATAAACAGTGCAAATCTTGCTCATCAGAAGCTAACTGAAGTACTGTCTTCTTGGTATATGAAGTACTGTCACTTCCCATTACTGCTACCTGCTGTAGCGATTTCATTGGATTTGAGTTAGTCAGCATAGCTGAAGGCTAAAGTTTGTGATAGGGAGAAGTGACTTGATGAGCATCTGCCAGACTGTGTCACTCTTAATGCTAACTCTTGCTTGATTTCTAGAAGAGTTGCAGACATTTCCCCGCAGGGGAAGGAGGGCTTCTTAAAGCGTACCTGTGACTTCTTATGGTAATAAAAAAAATTGGACGGCATGTTTTAGAGCTGAGCAGTGCAGCCTTCAGTGTAGGTGTGAGATAACATTTGCAGATGTGAATCCTGTCATTGTTTTTTTTTGTGAAAATTTAACACCTGACACCATTTCAAGAGTCTCAGAATAATGATGATCACTGTCCTTTGAGGGCTGCTGATGTGACACACATGTGGATGCTAGACTTTGGTGTTCAGTGAACCGCCTGGGTGTCTGCCTTGTTCTACTCTTTGTGATCCTAACTGTTCCACAGGGGGACTGCAAATGATGACATCTTCCCTATTTCTCTGGGTGGGCTGGTCAGCTATGTTGGTGTGTAACTGCCTGGTGAAGTTCTGGGCAGGAGCAAAATGGGTCTCTATATTTCATCAGGCGAATCAGTCTATTGTGTGAGAGAGATAGGTTTTTATTTAATTCATTTCATGCTTTAATTTCAATCCTGAAACTTCTTTTAGCATAGAACATCTGTTCTAAGCTCAGGATTCAAGCAACATCTACTCATGGAAGGATGTCAGGCAGCTTAAAAAGGATATGCTTCAGATGGTACAGAATTTACAGAAACAATTTCCATTCCTCGAATGAAACTTTTAAACTTGTGCTGAGTGGTTGATGTTTTCAGTAGATTGAGTTTACAAGATGTATCTCTCTGAAAACAGTGCTCTGGCCTTTTGTTTTTTCCCCTTGCAATGACTTTCTTGTTCCTCCTCCAGCACACAGCTGCAGAGTCCATCCCTGCCATGAATGAGGACAGTTGCCTCTGGTTTGCTGTGGGATGTGTTTGTATATTGCTTGATTTAGTGGAATCTGTGGTGAGGGGGAAAAAAAAGAAAAGGAATGCATTCTGCTCAGGTCTTCTCAAATAGTTAGCAATGACAGGATAACTTTGGAGGGAAAATAAAAGTATTGCAGGATTTTAGTATGTTAGGAAGGTCATGTCAGGCAGTGTGGACTTTTTTATAACCTTGTTTGAGAGGATCTGCATGTTTAATTTCACAGCAAGTGTAAAGGAAAAGGCTTGTGCTGGAAACTTGTCTGTCCTCTTCACATTTTATTGACTGGAGGTAGCACCAGGTTTGTGGAAAGATGAGTGTTGTTAGCCTCGTACATTTAGGGAGAAGTGACTTTATCTAGCTTGTCATTCTTTATCCTTTTAGATTAAAAGCAGAAGAGAAATAAGGGTGCTATAAACACATTCCCTGGTATGCAGAACAGCATTTAAGCTTTGGCATTGTTTTAAATGTGTGGAACTGCTGTACATCTGTGTTTGTGCAAGGCATGTGATACATGTTTGATATATCTTTACATGCTTTTCCAAATCAGGTTAGGGGAGCCTTTGTTTCTAGAAATCACTGCTAAATGCTTGGGATGGCACTACAGGGTCTATATGCTCAGTATTATCTTGTAATGGTGGAAGCAGAACAACTTAGCTTTTGGTAGATCTGTGTATACATCGTATTTCCTCAAAAGTACTTTTATGGACTAGAGTATCAATCTGTGAAATATCCTATATAGATGTGTGGAAAAAGAAGAGGTCAGCGAGTGAGGAATTCTACAAGGGAGACAAAATCTCCCATTTTACATTAAAACAAAGGTGACAAGCTGAAGACGAAGAAAATATTGCATAAAAAATGCCCTTGTTCATATCTGTAGGCATTCAGATCCTGTAACTAAATGCATGAAGGAAAGTAGCTGTCGAGGATGGGAACGTTTCAAGCGTTCAACAAAGGATGGGAAAATATCTGTGATTGTGTTACATGGAGACGTGGAAGGAGGTTATAAACTGTTGTTCTTCAGGACATGGGCAAACCGTGTGGCACAGTTTGTTTTTCTGAACAATATGGTAGCATTGTTTTGGTCTGTTATGACAGTTCCTATACTATGGAGTGTTTTTGTCATTGCCCCTAACTTACTGTTTAATGCTTAGGAATACCATTGTTTTAGTTAGTGAAAAGGAGTAAGAAAGAGTGTTGCAGTAGGACTGTTCATCCTGTTGTGAACATAAGACATGGAAACAAATCTGATGCTCTCCCTTGATAACGCATCTTTTTACAGTATTTTCCTTTCTTGTTTACAGAGTCCTCTGCCAAATTAGTCTATTTCACTCTGAGGAAATTTGTATATTTGAAGAGTTGTTGATAACTCAGACGTGTTAATTAATGTGAATTCATATCTAGTACGTGTGCTCTGAAATTCTTGTGGTGCTTCAGAAACTTGGAGTGATTACAAAAACTGTGTCCCTGCTTGCTGTGCTTTTTCTGTGTGGACAAAAATCTGTATTCTCCTTTCTTTCCCCCACCCCAGTGGAGCTCTTTAAGTGTTCCTGTCTGAGCTGGAAGTGCACCTGTCTAGTTTGAAGTGTTGTGATTAATGTTTCAGCTGCTTTCAGTCTTCTGCTTTTCTATGGATGTCCTATTGGGATTTCAAACTGGATTCCTCATCTTCTTTTCATAACTTCTGAAAGATTCTTATGATTAGCTACAGTTCCACTAAATACTTCTTGTTTGCAGACATGGTATCATCGGACCCTGGTCTCTTTAGAAGTCCTATTTATTTTTTGAAGGCAGTCCTGTCTGTTCGTTCCTCTCCATTCTTACTCTTTTTGACTCTGTCTGTGTCTGGCTGTAGCTAATATAGAGCGAACAACCCTGTTGTAAACTGTTCTTTCTTTTTCTCAGGTCCTTAAAAATGTTTCTCTTTTGCTAGTACAATTTTGCTGTTCTGGCTTTCTTTCTGGATACATCAGATGTAAGATTTTCTCTGTAAGGCCTCAGTCTGTCTGAGTGTGAATACCTGCCGTTTGCTTTCTTGCTTTTTCTCCCTGTGTTCCATTCCGTTTTTGTTTCTTTGTGGGGATTTGACGTTGGTTTTTGTCCTTGTTTCCTTTCTTAAAGCCTTTTTCATGAAGCAGGTGTGACAGTCACTGCATTTTATACACGATGCTATTTTGTAAGTCCCAAGGAGATTCCCTCTGGCCATCTTATTGAGCCACTCATGCTTATTTAACAATGTAAGATTATCATTGTATTCTGTGTAGAGCTGCAGAACTTTACGTAAGTGCAGGAGTGAGTGTGTTGTTGTGTTGTCATGGTTGTGTGTTCTGGTGCCCTAACACCGTTTTCCTCTGGATCTCTATATACTGGGGAATAAAAAAGAAAAGAGGGCTGGGCCTTGATGAAGTTATGTTGCTATTCTAACTAACCATCTACTGTGATGTTCTTGAAAATGCATTCTGTGTAGAACTGCTCTCCTTTTCTCTTCTTGACGAAAAACATATTTGTCTTCATACACAAAACAAAGTTGTAGAAGTGTTCTCTTGCATCTTCATAGGCCTCCTGCTGGACTAGATGCGCTTTGATGTTTTGTCTGAGGAGGGGAATGATTCAGAGGGCTGGAGATTGATTTGAATTATCTTTATTTTCAGGATTGTCAAGATGGTGGATAAAAACATTTACATTGTACAAGGCGAAATCAATGCAGTGGTGGGAGCCATCAAGCGTAATGCCCGTTGGAGCACTCACACACACCTGGTAAGCTGTCTTGGATTGTTGCTACCCATTTGTGCCGTGGCAGAAACTGCTTGGTTTTAGAGAAGTCACTTATTTACTTATTTATTTAGTAGTAGTAGTTGCTAATAGTTCCATACCTGTTTTGTTAAAAGCCATCATTACAATGTTTTGGAGCCTAATGATGCAATAGTCAGTTTTTGGCTTCCACAGTGAAGAGGTATGCCTGTGGTGTACAGGATCTGTGGTGCACTTCGGAATATCAACTGATTAGCATATGGCTGTCATCCAGCAAAGTGATTTCAGTTTGTCAGAGGGCAGGGCCCTTGTTCCCTTGAACAGGCATTTCTTTGTTGGTTCTCGCTGCCACCCAGTAGGAAGTGTGGCTGCAGGTGTATGCAGCTTGGAGAAACTTTAATAACATAAACTAAAGCTAAAGGACGCAGTTATTCATACCGTGATTCTTTCTTCTAGTTATTTTAATGGCACCAAATGTCATTGTATTTCTGTTCCCATTACAATTTGCATAGATTAACATTATAGCAAATCCAGATGAGCCATTTCAATATGATATGAGGTAGATCTGCTTTGAAATTTATTGAACAGTTGAGGGCTAATGAGAAATACTTCAAAAGGACAATAAACCCAAAGTGGATTTCGCTGTCTTGAACCTATTCTTTGACATTTGAGCTGTATAACATAGGATAGTGCTAGAAGGAAAACAAAAATACTTCTCTTGATTTTGATAGAGTAAATAATCTGACAGTGATAAGCTCAACCCACAATACTCCCCTAAATACAAAGGTTAGTTCTTTACGTACCCGTTATTAAGATGTGTTTTCAGCAGTATGTTCACTTCATTGATGGCTTCCTTCCTATGTATAACCTATAGGATGAAGAAAGAGATCCCTTGCTGCATAGCTTTAGTGTCTTAAAAGAAGTGCTGAATAATATAACAGGTAAGCTTATGCAGAAATCAGCAGGTATGTGTACTTGCTAGGGGACATGCAAATAATTTTTTTTCCTTTCAGTCTGTGTGCAGGTGTACTATTTTGTCTTATTTACTATCCAGACATCTTAAATAATGAGAAAAGGGCAAATAGGTGTATGCTTTTCTAGAGGAATAATACCACTGTTGCTACTATCTGGACATATGCACATATATGTGTGTGTGTATTGTGTGTGTTTATGTATGTATTTGTGTGTCTATGTGCATGGTTTTTTTTTTTTTTTATTATTATACTGAAGCTTACAGTAATATAGCAAATCCAGCATATTATTGTGTATAATCTAGTGTTTTGTTTATGCTTTCCAATCTTTGAGCGACAAGAAAAATCTGTTTGGCAAGGTGCCTCCCATTATCTGGTGTCTCCTTGTAGTCTTTGGTTTGTTGGATTTCGTCATTTTGTTACCAGTAACAAGCGAAGAATAGAGTTCACTTTCCATTTGGATCTCCTGAATCTCAAAGTGAATGGCTTGCTTTGTGACCAGTTGCAAGGACCTGGGACTCTAACTCTATACTGATTACAATAGTAGAGCATATGGCTGTGATGTTGGTTCTGACCAGGTTTTCTCTCCCAGCCTGTTTTTCCATTTCCACCTATACTTTCTCTGTTATTAGTTTCAGGAGCAGTTGTTTAACGTCAGTATATATTGAAAGTCTGGAGCTGAAGCTGATGTTGCACTGCCAATTCTTCCTGGAATTTCTTATTTGTAGTACTTGAAATCAAGCTTTATTTCTGGTCCCGTTATCACAGTGGGTTTTCAGAACCACTCTCAGCCTAAGTTAGAGGTGGAATTTTTCACTTCTGATTGTGGAGTGTGCCTGTTCCCGTGTCAGTGCTGTGCCTGGGATCCCTCAAGCAGTATATTTACTAGGACAGGAGTGTCATTTCCAGGTGCTGACCAGAGGTGCTGATAACCCAGTATTTAAGTCCTTATTCCTTCCTCTTTTGTAACTGATTGCAAGTGTAGTGGTTTTTTTTTTTTTTTTTTTTTTTGTTTGTTTTTTGTTTTTTTCCTCTTTTGCCTGGTGCAGTTCCCTCAGCTGTGAGCAAGATTCATCTGTCAGATCATGACATCATAGGCAACTCTAGCACAGTGTGTATTTCTGGATAGTATCTCTGTTGTTTTCGGTGTTAGGCCTTTCTGCAGATTTAAGTGACTCACTGAGTTTGTGTTTTTGTAAGCTCAGTCATCTTCTGTATGATACTCATACTCATACAATCTCCAAAATTGTCTTGGGAGGATGTTTTCCTGGCACTAATCTGCCCTTCTGTGAGATGAAGTTTTCTTAAAGATGAGACTCTTGAAATTCTTTACTATTACTGCAAATATTGCTTCTTATCAAGAAGATGAGAGGATGTCAGGTTCCTTGATTAAAGGCAATATGAATAAATGTCAGGGGTTGGCCATTTATCTTTCAAGCCTGGATGCAGTTGTGTTGTTGACTTGTTGGGGGAAAATGCAAGCTAAGTATCTGCTTGTGTTAGGGAAAGCAAAGTTTAATGTACTGAGAGAGGTGGAGACTCTGCGAGTTCATTCATTGCTTAAGTGAGGTTTATACTGAATTATTAATTGCTTGTGTATGATGATGATGCATGGTGGTTTGATTACTTGGGGTTCTTCTAAATAGGTAATTTCAGCTTCAGTGACTGCTAATTTCAGGATAATGTCTCAAGATAGAACATTTGTGTGCTTGTTTTTTTTTTTTTTTCCTTTTCAGTTTTAGACATGGTTTCCAAGCAATGCATGTATATAGAGCCTCCTGCCTCATCTTCCAGGCAATGGAAAGTCCAACTTAGTTTTTTCTTATTTTTTATTTCCTAGACCTTCCTTTCATGTCTCTTTCATTAGCTCATGGAAACGCATTGCTTTTATATTTAAATTTATTCAAGCTGTAATCTTTGACATTTGAGTTAGCTTTTAGTACAATTTTGCATTTATAGTAATATATATTATGTATTTTCTCAATCCCCCAAGAACCCATTTTAATCTGTTCCGGATGCAAATTTCAGGCTGCCTTGTCCCATCTCCCCTCTTGCTCTCGCCCCCCCTTCCCCTCCCCCATGGAGCATGTTTGATCAGGTGTGGCAGGAATATCCACTGTCAAGCTGCGCCCTTTATATTAGTCAATATTATCCTTCCTTCCCTCCCACTCCCTTCATTCTCCTCTGGGCTTTACCAGTTGATTTATAATTTTGGAATTCTCATCGGAGTCTGTAATACAGTTTGTTCATTATTTAACCAAAACCTGTTTAATGAGCAAAGAGAGGCAATGTAAATGTTAGGCATGTTGCAGTGGAGTACCTTTTGTTCTCCTCTGAGCTAGTGGGTATTAACTCTGTCATGGCTGTGGTGCTGAAATACCCCTGTCAAGGGTACATAGATGCACCGTGTACCTCCTGCAACTAAAGATTCCCATTTCAAAGTGTTGTTCCACAAGAGTAACTATATTACAAACGTATGATTTGATTTACCGAAACCACTGAGTCCTTGCCTGTAACCATCCAGTGGTATCCCAACCCATTGCATTATCTAAATGAACACTTGAAGGAAACATTTGGAGAAGATGTTCTTGCACAAACAATCCCATGATTATGGTAAGAATAACTTCTGCGGTTCAGCATACCTAGTGAAAGACCTTGGAATTATGGGGAATAATGTTGCTCTTTAAAATTCTTACAGAGAAATTTAATTTCTGTAGCAACTTTGTGTAGATTTATAAAAGAAAAGGAACATGTCTGTTCTGATCCCTTCTCGTTGGTTTTTTTATGCCATTTTTACACTTATGTGATGCATATTCAATTATTATTGGTAGTAGTTGCGTGGAAAATAGAAAAATAGATGTACTCCTATCTTGAGTGTTGCATACATGACTCCAAAATAAGTTTAATAGTTGAACACTTGTACTAAGATAAACACTGAAACCTTGTCTGTAATGGTATCTTATATTTCCAGAGCTTAGTTAAACCATGGATTGGTGTCTTGAGTTATGACAGCACGCAAACAATGAGTATCAAGTTTTGTCCATGTCTGCAAAATCGGAATAAAACTAGAATTCAGAGGTTATTTTAAAATTAATGGAGGCCTTAGTATTGATACAAATTTGGATCTAGGATTTTTGCCACCACAACTTTAATTTCACTACTTTTTGAAGTATTTTGAATATCTAGAAGATATGTCTGTATGTTGAAGTCTTTTTTCGTTCAGTCAGTTTTTTTTAGGTCAGTGAAAGGAAGCATCTTTTTGATGTCCAGTGGTAACAAAGCATCTCCTCCTTCCTGAGCTTTTTGACGTTAGGATGTGGCTGAGCTCAGCAGGGAGAGGTGTTATAACCAATGATGTCTGGAAGTACAAATTCATCATAATCCTCTTTTTCTACAGTCTGTTAAGGAGTGCATTTCCTTGAATTTTGCTATGTCTGTTGAAGTCTTCAAACCATTCCAATATGATGTGTGGGTGAAAGCAGGTACATCTGTAGCGGTTCCCCCTGGTTGGAAGGAAGAGTCATTAACCAGGATTGTCATGACTGAATTACTGCTTGCTGGTGTGTAGGATGGCTTTAGGACAGCAAATGACTGAATGCAACAGCCTTGTACAAGTCAGCAGTGGGAGAAGCAGGTGTTTGTGGAAAGTGTGTGCATCAAGAGTCTATTTAAATAAGGTTTAAACTAGGTAAACACACCTGTGAAGAGGTACTTGTGTATATTTTAGGGCCATGAGTGCCAGACTGGAAGGTTTGAGTCCTTTTATCCTCTGGTGGTTCAGAGTTACTGCGTTTAAACAGAAGCTGCAAAGTAAGCTGTTAGAAGCACTCTGATTTCATGCACATTCATGACATTTTAAATGAATGCTTGTACAGTGGGTTCAGAAGAATCTTTTCATGGCTTATTTCAGACAAGAAGCTGCTGCAAATCTCCATCTTTAGAGGGTTGGCTGGGGCATTAAGTGCTGGCTAAAGGTCAAATGACTGTAACCATAGGAGAACCTTTGCCCAGTGTACTGATTTAATATACTTGTTACTGTCGCCATCAGTTTTCTGGAACGTAGATTTAATTGCAAGCTCATTTTCTCGTGGCTGATGTCTGGAAACAGTTTTTAGAGAAAATTTGACATTCAGATGGAAAAAATATAGAAATTTTATTCTGATTTGGAATTAATGTCTGAACTTTTCTTGTAAGATCTCATTTTAAGAAGTGGTAAATAAGTAGTAGTAACATAGGGTCTTCTCAGTGCCATTGCAGTGCAGTTAAATAGACTGAGACATGCATTGCAGGCTATTTAAGGGAAGAAATTTGGAAAAATTAATGAATTTTTAAAGAAGTAGAGGAAATAAATGATATCATCTTAAGGCTGTAAAGCTTGTAACTTTGCACTTAGCAGATACAAGCAGTGCCACATTTTTGCAAAAAGTGACTGGGTGTACTAGCTTGTAGCAAATTCAGATTGACTGTAACTGAGACACTTCTCCATTTGTTTGTGTTGAAAGATTGCAGTGTTATCTAGAGCAGACATTTACAAAAAAAAAAAAGGCTTTATTGACAGCTTCATAAAAAAAAATCTAGAAGGCTATCTATACCCTTAGATTATTTCTGTTCCTGTGATAACTTTTTGAAAATAATTTTTTTTTTAGTATCAGGTATTGGTGCATGTTAACTTTGTACTTTGGAAGAGCAAGCAACTCTGGCTAACATTTTTTTTTTTTTTTTTCTGTAAGAATCATAAAATATTCTGATTTGGAAGGGACCCACAAGGATCATTGAGTCCAATGGAAAGTGTGTGAGAATGATATTAAAAAAGATATATATGTAAATTGATGAAGTAAGGTTTCTTGCATAACTTAAATTCAGCTGTACTAATTAATGGGTGACAGTGCAATTTTCATCCATGTCACGTGATCTGACGTGTACAAAAGTTGTAATTGAGTTCTTTGAATATTTTCTCTCATTTCTATTAAAAATAGGAAGATTATAGTGATAACTCTTAATCTGATGCTTTGTCTGCGACTGAATCCAAACTGCTTGATTCTTGTGTACTGTTTTCAGACTTTGCAGTGAAAGTTGTCATTTTAAAAGCAAGGTCCTCAGTCTTTGTGAAAGCAGGCATCCTTCCAAGTGCAGAGAGAATGTAAACCAATGCAGTACTTTTGCTTTGAATCTGCAGATAGTTCCAGGTACCCTCTCTGAGAGAGGTGCATCTTCCTTCTAATCTCTTTGCAGCATCAGATGCATCAAAGGGCTGTCTTATGGCTAAGGTCTTTGGGTTTCCCACGGCTATTTCTACTGGTATTTTTGGCATTGATTTTGTTACTGGTGTAGTCATAAACCAGTCTCTTTCTCAGTGATTGCTAATTCTGTTCTTCGCTTTCTAAGATGGCCTTCAGATAAGGTATTTCTGCACTTCTTTTCAGTCCAGGACATCTACTACGTCCCTTCTGCTGTCCTGTACCACCATCTTGCAGTACCAGTTTACCTTCCTTTTACTGCATTTCTTTGTGTGGTTTAAGATACGAGGTTGGACCTAGTCTACTGGATGTGCCCAGCAAATGATTGGCAGGTACAGGCAGGAGGTGGTGCTGTTGGAAGGAATTGTTTCCTGACCCCTAATCCTTAAGGACCCCAGGATTTAGATGGACAAGCGCTCCTGGCTGTTGCTTGGCAGAGTTCCCGCAGTGCCCTTGTTCAGTAACACCAGCCTTCTGTTACCTCTGAAAAGCTGCCACATGTGCACGGTGTGCAACTGACTCTCTCTTGTTCCACGCTTGTTGAGCAATTATTTTCCCACTTGTTGGGCACTCCATTATTTCCTTCAGTTACTGCTTCTGTGTGAAGTGGAGCCATAAAGGAAATGGCTTAATGTACATACATTAGTGGGCAATAAATTGCAGTTTGATTTGGTAGAAAGGCAATGCCAGATGCTCTGTTGGAGTTAAGGTTCCTCTTAAGTCATCCATGGAGATTTTGTTCTGGGTGTTTTTGATGTGCTGTCGTTATGGATTGTGCTATCTTTGTCATCACTTGAGACCAGTTAAAAGTGATTGTGGCCAATTAAGAGGCAGTAAGGCTACTTCCGTGGCAGTGAAAATCCTCTGGAAACAGAAATATATGTGAAATTGTTTAATTCTAGTAGGACCTTAATAAACATACTGCTCTCCTCCTATTCTGGAAGCTTTCCTTCTGTTTTTTCTTTTTTTTTTTTTTTTTCTTTCCTTAAACTGCCATCATCTGACATGTTAAAAAAGGTGGCTTGAAGGTTATTAGCTTCAAGTAACGAAGACTTGCATCAGAAAGTACAGGTGCATATTTATGTAATTAGATAATACGTGGTTGGACTTCCAGGTCTTGGTCATACATACACAGCATACATACAAAAACATTCCTCGCCTCAGGAAGTTTGTAGCTCTAGAAGGTGGAAGCAGAGAGAAGTCATTTAAGTAGTTTGAAGTCATTTAAGTCATTTAAGTAAGTTTAAAACAAAGGTTTTAAACACTTAACAATTTTTCTTAGTGACTGCCTCAATTTCTCCTTCAAACAAACCATTGTTGGCTGACCACTAATAAGGCATATAGCAAGATGTGAATTTGAAGAGGTTTGAAAGAATAAGACATCGGGCAAAATGTTCTATTCTTGGGGATAGTGCAAGGATGTGTGGTACAGTGCTGCTTTTCTCAGTAATTGTTGTGGAGGATGAAAATCAGCAAAAAGGGCATAGAGCTGGAGGGATTAAAAGGTAAGTATAAAAACAGAGTAATGGATACAATTGGTCATTGGCCTTGCCTTACAGCATCTCTAGATGTTGCAAAGAATGGGAAGTTTGTCATATATTGTCTATGAAGTAGTGGCTTAAAGGGTAGGGTCTTAGGTCTTGTTACGTGATGGACTCTGAGGTGAAGAGATGGCACGTCATGGATGGGTTTGAAGTGTGTTCATAGTATTATAGAAGTCTTTGGTTGGACCTTAAAGGTCATCTAGTTTCAACCCTGGGCAGGGTTGTCAACCACTCGATGAGTTTTTGGTGTTGCCAGCAGATGCTTTCTGGGGAAAGAGCTTGAGAGTGAATTCAATTGGTAATACAGTGAAGAGAGAGGTGCTATGACTAATCTACTATGTTCAAGTAGATTGTCAGAAAAATTTAGAATATAAACGCTCATGCGCCTTGGAAATGTCACTGTAAGTATTACAGAAACCTGCTCTTTCTTTGAACTCCTGATTAGATGTGCACATTTCTTGGTTAGCTTAAGGGCGTGGATGGATAGACAGCATCCATTGAACTTCCTGAAAATAATGTGCCTGAGCTCTTTGCATGAAGTTTTTTGTTTCTAACAACTTGTATATGCAAGCATGTTGTGGAAAGGAAGAGATATATAGCTCTGTGAAAGCTGATGAACAGAATACAGCATTATGATAAAAAAAACAACAGCAATAAACACCATTGGAGTTGTGCAGAATTGTAAAAGTAAAGCAAGTTAAATGAGAGTTTGGACATAAGTGCAGCGGAACCAAAGTTAATAGTGATTTTGGCTTTAGCTATCATGTTAAAATATGTACTTGTATATACAAGTTTAATTTAGATAAACTGTTTTCATAGTAGCTGGTACTCATGTGTTTTGTACTGCAACCACAGTTACACAACAGTAATGCTTAAGGGGTGCCCTTGATTAACGCCAGTTAGCAGAATAGGAGAAACTGAACAGTGTTGGTGGTACTTCCATGTGATCTGTCTGTATCCTATTAAAAACACCACAGAAGTTCTAATTTCCAGGCCTCTCCTTGGCCAACTACCTTACTGTTTCAGAGTAAGTTATAAACAGAGCAGTCTTCTTCTGAATGTGTGTGCCTTCTTTTTTCGGTGCAGAAGTGTGATTTCTTGCGTGACTGTAAGTAGTTCTCAGTGTATGTGTTGTGGTATTGTTATTTAAACAAGGTGAAGACTTAGAACACTGTTGCCAACTTTTAATAGGTTTTAACTTAATTCCGGGAAGTTTGGTATTAAACTCCTGTTAACTTTTCAAGAAATTATCATTTTTCTTGACACAGGGAAGAAATCTACCCCGTGGCTGTTGAATTAGCTTCCATTTACCCCTTGATTAACTGCTTAAATAATTATGTGGCAAATTGTAAATATATGAGTTATCGGTGATGTAAATCAAGATGTGGTTGTCGTCTTGATCACAGTGCACTGAAAGAGAGCAGTCTGTGAGCTCTGAGGATAGGCAAGGGGTGGGGCTTTGTTCTGGAAATAAAAAGTGTGGCAGTGGTAGAATATGGTTGCTTATGTAAGCATCTTTAGTGACTGCACTTAGGAACTTGGATGTTCTTCAAAGTGGGATTAGACAGTTTATAGAGGCCTCTAATGGCTCTGTAATAACTAAGATGGCTGTCACAGCAGCCTGGGAGGAGACATCATCAACTGGCTTTCACTTTGGTGTGAGGCTTTCCCATGCTTAGAAGTACTTTGTTTTGCTTTTTGTGTATGATTCTTTGTTAAAACATTTGGATTTTTACAGACTGAAATGCGAGTGTATTCAATCAGCTTTAAGATCTATCAAGCACCCTACATTTTACATCTGTAGTTCTCCTCTCTTAGATACATTGTGCTTTAGTCTGACACTGATACTTGCAGTGGGGAGAATGAGCTGGGAGTATTCACCTTGGTGGCCTTCGTGATGAGCACAAAGGTGTAGGAAGTATGTTTGTCCAAATATTTACTGTTCTGTTGTGCTCAACAGAAAGAAGCTTTTTTAGTTGGAACAAGAGTGGTGTGATACGGTGGGGAAATTAGCTTTTGGTTTGGTGAAGAGATACAGCATTGCTTTTATGAAGGTGAAAAAACATCAAGCTGTGGGACATTTTTCCAGAGTTGGATGTGTTCCAGTTGACCTAATCAGTGTGAATGGAAGAAACTTATGCTACTAACCTCTTATCAGCACTGCTAGCAGTCAGTCCTGAGCAACGGGAGAGCTCTGCTTCATGCAGGAGTGTGAACACTTCCATCCTGATAGCTTCTGCCTCATTAAGAGATTAAAAGAAGAGAAATCTACGTTTGGTAATTTTTAATTTGGGAAAGTATTTGGTATCTTTCTCAGAGTGTTGGAAATGGGAGAGGAAGAAATAAAAAGATCTGGACATTTTAGAAAGCAATAAAGCAGCTCTAACAAAGCAGTTTAATAATTGGGAAAAAGATTGTTTTCTTTAAAGAAAAATAAATTGCTTGAGAAATGTAAAATGAAGTAATGGGGGGAGACCATCACAGGCATCCTGGAACGCTTGCTTTCGTGGTTTGGTAATTTTGTTTGTGTCAGAGGCAGCATCAGTCTGAATTTTGCAAGCTGTCTATTCCCTTTCACTTTTACTATCAAACCATTCAAAATCTGAAAGTGAAGTCCATTTTCTTTCAACCAACTTTAAATTGTGCAGTTTCATTTTGGGTGGCAGTTCTTTATGCTATTGGGTTTCGCAGTCCATGCTGGTACTCGTTCACATGCACCAGACCCATGTGCTGCAGCGGAAGGTCACACACTCGCTTTCACTCTGCAGGAGCAGCAGGTGATGGTACCAGCTGTTCACATCCCTGTATTAGATGCCTGAATTTGAGCAGCTGTATGAGGCTGCTAATAAACTCTAAAACGTAATGCAGTTCATATTTTGCCCACATTTCACTTGATCCTTCTCGGCACCAGCCAGTATTTCTTAACATCTTTCAATACCACCTCATTTTCTTTCTTGTCATGCTGGCCTCTGCTCCTCTCGTAGGCATGGCCAGTTAGGTCTTTGAAAAGTATTCAAGTGTTGCAGATTTGGAAAGCAGAGGGTACCACAGTATAGTAACGTGTGGAATTTAAGCAAGCAGAAATAATGTCTCTAGAAAAAAAGAAAAAAACATTTAATTTTTTTTGTAGTTTAATGATTTAGTGAATAATTTAGACTGTTCTAAAGGATGTACCTGTCTTTAAGCAATAGTAGTGTTGGATACCAACTTAGGTGTTTTTTCACTTGTTCATTTTAGATGTGTCAAAACTGCTATCATTCTGAGGAACCTTTATTTGTATCTGGCTAGCTGAAGGGATCTTACGTGAATCTGCTGCTAAAGGAAAGCTGCAATGATTTTTAATTCCACTTTAGGTAATAAAATTGGCCTGGCTGTGAGTTTTGATATATCCACAGTTTATTTCAACTTGTGCTTTTTATTTAAAAAGCTTATTTGTGACCTGTTAGGACCCTCTGTTAAGCCAGTTAAATAAACCCCGAAAAGGTTGAAACTGCCTGTCTGCGCTCTCCAAAAAAGGGGAGGAGGGAGAGCCAGAGGAAGGATATTTACAGTTCTAAACCCTTTCAGCTCCTCTGTTCACCTTTCCTCCTGCATCACTGATTTAGCTCCCATCTTCTCTGGAAGAATCGTAGTGCTTACAGCTGAGAAATACCGTGTCTCCACTGACTGGCACCAGTGTGATAACTGGGTTCTTCTAGTTCGTAGAGGTGACTTTGTGGATTGTTTTTGTTTGTTCATTTTCCGTTGCCGTAATGGCAAAAAATGCACTTTGGAATTAAGGCCGTGTTGAGGGAGGCCGAAGCTGTGAGGAGCACCTTTTAAAAGCACAGAGGTGAAGAAGACTGTTTGTACCTTTGTTCAAATGAATCTCAGGAAACTTAATTATTTTGGCTCTTGCTGCATTGGTAGGAGAAGCATTCTGTGAAACTGAAAACATACAAACTTAGCTGTGCGATCAGAGATCAGAAGTATATTGTAGAATATAGGAAGAATAAAATGGTTAAAATAGCTTGGCTCAGAACAAACAAAGCTAGCTTTTCATTAGAATGTCTTTTTATTTCTTCACAACTCACCTTGCTTTAACTGGTCAACATTTTTAAATTGAGCTGTCTGAACTAGAACTGATCTTCCTCGCTTGATCTGTGCTGCTTTCCTCCAACAAAGACAGCACCGTTTTTTTTCCTCCCTGTGTGAGGAGCTGATTCTCCCATGGCAGATTAGAGCTGTAAGCTCCTTGTTTAGTGTCTAGCCTTTTTTCAGACAGCCTTACAGTGTTTTCCAGTATTAATTGGTTGAAACAACCAGTTATTTTTAACTGCATGCTTCAGATTTTTTTTCTACTATTCAGGTGTCTCTATCAGCCATAAAGAAAGCAGTTCAAGTAAACAGCTGTATCAAATGAAGCACCTCTTGTCCCCATGACTGCTTCCAAAACAAACTGAGAATAATGCTTTACACGTTTTTTTTCTCCTTTAACTCAAAAGGCAAGCACCAGAGGAAGCATGGATTAACATGTAGTGATTTCTAGGAGCTGTACTCTGCCCGGATTCCTCTGTGCTTGGGCTGACTGACAGCGACATGTGGCTCGAGTGCATCTGGAAATATATCACCGGCAAAATTTGCTTTGGTAAATATAGCAGGAACGGGTTGTCAGGGCAGGAGACAGATTGTTCTGGGAAAGGAAGTGTTGTCTGCGTTTTGTCTGAATAACTATTTCCTATATTTCTGAGACTTATCTCTTTCTTTCAGTGGCGAAGGTATGAGCAGGGTCTGAGGTATTAGCTGTGCTCTGCTGTTGTGTGTTCACAGGATGGGAATATTCCCAGACATGGTTCGATCGATCATAGTTACAGAGAATTGATGCAGTATATCCTGTAGCATTTAAGTAACTGTGGCACACAGGTTTGTTCTGGCGTAAGCTGTTACTGAAAAATAGGGCAGAGGAGATCTCCCTGCAAAGACATCAAATATGGAAGAAAAATATCAAATATGGAAGAAAAGTTTCAAAAATTTTGGAATATGATAATACAGCAGAATCCTGACTTGCTTAGAAACACAACTGTTTTTAGTCCACATGGTTCCAGGGGGAAAGAAGAAAAGGCTGTAAGCTCATTCTGAAATTCTTTTCTTTTGTGGGTAGTTGCTATTTAGAAGATGGACAGGAGTAGAAAATGCCAATTACAAGGTTTTCTCCAGCAAAAGCTGACTGGCAAAGGGATAAAGCTTCTCAAACCAGTGTGGTAACGATGCAGCTCTCATGGCAAATTGTATTGCTTACAAAAATAAAATAAAATAGAGAGAAACAACAGTATTTAAAAAAAAAAAAAAAACAAACAAGCGAAAAACACCCACAGACACAAACTCCATCTCTACTGTTTGAAGCGTATTTTTCGTAATGTTTTATATTTTTGTTGTCTGCCTGCTGAAGAGCTTAGGAAAGCTGGAACCCCTGCCAGCTCTGCACACTGTTGCTGCCTGTGGGCTGCTACCCTGCAACTCTGCTGTGCCGGCCCGGGATGTGGCTGCTGCTGGGTGGGGTTAGCAGCCAACAGGTGCATCACATACCGCACGAATGTGGAGGCAGGGAATTCATGTCCAAGGACACTGGGGGTAAATAACTGTGCTTAGAAAGAGCGTTACATGAATACAGAAGTTTTCACAGTGCAGATGAGTCTGTTCTAAAGTCTTTCTGACAAAATTCCAAGTAATAAGCATCAGTTTTATCCTTGGAAGAGCTAATTTGATGTTGGAATCAGTGAAATGATTGATTTGCTGGAGAGTGCAGCTGGCTTAGTTTAAAGGCTGTCCAAAAACTATGTGTGGTTGGAAGCAGTAGGGTAAAATACGGAATTGTATGCTTCAAACTTCAGGAAAAAAAACCCACTTGCATAGCTAAATGAAGAACAGTTCTGTCCATGTTTGGTGTTTTTCAAAAATATTTGCAAGCCATCAGCGTTATTTTATTATTTCTCCTGTAAAACTCAGCTGAAAGAATAGTTGATCTCAGTTGTGCTTAAATGCAAAAACAAAACCAACTCAGTGGTTGACTTATTACTGTCCTAATGACCTGTGTGCTTGCTGCTTAATCCTACACGTTCTGGTGTTGAGCACTTGAGGTTTGGTCTGCCCCTGTGAAGTCCCTGTTCCTCTGCAGACTGCCCAGGTGCTGATCTTCTGAGCCGTTCTAATCTGGTGCTTGTATGTGTGTTTTTTGCCTGGCTCACCCTGGAATAAAGCTGAAGAGTCTGAGCTTCATGTGATTACAGGTGAAATATCATGACAAATGATACTCGTGTCATCTGCTCGTCTGGTACTGGGAAATAGTTGTTTGCTTTTCTGTGCATCAACTGTCAGTAGTATGTACTTCAATTGACTACTTTTTAATCATGTATTTAGCACAACAGCAACCAAAACATATCATATATACAAAATATTATCTTTGCTCACATGTTCATTATTATTTTATGAATGTTGTTCCTTACACTGGCATTTATATTTTCTTTTAAAATAACAGAGTTCTGCTGTGGACTAAGGCAAAAAGCTATGATTATTCACACCATATTAAATAAATTACATGGTGATGCTAAAAAAAAGAATGGCAGCTACTAAGATTTGAAAGAAATCTAGAAGGACCAAAGCAAAAGGAGATTAATTGTGAGCTTTGAAATTATAAATATTTGCATACAATGGAATGTGGAATAGTACTGGGAGGTGTATAGGAAGGATTTCAGATTGAATAAGCATGAGGAATGTTTCTGAGCATGAAGAGGTGTGCAAAGAAAGCCAGAGCATCTGTAGTCTGTGCAAAGTACTCCGTTTTCTTTGTCTTGCTATTGAGCAAGCTGACTGAATGTCTCCGAAGCAGTAGAAAATGTTCAGGCATCCTTTTGCTTATTTTTAATCACTACATATCTCTTGCGTGTAGTGCTCTGCAATATTTAGCGAATGAGATGTGAGTCAGAAATTGCAGCTGGAAGAACAACTGTAGTTAATTTGTGGAAGATGAAATTGGAAGAAAATGAGAGACGCAAATTCAGTAATAAGTGAAAAACAGGAGAATGCTCAGTCTACTGTTCTGGAGAGACAGGAGACTGTGGAGCTGCTGCAGTGAGGAAAGTGACTGGAACAGTTAAAATTCTTCTAGAGGCACTTTTTTCTTGCATGGATTTCTTCTAGGATCCACTGTTCCACAATAAAAATTGCTTTGCTCTGAATGTGTCCACACATGATTTATTTGGTGTGACTGTAGAATTGCTTGTAACTGTGATCTGGCTGTGTTGTTGGGTGTTGTCACATAAATAGGAAGCATTTAGTCTCTGTAAGTATAACTGTTTTACATTCTACAACACTGCTGCAACTGTCTAGGTAATACTGAAGGCTTACATGGTATTTGAACCTTATTTACTGGCAGTAAATGATGAATTGTTAACCTGGTTGCATGTCAGTTGTTTAATCTGATGGAAAACACAGCAGCTTCATGCTGAATCTTTAGATTTTACTGGGAAGAATGCTGGTAAGAAGGTGTTGGATGGAGCAAAGAGAGGTGTGCATGGAGGTAAACAGTTTCTAATTGGGAACGCACGTACTTTCTTCTTAACCTTTCTCTTCCTCCTGAACCCCAAAAAGGTGTGAATGGAGATGATCATTGCTTCTGTGAGGTTCCTTAGTATCTGCTATTTTCTGAGCTGAAATTCCACTTTATAAAAGTCACCTGAAAAAATATTGATGCTGCAGCTGACTTACTGCTTTTGAGAGAAGAACTGCTTTTGTTTACCCATAGAGAAAGCAGTGAAAGTAAGACAAAACTTGTGACAAGGACAGTGGCTTCTGGAGCACGCTCTGTGCGTGCTGAAGTCTTATGCAAAAGTCTGAATTTCTTGTAGTGTACAAACAGTACCTGGGGCTAAGTGCCACGGAAGCTGCTCTGCAAAGAGAGCATGCTTTTCAAAATTTTTGTCAGCTTTGTTTTCCATGACTCACGTTCCTTTTTTTTCTCTCTCGCTGTTACTTTCTGTAATGCATTTTTAATCTGTTCCCATGTAAACCCATTAAGACCATAATCTTTCTGTATCAAGTTTTACAACTAATGTAACTCTTCAATCAGAAACCCCTGTGTTTGACACAGTTCTTCTCACTTCCCATTCTTTATGTCCTTTTGCTCAGTCAGCACTTTTTTTTTTTTTTTTTTTTTTTTGTTGGGCTTAATATAAAGGGGCTTAGGAAGGCAGGTGCTTCTGGATTTGAATTTATGAGACTTCCAGACATGGAGTGTCATGTGTGATTTTTTTTTTTTTCTTCTTCTCCTCTGTCCTCTTCTGTAACGCTCTGTAGTCTGTGATAGGTTGAGTTGTAACATTCATTAAACCATTCCTCACATTCCCTGCTTTGAAAGCTTATCAGGACTGCTTTTGATTTAGATATCTGGAACAAAAAAAAAAAAAAGCCGTTTATGAAGGTTGGAATGGAGCTCTGGAGCAATAATATATCAGCGATCGGATTCAGGTCCCAGTTGTATTATTCCTAGGGATTTATTTGCCTGTGTACACACAGGGGCAGAGTGGTGCGTATGGAAGGCTTGCAGGAATGCAAATTGGACACATTTTGTTGGGACCTGTAGGGGATTTTTCACTGCTTCATAATTTTTCAAAGGTTTGTTATACATGAGGCAGCCACTGCCTCTTCTTTAAACCTTTTAATCCCCTCTCTTTTTCCTGTTCTAAAGGTCAGATTTTTTGACAACTGTGTGCAGGAACAAGATTTGTTAAATCCCTTCATTTTTATTCATACAAATATCGGTGTTTAGTGAGCAAGAGTCACCCCAGGATTCGGAGGCACATAAAGCTCAGTACAAACCTTTTGAACCTTCATTCAATTCAGTGATGCATCTCTTGAAAAGACTAAACCTGCCATCTGGATGTTAACCCTTGGTTGTACTGGGGGAAGAGCCCTACCCGGCGCTGCACACTGGATGCACGTTGCATCTTTTTGTGCCGCTGATCAGGCTGCTTGCAGTGGTGCAGAGGCAGATTGCCCTGAGCCTTGGCTGCTGCTTTGGCATGGGGCTCAGGCTGAAGAGCTGTCATATCTGGGCATGCTGCAGTTGCCCACCTAGCACTAGCTGTTTATGGACAGACAGCAAAATATTCCATTTTGAGCTCCTCCTGTTCTAATCCAGTCATTGAAGTAATAGAATCCTCACTGTTAAATCCTTGAGAAGCTAATGTAGGTAGTGATGGTTTGGTGTTTTTTTTTTTTTTTTTTTTTTTTAACACAGTTATATGCAGCTCAGCTTTTTTTCCCTTCTCTGGGAGGGGAATAGAGACTTGCCTGAGATAGGTAGACCCTTTCTTCTGGGATGGCTGGCAGTGATTTTCTCCCCTGAAAACCAAGAGTTCGTAGCAGGTGTCATTCAATACTGAGCTAGCTGTGAAGTCCCTATCCTTTCCATTCTTTTGGTGTGAGTGAAGGGAAAATGTTTAGGAGGAAGAAGCTTCTGTCTTTGCTTGGGGTATCTTCTGTTTGCTGAGGCAGCTGAGAGTTGAGATCTGGCCAGTCATGCTGTGATCTTTCACATAATATTGTAAACTGTTCTTTTGTGCGGGCAGGGAAAAGTTTTTGTTGTGTAACTATCCATAACAAAATTGTATTTCTGTGTGGGAGTAATGGTCGTGCCTCTTTATAATCTGCTGTGCTTCGTGCTGGAGTGCCTATAGAGTGGCCGTGTTTCTTTTGTTTAAGCCTGCTGTAGGAGCTAATAATTTTGGAGAAAGTTGGAGCAGACAGCTGCAGGGGCTGGGCCAGGCCAGAGTGGAGTCCTCATTTCATCACAGTAGTTTCTCCAAAGGTAGGTTTTTTTCTGCTTAAGCTTACCCACACTGGTTGCGTCTGTCAGCACGCTTGTGCTAGGTATGAATAAGAAGCCTGTTCCCTAGCCGTTGTTACTGCATTTATATAAATTTCTGGTATAGATTGCTGGATGTCTGGAAGTCACTCTCCTTATGTGGCATATGTTAAGTTTTATATACAAAGCAGTTTTGTGAACTGCTATGCTAGGTTTTGCCACCACAGTGTACGCTCAGCACAGATAATGCAGTACAGTCAGGACCTGGATCTTACAGTTCCATTCCATCACGGCTGGTAGTACCATGCAGATGTACACTGGCTGAGTAAGTACAGGCTGAGCTGCTTGCTCTCCGTAGAACTCCCAGCCTCACTGTGACAAGAGCAAGCGGTTGTTAGGAGCCCTAGGGACTGATGTCTGAGGCTCTGCTTGCTCACTGCTGTTGAAAGGTCTTGATTCTTGCTGGCCTTGAAGCCGGAATACTATTTAATTCTTGAGTATAATATTCTGAAGCAGAAAGGTGATGATCCAGTGTTGAGGTTAGCTTTGGTATGCTGTCTGCTAGCTGAGTAAGTTCCTCTTGAAAGCAAGTGAAAAACGATTGTGGCAGCCTCTTGTGTTAATGTGTTACTTATTGCTTCTCCTGTGCAAACAGCTTTCTGCTATGAAATGGAAAAAATATGGTGGACAAAGATGAATCAAGCTTGACAGCAGCAAAAGGAAGCTTGCTTGTCATTGTACTTAGTAACTGTTGTGCTCTGTTCATGCTCGTCATTCTTGGGGTGAGTAAAGCCTGCACTGGGCTCCGTATTGTCCAGGATGAGGAAGGCTGGGTATGGGGGCTGAAGAAAAGGACATAGTCTGCTTTCTCAAAATAACAAGACAGCTAACACCACCTTGGAAAAAGACCTGCGCTGTGGAGGAAGCGTGTTCAAACAGCATTGCTAGAATAGCTGAATGAACTGTAATGGAATCTGTTGAAGATTAACCTTGGAGCTTTATAGAGGAGCCAGGCCTTCAGAAGGGTTTGACCTGAGTAGCAAATTTAAACATAAGGTCGTGGTTAATCAGTCAGAATGAGGGGGAAAGGAAGCAAAATGCATAAAGCTAGATATTCTTGGTGACTGCATGAAGAGGCTTTGGTGTCTCAGAGGGTTTTCTTTTTTTCTTTCCAATGATCAGTTGAAATGTGTTCCACCCAAACTTCTGGAGTCTCAGAAAACTGGTGGGAAAGGGCATTTGGCAGGCATTGAGGTAACAGCTATCTGAAAAGGCATGAATAAAATTGAAACAAAATGAGAGGTAATTGCCTTTTGTGTGGATAAACCTGTCCTGCAGAGTCCTGATTATGCTGATAATCAAGGCCAGATGTGACTTGAAATAAGCAAAAAGAGAAATGGTTAATGAGCTATCTGGAAACGTGAAGGATTAATTTGTTAATTTGTTACATAGTGGGATGCGATTTATTTTGATGAGATACATCTTTTGAATAACTTTTGTTCACCATCTTTGTTGGAAAACACTTGGAATGACACCAGCACCCCTTGGATGTGTGCGGGGGCTGTTTCCTTGGTATTTGAGTAGGAGGGGAGGCCGATGGCAGCTGCCTGGCCTGACAGCTCCAGCTTCATCCCAGGCACTTCTCTTACCTGTTCAGAGATAACATATCTATGAAAGGCACTTGAAGGATATCTTGTCATTTTCCTTTTTGAAATTTCAATTAATTTGATGCATCTCTTCTATTGTTAATAATACATGTCTGTAGAGAAGAACGTATTGTGCAGTCTCTGTGTCAATTGCCACTTAAAGGATGATGTTCCAGAATTCACAGACTGGTGAACGACAAGATGGAGACAGAATAGTTGTGAATTTTCTTTAAAGCCACCCACATAACTCTGAAGGTCACATTTTTAAAGGTGTGTGTTTGTGGTTTCTTTTTCTGTGTTTTTCAGTGTTGTTGAAAGTTGGTTTTTTTTCTTTTTTCTTTTTTTTTTTTCTTTTCTGTTTAGGCTTCTTAGTATGTGAAAACTTGATACATAAATCAGATGGTTAGAATGATAGTGTAATTCCTGCTGCTGCTCGTGTTACCAGAAGCAGAGACAAATGTGTGATTCTGGAACCTGTGTGGGCTGGGAAACAACTTGTGGCTGTGAGCAGTGCGATTGTCTTTTGGGATGCAGTGTTATCTGTGCAACCTGAACTAGAAGGAGCAAGAGTCTGCAAGTTTCCATGCAACTTAGGACAAACTGTAGTGATCAGTAGAAGTCTTTGCAGTGAGCTGCCTTGGAGTGGCTGGTTAGAAGCTGTAAATCTTGCCAGTTAATGGCACTTTAAACAGAGAATGACAGGTTTGGCTTATGCCTAGTATGAAGGAGAGTGCAACTGTTGTCCTGCTTCAACAGCTTTCAACAATATGTTGGGTGCGCAGAGGGTCCCAGGCAGATGTCATTCATCAGGTTGGGGGCTCAAGAGTGTTGACAGAAGCATTGTGTAAGATATAAAACCAGCTTTTGGGCTGCAGCCATTGTGCCTCTGCGTTAACTTTGACCACTAGGGTTTGCAAATGGCTATTTGTCAGTTGGTCTACTGCGTGGGTTTTTTGGTGGCTATATAGGTCAGTGTGAATGTAATCCTGATCCCTGTTGGAACAGGGTAGTGAAACAGGGTCTTTCTTCTTCTCCTTCAACCCCAAAAATTACAGCTTCTCACCTTTACCTGAGCAAATACTAGCTCTAGTTCCCTGCTTAAGAACACAGTTTAAACAGGGCCTTAGGATTTATCTATTTTCTTGTGTGACAATCAGTATGTCCTATGTGAATGTGTAAGATCTCAAATATAGAATGGATCTCTGGGAATGCGTCAGTAAGCTTCTTTACACCAGAAATGGAGATGCAGGGGTTTTATCATGAGCTGAGTGGGTTTTAATGGAAGATGAGGGTTTTTTTTTGAAACTTGGAAGTCGGGGATCTTGGTAGCCCTGGCACAAATAGCAAAAGTAGGTTCTGATAAAGAAATTGTCCTTTTTAAGTGGCCAGAAGCCTGAGGTGAGCACTGCTACAGCAGTGGAGGTAGCAATCTCTTCTCTTGTACAGCCAGCTTCCTTGCAGAAATTTCAGGTTGCTCTTAGGGACCTTGGGTATATCTACCACCAAGATACTTAGATAAATTGACCTCTTGTTTGTTTGTATTTCCACTGCAGGATACTTCATGCATCCCTGTCAGAGGAGAGCTCAGCAGAGCTGTTCTGCCCTCTGTCCTTGTTCATGGTTAGATCAGCTTAGTGCATGACTGTATATTGTTACTATGTGATTGCTGTATGTGATGCAAAGAAGTGGCAAAAATATGCGTTGCAGAACTGGACTGCTCCTTCAGTGGCAGCCTGCTGGTGTGTTGGATTAGGTATGATGTCGTGTCCTCAGCGTTTGGATAAAAGAAAAATTAATGCATTCTTAATTGTTCTTTCTTTTTAAGCACTCGGACCAGCAATGGCTTTGGTCTTCCTCATGCTATCCAGGAGTTCATAACTTAATCATGATTATGTTAGTGCTTGTGAATTTAGGTTTAAAGATGATTCTTAAAGAAAAAGCAATCGTGTAACATTTTTCTGTGATGCTGAGGGCAAAGCTATGGTTAAGATGTTGCTTTTTTTCTTGTCCTTCTGTTTATGGTACTTGCTGTTGGACACAAATTAGGCTTACTGTGGCTCTGCATGTTGTTCATATTTGAGAAAGGAGTTGGAGCAACACAGTGAAATTCTGTTTCAGTTAATGAAAGTTTTTATTGAGTGTTTTGGTAATCAAGGTTAAAATAAGTGCTCATACTGGAGCAAACCCTGCTTTAACTGAAGATGTATTGACGTATTTTAAAGTCAGTTTTTACACAGATGAACTATAAATGTTCTTTTGTAGTGTGTCTTAAATTTCATGTGTGGAAAAAATGGGCAGAAGACACCAGTGCTTGTAATGCGTTGAGAGATACAGATTTGAAAAATACAATACTGTTGTGTAACGGATTGGATCTCATACTTAGTTCTGAGGTTTCTGCGAACAGTAAAAATTTCATAATGTTGCAATATAGCAAATTGTTCTGCTGTCAGCTCTGCCTCTAATTAACCTTTTCTAACCCAGGAAACTAGAATAGTATACAAAAGTAGACTAAACTAACCTTCGGGAGCTGCCAATAATGCAGTCATGTGATGTGGTGAATGGAATGTGGCAAATAGCTGATGGGTCGCTGTGAGGGGCATTGGATATGAGCCCCGTGCCTCCAAAAATTAGACAGCCCTATTAAAACAGTCATGCGTTAAATAACACATCACCAGGTCCCTTTGTGTTTCTTTATTCTCATCAGGTGTCAGAAGCCATTAGGATCAAAGTTTTCCTTTTCAGTTAGATAATAGGCATTATGAAGTGGAGGAGAGGCTGAGGCCAGCAGTCCTGTTCCTGATTAAGGGTGCCTTTCTAATTTCATTTTTTGCTAGGCAGAGCTTGGTGATTTGTCGATGTGCAGCCCGCAGGCATTAGTATGAAGTTTTCATTCTAGTCTTGGAAATCTCAATGAGTTGTTTTCCAGCACTGAATGTATATTGGTAGGCAGAATAAGTAAGTGAAGGGTGAAGTGTAAGATGAAGGACGAGAATGGAAAAGTTGAGTATGTACTTTTGTCCTCAGATTAGAATTCTACAGGTGTTTTTTCTGTTCTTCTGGAGGTTTTAAGGATTATTGGTAAATTAGATGTCCATATGCAAGTCATACAGAAGGTACTGCAATAATCTGTTTATTTATGCATGAAAATACCCAGTTTTCAGTTATCTTTGCACTATTGTCATACTGTATGCAAGTAACCCCCCCCAGCCCAAGCCCCTTCTGTAAGCAATCACTTCACTCCCAGGTAAAAATTTATCTGTACTTTAAATGTTAATTTGTTTTAAAGGAGGAGGTGAATTTAAAGCACAGCAGCTTTTCTGCATAACACCATGTTTAGATTACCTTTCTCGTGTTTATCATAGTCTGTTTTGAAAGTTAGTATTGAATAATAATGTGTAAACAAATGCCTAATGAATGTCTCATTCGTATTCATTAGACTGTTTCCCTTTCTTTCACTTAGATCAGAGATGGTGGAGTAGGTTTTGGGGGGTAACCAGCTTTGTATGCTTCTGCTTGCTTCTAATGTCCTGATTCATTGATGAAGAGAACTCACTGCTTCCTACCTGAGTGCGTGAAAGAATTCAGCTGGCATTAGGAAGTGGATTGGGAAGTGGAATCTTTCCCATGCATCCATGCAGTGTTGCTTCTGAATCCTTACCTCTTATTGATCCGGCATTTAGGAGTGGCTGTTGCTCATGCAGAGGCTCCTCTGCACATTTCCAATATGATTGCACTAATAAAATAATATTGCAATATGGTTGGATCTGTTCTCAAACTGTTGTTTACGGTACATTGGTGGTCTGCAAAGCCCAGTTACGGGTTTGCTGTGTCTGGAAATCTGTGTCCAGCAGTGATTTCAATGAAAAGAAATTACAGGAATCTGGTGACTAATTAAGCTTAATTGATTAAATTAAAATGATCTACTTGAGTAATGTATGTATTTTAATAATACTGTTTGTAGTTTGGTAGTTCTCAAAGACTCCAGCTATGGTTTAGGCCAGTTGTTTTAAAGTCTTGACATGCATAAATGTTTCAATTAAAAGTGAAAGAAAAATTAAGTGCTGCTGCTGCTTACAGAATGGCTGGCACAGCTAAAAGCTCAGGGTTATTTAGGAATTCTGTTGTATTAACCCCTAAGAGGGGTATCCTGGTTTCTTGTGGGTCTAATTTGATGTCAGACTGCAGTATCAGCTTTCTGTTTGTGACGTGTTAAAATAAATTAAAACAAGAAGGGATTTATTTACTGGCAGTTTTGACTTTTCAGTTTTATTATGCATTTTAACTTTGCCAAAGAGAGCTAATAGGAGGTGAAAACACATTTCAGATGTACGTGCTTCTGCTCTATCTTTTCACTGAGGTTATGATTTTTCTTGTTGCGAAAGAAACTGGAAGATTATTGTTGGCATTGGATTTTGGTAACCTTTTTTTCTTCAGGGGGGAGTTGTGGGGACGGAATATTGGCTAGAAAGCCTTTGATAATCATCTTACTCTCAGTGGCATTGCGTCTTTATGGCAGTGTGGATTTGCAGGCAGTCATTTCTATCCAAAAATATTTCTGCCAAAAAAGAGCAATTTTTATTCAGTGCTGTAGTGGACTGCACTTATTTATTTATTGTTTTTCTCTCAGTCTTTTGGACTGCTGAGCAGGATTTGTTGGTGCTGTGATGATTTGGTTCTGTGATTGCAGTGCTAGAGAAGCAAGTGCCAAAGGCATTGAGCTCCAAATCGGATGGATAGAGTAGTGATTTTTTTCATAGATTTCTTCTGTCTTTGAAGTGGACTTGTGAATGGTGGAAATTTCTTGTTATTATCGAGTTTGGGGAATCATCCTTTTTTAGTGGTTAGTTTTGTGCACATTGATCAAAAAGGAGATGAAGTAGTTGTCAGGGCTTGAAGATGCAGGCTGGACTCAGCAACAGCTGTGGCTTCTGGAGTCATTTCCTGCTGCCAGGCTCATGCTCTGTATTAGAAGATGACAGCAATGGGCAAACTTGACTCATGAGCTAAAAAAAATCTAAGGTCATCCTGGCATAGGCTTTTTGCACTTGTGGTGGGAAGAAAAGTTTTGTGGAGCTTTGACATTATTACTGATAAACTTAGTACTGGCTGGACCCGTTTTATTGGGGCCATGTTGCTTGTTTTGAAGTGTGAGCTAGAAATAGCATGGTGTCATACTTCCTAGCCTGCATTTGCTCAGGGCAGCCGTGGGACTAGGGACTTGCCAAGGAAACAGTGTCTTGACAAGATGTCTGTATCCTCTTCCCTCCAGATGAGCACACTAGGTGTCGTGTATGGAGCCCTGTCTGACAGGGACACAAGACTGGCAGCATCTAGAATTCTAAGAGTAAATTTAAAGTGATTTTTTTTCATTTGATTCACCTGCAGGTCAGGAAAGAGGTAGCCTAAAAAAATGTTGCATGTGGAAGGTGTGTGTTTTGGTATTGGCTGATGAACCTCCAGAAATATAAGAATAAATGGAGACTCTCAGCTACTTCTGTAGCTTCAGTGAGGTGAATTACGCCATTTTTTTCTGTAGTATTTTTTCATTTGGTACACTGCACTTTGTGAAGCTGAAGTCTGTTTGGACAAAGACCAATTTTTCTCCTGAAATGACTCCTTTCTTGACCACTGGATTTAGACTTTATATTGGAAATTCAAACTCAAGACGCTCATTGTGTCTTCTTGGTTTATTTATTTATTTATTTTCCTCCATAATTACAGAGAGGACTTCTAATCCTTGGGTTGGTTGTTAAACGTTTTCAACCTTAAATCACACACAGAAAAGGAGGAGGGGAGTGTTTTTTTTGTTTTTTTTTTTTTACAGCTATTGCTGTTCTTACAGCCTGTTTTTATCATGCATTTGCCAAAATGATAGCAGCTTTGTCATAAACAGTAAAGCTGCATTCTGCTAAAGTCGGCATGCATTTGTTAGACTCCAGAGGCTGATGCATAGCTTGTACTCTGATCAAAACTGGTTGTCAAGAGGAGGCTCTATCTGATTTCTGCGCCTGATCAGTCACTGACTGATATGACAGTCCATGTGTCCGGAGCGCTGCGCAGCAGGTAAGTGCTGACACTTTGATTGGACAGGCCACAGTTTGGGGATTGACAGTAATGTCTGCAATGACGTTGGAAGAGCAGCCAAGAATTTACTTTCAGTGGACAAATGGGATTAGTTACTATCTTTAGCTGACATTAAGCTATAAATTATCTGAAAGGTGGAAAGAGATTCCGCTCTGAGTTCATGTAGAATTTCCATTTACTATTCTGGTTGCACTGGATCTGAATGTTTACATAGATCTTCCTGCACCATGTTGTATATATTTTGGTGGGTGTTCTTAGCGCTTAAATTGTTACGCCATTCACTGACCCCAGTTAATAATGAGGCCTGGTCTCTCCAGGTGTTGTGTAAAGCTACAAATTTAAGCCGCAAATAGCTTAAGTTATACTAAAGCTAGGTATTTCCTTAAAACTAGACTGAATACTTACATTGAAGGTAGTGGAATTTCATGAGTGAACCTTAGGAGAACTTCATTGTGCTGCTCTACAAGATAAACTTGCTGGCCATTCTAGTTGCAGAGGTTTTGCATCTGAAGAAGGAAAACATACAGTGGCCACAGCCTTAGGGATGCCAGCTGCTTTGCATATGTGGTGTTTCTGTGGCAAAGGCTGGACAGTAATTTTCTCTTTTTTGTTGCAACCTTGTGTCGCTGTTCATTAAACAGATTTAATTTTGTGTGTGCACGTGATGAATGATGCCCTTCAGTTTGAATGAGGATCCTTGAGGAGGCCCCATGCAGCTGAATAGCAGAGAGAGGAGAAGAGGCTGTTTGTGGTTACAGGTGGCACTTGAGCAATACTGCATAAGAATAGTTGTTCATGCAAATGCAGTCCTTTTGTGCATGACCATTTAGAAAGACTCTGAAGTTTAGACAATTGCAGATGTAAGAGGTATGTAGTTTCTTGGAGTCATCATTTTTCTGCTGACTTTTCTCTTAGTCTCATGGATATTGGCTCAAGGAGGTTGGCGCAACTTAAAATACAAATGGCAAATTAATGTTTCCTTTTGTCTCTGTCCTTAGGGATCACTTGACTTTTATTTATTTATTTATTTATTTATTTTCGAGTGAATGAAGGCTTACCATGCACTTCCACTTTTACCCACTACCTCACACTGGCAGTAAATAGCCTGCAAAAAATGTCATTTGCTGGGGTATTGTTTTTCTGTTTATTAGAGGTGACATGAGCAGTGGGGCAGTGGCAAAGAGGCCATGTTGCCATTGCTAAATATACATCCCTGACAGTCTGATAATAGGTTCCAGGAAGTTCAGTGGAAAATTAAAACAAAGCAACATTTATAGCTGATTGAACTTGAAAAGCAGTTTTCATGTTGAATGGCAAATATGTGGACTTCAGCATTCCAGGAGACTGATGCAGCTCCACTGGATGGGCCTGACCTTGTGCGCAGAATGGACTGTGGACACAGCAACAGGCAGAATGGTTTCATCTATAGAGGGCTTCATGGGGAGGAAAAATTTGCTATCGTGCACAGAAATAGTTCTCACATACGCCTATATTTATACAGTGTCCACAGGTCTGAATAGCATCTTTCGTATGAGGGTTTTTGCAGCCTGTTAGCACTGCAAGAATGTCTGGTACTGGGACTGCCTTTGTCCTTGCCAAAGGGCTAAAAATACCCTGCCACCTACCCCTCTTCTGAAGCTGTGAGCAGTTTGCTTTTATTGTTTTGGTAAAATAAGGTGAAAGTTATGGGTTGTTTTTCTCAGCAGTGCTGCAGGGTTTGAGTTCAGAAGGCTCTGATTTGCATATTTTGCTTCCCTCATTTAAACAAACTGCTCTTCACCAAGCTGTGTCACCCCAGAAAGCAAAGAGCTTGGGAGGTGTTTAATATGTAGAAGTGTTTTGTTATTTCTGGTTCTGAAAACCAAAGGCCTCTAGAAATATAACTTGTTATGTGGAAGAAAACTGATTTCTTGCTCACACTGTTGTGTCAGCAAAGTTAGCAGAGTTAGAGCTCTCACTGCTCAAGAAGCAGGCTTGATGGCTGTCCAGTGGAAACCCATGTATTAAAAGTACATTTGACAAAGCCTGCCACATTTCAGAGAACCCTGAATTTTTTAGGTGAGCTAATACAGTTTTGGGTTGGTTTTTTTTTTTTGTGTGTGTGTATTTCAAATAGGGCAAGACTAAGTGTGGAAAGAAAGTTAGAGACTAATGAGTCCCATGTGGTCTCAAGAATATAGGGCATACTGCTGTTTCTTTTGGCTGGTGTTCTGAGTGAATGTGTATCACAGTGCATGCTGAAGGCAGGTGAACAACTCCAGCCTCTTGCAGCACTAGAAGTTTGCTGTTGGACTAAACAATGTTTACGAATATGAGGCTAAAACCTTCAAACATGGGTGTTTCCTGTCCTGTTTCTCAGAGGTTATGTTCTGTAATCATTTTGAATCATGAGATTGTTACTCAGAACCCCACGAAAGTGAAATTTCAGACTCAGTAGTTGTCAGTTTCTAAGTTAGCCATTCCGGAGTTAAAAACTGTTAAACATTTGGAAGGGTGTGTTGGCTATGCGGTTGCCTGTGCTGAGAAATACATTCAGGAGTCTGCCTGGATCTCAGTGTTCCTTTGTGGTGTATGTTCCATGCATTCCAAAATAGCATGGCCCACTAAACAAAATCCTTCCTCAAGCACATGAGATGGTGTCAGCTGCACAGCCTTTGCACACCTTTTAAAAGGTACTTCAGTTCTTTGATTCTTCAGAACTGGTGGAGAGTATAAAACTTGTGTGTATTGCATCTTAACGGAATCTTGATTATTTTTTTTTCCCTCCTCAGTACTTTCCTTAAAGAATAAGTAAAGTACATGGAAGTCTGAGGTACATGCTTCCTTGCTGCCAGAGATTTCTCATGTGAAAGAGCAGCAGGTCATTGACAAATACTGGAAATGTCAGATCCATCTCTGCTCCAGTTTGCCTTGGAATGGTAGGATGGTGCACTGAATTGATTTTTTCCCATCTGCTCATCTGCATGGGGTGTCGCCCCACTTAGTTTGCTGATATTTATTGTAAACTTGGGTAGATTGACCCCAATCCCTTATATCACTTATGTGTTGGTGCAGCAAGTTCTAGACTTGTTCTGCCATGTGTGGCACGTGGCCTGTTCTTGTTGCACTCGCTGTGAGCCACTCGCTTCCAGTTGGGTGCACTGCTCAGCTCTGTGCTGTACCCAGCCACAGCTTTGGAGGCTTCTGTTGTGCCTGGAGGCCCTGCTGAGCTGTTAATAGCTTGTGACAGGCTTATGCTCCAGTTTAACCTGATCTCTGCTTATTTTTTTAGGGTCTAGAGCTTTTCAGTGAAGGCAGGGAGTATTGCTGACTCAACTCCTCCTTTTCCCTCTTCATTTTTTTTCCCAACTGGTCTCCAGGATGCAGCTGTCTGACTTCTGTTGCTTCCGTGGTGTTTTGAATTAACTGAGCTATAAAAGGTTTCTCCGTTTTCATCACTCTACTACATCTAAATCTGCAGTAAACCAAGATTTACTTCTGGAATTTTTGTGCTAATGATTATGGTTGGTATTCTTTCGTGTCAGTGAAAGTGAGGCCGGGACCCTTACTTTGTCTGGGAGCTTTGCTGGGGGCATGATGAAATGCAGCACGCTGTCACAGAAACAGCTTTAGCTGTAGAAATCCGTTTTTATGTATGAATTTAATACTAGCCACACAGAATGGGCTTTCTCTCAGTTCTTAAGAACTCCTCTGGCTTGTAGTGCTTATTCTTGCCAGGAATAAAGCAAGTCAAATCCGCCAGAGGCTGACATCCCTTTTAACCTCAGTTCTGTGAGCTGCCCTCTCAGATTCCCCTGTTGCAGCATGGAACTCAGGCAGCTCGCTTTAGCCGCTCGCTCCGCAAACTCATTTAAAAACGCGTAATTTATTATGAGTAATGAGGTGTGTGCTTTTATGTGAAAGAAAACAAATCAGCTGCTCTGCAAGCCTTTCAAATTCCTGAGTGTGCTCGGAGGTGTGGGTTACAGGAGATGCAGATTGGGAGTGAAAACAAGTCTACGCTGGGCTCAGCTGCTCCAAGTATTTATGGTGCTGTGTGTTTATTTATGAGCCTGTCTTTGCTGGGGATTCGCTGCCCTGGATCCTGGTATAGAAGACTCGCAGGCAGAATGAGGAAGCCCTCATTAATCTTCGTGCTCTTGTTTAGAATTTCTTGCGCTGCCTGCTGCAGCTCTTGTTGGAGCAGGGACTGGCCTCTCGTGGCGAATTGAAATGGCTAAGATTAATATTAATCCCTTTAATACTGCAGCTCATGATATAGTCATTAGGTGACTTGGAACTAATCCTGCCCACCTAACTAGTGTGATTTATTAAATACACATGGAGGATTTAGTGTGAATACAGCCTGGTGGAATAGGCATCAAATAAATACCACTGTGTATCTGTGTTAATGCTGGCAGATTGGGACACAATTGCAGGACAAGCTGGGAAGAAACAGGAGTGCAGGGGATACTTGTTATACGGTTCAGTGCACTTTACCTTTTTTGAATTAGTAGTTGTGATTTTTCTAGCTGGACACAACATGTGCTAAGAAGTATTCTCAACCTAAATGAGGCTTAAAAATAGAGTTAAGGGGTTGAGTGAAGCGTGGATACATTTATGCACTGCACTTCGTGGTGCTCAGGCTCCTCACAGTTCTATGTGGAGATGGTGGATCCTTTCAGTCATTTGTTCTGATCCTCCCAGTGCGGTGTGCCAGTTATCATCCCTTCTGCAAACATCCAAGCTTTGGAGTGGGAAGACTGTTAATTAGTATTAAGCTAATGAGCATTAACCTGATATTCCAAATAACTGAGGCTCCAGTGGAAAATAGCTTCTTCTTTTTTTTCTTATGCACATTATGGATATCTTTGGAAGAGTTTTTGGTTTGTTATTTGCTAGTCTAGATTAAGAAACGATTGTTTAAAGGAACAGAGCAGAAAACAATGGTCTGGGCAAATATCTGCATATGTAGCCTCAGAGGGATGACTTCCCCACCTCAGCACTGGTGATGTGCCTACTTTGGCATGGTTGGGATGAGGCATTAAAGGTAATACTCACCAGCTACCAGCTGGGGACCTGGGAAGTGGGGGAATGACCTGTTTGACCAGTGCCTGTTAGAGCTGATGGGCTGCAGATGTGGGCAGTGCACGTTTCCTCACTCATCCTGGAAGCAACCTTAGCGTGAATTGAAGAGGCCATGCAAAGCTGGCAAGTAAAGATGTAAGATCTAAATGTGAAGATTTTAAGCCCTTTTTGCCTATCATTTGCTTACTGTACTTCCAAACCTTTTAGTTAAAAATGTGAAATGTAAAGCTTTCCTTGAAACTGAAAGAAGCTTGAAAGAAAGTTAGTAACCCATGTGTCCGAGAAAGGGTGGAAATACAGACACAGCAAGGCTGGGCCACTAATGTGTAACAGGGTGGAAAGTGAACTGGGTTGTGGCCAGATTAATCCTTCCTGAGTGTGGTGCAAAGGAGCAGATTTGTTCAGCAGGGCTGTAGGCTGGGAAGGCAGAGCCATGTGAGGGATGGTGTGCTGAGCTGCATTTGTTGTAAATTCAGAAGCAATTTCTTACTATGCTTTATTTTTCCACATTTCCAGAGGGGGGAAAAAAAGGTGGAATCCTCTATTGAGAGAGTACCTGGATATACAGGGATCATCTTTGTGAAAGTCAGGCTTGTGGTTTGCCTTAATGACTTTGTTAGTATTCATGTGAATGTCAAGTCACAGTGCAAGTTGAAATACTCACCCAGGCAGAGTGCTGGAAGATGCCTGTTAGTGTCATGCTAGTGTGTCAAGACAGGTGGGGAAAAATTAAATATTATTGGCCATATTCTAACTCTGTGCCAGTCTGTTTCTGACGGTATCTGCTTTTTGGTTATGTTAACTGTGAGTCCTTTCAACAAGATACTTTCCTTCCTTGGGCTCCTGAGCTTTGTAACCTGCTATTCTCTGCTATTCTGCTTTCACAACTCCTATCTTCTTCCTCTTGTTTGTTTGTTTGTTTGTTTATTACATTTCTGGAGCTGAGCTTTCTGCACAAATTCAGAATCTTCTGGTTATGGGGTGTATGAGACCTCAAGGTACTGCTGTTACCTCTTGTTGCTTGGAATCATGGTATGAGGTTGTCTGGCACTTCAGGTTTGTTCTGTTTTGAACCATGTAACAGAAACCCAGAAATGCTTAATTACAATGGCAGCAAATCATTTTTCAGCATGAGCTAAAATGTCTGTCCTGTTTTGAAGAGGGGATGGGACTCTGCTTGCCTGCTCAGTTGTCTTTATCAGTCAATGTGGGAATACAGCTGTGACTTCTCATAAAAGATGCAAGGTCATGCACTAGTTCTTCAGAGACCATATACAATTTCTGACAGAATAAATCTGGTTGTAGCTGAGGAAATGCAAAATATGTTAAACATGAAGATTGTTGAAGGGTGCATTTTGCTCTTATGTGTGTTTGGTCTTTTTTTTCCCCCATATTTTCAATGGTTCTGAAAGAGGATTGCACTATGTACTATTCTGAGATTAATTACTGCCGATTTAATTATCTATCCAATTATTGTGTTGTATACGTTGTTTTGGTTTATCTGGATTTGACATTTTAATTTGAGGTGTCTTCCACTGCGAGGTACTGTCTCCCCAGCCTTGCTCAGTGCTGCTGCATCTCCTCAGTGCCTAACGGGACAGTGCCTAAGATGTGTTTGGGAGACAGTGATGCTCCAGTTTGTAAGGGAGAGTTCTCATATCCTCTGAAGCTTCCTGTATATCCTGGACTGTTGGATGGATTGTTACTCTGAAAACATACTAGAAAGCAAAGAAACTGCTAGGACACATTCCATCCAGAAAGTTATTTTTCTCATGTTGAGCAGAGCAAGTTCCTTAGCTGTGGCATGTAACAAGTCTGATGTGGTGGAGGCAGGAAGGCCTTTCTATTAGGTTACGTGGTGCCTGTTCAATTATTAGTCAGATCATTTCTGAGATGATTATGTAACTCACAGGAATGTGTTTTAAATGGGCAGTAATCATTTTTCCTGTTAGTCTTCAAAGCTTCATTATTTTGTTTTTGTCCTAGTTGCTTGCCCTCCAAATAGTACACGTCTGTGTATGCTGAGATTTGTTCAGGGGTTGCAGGAGTTATTTAGGGTACAGATCAGCAAAAACATTTATTTATAGAATGCAGCATTAGCTATGCAGTGGGTAACAGCTCAGCTTAGTGAGAGATGATCACCCATTAGTTCAGTTATAGCTGACAGAGCTCTTGGCTGAATTCTGTTGGAATGCCCTCATATGTGAATGTATATAGTACTGAGTAAAGGGAGGGCTTGATATTTTTAAAATGCTCCCTTCCAAAACATTCCTGGTGTAAACGATTACCTATACATTCATGTGAGTAAACAGTGGATAGCATTTTGAACAAATCTAGAATTATGGAAAGTCTAGAACCATTTTTTTTAATTGATTTAATAAATTCTGAGGAATGTGTTTTTTTTTCCAAGCAAGGCAGCAGCTTACAGTGTCAAAGAGAACTGCTTCCCATGAGATAATAGTTATCGGAAAAGTTAAGGTGGTACAAAAGTTAATTTCAAAGTTAAGATAACTTCCATATTTTCCTTTCTTAGAGTTACCTTTAGAGCCTGAAATCCCAGAAATTAAAAAGAACCACGCCTAAAATCAAACACACTTTTAGAACTTTCCCAGGTGACATAGCTAATAACAAATATTGACATCTTAAATTATAGGTTGGTTTTTAATCTCATATCTGTCTTGCCAGGCAGTCACACTTCTCTGTTCATCATGTGTGCATGTAAGTGCAAGAGTAAAGACTGCAGTGTCTGATGTCTGTGAAGTATTTTGCCCCTCCTCTCCTTGCTCGCCACAGTATGAGGTACCTAAAAAGAACAGCTGAGTTAAGTTCTCTAGCTCTCTTTCTGTTTTTGATGGCCATGAGCTCTAGAAGCCACAATTAAAACCTTCCAGTCTCATAATGGGGAGCACAGAACCAGGCCTGGCACTGACTGCAAGAGGAGGATCACCTCCCTTGAGCCACCAGCAGAGCTGTGCCTGATGCAGCCCACTGTACTGTGCGCCTTTGTGGTGCCTGGGGTTGTGCCTCCCTGGGTTCCAGACTCAGCACTTTCCCTCACTGAACTCAATCTGCACCCTTTTGTTTGAGGCCTGCCTGGCACTTATCCTGAGAATTGAGCTGAGCCAGCAAGAGCTGTGCTAACTGGGGAGTCTGTTTTGTGGGGTGCAGTGCTTTGCAGATTTCCAGATTTCTCAGTGTCTACGTTTCTACTCCATGACACGGATGGCAAACAACAGACATTGAACTGTTGGAAATTAACTTCCGAAAGCCACAAATTTAACTTCTTCACCAGAATCTTATTACAATCAAGTGATTGGCACCTGCTGATCTATTGAGGGATTTATTTTTCATGGTGCGTGAAAACAAGTTTATTATTAATTTAATAGCAATTGTTTGTTACTTAGCCCATAACTTAGAACATCCAGTACAGAACAGTGCAGTGCTGTAGGTGGCCTTTCTCCCTGTGACAAGAGGGGTTTAGATCTGTAGCTGGTCAGTTCTGCAGTCTCTGAAAATCACGGTTAATGTGAGTACATGTTGCTTGTGAATGCTGTGCTAGACAGCTGGGGCAGGAAGTACAAGTCACTGCCAGGAAGTGTAAAAGAATATAAATGAGCACCTGATTGCAGTTCAGCTAAAGAAAATAAACTTTAAAAGTACATTTATTTTCACATGATATGACTTAAGGATGGATCTTTTCTCTTTCACTTGGAACCTTGCTTAGCTTCCTTGGAAGTGGAGAGTAGGGAAAGATGGAAGATTATTTTTTTTCATAAATTAGAAAAAAAGGAGTTGTGTACCCATTAGTGAAAATAGATTTGGAGTCTGGGTACTTCAGTGACAGCAGGAGAGTCTGTTATGTGGTGAAAGCAAGTGATTTATACCTTGCTTTGGGGATCTTTTGCAAACTTTAAAGTTAACGTGACAAAATGGATAGTGAAAACTGGAGGACCACTCTGCATGTACAAATTCCTGTCAAAGAGGCACGGCTAGAAAATGGTCCATGTGTACCTGAACAGAATTGTGTTTGGGAGTACGGGCAAAAAGAAGCAGTGATGTAGTTAATTAAGCAACACTTTTTTTTTTCTTTTCTTTTTTTGAAATGTAAGTGCATGCAGAACTGTCTGAGAGTGGCTGAAGCGACCCACTGTTGTGATTTTTTACCAGAAATTTTGTTAGGGCTTAGGTTGACATTCTTCCTTACAGTGACATCCACTTTGTGAAATTCCCCTTGATATTCTTGTGTAAAATTGATGTCTTGTAAATCCCAGCTCAGGTGACTCTGTGTTGATATATGTAGTCATAAGTGGTGAAATCTACTCTTACAGGCCATAGCTTGACTTTTCAGTATGCTTAAAAAAAAAAAAAAAAGTGGGAGCAAGGAAGGAAAGAACTACTTCCTTCAATGTAATAACTTTTTCCCCGCTTTGGCCTCATCTCTGCTTGAAATGTGAAGTGCATCTGAAGGGTTCTGCTGTTCCCCAGAGCATGTCATTATCAATTTGAAGGAACCTAGCAGGTGAAGCTAATATATAAGGAGCATTTCTTTTTCTTTGACTCTCTGAAATGCACACAGTTGTGGATGTTTGTACTTAACAGAACCAGTGTGAAATTTAGTCACAGCCGCAGCATGTGTTCCAATTTTCCAGGGAAACTTTCTCCCAGCTGTGGATTAACCCTTTCTCCACTCTGCTTTCTGGCTCTCCAACATTTTGTGAAATTTCAGTGAGCTGTTTCTGTGGCCAAGGAAACCTTGATAGCTGGAAGAAGAATTTTGTCTCTATCAGTGGTCGTATTGGTATAAGATTAAGTAAGGTTGGGCTAGATGGGATGTGTGGAGGAGGTTAGTTTCTTTAAAACAGTTGCAAACTTGTTATATAGATATCCCCGTACCCCTTTCTGCTAGAGGAAAATATCAACTGAAATTAAACTGTTAACTGCTAAGTTTAAATCCTTACATTCCTAAGGAAAACAACCCTAGTGTGTAACTGTTATTATTACTCTGGTAATAAGGTGATTCCAAAGCGCACAATGACGTGGGGTCATATTTTAAACCATTCTTTGAAAGGATATAAAAATGTGAAAACGTAATGCATACTCAACATTGCCACCAGCCTTTAGCTTTAGGCAGAGGGTGAATGAGATGCTCAGTTGTAAAGAGATGTGGTACTTCACAGCACAGTGTCTTCAGCTTCTTTTTCTCTGTGGCCATATTAAATTAAGTAGCAGCATCCTTTGTCCATTGCTGCTCTTTTCACTCATTTCTCTGTTTGGATTCTTCTTGAACTGTGATTCAGTCCTTCACGGAGCAGGAGAATGCCACCTTCAGACTGCCCGACTCTGGACTGCAGCAGTTTCAGTTGGATACTTAAAAGCTGAAGCAGGTGGTGGAAACTCTATTCTTCCTTCAGTCCGATTCACTGAGCGCCTGCCTTCAGCTGAGGAATGGGGAGGGGAGGAGCGCTGGGCTTCGTGGCTGCAATCATGGATCGATTGATATTTTCAGTGCTTCAAACAGTAGCGGAATGTCTCCGTAATGATACTCTGAACTTTGTGGAGATTGAAATGATTGCGGTGCGACTACGGGAAATCTTCTAGAGCTGAAGTTGTGGTCCCAGACCTGGATAGCTCTAGAACAAGATCCTGTTTTGTATTTAATAAATGCTTGAATGAACCAATAGAAGGTCTGTGAAGGGAACCTTTTAGCTTGGTGATTGTTACAGTGGTTGCATTTGTAATGCAAAATATTCGAAAGCTTTGTTAGTTTTTGCTTTGTATCACAGTGAACACGAATTGGAATAGTGTAGATAGGAAGAGACCTCTGGAGGTCTTCTGCTCCAGTCCTTCGCTCAAAGCAGGACGACTCTGGGAGCCAGACTGTGTTCAGGGTTGCAGCCTGCTGAATTCTGGATACCCCCAGGTCTGGAGCCTCCCACAGCCTCTCTGAGCAAATGACTGGTGGTCTTCAACCACATGTTTTTAAGAAATGTCTTGCATATTTTCTAATTGGCATTCCCCTTGTTGTAACTTGTGTCCACTGCATCTCATGCTTATCTGTATTCTTCTATTGCTTTATTACTACTAGAAAGAGCTCTTTTCTTAAAAGTGTAAGGTAATAGGATGCTGAATAGACATTCTGATCTGTTTGGATTAGATTAGAAACTTGTGCTAGTTGTTTGAAAGCACAAGGGCTTCTGCTGTGGGTATTTTCAAGGGCTAGTGTCATCTCCAGTGTATTCTTGTTTAGCAGTGGGATTTCTTGGCCTGCAGCATGTATCAGCAGCAGTTCTTGTAACAGCCAGCACTGAATCTTGAACAAGGCTGTCAGTTGAATTTGGAGGTTTACTGCCAAACCTTGACCTAGGAATGGCAGTAGTCTTGAGCACAGGGAGCCTTGAGTACTTCTCTGGTATATCACTCTACATTGAGAGATGGAAAAACTGCTGGGAGGAGAGAACCCCACAGCTGCTGAAAGGTTGTCTGAGGGTTGGTTTTGGTAGTGCTGTATGGAGGTAAGAAGGCATGAGAAAGTATTCTGAAAGATTTATCTTTAGGTAGTGCTTAGTTAATAGCCTTAACTTTGTGGAAACCTGATTGAGACATCACAGTCCCAAACTTCTTTGTAGATGCCTTATGTACTAATGTCTTGGTAATCTAATCTAATCTAGGATTAATACGTAGGTGTTTTTGGAGTAAATACAGCCTTGTGCCTCATTTCCATGTGTTACTGGAGGGCAGTGAAAGAGTTAATGTGAAGTATCACTTGGATTTTTCTCCCTTAGCCACCCTTAATAGGAATAACTTTTGCTTCTGCTCATCACCGATCCTCTTGTCTGATGCTTTTTTTTTTTTTTTTTTTTTTTTTTTTGTTACAAACATTCTTTTTAATTCAGTGTGATAAAACATCCGTTATTTGTAAGTTGATTGAGCATAAAGTATTTCATTATAAAATGGTCATCCATCACTGGAGGCTGGGGGCTGCAAAAAACATTAACTGTGCACTTTTGGCTGGAATGCAGCTTCTCCAGAATAATGCGGCTTCTGTGTAAAGTATGCAGCGTAAAAAAAATTGACTGTTCAGGAGAACAGGTGCTTGCCTTGCCCTCCCGGAGCCTTGGGATTTCATCCCAGTTTTTGGAAGGGCTTTCGAAGTCCTTCTGTTACCTAAAGTCACTTTTTGTTTAAGCACTGGCCTCAAAGCTGAACAAGATACTGCTCTGTGTCAAGTGGTTTCATTCTGACAAGGCCATGAGAATTTGCTAGCTGTTTAAATGCTGCTTTGGAAAAAAATAAGTTCATTTCCTCCTCATTCATCAGCTCCCCTAAAATTTGAAGCTTTATGGTTGAGTTCCTTAACGCTGCCACATTAAAAATGAGTTTCTAGTCCTGACTCCGGCATGTGCCTCTTAATTTCCTTACGTGTCACAAACTGAGCTACTGGTTTTCTGTGTGATAAATCACAACATTTATTTTTATCTTAACTGATGTTGTAAGGTGCTCTTTCCTAACTTATATTTGCACTTAAAAAAAAAAAAAAACAACTTATTTCATCACGTGTTTTAGTGAACTTTTAGGCTGGGAAAAGAAGTGGGGTGATAGGACAGGAAGCCTTCGCTGCATCACTGTTACTATGAGTCACATTGTTGAGATTATTCCCAGGTAAGCTGACATCACGGCACTTAGGAAGGCCAACTATTTTCCCTTTCCCATGAGGAAACTGTGGCAGAATGATGTTGCCTGAAATTGTGAAACTGTTACAAGTACAGCAGTTTTGCTCTCAGCCTCTACCTACCTGTGATTAAGGAGCTTGCCACTGATCTGATGCTTGTTGCACTTGTGGCATGTAAGCGTGTATATCCTGTTAGAGCAAATTCTATAGTGTTTTCAGAAAATTAAAGGAAATTATTCTGTCTTTGCCTTTTTACCAGGTCTTGAGAACAAACACTCTGGAACTAGAATGATTCAATCCCAAAGGTCATGGCAGAACAAATGCTATGGGTGAGAGGTTAAAGCAGAGTAGTGCCCACTGACCCGTTGGGTATTTCGCTTTGGAGGGCCAGGCAGCTTTGGGCCCCAAGGGAGGGAGAGAGGGATTGAAGGAGCCTGCATAAATGTGTAAACTGGATGTTGGCTTCAACACGCAGTCATATTTATCTGCATAGAAGTTTTGTGCTGTGCTGTCACTTTTAGGTCATGTGTTGGACAACAGGCAGTCAGTGACAGTCGTTATTGAGGTTAGGACAGGATCACTCAGTTGAGCTTCTGAAGCACTTTAATGCTTTCTTCTGTCGTTGATATATAGTATATTAAAAAAAATGTTAATGATAGACTGAAAAAGACTTACTTGGCAATTTTGTAGAGAGTGGAACCAGTGTTTTCTTTAAAGGTGTAGTGCTAGCATAAACCAAAGTTACTCAGTCTAGCACAGAGTAGTGTGGATAAATTCTTTCCCCAGTCCATCCTCAAGAACACAATATTCACTTGTTTTCATCATTCTACGAATTACACTGTGCTTCAAACGCAGCGTTCTGGATTTTTACTTTCTGTTTGTATGTGTTCAGAACTGCTTTACGAAAAAAGAAACATTGCTTAAACTGTTTGTTGTTCCAGTGTCTTAAGGCAATAATGGTATTGACTGCCATTAGGTCAGTCTTCTCTTCCTTTTGCTTCTGTCCTCTTTTCTGTCATTGTAGGTTTGAAACTAATATTCTGAAAAAGTCTTGAACCCCGTTCCCATGGGACTCCCATTTTGCATCAGTGGCAACTTATGTACTTGAATTAGGTATTGGTACTTGAATTCTGGGCAGTTGTGTTTTGCCATTAGTACTTAGAAATATTACTTTCTGGTAGTAGCAAGATGAAGCAGAATGTCTCCTAGGTTGGTTCAGATTGGATAGAAGTACTTGTGTAAATCATAACAGAAGGGTATGTTAAACCTTGGAGAGATTTTTGTCGTTAAAAGATTCTCTTCACTTTTGGGCCATCAGACTTTCTTTATTTCACTGTTTGGATTTTGTCTGTCTCACTGATGCTTTTTAGATTCTCTGGCAATATGAGAAATGTCTTGTCTTGTTTGGGATTTGTTGTTCTTCGATTTCCCTTTTATTTTTCCCTTTGGCACTCATCAACTTCCCTAGAGGAAGGGGTATACAGGCTGAGGTAATGTTCAGACAGCTAATTGATGATAAAAATGTAATTCTTTTTGTCCAGCCTCATAGAAATAGAGAAGCTTTCCCTTATGCAACCTTATGGTGAATTTGCAATGAGAAAGCTGCTCATAGCATGATAGACACACAAGGCTGTGGAGAATTACTGAGCTTTAAAATACCAGGGAAGAAAGTTTTAATTTCTCTTGGGCTTTTAAATTGCCTACTTAGTTTGGACCTGGTACTGTGCAAGACGTGTATAAAATACCATGGCAAAACAAGTACAGTGACTGAATGGAGTTCTGTAAAGTATCACAACCTAATTGCTCTTCCTTCGACATGTGCCGATTTCTTTTAGCGAGGAAAAAGAGTGCTTAAACATGACACACATCAAACTTATGCTGTCAGTGAGATGGACGGATCAGTCCATCCTCTGGACTTGGCTGTGCAATGCAATTCCCCATAGGTTTCATTTAGCCTAGTTGGCCTTGTTAGTGTGGCCATGCTCTCTTCCTCGTATTAGGAGAGAACCTTGGGAAACCTGCCTCTAATTCACAACAGCAGCAAGATCAATAACTATCAGTGTTTGGTCAAGGGCAGATGAATTTGTCACGGGATGACTGCTTTTTGCTTTGGTTTAGTTTGATTTAGTAATTTCATTTAGAGTCGAATGTCTCTACGTTTGAGGACTGCCCCTGGGTTTTGAAGCTCCAAGTTTGTGCAGGTTTATCGCGAGAGCTGGCTTGTGACCTGTGTGTTGATTTTTCTGTAAGGAATCTTGTGAAATAACTTAAGCTGTCTCTAAACAGAGATCAAAGGTAAAGCTTACCAGCATTTCAGGGATGTGTGTTCATTAGGTTATACAGGTTTTACTTACAGATTTTTGTTTTTTGTTTTCAGTACTTTTTTTTTTTTCCCGCAATTCAGTAATGGGTGCTGCTTGCTTAGTGTGGTGAACACTGACTGTGGTCTTTGCAGTAAGGAGGAGGAAGTTCTTTGATATCTATGTAAGAAAACTACTCTGGACTAGGCTCAGTAGCATTGATTCTGGAAGCAGTGGTAAAGGTGGTTGTTTCCTATACTGGAAGACAGTGTTTCTTATGCAATGCACTGACCTCTGTCAGAATGAGTCCTTCCTTTTTATTTAGCAATAGAATAATAATTTGCTTATTTTTGTGCTTAAAAAAGATAAGCAGTGATGGAGTCTTAAACCTTAAATTTGGTCTTTGTGATATATTTGATTTAAAAAATAGAGCTAGGTGCAAGTCTAGAAATGTGGTTACTTCCCTGTCAGCACTGTGTATGGACACCAGATGTTGGCAACAACTTAAGCGAGTTATAAAGAAATGGGTGATGCTGATTTATTGCATCTTTGCTGATCCTACTGAGTTGTGAAGTAATGCTTGTATCGCATCCATGCATGTATTGTCATGTTTCTTTTAACTGCAGTATAATCTGCTTGTAAAAATAGCTTTTCAAACCTCCTGCCCTGTACTGTGAAGTACACAGGTCTGTGGGTGAAGCTGGAGAAGTGTGTATGTGCTGTTTATCTCCAGCTGTGGTTTTGTTCTTCCACATGGCTCAGGGAAAGAAGTTGCCATGCAGCTGACACTTTCTTCAGTTACCAGCCAGAGAGCTTTGCTATTTACTAATAGCTGTAGTTATGCTGAGCCTATTAGAAGAAATTAGGATCTTTATGTTGGGATTAGCATATTTTCCAGATTCCAAAAACTGCTATGAGCACTGTGGTGTTCCTTTACGGACATCTGGCAAGTTTCTTTGTGCTTCGGTACTGTCTACCAAAAATATTACACCGTAGAAATGAGTGTAAGTCTTCGTAAAAATTCAGGTGTTGGTGGCTTCTTGGCCTTTTCATTCTACTGCTGTGGGGCATTTTTTCTATTAAAAAAAAAAGTTGAACTTCCAGTTACTGGTGAAATTAACTGAGATTCAGCTTACTGAAGAACCTTTTCCTTCTAGGAATATAATAGAATCATAGGGGTTGGAAGGGACCTCAAGAGATCATCAAGTCCAACCCTCCTGCCAAAGCAGGTTCCCTACACCAGGTAAAGGATGTGAAGGATGATTTTTTTTTTATTTCAGAATTGTTCAGAGCCTTGTATTGAGTAACTTGTACCCCTGGGAGAAAGCCCATCAGAATGCCACAGGAACTCGAAATCAGTTTTTGTTGGAACCTATCAGAGGCTCAGCTCAGCTGTGTTCCTCAGTCTGCTTTCCCTGAGAGCTATGGTTCTGTCTGCAACTGAGATCAAAGTTCAAGTAATTTTGAATTTGCATATGTGGCTTTCCAAACCATGGATCTTGATCTAATCTTTCTCTGCAATGTGCTGGTGTAATCAGGTGTTGGTATAGCGCTTATCTTCCAGTATGAGGTAAGAGGAAAGGTTTCTAGAAAACAAGTGTGGATTAGCATTGAAATTACACTAAGGGGTAGATGGGTGTTACTGTTGACACTGGCTCTAAGCACCCTTGTGGGAGACCAATATGGAAACAATAGGTTTTTACTATGTAGGGTAGGATAATTGTTCTGTTAACTTTCATCTGAACAGTTACGGTTATCCTAGAGGTATTCAGGTCACAGGGTGAGAGGAAACATTTTGGGATCCATAGCGAGACCTTCTACCAGTGGCCTTCAGCCTCTCTGTGCCAAATTACTCCACATTTCATACACTGAATATGCATCAACTGCAATTCAGGAAAAGAAATAAAAAATCAACTGTTAGGCCAATCTCAGCTGTCTCCTGAGTGCTGAGAAATTAGAGCAGAATTAAACAAATTCTTCCAGCTTCAGCTTCTTAAATAAACCTGTTTCAACAACTTCAGTGCTGCATGCAGCAGTGTGTCAGCGAGTCTGGTGTTAAAAATTCAAAGAAAATTGAGTAGTTGTGGTGGGCTCAGAAATCATCCCAAATCTTTTTTGCTTCTATACTTTATCTGGGTAGAAACCACAACTGTTTGTGCTTTGTGCTGCTTCCTACTGATGGCGTTTGTGAATGAAGTGAGCTTCTGCTTTTAGTAATATCACATCTCCCTCTGCAACAGAATACTGTAGCTGGGTGAAAAGCACTTGAAATAACAGTGGCAGCACAGTTGGAGTTTGCAGTGTCATTTTGGCTGAGGATACTAGAGTGAGTACCTGCTATGAAAAAATGTCCAGGGATTTGTAATGGGTGCTCAGAACAGCTGAATTTGAAGCATGGCTTTAGCCATCAGTTATCAGGATTTTCATCTGACACTGCTGGGACTGTCAGCACTCCTGCTTTGCTGGTAGAGGTAAATAGTTCCTATAGGAGACAACAGTGTTTCACTGGAGTTTTGCCACCCTGACCAGAGGATATCAAGACTGCCAAATTCTCAGTATGCATTGTCACCCTTCTCAAAAAAAAAAAAAAAATCTCAGTTCTGAGGGGCTCTTGAGATCTTGGCACTATGGAATAGTCATTTGTTAAAGTCATGTTTAATGAAACGGAGATAAACACATGAAGCTGGAGTGTGACAAATGAAAGCATTTGTGCCATTGTAATGAAATTAGGCAAACAGAACAGACTTGGCAGCTCAGGGTTCCCCCTGTCAAACAGCATTTGTAATTCTAGCTTTGCATTCACGTGTGGCTGTGAATGGCACTGTTTCCTCTTGATATGGTGGTCCTGGGTGACTGCTGTAATTCACAGAGAATCAGGTTTGAAGAGTATATTGCGCAGGCATACTGGAAGGATTGCAGTTAATTCTCTTTCATTGGGCCAATGTAGAACCCAGTTCTCTCCATGTATGAAGAGTTTAGACTGGGACAGTGCAAGCATGTTTTGGGGTTTCTGTAGGACATGTCAGGTGACCTCTTCTGATGTATCAAACTTAGTGGAGTTTGCCGTCACTATTTTCAGAAGTAGGGCTATAAATTGCTTCAATCATACAAGCTGCTAGGTCAGACTGTGTAAGTAGTAGTCAGTTCTTTTTGCAATGAGAAATACTATAGAAAAATGTGTGCTTCATCCTAATTTAAATGTTGTGTGGCTGGCCTAGGTCTCTCAAGAAAAGACCACAACAACAACAAAAGCTCCGGTTGGAAGGTAGAAATGTCTTTTCACTTGAAACTGTCTGTACGAAGACTGTGACAAGGAGAGCATATGGCCAGGAACAAATTAACATGGATTAGTTTTCTTACCGCCTATTAACTAAGGGCCAATTTATGAAGGGTAACTGGAGTAAGCTGTTGGACAGAACTTCCTAGCTGGAAGAAGTCAGTGTGCCTTTCACTGCAGGTGCAGAATGGCATGTGTAGCCAGTCAGCCTGCAGAATTTGTTTTCAGAGTGGTGAAATGTGTGCTTCCCCCATTCACCATTGTAGTTTTGCCAAGGGACCTAGAACCAACGTGCATGTGTTGTTCTGTGACTGCTGCCTAACTTACTCTGTGTGGAGCAAATTCGAGCTGTGTAGAATTTTAGGGAGAAATGAGTTACAGTACTTTGTTTGCTAGGTTTGGTTATTTCTAAGTTAACTAATGAATAGTCGTGGGGCTGAGTCAAAGGAATTGCTCGTTGCTCTGTGATCCTACATTTGTATCTAAGGGAGAATAAAATTCTAGTTAGTCCAGCAGTCAGACTTTAGAAATGCTTTTGAAAATCTGAGAAGTGTGGCTACTGACTGCTTTCCCATGTTTTTAAAAGGCAAGAGCAGAGTTGTCCTTTTCACTTGAAACTTCCCTCTTTGGCCTGCTTAAAGAGAGTGCAGTCATTTCTCACCCTTGAGTAAAAAGAGAAAAAGATTTTGGTGTTTAGTTGGTGAACCAAGAATAAGGTTCATACAGTGTTAGGTAGACGAGAAAGATTTACAGAAAGGGATTTTGACAGTGAGCCATGGCATACTTGCTGGTGCCTCAGTTTTCTGTGGCATAAATTCAGCATGCTTCTAAGCTGAAGCCCTGAATTGGACTTCTCCTCTGCTAGTGTTATTTTTGTCTTTTTCTCATGTTAAGAAGGAAAGAGAATGCCTGCTCATTGTACAGAGCAGCGTTCAAGCATCGTTCTTGTCTGAGCGCATCTGCTTTGGAGGGGTGCGTGGGATAAAATTTAAACAGCCTTTCTGAAGGCTGGGCGTCAAAGGCCAACAGCTGCTGCTAAAGAGGAGTCTAGGTCATGCGGTTTGAGTTGCAGTTGCCTGTCCTGGGGACAAATGATGTTGGAATAACTTGTCATAAACAATTTTTTCTCGTTCACTTACTCTGATTCGGAACGCATAGCCGATCCTGATAAGAGTCATTCATGAGTGTTTAACTGCCAGAGAAAGCAGCTTGTGTGAGCATTTTAGATCAGGAATGTGCCAACAGCGTGCTAACAATAAGAAACCTTTTCCGAGAGGGACCTGCTCCTGTGCTTCAGGAGCGAGCAGCGCCAGAGGTCTGCCAGTGCTTGTTTGCTGAAGTGCCCGAATGGCTGGGTGGGATTGCTGAGATGGGAGCTAGGTGCTTAAACATGAATTAGTTGTTTAAATATCTTTATAGACATGTGTGCCTAAGTGCAAATAATCCATAGGTTGAGGAAGGGAAAGCTCTGTGGTCTCAGAGAAATTCTGCCCTCATATTAAAATTGCCAGCCTGGAGTTGGCTTTCTGATAATGCTGCTTAAGATATTCCTCCCCTGCTTTTTGATCTCCACTCAGTACTTCAGGTTAGTGAGTGTTTTGGGGTGCAGTCTTGGTGCTGGCCCCTGCTGGTTTCCCTGAAATTTCAAAGAAGGGGCCCATGGATCACATGATAAAAGAATGGGAAGGGCTTTCCTTCTGGTCCCTAAAGCAGCCCGGGCTCTTCATATAAGACTAGATCTTGCTAATATTAATAAATATTGTTTATACTAATTAATATTATTTTCTCTGGCTTGGAGTGGAGTGACAAGGAAGACTGCCTGTAGGAATCTCCAGTGCAGCTTTGACCTCCTGTGTATGCTTGTTCATTTTTACCTCTGGTAGTATGTTATTCTGAGGTCAGGCTTGGAGGGTTTTTTTTTCAACTGAGTGTAGTTATCTAAGCAGAGTAGCATCCCATGTTTTCTAATTCAAACACAGAGAAATATCTCTTGCTGAGAATTATATTTGGAGAAACATCTTTATCTGCACTTCTCAAAGCTCTGTGTGGCTGTGGTTTCCTCACTAGCAAGAATCAATGAGATGAGAAATCAGAGCTATTTTTTGGAAAACTTTTATAAAAGTTCAAGTACATAATTCCAAGCATTCAGTGTTCACTTCATACAACCTTTGCTTTGGGAAAGGAATTGTTAAAATTATGGTTATTTTACTGCCCTTCCTGAAAATCTCTAAATTTATCTGTTTGCTTATTTATTTATTCAGGAGAACACTGCATTGCTTGCCAAGTTAGATAGCTAAGAAAGCTGCAGACTTCATGTGACTTAGCAGGTTCTCTTTAGGTGCCTTTCAGCTTCTCTTTCATGTAGTCTTAACGTATGAATAGAACAGTTTATTTTAAAGAATGTGTTCCTATATTGCCAAAGTACTATGGAAAGTGTTGCGCTGTAGATAAAACTTTTGCAAAATGAAATTAACAGGGGGTAAATCTCTTCATGTGTGTTATATTTTTGATTTTTTATTTTTGATGACACAGCAGCAGCTATCCAGTCTGAAACAAGTTTTCTAGCATACGCAATCTGATTCAGAGAGCTTAATGTAAAATGCTGTGTTACCATAAAATCTGGTGTCCCTTAGTATCAGGGAAGCTGGACAGAGCTGCTGTGCAATCAACAGCATGTGCTGAAGTTATATCCTAATTATGACAAACCATTTTATGATCTTCATGGAAGAGGAGACTTCCAGTTTAACTACAGGGGAATCTAGCCTTCAGCCAGTTCACAGGATTTACATCTGTCTTGTCCTTAGTAGGAATCCAATTGAAAGAAGAAAAATAGACACACAGATCCCCAACCTTGAGAACGTGAGGTGTATTTATTGTCCAGAAATTGGATTAATGGAGAGCACAATAACCTGTGGATCCTTTGGGAGCAAATTTGGCTAGTTCATGTCCTTGCAGCTGTGCAGCTATGTGTGTGCTCTGTAGGGGTGCCGTGAGACAAGATGTATATTCAGTAGGCTGTCTGGCACGTCTTCCCTTCTGCCTTGGTGCAGTTGTGTCACAACTTACTGCTGAGGAGAAGTACTGTTAAGATGTTTGTGGGTTAGGGAAGAAAGAAACATCAGAGGCTTGTGCAAATTCTCTTGGTGAGCAAGATGCCTATGGTCATCATTCATCTTCCTGGGTAGGGTTTAATGTTTTCTTGAGTACCGCTTTTTTTTCATTTGTGGAGAGTATAAGATTAATGGAGCCTATTCTTTCTGTGTTTACCTCAGTGTCAGTAAAATAGAAACTGAATTTCCACCTTCTGGTGGGAGAGTAAATGATCAGTTCAGTTGGGCTTGCTCTATGTGGAGTACCTGGATGTGGAAATGTTAATCCAAGCATCTGCCAAAACCCCATACTGTATCACTGAAAATATAAAAGCCAGTGTTTCTGATATTATGAGCCATTAGACTTGTTAACTCCTTTGTTAGGAATCAAATGTAGATTTCAGCAAGTTGAGCCAAGTTTTTGTACTTAAATAGAACTGTATTGCAGAAATTCTGGCCTCAGGATTACCTGTGTCACTTACACTACTCTCTTCTATGCCTCTGTACTGGCTGTAATGTGGATGACCTTCTTAATATTTTTTTTTTTTCTCCTAGGTTCTATTCAGGACTTTTCCTATCTTTGTCCCTTGTGTTGTCATTTTTTCCACTTACTCTAGTTGTTGCTTGCTTGTTTGTTTTTGTCTTCACCAAGAAAACATACCGTGTTACAGAAATGCAGTTTTTATGCAGGAAAATTCTTGCAAGAGATCCATCCTGGTCTTATATTTTGCCTGTGATTAGTATGGGGTTATATGTATAGTAGAATGTTACAAAATACAATTCTGTGGATCTTAGAAGAGTGGCAAAAGATGGGATAGGTTCTACATAATTCATGTTATTGGAGCTACTAGGAAAATGCAACCATATCTGCCAGTTAATTAAAGTGTGAATTTATGTAGCACTGCTTTTGTGGTGTTTGCAGAGTGTTCTTGTGGTAAGATTTGTTTTAGAAGGCTCCAAAAAGATGTTCAGAAGATCATTCGGTTTGTGAAAGAAATAGCAAGCTTCCCAAACCACTGGTTTTAGAAATATATATGTATAATATTTAGAAGCAACCCTGACCTTTCAGTCTTCTGAAACAAAGCTTTCTTGTACAATTGTAGGCTTCTTTCTTCATAGATGAGGCTTGCTGTAGAAGCGTAAAAAGAAATGAAAATGAAACCTAAGGAATTAAATTTAATGTCTTTTATTATTATTATTATTATTTTAATAGAGCTGTCTGAAATTGAACCCAACGTCTTTCTTCGGCCTTTCCTGGAAGTGATCCGTTCTGAAGACACTACAGGTCCTATAACTGGATTGGCCCTCACCTCTGTGAATAAGTTCCTCTCATATGCACTGATAGGTATGTACCGTGGCTTCCTGGGGTTTGCCAAAATGCCAGCCAAATGCATCTCAGTAACATGTATCTTTGGTCGGGATGAGTGTTTGCAGTCTTAATGAGGAAATGGGAGGAAGAGGAAAATTGTCATTAATAGTGGGAAAATATGCATCTGCACTTTCCCGGTATTATTCCTGCTGGTCTGTCATGACACTACAGTGATAAAGGCTGGAAACAGCCACAGCTTCTGGTCTGCCCTGATGCAGAGCTGCTTGTGGCACGCTGCTGAGCTTTGGTATTCACTGAGTGCAATTCAGACTTCTAAATATGGTCTGAATAAAAGGGTCGGAAGGGTTGGGGAGAAAACACCACAAGGGGTTATAGTATTATGGTGCACATAAGCACAGAAGAGTTTTCATTTTGTGGACTGACATTTCTGCTCTAGAGTGAGGATGTTTTTGCCTGGCCTAGGACCCTGTCCAATGGCATACCAGTACACTTAACTAGCCATAAGTGTTGTGGCAAAGAGAGTCTTCCATGACACCTAGTCAGTCTTAAGTGCAGTTGAGTCCCTTTAGTGATTCTTATGTATGCTCTTTGTCCCAGTATGAAGTGAAATAGTCACTTTATTTTTCCATGGACTTTGGAATGTGTGCATCTTCCTTGATGTTTGTGAGAGGCTAATAATGTGCATGTGTGGTCAGTTGCTGTGGCTCAGCTGGCTTGTAGCAACTCATTAACTTGCTTTCTCCCTGCCTTTAGTATGTCATTGTGTGAGTAGCCATGCTTGACTTTTCTCTGTGAATTCTGTTAGTACCTTCTGATCGTAGTTGTGTGAATTACAGAATTTACAATCTGTGATGTTTGTTGATGCATAGTCTCACATCTGTTTACCACTTCCTTCTGCCCCTCAAGGCCAGTTCTCTTGGTTCTTTTCCTCCCTTATATTTTAAGAACACTTGGGTGGTTTTTTCCTCTGCTCTTTTAAATATTTTGCTCTCTTCAGTAAGCACAAGGGAAGCTAGGGGTTCGAGGTCTTTAGAGATGCAGACCACTCATGTAGGAAAGCCCTAAAATTACAATGAGCGAAACTGGGGAGTTGCAGGAGTTTATTTACTACATTTACTGGCATCAAGACTTAAGTTAGTGGGCAGTGTGGGGTATAATTAAGTGGCAAGAAATAACTGAAATGATGAGATATTGATGTCACTTCGTAGAACAATAAAGCAGTTGTAGTAAATAAGCCTATGAAGTACGTTTCTCTGAAGGACTAAGCGGTAGTGTAAATATGTTAGATTAGTTGTAATCTGGATGGTGTTAGGACATCAGGTTGGTATCGTGTCAAGTGACAAATGTCTGCATGCAGAGCAGGTTATGAATACTTGATTTGAAGCAGAAACAGGAAAGAGTGGTTAAGAATCTGTAGCCTTTGATTACTTGTTTAGAATATTTATTAGATCACTCTGGGAAGAGAGCATCTCTGTAGTAGTGCATGAGCATGTCTTTAGTAGGCAGTAGGAAGGTCCCCCTCTGCCTGGCTTTTGTTGTGGCACTGAGCCTGTAAATGAAGACCTCGGTTCCTGCTTTAGGTGACATTCACAGCGGCCTTGTCCTTTGTACTGTTCCAGATAGCAGCGAGGCTGGGATTAGTGATGGTGCCTGAACATCTGGCTAAGGTTGTGCTGTTAAATTAAAGCTTTTTGGTCTTACATTTCTCTTTGTAACATAAGACTAAAAGTAGTCTAAAGGCTGTCTAAAGCCCAAAGATGGGAAAAGCTTAGAACTGTCCTTAATGTACGAGCCTGTTTTGAACTGTACAGAACAAGGAAGGAACAACTCCAGCGTAACTACAGTGGTGAAAATTCTGTGTGGCTGATATTTGTGGTGCCTTTTGATGCTGCATAATTGATGGATGAAACAAGAACTTTTTTCCAAGAATGTCATTAGCTGTGCCTGTTTTATGAGTGATTGGCTTTTGCTCCACATAGTGAGCCTAAAAGCAGTTGGCAGTGAAAGGGCCAAACTCCTTTGATAGGTTATCTTTGTTGAAAGCTTCTTTCTTTTCCCGTTTCCAAAACATTTCATTGCTAATCCTTGCGCTGTTTCACTGTTTTTCTTATTGTGTCACATGTCACCAGATGGTTATCTGTCTGCTTTCCAGGCCAGTATTGCTGAGGGGCATGTTTTAAAACTAGTTAAAATTAAGAGTAATTCTTGAGTAGCCTTTTAGACCTTGTATCTCTGTTAGTCTGAAATGCAAAAATCTGTTGTGAATTTGTTGGATGCAGCAGTTCACTGATGGTATCACATGCAGTCAGCAGTTCAGTTAGGATGACTATGTATCAACTATGCTTGTGTTTTGAAGGGAATAGCTAGCATTGCAGAGGTCATCCTCTACTGTGGTAAGTGCTACTGTTTCAAGTGTTACATTCAATAAATGGCATAGTAACTTTTAAATCACAAGAAAACTTTGTGACAATATAATACTCCATTGATTGTATCCCTTGGATTAGTTATTTCCTTACTCAGCAGCCCTGCGCTACAGCTGGAGGTCAGCCTTTTGATGATCTCAAACATGACCTATAGGAAGACTAGTGGCTGAATTTGGGGGTTTTATTGTATTTTCTGCAGAAAAGGCGTGGGCTCATGTTGTTATAATTAGTGTGTCCACAACAGGTTCTGGCTCTGTTTCTAAAGTTAACTTTCCCTGGCATACCTGAGAACTAAGATCTGTGGGCGAGTAGCTGTTGCTTGGATTCCAGCAATTGGACTTGCTGCTTGGGGAGCTTGAAGCTTGTTCTCCCCTCTGCCTTTTCTGTCTCCTTGGTGATTTATTTCAGTTGCATTAAAGGCCTTACTGAGCACACTTCTGGATTTCCCTGATGGTTAAGAGCCTGGATTTTCTGCTTTTTGTTTTCCCTACTTGTTGTGGGAGTATACCCCATATGAAATAATCTAAGTCTGTATGGGGTCTTTGCATTGTAGTCTTCAAAAGGGTGTCTTACTTCACATAAAATTCTTTTATTAGTGATTCTGAGCAGGCACTGATGCATCTTTTCGTTCTGTTTTCTCACAAGGGAGCAAAGAAGCATGTTGAGCTTTTCTCTGTCTCGTTTCTGCAAAGTGGAAGTATCTGTGCTTTTAATTGAACTCAAGAGGCTTTATAAATTGACCTGAATTTGCAGAGCTGTTCCAGGGAGCCAGGAATAAAGTAGTCAGGCGTGATGTGTTTTGGGGAAGAGGTGTGTTTACTGGTATTGAATGTAGGGGCTAGAAGAGCAAAGTCACAGGTCTGTTAAAGAAGCATACATATAACTTGTTTGCATTTCCTTTCAACGCAGACTTTATATCCAAAACTATTACAGAATGTATCTCTACACCGAAGGGAACTTAGACCTACTGGAAGAGCTTACACTGAGTTGATTCTGCACATTCTGCATATGGAAGCCTTTACTGATGCAGATTTTTTTTTTCCCTCCTGATGCTCACTCAGCTTCTTGCCGTTGTAGTGCTGAGGTTGTCTAACAGTGATGATGCTATTGTGAGAGCTGGCATTGAAGTGCCACTGGTCTCTCTTATTTAATTGATGAAGCAGGTAAAAATGACCAGTGGTCTTAGAACAAACTCTCACGTGGATCATTGAGGCTTGACTAGCTAGTGAATCAGGTGATGATCTTAGTCTGAACTGTTCAAGATTTGTGTGCACACACAGAAGTTTGTCAGCAGTAGGGCTCTGCTCTCAGTAGAGGCGTATAAGAGATAGGAAAGAAGCAGTGCAAACTAATGAAGTTCCTAGGTACGCACATAGGACTTCAGTTTTGTGTGAGTATGAGAAGTTGCTTATCCTGCAGCCCTTCAGAAACCGCACAGCATGGTGCAAGCTGCTCTCTTTTAACCACAGTAAGAGCAGATTTCTATATTGCTTACAGTTTAGCCCCTGGCTGTGAATGCAATGAGTTGAAGAGGGAGTCTGCTAAGTGTTCAAGGTCTCGCTTGGTTCCTCTGTCTTCATTCTTGCTGGAGTTCAAGAGGCCCGATTGCCAATTAATGAGGTATTAACTAGTGTTTAGGTTGTCTTCTTTCTTTTCTAACAACTGTTTAAGTAGGAAGGTAACAGGATTCTTGCCCAGTGCTGTATTGTTTAAGTGAGAATGAAATCAAAGCCGGAGGCAGCTTTTCTGAAGCCAGTGTTATGTGGCACAAGATACGGTTACTAGCAACAATCTTGTCCTAAACATTCTCTCAAGTGCACCATTGTTTGTCACTACAAAAGACTGAAATAGAGAGAAGGAGCTGTGATGAATGATTGGAGGGGGAGGCCTGCAACTCTGATATCTAAACTGTGATCATGTCTGTCTGCTGTTTTCTCTGGGGAAAACCACAGGTCCATTCCTTCCCCAGCTCTTATTCCTTGGGAGGGATGTAGAACAAGAGACAGTTTTTCCTTCTCAATCTAGTGGAACCTATTTGGCATTTTCTTCTCATGGGGGTAAAATTGAGGTTCCTCGTGTTTAAACTCTGTTTTCTTTTCATTCCCAAGAAAGAGCTGGATGTCCTGAGCAGCTGATTGTGTTGCATTGTAGGGATCAGGAGGTAATCGTTAAACGTCTGAAAAATAAGGAGCCAGGAACAAACTAAATTGTAATTCTCTTCTTTGTTAGATTACATGTTTTTGCAATTATAAAAACATATGCAAATGTTAGGTTGCATGTTTCTGCAAATGTAAGTAGATTCTTGATAAAGTTTTGCTGAAAGCTCCCATTAAAAAGTTTTTCTTTTACTGGAGGGTGAATTTTTCTCTTGAATGGGCAACTCTCTCTGAGTCATGCAAATTAAGGAACCAGATGGAAGCAAAGCATCTCTGTGTAGATGTCTCCCCACAGAGGTGGTAGGCTGTAGGCAGCTTTTCCCTGTCTTATATTTTTGTTCGTTACTCAGATCCCAGCCATGAAGGCACAGCTGAGGGAATGGAGAACATGGCAGATGCTGTCACTCATGCCCGATTTGTGGGTACAGATCATGCAAGTGATGAGGTTGTCTTGATGAAAATCCTACAGGTAAGTGCAGAGAAAAGGTAATTACCATAATGGTTGCTGCCTGTTGTGGGGCATATCCTGTTACACGGAGATGAGGAGGAGGCAGGAGTGTTTTGACTCTATGTGAGCTTAGTGACAGACTTTATTTTTAAACAGACGGCTCATATACCTGTGGTAAAAGCTTTTTCAAATGAAAATAATTAAATGATTAAATGAAATGATGTTAAATCAAGCACGCTTGATAATGCGGTGGCGTTAATAATCCTACCTTGTGGATGGCCTGTGTTAGTGAGGGATAAATTTAACACATGGAGCTCAGAAACTTAGTTTTGATAAAAAATATTTGTGAAGGCAAAGCTATGAGTGTTTTGGTCTGTTTACTTATGGGTAGGTAGCTAGTTGCTGGATTTAAACTTCAGGTAACTTGTAGCATATTAGGTCTCTTTTAGAGTTGGGTTGGGAGATCATTCTTGTCTCCTAATCTGTGTCTTGGGGACAGCATTCAGTTGAAAATGACTCCTGAAACCCATAGGCTTTCTGCTTGTAATTGTGTATGTCCTTGAGGAAGCAACCTTCTCTAAGGAAATGCATACAGGAGTCACTGGTACCATTTGACAGGCATGCACTGTGCTTTGCAGGTTTTGAGAACCTTGCTGCTCACTCCCGTGGGAGCCCACCTCACCAACGAGTCCGTGTGCGAGATCATGCAGTCTTGTTTCCGCATATGCTTTGAAATGAGACTCAGCGGTAGGTTTCTTCGTATTTTCACTGCTATTACTCCTAAGAAACCATCTGGTTTCTTCAGTATTGGTTAGCTACTTCTGTTACAGAACACGCAGCCGTAGAAAACTGCTGAGCTTTATATTAGTGTGTCTTTCTACAGCTTCATGGAAAATTTGTTAGGAGTTCACTGTATAACTTTGGACTCCTTTTTTTCTCAGCTTTGTGGCGCCACCTCGCGATTATATTCCCATTTGCAGTAATGCAGTTTTGGAGCTGGTTTTAATAAATTTGCCGTAATCTCTGTAAACAAGGCTCGGAGGGGAGTCTGCTTGAAGAAGCCTCTTGATAATATCACACTGAGTAATGACACCTGTGTTATTTGTTTTTGTCTTCGCAGAGTTATTGAGAAAATCTGCAGAGCACACTCTGGTCGACATGGTGCAGCTGCTCTTCACAAGGTAAACCTGCTTGTGTTTGCCTCAGCATTGCTGAGATGGCCCTCTAAGGACAGAAAGATTCCACACTTCCACTTAAGAACCCTCAGAAAAATCATCCCAAATGGTCATTATTTAGAGGTGGAAGGGGATGAAAGACTTGGCGGTTTTCTCTTGGGCTGACCCTTTCAGACGTCAGGGAGACTGACTTGGGGAAGGTTGCATGGCTTAAGGTGTCCTTTGAGGAGAGATGGACAGCTAAGTAATGAAGAGCTTTAGAATAGGGAACCAGTTCTTTGAGGACAGAGAAATGCAAAAAAAAAAAAAAAAAAAAAAAAAAGTGCTCTAAAAAATACAGCTCTCTTCATCAGAGACAATATTCTCCAGGAGGAAGAATGGATATAGTGTTGCAGTTTGAGTTCAAGTTCATAGTTAGACCTTGTGTATCAGAGAAAAAATTAAACTCTGAGATCATGCTTTTATTTTCCTGCCTTTTTCAGCAACTTTTAGGAAATACATTGAGATTAATACTTCTAAAGTCAAGGAAGTTTTAAAAACTATTTCTCCATTCTTCTGAAGTAATCAGTTTGGTTATTCTAAATTTGAAATGTGCAGATACAGGAATAGTCTAAGTAGGAAAAGATTATGGTCAAACTGTTTTTATAACAGCTCTTGCAATCGTGTTTTTGTTGTTGTTGTTGTTGTTGTTTTCCCTTGCCATACTCAGTTCCAGTAAGTTCTCAGGTTTAGTTTCCTTTCTGTACTCCGTGTCATGCAGTGCACAGGATAGATGTGGGGCAGAATTAAGACAAAATCAAGTGTTATCAAATAGGAGAAGACACAACAGTTTTTCTCCAAATGCTTATGCGAAACTGATGTGCTTATCCATTATTTAGTGTGCAAAATCTCTGTCCTTTGTGATAAGGCCTATGGATAATAGGAGATAGAAGCAAGACAAAGGCAGTAGCTAAGGGATGATTTGGCTACCTTTTTACTTCTTTTAGTGTTGCCACCTTTGTTTCCATAAAGAGAAACAGCCAAATAACATGTAAAGTGCCTCGCAGCTAGACCTGCTTTTCCCCTCAGAATTTTTTTCACAGGAAAAGAAGGCCTCTTCTTTGTGAAGAAAACCTAATTTTAGTTTTCTGCTTTTTGCAGCAGACCGTTGTTTTTTTTTCCCTCCTGTCTTAATCCCCCCAAAAAGCTGATGTATTTTGTCTTGTTCTTTGTCTTTTAGGTTGCCTCAATTTAAAGAAGAGCCTAAAAGCTACATGGGAGCTAACATGAAGAAGGTAAGACTAACCATTGTGCTGGCTGTTCAGCTCTTTCTTGTCTTGGACTTGTGCTCATCTACCTATTACTTATTTTCATCCATGTATTTCTTCATTCTCTTAAGTCCATAGTTCATTGAAAGAGCATGTTGAACTGCATTCATTTAACTCTGTGGGATTATGTCCCCATACTCCAGTAGTGAATCTTGTTAATTATACTGCTGCCTCAGTAAGTCATTCTGGTTTGTGGGAACAATCATCAGCTGCTAGAAAACCCAGTGAGTCTTGGGACTTGATGATGATATCTTTTGATAATTTTCTTTTGCTCTCTCTCTAGTTTCTTTCTCATCTTTTCTTACTCACTATGGAACTGATATTGAGTTCTCAAGATACAATTGCCCAGAAAGTAAAAAGGAATTTTTTGAGGCTGGTGAAACAGCATGAAAGCAACATGAAATTGAGCTATTGTGTAAAAAGTCTTGGTAGCTTCTAGAAGGGGCAGCATTCTGTAGTGAAAACTTTACTTCAGATGGATAATGCCATCTCAATTTGCAGCCAAGTCGAAGTACGAATTTTTTTTCCATTCTTTTTTTTTTTTCCTTAAGTCAACAGTTTTCTGAAGTTGAAAGATCAGAGTTTGTTCATCAACACTATTTCTTTCCATCCATTATGTTTTTAACAGATAGCTTCAGTATAACAGATAATCTAAATGTGGCCACACATGCATATAAGTCTAATAGTTCCTTATGTGAAGGGAGGTCCAATTAAGGAATTCCACGTATCCTTCTATACACATACATTCTTTCTACTCCATATAAGCAGTGTCTATAACGGGATTGTCCTGTTAAAAGTAATAGGGCAGAGAAAAAGTGCTAGAAAAGAAATGGCCTTTTAAACTTAGCTGAATTATACTGTTTGTAGTGTTATGATTTTTTTTTTTTTTCCAAATGACTTGAGAAAGGGTATCTTTGTTTTGTAAATGTACATTTTGGAGCCAGTATAGCAGTGTTGCGAGAGTTGGAATACTTAATTTTAGTAAACTAAAACTGGATTGGTGCATTTCCTGTGTAGTATCCCAAAGAGAACATGATTTCTTCTGTGTAAGAAAAATGACATCTGTGTTGGTGGTAGATTAGCCTAAGGAAAGCTAAGAGTGATTAGTTTAATTTGCTGCAGGTATGGAATTTCTCATGGTCTACATACAGAAGAGGTCTAATGTGAAGGTGAACTTAAATTTGGGAAGGCTTCCCTTATCAAGTGATGGCTGCTCCAAGCTCAGTGATTCTCTGCCTTGTGTTGATCTGTGCAGTTACCTTATACTGTGTATTTGTTGTGCATGGCAGGAGTCTTCCCTGCAGCCTAGCACTCTGCCACATTGTTAGTCTCATTGAGTTTATTTTTCCTTGTTTAAACTATGCATTTGCCTATCTTTCACAGATCTCTTCATGTCTCCTCAGCAAACTGGAACTAAGTAGTGGGGAACAGCCCAAAGCCCTGAACCAATTAGAGAGGGTATTGCTCTTTAAGAACCTGAAGGTCTCTCTCTCCCTTCTTCCTTCTCTTGTAAACACCATGTGTGCTGCAGTGAACCCAGCTTGATGCAAGCTAATGTTCGTTTATTAAGTAACAACTCAAATCTTTTATACACAGAAAGGCAACATGTGTTAAGATCTGATTGGGTGAAGGTTATATTCCTTAAGGTTAAACATCATAACAATACAAGGCACTCCTGGTCATCTAAATGAGCAGTTCCCTATCGCCTTCTGTTACAGTGTCCTGTTTCTTTTCACTCCTCAAACATGGTTATCTTGACTTTGTCAGCTCATCTTTACACAGCCTGCATCCAAGGCTTGTGGTCAAATTCCTGCTTAGCTAGCAGTTCTGTCTGGCTCGCCCTCTTGCCATTACCCACACATGTGAGAGATACTTCTGTTATGTGTAGCAACTCCTCCTTCACTCATTTGACACAGCATGGCTTTTGGGGAGAATGCATGCAGTGGTTGCTTTGCAGTGTTGTGGCTGCAGCTTGGGAGGCAAAGACCCTGGTGAGTGCTATCTAGGGCACAGTTGTGGCATCCTCTGGAGGAAAGGTGTGGGAGGGAGGGGCAAGATTTGAGTTCTCTATGACGATGAAAAACTGAAGAAAAGAAACCTTTTTAGATAGCAGTCTACATTTTAGCTTGACTGTTTTGCCTTAGCTGTTGATCACTGATGTAACAGAATGCTGACCCAACATGCCTTGCACAGTTCTTCTCAAAGTGAATCTCTGAGCTCTGTTACTTGACAAAAAGTCATAGGCTCCAGCTTTCTGAAGGGTTTTTTGGTATTGATTTTTTTTTAAGGAACCTACTGTAGATTTTCCATAACTTTTGGTCCTGTTTTTTACTGAAGGTAGTTGTTCTAACACGACATAATCATTTGCTAGTGGAGAGTGAGTGGGAGAAAACTGAACTATGAAATATTTTAGACTCTGCCAGTTCCTCTCAGAAATTTCTAAAGAAATACTGTAGGCCTGCTGATTGCTTTTGCACTGGTCACAGAAGCCCTGGGAAACTTATCTTAGAAGGAACTTTCTCAGTTTTCTGTATTGGTTTATAAACTTAATGTAGCTTTATTTTGTCTGCCTTTAATGCTGTGTGGACCATAAGGAGCTGAACTGAAGATTTAGAGAGGCCTTTGCCATTTATTTGTCCTGTACCTCTAGTCAAAGATAGTTTGGAAACAATGTCTGGAGACTTGTGGATTTATGCAGTTACGCAGAAGGAAAGATAGGAAACATTTCCCTTTGTGGTAAGAAGTATTGTAGCTAAACTCTGGATTTTGAGGTGTGAGGCAGGAAGAACAGATCTGGGGAGTGGAGTATGTTCATGGTTGCCAAAGATAAATCTAATTAGTGGTCGCTGTTCAGGCAGGTAGGTGAGATGATGACTGCATCAGTGTTTTCAGGACTTGGATCATGGACCACGTTCTCTCTGCATGCTTTCATGTCTTGAACGCTACTTGGTGTGCTGACCAGTTCCATGCTGCATCTAGAATGAGCTCATGTTTTAGTATAATCACTTTAGTAACTAATCATTGGCCCCTGCCCTTTTCTCTTGAGGCTTACAGTATGTTATGGAAAAACAAACGAGTGCAGGTAAGGTGGTTTGTAGAAAAATGGAATCTCATGGGCCCTTAAAAGAACTTTGTAGTGCTGCATTTTGACTTTCCTCGCCTTGAGATGGAATACTGCTGTAAAAACCTCATCTACCAGAGGAGATGTTAGGAGCCTTGAGTCTTGTGTTTGTTTTTTTTCCCTTTTTTCTTCTAGCATTCTGTGTACATATTTCTTTATGCAAAGATAACTAAGATAAATGGAATGGAATCTATACTAAGCTCCAAGATGAATGAACAGTAATTTTGAGCTCGCATTCTACTTCAATTTCTAAGGAATGTGTTTTAAATACAGATTTAGAGTGGGTATATTGTGGGAATAAAAGCTTAATCTAATGTGAAAGACACTGATCAAAAGAATATTATTGCAACTATCATATGACTGAGCATTAGAAAGGAGGGGAGTTTTGGATGATGTTTAAAAATCGGATTTTTTTCTAATGATCGATTAAATGCCATTGCCTGTAACCTTTAGTCAAGAAGGAAATCTTAGGTTTATAATCTCAGCCTGTTATCGTGCATCTAAGCTTTCTAGCAAAATCAGGAAATGCTTTGGTATTAAAAGTAAAGAAAGCATTAGAAAAGTGTTCCTTTAGTCAAGAAGAAATTGGAGAATATAGATATAAGAAGCAAGATTTTGTAACATTTTATTTAATTTTATTTTATTAATGCAAAGTATAGAATGAAAGATGTTACTTTTGTCTTTTGATACTTGTATTGTTTTTTGCATCTGCAAACTTAAGAGTTTGTTAAAACAACATGTAGTCAGTTCACACCAGCAAAACATTTCTGTTGAAGCAGTGCTTCTGCAATTTTTTTAAGCTATCCAGTTGTCTCTGTAGTTTGCTATCTTACCTATGGGGCACAGCAGAGGAGAGGGGTCAGGGAAAGATATGGGGAGTAGCCCTAGGTAATCCCGATGGTTAATCCTAATAAAACTTATTTGTGTTGGATGTGGAATACTGAATGGTATGAGATAAAGACCTACTTGGTAATCTCGCTTGTCCATGAGTACGTAAATTTAAATGCTTTTCTGAATGCTTTAAAATTTCTTTAAAAGTTGGGGTGGGGGAAAAAAGCAGCTATTTTGCTTCCCTGGCTAAATGGTTTGATGTCTATGCGGGACTGTTGTGACTCCATCTCCAAAGATGCATAGCTTAATCAAAATGATAGCCAGTGGACATATGCCCTTTATAAACGTCAAATGGATATATCTTGGAGTTAGTGCAGAGCATATGGCAGTCAGTACAAGTGAGTATTGTATGCACCTTTTCAAAAGTGCTTATGTTGATCTGAAATGGTATATGCTCTTGTGTGAAAGGGGAGATAGGAAGTAGTGATCAGATTGTCAGCACAGACTTCTGGAAGGATGTTTCAGAAGTTACTTGTTTCTCCGGGGCGTGGCTGATGCTAAAAGATCTGGTACGAACATGATTAGCCAAAACAGTATCTTGGTGCCATTTTGCTGATTCCATTTCTTTTTTTTAATATTTATGAACATGTAACTTTATAACTAGCAACAGGATCACTGAATCACAGAATGGCCTGGGTTGAAAAGCACCTCAAAGATCATCTGGTTTCAGGCCCCCTGCCTTGAGCTGGGTTGGCAGGCACTGGACCAGGCTACCCAGAGCCACATCCAGCCTTGCCTTGAATGCCTCCAGGGATGGAGCATCCATCACCTCTCTGGACAACCTGTTCCAGTGCATCACCACTCTCTGAGTGAAAAACTTCCTCCTAATATCCAACCTAAATCTCTTAGTTTAAAACCATTCCCCCTTGTCCTATCACTATCAACTCATGTAAGCAGGATGTAGTAGTTAAAAGCAATTAAAAGTAGGTAAGCAGTTAAAAGCAATTCTGTTGTTTTGTAATTATGTTCGAGAGTTTAATATACAGTCCCGAATTCCTTCATAGTTGAATCAGCTTTGTGAAATAGACTATGAAGTCTTCTGATTCTCTTTTATCCCTTACTAAAAAGTGAGGCAATTAAATATGGTGATTTCCAGAATAATTAGTAGGTCAAATAAAACTACCTTGTTCAATTAGCAGTCTTTTATGAATAAAGCTGTTGATAATATTTAAGTCTTGGAGAGGTTTTAATATGGAAAGTGAAACTAATGGACTTGAAATAACAGGAACTGGCAAGAATGAAAGATAACAAGTATTTTATGTAGCTGTTTGAGTTAGTGAATAGGAAATAAGAGAGAGCAGACAATTTTTACATTGAAGGGTTGTGACCTATATAGCTTTATATTCACAAATCTACGCAATTTTAGTTTTGGCTGTGTGCTTGTCATGTAAGTGTTTGTTAGACATTTAGAGGGATATTCTTGCTACAAAATTGGGAAGAAATGCAAAATTGTTCTGAATGTATTGTTAATGAGCTGAAAGAAATTGTAGCATAGCTAAAACTTAGGGATTAGTTGTCAAACAAATAGGACTTGTGGTGCAGAGAAGTTACACAAATGGTTTACTACACTGGGAGATAACATTTTCACAAGCTTTGTTTAAATGAGAAAAATTACAGACTGTGCAGAGAAAGAAGTCGAGATGGAAAAGGGGAAGAGATGGAAAAACAGTGACAGAATCTAGAAGGCATATTGACATTTAAGAGTAATAGTAGCTGAAAAGAGCGAGGTTTCAGAAAAAGGAGGAAAGCAAGGAATGCAGCTATCTTCTAGATAGTGAAAATCTGACTCTAAGAATATAAGAAATAAGGAATATTATAATCTGAAATAATTTTTTGGAGAAAAATACCAAGTAGAGACTCCTAATGGGACTTAGAGAATGGTTTCCACTCCCTGCAAGGAACCTGTTCACTGTTTAAATTTTCACCACCAAACTGAGGAGATCTATCAGCAAGGGGAAAGTTGACTTTTGACCTAAACCCAAGAGTAAGAAGCAGGTATTCCTGAGCTCAGACAAAACTGTTTTAGAAGAAAGTGATTTCCAAACCTGCTATTGCTATTGCTATTGCTATTGTCAGTGTAACTAAATACCGTGATGTTGTTAGGAAGCTTTGGAACATCTGTGCATGTCTGCAGTAACTGTGCACGGCTACAAGTGTCACAAACTACACTGCTCTTACTGTGATTTGTTTGCCCAAAACTTGTGTAAGAACTAGTAGTAGTATCCTGGTTGACAAAAAACCTGAGGGTTAAGTTGGATTTAGAACTGAAGAGAAGTAATGACAGAAGGAGGTGAAAGCAGAACATGGTTTATTTCTGAACCATTACAGTGGTATTTGCAATGTATCATGCACTAGGAGTGAATGAAATGTTACATAAACACTTCTTGACAGTAAAAAAGATTGCTGGAAGAAAGAGAATGTGGAATTATTCAAAGATGAGTAAATTGAAAGAAAAGGTAGAGTAGCTGCTGTAAAGTCTCCCTTAATTCAGACATGGAGTGTTAAGTAATAGTGGAGAGTTGGGCTGGTTTGCATGATTTTGTGCTGATTAATTTGTGTGTTGCCTGATATTGAGAGTTTTGAGACAGCTTTGAGGTTGACTTGTACAGTTCAGTGTTCTGTCTGGTTTATGCTGTACTGATATTTTTAATGGTTTATGGTTTTCAGTTGAAAATGAGAGCTGGAGGAATGAGTGAGTCATCAAAATGGAAAAAGCAGAAGAGATCACCAAGGCCCCCTCGACATGTAACTAAGGTCTCTCCTGCAACAGAACAACCAGCAGCCAACACTAGTAACGTCACAGGTAGGTTGATATCTATCTCCAGAGACCAAACAGCGTCTGTTTCAGAGCTATCTTTGAATGTCTTCATTTAATTTCTCTTAAGAAGTTGATCTGCATTATGCTTTTTTTTTTTTTTTTTTTTTAATTTTTAGTTTTTGGTGTCTGTAGCAATAAATACCTTGTAGCTTTTCAGGTCCAGGAGAAAAAGTTTGAAGGAGATAGAATACATATTGATGACAGAAAGCACAGCTCCACTGCTAATATGACAGCATTTCTCTGCCTTCAGTGTGCCTTACAATAGTTTTTAGGGAGGATAAAGGAGAGCTAAGGGGGTTGAATCTGGGGAGAAAGTAGTGATAAAAAGACAGTATAATGCGGTTGCCTGCAACAGGAGATTGTTGATCTGAGTGGTGTATTCTTTCAAGTACTCCTGAAGGATGTACTAAACAGGGTACCAAAGAGGGGTGGGGTTGATGGTAATGAAAGAAGAGAAAAATTTGACTGGGGAAGAGATACAAGTGGAACTAGGGGATGTGCAGAGACCTACCTATCTCAAGTGTGTGAGTGAACATATCTCACTACAGGTGTAAAGATTGTAAGTGTGCACCCATAACTCTTGACATTTAATGAAAGCCATGGGGCTGTGCACATTGAGAGAGAAATATGGGGGGCATTTTACACTGTTACAGGAAGAATAGAGGCTATGATATTGAAAAAGATACAAAGAGTTATGTGTGGGGGGCAGGAGGGGGGGAAGGTAGGGCAGTAAAAGTACCTGAAAAGAGTTTGTGTGCAGGAAACTATTCAGTATACACATGAATCCTTTGGCATGTGCTTCAATTCAGCCTACAGAAGTGATGCAGTCTGTGACAAGTGATAGAGTATGTGACTAGCACTGTGAGCTTGAGAACATAATGCTGGGGAACTTCTATTATTGTGTAGTAGACTAAATAGTTATAATTGTTTAAATGGATGAATGGTCCCTCTGGCTGTAACGTACTCTGTTTCTTGTGCACTCTACTTTTTGACGTGTCAGACATAAACATTGACAGTGAAAGGAAGCAGACAGGAAGTTTGAAATAATAGCTGTGTAAAATACGTACTTCTGACTGCTATTCCATTGCAGAAGCCTCTTAAATATATTGTGAATGAATCCAAATATATTCTTACAGAACAGCATCGTAGCTGAAAACAGGTGAAATAAAAAAAAGAAGATAAAATTGCATCCAACATGGAACAGATATACAAATGAAAGTTCAACCTTACATAAATCGTCATTATATTTTTATACTTTCAAATAGGTGTTCAATTACATTATAAATCCTATAACATTTTGGAGAGAAAGTTATATAGTGTTATAAAGCACTTCGTTAACTCTGATCTTGTAGGGCTAGCAGTATGTTATTTGTGCAAAATGGCAAAATTGATTGTATTAGCCATTGCATTTTGAAATAAAATGAATAACATGCTGCTACTTATTTAGGACACTTCCAAAAATCAAGTCAGCAATTAAACATTCCTCTGTGCAAAATCATATGCGTTTCACATGTAAATACGTAACTCTTGTTCGTATCTTTGTTTGATTACCATGCTCTCAAGTGCATCTTCCTTTTGAAAAAATATGTATATATATATATATATATTTTTTTTTTTTTTTAAGTTCTCTTAAAAGACGTCTTTGATTCTTGGATCATTGTCTTATATTTAGAAATAGTAAAAATACTGCTCTGTTTCAGACCTTTTTGGATTCTATTGCAATTATTTGTTTAATGTGTCTTAAAGAAATAGATATTTCCTTCCAGTCAAGGTTTGAAATAATAATAATTTCAGTTTGAAGGAATAACTAAAATGTGATGCAAGTCTTTTTTTTTTTTTTTTTTTTTTTTTTTTTTTGCTATTGTATGAAACTGTAAAGTACACCTTTGGGGCTGTTTTCTGCTTTCTTCTTAATGACAGAAACGTTCTGCAACCTTTGTTTAATGATGTGAATTACCTTATTCTCTGAGTCTGATAGATTCCAACTACTATATTTTCATTTGGAGAACATACAGTATCTCACTGCATTAATTTTCCGCATTTTTACACTAAAACAGAATCTGAGATCATTTGTAGTGTGATGCCCTGATGAAAGTAAGCCTTTACCACTGTACTCAGCGTATGAACTTGAGACTGAGGGATGAAATTATACTGATGTTTTTGCTTCTATTTCTCATCAGCAAGCGGAGTTACTTTCATTGATGCTCCCTCTCCCAGTTCCTCTGGAAGCTCTGAAAATATTTCATCTGCAGTCAGCCCTTCTACAGACAGTGGTTTGGAAATGTCCTCACAAACCACCTCCAAGGAAGACCTGACAGACCTGGACCAGGTTACTTCTTCGGGGCTTCATGCAGGAATGCCTTCAAATGAGGCCAAAGTCGCTGATAATCAAAACCAGCCTGAACTCCAGGTATATGATTGCTGATAAAAAAGAGTTATAACTCCCAGCATAATTAATTATGGGTTTAGCACACACACTGTATTTCTCTTTTCGGTCACAGTGTTTATATTATATTTTAAGTCTTAGGGTCAGAGTAAAAGATCTTCACTGTAAGTGATTTGTATATTCAGAAATATGCTTTCTTTTTGTTTGCTTGTTTCTTTTGGAACTACAGGTGCTCTGAGTGGTAAAAATGCTAAGAAGGTATAGATAGAAATAATGTGCTGGAATTAAGTAGCATTTAAAAACAAAAAATGAACTGAATCCTAGCCTCAGGAGCAGTAAAAACTGATAGGTTGTGGGAGTATCTTCAAAGTCTAATTCTAGTCTTGTAGCCTATGAAAAAATAAAATAGATAAGAGCTAGATGGAAATGAAACTGAAAGAGAGGGTTGCAGATTATATTCCGTAATATCTACTAATTCTTTTTACTTTTTTCTTTCCTATTTGAATGGCTGATCTAAATGAAGAATGAAAGTCTGAGAGAGGAAAAGATCCAGTCAGCCTCTGTTGAATCTATCCCTGAGGTTTTAGAGGAATGCACTTCTGTAGCAGAACATTCTGACTCTGCCTCAGTCCACGACATGGACTATGTAAATCCCCGAGGAGTACGTTTTACTCAGTCTTCCCAAAAAGAAGGTGAGAGGTGGGCAATGTTGCTAAAGTCTCTTCTGCTTTCCACTATTTTGTGTCACTTTCTGCTCTGAAGGTGTTGAATTCCTGTTCCTCAGCTGGTCTGTGATGATTTCATTTGTAACACTTGGTGCAAAATTTAGGAACAGTTGTTAACAATACTGATGTGTCTCATTTTCCTTCAGGAGCAGCACTAGTCCCTTATGGACTGCCTTGTATTAGAGAATTGTTTCGCTTTCTTATCTCGCTCACCAACCCTCTTGATCGCCACAACTCTGAGGTGATGATCCACATGGGACTGCAGCTGCTGACTGTAGCTCTGGAGTCAGCTCCCATTGCAAACTGCCAGTCCCTTCTAGGACTTGTGAAGGAAGAATTGTGCCGACATCTATTTCAAGTGAGTCTGGCTTGTGCTAGTGTGGCATTTGATACTGGAAAGTTACTAATACTAATTTTAGTCAGTCTATTGGAGCGTAGCTTCTGAGGTTTGATGGATCTCAGTCTTAAGAAAGCTCTCTGCTGTATTGCAGCGAGAGTTCTGAATTGCACCAGTGAAATGGTGATGTTGCAAAGCCAAAGATGTTGTCATGTGGCATTTTCTTTAGTCCAGGGCTGAGAAGGATGAAGCTGATTTGAGTAAACTGTTACTTAGGGATAACATCATACAGTTGTTTTTGAGGTAATTACAAATGCAAGTTACCGTCTTGATAGAACCTTTGAAGTACCTAGCTAGTAACTGCACATGGACCATGTTGGAGGCAGTTCTTCTCCCGGGTTACTTCTCCACAAAAAGAATCTGATGACTTTACAAAAAAAGAAAAACAAAACAAAAAAAACCCACCTAATGTTGTAGTAGGAAAATAGTGTTACCATAAGCAGAAGGAAATTAAGTATATTTGTTCTCACTTAGTAAAAGTAGGAGCAGGTTGAATAGAGGATTGTTTTGTTTTGTTTTTCTTGTTTGTTTTAAGTATTAGCTATGGGTGACCATTTGTTGATGTGAGGCTGTCATGAGTACCAGTACTAATAGCACATAATGAGTAGGCTGTGTAATTCTTAAGGCTTTTTGTTTTTCTTGTTCAGCTACTGAGCGTTGAACGACTCAATCTGTATGCAGCTTCCCTCAGGGTGTGTTTTCTTCTCTTTGAGAGTATGAGAGAGCATCTGAAATTCCAGCTGGAGGTGAGTTTTTTGAGTGTCAGTAGGTACCTAGTAATAGTTCCTCAGGCTTGTTAAATACTTATAGATGTGCAATCAGATGCAGTCTGGAAAACACTGAATGGGTAATAGGTAGGCTAAGTAGTCCTTGTCTTGTTAGATAATGAAGAATCTTTGAGACTGGTATACTGTAATTGCCTTCTTTCATTCCATTCTTTTTTACAATGGTAGATTCAGATGCGTTAAATAATAGAACTGTATGAAACCATCTTACAGGTAGATGCCTTCAGAATGAGCTAGTGTTGAACATATAGGGTAATGTCAGCTCATGTGGGAAGATAACGTTTACATCTGTTTCTGTAGTCCTCAAAGCTATTCACTGTGCTGCTTTCCTTTCTCTTTCCCTAAACTGAGCTGCCCTGTGTTTCTGTCAGATGTATATCAAGAAGCTGATGGAAATAATCACTGTGGAAAACCCAAAGATGCCCTATGAAATGAAGGAGATGGCTTTGGAAGCCATTGTTCAGCTATGGAGGATTCCCAGCTTCGTGACTGAGCTGTACATCAACTATGACTGTGACTACTACTGCGCCAACCTCTTTGAGGAGCTCACCAAGCTGCTCTCCAAGGTGCTGAACAGTCAGATTGTACTTCCTTGCTCGGGCTGCTAGCTTCTCGTAAAGGTGGGGGGACATAGAGGGAAAAGGGTCTGCAGAAGAGAAAGTCAGTAAGTCAGAACATGGTAAACACATAAGCAGAACCAGTACATAGCAATGGTTGAAAGATGCTAGGTGAGCAATTGAGACGAAGAATGCTATTTTACATTTGGGAGCAGGACAGAAAATAAGCATGAAATATATAGTAACACAGCAGATAAGCAATAAGTAAGTGATCAAGTATATGTGGAAATTTTAGAGTGTTTTATTGTATGATCACAAAACTGAAAGGGGAGTGTCCTTTCTTGATTATGGGGAGATAAATACATATATATATAAATACATATATATATAAAAGTTGTCTGATACTTGTGTATTTTCTTTCCCAGAATGCTTTTCCAGTTTCTGGACAGTTGTATACAGTCCACCTGCTGTCTATGGAAGCGTTGCTAACAGTGATAGATAGCACAGAGGCACATTGCCAGGCCAAAGTGCTGAGTAACGTACATCAGCAAGAGAAGGAAGTTGCCAAATCAGGCCCAGAAACAATGAACAGCACCAAAGAAATGAGCAGTAGTAAGACTCCCTTCCTTGTTATTTTGATATTAAGCTTAATCTTGTGCTAAACATGTGGATCTCATTTTGGTAATTTATGTTTCGATCTCTCTGAATATATTTTTTATTTTCCTGTTCCATATTTTTTAACTACCCACTCATGTTTGTAAACTTGCTGTCAGAACAGGACCTCAGTTCACTGTTTGAGAATGACTTAATACTTCTTTCAATTCCAAATCTTGCCTGATAGAGGATTTAGAAACGTCTTAGAGATGGAATAATCTTAATAATCTTAAGCAAAAAAAAAGTTATCTTTTTTTGTTAATTTCAGAAACTGGAATATGGAGTTTAAATCTTGTATTGTTTATTGATCAAAGCAGTGCATGCTTTTTCACATCTCTGAGTGGGAAAAAATGAATGACTGAGCCTGACTTTGCTTAATATGTACTTGTGATTAAGACTTGATTTTTTATTATTATATTTTTTTTTTTGGCCAGCTGCTTCTGTGACCTAGATTTGTATCTATTTGAGCATTAGTGAACAGAGCAGCTCTTGTCTTTATTTTCTTGTGGAAATAAGATGGATGTCTGCTATGTTTGCTACTTTGCTGTTTACCACAGTAATAATAGTGATGAAACTACTTTGTCTCTCATGATTTTGTCTCACATGACGAAGTAAAGTATCTAGTTCCTGAGTTAGCACCCATGCCACCCAGCACCCATTCCCTGTGTGTTTGTTTGAGTGAACAGTATGGTAGAAATAAAATTCAGAGATTCTAAAATGTGTACCTCATTAAGTTTTATGTAAAGGCCATGCCAAAACTGGCAGGCACAAGAAAAGGAGTTAGTGGGGTTAGTGTAAACAAAGCGCTGAGGATATTGAGGAATCACAGCTACTGGGGACGGGAAACTCCCTTAAATAAGCACAATTTTGAGTGGTCAGTTCCTTATTTCTTTGATATCTTTTTCTTTAGCTTCTGTATTTGTATTTTTGTTTTGTTTTTAACTTCTGTAGATAATGAGAGAGCTCACAGTGAGGGAAAATCCACCGCTGTAGCGTCAGAGCCAGGTGGGGCATGTCATCCTACCAGTGGTTGCCTTATGGCTGATCAGATGAAGCAAGGCTGCATGGAATTGGAAGGAGGAAGTGAGACAGGTAATAGTGTCTGTAGGACCCTAAATCTGAGTGTGTGTGTGTGTGTGTGTGTGTGTGTGTGTGTACTGAGAATGGCTCTGACATTTTCTGGCTGGTTTTACTGTGCCATAGACTGCTGCAGCTACTGTGTGTTTATAATTAGAAAGAAGTGTAGTGGTGAATGTTTGTTTTATATTTGTGCTATATATGCATTCTAATAGTACCATTTCTTCTGTGAGGGGAGTTAGATATGGTAGACCGTTTTGGCGTAAAAATGGGTAACCTTCATCCCAAAGTTTATAATTTAAGGTAGTGAAGGATTTTCTAGGGAATTAGTAATGTGAGCAATCACGGTAGCCAGAAAGTTAATTCTCATGGATGTGTGAAATTATCCAGGACAGGAAACTACTGTGCAATTACACTGCAGAAAATGTGAGTGGGAGGAATGTAGTAGTTGTATAGTGGGGATGTGACTGTCACTGATAAGGAAGGATGTTGCAGCAAAGTTCTATGACTGAGAACTGTGACAAGACACTATAGTGGGCTAGCTGGTACTTCAGGGATGTTAGGCTTGACTGTAATGATAATTTGTTCTTCTAGCTGAGAAGAGTATCTCCAAGAAGCCTACCCGATTTTCTTGCATCCTTCCAAGCCCTAAGGAGCTTATGCAGATTAAGAACAAAAAGAAGGTATTTTTGGGGGTGTGCTATGGTGTGGTCTCCTTGTTTCCTGTGTTCTGTAGGCTTTGCATTACTGGTCATGCATCAGAAGTTTTGAGTTCCAATCTCTGCTGGTAAGAATTAAACAGTAACTTACTGAAAATCCCACTGTACTACAGAGGTAGCGATTATTATTATCTATTCTGGTTACTTAGCTGTGCTGAGTTGAAAGGAGCTTGGGAAACATTTCTTGGCACGATGTATTAAGCAGGTCCACCTGAATTCTCGATAGGAAAGTTACTGGGTCTAGTTTTGATTATAATCAAATCAGCAAATTCCATCAAAAAGGGACGATTTCCTACTCTTATCAAACGTACCAGTGGGGAATATATAAAGAGGCCAGCAGCAGTACTGCTAGCTAGCTTACTATTCTGTTTATTCTCATATTTGCTTTGTTGTGAGGGTAACTGAAAATAACTTCTCAGTTGTGACAAATTCGTTCTTTGTATAATGTGGTGGTGGTTTTTTTTGAGCTTCATTAATCCAAGTTATAGTCTAAACTCTGTATGTCTCTGATGAGAGATAAGTGTATTTTCTTAAGTTTTTTAAACAAAAGTACTGAAGAAGGTACAACAGATCTCTTGCTAATGGCATACCAATCTGAGTTGTGATCCACTCTGACAGCCTCCAGATTGTATTTTAAGTCATTGGTTTTTCTGTAGAAAGTTTGCTGCAGTACTGAGGATCTTAGATCTTTACCTACAACACAGAGCTCTTGTGGGATAATGCTGAGTGACCTCTTGGGCACTTTAAGGAAAATGCTTGTCAGCAGAGTCTTCAGAGGAACTGCTGAGTTTTGACATTAGCTAATTTCAGTTACTGTTTCAGCTGTTACCTTATGTATTGCCTTAAGTCTAGCTTTCGGGGCAGCCTTGGTGATGAATTTTATGTGGAAGTCAGTTGTTGAGGGATACCTTGTATAGTGCTTCCACTGTTATAACTGAAAACTTCTGATGAGACTCCAGCTTCGCTGTGTTGGAAAACAAGGTTAGAAGAAACTGAACGTTGTCAGTAGCTGGTGTCTGCAATAGCTGTGAGTTCCCTAAAGAAAATTCCAGGAGTTTCTAGAAAAAGTACATGATGCTATAGCAAAGTGCAGAAATACAGTCTTAAATCTCTGTTAGTTTGCCCAAGAAATATCCTTTCCTGACCCTAAATCTGGTAGTGGCTTCGTCATAAGCATGTCAACAGGGCATACAAAACATTCAACTTAAATGCTGATGCTGGCATGGCACTAGCATGTTCTGCTTCCTTTAACTAGTAAATAAATAAATAAATAGACCACAGCTGGAAGGCTGAGAAAGTTAAATAAAAGCAGAAAACACATAATGCATCAGATGGAAAAGTTGGTTTGTTTTTTTTTCTTTTTTCCCCAAAGGCAATGACCAGAAGCTGTAGGACTGGCACGATTATAAATGCAATCTGAACTGCCAGCAATTTGATCTCCTTTCAGATGATCTTTAGAAAGAAAACAAGTCTTGTTATGTTCTGTATAGCAACAGAATCTCCTAGGGGCTTGCTCTACTGGATTTATTGCTGAACAGAAATGCTCCTAGTGTCACAGTCCCTTCAGGCCTGACATAATGGGGCAGTTCATGATGATTATTATATTTCACCCTCACTGGGTTTCTTATGCTGTCTAAGCTGCTTCACGAGCTGCATCTTTCACTGTGATTTGAAGATGTTCCTGCAGGCATGCTTGCAAGGAAACTGGAAACAGAAAGCTGGTGGCTTCTCAGTTATTGAGAACCCAGGGGAGCTAGTAATCATGATGGTCACGAGTTTAGTTCACTAGGTCATCACTAGCAGTTTGATCGTGATAGGAGCTAACAGGGAACTGACATTTATTCTAGTGCCTTAGTAAAGTTCATACGGTTGTTTGTGCTTTTGGTTTTTCTGAACACCAGCAGAAAATTCATTTAACTCTTTCTCAGTCCGATGTTCTGTTACACTTGCTGTGGTACTGTCCAGTTTCTTCCCTTCAGAACTAAAAGTGAACTCATTCTTTCCAGCCTTGCCCTGCTGGAGCATCAGCATGGTTCCTAAAAGCATGTCTCACTTGCAGAATGCTGTCTAGTGCTTAGGCTTTTGTGGCACTTCTTGCATTGACTGAAAGCTGAGGATTCTTATATGTGTCATGCAGTGAGGTAGAATGTGAGAGCCTGGAGCCAAAGGTGATAGACACGGGCATGGTCTAGTGCTTCCACTGTAGCTGGATAGAGCTGATCTTGCCCATGTGTTTGAAGTTCCTCAGAGATTTTCCTCTGCACTGTTTATGTACTAGAGTAGGTGAGGCACTTGGAGTAGCAGAGTGAATTGCTCAGTGAAATTTCAGTGAAAAGCTGTTTGTACTTCGTTCAGTATGACTTGATGCTGAATTCTTGTCTTGAATACAGGTCTTCTGGCCTAGGTTAGCCTTTCCCACTCACACAGTGTGATAAATTTAATCATACTAAGGTTAATCTACTTTCTACTTCACGCTTTTGTCCAAGTGTTAAGAACAATCTGAAGAAATGCACTTCAAGACTGTAATTGTCAGAATGTTGTTTTCAGCTCCTGATAACTGGCACAGAGCAGTTCAACCAAAAGTCAAAGAAAGGGATACAGTTCCTGCAGGAGAAGAACCTTCTTGCCACTCCCATCGATAACAATGAGGTGGCCAGGTGGCTACGGGAAAATCCTCGCCTGGACAAGAAGATGATTGGGGAGTTTGTGAGTGACCGTAAGAACATAGATTTACTGGAAAGCTTTGTTGGGTGAGTATCTTTAGGCATCCCTTTAATCATGAAGGGGTGAAAATTGAGTTCAGTGATAAATTAAAATGTAGTACAACGGTAGTTCTTGGAGACATAGGATCTGTATCACTTGATTCTCTGTGTACCAGCATGCCTTAATTCTGTACATCTCTCAAATACGGGTAGCACCTGAGATACATATGATAGTATGAAACCCAGATGTTTTTCAGTAGGGCCATTCTCTGTGAAGACTACCAAGATAATTAAGAATTTTTATAATTATAGGTGGTTCTTTGCTATGTTTAGCCTGCTTATAGTATTTTTCTTTGTTTTTCATCCTCCTTTACTATCTATTTTCAGTGAAATCTTGCGTTCTGATGTTGAACCAAGCAAGATTGTAGTCAGTAAGTTTATCCTGTCTTTACTATCCCATTTCAGTTTCTCACTGCAGTTCATTCTTGTTGCAGGACTTTCAGCTTCCAAGGCTTAAGGCTGGATGAAGCTTTACGACTTTATTTAGAGGCCTTCCGGTTACCAGGAGAGGCACCTGTAATCCAGAGGCTGTTGGAAGCCTTCACAGAACATTGGAGGGTATGTACTTGAGCAGGAAGCTGAAGCGCTGTGTTTCTTGTGTGTCTGCCTTGGACACAACAAATCAAACTGCCTGGATAAGTTTACCATATGCTGCAGGTAGTAGCTGTTATTTTGTAGGAGGTAGCAGTGGCACATAGATTTCCATTTTGTTTTTTGGAAACTAGAACCATAGCCTGTTTTTGTTTGTTTGTCCCTGAGATTATTCAGCACTGTGGGTAGGAAAATGATTATTTTGATCACTGTTATAAGCCCATTACTGTAGGACTGATTTGTGCCTCTGTTTGCCTTTCAGAAATCAAATGGATCCCCATTTGCTAATAGTGATGCCTGTTTTGCCCTGGCCTATGCAGTTATTATGCTGAACACTGACCAGCACAACCATAATGTCCGCAAGCAGAATGTCCCAATGACTCTGGAGGTGGGTGTTAGCAGTGTAGGCACCTGTCTTCTCTTGTTGACAGTGAAGTATCTGACATTCTCGTTTTTCTTTTGTTGTTGTTGTTGTTGCTTCACCTGGCATTCATGACTTGTGTGTACAGTAATCTGGTGGTCAGCACTGAGGTTGAGTACAGTTGGAGAGGAGGGCTGAAAGCAAGGGACAGTCTTAAGAAGTACTGAGCTGAGCAAGACAGATTGGCAAGTTAGTTGAGAGGCTTTGTGTCAGAACAAATGGTATCCTAAGACAGAGTAAGAATGTGAAGGTCATAGAACTGCTTTTCAACCGTTTGACAGTCAGGGCTTCAAGAGAATTCAAGTCCTGTTACTGTCAGTGCATGGTACAGACCTGTCACTCTGATGTCCAGCTTCAGCTAAGCATGTGTTCTGTTGTCTCTGTTCTTTTAGTGTGAGCAGAGGCAGGAGCTACCGAGTACTGCCTTGCTGCTAAGAATAGCATTTTATCTTTGAACTTTGAGGATGTATCTCAAAGAATGCAGGAAAATCTCCTTCTGGTCTCATATAAAGCAAGTGGAGTACTGAACAAAACCAAGTGGTTCAAGCTGGAGGTACTGGGAGAGTTACATTGGTATTGTTTGATTTTTTCCCCAGGAGTTTCGGAAAAACCTGAAAGGTGTGAATGGAGGCAAGGACTTTGAACAAGACATGCTGGAAGACATGTACCATGCCATCAAGTAAGAGTCAACCTGACATCTCCTTTTCTGCAGTGAGAAAACTTGAGTTATTTGGTCTGTGTGATCTTCAGTGACCACAGAGAGAGGCTCGCTGATCTTGTTTGCTTCAAGCCACCTTCCAGCTCCGTGTGGGACTGGAGTAACAAGCCTGTCACAGTGATTGCAATGGATTTCTGTCTTTGGATTCTTGCCGTGGTATTTTAATCCACAGAGCTTAAGCTAATGTTAAGAAATACACGACTTCTATCAACATGCATAATAATGGCTGAGCAAGAGCAACATATGAGAAATACTGAAACTAAGAAGCCTCTGTCCTCCAGGCCAGGCTTTTAGATTTCTTCAGAACATTTTATGCAGTGCCAGAGATAGCAGCTCATCCCCTGGACAGCTCTATTACCTTGACATAGCTGTCTGGGTCTTAGTTGCATGTTTCTTTTCAGAAGCTTTTGAGCTTTTCATATGAGGCTACTCTTTGCACCCCATCTCTTCTGCCACCCCTGAAGCTCTTGGCATTCTGACCAGTATTTGAGGAGAATTCCTGGTGGCTGAAGCCTTTCTGGGCACGGGCTAGCTCTGAGTGTGGAGCTTTAGTAATAGCTCAGAAATCTACCCTATCAGTAAATCCAGACACTGCAAATATGAAGCTGAGGGGATTATGTCTCTGAGGAGACAGGATGTAAGTCTTGACTCTCAGCTGGTTTCAATCTGCAGTTGCAGGCAACGGCTTATGCTGGAAACGGGACAGTGTGCTTATGTAGGGCCTCTCTTTTGAGCCTTCTCCAGGAAGGTGGGGATGCTGCCTGTACTATCTAGAAGTTCTTTGCATTGCCTTAAGATTTCAAACAGAGCTCTGGTTTTGATTGACCTCTTTTTCCTGAGGATGTTGTTAGTGTTGTTTGAGTAGTATTCTGAAAATCTTGTCATATTTTTCGGTAAGGTCATTACTCTGTCCCAGTCTGTTTTTCTCTATCCTTCCTTCATCAAATGCTTCAGCTTTTTCATTGTGATCAATAGTTGCTGCTCCACGTCAGAGAGATCATAGTACTGTCACAGTTGAGATTGAGGTGTATTATTAGGAAAAGAAGTTAAACTATAGTCTAAGATCTCTTCAGGATCTTAGCGTTTCACTTTTGAGTACAGAATTTCCTGAGTCCTTCCAAGTAAAACTCATTCACTTGCTTCTGTTAATACTAAGAAAAATAGATTCTTTGAAAAAATAAAAGCACACTGTTGACTACTAACACGTTTTCCTGTTTAATCCCAGTAATGATTACTTTTGTCAAAATAACATAGCTATCTGAAACTGAGAAGAGCTTATTTCCTATGCATAAAGCAAGCTGTGTCTTTTATAGGCACTGTTAGCACATAAAAACTGCTTCTTTGGCAACTGAAGTACATTATTTTTGTAATTCGACCAGTTGACCTGTTTTTCAAATTGCTTGGTCTAATGTTTTAAGTAGATTTGAGATTATCCTCAATTACTTGGTCATTTGGAGAGTTATCTCTTGTGCAATGTTACTTGAGTTTAGGGAGTGTGTGTTTTAACTTGAGGTTTCAAGTACTACTTGGCATTAATCATAATTATTTTATTATTGGATGGCTTTAATCAAGTTAGAGTAGGGAGCTGTGGTACCCTGGATGTGAGTCACCCATTACACATTTGATTTCTTGTTTTACTTTTGATTTTGTATTTGTTGGCTTTCTGATTTTAATTTTGGCATAGTTTGAACATTTGCATTCTTATACAAAGTTACTCATACCACTGTTAACTGCAGTGGTATAACTACTTAATTTTTTTATATAAGAGCAGTGAAATATGCATAGTACTCTGAGTGGATAAAAGGTGGGGGATGTGAAGCTACACTAAAGTGCTGTCAGAAGTTTTCCAACATTTAACTGCAGTGTTTGTTGCATTTTTAACCTGTAGGAGGTAGCTGCTGCTTCAGTAGTATACTTACACAGTAGTGACCAGGAGTTCCTGACATCCACTACACTTTATATCCAAGGTATTGGAGAGGGACAGAGAAAGCAGGCAGGCTTTGGAAAAGAGAATCTTTCAGGAACTGGTAGAATCACTCCAGAGTAGATATCAGTTAGCTTTGGGACCATGTAATGAAAGGTACTGTGTAAATGTTATGTTTGGCTCAGAACAAAGAATTCAACCTTTCTGCCTTCCTCCGTTGTAGAAATGATGAGATAGTGATGCCAGAGGAACAGACGGGCCTGGTGAAGGAAAACTATATCTGGAATGTCCTGCTACATCGTGGTGCCACTGACGAGGGAATATTTCTCCACGTGCCTCCTGGAAGCTACGATCATGATCTCTTCACCATGACGTGGGGACCAACCATTGCAGCACTTTCTTACGTTTTTGACAAGAGTTTGGAAGAAACAATCATCCAGAAGGCCATCTCTGGTTTCAGGTAAGTCTTAAATTTTTGAAACCCAGAAAGGTTAGTTTGGTTGTTATCTCACATCCGTCTGATGGAGAGGTGATGGTGAATACCAGATGTTACTTTTCCTTGCAATTGAAGAGCTTGCTTATTTATTTGGTGAGGTTTTGTTTGTTTGTTTGTTTGTTTACATTTATTTATTGTGGCCTATGCTCCCCTAGTTTTGTTCCTTCATTTGTGTTGATTCACCTCATCTCCTCATGTTGGCTTTTCTTAGTGCCTCTGGCCACTTAGTTTGATCGGTGTGTTGCAGTAAGTTTGAGCACTTTGGGGTGTGTATTTTTAAATTCCAGCATAGTTACATTTAAAAGGCTTGCTGACACAGCTGTGCTGCTTAGAAGTGAAGGGAAAATACTACTCCTACCTTTCATAATGATGCTGACAAAGTCCCAGGATATCAAGAAAACCTTTCATGGACTTATGCATGTGAGGCTATTGTGAGATGCTGTACTGGAAAAATTTGATTGTGCTAGAATTCAAACCAAGACATGCCTTAAGAGTAGTTTTAAAGCTCTGTTAATGTGCTACTGTATCCATGATCTCTTGGAAACTGGTGGGTTTAGTTTAGTTGAAGGTTTGATGTCAGCAACCTCTTATGTCAAGATATGAGATTTGGCATATTGGCTGAGCTGCAGGTAGTGTGTCTGTTTGGATGTGATTCTTGGAAGTGATCCTGGCATCATCACAGACAAATATCAGGGGTCCAAAACTGAAGGATGTTTTTGAATATGTGATGGATAACAGTAGGCTCTATGCATGAGCATTCGTTATGAGTGTGTAGAGAGGAAGGTCTAAAAGGTCAACAAAGAGGCGATCTGATTTGCTGTCTTGTTCAGGCTCTTCTTTCTACCAGGTTGTTACAGTACTTTCTGTGTTCTTCCTCTAGAAAATGTGCAATGATTTCTGCTCACTATGGACTCAGTGATGTGTTTGACAATCTTATCATTTCTCTCTGCAAGTTTACAGCACTCAGCAGCGAGGTAAGTTTGCAAGGGAGGGAAATCAGTATGTTTTTAGTTTGGTGGAGCATTCTTTTTCTGTTAAGTAGTATTGTTGGTCTATTTTAGTTATCCCAATATCTGTAGGTAATTATCAGCCCCTGCCCCGAGTGCCTTCTGGTGAAGGCAATGAAAAACTGTGGTAGAGTAGGAGTTCTGTTGCACAAGTCCAAATAAGTGTATTTTCTATTTATTCGCAAGTAGCAGTTTGTATAAAAGTGTTTATTCCACCTATTTTATATAAGGAAACTTAATATCTCCGTGTCATAAAGACAGAGATCCTCCATACTCCCAAGTGAATTTATGCATTTCAGTTATTAAAAATTTGGTTACAGGGCTTCTGCAGTGCCTAGAGGGACTGTTTTGTGATCTGTTCTCCATAAGTGTAAGAACAGTGCATCTGTGTAGTGTAAAGAGGTTAGAAAAACATGCTTTGAATTGTCCATTGGGATCAGGAAATACCATCAGCAGTTTGTTTCACCTTTAGCAAGAGCTAAAGTCCTATTTCTGATACAATTCTAAGTGCCATGATTGGTTTAAGCTTTCTTTTTGCCTGGATCTTCTTATGTGGATCAGCATCTGCCTAATATTAAGGAAGTCAAACATACAGATAAATCTACATCGTTGTTCTTAGAACCTGTACAAGACCCACTGTGAGCAGAGCAGTATTTTGCCAGATTGTATATACAAAAAGGTGGGGCTGGAACAAGATCTTTAGAGAGTGAAAGCATGGATGTAAAATGGCCCAAGCAGATGATTTTTGAAATCTTTCAAATAGATAGCAGAAAGAGAACAGTCCTGCAAATTAGTCTGGCTAATGGAATTTGAATGTTCCAAAATTGTACAGAAAAATTGAATTGTCTGAATTGGATGTTTCGTATTGCTCATATCCTGCATTGGTAGCATTGAAAGAGCACCAGTTTAACTGTTAAAATACAAGAAAAATCGAACCCAAAAAGTCCCTCAATGACCAAGCAGTGGGGTTGCTTTTGATTCCCTCTTCCTGCATATCTCACAGCAGTAAAGATGAAATACTTGATCCTCTCCAAGCATACCAGATTTTGGGACTACCAGCAGACAACACAAGCAAAGGAATGTCTGCTGTGAAACAACTGTTTGGCACGGATCTACACAGTAGAAGTAACTAGACTAAGCCCTCAGAGGCACCAGCTATTGCCAGCTGCATCCCATCTAGTTGTGAGACTGGAATCTGGAACAGTCCTAGGCCTGTGAAAATTAAGCAACTATGTCTTTTGCTAATGACATAGAATGAGGGAATTCTGGATTTGAACAGGGCTGTGAGTTCTTATCTTTGACCAGGCTCCAGTTACATCAGTTACTTTCTGCTGCCCTAAATTCCTGGAAATGGAATATGACAACTGAACAAACATTTGAGAGGCAGTCTGGTGGAAGGGGAGAAGGAAGGGTTGTCCTCAGGGACTTAGGAGACAAAACAAAGAGAAACTGTTAGAAAGCAGGAGAAGAGCATTAAAGTGACACACAGCCTGAGAAGTGGCTACCAGCTAGGTCATCCTGGTGGTCAGATATCCCCACTGAGCGCTGCAGTTGCTATGCACAGCCACTTTGGTTAAAAGGAGTAGAGAAGAATATGAAGGTGATTAGCATGCTGTCAACTAGTGTTCACAGCAACTTTGCAAGACCAGAATGGTTTTGGACATAGTTTCCATCTCTAGTGGTAGTGATTGCATCCAGAGGGGCAGTGATACCTTTTGTTAAAGCTTTGATTCTGGACTGAGTTCCCATAGCACAATAAGCTAGTGTTATTAGTGTGTTTGCAGCAAGTACTTTCAAAGTGTTATGTAGTGGAGTGCTTATGTCTCAGTGCTTCAGCTTGCTCTGGAAAGCCATCTTGTCTTTGTTTCTGTGTCAAGTAAATATGAGCTGAGTTAGTTATCCACATCGTTGTATGAAGATTTGCTGCCTTTCCTGTAGCCAATTCTGATCAGTCTGCCATGATTTCTGTTGAAAAAGAAACAACTCTTGCTGACTGCTGCCCCTTTTCTTTCCTGTAGTCTATTGAGAACCTGCCGACTGTTTTTGGAAGTAATCCCAAAGCCCATATTGCAGCAAAGACTGTGTTTCATTTGGCACATCGCCACGGTGACATTCTGCGGGAGGGCTGGAAAAACATCATGGAGGCCCTCCTGCAGCTTTTCCGAGCAGAACTGCTGCCCAAGGCCATGGTGGAGGTAATAACAGCCATCTCAAGAGTAGCTGAAGTCTCAGGGAGTGGGAATCTGGCTTGGGGAGTGGGAAGCTCCCTTGCAAAGAAGGCCTGGATTTGGTAAAGTGTGTACAGATCTAGAAAGGCTTCAAAAAGTGTAACGTTCAAGTAACATGCAGGCTCCAGCTTTTTTCACAGCATTTTTTTTTTCTCATTGTAGGTTTTTATTGTATTTGATAAAATCCACCATTCATTTTACTTGAACAAATTTTGAATATTGTGCAGAAGAGGGATGCGCTATAGGCATGAAGTATTAGAGTACAGCATTAGTATTGCCAGGTGGTGGAGTGTGGTTCTGTGGGTAGAGGGATGAAGTGCTGGGTTTGGCTGGCTGCAAGCAGGTAGTTGGGTGTGGTATTTCATCATTAAGTGAAGCGTTATGGGGGCAAAATAGGCTACGGGGAAGTAGACAACTGAATATATACATTTTCTGGTCTATCTTCCAGGTCGAAGACTTTGTAGATCCCAATGGTAAGATCTGTCTGCAGCGTGAGGAGACACCATCTAACCGGTGAGTGGTGCAGGTAGCTCTGACAATCGTATTATCTTCCTTAGACCTGGAGAATAACACACCTTTTCTTCTTCTTCTTTAAAAGTTTTCTTACTAATGCTGATGTCTTCTAATTTGCAGTGGTGAATCTACAGTGCTTAGTTTTGTTAGTTGGCTCACCCTTAGTGGGACAGAGCAGTCTGGTATGAGAGGGCCATCTACGGAGACACAGGAAGCAAAGCGAGCAGCTCTGGAATGCATAAAGGTAAAACACAGGCTGTGAGAGGACCTGCTTTTGTTTGTGGTGACAGTACTGTGTGGATAACAGGTAACGGAAGCATAAATATGAGTGTTTCTAGGAAGTATTCTAGCTTTTGAGAGGACTTGGGAAACATAACAAGGAAAAGAGGGGTGAATCTGCATTGTCAGCTATAGGGTCTTCTGTGATATGATGTACAAACGTAGTAACACTTAAAGTAGGGTCAATTTTGCACAAGAAACTGGGATCTGCCCTTGGCCTCACAATGCTATAATTAACCACAAATTTATAAACTCTCAAATGACTAATCTTTTCCAAGACAAAACATTCTGTGGGCAGATTTCCTTTTTAAAGGGCAAGGAGCTATCTGATAAAATCCATCTAGCACTATTAGGGGATAACAGATGTTAAAGGAGTAAACTAGCTCTTGGGAGTTTCCCTGCAGGTAACTGTTGAAGCCACTCTCAGTACCTACTGCAGCAGCATGTGGTGTTTTGTGGGGGGGATCCGTTTGTATGCCTTCCCCATCCCCCACATATGCCATCCTCTTGTCTGTGTTTTGCAGCAATGTGATCCTGAGAAGTTGATCACAGAAAGCAAATTCCTCCAACTTGAATCCCTCCAGGAGCTGATGAAGGTGAGAAAGATGCTGGGCAAGGTACTATTACTGATTGATGGTGGGATGAGTCTGCTGAGTGATCATGGATATGTATTGTGTACTCACTTAGCTCCTCTGTCCTCAGACGATGTCTTTAGCCTATTTAGGATTTGCACAAATGTGGAGTTTTGCCCAGACTGAGAGCGTTCTCTTGGTCCTCATTGGTACCCCAGTTTTGAGGAGCTGCAAGTCACAAATATTTCTTGTCTTTTCTAGGCTCTAATCTCCGTTACTCCTGATGAGGAGACATACGACGAAGAGGATGCTGCCTTCTGCTTGGAGATGCTTCTAAGGATTGTACTAGAGAATAGGTATGACCTTGAAATACGTTTGTATTCACTGCAAGTGTCCGTGCTTTACTGCAGCTGCTGACTGGGCCTAGGGAATGAGTTCCTTATGTGCATGATTTGCCAGCTGAAGCAGCATGTGGCTATAATTTCAGAGCTTAGCAATTCTGTTCTAGCGTACACAAACGTAGGGACCATTCACCCATGAATTATTGCTTTGATATTGTGAGATCTGGAGAATATAAACTAAACACTGGAGGGGGAATTCACCCACCTGGTTGATTTTTGAGTAATTAAGTAAATAAGAAACCTGACAGTTTTGTTGTTTCTGTGTGTTTGTTCTTATATCTCTCTGCTGGAGTTTTCCTTTGAAGTTATGAAATACCAGGTTGTGAGGTTATATGGAGTATGGGGGGGGGGGGATAGGGGGGTTGGGAAGTAGCTGGATTCTCCTTGTCTCATCTCCTTTCATCCTACCCTTTCCCTCCTCCTTGTTGTGGCTAGGGACCGTGTGACCTGTGTCTGGCAGACTGTCCGAGACCACCTCTATCATCTCTGTGTCAATGCAATGGAGTTCTGCTTCTTAGTGGAGAGGGCAGTGGTGGGGCTGCTGAGGCTGGCAATTCGGCTCCTTCGTCGGGAAGAAATCAGTGCACAGGTAAGGAATTTTTTTGGAAGTCAGTTGCTGGGGTTTTTTGGCTACACCTGGCAACATAGGAAAACGGTTACTGTGGGATGGACCCACATTTAGCCCGTGTGTGCTGCGAATAACAACAAGCAGTGGTTGTGTGTAGCCTGAAGTAAGGGAAGAGGACTTTGCTGGAGCAGGGAGTCTATATAATAGGATCTGTTATTCTTCCTGTCTCTTCCTGTGGCTAGGTTCTCCTCTCATTACGTATCCTGCTCATGATGAAGCCACATGTGTTGTCCAGAGTTAGCCATGAGATTGCCTATGGCCTCCATGATCTGCTGAAGACCAACGCTGCCAACATTCATTCTGGGGATGACTGGTACACACTCTTCACCCTCCTGGAGTGTATTGGATCTGGGGTAAAGCCACCTGCAGCCCTTCAGGTTACAGCGAGGGCAGATAATGACACAGGTAAGATAGGCCAGCATTTGCTAGGAAATCTGATGCCTGCCTGCCAGATAAGCAGCTGCTTCCTCAAGCTTTTCAATTAGCAGAGGGGACTGCATGAAAACAAAGCTGATATTAAACTACATTATCAAGATTAAAGACCAGCACCTGCTGTTCCCTCCTACCCCATGGTCTGTCCCTGGCTCTACTCTGCCATCTCCTCGTACTCTGAGCAGCAGTCCAGGTGCTCATCCCTGGGAGAGCAGTGGGGAGGAAAACTGATACCAGTTGCAGCAGCTGGGGCAGAGCAAAAACCTTCTACAAGGAGTATATTCTGGTGGTTCTAGTCTGGTGCCATGGGTGACACAGCCTTAATCTCATCTCGGTGTGTAATGTAAACCCAGCTGTTTCCTCTTTTAGGCAGTTGACTACTGTGTGTCCCCTTTCTAAGGATTTTGTAAAGGGAGCAGTTCTTTAAACTTCTGTTTCCAAATCAATTTGTATTCTGAATGCCTGAGCAATTCCTCTAGGACCAACCCACTGTTTCCCACTTCTCTTGACTGTGTTAGGAGATAGTCTCTCCAGCAAACTGTTCCTGTTCCACTGTAGCCAGCTGGCAGTGTATTTGAGGCTGACAGCTTCAGACTTCTGCAGAGAGAGGAAGGAAAAAAAAAAAAAAAAGACTTTCCTAGAATAATGTTCTCCTCTGTTTTTCTAGAACTTCTTTACTAAGTCCTGATGCATTATGCTGAACAGCTTGTGACCTTTGCCTTCTGGAGCTAATACTAGATTGTTTTTTCCCCAGCTCTTTTTTTACTGCTCCTGCCTTTGCTGCTTGAACAAACTACTTGACTGACATTCTGCAGATCAAAACGTTATCTCTCTTTACCTCCTTCTGAAAATGATTGGTGCACTGTGTTCACAGCAGCTCTAGATGCTGGTGGATTTCCAGATAATGTTAATGGGGGAAAAAAACACAATTTTTGTTCAAAAGAACATTATCTCAGTGCCTTAATTTTGGCCCTTGCAGGGGTTTCTGAGCTTGGAACACATGAAATGCAAGGTTATCTTGAAGTTCAGGGAAGGTAGATCAGATAGATATGGAATGTGTTGAAGTAAACTGCTGTGAAAGAGAAAGACCAGTATTAGTGTGGAGTTGAGTGAGGGACCTCAAAGGCCACACAAGTCCTGGCGTTCTGTGTTGTGAGTTATCTTGGCTGAACCTAGGACCTCCAGCAGTTCTAAAACATGTGGTACATATTCTTCCCCTGGGATCAAGTCATTGGAATCTGCGCTTTTAAAGCCACGGTCATTTAACATGTGACTTAGCAGAGTATGGAAATTCCCTTCCCTCTGAAGGGGAAAGACAGTCGTACCCACCAGGAATAAATGCCAAGATCTGCACTTCCTGCTGTCTCCTGTGCACACTGAAGTTAACAGTTGTTCTTCCTTTCCCAGGAGGGAAGGCCTGGCTCAGATTCTTACGGGACCCACCAGTGGTTCTTAGCTGATGCTGATCTGGGTTGCTTCTCCCTTATTCATAGCTACTTTTCCAAGTTCACTGTCTAAAACCCATGCCTTTTGTCTTGAAGGTGCTCAGTCAGACAGTGAGGTCTCCTCCTCCTATCATCCAAGTGACATGAGCCTGGACCGTGGCTATACATCTGATTCAGAGGTGTACACAGACCATGGGAAGCCAGGCAAGATGCATCGCTCAGTGACAGATGTAGATATGATGAACAGTGGCTGGCTAGTGGTGAGTAACCAAGGGGCTTCCAGTGCCAAAAACTAACCCTAGTTTTTGGAAGAGGGTGTGGTAGGGAGATAAAGAATAAGACGGTAGAAGAGATAGCTAAGGTGAGCTGACAATGTAAAGGGAGAATGTGGAGAAGATGCGGATGGAGAGCAGAAAGCTAGGAGGCAAATTTCTAAGGAGGGGAAGTTCTTTCAGAAGAAAGGTTCTTTCAGCATGTGTGTGGGGTTCTGTTTGTTACACTGCTGTCTCTTGCTACCCTCTTGCTGTGCCCTGCAGGTGGGGAAAGATGACATCGACACCTCTAAACCCAGCGCTGGGCTCAGCAGGCTGGGGCCGTCTCCACTTGTCAACCAGTACAGCCTGACTGTGGGGCTGGATTTGGGCCCACATGACACAAAGTCTCTCATGAAGTGTGTGGAGTCCTTGTCCTTCATTGTGCGAGATGCTGCCCACGTGACACCTGAGAACTTTGAGCTCTGTGTCAAAACCATCCGCATTTTTGTGGAGGCGAGCTTGAATGGAGGTAAGATGGCCTTTGATGTGACAGCTGGGATCAGGCTTGAGAGTGTCTAGCAGCATGAAGGGAAATGAGTCCCCAGCACTGAGAGAATCTTCTGCTATGAGAAAAGTCCCTGTCACTGGGACACAAGAGGCCTGCACCTAATGTGAAGGTGCAGCATCAGCAAGTGTTGACTTCCTATTGTTGCAGAAGGCTGTACCTCTTAAAATGGGTAGAACTCTACTGGGAATGTCAGAAAGTGGCTGCTGCATGTGTATGAAGGCTGAAAACATTTTGTGATGGTGTTTGCATATTGCTACCTTTTTAGGTTCTAAGTCCCAGGAGAAAAGGGGGAAGAGCCACAGACATGATAGTAAATCCAGTCGGTTAAAAAAAAAGCCAAAGGAGAGCTCCACACGGCGATCACGGGTCTTGAGCCAGCACCAGGCCCACACACACAGTGATGAGGACGAGGATGAGAGCATCCCTGCCAGCTACCACACTGTGTCTTTACAGGTTAGTCAGGACGTAAGTATAGCAAGGATTTCCTCCTCTCCTTTCCCTCACTTGGGACCTTGCTAGGGAGTTGCTGGGACTCTTCATGGGATGCAGGGAGGTTGTATCCTGGGCTAGTGGCCACAGAACGGCAAAGGCTAGGGCTGGTAGCAGTGTGTGGTTCTGCAGTGAGAGAGAAAAGTCAGAAGAGTAGGCGTCTGGAAATTGTTCACTACAGAAGATACAGTGAATGTGGATCAGGAGCGTTTGGAGGCATGAGGTTCATGTGGAATTAGTGGAGAGTCTGACAGGGCATGTTAGCTTATGGGGAAAGGAGAGCCCTGTGGGCTGGGACACAGGGTTTTCAGGTACAGAGAAATGGGATGCAGGAGTTATTTCTCTCTATCTTGGCTTTCAAAGGTCTAGTTGGGCCACAGTTCAGTAGTAAAGTTGTTGGGATGCTGTTATGTACCAGCTAAGAGCTTTTCTGAGAGAGCTTTTGCATGTTTCACACTGCTTTAAAAAACTAAGTTGCAAGGAGGCAGAGTTGTCTCTGGGCAGTGTAGCTGAATCACTGTTTTTCTCCTTAAGCCAGGCAGGTAATGTGCTGTGTATTGCAAGTGCTCTGTGCAGGCCAAGGCTGCATTCTTTCTCCTGAGAACTTTGGAATGCTGCTCCCTCAAAGAGGGAATTGATATGGCTACTGACTGACAGTAATCTTGCAGAGGATGCTCAGCACTTGAATACTTAGGGATTGCACAGATAACAGGGCCTGACACTATCTCCATAGCTAAGTATGCACGTACAAGTAGGAGGAAAAATTTGAGCAGCTGGGTTCCTCTTAGCATTGAGTTGTAGGGGAGCAGAGACAAGGTTTGATTCAAGAATTGTGTTCCTTAATGTGATGCTTGACTTGCAGCTCCTGGATCTCATGCACACCTTGCACACACGAGCAGCTTCCATCTACAGCTCCTGGGCAGAGGAGCAACGCCATCTAGAGACTTCAGGGAGGAAAATTGAAGCAGATTCCCGAGCACTGTGGTCCAACTGCTGGTGTCCTTTGCTACAGGGTAAAGCCATCCCCTTGTGATGAGAAGTGAGCAGGGAGACTTTCAGTACAACGTCAGCCCTCAGGAAAGTGGAGGAGCCAACTGCAGAAAGCAAACAGAGGTGGTTTTTAGGGTCTGCTGTGTAACTGGGGGAAAACAAAACTGGGTCAGACCCAGAAAGGTATCTTTAGCGTGACAGTTATCAGCTTACTTCTGGATGTAACAGTAGGTTCCCAGTCTGTAACCTAGAAAAAGTATGCATTATGTTTTTTATATTGTTGCTCCCACTCAGTGCGTTTGGTCTTTGTTAGCCTTCTCACCATAGGCTAGGTGAGTGGGAATGTGACGCTTTCTCTGTGGGCTCTGCACTGAATCCCTTTCTTGCAGGAATTGCCTGGCTGTGCTGTGATGCCCGACGCCAGGTACGGATGCAGGCACTCACCTACTTGCAGCGGGCCCTCCTTGTACATGACCTGCAGGCCCTAGATGCCCTAGAGTGGGAGTCGTGCTTCAATAAGGTAACCTCCTGGTTGGGCTGGGCATTCTTCTCTGCTTAGGCTTCTGACAGAGCTTCTTGGAAATCAATCCATATATTCCACTTCTTACTGCTTCCCTCATGTTCTTTGTCTAGAAATTAGTTCCAGAAGCTAGCTTCTTTAAGGTGGCAAGATGAAAAATGACTGGATGAGATATCAGTGTGTCTGATCCAACAGGTACTGTTCCCTCTGCTAACCAAGCTCCTCGAGAACATCAGCCCAGCTGATGTTGGTGGAATGGAAGAGACTAGGATGAGAGCCTCAACACTGCTCTCCAAGGTGAGTGAGTGCGCTGCTGCTGTCTGAAAGCTCAGCAGGGAACACATACATCAAGAGGACAACACTGTTTGCTTCTCAGCGTCTCTGATTTGGAGAGGTGTCAGTTTGTTAACTTGACTATCTTCAGTGCTGAGCCTTTCCACCACCTTCTGCTGTTGGGATATGCCTTATTTCCAGAGCTGTCTCCGTGATCTTGGATTCAGAACAGGAGGGTTTTCATGAGCAGTGGAGAGAAGTACATCACTTAATGTTAATTGAAAACCATTTATTCTAGTGGTGAAGTGATGTTTGTCACAAGGCTGGGCCTGAGGGACTGGAATAAGTGCTGATTAAAACTTGAGTGGCCTCAGGCGAGACAAGATTCATTCTTCCACATAAGCATCTTAGACGAATGGATTCCCCTGGTATCCTCAGGCCTTCTGGCCTGCAGGGAGGGGTCGTTCCAGATCTGTGAGATTGGCTTGCCATGTCATAAACAGCAACCTTGATGCTACTTGTTGACGATGGTTGTGCTCTTTTCTAGGTATTCCTACAGCATCTTTCCCCACTGCTCTCGCTGACCACTTTTGCTGCTTTGTGGCTGACAATCCTTGACTTCATGGACAAATACATGCATGCTGGCTCCAGTGACTTACTGGTAAGGTGCTGAAAGTGCTGCAGTGCTTAGAACAATCATTCATGAATTTTAACTTTTATGCTTTATTTATTTGTTTGTTTGTTTTTTAATTTAACCCTTGCAAACACCATTTGTTCCATGGTGTCTCCTTTTAGCCTCTGTTTCCAATGCAGCCCATCAGCTTTTTTGAGCCTTTGTTCATTGCTGTGTTTCCCAACTCTCTGTGCTGAGGAGTGTCTCTGATTACAGCTGGAGGCCATCCCAGAGTCTCTGAAGAATATGCTGCTTGTAATGGACACGGCTGGGATATTCCACAGTGCAGATTCACGGACAGGATACTCTGATCTTTGGGAAATTACCTGGGAGCGGATTGACTGCTTCTTACCTAGGCTGCGAGATGAGCTCTTCAAACAAACAGTCATCCAAGGTAAAAGGGAATGAGAAATGTTAAAAAATGGGTCTTAGACCAGTGCCTGCACCTTGTACCCGGCTGCCACAGTGTCTGGATGTTACTGATGGTGGATTCAAGAGGATATAAGAGCTTGGCATCAAGAGAGCAAACTGAGGGTGGGTAAAAAAAGAGAACAAACTAATGTAGTGTTTCACTGTTTGTTTGTTTTCCTAGATCCTGTCCCCAGCATACCAATGGAGCAGCATCCTCAGAAATCAGTAGCATCTGCCCTGCCCCCTTCTCCTGTGGGGGATGCAAGACCAGCCACCCACCCAGCTCCATCGGAAAAGCCCTCTGATCTGGGTGCTAGTGGTAATTCCCATTTTCTTCTTTCTGGAAACATCTTCCCAGAATGTGGAAAGCATACATTTGCTTTTCCTTGCTTTGGCCAGCTGTTCTGTGTTGTGGAACTCATTCTGCTTTCGTATGGTTTGGTTATGGCCTTCTTGCTGAGATTATTGCAGATAGAGGCTAAGGCAGAATGCTGTGATTGACACCTGTTCCTCAAGGCCCCTTATGAGGGCACATGGAAGGGAAAAGTCTGTGGGGATGGGGGAGGGGAGGGAAATAGTCTGAAAAGGTCCCTGAAGCAAGCTGATCCTTAGCCTAGATTAACTTGGGGCTGAAGTTGACTTTGTCCAGGCCTATGTAAGGATGTGTTTTTGTCTCTTCTCTCCTCCAGAGTCAGAGAGAGCTTCTGTACCTGCATCCCCCACCATCAGCACCTCTGCCTCTCCTTCTTTCACAGCATCAGCTCCAACGAAGACAAGCCCCGTTACAGACATACCTCCTACAACAGCACAGCCACCACTTATCCTGCAGCCTCTTGCCTCTCCCCTGCAGGTTGGGGTGCCACCTATGACTCTACCAATCATCCTCAACCCAGCTCTAATAGAAGCCACCTCTCCTGTTCCCCTCTTAGCTACTCCACGGCCCACTGACCCTGTGACAACATCTGAAGTCAATTAGCTTGAAGGTATCTGAGAACTGTCTGCTGAGGAGGCTCTGGGCAGAGGGTGCTGGCCAAATGTTCTCTGATAGCAAGCACGTTTGTTTTAGAAGATGATGCTAACCTGCACAGAAGGGCAGCTGAAGCAATCCCCCAGAGCACATCATGTTTTTTCCTTTCTTGCGGCAACTGTCTAGAAATTCCTGCCTGCTGCCTTCTTGGTGTCCAGTTCCATTGACCAGTCTCCTTCCTGCCTTCACAATCTCAGGGACCAGGCAAAACACCCACACCTGGCAGCCTGGGACCGAGCTGCCACTGTGTCATCTGATGAAAAGGGAAAACTCCTTGTTTTAACAGTACAGGTCTGCCTCTCAGATTGTTCCGTTCAGTCCCTGGACAACTCCCCAGCTGTTACCTAACTTTCCTGCCCATTCTTCTGGTCGCACTGCTTTATTTGGGCTGTAGGCATGCCTGGACTCAGCAGGTTGAAAATTTTGCCTAGAGGATTGCTCACAGTGTAGTGTCCAGCTTGCTATGCAGGGCTTCTTGTATGCTGTAGCCACACGCTTTCCTTCTGCAACATGGATTGCAATAATTTCCTGACCAGTTAGGGAGCAGGGGAGCCTGATAGGCACAGTGCTGCCTCCCTCCTCTCCTTCTGTGGAAAGGCTGTCTGGTCAGACAGCAAATTCAGGAGGCTGTGCCTAGTTAATCAGATAAGAAGGAAATGCAGAGCCCTGTAATGTCAGAGCAGAGTGCCGTGGCCATCTCTCTAGCAGCACTTAGGAAGCTTACTCCCCTTGGGTTGCACAGCAGTGTTGCATTGTCTACCACTTACTACACTGGCCCAGAGTTGTCCCCTCCTCTTCAGCTGGAGTGGATGCTGGGATCAGTGGCACCTGCTGACAGATGCCCAGCAAGTCAGCTGTGCTGAGGAGCAGCCTTCTTTTGGAAGCTCCTGCAAAGATTGCACCCTTATGCATTTTCTGGTTGTTAGGGGCCCACCTCCTTCTCTACCTGGAGTCTACTGCAGCTGATAGTCATCATTCCTGTACTTCTGTCTTGCAGCAAGGATGTCCTGCTCTTCCACCCCCTCATGTCCAGAGCAGAGCTGGCTGCCTGGCAGGCACTGCATCTCAGTTCTTCCTCCTCTCTGAATTAGTTGGCTAAATTCTCAGTAATACGAATCTCAGAAATCCCACTGGTGACTGGGAGGGACACAGGCATCAACTCCAACCCGGTGTATGCTGTACTGAGAGGAACCCAAGGTTGGGGTGGGAGTACAGCCAGTGTACATATGGGGTAAATGGCTTATAAATCCAATGGACTTTTTACAGTGTAATAAATACATCCTGTAAATGAGTGCTCTAGTGTTGCAGGCTTTTTCTGTCGTAATTTTGTGACCCAGAGTTTGGGAAGAGTGGAGCTGAATTATCAAGGTGCTGCACCTTTCCACCAACTCTGTGGCACAGCGTTCTCTAACAGAGCGAGGGGGAGCATGGATGGACTTGCTCTAAGAGCTGATTGGCTCCTCCAGGGCTGCAGTGGAGACCGGCCGTGCCGAGGCTAAGTAGGAAAGGTTCCACCATGGTTCAAGGGGAGCTGTAAGATTGATGTTCCATTGGTGCCACACAGCCAGGACTGAAGGCAGAAGGCAAGGGCTGAAGAGCAGGTGCCCCGCAGCACCTCGGCACACGGCCCCCATGCAGACCTCAGTGACAGCGTGGCTGCCTGCTTTTCTGTGTGCTGAGGAAGAATTCATTTGTGCTGACAGGACTCGGTCAGCAGAAGATTCTGGAGTCTTCCAGGGCTAATCCTTGCATGGATGCGGGCAACCACAGATGCTTCCTTCCCTTATGGTGCTTTTTGCTTTGCGTGTGCGGTGCCTTTAGAGCTGTGCAAGGCATCAGTGACTTCTGTTTTTAGAGGATTCCAGAAGACTCTTGCAGGCTGATAACAAGCTTTAAGAACTTGTTTAAATTTCATGGGCAAAGGTCTAAATGTTGCGTAATGGAAGTGTGGCATGCGAGCCAGGAAAGTCCCGTTCGTAAATCCTGGCTTTCCCCCCCTTCCATCATTTCTCAGGTATTTTTATTCATTTAACCTTCTTTTCTTCACCCTCCACTGCTTCCAAAGCCATGGTCCTTCCTGCCCTCGGATGTTTTCCTTCACGTATTTGAATTCTTGCACTGCCTGCCCATGGTGCTTCTATAACCTCTCTGTCCCGTACTTCCAAGCCTTGACTTCTATTTACAGCTCTGTTTTTCTAAGCTGCTTGCTGAAACCTTTAGATGATTAACTCTTTGTAAACCATTACTCAATTCTGAAGTGCCTTTGTGTGAGCGCTGCTGCCCTCTGATCTCTGCACAGCCAGCCAGCCCTTGGACTTCTCAGTGCACTGTCACTGCGCTTCGTGCTGCCTGAAGATCGTTGTTTGGAGGGCACTGTTTCAAACTCCTTGCAAACCCACTCTGTGCTTGGATTGCTGCTACATCTTAATTCAGACAATTGTGGAGCAAAGCAAAAGCTAGCAGAGGGAAACTGCAGGAAATGGGACTGGAATGTAAAGAATGTAGGATGGAGAGGCAAAATTACGCTTTAAACGGTCTCCGTTAAACTTCAGATAGGAACGGACAGAAAAATAGATTTCTTTCAGTGCTGTTTGGGTTTTGCAGTAAGGAGGTTTTGTGTGTTACAGGGAAAAAAAGAACAGCAGACAAAAAGCTTGTTTTAGTGTGAGCTCAGAGGAGAGGAGGAACGAGCTGGCAGGTAGCGTGTGCTCGAGACCATTCTATTGACCAAGCAGCTTGAACCCTCTGTGACCGAAGCCCCGGGACAGCGTGCGGCCGGCGGCTGCTGGGAGGAGGGGAGGTCCTGGCGCTGGCCCTGGGGTTTGTCCCAGCGTACACTTCTTCAGACTTGGACTTCTTTCTCATTTTTACGGGTCTGACTCACTGTTGTTCCAGAGGATGCTGGACAGACATCACAGCAGTTGGAGTTTGCTTGCTTCTTGCCGTTCCAACATACACCGAGAACTTCTGCAGCTGAAATGGAGCAGGCATAAATGTCAGCAATCAGCATATGTCAATAGGACGGCTTACTGCGAAGCTTTCTAATGGGGAAAAGCCCTGTTTAAAAGATAAGCTCTGGCTGCAAAATATGAATTTGGCACACAGTGCAGATGCTGAAGCACTGCAGCTTGTAATCAGATGCACCATGGAAATAACGATACCTGCCCTGGTCCGCAGGTAAGAGCTCCTGGAGCTGCCAGCTGCTGAGCTCCTTTGGAAAATCTGCTCTTGTTCAAGCCAGATGCTTCCTGAAACTGCAGTCCCTTCTGCTCCACACCACCTGTGCACGCCGAGCAGCCAGCTTGGCTTCGCGCTGCCCGTTCTATTGTCCAGGAACAATCCCGGCCCTGCGGAGCTGCTGGAGGCCGCAGCAGCTGCAGCGCTGCCCAGCACCCCCACAGTGGGTGGCATTGTTCTGCCGCTGCCGGGCTGCGGAGGGTTGGGACGGGCAGCAAGGCAGCGGTGGGGGGGGGGGGGGGGGGAGAGCACGGCCTAGGAATGGAGTGGTGAAGCACTGTATCCCATGGTGAAAGCTTGGGGAAATGCTATGCTCAGAATCACGGAGTGACTGAGGAGCTCGGTTGGATTGTGGCTCAAATTTTTTGGGAAGGTTTTCGTGAGTGGCAAGTCCCAGTGTGCAACGCAGCGCCCTGTGTTGTATAACCCCTGCTGGAGCGAGGTGGGGGGACGGGCAGGGCACGGCCGGCTTCCCCCTCTCCTCGCCTGGAGCAACGCGCTGCCGGGGCCTGCACCCACTGGCAACGAGGGAAAGCTGGGGGCCTGCAGCCACACGCCCGGGGCTGCGGGAGGGCGAGCCGGGGTGGGGTGCGGGCAGGAAATGCGGGTGCTGCTCCCGTGGCACCACCCGGCTGCGCAGCCAGGGCCTGCTGTGCTTCCTCTTCTGTTTGCAAGCACACCGCTTAGGAAAAAGCGAAGCTTGGCTGCGCGGTGGGGCGGCAGCTGCCCCTCAAGGCTGGGGGTAGGAAGGGTCGGGGCAGGAGACCGCGGTGCGCGTTACACAACCGTCGCGCCTGCTGGCAGGAGGACCAGCTCAGCAGCCGAGTTCTGCGAGCCGCGTTCCCGCACACGGCAGCGCGCAAGGAAGACGGGGGAAGTGAGAGAGGTCCATCCCGGCCCGGCCGCCCCGCGGTGCTCTCCGCGCAGGGAGCGGTGCGACCGGGCTCTTGCAGCCTTACGCTAGGGCCGCGCTCGCCGTAGGCGGAGCGGTATCGGGGCTACGGAGAGCATCCCTCCCAGCCGCCTTCCCCGCCCCGTGCCCCGCCGCTCCGCGGGCCGCCGGCGCTGCCGCCACGTGGCGCCCGGGGTCGGGCCGGGCCAGCGCCGCTCCGCGCTGCCCGCCGGGCGGGGCGGGCTCTGCCGCCGAGCGGGACCCCGCGGGGCGGGGCCGGGCCGTCCCGTCCCGGCGCGGAGCGGCGCCGCCGACCTCGCTCCTCCCGCCCCGCTCCCGCCGCACCCGGCCCCGGCCCCGCGGCGGCCGCTGCCCATGGGGAGCGCGGCCCGGCGGCGGCCCGGCACCGCGAGACTCCGCCGCTCGGCCCCGGCCCGCGGGGCATGCCCGACCCCGCCATGCCCGCCTGGGCCATCCTGCCCGTCACGCTGCCCGCCTTCACCATCAGCGGCATGTGGATCGTGTGAGTACCCGCGGCCGCCCCTCAGCGCCCTCCCACGGCTCCGGCGGTGAGCGCGGCCGGGGCTCGGGGGCCGCGGGGTGCCGCGCGGCGACGGGGCGGGAGGGCACCGGGCTGCAGGCTGTCATCCCGGCTGCCCCGATCTGCGGGGCCAGCGGTGCGGTGCCGCGGGCACCGGACGAGGGCTTTCCCCTGGTGAGGGCTGCCCTGGCTCCGTCCCGCTGCTCGCTCCCCTGTTGCGTGGCATCCAAGGCGACGCAGGGCTCCTCTCACCCGCGGTGAGACCCTTAACCTGCCCCGTGTGTCCCGGTGGCTGCGGTGCTGCGTGCCGCACGGGGCTGCCGGGAGGGCAGCGCCGACCTGTGCCCGAGGTGGGACGGCGTGACGAGCGAGGTGCCGGACCCACGGGGCCGTCCGCTGGGGTGAGCCCACCTCGTCCCACAGCTGCCTGCTGCCGCTTCTTCGTGCTGTGCCCGCATTCATCCGGCGCCGCGGTGAGGAGCTGAGCGGGGCCGATCTGCTGCACGCGGAGCCGTGCTGGCACTGCGCTGCTTCTCCAGACTGCCCCGAGCCCCTGGCAGCAGTAGGGAGGGGATAGGAAGAGTGCCGCTGGGGCATGGCACAGCCACCAGAGCACCCACGGGAGCGGCCGCGGTTGTGCAGGACCCCAGCAGAATGTGGGGACGGGGAGCTGGCAGAACCTGGCTCACAGGGGAGCTCTGGCACGGAGCTGGGCTCGGCTGCTTACAGGAGCCCGGTTCCTGCTCAGGACAGCCAGGGGAAGGCAGTGCGATGCGGGCAGGGCAGTGTGCAGTGTCCTGCAGGCAGCCCCAGCCCGGTGTCCAGGCTTGTAGCAGTGACTGCTCTTGTCCTCCCCAGGTACGCCATGGCGCTCTCCAACAACCACATCTGCCCTGTGCACAACTGGTAAGGCCGGGGGTGGTGGGGCCCCAGTAACACCGGGCGACCACGGGTCCCCTCCAGACATCACCCGCTGTACCCATGGGGTTTGGGTGTGGAACCACGCAGGGACACACTGCGGAGCCAAGCAGGGCTGCAGCCTGCCCCTGCTGCACAGCGGCCCGGCTTTGCTGCCCTGCATGGGAGGAGAAAACACGAAGTGTGGAGGAAGCGTGAAACGAGCAGCTAGGGAGTTGCAGAGGGCCATGTGTCTCCGTGGGGAAGGCTGGGTGCTGCTTGCTGGAGGCTGACCCGGCGGTGCTGGTGGGGCTGCAGGGTGCAGCTGGCTGTGCCTGGGCTGGAGATGGGTGCTGGGAGGGGACCTGCCACAGGATCCCGTGTGGCTGTCAGCTCGCTGCACCGCCCGAAATCTGCCCAGAAAACCCAAGTTGATTCTCGCCAGAGTGTTTGAAGGAGGGAAAAAAAAAAACAACTGTTGCCATTTCCTGTCTGATGGCTTATTCTGTCTTGGGAAGAATGTGTTTGTCTCTGTGGCATAAACAGACGTTAATGATGAATAATGCTTCCGAACTTCAGGCTGCTTGCCTTAAAAAAAAAATAATGAAAAGCTCCCAAACCAAACAGCACCACAAGGGCAGGCCTTGAGGCTCCACGCCTCGCTCGGGCTTGCGGTTGGAAAACAAAGCCACCAGTAAATGAGGAGACAGAAAACACAGCGGGACCGGCCCTTCCCAAATCTCCGTTCTGTTTAACCGTGCGCTGGCTGAGCCTCTCGGGCTGCAGGCGGGCACCGTGGGCTCTGTGGCTGTGTTGTGGGGGCACTGGGGCGACCCCGGAGGGGCTCCTCTCCTGGGGCCTCCGGCTCCTCGGCCCGTCCGTTGCTCCCCGCAGGAACTACAACCAGTCGTGCGGCCTGGACAGCCCCGGCCCCTGCTGCACGCTGGATCACATCCCGCTGGTCAGGTGAGGGGCGGCGGGGGCCTGGAGAGGGCCGGGCGGGGGCTCGGGGCCCCAGGGGGACCCCGCAGCCTGGTACCGCCTTGCTGAGGGCTGCCCTGCCTTGTCCCCGCAGCAAGTGCGGCACTCTGCCTCCTGAGAGCTGCTTCTTCAGCCTCATCTGCAGCCTGGGCTCCTTCATGGGTGAGTGCATGGTGCTGGGCTGGGAGCGGGTGCTGTGCGGTGGGGAGGGGGGCGGCCAGGCAGCTGGGCCTGCAGGCATTAGGGTCTGACACCGTTGGTGCAGACCAGTGCTGTCTTCATCCCGCAGTGATCCTGGTGGGGCTGCTGAGGTATGCCCACGTCCTGGAGCGTGTTGGGCCATCGCTCCTCAATACCCTGGGGCTGGCTGCCGGCTGGCTCTGTGCTGCTGGGCTCACTATGGTGGGCAACTTCCAGGTAAGGCCACGGGGTGGGAATGGGCCAGGCTGGGCTGAGGGATGAGGGTCGGGGAGCATAGGGGGGAAGCAGGCAGGCCTGGCTGTGTCCAGCTGCTGCAGGGGGTTGTGGCGGAGGTCACGGGACTTGGGGTTGTTCCATTCTATCTGTATGCCCCTTCTATCAGCTTTGGGCTCTGTCCTTCTCTGGGCATTGTGATTGCTCCTTGCTGTGGCTCTGGACGGAGCTCCTTATCTCAGAAAGCCCATACCGAGGCCTGCTCCTGTCTGCAGGGCAGGGCCTGGGGGCAGAGCTGCCCCAGTCATCTCTAGCTGACACTGTACCCGTGCCATGCCCACAGGTAGACCACGCCAAGGTGCTGCACTACATTGGGGCAGGAGTGGCCTTCCCCACCAGCATGCTGTTCGTCTTCCTGCAGTCCGTCCTCACGTACCGTGCGGCCAAGACCCGCGGGCACTACTGGACTGGCCACCTGCGCAGCATCCTCACCGCCGTAGCCTTCGTCACCCTCGTCTTCAGTATCCTTCTCCTGGTCCCCGTCGGTCAGTCAGGACCTAATGCCTTGTGGTTGGGGGTATGGCAGCCTGGCAGGGCTCCAGCCCAGCACTGGGCAGAGCGTGGCAGCAGCTGTTATGCTAGCAGGTATTTTGAGCCCTTGGCAATGCACGGTGCGAATTAGCTATAGCAGAGCTGAGGCTGACACAAGCGGAGCACAGGAACGCTTTGTGCAGGTGCCCAGCATAGGAAAACCACAGCAGCCTGCAGGCAGGGCACGGCCCTGGGTCCACAGTGGGGTTGCAGACTGCCTGTGGGCAGGGCCCTGTGCAATGGGCAGTGCTGTGTGGCTGTGGCTGTCCAGGGGTTGGGGAGCAGCACAGGTCACGGAGGCTGGAGGGCAGGAAGCGCTTGGGATCCTTGATTTTGAGGTGGTGTTGTTGTTGTAGAGGGCACTGTCCGCTGTGGGTACCTGGGATATGGCCATGCTTCCCTTGACCAGCACGTCCTCAGGCGGTGTGTTCTTCATCCAGGAGAGCTTTGTGCTGCAGCACGTGGCCGCCCTATGCGAGTGGGTGTTCATCATTGATGTCCTGGTCTTCTACGGCACCTTCACCTTTGAGTTCGGGGCCATCTCCACGGACACTTTTCTGGTGCTGCTGAAAGCCAGCCGGGCCCCCAAGAGCCACAAAGGGGAGGACAGCCTGCCTGGTGTGGAGGGGCTGCCCATGCTCTGAGCTCCGTGCCAGGAACGTCTCCCAACCTAGTGCCTCTGGGTGCAGTGTGTGTGCGTGTGTTGCTCAGTACCTGTCCTCCCACATGGGGCTGCAGCCTTGTTCCTTCCAGGGGCTGGGGCTGCCTCTTCTCAGCTGCAGGACACAATCAGGGCCCCTCTGCCCAGGCTCTGGCCATCAGCTTCCCTGGGATGTCTCTGCCCTTCCCGTGCTCCTTATCAGCCAGCACAGGAGGCCTTGTAAGGGCTGCGGCTTCCTGGGTTCTGGCCAGGGTGAGCGAGACCTGTGTGGCCCCTGCTGTCACCTTGCCTCGTGGGAGGGCGGCGAGTGGGTGTGTATGGACACGATGCTCCGTATATGTATATATATATATGTATATATACACATACTAGATTGTTTTCCTTGTCCCTCAAGAGGGGTGGTTGCTGCTGGGTCGTGCTGTCCGACCGGCTCACAATCGGCCTAGAACCCACCGGTATGTGTAGCTCAAAGAGGATTTTTATACATAATATATTACAAAACAACAACAAAAGTCACCTAGAGCGCACGAACCGCAACAAACCGAACCGCAGCCGCGCTACCCCCGGCCGCCCGCCGCCCTACGCCCCGCCCCGTGTCCCTGCGGGCCGGGCGGGCCTGGAAGCCCCGGGAGGGGGAGGCGGGGCCGGGCCGGGACTTTCCCGGGGCAGCGGCGGCCGCGCGGGGCTGGAGGTGAGCGGAGGGGCGGCCGCGCTGTGCTCGGGGTCGCGGGCGGGGGGTGCCGCCGCTTCCCGCCGCGTTGGGGGCGGGGGGTTCGGGGCCGCCCCCCGCCCGGGGGCAGGTCGCGCGTTCGCCCCTTGGGTTCGGTGGGTGCTGCCGCGTGGGGAAGGGCCCTGCGGTGGTCCGGTGTTAGAGGTGGGCGGTGTGGGCTGCGAGCCTGGCGGCCGTAGGTACCCACAGCTGACGGGGGTTGTGCGGAACGCACGAGGTTGGGAATTCACGGCCGTGATTTTCGGTTTTAGTGGGTTCGTGGGGAGCAGAATGGCAGAGGAGCGGCCGAGGAGGGTGGGCAGCTGCAGCGCGGTGCCTGTTCGCGAGGGTGGGTCACAGTGTGCCTGCTGTATGCCGCGCTCCTGGAGCACCTTCCTAGGGCTGCTGCGCATCCCTGCTGCAGGCAGGGAGAGATGCGGAGCCGTCTCCTGCCTGCAGGGCACCGGCCCAGCGGCTGTCACGGGAAGGAAGAGAACGGCGCCTGCATCGCTGGGTCACGGTCAGGGGCTGCGGGCACGAGAGCGTGGCCGCACTGGGCAGCAGCGGGCCCTGGCACCTGGCAGGCTCTGTGCCGAGCTGTGGGAAGGCCCGAAGATACCGGGCAGGAGGGAAGTGGGCTCCCCTAGTGCCGTGCAGGGAGCGGATTGAGGCCTCCCTGCTGGTGTAGGGCCGGGCACTTCCCCTGGTACGTGGGCACACGGAAGGGAAACCTCTGGAGCGAGGTGCGTGCTGGCCAGAGGGCAAGTGCTGCCCTGTGATGTGCCCTTGTTATGCTGCGTGCTGCAACAGGGGTGATATTGAGCAAGCTGTGAAAGTCCCACAGGAAGGGAAAGAGAAAGGGGAGCTGCTGTGTGCGAGGGGCACGGTGGGCTCTTCCCATAGGCAGAGCGGGCAGGGTGAGGGGCTGTCCTGCTGTGCTGTGGTGGAGGGACATTCATTCCCTCCTTTGGCCCTGCGACATCCACGCTAACAGCTCTGCAGACAGAGGCAGGATCCCAGGCAGGTGCGGTGCTTCCCACCAGTGCAGTACCACGCGCTGTGCTGTCAGACTCTGGGAATGGCCCGAGGAAGGTCCCCTTAGCCCCACAGCTGGGCTAAGAGCACCTCGGCTGCACCCATGGGCAGGGGGGTACAGGGCAGCCCCTGGAGGCCCGAGGGGCCGGAGAATCTCCTGGAAGAAGCGCTTTTCAGCTTCCGAAGAATATGAGTCACGCACGAGCTGAACAATCCCCTTCCTTCCCCTGTCTCCCACACACCCAAAATCCCCTGAGCGGGACCTGCAGCGGCCACTGATTCAGAAATTCACGGTATGCGGGCACGGCGGACTCCGACATTCTTTTTTTCCTTCTTCTTCCTAGCTCAGTGAGGACGAGGGATGTGGAGGAAGCGGGCTCACCCCGCGCTGCCCTGACCCTGCCCTCTGCCCGAGCTCCGCGGCACATCCCTGCGGCAAACCCTGACCCGGCGCTGCCCGCGGCGATGCTGGGGCTGGACGGGCTGCTGCGGCCGGCCGCCTCCGGCACGGTGAGCTCGGGGTGCGGGTGCCGGGAGGGCGGGAAGGAGGGACGGGAAGGTGGGCGGCCGACGCTGCCCGCGGGTCCCTCGAAGGGGCGGCCGCCGTGGCCTCAGCTCGCTGCCGGGGCCGGGTCGTGCTGCGGGTGGAGCTCCCCTCCGCGCGTGGGGCCGGCGGGGCCGTGCCCCGGAGGCGCCGCCGGGATTTCCAGCCCTCCCGGGGCCGCCCCCGCGGGGCCCCTCCGCTGAGTGATTGCGATCCTCCCGCTCCGGACCCAAAACTCCCCGGGTGTTTCGGGAGGGATGGAAGCGGCTCGCCCCGCGCCCGAACCCCCGCACCTCCCCCGCCCTCCCGCCGCTGGTCGCCGCGGGGCCGTGCCGTGCCGCGCCGTGCCGGCGGGGCGGGGCGGGGCGGTGACGCGCGGGGCCGTCATTTCCCGGCTCCGCGGGGTTTCTAGGGACTTTCCGGAGCGGCGTGCCTTCCTGCCGCCGCCGGCCCCGCTCAGCGCCCGCTCTTCCCGCAGGCCGGCGGCCGGCCCCGCGGAGACATGGACGAGCACTTCCAGCCCGTGAGTGCGGCCGGGGGGTCCCGCGGGGTGCTGTCTGTCCGCTTGTGTGTGTCTGTGCCCGTCCGGACACCTGTTTGTTTGTCTGTCTGCCCGTCCGTCCGCCAGCCCTGCTCGGGCTGGGGTCAGCGGCGTGTCCCGGGTGGGGCCGAGCTGGGCGCTCTGCGCCTGCTGCCCCTCATCCCTGGGAAGCGGGGAGGGATCGTGGGCTCTGCTCCCGGCTGCTGAAGGCGTCCAGCCCTGCAGCTCCCGCCGCCCTTCCCTCCCAGTGCCTGGATGGGATTGACTACGACGACTTCAGCTTTGGCTCCCACATGGTGGAGCAGAAGGAGCCCCTGATGGAGACAGGTAAGGGCTGCGTCCCCCTGGGTGGCCCGCGTTCCCCTGTCCGTAACGTGGGCTGGCCGGGAGCCCAGCCCTGCGCTGCATAACGGGGCTGTGCTGCCTGGCCCTGCTGTGCCCCATCTGCCGAGTTCATTGGTGCCCCTCCTGTTTGCCCTCCAGCAGTCGGTCCCTACCTGGTCATCATCGAGCAGCCGAAGCAGGTGAGGGTGGCACTCGGGGGAGCGCAGGCGGAGCTGTCACCGCCGCAGGGTGTGCTCCCAGTGCTGCTGTCAGGCTGAGCCCTGCTTTGCTTTTTGCAGCGGGGCTTCCGATTTCGGTATGGCTGCGAGGGCCCTTCGCACGGGGGGCTGCCCGGAGCCTCCAGCGAGAAGGGGCACAAGACCTACCCCACCGTCAAGGTGAGCGCTTTGCTGCCACGGCCCTGGGAGCGCAACGCAGGGTTTGGGACGGTGCTCAGAGGAGGGAGGACACAAGCCAGCTGCTAAGGAGCCCCAGGTCTGGCTTTGTGCCTCAGCTCTCTCCTCCCTGCAGATCTGCAACTACGAGGGGATGGCACGCATCGAGGTGGACTTGGTGACGCACAGTGACCCTCCACGTGTGCACGCACACAGCCTGGTGGGCAAGCAGTGCAACGAGGCCGGCAACTGCATCGCCATCGTGGGGCCCAAAGACATGACAGCACAGTGCGTGCAGGGTGTTTTCTCAGATCTGAGGGAGTGGGGCAGGAGCTGCGTGCGTTCTGTTGTTGTGCATGGAGTTCCCTTTAGGTCCTGTAATTGAAACCCCTGTGCTGCCCCAAGTTGGTTCCATTTGCGTCCCCTGCAGCCCTGCTGGTCCCTACCATGACTGTTCTCTCTTCTGGGCTTCTCTCCCCTCTGGCCCTGCATGCTGCCCCGCTGTGCCATGCCCTGCATGGTGCTTGGCACTGGGCTGACTGTGAACTCTCCTGGGCAGGTTCAGCAACCTGGGTGTGCTCCATGTCACCAAGAAGAACATGATGGAGATCATGAAGGAGAAGCTGAAGAAACAGAAGACGCGCAACACAAATGGGCTGCTGACAGGTGGAGGGTTGTGTGGGTTGGGACAGTGGGGTTACGCAGCGTGGGGCAGCTGCTGGGCCGGGCACAGGGTGTGTGACAGCATCCTCCCTGCAGAAGCTGAGCTGCGTGAGATCGAGCTGGAGGCAAAGGAGCTGAAGAAGGTGATGGACCTGAGCATAGTGCGTCTGCGCTTCACTGCTTACCTCCGTGACAGCAGTGGGAACTTCACTCTGGCGCTACAGCCTGTCATCTCCGACCCCATCCATGACAGCAGTGAGCATGGGGCTCCTGTGGTGGGGATGGGGGGGGGCTGCCCTGTGTGGGGCCACGGTGCTTTGAGCGTGCTGCTCCTGGCTGGGTGTTTGCCAAGTGGGTGGGTGGTTCCGTTTTGGCCCCCCATGGGCTCCTAGTGCTCCACGGGGCTCCCAACACCTCTTGGCCCCACAGAGTCCCCTGGCGCTTCCAACCTGAAGATCTCACGGATGGACAAGACAGCAGGCTCCGTGCGGGGTGGGGACGAGGTCTACCTGCTGTGCGACAAGGTGCAGAAAGGTAAAGGGCTGCAGTCAAGCAGACGTGAGCCCCGAGGCCGCGAGCGGCTGCGTCGGTGCAGCCAGGCAGCAGGGCAGGCAGTGCCCAGAGCCCCTGTCCTCCACAGATGACATTGAAGTGCGGTTCTACGAGGACGATGAGAACGGCTGGCAGGCCTTCGGGGACTTCTCCCCCACGGACGTGCACAAGCAGGTGCAGGGGGATGGCACGAGTGGGTGCCTGTGGGGTGGGCAGGCCCATCCCAGGTCGCAGGCCAGAGCAGGGCCCAGCGCTGTCCTCCTATCCGCAGTACGCCATCGTTTTCCGCACACCCCCCTACCACAAGCCCAAAATAGACCGTCCTGTCACCGTGTTCCTGCAACTGAAGCGGAAGCGCGGGGGAGACGTCAGTGACCCCAAGCAGTTCACCTATTACCCCGTGGTGGAGGGTGAGTGCTGTGGGACAGGTCCCGGCCCTGCTGCTGGGCCCGCTCTCCTGCTCCTCACCCCCCCCATCTCTCTCTGCAGATAAGGAGGAGGTGGAGCGGAAGCGCAAGAAGGTGCTGCCTCAGTTTCCCCAGCACTTTGGAGGGGGCTCACACATGGGGGGTGCCGGTGGTGCTGGGGGATTTGGGGCAGGAGGAGGTGAGTAGGAGCACCCCGCAACCTGTGCTGCCAGCCTGGCCTGACCGGCCCTGACGTGGCCCTCGTTCCACAGGCGGTAACCTCAGCTTCCCCTACTCATCCGGGCTGGGCTACAACAGCCTCTACTCCTCCAGCCCACACCCCGTGGGGGGATACCAGGGTGGTGTGCAGATGAAGGCCCCCAGCGGGAGTGGGGATGGAGATGACGGACAGGCACCTACAGAAAGCTCCTACTGCAGGGAGCTGCAGCGGCACGGTATGAGGGCTCAGGCCGGAGACTGGCCCCCAGGGGGGCTAGTGGGGGTGTGGGACCTGAAGCTTTTTGGGTCTGATGTCCTGCTTTGCCCCGCAGCCCACCTGTACCACTTGTGGCTGCTGGCACGCCGTAATGCCCATGCTCTGCTGGACTACTCAGTGACTGCTGACCCCCGCATGCTGCTGGCCGTGCAGAGGTACCTGGTGGCCTCTCAGGATGAGAACGGGGACACGTGAGTGCTTGGGGCCAGGGGCAGCCGGGGGACCTGGGGTCACAGAGCTGGTGTGAGGGCTGTCCTTTTTCACAGGCCTTTGCACCTGGCCATCATCCACGAGCAGACAGCTGTGATCAAGCAACTAATTGAGGTGGTGGTCGGCATCCCTAGCCAGCAGATCATCAACATCACCAACAATCTGCAGCAGGTACCGGGTTCCCAGGCAGAGCTGTCACACTGTCACAGAGAAGGGCTGGGGTGGGGTGTCTCTCTGAGCCGTGCTCCTGTGTCCAGACCTGGGGCTGCAGCTGCCCCATCTGGATGCCATGCATGAGGGGTCAGGGGCTGTGCTGGGACAGACCTGTTGCTGTGATGGTGCCTCTGTTCCACAGACACCGCTGCACCTGGCGGTCATCACCAAGCAGCCCGAGGTGGTGCAGCTCCTGCTGCAGGCCCACGCCAACCCCACCCTGCTGGACCGCTACGGCAACTCCCTGCTGCACCTGGCACTGCAGGTGGGTGATGAGGAGATGCTGCGGACGCTGCTGGCCCACCTGGGCTCGGCCACTCCCTACCTGCTGCGCCTGCCCAACTTCCACGGTGAGCGGGGTGGGGAGGGAAGGGGCCACGTTGAGGAAAGGCCCTGGTGCCATGGGAAGGTGCTGAGCTGCTGCCCGTGCCACAGGTCTCCTACCCGTACACCTGGCTGTGAAGGCAAAGAGCCTGGCCTGCCTGGACCTGCTGGTCAGGAAGGGCGCGGATGTGAACAGTGTGGAGAGGCAGGGCGGCAGGACCCCGCTGCACCTGGCTGTGGAGATGGAGAACCTCAACATGGCCACACACCTGGTGAAGAAGGTAGATAGGGGCTGGTTCCTCGCTATGGGGTGGGAGTGGGGGCAGGGCCCCGTCCTCACGGCCTCATACTTTGTGCTGTAGCTGGGAGCAAATGTCAACAGCCGGACCTTTGCCGGGAACACCCCCCTGCATCTCGCTGCTGGCCTGGGCTCCCCAACCCTCACCAAACTGCTGCTCAAAGCAGGTAAGGTACCTGCCTGTTCCGCTGCTTGGTGCTGTGAGCAGCCTCTGCCCTCAGGGCTCAGCCCAGACCTTCTCACAGGAGCAGATGTGCAGCATGAGAACGATGAGCCCATCAGCCCCTCCTCGTCAGAGTCCAGCAGCGACACAGATGGCGACCCTGAGGAGCAGGAGCAGCCCATGGAGCTGGGAGAGCCGGCCCTGAGCCCACATCCCACCACCGAGGAGGAGCAGGGGGAGGCAGGGCCCCGGCAGCGCCGCTGCCACACAGCCCTGGACCTGACCCGGAGCCAGAAGGTGTGGGGACACAGTGCGGGTGGGTGCCGTGGGGTGGGAGATGATCTCCAGGAGGCGTGGGTGCACGGCCAAGTCAGGAGTGCTGCCGGGGCTGCCACCAGCCTGTCCTGGTGTGGTCTGCCTTCACGTTGCAGCCCCTGCAGGGTGCTGGGGTGCACTGGCTGGTGCGTGTGGTGATGCTCACATGCCTTCATGTGCCCTACAGGTGCGGGACATCCTGCTGCAGGCCTCCCAGCCACGCCCCGAGACTGAGCTGCCCACTGCTCCCCGGCCAGGTGAGCAGCCCTGCTGGGGGCATGGCAGGGCTGGGATCTTCCCCCCCCACACACACACATGGCAGCAGGGACAGATGGTGTGTGACAGAGTATGTGCCCCCACAGGGAACGTGCTGTCTCTGGACAGCGATGCACTGCAGGGGCTGGAGCAGCTGCTGAATCAGGAAAGCAGTGGGTCAGACTGGATGGAGCTGGCCAAGAGGCTGGGGCTCTGCAGCCTGGTGGAGACCTACAAGGACACCCCCTCGCCCAGCGTCAGCCTCCTGCGCAGCTATGAGGTCGGTGCCAAACCCTGTCCCTGTGCTGTCCCCTCTGTGTTCCCCTGCTCACCGTGCTCTCCCTGCAGCTGGCTGGGGGCAGCCTTGGGGGGCTGCTGGAGGTGCTGGACTCCATGGGGCTGCACGGGGCTGTCAGAATGCTGCGCAAACCTGAGCCGCTGGAGAAGCTGCAGAGCACAGGTGTGGGAACTGTGGGATGGGGGGGGAGGGGCCTGGTGCTCTCAGCCCTCCTGGCTGATGGCCCTGGGTTTGCCTTGCAGAGGTCAAGGAAGACAGTGCCTACGGGAGTGAGTCGGTGGAGGAGGAGCAGGCGCCCGCCCTGAAGCCGAGGCCAGTGCCAGAGGGTGAGCTGCCCCACAACCAGCAGCAACAGGTGCACTGAGGGGCCTGGGGGGCTGCGCTGCCCCCCACCCTGCCCCTCCCACACAAGTGCCTTCTGGACTGGGGGCTGTGCTGCTGCTGCGGGCCAGGACACAGCCTGCCCAGCCCCTCTCTGCTCGTATTTAATGGTCCCATGCCTGGTGAATAAAGGGGACACGGTTTCCATTAGCCTCAGCCCTCTGTGTCTGCCCCGTCCCAGAGAGACAGGGCACTATCCCAGCACCGGCCCCAGGGAGAGCAGCCAGCCTGTGCCCCTCAGCATCACCCCAAGTGCCTGGGCCATGCCCAGCACTGCTTCTGGGCTGCACGGGGGAAAAACTACAGCACACCGAGAACTGAAGAGCAAGTTTTACTTCAGTAACCGACAGAAGAAGCTGTACAAAGGTTTTTCTCCTCCCGAGCCACCTGGGGCAAGGGTGGAATTTTTTTTTTTTCTTTTTACTTTTTTTTTTTTTTTTTTTTTTTTTTTTTTTTGCAATAGACTCAAAAGAGCAGAATAAAAAGTTTGACACATTCGCAAAGTGCTGAAACTGGCGAGGTCCCACGCACCAGGAACGGTGGCAGCCCCCAGCCCTTCTCTAGCCCTAGTGCCAGCCTCACCTCTGTGTACCCCCAGCGCTCCTGCAGCCACGTGAGCACCGGTGTTTGCTCCAAGCATCCTCTGGGCATGCTTGGGTACAGAGAGAGCCTGCAGCCAAAGAGCAGGCTCCAGCCTCTGCTCCTCCTCCTTTCATTGCATCAGCGCTCAGCTTTGCATCCTCCAAGGCCTTCACAATGCTTTGGAGAAGTGGCACTGGAAGGAAAGCCCCCCTCTTTCCACACCCCGCCCCATACCCGCTGCTGCTCAGTGCACATCCAGGTATGGTCACCGTCAAGAGTGAGGGACTGTGCCCACGTTTGCAAAGAGCCAGTGTGCAAGGCAGTGCTGCTCAGCCACAGGGCTCTGCAGGAGGGCTGCTGCTGGTGCAGGGTTGGGGCGCACAGCACAGCAGTGATGCTCAGCTCACTGCCTGGGGGGGGGATATGTGTCCTCTCTCGAGTCCATGTAAAAACATTCTTTCCCCCCCCCCCCCCCCCCCCCCCAGAAGTGCACAGTCTACAGGACATGGCTGAGTTTGGTGCATTGTTCTGTTCGTTTCGGGTTTTTTTTTTTTTTTTTTAATAGTTCCCAAAAAGCATCAAAATTAGCCCCCAAAAAACTCCCTGGTGGTCAGCTCAATCTGGTACTAAAAAGTGCAAAACTGTATCACAAAAACCGTCCAAAAGTTGTAAGAAAGCAAGAGGCGTGGGGGCAGGGGGGGAGGGAGCCCTGGGTCCCCCCGGCCTTTGGGGTTGGGGCCAGGGATGGCTCCGTCCCACACGGCATAATGGAGCTGGAGGAAAGCAGCCGCCAGCTGCACTGCAGTTTTACACCAAGGAAAGTAGCCCAGTCGAGGGGTGTCCGTCCCTGCCCCTCCTTGGGGTGGGGAGCTGGAGGGGGGCCTGCAGCCAAGTGCAGAACAAGGAGAGCAGAAATGAGTCTGTGGGGCAGCTCCTGCCTGCAGCCCCTCGGTCCTGCCCTGCATCTGTCTCTGGCCCAGGGGCCACCGGACGCCTGCTGGTGGCTGGGTACGGCTGTCCCCACCGTGGCGTGTACCACCAGAGGATGGACTCATGCAGGGTCCCAGCAGGTACGTGGCACCCACCCAGCACCCTGGGCAGGATCGGAGCTGCAGCGCAGGCGGCTGATGCCCCTGTCTTATGATTTCTGGGGGTGGCCGGGGGGCTGGCGGCTGGAACGCTCCGAGACATTGCGCTTCACCTTGGTGCCTGTGCTGGAGGGCTCGGCGTTCAGTGAGGGGCTGGAGCGGGATTTTTTCAGGCCGTCATCCTCACCTCCCGCTGCGTCAAAGAGCGTGGACTCAAAGGCCGCCAGGTCCTCGGAGCCGGCCTTCAGCTTGGCCCGCAGCAGCATGGCGTAGGTGCCGTAGCGGGATTTCTGGGGGCAGAGCGCAGCAAAGAGAGTGGTGGGGTAGCAGGGCACTGCTCCTGCAGCCAGCATCCTGCAGGGCGCTTCTGGGCCCACCACCGCAGCCTGGAGGTGCAGTGCCAGCTTCCTACCAGGGGCACAGCAGGCTGGGCACAGCCCGTCCAGCCCCACCCCTGGGAGCCCCTTACCCACGCTGGGGAGCTGCTCTCTGAGCAAAGCATTGCAGCAGTGCCAGAGAGACCCAACGATTCGGCTCAAAGGTTTGTGCTGCTCACCTCAAACTCCAGGTACTCCTCCTTTTGCTTCAGCTCCTCATACTCCTTGCCTTTCACCTTTTTATCCGGCAGCGAGGAGCGGTGCTCCAGCAGCTCCGCTGACATCGTCTTGAACTTGGTTTCATGGCTCTTCACTTGCTCATCCTGGGGACAGGTGACACTGTCAGCAGCCCACTGCCCTCACCCCAGGGCTGGCATGGTTCTCCCCTCCTGGCTACAGCCAGGAGCTCAGCTGCCATTCCCAGTCCTCTAAACTCTGCAGGCCGAAGCACAGCCCCTTTGGGGAAGCCTCCTGCTCTTGGTAGACTGGCTGCAGTCTTAGAGCAGAAATTAATCCCCTCTAAAACTAGGCTGTTTTTTTTTTAATCCTTTCTGTTCTATGAATAACTGCAGTGGCACGAGCAAGAGCCAGCTAATCCCCTGCCCGGGCTCCTGTCAAGGTCCTGCCATGATGCGGGTCCCGCCTCGGTGCAGGCAGGTGGCCACGTGTGCCTCCATACCCCAGCACCACCTCTCACCCTGTAGCTCTCCCAGCTGCAGCCCCTCGCTCCCGGCCCACCTGGGACAGCCGGGTGCAGGAGCTGGGGAGCAGCGGGCGGCTGAACTTCTTCTGGGAGCCGATGGCGGCAGGGAAGGGGGGTGCAGAGAACATGGCTGCCACCACGTTGATGCGCGTGATCCACGAGTGCATCTGCTCGGAGTTCCTGGGGAGAAAGGCCAAGCGTGGCACTGAGTGCTCAACCACCAGCCCCGGTGCAGAGCAGCCCAGTGCTCCCTGCTGGCCCCAGCTCTGCCCCAGCAGTGCACGGCCTCAGGACCACCAAAGCAGAGAGGGGAGAGGAGCTGGGCAATGCCCAGGAACAGCATCAGCTCCTCTCCCTTCTAGAAAGGGCTAGGATGTGGAATTTAGCTCATCCCACTCACTACCACCAGCAATGAGAACGGCTCACCCTGCCAAGCCCCAGAGTGGGCCCAGGGGACTCACTGTGCTTGGAAGAGGAAGACTCTCCAGTCAGCTGTCCTGAGGTAGAAGACGTTGGGCCTCTTGCTGTAGTCTGATGCCCGCGTGGCAAGTGAGTGGTGGATGCTAATGGCATTCTTCAACTCCTCTTCTGCCAGCGCCTTCCCTGGTTTGTACTCCTCCTGCAGGGCACCAGGCACTTCAGAGCCTGCCAAGGGCTACACCCAGCACAACACAGCGCCACGGCACAGGGCCCCAGCCTGCAGTTCCCAGCCCCAGATGATCCCAGCACTCCTCACCTTCTGCAGGTAGAGAATCATCCCCTTCAGGATGGCATGGAAGGGCTTCCAGCCGCGCTTCCCTCGGGGGGCTGCGGGAAAGGAGAGCAGCCCATGGATCATCCCCCCCATGAGCCATGCTGTGCTACACGTCACCCCACCCCGGGGACATGCAGCACGCCAGCACTGTCCCCGTACACCTGAGCCCATGCAGGGCACGTGGCTGGCAGATGGGGCTGCAGGGGGGGAACTACGTGCCTGGGGATGGGGACAGAACGCTGCCACACGCCAGGTAACGCCAGCAGCGCCTGATCGGATCAAGGTGGCATTAGGCAGCTGGGGCTTAGGGAGGATTTTGCAGTGGAAACAGGGAATGTGACTGACAGTGCAGAACCTGCAGCACGCTTGCAGCACTGTGGGACACCTCAGCATGCAAACCCCCCTGCTCTCCCAGCACTGCAGGAAGGCAAAGCCCTTCAGCCCCCAGCCTGGGAATGAATCGCCCACCGCAGCCTGATGCTCATGGAGGAGGGCTGACGCTGCAGGAAAGCTCGGTGCTACGTGCAGGCTGCACAGGGTGACCCCTGCCGTACTCAGTGTCCGGGTTCCTGCAGCTCTCCAGTGCCCCCTGTCCCCAGACACCTACTTTTCTTGCAGTCGGGATCAGCGTGGATCTTGCGCACTAACAGTCCGTGCTTGTAGGTGGCGATGCTGGAGTCCTGGGAGAAGTCCAGGAAAGGGTTACTGCAGCTGCTGATGCGTTTGATGGACTTAGGTTTGGGGTCAGCCAGCTCCGAAAGGGACTTCCTCAGCTCCTCCTCGTCTCTGCCAGGTACAGATTTGGTTACGAGAGTGTCTGTGACCTTGCTGGGGACAGCAAATATCAAGCCTCCCACTCACAGACAGTTTGCTGTCACTACTGGAGAGCATCCCACAGCCCAGCCCAGCCTTCATAGCCCTTCCCTGTGAGACTGGCAGCTGTGCTGCTGCCAGGATGAGCCGCAGGGGCTCTGCTGCTGCTACTGCTCCTGGTTGGGGGGTGTTCCCAGCCTGTCCTTGGAAGCGAGCGGGCTGCTGCTGGCCTGGATGACGAGCAGTGCTTCGCACCTCTCAGTCCACCCTGCAGGGCAGCTCACACCCTCCTTGTCAACAACGGCCCCTCACCCTCCGGGCTGCACTGCTTACCCGCCCCAGCACGGAGCTGTAGGAGCCCGGAGCTGCGGCCTCCCCCCCTCCCTCGTAACCGTTCGCTGCTAATTAAACCCCTCAGCATCTGCCGGCGTCTCCATGGCAGCAGCCCGAGCGCATTGGCTCAGCGCTGGCGGAACCGCCGGGCTGATTAATCCCCGCAGCGCGGGCGCTGCCTCTCCTGCTGCTGGAGATGGCAGCTGTAGGCGAAGATGCGGGCGCCCGGGCACAGCCACAGGGCGAGCTGCTCCGACCCCGGGCACTGCTGCCTGGGTGCCGAGCAGGCCCGGCACACTCACAGCTGTGGGAGCTGCCCTCAGGGCCCCAACGCAGTGCCATGTCAGGGCAGAGGGCTGGCACCCATCGCGACGTCCTGGGCACCTCCATCCCTGCCCTGCACCCCCTCTCCCCGACACAGCCCCCCTGGGCAGCAGGATACTCTGGAGTCAGGGTAAGCCCGGCCCAGGCAGACGGATCCCCCCATGGGATGCTCACATGGCCCACTGCAGCTTCTCGTTCTTGATGGAGCCATACAGCGCCTGCGGAGAGAGGAGCAGGATTTGGGTCAGGGGAGCTGCTCTGGGGAAAGGGGGGACATTGGAGGTTAAGGCAACCCTGGGGCAGCCCATCCGGCATGCAGCCCTTCCTTTCTGGCACCAGTGCTGACAGCCAGCTCCCCACTCCAAACATACTAGGGCTTACAGGTGACTTCTGGTCACTTCAGGACCCCAGCCCAGGCATGGATGAGGCACTGTGCTGGGGCACGGCACAGGCTGTCACCCCTGTGCTCCCCTCCTCCTGTGTCTGCCCAGGGCAGTGGCAAAGAGTGAGCAGTATGAGTTTTGCCATATATATCCAGGCTGTCGGAGAGCTGGTTCCCCCTGCTCCAGAGTGAACTGGGCTGGCCAGAGAGCTTTCAGGGCCAAGGACAGAGAGCCTTGGGACCCCTCTGTTTTCACTTCAGTGAAGCCTGCCACCTGCTCCATGAAGGATTTGCAGCCCCTAGCACACCCACTCAGGAGTGCTGCAGAGATCTGTCTGCTCTCTGAGGCATATGACAAGCATCTACTCCAGGGTGCTGCAGACTGCCCACCCGCTCTTCCCAGGTCCCCCACACTCTCTGACCCTTGTGGAGTTCAGCAAGTCAGGGCCCCGTGCCTGCATTTCAGCTGGGAAAAAAAGCAAAGTCCATCTGCAGATGGGTCTGGGGCCGCATTCCCAGGCGCCTGTCTGGCCCCAGTTGGGTGCAAGCCACAGGCGCTCAGCCCAGTTCTACAGCACAAGAAGCTCTGGAGAGAGTTCCCAGCAGCATTCACTCAGCACTCCAGATCAAGGAGCAGGACGGGTCTGGAAGGCATCATCCTCAAAGGAAGATAATCGAGTTGTGCACAGACTGTTCAGGCAGCTGTCAACATCTATCTCTTGGCCAGAGACTGCTGGGGAGAGAGCTCGCTGGTGGCTGATAAAGTACAACTGCAGGCTCGCAGGGATCCTGCCAACAGACCCAGCAGCATCTGGGGAAGGCAAATCCATCATCCCCGAGATGTGCAGTGGCCAGAGCGGAAGAGGGACCAGGATCATCACGTGTGTCCTGCTCGGGGAAGCACTGGCCCAGCACCAGCTTGTTTTGCACAAGATGAGAGGAGCTCCCTGTTTGCAAGTGAAAAGCAGACAGTGGGTACAGCCCCAGCGCCCCAGGGCAGGCTGTACCCAGCTGTGTTTGTGCTGCCCTGGGTGGAGCAGGGGACAGGCAGGAGATGGAAGCAGGCTTCTGAGGAGCAATACGGGCAATAAGGAATTGCCATGGGGAGCAGGAGAGATGGGATGTCACAGATGGAAAGCAGCTGAGTAGACTGAGAACAACAGAAACAAAAACAACAGAAAAACGGCACAGAGAAGTGGAGTGCTGAGCTGGTGGGAACACATTCGGGGAGCAGTTCTGAAAGAGAGCGACATCTGCATAGTGCAGGAGAGCAGCACAGTGGGGCAGCACTACAAAAGCACGGGCTCTGAGACTAGGTAGGAACATTTCAAAGGACGACCTGAGTGGTGGCTTCACAAGGCTCCCACAGCCCCACTACAAGCACTGGGAGTATCCCACGAGCCTGCTGTGGAAAGGAGCTGCCAAGCAGCCTCAGACACTGGGCCATGGGCTTCCAGAGCTCCTGCACCAGGGGAACAGACAACTGCGAGGTGAGGGGGAGAGGATGGCACAAAGCCTGTGCTGGGATCCTGCACACTGGGGTTCTGTCTGCTGACCACCACCCCAGCGTTGTGCCCTGGAGGAGACAAACGTGGTGGGCTCAGCCCAGCTCTGAGCTAAGGATGCTATACCCCACTGCCCATTGCTGCTCTCTGCTCCCGCTGCTTGCCCATCACTAAATCTGTGACACAAGACCCCTCTGATGGGGCAGAGCAGGCTCTGCAGCCCAGCTCCCCGTGGCTGTCAGCACAGATCACGGCACTGCAGCTCATCACTGCAGGTCCCTCTCTCCTGGCTGTCTTTGCTCCATGGATTCATTTCCAAGGGGGCAAAACGGATGGCACTTTACAGCATCACTGAATTTGTGAGCACCGCCCAGGAGAAAGCAAGGTGCTGGTGGGTTTCTGGCCCTGTGCCACCGAGGCTGACCCGAAGCAGAGGTTTTTGCTGCTTTTGTTGCCATCGCAGGGTTATGAGCTCACTGCTGCAGCACGCAGGGTAAGGCAGCAAGCCCTGCCTTAGACATGCGCAACACCAGGGAGACCCAGGGCTGTACTGCTCCAGCGGGACTGCCAATGGAACCAGCACGTCTTCCTTCGGTGCCCCCCAGAAGGGGCAGGCAGGCTGTGCCCAGGTACTGCTCCTGCACACAGCTGCATTGGTGAGGAGCAGCATCCTCACACAGGGACAGCTTGGCTGCACAGACAGCCCCCTCCTCATCCTTCTGTCTCAGAGCAGTGCAGTGGGGGAAGATTCAGCACTGGCATGGGAGCAGGGCGGCAGGTGGTCCTGGATGCAGTGTTGGCACAGATGGGACTGAGGACTGCAGCTCAGCGTGTCCCCGCCACAGAAGCGGTGTGACGTTCTGCACAAGACCTCACAGCCATAGGGTGCCTGTAGGCAATCAGCCTCTCTTGGTCATGTCACTACGAGAGCTCAACCACAGCTTTTTCCCAACTTTTCCTTAGCAAAGTTCCTTTCCCTACATCCAGCCCCAAGGCTTTCGGGGTGCCCCGAGCACGCAGATCCCTCGGCTGTGCCAACACACACGGCACGGTCACACGGGGACGCGCGGCCGTACCGCGCCGGGCCCCCGCTCACCCTGCAGGCACCTTGCCTCCTGCCCGCGGGCACGGACCGCGCTCAGCAGCACCGCCACCTGCGGCACCCCGCGCCTCCCCCCGATCTCTCGCACCGAGGAGCATCTCCCCCCCATCCGCCGTTTCCATCCGAGTGCGTCACAACCCCGTGCTGCCCGCAGACCGCCGCGATGGCAGCAGCGCTGCCCTGCTCGGCTGCCACCGGTCCTGCCCGGCACGGCGGTGCGTGCCCGGCGCCAGCCCTGCCGCCTCTCCCCACAGACACCGGCCTAACTCCCCGAAGACGACGCCAACCGACGGCGAGCGCGCTCCCGGCGGCCGGCGGCCCGTTTTTCCCGACCGGAGCCCCTCCTTCTCCCCGGTCCTCGGCTCACACCGGGACCGCAGCGCCGCAGCCCGCAACGCCCGGCACCGCGAACCCGCTCGGCCGGGAGGGAGGGCAGCCCCCAGAGGCGCGGCTCTGCCCCCGATCCTCCCCGCCCGACGTTTCCGATCCCGCCGCAATGTCACGCAGCCCGGGGGCTGCGGGCACCGGGCACGGCCCCGCCGCAGCGCAGCGCCGGGAGAGCCGCACCGCACCGCACCGCACCGCACCGCACCGCGCCCGTCCGTGCTCGTGCTGCCGTGCGCGGCCCGCCCGGCGCTTACCGGCTTCTTCTTGCGGCGGCTCTGGAGCCGGCTGACCACCAGGTCGGTGTACAGCACCGGTTTCAGGGTGCGGGAGCGCTGTGGCCAGCCGTAGCAGAAGGTCTCCACGCCGCGGTAGTTGCGCCCGTAGCGCACGGAGCACATGGAGCGGGACCGCATGCGGCCCGCGCTGCTGTTGATGCTGTTGACGCCGATCATGGTGGCGTCGCCGGCGGCGGCGGGGGCGGCCCTGCCCTGCCCTGCCTTGCCCTGCCCGGCCCCGCCGCGCCCGCAGGCCCGCTCCCCGCCGCCGCCGTCGCCTGTTGAAGCCGGGCCGGGCCGGGCAGGGCTCGGTGGCTGCAGCCCGCGGGAGGCGGCTCCCCGCCCCGCCCCGCCCCGCCCGCCGCAGCCAATGGCGGCCCCGCGGCAGGGAGCGGGGAGCGGGGAGCGGAGCCCGGCCGAGCCCAGCCGAGCCCAGCCGAGCCCAGCCGGGCGCGGGGCTGTGCCGGGGAGGGTGTTGGGGGGGGGCGGGTCCGCGCTGCGCGGCTCAAAATGGAGGCGGGCGGTCCGCTGGGGCTGCGGCGGAGGGTGCCGTGAGCGGCGGTGTTGTGGGACGCCCCGTCGGGCGGCAGGCTGCCGGCACGCTGCTGGGCGGCGGGACGCCCGCACAGGTACCGCGGGACCGCCCGGGTTGTGAGGCGGGAGGGGAGCGGCTGCCCGCGGATCGGACGGCTGCGATGCGCTCGTTGGGGCTGCACCGAGCCTGCCCTTGCTGATGCTGAGCGGTGGGAGGGCTGCGGCTCGCTCTTTTTCACGTCCTCCGGTGCCCGCCCTGCACTTAACCTCTCTGCCCAGTCCTCCGAGCGCAGCCGGAGCTGTCCGGGATGAGGAGTGATGCACAACCTGCTTAGATGCGACTGAGAAGGAGATGCGGCCAGGGGAGAAGGGGAAATTTTCCACTGTGTCGTCACTGCTTGGCATGGCAGCTGCCGTGCCAAGCCTGCAGACCAAAGTAGACTGCTCTGGGAGAAGAGCAGGGCAGGGAATCCTGAGCTCAGTGGGCTGTAGATGCTACCATGGGGAATTGGGTTGAGAAAGTCCAGCCGTGCCCTTGCTTTTGAGGTGTGGGAGCCAGCCCTACTTCCCTCACTTGCTTCTAGTCAGTGCATCTGATAGCTGTGCCCCCGAGCTGGGAGTAGGGCCCTTCCTGCCCCATCCCCATGGGGGCTGCCTGCATGCCAGGGGTTAATTCATCAACAGCTGTTAAGTGCTCTAGGCTCCCGGGCTGGAAAATAGCATAGATGGGGCTGACTGCTGAGCAGAACTGAGAAAGAGGGGGCCTAAATTGGCTTTGCTCTGAAGGCCCGGCAAAGCAACAAGGTTAAGCCATGGAACAAAACGTGGAAGATCTAAGGCTCTGCAAACTGATCAGTTGGGTAAGTCAAATCCACATATGACACACACAGCTAACAGCAGTTAATGAAGTCCCAGGGGTCTGGGTTGAAATAGCACCTACAAGAGAATGGCTGAGTCCCGGGGCTGTGCTCCTTTGGCTGCTGCAGCCCAAGCCCAGCCTGCAGGCATAGGCATGTCCAGGCATGGCACTTTAATATCCCACAACCCCAGGTGGTGAGGACCCCCAGGTGGGCCGGGCCCTGCCTGAGGAACACGGCTGCAGGGGTTGTCAGGGAGATGGCTTCCAGCAGCAGTGTTTGCCCAGCAGGGCAGCATCACTCCCTTAGCTCAGCAGCAGGGGCACAGCGAGGCATGCTGGTGAGGGGGATGTGGTGCTCAGCTGTGAAAGCACAAGCTTTATGTGTTTTGGTTTCTTCTGCAGGAAACTCTTGAGTGTTTACACGCATTATCTTGTAGCGGATAAAGTTTGTGTATGACTCAAGCTGCCACCTGTTCTCAGGCAACGTGCTGCCTTTGTCTTGGGAGTTTTGCAGCCGTAGAGGGAGAAAATATGGTCCCCGTGGATGTCCCTTCCTGATGCTGCCCCCAGAGTTACAGGGTCCTGTGTCCCCTGAAGCCACTCAGTCCTGTCCTGTCACCCCCATCCCACAACTCCCAGTTGTGGGAGTCATCCCTGCTCCCTGGTACTGCAGTATGTGGGTTATCAGCTCTCCCTGGGCAGGCTTGGGAAGAGCCCCAAGACCTTCTGAGCTGCAGGAGCTGCCCGTGAGCTGCCCCTGGGTTCTGAAGAGCCCCTCTGAAGTCTGCCAGCCCATTCCCTCCCCTGCAGTGCATAGGAAATGTGTGTGCTCCTGTAGTACTAAAATTAGCTGGCCAGCTGTGCGTGCACAGGAGCTTCAGTCCCCAGGTGGGGGACCCAGGTTTGTAGAGGAGGCAACAATCTATGTAGGTTAATGGGACTAGGGCTCACTACTGCAGGGAGAAAATAGGCTTTCCCCATTTCTCTGCTGCCTGAGCCTGCAACAGAACCAAGGAGCCAAAGCCTGCAGCGGGCAGAGAGGGTGTATTCCCCCCCCTGAGCCTGGCAAAAGCTGCCCAGGAATAGCCTGGCCCCTCTGCCCTTCATGTGCTTTTATGTGCCAGCTCTCTGCCCAGTACTCTGCGCATCCCAGCTGCCCTGAGGCCCCATACACAGACAGGGCTCCCAAGGGAGTGATGGAGGAGCTGCAGCCTGCCCCTGGCACACCACCTTGGAGGTGCCTTTTGCTCCCACTCCCCAGCACGGCACTGATACAGAGGCGTCTGAAAAGCGGCTGTGGGAAGCTCCGCAGCTGCAGAGGGAACAGTCCATTTTTAGCAGCTCAGCCTCCCCACTGCGGGCTGCAGGCAGAGATGTGCAGGGAGGTGCTCCCGCATCATCAGGTGCAGCACTGTAGCCCCTGGCCCCACAGTGCTGGCCTGCACCAGGTGAGGAGCTTGACCCTACCTGCAGCAGAGAGCTGCAGTGTGTGCTCGCTGCTCTCACACAGGCTGAGATCTGATGAGGTTAACGTGATCACGTGTGCTTGGGCACCTTTTGGGGTGAAAGTTGAGCTGCAGGACCTGCACTGCAGGCATCCAGCTGTAGGGTGCTGGGGGCTTCAGAAAGGACCTGTGGAGGGACCTGTGGGGTTGAGATGCTCCCGGACAATGCAGCCCTGGGTCGGAGCAGAGGTTCAAGGTTTTCATTTTGGGCATTTATCTTCCATTCTGGGTGCTGAAAGCCTTTTCTGGAGCTGGGTTTAAAATTAGGGAAGACTTTTTTTTCTAGCTCCTTTCACAGGAGAAGCGTGGGCCAGGAGGGAGGACAGCCCTATTGAGCACTGCTGGTAACCCCTTAATGATGGGGCGAGCGGCACAGCCAGGAATAGACCCACAAAGGCTGAAAACAGAGCTCAGCTCTTTACCCCACGTTGCCTCTTTTCGTAAGGCACCTCCCACAGGAGTGGTGCTGGCACCCTGTGGGAACCCATTTCCCACATTCCCAGAGCTCTCCAACCACAGTGCCTCACAGACACTGATGATTTCTGCCCTGTGGGCCCCATGGGGATGAGCCATATTCCCAGACCACCTCAGCTGCAGCCTGCACCTGGTCCCCAGCATGCCTAGCTCCCGTAGACTGTGTCAACACCACTTCTCCTGCTCGTGCATCAGCTCAAGGTCAGGCTGTCCCCTCTGTGCTGTGGGACTGTGTGGCAGCCAGCTCCTCCCTGCAAGCAGCAGGGAGGCTGTTCTGCTCCTGCATTAGCCAAGAAGGTTGAGAAACAGCCATGAGAGAGAGAGGGAGACAGAAAGCCACCCCCCATGACCAGAGGAGCTGCTTGGAGGCTGAGGCTCCCAGCAGTCCTGCAAGGAAGAGGCTGGCCTCCTTCTTCCCCAGGCTGCTGGCACCAGTCCCTGTTGGTGGCCAAGCAGTCACTCTTTGAAGCACTGCCCCTTTCCCTGATCTCAGTATCACAGAGAAAGCTGTGGGCCAAAGGAATACCCCTGACCATGCCTCTTCCAGCAGCTTGACATGAGTGTGAGGGTGAACACCTTCACTACGTCCCGTGGGGCCATCCACGTGATCCCACCTGAAGCTCTTGCCCTTGTTCCTGTGGTGTGGCTGTCTAGTGAGAGTAACCAGATTTACCTTGAGCAGCTCCTTGGGGAAGTCAGTGCCTCCGTTGAGCCCCTCCAAGTTGCCAATGAAATCAGAGCAGGACATTCTCTTCCCGATGTTCTGGGGAAGTCAGTGGAAGAGAAACGTGGGGTTTATCTTGGGGCCAAGGGACAGCAGCTGGCTGGAGCAGCCTGGGGCTTAGGGAGACTGCTTGAAGGCACGGGAAGCTACTTGCCATGCTCAGACTGGGGCATCTCCCTTTCTTTAAGTTGGGTGTGACCTGTTCCCAGCACCAGTGAGGCTTTGGGGTCTCACTCCCACCCCCTCTCCCTACCTGCTTTCCTCTCCTTTCCTCACCTCCCCCTCTGTACCTTCCAGCTCAGTGTATCTCCTTCAGAGCTCTGTTCTTGCCTCCGCCATCCCCCTCTCTCATTTGGACTTTCTCCTCTCCCATCCCCAGACACACTGGGGCTGTTTACCCCTACAGGTCTCACGTCTCCAGTACACATGGCTCTGTCCTTGGGCCACCTGCAGGTGTGGCAGAAAGGGCAGGGGACAGAGGGGGCTGGCAGCAGGGTGAACTTACATGTCCATGCAGATCTGTGTTCAACAACATCAGGGCACAGGTCAGGGTGTGGGCTCCATCTGCAGCAAAGCATAGGGCAAGAATTAGAGCCCCTGGGCACAGATGGAGATTATGCTGAGCCCACTCCTCCCAACAGAGCAGGTAGTATACAGCATCAGCATGGTGCTGTCAGCACGCAGGTAAGGAGAGAGGAGGCCACTGGGTTAAAGCTGGTCCCCAAATTGAGCGTGCAAGTCTCTCAGCCAGGCAGTGATGCTGCAGCTAACATTGCTTGACCCCTAGCATGGTCATGGTGGAGCAGCACAGCCACCTTTCAGCCAGCCAGCCAAAAACTCACCTGCCCAGAGCCAAACCAGAGCACACTTAGCACCTGAACACACACAGGGGGAGTGCAAAGACGTAAAACGCTGAAACAGAGACGTAAAACAGGCTGGGTGCTCCCCTGTCCCCCCCTGACAGCTGGGCAGTGATGCTTTCTCACCTGGCTCTTCCCTGAGCTGTGGGTCTGAGCTGGGCTCTGTGTGCTCAGGAGGGCCTTCTCTCTTGCCTTGTGTGCTTATCTGCTCAAGGTCAGAATTAAGGATGTGTTGAGCCCTAGTTATGCATCTTCCAACTGGAGCAGGGTTTTTTTAAGGAAAAAAAAAAAAGTCTAAAGTGTCTGTCATTTGAGGGAAATGTGTAACAGGGCTGACTCCTAAGGTGTCAGTTCATGGTCTCAGACTGCCTTCTAGTTTCATTTTGAGCACTCCCATTGAGCTGATGAGAACATGTGCTCTCTTGAACAAACACACACACACCCACATGAATGCTCACATGCACACAAAGCTTCTTACCCTCAGAGGAGATGGCATTGGGATTGCACTCATAATAGCGCTGGGAAAAATGAGCCAGCACTCGCTCTCGCTCCTGTGTCTCTCCCATCAGGGCCAGCTCCTTTAGGAAGGACCTGAAGAAGCAGCAGCAGCAGTGTTGGTTGCGCGTGAAGCTCAGCAGCAGTCTTTCTGACCCACCCTGTGCAGCAGTGGAGCTGTGGCTGTCCCCTCCCACAGCCCCCATGTGTGCCACATGAAGTCCTGCATCTAACCTAGAATATCCAGCCCTGACAGCACATCGGGGTCTGGAAACTACATCAGGGGAGGAGGTTAGGTCAGCATGAGTTCAATCTGGGCTCAGGGCATTTAAACCCAGCCCTAGGTGAGCTTGACTGGGGAGCTAAAACCAGGGACGATCCTTTGTGCTTGTGTGGCTGAGAGACTACTTTGAGAATCAATGTAAGGCTGTGGGGTCTGCCTGTTCCTGCAGATCTCTGTGGGGGTGAGGAGCTGCAGAGGGCACGATCTGCTGGGACCTGCTCAGGTGGTCATGACACATGCACACAGCTGCACTCAGACTGTCTGACCTGAGGGCCTGGTCCAGGCTCATCCCTGTGAACACGAAGAACTTCAGGTACTCCCCTGCCACCATCTTGCTGAACTCATTGCTGAAAGAGAAAGGGGGGAGCGAGAGTGGGATCGATGAGGCTGGGGGGGGCATTAAAATGCAAACAGGGATGGGATGGATACTGGTGGGCTGGGTACCTCCCAGGAGACATGACAGCAGGGCTGTGGGAAGCAGGCTGGATACAGAAGCACCCCAGTGTCCCATGAAACTGAGGGGTCACCCACAGAAATATTTGAATATTTGTCATGTCAGCTAGCTTGTCCCCTGCCCTCTGACACCCTGCTGAAGGTACCTGAGATGCAGTGCAAATAGGAAGATGCCAAAACTTCCCAGGATGTTGCCTTTACAGTAACACCTGGTATAGACAAGCTGTCATGGGGACAGGTCTTTGGGATCCTGCCAGTCCCTGACAGCCCAGTCCCCTCAAAGGGAGCAGCTGTGAGTATGTTGGAGTGGCTGCAGGGAGGAATGATGCAGGATGGGCCATTCCTTGTGAATACCCACACGTACTTCTTCCCCAAGTGGCGGGCCACGTCTGCTTTTTTAAAGCCATCCAGGTTGTAGAGCCTCTTGGCCAGGCGTTTGGCAGCCTCCAGGTCAGCCTTGTGTCCATTGGAGAGTGTGTCGGTGCTGCCCAGGGCCAGCTGCTCCATGCTGTCCATCTCCGAGTCCGAGTCAGAAACCAGCTGGCTCAGGGGGTGCTCACTGCAATGGGAAGGGACACACCACATTAGTTTGCCCACAGGTCCCCTGCTTGCTCAGCCTCTCAGGGGATGCAGGTCCTCACCCTGCTCTAGGGGCCAGCAACTCTGCTGGGCAATATTGGTTAGAGGTGCTCAGGGGTCAAGGCTAAGTGCTAAGGGAGGGCTTGGAGATGTGGCTGGAAGAGAGGTAGGTGGCAGGACCAAGGCCCTCTGAGCCATGTCCAAACAAGCCATGGTGAGACAGGACAGCTGTTGGGAAGTCCCCCACCCTGAGCCTGTGAGACTTCGTGTGCGGGCTCGGGCTCTGCTGAGGCCAGCTGCAGCAGGACGTGGAGCGGAAATGTGCACAGACTGTACTCTGTATCAGTACGCCTTTTATTTAACCCAGGCAAGCTCCTTGTGCTGCTCTCACGTTCAGTTTCTGCCCAAAAAAAGATGACCATAATTCCTTCACTTGTCTTTTCCCATCCATAAACTTCAAAGCACTTCACAGAGGAAAGAAGCGAGGCGCAGAGCTCGAAGATGAAGGCGAACCCCCCTGGCGTCCGGCGCAGCATGGTATGCTGGGGCTGCCCGTCAGCTCTCAGCGCGCTGCCTTACATGGCCGTGCTGGGAGCGAGCTCTTGGCTGCTTCCAGCACTCTGACTCAGCCGCACACAAATTATCCCAACAAAAAGTAAGTTGAATCTAATCAACAACGAGCGTTAAGCAATTCTGACCTCGCCCAAATTTTCTGGCAGACCTCGCACTGTTCCAATCTGATTTATTTTTAAGTCTCTAATTGACTTTTAAGAAGGCCTCCTCTCCTGAGCCAATTACCCAGGCCGATCCCCCGAGGCTCCACTCCTCCCACTAAGGACAAAGCTGTTCCTCACTGCCTTTGGGCTGCAGCTTGTTCTGTCCTGGAGGAGCCCTGTGCAGCAGGGACAGGCTGCCCCATGCCTCAGGGAGCTCTCAGCATCCCAGCAGGATGGAGAATTGTCTGGGCACAAACCCATGGCTGGATGCATCTGTGGCGGACGCAGTGCTGGCACCCTGTGAATCCCAGGGGAGATGCACAACAGGACTTGGGCCACTGTGGAGCCTGGCAGCCGCAGGCAGTGGCTGCTGAAACAGAACTGCTGTGTCCTCAGCCAGGACAGTTGCTACCTCTTCCCAGGAACAGGAGGTAAATCCAGTTGCACCTGCACACCACAGCTGGGAAAACTCAGTCTGCAATCATGGGAGCCCAGCACTGTCCCAGCCCGGCCCAGCAGCTCCAAGGTTGCCTTTCTGGCCAAGGACTGAGGTACAAAACCCAAAATCCACTGCTCCTCCATCACTCTCTGCAAAGCAAGCAGCTGCCCAGCCATCCTGTGAAGGCCTTTTCATTCTTCTCAACCAACATCACTGAAATCTCCCTGTACCTTTCTGGGCCTCAATGCCCACACTGAAAGGCTGTCCTCCCTCCCGCATCTGCTGCATGCTATCTCCTGCAGTGAACCCAGAACTCCCAGAGTCTCCTCTACAACCTCTTCCCAAGCTGAACTCAGCTTTCCCATCCAGTGCCAAGCTCCAGCTGCAGGGTCACCTACAAAACCTCCTTGAGCTTACACATCTCGATCTCACAGCAGGTTCCCAACCTGTGGCTGTGACTCCTTCCTGGCTTCTTGAAACTAGCATGCAGAGATCACAGCCTGTCTCCTAAAGCTGCTCTACCTGCAGGATCTGCTATCTCTTCTCTCACCGAGCCCCACTTCTGACTTAGGGCTTTATGTCAGCAGAACATGACCATGCAGTCAGGACAAGGCAGCTGTATGAGCAATGCCAGGCTCCCAGCCATGCATGAAGTGGGCTTTCTCCCAGTGCTCAAGCCATTGTCGTGATGCTACATGAGGACCTCCATTGCAGGCAGTCTGGCTGTGTCTCACTGATGGTCACCTGCTGCCCCAGCTGGATGGATAATGCCCATCCTTCAAGGAGAAAAGCAGGAACCCAATCCTCAAGCAAATGACAAGCAGAGCAAAGAGCATACGTCCATGTCTGAGGCAACTGAGGTGACGCTAATTTTCTTGCCAGTGACCTAATGTCTCAGGGGATTTTTTCATGTACTTTCTAAGTGACATTTCAGTTTGGCTTGAAGAAACACTGAGATAATAATTTTACTTTAGATGTATTTCCAACTCCAGAACCGGTCTGTGCTTAAGGAATAATGATCAAATTTGGTATTGTACGAGCATCTCCAGCGTGTCTGGCATGAGTCACTGTGCAGCGGGCCCAGGGTGAGTGCAGCCCTGCCAGCACAGCACAGCCACCAGCACCCACAGTGCCTGCAGCATAGCCCTGTCCCTGATGGGTGCCCACTTGGTGGGCAGCAAGGACTCCACAGCTGCTGCCAGGACCCCAAAGCAGGGTCTGGCAGCACTAAAGTGCTACTGGAGCAGTCCTGCAATGAAAGAACTGCAGATAGTTAATCTGTGGGGTCCACATGCCTCACTTCTTGGCCCCCAAACACTCGTTACCAGAGCCATTTCTCTTCTGACCCTCAAATATTCCAGATCCTTATTACTCTTTTCCCAGTCACAAATACATGTCTGGGCCCAAATTCTCCTCCACCAGTGCACCAGCCATGCTTCTCTGAGCCCACACGCTCCTGCACAGGGCCCTGCTCCTTCCCTGACTCCAGATTTTACCTCTCTGAGCCCCATACTCCCCACTCAAGGCCAAACATGCATCTCCTGGACCCAAACGCTCACTGTCTCACCTCAATATCCCTTCTCTAGATGAGAGCTCAGAGCAGTACAGGAAGAACTGGAGCACCTTCCTGCACTGCAATGCAGCATGTTGCTGCAGAAGCTCTGACCTCTACCTTGCCACAAGGAGCTTGCCCAGCACTGTGGGGCAGCAACAGAATGTCAGCTCAGCAAAGCCTGCCCTAAGGGTGCCCACCAACCCTCACTGTCAGTGGGGATATATCTGCATGGGGGACCCTCACCAAAGCCTTGCTCCTTCAGGCTGCTCTACCAGCTGCCTGTTGGACCCAGCCTGGGCCATTCAATTGAGCCCCCATGTTACCCGGAGCCTGTTGCCATGTGAGACACCTGCTGCAAGCAATTCAGAAATGCCTACCACAAACTACATGCTCCCTAAAAAGGGCCATGGGAGACCCGGATTAATTCCTGCAGCATGGATGGGGCAGGGAGCCCGGTCCCAGACAGTGAGGTGCGTGGGGCAGCCCAGCACTGCCTCGGTTCTGGTGCCCCACACGCGTGACTCTGTGCCCAGCACCTCCGCCCAGCACATCCAGCCTGCCTAATATTGCTGCTAAGAATGTACCAGACCGGATCTCTGGCTGAGCTAAATAAATGCAGCTCCCTCCACCGGTCTCAGCGGAGTGACTTTGATTTATGACAGCTGAGATCTGGGCTGGTTCATTCCTTGCAAAATTGAAGTTGGGCTGGGAGGACACTTGAAGGTCAGCCAAGCCGGCCTCCAAGCAGGGGCAGGACTGGTGCCGCTGTCCTCGTCCAGCAGCTGCTCCCAGCCGGCTCCCAGATTTCCCAGCAGCCCCGCCAGCATCGCTGCTCCCGCAGACAGGTAAGAGCCAACCTGGGGCACCGTGCCCCTGCTCGGTGCTGTCTCCCTGCGGAGCGAACACGCGGCCATTCTGCCACCCCGCAGCACGGCCCTTCTCCCGCCTGCCGCCGGTCCTCGTCCAGCCCCGTGCCACCGCCGCTCGCGGGGGCCGGGATGGTCTCTGCAGGGGCCGTCCTCCCTCGGACCAATTTCAGGAGGCAGCAGCTCGCAGGGCCGTAGATCCGCTTACTCACCAGGCGGGCGGAGGGGCGGTTTCTCCTTCAGACACACGGATGCCATGGTGCTACCCGGGGAAGCCCGCTCCTCCGGGACCTCTGGACGAAGTCCGGCCAACGGGGCGTGAGCGAGCGCGCCCCGCGGGGCCGCATCGGAGGCGGTCGCAGCCCGTAGCGGGGGGATCCCACCCCGCCTCCCCCTCCCCGCCTCTGCCGGGTCCCTTCCCCGCGGGCGCGGCCGCCCGTGCCCCGCCGCAGCCCCGCCGCGCTGCCCCCTCCCGCAGCGCGCATCCCGCAGCACCGCCCCCGGGGCCGCGGGGACTCCGCGCGCCGCCGCCGCTTCCACCGCGCTCCGCTCCGCTCCGCTCCATCCCGGCCCCTTCCATCGCCGTGCCGTGCCACGCCGCCCCGCCCGCCCCATCGCCGCCCGCCTCACCGGCTGTCCCCGCGGTCCCCGCGCACGCCCCCGCCGGGCCGCGCAGAGCCGCGCAGAGCCGCGCAGGTGGCACCTGGCCCGGTGCCGCCGCGGGATTCTGAGCCGCACCGCCGCTCCCGTGCACGTGTGCGGCATGTGCCGGCCGGCCAGCTTGCCTCGCGTCCCCGGGCACCCCCCCCCCCCCCCATCCACCCTGGGCTCCGCGCTGCCTCGTGGACGCCCGGGCACGGCAAAGCGTGGCACTGGGGAGTGGTATGGGTAAGAAACCCCCACGCCTTAATGCCACGCTTGCTGCAGTGAAACACTACATGCTGTGCCTGAGGAGAGTTACCCCTCCGCTTGTACCCAGCCTCCCGTGCTCTCACCCCTTGCTTCTCCCCCTCTCCATCCTCAGCCCTCTTCCCACACCCTCCTAAGGTCACACCCACAGCAGCCCCATGAACCCCCGTGGCTCTCAGGATACACACTGCCCAGTTCGCCCAGTGCCGGCAGTGGTTCCCCGTGCTCAACCGACAGGTGAGCAGCCAGCAGCCCTGGGCCAGCAATGAGGAGCAATTACCAGCCTCTCCCTCAGTAACAGATGTCCCGAGGGGTGCATGTAGCCATGGCTGGCTCTGGAGTTCCAGCTGGGACCTGGGGAGCCAAGGGAGGGTGAGCACATGGATTTTAGGGCACTCACACCCTGAGGGAACGCCATTTGTATCTCTCTGGTGCTGATGCCCTACAATCTGCAGTGCCTGCTCCAGGGCTGCCCTGGGATTTGGATCTGTAATTGCAAAATGAAAGCCCAAAAGCAGCCCAGTTCCCACCTCACCCTCTCATCACTACCACCCGCCTCAGAGGAACCCCATGGCCCCAGTGTGGCACAGCACCCTGCCTCCCACTCCTGGCCCTGTTCTGGGTCACTGTCACCTCTGTGGGGTCAGCAGCCTTCCACAGAGTTACAGTGGTGACCTGCACACCACCTCCTGCCCATGGTGGGCCATGTCCTGCAGCACAGTACAGAGCGAGAGCTAAGGGACTCTGGAGCCTTGGTCTGGGCCATGAGGGTGTAGGAGCTGGGGCTGCTTGGCCTCACAAGGAGCTTCTCACGACCACTGCCACCACAGGAGCCAGGAGTCACAGCCTGCAGAGCCCTTCCCCAGCACAGACCCCAGCCTGGCACCAGGTACTCCCACAGCCCCTTCTGTCCCCTGTGGTGCTGCTGCATCAGCAGGAGGCATCCTGTGAGCAGTGAGTTAGGCACTGCCCTTTTGGTGTCTCCGAGGCCACCTTGGTCCTATGCTTTGGCAGAGGAACAGGAAGCTAAGTCTGTCTCCAGTAAGCAACCATCCATGGCTAGATACTGCCACCCTCAGCTGTTTGGTGCCACTCGGATACCACCCGTTTTATGTACAGACCTTGCCTGTCCTCTGTGCCACCATGCCCATGCCCTCACTGTCCAGAAAAACAGAGAAGCCTTGCCCAGAGCCCAGCTCTTCTCCCCCAAAATGCTCCCAGGATGATCCTGAAACCAAACAGCAGATACGATGTCCCACCCTCCTCTCTTGACTGCAGACAAGAGAGGTGACACGAAGCACAGATCCCCACAAGCCCACCCCTAGCTAAGCCTATCGGGATGGCAGACTGCAGCCACAAGTAACACAGGTTTGGTTGGACAGCCAAGAGGAAGCCAAGCTGCTCTCCCTTCCAGCAATTCCCAGGGCCCACTGGGGAAGCCTTGAAGGGTTCAGGACACTCCAGCATTGCACAAGAGATCATTGGGCAAGAGGAGATCTTGTGGGGAGGCAGTGCAAGCAGGAAACTCGGCACTGGTGTGACCGACACGCCAAATTCCCCGAGAGCCATTGGGCTCTGCAGCTGTGCCACTAGGTTGGACTTGGCATCTGAACTGGGCCTAGTCATGCTCCAGATGAACACACCCCAGAAAAGAGAAAAGCTGCAGCCTGCCAACTGGTTGAATCCTAAGTGCCTCAGCCCAAGACCTTGCTGGGAGAGGGAAGAGTACAAGGAAGGCAGTGTGTCAGCCTGGATGTGGTCTCGTGTATTCATGTTCTCAGGTTGGAAGAGGTAAGGCTGAGCACCCTGGCCCATTCCCCTGCTCCTCAGCAGCACTGGTTGGGCTGTGGCTACAAAACATGCAGCACAGGGTTAGACTTGATGCTGAGCCATGGCGGCCCAGGTGGGCAGTAAGCAATTTTGGTCACTCACCTCATGTTGGAGGCCAAGGGAGTACCAAAGCTGTCCTCTGAGCAGCAAGGGCTGTGCCGAGCACCCTTCCTTCTCCTCCCCTTCTCCTCCTCCCTCTCAGTCCAGGGGGCATCTGTGGCTGAACTGGTCCCAGAGTCTGGCTCCAAGTGAGCCAGAGGAGCAAAGTTCTCCTCGATCAGCTTCGCACTGTCTCGGATCTGTCCCTGTACTTCTGGGGTGAGGGTTGGGAGATCAAAAGTGAAAAAGTTCCCATGGGTGCGGGCTGGGGAGGAGAGGATGTCAATGGAGTCCAGGCTGGTGTAAGATGTGCCTTTGGCTCGATGGGACTCCATGATGCTCTCAAAGTGTTTGCTGAAAGAGTCCATGCCATCCTTGGAGAGGCTGTGCCCCAGCAGGAAGGGCACTGGAGACTTGAGCATACCCTGTGTGTCTCGATCCACGATCCTGGAGGGAGAGAAAGCAAGAGGAACTGGTCACTGAGGAGCGAGAGGTCAAAGCCCCAAACAAAAGTCCAGGCATTGCTCCAGAGGAAACTGGGGAGGGCAGAAGTCTCTTCTAATATCTAGGTACTCTAGGCCTCCAAAGGAAATGCCTTGCCTGCCCAAGACATCATGGGAAATGGGCCGTGCTGGCCTCCCTCCAGCCATATGCCTCTCCTTTAATGCGCCATGGACTTTTGTTCCCTTAGTGGCTCATCCTCCTAAGAAGCTTACGAGATGGCTCCTGCTCCCGGCCACTCGGCTTGAGCTTAGATCCAATAAACAGCTCAGGCACCAAAAACAGGATGTAGTTCAGCTCCACTCCCAAACAAATCCACAAGTGCCTGAATTTTCCATGAGCCTTCAGAGCTCCTGGCACCCACGGCACTCCTGGAGCCACCGAGGATGGCGTGACACCTTCCTCTGCATATGTGACACCATGGTCACTGAGCCAAGCCCACCGGCAAGGTTAGCACAAGAAGCAGCACTCCACATTTGTTTTGAAGGAGGAAGAAAGAGCGGGATGTCCTGATGGTGGTGAAAGCACCTCAAAGGGATTGGTCTGCCTTCAGACCGGCTCACCTCCTCCCCGCAGAAGAACCTGCACTCTGTGCCCTGGCAAACTATCTGGGCACAGATCACCCTGCAGGAGGCTCAGCTTGTCTGCAGCATGGCTCTGTGTCCAGCCCAGTGCAGGATTTCCTACATCTCAAACCCCTGAGCATTTCATCCCAGAGATGAGCCTGCCCATCAGTCTGAGCATGTGACAGGGATATTTCCAATACAGAGAACGTCAGCCCTTCAGTTCTGTAAGCCCAAACGCAACCCTAAAAGCCTGTTTCACTCAGAAGCTGCTATCACTTTATTAGAGCACCAAAAAAGCACTTGTTATGCCACTCTCTTTCGTGATTAGAAGTGAAGAACTGATCCAGCTTGTCATAACATTTGTTATGAACAAACAGCTTCATACAGAAGGCTCAGAAAATGCAGTGCTGTTACAAGCAGTGAGAGATTTATCATTTATTAGCCTTCATATCCTGCTCCAGAATCTCATGGATTGTTGTACCAGGCCCCAAGCTGACAGACTCACTGCATTAGAATGCAGAGGGCTTCAGGGGGCACCCGGTGAGGTGGGCACTGTGGGATTATGGAGTCACTGATGTTGGAAAAGACCATGAAGACCACCTAGCCCAATTGCTGACTGAAGGCAGGTAAGGAAAGCAGGATGGAGGCTGTTCCTGATGGCCCACAAGCATTGCCCAGCTGTGCAGCCCTGCTGTCTGCTCCCACCAGCCCCGGCTGAGCTTCAGGAAGCATTGCCTGGAGCTTGCTGGTGGGAGTAGGGAGAGGAGATCTCTATAGCGCTTACAGTTGTGAACATGCATTCATTGCCCTCACCGCTTTGCAGTGTGCTGCTGAATGGAGCTAATGCTGCTGATTTCATTTTGCATCATTTTGCACACACACAGCAGCAGTGAGCAGTGCAAAAACAAATAAGTTTCCATCTTTGCGCTGCTTTGGGAGGCATGGTGATGCTTTCTTGGAGACGGGCCAGGTGTGTAAGTAGGGGACACACATCCCAGAGAACAATAACCATGCCGCATTGCATGCTGACAACTCAGCTGGCACTTCTGGGTACCATGTGGGGCTGAGCAACCGGACCTCAGCAGCCACATTAGCAGAGGGGCAGCGGCTCCTTTGTCCTTTCCCTAGCATCCACATGCTGGTGTCCTGCCTGGGAAGGCTGCCCTGGCGGCAGACCCAAGGGCTGTGCTCTGCTCCCAGGGAGGACCGGTGCACCTGCCTCCAGCCAGCCCTCGCACACCTGGCAGTGGGGCATGGTGCTGCAGAGCTGCCTCTGGCTCACTCAGCAGCACTGCCTCCAGCTTAGTGCCCCCCCGGGGATGCTCAAGAAGGGGGAGAGGAGCCCGCTCTCACTGACAGGTCTCGGTGCTCTGGGGCTAATGGGAATAAAGACAGCAAAGGCTTAGATCAGTCATTAGTCGTAGAGCTGGCTCTAAATATATTCAGGGCATGGATTCTGGAAGAAGACACTGCTTCTTATGTCACTTTCCACGTCTTATTTGATTTTATATTGGATTTTTCATCCTGATGTCCTGCTGCAAGTTCTCTTATTTTAGGAGAGCAGATGACAACTGAAGGTGCCCTTTGGCAAGAATATAAAGGACAACAAAGTGGTGCTGAGCCAGTCCCCCCACGCAGAGGGTACTAAATCCCTAAGGCTAGATTTTCAAAGGGATTTACATGTCTAAATGCTGCAAATCAGCATCTGATGGTGCCTCGATAATTTTGCAGGGATGCTCCTTCCCATCTACCAACAAAGTGCTCTGCAGAGAAGGACTGCTTGGGATGGAAGCCGCTGGTTTGCAACAGCTCCTGCAGAGCAAAGTGGTGCCGGCTCTTGGAAGATGAGGCAGCTTTTAATGACCCCAGCATCACCGCATCGCCCCTCCTGTGAGCAGACAAAGCAGAAAGCTTGAAGCAGAAAATATCAATACTGGTGACTGGTAAACAGGAGGGAGGGCTGCAGCTGCAGAGCTCACTCTGAAGCAGTGTGTGAGCAAAGCCCAGGCTGTAATGCCTGCACTGAACCAGCTCGCTATTTCAGTCTGTCCATTTTTGGCACTGCTGTCCGCGGGGTCGGTGCCTCGCTGGGGAATAGCCAGGGTTCTGTCTGCACATCAAACACCTGAAAGCCATCAGACTACAAGAAAGCTGCATAAAATGAGCAGGACACTGCTGTATGCACCCTGGTAATTAAGCCTAGAGCACCGTGCTGGGGGCAGCAATGCACTGAGGTACACAACCGAGCTTTCTGGCCAAGTCTGGGGAGCTCCAGCACGGTGTCCCGGAGTGCAAAAGGCAGGTGCAGGCTCACAGCCCACGGACATGTACTGGGCCCATAGGTGTTTGAAAATGGTTATCACCACGTAAAAGAATTGTTGCAGTAACTTGAATAACTTGCTTGGAGTGATAATATGACTTACAAAGCTTCTTCACATTCTCTATCACAACTCATTTAAAAAAAAAAAGGCATTTTCTCTTGGGAAACCCGCAGGAGCCCAGCTCCCTGTGTGGCGTGCACCTTCCTGTCCACAGCTGCCCACCTCACGTGCATCTCTCTCCACTGCATGGTACCACTGCGGGTTATTTCATCATCTCTTCCCACTCCCAGCACCAAAACCCCCCTCCGCCTTTTCTAAGTATACTATACCATGCACCTCTCTGTCCCAGCACACTGGTCATCTAGCTCTGCTCCCCAGCAGCACCTTTCCCTTCACTCCAGGGTGTTTGCAGATGCAGCAGAGGCTCTCGTCCCACCTGAGGCCCATCACTACCCTAGTCTGGAGTATTTTGCCGCACAAGTAAGAAACAACACAAAACACAAATGTGAACAGACTCTCTCCATCCCAGTGACCCATGGTACTATCCCCAGGTGCCGGGCTCAAACAGTGACCTGATCACAGGACTTGTCCCCACAGGAGTGGGTCCTGTGGTGCCCTGTGCTGGACACCAGCACCGCCCTAATCCTCCCACGGGGCAGCAAGGGACCCCCAGCCCTGTGGGACAATGAAGGACCACTCTGACCCCGCGCATGGCTCAGATGCATCTACCGAGCGTTCTGGTTTGGGCACTCATCTGGCAGAGACCCTTTGTCACACACTTGGGATGCCGAGGAGGGCGAGGGGAGCTCTCTGCCCTCCCACGCTGAGCCTCACCTTTCCCTGCTCTCCTTCCTCGTGGTCTCAAACACCTCATCGTCCTCATCTGCATCTCCATCACGCAGTCCATCCTTCACGTGCTGGACGTTGTGCTCAGGGTTCCCCTCAGGCATGCTGTCCCTCCTGCCTGGGGTCCCCGTGAAGCTGGGATTGCTCTCGCTGTCCTTCTGGCTCTCGATAGCAGAATCCACCTCATCCCTCTCAGCCAGGATGTCATCAATGTTGGTTTCACGGTAGCAGCGCAGCGGCACGGTGTCCAGGTCTGTCTCGGAGTACTTGACAGCCCTCCTGATGATGCCTGTCTCACAGGAGCCTAGCTCCCTGCCGCCTGCTGGGGACACCTCGATCTCTACCTCCACGTGGCTCAGGCCATGCTCGGGAAGCGAGCTGGGTGGCTCTGCAGGCAGCGGGTGGCCAGACTGTAGTGGGTGCTCAGTGACAGGGGCTGTGGAGCCTGGAAGAAAGCCCAGAGCCCCCGTTCAACCCCAAATCCCAGTGGGCTGGAACTCTGCGTACTCACAGTGTCCCTGCCTTACCTGTTTTTGGGGTGCCCAGTGAGCCATAGAAGAACTCCCACTTGGCGCGGGCGATGCGCTGGGCATGGGCTGAGCTCTGCCGGGGGCACGGCCAGGCGCTGCCCTGCAGGGACACAGGGGTCAGTGGGGCAGGCTGGGCACAGCACAATGTGGGGCCACGGGCACCTACCTGGGGCTGGGGGCTGGTGGAGATGTTCTCTGGAGGGGTCTGCAATCCATTGGCAAGGGAGCTGAAGAGGCAGCTGTTGGTGAGGGAATGGACATCCCTTCCACCTGCGTGGGGACGCATCTTCCCTGGGGACCTGCAGCCAGCCAGGAGGGGGTCAGATGCGGATGCCTCCAGCTTCAGTCTGCGGAGCAGCTGCTCCTGGGGCTGGGACTGCCCAGGGGACACATGCCAGCCCCCGCCGGGCTCTGTAGGGCCATTCTCCTGGGGCCCGCTGAGGGGCCGCACACTGGCCTTCTCAATGAAGCGGAAGGTGACGACGGAGCTGCGTCCCTCTGGGGCCACCAGTGGGCTGCGGCTGCCGGGTGCGGTGAGCCCCGGGGTGGGATGGCCCCTCTGCGGGGTGCAGGGGGCCGTCAGCCGCCCTCCACCTGGGCAGCCTCCATTGCCAAAAGGCCCCATCTCTGTTGGCTTGCGAGCCAGGGAGCCGGTGCTGTTGTAGAGGCCAGGGGGGCAATGGCGGGTCTCGGGGGCCAGGCCCTTGCGCAGGAGGTGTAGGCGACCAGCATTGAGGTTGGGGGTGAGGCAGCGTGGGGGGCTGTGCCGGCCTGGCTCAGGGCTGGAGGTGATGGGTGGCCAGGGCCTGCGGTCCCCATGGTGGGAGAAAGGTGGTGGCGAGGCGGAGCAGTCCTCGGCTGGGGGCAAGCGGATGAGGCCCCCTGCCTGCGCCATGCTGACAGGGTGAGCACAGGTGTCAGAGCTGTAGCTGGACAGGGCAAAGCATCCTCAGGCGGCCCTGGAGGGCAAGGAGAGGTGATTAGAGAAGTGAAGCAAAGATGCAGACATTTTGATGTTGCTTGAAAGTGGATGTAGGATGGAGACTGGCCAGAGCATCTGGGGGCAGGTGGCCTAAGAAGTGCTGCTGTCCCTAGGTCCCCTGGCTCCTCAAGCACTGTTCTACAGACCAGCAGCATGCAAGTGCAGTGTGAGCACATGCTGTGTGCCTTGAAATTAGTTTCATTTAGCCTGACTCAGGCTGAATATTTTACTACCTGTAGCCACTTAATATCAGTATCACCTCCATAAGAGGAAAAAAAAAAGATACATGGGATCACTGAGATTTCGGACTCCAGACTGAAGGAGTTTGATACCAGCAGACCAAGGAAGAAGCCCATCTCTTTGGAGGTCAGCTTGTGTTTTAAAGTGTGTCACCCGTCACATGCCTCAGCTGCAATCTGTGGCACAGACAGAGCTGTCAGCACCGGTGGATCCAAACAGAGGCAGCTGAGACAGCCCTGCCTGGGGGCCAAGTGTGCCTGAGCCAGCAGCACGGCTCAGGACATTTCCCGTCGGGACACCCGTCACCCCAGGGTGGTGAGACACAGCGCGGGATGGGAGGACATGGCGCCTAGCAGCCCTGCAGGCATCACTGCCAGCTCTGCTCTCCCAGCACAGCTCACACTTGGACTCTTCCCCCAAGTTCTCTGAGCTGTCGGTGTGCAGGAAGGGCTTTTGGCTCCCCACGGGTGCGGAGGTATCAATTCCTGCACTCAGATCTCTGCACTTGAAAGCAAACACCCAAATGTCAGTGGAGGAAAGCGTGTTTTCTTCTCCCAGCTCTGAGAGCAAACCAGACAGGGTTAAACTGAAGGCCGCAGGACTGGATTTTCAACGGTGTTTAGGCTGAGGAGCTGCAGAGACATAACTCTTAATAAAATAGCCAAAATCACCCACACGGGGCAGACGTCTCTATCTGCACTACTACACTTCCAGAACACGTGGCTCCCACCGAGCAGCAATCCATAACCCACTGCCTGAAGAGAACACTCTCCCGTTTAAGATGTCTGTTACTGTTTTTATAATCTTTTCTCCTGTTATGGCTGTATTCCCATTCAAGGATGCTTAACTGATAAATAACACAAATGCTGGGTTGTGTATTTCAAGTGAAAACCCATTTTTATCTAAATGCAAACTTGACACATGTGCCAAGGAGAAAAGTTATCACTAGAAAATAGTTGGCATGCACTGTAACATAAGGAATCTATAAAAAACAGCCCATCGCAATGCAGGCGAGTCGCTGCTAAAATAAATGGGATGAGCACAGCATGTCCTCCTGCTTATCGAAGGGGAATTATCAAATACAGAGCAAAGGCCGTGCCCGCCACTGGAGCTGGGCTGCCCCCCCGTCCTGCAGAGTGAGCCTTCCTCCAGCTTCCTCCATGTAAAAAGCACAAATGCAACAGAGATGAAAAATCAGTGCTGTAGCTGAAGCTTCCTGCTCACCGATTTGAATTATGAATCAAACTGATGCTCTTTAAATCGCTGTGATGAATGGCTGGGCTGATGGCACCTGAGGGAGGCTGCCGTGAGGCTCCCATGCACAGGGAAGCCACGGGCAGCACGGGACACGCATCACAGGAACAACTCAGGAGCAGCAGCCTGGCAGCCAGGGGCTGCACATCTATAGGGAATTTCATTTGATCGACATAACATCTCGCCCCTGCAAGATGTCCCCTCTGCTGGCTGTCCCCTCTGAGCACCAAAGGAGTGCCCGGGGATGCCTCCTGGCCTCGGGGCTGTTCTGGAGGGGCCCGAGAGCTGCTCGCCGTGCCGGCTCTTGCCCGGCTCCGCGGGGCGACGCGGGTGAAGCAGCAGACGCCCGGCGCTGCTTACGCTGCAGGGGAAGCGTACACCCACGCGAGGTGTGTGTAAGGCCAACGCGCACACGCTGCGGGAGGATGCCGGGGAAGAGGCAAGAAATGGAACAGAGAAGGAAGGTGCTGAATTCGCAGGACGGGTTGCGCTGCTGTGCCGGGCACGGGTCCGCCGCAACCAGCGGCAGCTGGGCACGGGGACTGCCGGGATGGGGGGGCTGCGGTCCGGCGGGGAGCCTCCTCGAGGAGTCTCTGCACTCGAAGGACGCAGAGTAACGTGGGGACGGCGGTCACCCAGGAGGGGAGCCCGCGGGCTCTGCGGCCGTGGCACAAACAGGTGGTGGCCGCAAGGGACCCCTTATCGAGGGGATCGCCGAGGCGGGGACGTGCTCCCCCGGGCTGGGGAAGGACCCGTGCCCCCGCCCTCGTCCTCAGCCCGGCCTGTCTCTCCCCGCGCCTCCGTCTGCTCGGGATCAGCCTTGAGTGGATGTGACAGCCAGTCGGATGAGCAGGAGCCCGCCCGGCTCCCCGCCCGGACACGTACCGCTGCCCCCGCAGCCCCGCACCGCCGCTCACCGCGGGGCTCCCGGCTCCCACCCGCTCCGGCCCCCCAGCAACTGCCGCAACTTTCCCCGCGTCCCCGCCGCGGTGCTCCGGCCTCCGGCCCCGCCGCGCTCCGCTCCCCGCGCCTTACTGCCTCTGCCGCCGCCGCATCCTGCCTCGACCTGCTGCTGCTGCTGCTGCCGCTACTGCTGGCACGGCACGGCACGGCACGGCACGGCACGGCACGGTCCGCCCCGTCGGGCGCGGTGCTGTGCGGTGCCACCGGCCCCAACCCGCCGCTCCCCGCCGCGCTAATCCCGGCGCGGGGCCGTCACTCCGCCCCGCTGACAGCGCCGGCAGCCAATGGGAGTTCCCGCAGGGCGCCGCGCCCCGCACGGTGCCACCGGGACACGCGGCGGCGGGGGCGGCCGGACCGCACCGCACCGCACCGCACCGCACCGGGCCCGGTGTGCGCGTCCCAGCGTGGCACCGCGCTCATGGCCGTGAGCGTGTCCCTGGGTAACGCCGTGCCCATCCCGTGTCCCATTGTGCGTATCTCCACGGGCCACCGTCGCCCCGATCCTGCGCACCTGTGGGTGCGGCCACCGCTGCGGGAGGTGTGACCCTGAGCAGCAGTGGGGGCATGAGGATGTGCCCTGATCAGTGCTATGCCGCCGTGCGCTGCACACCATCACTGCTTGGGGGCTGCAGGGACAAAGGGCCAAAAGCTGCTGTATGTCCCGAGTCACCAGGGAACCCCCAAGGATGGGAAACGCTGCCGTAGTTTTAAGAAACGGCACCATGCTACAATGCTGAGGAATAAAGTCCTCCCATGCGTTGCCCATGGGGCAGTGGGTGCTGAGGACTTGGCAGCACCAGGCCTGCACATAGCAGCAGCTGGCGGCAGCGCTCATCTCTCACTCAGGCTGCTGGATCAATGCACTATTAAACAGCACTTTATTACCTAGCCCAGCAATCGTTACCGTGGGCGTGCAAGAGGAAAGGCCTGGCAGAGCAGGTGTTCCCCGTGCATGCAGTGCTGCTGGAGAAATGTGGACAGAGCGCCCTTCTGGGTGCACTACCTGCCAGCAGCATGCCTGGCTCCGTGGCCACCTGCCCTCGCTGTCGCCCAGAAAGCGTGTCCTTTTGTCCCTGCCTGGGTGCAGGGACATGGGGAGGGAGCAGCCTGCTCTGCTCATCTTTAATGCATTGAAGCACTGCCATTTTCTCCCCTCCTCCTGCAGGCTGCTGCCTGCACAGCCCCTCTCCCCCACGCCGGGGACCGCGGGTCCCCGAGCTGCCTCGCATTGACAGCTTCCTCGGCAGACTGGAGCGGAGCTGGGCTAATTAGGGGCCTCACTGCCATGGGATCAACGACCTGATTCCTTCAGCAGCTTCTTGATGGCAGCAGGGCGGGGGGAGGCTTTTCTCTAAGCCAGAGCCAGAGCATCACATTTAACCAAGTGGAAGGGCTCTGAGCTCCCATGGAGGGCCCGTACCAGAGCTCTCCTAGTGCTGCCATTCTACCTGCTGCTTTGCTGTGCCCCCTCACCTTCCCACAGCCTTGAGCCCCCTCTGTCATTTGGGCACTTTGACCCCTCCAGTCCACGCGCACAGGCACCACATCAGCCTGCATGTTCCCACTAGGCACACGTCACCCCACCCCACCTCCTGGTCCCTGCTGGCTCCCCAGGCCCAGCCCTGGGCAGTGTCCGGCAGTGCTCTGTGTAACTGCTGCAGCCTTTGTCCTTGCTCACCTCCACAGACCTTTGCTGCACCTGTCCCTCCTGTACCCAGTTGTCACCAGGACAGCTCAACCATCAACTTAGTGCTTGCAAGGCACTAGCAAGGACATTGGCCTGTCCCAGCCCCTGCCCAGAGCGGGGTGGCAGGAGGGACCCACACACTGTGGCTCCCAGCATGTCCCAGGACACTCAGGCTGCTGGTCCAGCCAGCAGGGTTGGGCTTTGGTCCCAAGGTGAAGTACGTCCCTGCAGATGTGGGTGTCCTGCTGGCAGGTGCTCCCTCCTGGTGGGCAGAACCACAGCAATGCAAGCCCGGTCCCACTGGAGGCTGAGGAGCTGAGCTCCCTTTGTCTGCACTGAGGGCTTGGAGCTACCGCTGAGGTTGCTGTGTTCCCCCAGGGCCCAGACTTAACTACACGGCTCTAAATAATCCCTTCTGTGCCAACACCCGACCACATCCTCACTAGATATTAAAAACACACTGCAGTACGAGCCAAGCTTGTAATGGGCTGCTGCTCTTATCTGCCGTCCCATCAGACCACTGGTACAGATAAATGACACAGGCACTCTGCCCTGACTCTCACCACACCGTCCAGCCCCATGGAGCACAGCACATATGTGCTATACCCTGGCACCTCCTGCTCCCCAGTGCGGGGATGGTGTCAGGGGTGGGTGAGGACACAGTCCTGGGTGTCTGCCCGCACCAGCATCGCTCCATCAGGATGAAGACAAAAACACCATCATGGTAGAACCTGTCCTGGGGACGTGGGAGGGGGGGGCTTCAGCACAGTTTGAGCCATAAATAATCTCCCTACACAGCAGTTAAGGGAACAATTGTGTGGGAGTATCTCTTGGTAAAATTATGCTCAGGGAAAAGATGGTCTCGGAGGAAAGCAGTTGGCAGGGTCTGGGAGAGGGGTGTGTGCTGCAGTGAGGCCACAGGCTCAGACCCACAGATTGGTGAGGTTAGCCCAAAACAAGACAGCCCTGCGGGTTGCTGGTGTGGGCTCCCATGAGGCAGCGTGCTGCAGCACAGATCCTTGGAGCTGCTCTCCAGCTGCAGCAGTATGGAGCGATGTCCCCCCTCCTTCAGATTCACATGGAGAAAGGAAGAAGGGTGCAAGGAGGAACAAGAAGTGGATGCAGGGAGTGTTTGCTGCAGAAGAGGGACAGTGAGCCCCAGGCATGCTGCCTAACTGCAGGGAGGGAACGTGGGCACATACATAACAGTGAAAAGTGTGGAAACTGAAATATCAGATGAGGAGGAGTAATTACAGGTGTAGTGATGAAGCCGAGCATCCAGACCAGACATCAGGCAGTCTCCCAGTTGCCCACCTGGGCTTTTCTTTGATCTGATTGTAGCTTTGTTTAGATTTCACTGTATGTGTTTTAACCCTGACTGCAGGCACAGATTGTCCCTGGTAGAAAACTGCAAACACCTCAAAGCCTTTGCAAGGCTGCAGGCACTTGGACGGTGAGGTGCCCAGCCACCACACCAGGGGACCGTCTCAGAACCTGTAGCAGCCTAATACCAACAAAGCACACTGCCCAGCTGGCACTGGGCCCCAGCAGGCCTGGGAAGCTGCCAGCTTCTGAGGATGATTTTGAAATGGAAATAGCTGCATTATCAGTGCGGGGGCAAGCCAAGGTTCACAGGGGGAAGGACTGGCCCAAGCACTGCCACAAATCAGGGGGCCAAAGCCTGTGCTCTTGGCTTGTGGGCTGCCCTTCTATTCATAGGGCTCCTTTTCTGCATGCCCCAGTGTCCCGAACATGAGATTAAGGGCAGGGCACTGTGCTGGACACCTCACACATGGACACCAGCAGAGCTAGCTGATGTCTGTGTGCTTCAGTGGGATGTCCATGAGGATGACACTGGCAGGATTAACCCAAGGCCTGGCTCCCAGCAGCCAGCCCTGTGTGCTGACAAGGGAGGCACAGAAAAGCTGCAGTGGTCATTGTCAGCTAATCTGCTCCCTCCCCCTGGCTCAGCCCTCTCCTCATCACCAGGATCAGCTCAAGGCCTGACGTAGGAAGCTGTCCCTTGCAGGGCAGCAGTGGCACTGGGTGACAACAAGCTCACTGATGTCACCCACTAAGGGTTGGTTCTCAGCTGTGCCACACACAGCCCAGTGGTCCTGCAAGCACTGTGGTGCTCAGCCCCATACTGCTGCAGAACAGGAAGCTTCAGACTGTCCCAAATGGTATCCTACATGGGCGACAGAAGTGAAGGGCAGGGGCATGGTGAACCACAGGGTGCAATCCTCCCATGAAAAGGAAGCACCCCCAGCTCACCTCTCCCACCTGGCCAAAGGCAGCCTCCAGCCCCAGAGCTGGAGCTCTACATGACACCGTACCAAGAAGACATCAGGACACACAGCTCGCTGTGTACTGTAAGAAAAACTTCAGCCTTTTGTCCTCCAGGAGCAGTTAAGACAGCCTTTCCCACATGCTCTTTCAACCCCAGCAGACCAGCAGTGAGACAGGGAGATTTTTAGCCCGGGCCCAAGCTGTACCACAGCCACTCCACATACAGCACACCCTCACAGACACTGGGTTGGCACCTACCATTGCTGCAGGCCTAGGCTGGAAGCTCTGTTGGAGATCCTGATTGTGCGCCTCAGTATGTCCCCTTACAGCACAGGAGCATCTGCAGACAGCCTGTGTACAGGAAACAGAATCATCTGAGCATTTCACAGCATGTCCACTGTTCCCAGTATCTTTATATCACATGCCATAGGCAGAAGGTGCAGATGAATCTGCCTGCTAACTGTCCTGGGACATGAGTCCTGGGGGCACCCATACACTCAGCAGCGCTGAACCTGAACCTCTCCCGTGCCCCCTCCCACCTCTGCCACAAGCCAAGGGCATACAGCTGAAACTAGGGAAGCACACTCAGTCGTACTTCAGCCTCTATTACATCCTGTGGTACCCAGGCTGTATCTGGGCTGGCTCTCAGCCCTGCTCCGAGCCCTGCCACCAGCAGGCTCCTGGGAAGTGACACGGCCAGCCCAGTTGGCAGGGAGTGAAAAACACCGGCAGAGGTTTATGCATGAGCAACGTGGCCCCGCTTGCCAGTCCCACACACGTGCTGCTTGGGAAGGACCACAAGCACAGCACAGACTGCTGAGAGCTTGGCACGAGCCAGGGCTCCCGGCCAGGGCTGCTGGCAGCGATCTGGCTGCACAGGCTAGCAGTAATGGGGACACAGGCATCGCCTCCAAGGCAGAGCAAAGGACTCCATGCCAGAAATCAGCTAGGAGCCAAGAGCTGTGGGCACGTGGGACCTCCTGGGCGCAGCCATCCCCTGCCTGCAGTGAGAGCAGTGCCGTCTATGCCTATAGGGCCGGCACTGAGGCGGGAAGACCTTTCCCCAACGACTCTCCTTGGCAAGCAATGAGAGGGCAATGAAGGAAAGGCAAAATCTTCCTTTCTGGAGAATTTGGGAGCGCGAGGGAACACCCGCTCCGGTTCCCGCTAGAGTCGTTATGGCAACGGCACCGGGAGCAGCCCGGGCCCCTCTTCGCGGTTGCCCAATGGCCGCCCAATGACGGCACCGACCCGCTGCTCACCGGGCACCGGGCGGGGTGGGGCGAGGGCGGCGGCGCCGGCGGGCGGAGTCCTACCGGTACTGGCACCGGGGCGGAGAAACCGGGCCCAGCGGTTGCGGGTCGGGGTGCCGGGAGAAGAAGAAATCAGAGGCTCGGGCTCACCCGGAGAATAGATGAGGAGCCGGACCGGGGACCGGGGACCGGGGACGGCGCCGTCGCTCACCGGCAGCGGCGGCTCCCGACGGGTCCCGGCTCCGCGTGGTGCTGAACGGACAGCGCCCAGCGCTGCGCATGCGCAGGGCCGCCCGCTAGGGCAGGGGCGTGCGGGGTCCGCGAGTCGGGGCGGTGCGGAGCTCCGGGAGCGGTGCGCGCCTGGGAACCGTTCAGCCGCGGGGCCCGAGCCGCGGGTGCGAACCGGGGACCGGGATAGGCGGGGATCCGGGGCACCGGGACAGCTGCGAGGCTGGAGCTGCTGCCGCGCGCCGGGCAGCGGCACGGCCGGCACCCGGAGCTCTTCCGTGCGGCTCCATCCGCCCGCTCCCGCTGGGCCGTGCCCGCGGGCTCCCGCGCTGCCGCCCGGCGGGGGACGGGGCGGGGCACGGCGCCGCGAGGCGGGGCATGGCGGCACGGGGCGGGACGGCGGCGGTGCGGGCCCCGCCCAGCGGCGGGACGTCACTGCGGGCACCGGCGGACGGCGCGAGGCCCGCGCGGGTGCAGCCGGTGCGCTCTGAGCCCCGGAGGGAGTTCCGCTGCGTCCGCAGGTACTGCGGCGGGACCGGGCCGGGCGTCCCGGGACGACTGTTGGTGCCTAGGGTGCGCGTGTAAGGCTTAGGACCGGGCCGCCGCCGCCGCTACCGCCTCGTCCCGGGGCCTGTAGGCCCCCGGTCCCCGGGGCCGCCTTGGCGGAGCTCCCCGCGCCGCGGGGCCGGGGAGGGGGGGCCGGGGAGGGGTGCGGGACTCCCCGTCGCCGTCCTAGCGGGGCGGCCGCTCGTTCCGCCGGATGCCGCGGGGCGGAGCTGCTCGGCTCGGGAGCCGGGTGCGGTCCCAGCGCAGGCTCCGGTGAGCACCAGTTGGGGCCGGGGCTCGGCGGGGAGCCGGTGCCGTGCCGCGGGGCGCTGCGGGCCGGGGACGCGTGTCCGAGCGGTGAGACGCCGTGCTGGGAGCCGGAGCCCCGGAAGGCGGGTGCCCCGCATGGCTGCTGCGTCCCCACCTTTGGGTTAGCAGCGAGGGACGCTGCTGAGCCTTTCTCTCTGTCCGTTCCTCCCAGAGGCGCCCGGCTGTAGCTGTGGGGTGGCGTAGGCCGGCTCCCGCACAGCCTGGCTCCCTGGCGGCCGACGATGAGTTTGACCCCTTCGAGGGGATGCCTCCTGGACCTGCCCTGGGAGGACATCTTGGTCCCGCACATCCTCTGCCATCTGCCGCTGCAGCAGCTCCTGAGCCTGCAGAGGGTCAGCAAGGCGTTCCAGGCGCTCGTCCAGCTGTACCTGGCCAACATGCGCTGCTTTGACTCCAGCCAGGTACGGGGTGGCTCTGGGGCTGGGGGGGCTGAGGATGTGCTGATGTGGGAGAACCTGGCCGTGAGGGGACAGGAAGGCTTCTGCTCAGGAGCTTGGGCTGGTGGCTTGCGTGTCTGGCTGGACAGATGGGCTTGGGGAGGAGAGGTGGTGATTCAGGGCCCAGCAATGCCACTACTGCCTTTAGCAAGAGGAGTGGGGAGGAGTGAGCCTAAAAACTCCACCTAGGCCATTATGGGGCAGTGTCTCACGGATATGCAGCCGGCTTCAGAGTGGCACGGCCTGATGACTGTCACCAGGGGTTGTGCAATGGGGTGGATTTGGCAGGAGATGAAGGAAAGCTTGTGCAGGCTCTGGGAAATAGAGAAGAGCAGAGCTGAGGAGCTCGTTGAAAATGTATAAATTCAGAGATGATGAAGGAGGTGGAGAGCATCTCCCAGCTTGTGGCAGCAGCAGCCTTGGTGCAAGGTGCTCTGTGAGCTAGGTGGCAAGGTTTGCTCTAGGACTGGGAGAAGTGTGGCTTTGGTCATCTCTGTGTCGCAGTAGAAAAGAAGAAAGGAATGGGGCTCTGTGGAGCATTAGGCTGAGCCATGCCAATCCGAGGTCCTTGGGGAAGCCTCACTGTTACTGGGTTCCCCACACAGATTAGCCTGGCTGTCCCTAGAGCTGCTTTCCTTAACCTGCTGAAGGACAACAAAGTGCTGCAGCAGCTGGCGCTCCAGAATTGCTCTGACTGGCTGACGGACAGGGAGCTGCTCCCAGTCATCATGAGGAACCACCACCTGCACCACATCCAGCTGAAGGGCTGTGCCCAGCTCAGCTGCCACGCGCTGATGGTCATCTCGCTGAACTGCCCCAACCTGCGGCGGCTCTCCCTGGCTCACTGTGAGTGGGTGGACAGCCTGTCCCTGCGCAGCCTGGCCGACCGCTGCAAAGCGCTGGAGGCTGTGGACCTGACGGCCTGTCGGCAGCTGAAGGATGAGGCCATCTGCTACCTGGTGCAGAAGTGCAGCAGGCTCAAGTCTCTCTCGCTAGCTGTCAATGCCAACGTGGGCGATATGGCAGTAGAGGAGACTGCCAAGTGCTGTCCTGAGCTAGAGCACCTGGACCTCACAGGGTGTCTGCGAGTCAAGAATGACTCCATCAGGTATTGAACAATGTGGGAGGTAGGGGGGGGAAGGCAGGTAACCCAGGTGGGTAGAAGATACCTTGGGAGGGAAGTCTGATTTCTTCCTGCTGGAAGCAATTAGAGAGCCATCTTGGGGCAGGACCGCTAGCAGGCTCTCTGTGCTATTGAAAGCAAATTGCCCAGCATGTTGTGGATGGCATCTGACCGTGTTGAGATTCTCTTGGACCACCACGGTGCTGTTTTTAAAGGATGGAATGCGTGGGGCTGCTGGGAGTGGAAAAGAGGTTGTGCTGATGAGTTATGCATACGGGAGTCTGGCATGCGACCTCTGTGTGCTCTGTCTTGTCAGGGTTCTGGCTGAGTACTGCCCCAAGCTGCGCTCGCTGAAGGTGAAGCACTGCCACAACGTGGCTGAGTCCAGTCTGAGCGTTCTTCGAAACCGTGGAGTGGAGCTGGATGTGGAGCCTCTGCCGCAGACGGCTCTTGTTCTCCTGCAGGACATGGCTGGCTTTGCCCCTTTCATTAATCTCCAGATCTAGAACTGCTGCTGCTATTGGGAGGGGGACCGATGTGTCGCTGGGATCCCCAGTGAACGTCAGAACTGGTTGCTGCTGAGACGTGCAGAGGGAGAAGTTGATCCTGTTGGTGAGGCTGGCCCAAGAGGGGCTCATTCTTCTCTCAGGCTGTTTAACAGCTTCTGCACATTTGTGAGTGAGCTCTGAGTGCCCCTCCTACAGAAGTAACTCCCTCCAAAGTATTATGGGGAGAGTGAGGGACTTGCAGGAACACCGTGGAGCTGAACAGGCAGTGGCCAGACCAGCTAATACACAGGATTTATTATTTGTTGTATTTTGAATCTCTAAGTTGCAGTTGTCCAGAGAGCGGAAGAATGTTTGATGAGGACTGTGGACTATCATCCTCTGGGGAGGGTGTGCAGGACATGCCAACAGATCTGTTCAGAACAACCCAGGCCAGCTGGAGTAGCAAGTAGCCAGCAGCCCTCATTTTGGGAGGTGAGCTCTGGGAAGGAGGCAGTGTGAGCCTGGCACCAGTCTGCAGCCCCAACGCAGCACGTGTGGGCAGACCTAGCACCCTGCCATAGGCATTGGGGTAGAGCAAGACAGGAATTGTCTTCTAGGGGAATGTGCTCCTAACTGCAGTTTCAGTAGAGGAAAAGCACCAAACCTCATTGTGCTATTGCTGAGGGTAGTTGATTGTTGCTATTTCTCTTCCAGATTCTGATTTACATTTCTGTAGTACCCAGGTCTGCTCCCACATCCTGTTCCTTGTTGCATAGCCTGTAGCCTTGTCATTCAAGAGTATAGCCTCATCCTTTGGATCCAGTAAGTGGTCAACCAAAGAGTAGCTACTTGTTGCAGTAAGCATGATGAAGATAGTGAGATGACCCTGCTCCTATCTTCCCCTCAAAAAGGGGTTAGAGGCAGTGTCTGTAAAGCATGTGCGTGCTTCAGCTGAAATGCACACCAACTCACATCATCTTTATTTTGCACTCAAAGCAGCAGTGCACAGAGATTTCTAAAAAGCTTGCTGCAAAACCACAAGCTACATTTTAGTTCTAATGTCCCATGCAAGGGATAGCAGAGAATGCCCAGGCTCCCAAGAACCATTGTAGCATGCCCCAGGGGCAGGCAGGCAGCTATACAAGGAGAGGTGGCTTGACCTTATCAGCTGGGTTAGTTCAGGAAGCTAAAAGCAGTATCCTGGTTCCTAGGCTAGTTCCAGTTAGTGTTGGGTAAGGGAGTCCCTTCATCCCTACTGCCATGTGTCTGTCCTTCGTGCCTGGCTGGCGAGGTGGAGGCTGAAGAGCAGCAGGACATGGCTGTCAGTGGAACTTGTACTTCCTGGCTGGTTTGAGGCTGATGTAAGTTTTCTTCATCTCTTCACTCTCTGGCTTCTTTATGTCTTTGTACCTCTCTCCCTTTGTACTCACTACCTGGTTATCGATGTAGCGGATCAGCTTCTTGGGAGCCTGGAGAGGAAAGACATAAACACGTGGACAGCCACTGCCAGGGAAAGGGGGGGACAAGTGTAAGCTTGTGTTTGGGGAATAAGGGAGCAGCAAGACTAGGCTGGGATGAGTTACCTGTCCTTTGTGTTGGGAGTCTTAGCTAAAAATGAGAACAAAGCTGTCTGATAAGGGGACAGAGGGGAAAGGCTGGAGGGAGCAGGAACCATGCTAGTCAGGAGAGCCAGGTAATCACAAAGATACTGTAGCAGCACCTTTTAGCTGACTAGTTCCTCTTTGAGACTACCTGCTGCAAATTCCCTTGTGTTATGCTGTTCTTCAGATGTGCTGCCTGCTTTTTAAACCTTGTAGCCGAAGGTGTTCAAACTCCTGGTGAGCTGGAAATGCACTATTCTCACCTCTTTTGGTGGAGCTGGTCGATGTGTTTTCTGATCTTCTGCACTATCCACCATCATGTATCTGAAACATAAGAGGCACATAAGAGTGAACACTGCAACATCCATTGCCTAGGGCCATTCACAGCCTTTATCTTTAATTCCCTGGCTGGTTTGTGGCTGTGCAGTGTGTCCTACTTGCCTAGGCTGCAGCTAGAAGCACTTAAGATTCCCTTCTGAATGAAATGGGCAAGAAGAGTCCTACTCTTCTGGTGAGAATTCAGGAAGATTCTCATGGAGTACCTGTCCATATGTGAATGGTATCAAAACTTAGGCTGCTGAGAAAGCAGGTAGCCCCTTTAAAACTGAGGGAGGTGCTAAGGTGTGGTATGCTCTGCCATTAGGGCAACTTTGCTCCTTTTCGGTTGATGTGATGGCAGTCAAAGGAGAATATCACAGAGCCAAACTGTCTGCTTCTGCCATGAAGAGATGGTATGACTTTCACACTCCATGTACTACTGAACACGGAGTCAAGTTTAAGCTGGAAGCGACTTAATAAAAGCATCATCTCACTCCCTGTTTAAAAGGAATATCAGGGCCCAAGCATTTGCTTGCTGTACTGCTGAATTAGCACTGGGACTTTGGAGCTGCTCTGTAGGTGGACAGCACAGCTGAGCACGACTTCTCCCTCAGTAGTTAGCATAGTAGTTCCTGTGTATCTTCAGCTATGGTGATCTGCTCTCTATACCTGTGCTTGAGTGATGTTTGAAGTACAGGATGTTGCCAAAATGTCATTAAAGTTCTTAGGAACTTAACTGTCAGCTGGTGTTGGCTTTCTTTGTTTTATTTTGTCTCATGCATTTTACTCTGAACCAAGCTTGCACTGGAAACAGGCAAGGACTGGGATTGTTAATTTTATCTGGATGGCATTTTGCTTTGCTTTTTCTTTCCTATCCCATCAGTTATTTACATCCTCACCAGTGAAGGAGGAAAATGGTGAAAAAGATGGCTGGATACATGAACTGAATCTGCGTGCCCACACGAGGATACTCATGAAAGCTGATATCTTTATAGTGGATCGATTAAGCCATACTGTGGGTTGTCTATTGAGAATTAAATGCGTTTGGAAATGAATAAAGGTAAACCAATCTTAAAGCCACTTTCATTCCCTGGAAGTCCGTAGGGAGCCTTCAGAGAGGTTTCCTTAAATGCACTGAACTTACACCTTCAGCAACTGAGATTTGATCTCTGTTGCTGTACAGACAGTCTCTTAAAGATATCTTTAGACTTGTTTGGATTGTCTCCAAGGATGGAGGTATGAATGAGCTGCTGTAGTTCATACAAGGCACCATGTGTTACCTGAGCTGCAGGATGATGTTTGTGCCTTGAACCTTTAACTGGGACCTCAGCTGACAATACTGTGATTTACAGTATACCTGTAAGAGTCTGAAACCTCACACGTAGCCAGTGCTGTGACCTCATTGATGGAGGTAAACTGTGTGCCAGAGCTCTAAAAAAAAACTCATTCTGCTTTCCCGTATAATGACTGTACTCATGCTTGAATGTGTTTCAGGTATACCCAGATTAGCTTCACACAGCATCCTTTCCAAACATCATACAGACCAAGGTCTTCATAGATCATATTGCCATTCTGACCACCGTAACCTTTCACAAACTGCTAACCTCCTTTGCTGTTCTCCTTTTCTGGGTACTTACTTCTCTAAGATAACCTGCTTTAGTTCCTCATGTTTGGGTGCTCTGCGGGGCCGCACCAGCTCCTGCAAGGAAACAAAGCAGGTGTTTGAGTAGCAGAACACAGGGTGCACAGCTGTCCTGCTTGCTCAGCTGTTGATGCAGTACTTCCAGCTCATGGGGAAAATGGGGTGTCAGATACAGCTCCTCTGGGCTGCTGGCTTGGTGCAGGCACAGCCTATACTTGGAGAGCCAAGGGAGAGGGAGGCTGGAATATGTATATTCAAGCTCTGCTCACTGACCTGGTGCCACTCAGCTCAGAGTACAGTACCTTCACACTTGCACCTGCTGTGCCGACTTCCACCTTCTCTTCCACAATTAACTGCACTGCCTCTTCCAAGTTACCCAGGGCCATCGCTAATGCCTTCTCTGCCTGGCTTACAGTGCAGGCAGGGAACATCTCCAGTAGCAGCTCCACACCACCCTTCAAGTCATCATCTTCCTAGTTGGAGCAAGAGAGACAAAGAGATCCAATTTTGCAGAGCAAAAGAATCACTGCAAAGTCAGGAAATTCAACTTGCTGTTAGCTGAAGGCTCTCATTATAAAGGTGAGTATAAATTCCTTTCTTGAAGCTAAAAGGATGCTGTATCTGCAAGGAGAATGCACCCCTTAGTCTCTTCCCCCTGCATTTCAGCCTTTGAAATAGGCTTTCAAAAATGGCCTGGCTCATCTGTGTGGTCCTGCTATATATCTCCTTAGGAGTATATTTTCTGGGCGCTATGGTTCAAATGCTTGATCTCCTTCCCTTGCAAGGTTATGTGCTCTTTGATCAGAAAGAGATGACGCACGTAAGCATGGGGACCTCTGGCTACATCAGAAGGAAGTGCAGCACCAGCATTTCCTGGAAGGGCATGGACAAAATGACTGAACTGCAGAGCAGTAAATCATCACTGCTGAAGAAACAGCAAGTAGAGATTGAGGTAAGGAGCTACAGGGGATTTGCTGAGTGCTGCAATGCTTGCAGTATGGGTTATGGTGAGTGGAGCTGCAGAACCAGGACTGTTGTGCCAATGACTCACTGTGGTGTAGCTCAGTATTCAGCATATGTCATTGAAGGTGGGATGGATGTCTTCAGAACTGACACTCAGGTATGACCACTACACGATGCATCACAGCTAGGGAGAGAAACAATAACCAAGCTCAACTGTGAAGCGAGTGAAACGGTGAAGTGGGGCGGAACCTGGCTAGTGCAATAGAGGCATCCTTCCTGTGCTCTAGGATCTTGGAGAGCACTAAGACAAGCTTTCTTTTGCCCTGCTGCCTCAGGACTGCAAAGGATGAGCCAGAGTGACAACTCGTGCTCTTCTGGCAGCGTGTAAATTTCCACTCGAACACAGTCTTGCTCAGGCCATACAATGGCGTGATCACAGCCATCAATGATGCTGTGTCACAGCCTGTGCTTGTGGTTCCTGTTGGAGCCAGAAAATGCCTTAGGTAGTACCAGTAGGCTAGTGCAAGGTGAGTCTGTCACCCTGCTCCTCTGTGGGATGTGCATACCTCAGCCCCAGCTCCGTCTGTCAGAGTGCACAGCCCTTCCTCTTTGCAGGCTCCGGCTCCAGGCTCCTGGCCTTTGGTCAGGTCTTCAGAGGGTGCTTCAGTTCTGCCTTCCACAGCTTTTTGGCTAGGTTTTTCTTAAAGATACAGTGATATCTACTGAGGATCAGCCCCACTAAGTACAAAGCTCTGTACTTTCTGTTAGTATGAGGTTGTTAGTGCACTGTACGCTGAAGTGAAGCCATTCTTAAATGACAAGGCAGTGAAAAGCACTACTGTTCTTGTTGCCTTCAGTGAGTACAGCTGCAGGACTACTCATAAGGACTGCAGGAAGGCAGTGCTGACATGCTGGACTGCCTGAGCTCTGCATTTCCAAGCTTTACCAGAGTAGAAGTTAACAGTGAATTCTCAGGCCTCTTATGTTTTGGCTGTGGTATTTTTATTTGGCTACAGTATTTTTATTAAGTGTCTAAGAATTCCCTGATGTTTGCTCTAACTTTGAACCACGGTGTTGTTTTGATTTAAAAATCTAGGAAAACATGCTAGTGTTTCCTAGGCTGTGCCCAGTGTGCCCTGTGGTCATATTACTCTGATGCATCTCGTTTTATAGGCTCTTCCAATGTCACTGTAAGAATTATTTCACCTCTGTTCTATCCTATCTAAAAGGCTTCATCAGGATTCTCAAAGGGTAGGATGTTAAGACACTAGAGCAGAGCAGTATGTTTTGTCAACTTCAAGGTGTAACTCACCTTTGTTACGTGCTTCACCAAGCCTTTCTGAGAGAGAGAACATCATTTCACAAACATCCCCACTGCAAGAGACAGACGCTGCGTAATTAGGGTGAGGAATTAAAGCACTAGCCTATCCTACTTGACTTATTCTTTATAAAGAGACGAGGCGTGACGGGAAGCCCAGTGAACAAAACTAGCATTCCAGATAGCTAAGGATCTACCCTGTAAACTGTCCTGGGGTTAGGATTTGTGCATTCAGGTAAAGCCTAGCTTAATCATAATGGTATAGATTTAGTACTGATACATCACGACCTGAATACAACAGAAGAATTCATGGTGCTGATGTGATTGAGCCAGGTCCCCTGTGTGTAGCATGCACGTATGAAACAGTAGCATTCACACACCTCTGAATTTCTGCAAAGCCAGGGATATAGGCCTCCATCATTTCCACAAAGCTGTCCATGTCAAAAGTTTCCTCGGAGGACTCTGGTGAACCCAGCTCTTCCAGGACGCCCGTGATGTAAGAGAAGAAAACATCATCCATCCCACTGGAGACAGAACACAGCACAAGAAAGCAGAGTCAACAGGACCATTTTCTCTCTCTCTCCATCCCCGTTTGCCTCCAACCTTGTGTCTAATAGAACAGCAGAAGTGAACTGTATATTGACTCGTGGGCAGTTCCCACTGGTAAAGCTGAGCAATAGGTGGTATGTGTTTGAGTGGGAAGCATTGATGAATAAATCCAGAAAACTGTTACGTCCGCCTTCCTAGGCAGGGCTGAATGAAAGCCACTGCATCTGTTAAGAATCTGTGCTTCTGTGAGTACTTCAGCTGAGCTACCCAAAATATTCCAAGTGCTCAAATCCTGATTTTTCTGTGTTGACTGATGATCTAGGTGACATCATTGTTTTGTCAAGTTATAATTTCCGTGTGATGCAGCATTCTCTGCTGACCCACTTGCATCACTGCTGCCAGTGACTACATAACCAGCTGCCTCAAGGCAGCTGTATCTCTGTATGTGAGCAGAATGCAAAATAGGGAGAGCTCTGACATAGCAATGTACTACTTAGAAAGCCCTCTGTGGGATCGCTGTGGATGGAAGGAATTCCATATTCTGACATGTACTACTGGGCAGGAAATTAACCATCTTGGTCACCAAAGAAATGACACTGCTGGATTGTAATGCTGAAACACAGTTCAAGGATTTACAAATTACCTGCATCGTGGATCTGACGTAAGGAAAAGCAAGACAAAATGCAGGAAAGCTGCAAATATTCCACTTGGAGTTTAATATAATGTATAGAGGGACAATTAATGCAGAGTTCAAGCTAAAACAGTACTCAACATACCTGAGATCTGCAGCAGGGATGTGGGACTGGATGAAGTGTGTCAGTGTGTCTCGAATGATTCTTTCAAGTTCCATCTCTCTTTAAATCCTCTTCTCTAAAAAAGAGGAGGAAAAAGAAAACTCCATGTAATTTCGAAGTTATGTAGTAGGTACAAGATCAAAAGGCAAGTGTGCTCTTCCCATCAGAACAATTCATAAATTCCCCCAATATGGCTTGTGTCCCCTGGGTAACAGCAATCGGATGTTGGCAGAAAGCAGCCTGAGTATCCACTGGGAGTACCAGCCCAAAGAAGCCCAACCTCTCAGGCATCTCCTGCTTGTGTTGATGCTGACAATGTGCAGCTGTACTGTACATTTAAAAAATCCCATTCAGGAATTAAAGATGGAAATGTGGATATGCCCAGCTGCAGGACCTCAGAGGCACCTCCTCAGTGAGAATGCAGCACTGTCTGGCAGGGATGTGGTGGCTTGTGGGTTTGTGTGATCACTGCAGAAAGGGGTGGACCTTTCATCTGCTAAGTATTCAGTGCTGCTTGGAGTCAAAAACAAGTGGGAAGAAGGGTAATGCCTCTTGGAGAAAGGAAAACCTTGGCTGGATTTTACAGGAAAATACCAAGCAGGGCACAGACAACTAGTCTGCCAGCCAAAATATCAAAGGTCTCCAGGTCAGGCATGGATTTCCAGTGGAATCTTGCCCAAACAGGAGTGTTGTTGTGCTTGGTAAATGAGCCATTCTACAGGCAGTGCAGCTGCAACAAGGGTCACTTGATAACCCAAAGCTCTCAGGGGAGTATTAAGAATCACAGAGCTCCCACAGAAATAAAGGCAGTGGGGGCTGCCCACGTCAGCTCTCAGTGGTGGGCCTAGGCTGAAGCTGGAGGGGAAAAGCTGTTTCTTAGCCACTTATTCACACCTGGGTCTGAAAAACAGCAGGGAGGAGAAACTCCTGGTGTAAGCACAGAGTTCTTCCTGAAGAAGAAAACTAGACCTGCATATATAGAAACTGTTATGGACACTGGACAAAAAGCTTCCAGGCTACAGATGTCATCATGTTCTCACCACTGCAACTCCCTCATCTCATGTAGGGCAGGACCTCATGAGGACTATTTAACAGTCTGTACTCCTCTACTCTTCAGGCCTTTGACAGGTAGAGATTTTGCTACCTGAAGGGTCATCTCTTACTGAATTCCTGCATCAGTGCTATTTCCTTGGGGCAGTAGGAGACAAACAAGGAAAGAAACTCACAGCAGAGGACAAAGTGAAACACGTGGACAGAATTGCCCCAATTTTCACTGTGTTCAGAGATAAACACAAAACTCATCTAATTGCCTAAACACTCCTGCAGCTGTTATCAGTGCTCCCACTCATACAGATCCAGTACCTAAACAAGAAAGCAAACCCTTCTCTACATTTGCCAATCATTTGGGGCAATGAACGTTGAGTTACAAATGCCACTGTATAACCATCATACACATATTAAAAGTCAGTGTGTGCATGGGAACAGCCAGGGAAGGCATCACTGGAAAAGACTGTTTGCTGTTTAAAGAAAAAAGCCACTTCACAGAAGTACTTCCTCTCCTGTAGTTTCAGCTAGAGAATTCCCATTTAACAGTATGAGAAGAAAAGTTTTCAGGTAGGAGCTCTTCATTCAAAGAGCCCAAGTGAACCCTTGTGTGCTGCTTTCATTTTTCATCCCCACAATAATCCACTGCTTGCTTTTCTCAGTTTTGCAGATGTTGTAGCCTGCAAGTGAGGAAGCTGACTGTAAAAAGCACCATGTGTGAGAACATCTTCCTGTTGCTTTTGCATTCTGCACATTCTCTAGTGGTGTGACAGGAACAAGGTCATCTTTGTAATCTTTGCAGTGTACCTGGAAAAAACATTAACTTTGTTCTATCCTTCTCAGCCACTAAAAAGCCAATGGTAAAATTCTGAATTATTTCAGAGATGGGAAGAATGCTGTCCTAAGTGCATTTTTTTCCCCCCAAATTTGAAGCTGAATCTGCAAATGCTGGCAACCACCATATCCCCTAAACTTATACTTGAACGAGACCAAGAAAAGTAATTTTCACAGAAACGAGAGATGGAAAATCAACATACAGCAATCAAAATGTTTTTTCTACCATCAGTCCTATCAAGAAGAATGCTTCCTTCCTTCCTATTTGGTTTTCGTAACATCTGGTGAACTGGAAGCCCAAAAAGATTTGGTTCATTTCCATGAGTAAGCCAATACTGTATCGGAGATACCATATAGTAACCAGTAAGATTTCCTGGCAACCCAATTACCTGAACAACAGAGCACAATTCACCATGTCAAAGGCACTTTTGTGAGGTCCATAAATTAACTCCTGGTAATTTATTCTGATCAATAGTACAGGCAGAGTCACTCATCTCTTTAATCAAAGGCAAATGTTAGACTGGGACAAGAGAAGCAGAAAAAAATAATTCAGAAGTGGTATTGTAGAGGAGGACAGTTACTAGCTGGTCTTGAATCAATTTCTCAGCCTCCGACAACCATAAGAAATACTGTTTTGAAGTGTCTGAAAATATTCAGATATTTTCCTGCAGCATTAACTTTGCTGTATCTGAATAAATGCCATTTCCTTCTGTCTATGAGAGGAAAGAAGGCACTAGGTTCTCACTGCTGGGCATAAATTTTCTCTGTCATTTCACACAAGTCCATCCACCAGCACATTCAAGACTTAAGGTTTATATCTAGAGAAGCCAAGCTCCCAGATTTAGCCTGCTTTTGAAGAAAGGAAAGATTTTAATGACAAAAACAGTCTTATAATGAAGGAGAGGAGGTGAGGTATTTCTTCATGGGTCAGACACTACCCTTTACCTGGGGAATCCATTTCTGCTCCTATAAAATCACAGGGACAAACCTTCTGAGAGACAAATGCACTTGCATTTAATCACGTATTGCCAAGTGGGAATGATTTTGTTCCCTGGTAAACAGACTTAAAACAACGTCTCGGGGATCTGTAATGCACAATGGTCTTGACCAAATGAGGCTTGTGGAAGACAAGTTCTGATGGTCCTCTGGCCTTTCAGATTTGGTGGGTACTGAAATGGAGGAATCTGATTAAAAACGTGGTCACAAACATCTTAAAATGGATTATTCAGGGAAGAAACTGGTGCTGTTATATGTTCCTCTCTGCCCGTAGCTGAGTTTAGAATTTAGGACACCAAAGCACCTTATATAATATACCTTCAATTGCCATATTTTTTTTCAGTGATGATCTGCAATAGTTAAGAGGGAGATTTACTAGAAGGCCTAATCTTTTGTGCAGTTCTGTGGAGGAGTGGTTTATAATGCACTGCAAGATCTAAACCCCAAGCTTTCCCAAGAGCACAACTGTACTGAAAGAGGCTATCGTTTTAAACTTCCAGCCATAATTGCAATGTGGCTTTTAAAACCCCTTCTAAAGTCATCAGCTGATTCAAGTATGTCTGTGAAAGTCCTGTTGTGCTTCTTGTCATTATATTGTGGGCTTGACTTGACATGCAGCACAGGATCTGTGTTTTTTAGTTACGCTATATTTGAGAAAAGTTGGTTTCTTTTTGTATAACACAGCTGACTCCACCTTTCTTCAAAGAAAGGATGAAAACCTGAAATGTCTGCATGTAGCTAAATCATTTCTGAAGGCTCATTCAGCTCAAATTCCGCAACCATTCTTAAATGGTCAATGTGGTGTGTTGGGAACGACTGACAGAACTCTGAATTTCATATTAACGTGACAGACTTCAATCTACAAAGCGGTTTCTGAGCTAAGAGGAACTGCCATTTGGACGTGTGTCAACTTTTAGGAGACCATACATTTGCATAGCAAAGATCTGAGGTTGCTGCAAGTGGAAAGAGATGCACACAGCAGGCCTTAGGTGTAGGCTGACAGCGCAGGTTGGAGAAAATGTAGGTAAAAATGATCTGGTTCTCTGGCTTTAGAAGGTTCTTCTGGCTCATGTTTAAGTAACTATTTGTGAGCAGTGATGTAACAGGGATGGTTTACTGCGTTCTCTCTGAACACCTGTTATGGAGGTAAACGGCACTTCTCAGGGTGTGTGCTCGGGGAAGCGTGGATCTCTGGGACAGCAAGAGCCCTCAGTACTGCGGGTGGCACACGAGCTCACGGGAAATCTCTGGTACGCCCAAGCAAAAGACAAACCTGCAGGAAAGATGCAAAGCTGCTGCTATGTTCCACTGAATACTGCACCTCCTGCAACTCTGCTGGCTTCAAACTTTCCAGGCTGAATAACGCCTCGCAGTCAATTTCAGTGCGCCTATTATCATTATTTTTTGCTGAGGATGTCCCTGCAATGACTTCTGCTGCGCGGCTGTTACGGGAAAGCAGGCTGAGCTCACACAACCGCTCGATGCTGTAACATTAGAACAAGGCTGTCGCTAACTCAGTCCCCGCCGCCGAATTACGCTCGATGGCAGCCGCACGCCACCGGTGCCCTCCCCGCCAGCGGCCCCAGCTGAGCAGCGTGACAAAGGCCCCAGCTCTCGCCCGGTGCCCACAGACCCCCGCGGCGCCCACAGGGCCCGTCCCGGAGCCGGGAGCGGCGGTGCCACAGCGTCCCCGCGACAACGGCCGGCCCGGGCCGCCTCACCGCGGCGCCTCCCACCCCTCCCGGCCCCGGGCCGAGCCCCGCTGGGCGCCGAGGTCACCTGATCGCCGCGCGCCCCCCCCGCGGCCTCGCTCCGTGCCGGCGCAGGTCCCGCGCAGCGCGCTTGAAAACGTCACGTGGGCGCGCGCGCGCCGCCAGTCATAGAGACGGGAAGCGGCGGGATAGAGCGCCGCCATCTTGGTTGAGGGCACCAGCACGTGGGCCGCGGTCCTCCACGAGTGGCTTGTGCTTCAGGCGCTGCTGGCTGGAAGCTGCTCAGCTCCGCGACTGTGGTTCAGTCATGAAATCCCCTAAGCCGGTGTGAGGTGTTCGGGGCCGATTGTGACTCCTAGCTGGGTGCCAGCGCAGGGAAGCGGGAGGGCGATTTTTAAGGGCAGTGAAGCAGTGCCCGTAAAGTAATGTTCTGGAGGGGAACGTGAGCGGCTGCAGTTGGGCAGAGCAGGACTCGGTGAACTTTTCCATGGTAAGGACGGCACGTGAGGTTCTAGCTGCTTTTTTGCCCTATTTGTGGGTGGAATATAAGGATCCACTTGTTTTGGGTTGCTCTGCTTTGTGCTTTCCTTGTCTTCCTTGCAATTGCAACACTGGTAATAGACAATGGAACAAGTTCAGCTTCTAATAGCTCCCTGATTTAGAGGTAGGTTCAGACGACTGTTGGACCTAGAAGTCAATAAATCTGCAGTGGGGGTTCCCCATATAAGCACGCACAGCACAGCTTTGTAGAGGGCCCCGGTGTGAGGCAGCAGCAGCGTGAGGAGTGTTCTGGGGCACCCATCAGCCTCAGGCTGCTGTAAACCAGGCAGGTGAAGTACCATTCCTTCACAAACATGATGAATGATGCACATGTTTTCAACTGGGTGAGAGAAAAATCGTTCCTTCTCCAGCTTGTTATTATCCCCTTGTTGTATAACGTACTTGAAACAAGTCGGTTCTGTGGTACTTTGATGTGTATTTGAGTAGTTTTAACTGTTATGTGTGCTTCTCTTTGGTATTTGAACTGAGATTAGAATAAAGAATGTGTTACATATATCTGTTGCTGCTCCCTTCGTAATGCACACGCTTTTCCTACAATGGTATTCTGGATTTTTTGTCTACTCAGGCTTTAAAAGGCTCTGTTGATGGTGCTCAATCTGGAGAAAGGAGCTCGTTTTGGGGGTGTATTTATTGATATTTTGCCTTTAAAGGAATTATTTTTATTTAACTCCGTCTTGCACGTGTATGTGTCTTTGAGACCGTAGAAAATATTTTCTTTCCTTCGGTGAGCCAAGAGTATCAGTGCTTAGCTTTAACTTTGCCCACTGCTTTACACTTGCTAAACCAAACTGCATTTTAATTACTATCTATCTTCAGTCTTCTGCAGAGGTCCACTTCTGCAATTCAGAATAAGTGTATTTTGAGATCAAAAAGTCACTTAAAAAGAATGTGTTCACCAACGGCTGTTAATTCTCACAGCACTGCACAAATTTAAACAACCTTATGTGGGGAAAAATCTCTGTGCATCCCTTTGAACGTGCACACCTCGCCCCGACTTCCTGCTCCCACCAAAGGAGACTCCAACTCTCCAATTCCGTTCTTGCAGGCACGTCGGGGCATTGCTGTTTTCCCCGATAACGAACAACAGTGGAGTCCTGAAGCCCTCTGGTGGATGTAGTGCAGAAGGCAGACAGCTCGGAGGTGAGTAAGTAAACTTCAAAATTCAATCGCTGTTTTCTCATATTTATTTCTCAGTTGAAAACAAATATGCTTAAATTGAAATCCAAAAGATGCTTGTTTCTGCCACTCAGTTTCAGGGTCTCACAGGTGAATAAGCCTGCATGTCAAGGTTACAGTTATATAGCTTTCCCACTATCAAGGAAGAATAAAGGCAAAAGGCATATATATATGTGTGTGTGTGAGTGTGTGTATATATACACATACACGAAAAAAAAATATATATATATATATATACGAATATATATATCTCTTAACAGATGATTCTTAGGTTGTGACAAACAAATCTATTTCATTCATGGGTATAAAAACCTTTAAGTAACAGAAATGGGTTGTTTATCTAAAAATAAAGAGCACAGTAAGTGAATAATAAGTAAATGAATAATTTGACTGTCATCTTTCTGTCAGGGAACTCACTGTGCTTCACACTGATGTCTTACTTTATATACGGTGGGCTGGAGCACAGAAAGATGATGTTTATTTCCAAAAATCTCAGTACGTGCTTGTAGCAGAGCTGCAAAGAGGAGTCAGGAATTTAGGTTCACTGACTCATCCTGTGCCAAAAATTCGTTACTTTGGCGAGTTTTTGAGTATGTGAAAAAACAAAGCAGCTGGAGGAAAGTCTTTTTTCAGTGCCTGGTTATAACACTTCGGGAAAAGCTGGTCTATAAAGAGATGAGGATGTGTGCCTGGAGCTGCTGTTATTTTGACTACCTTTGAAAGAGTGTTAAAAAGATGAAAGTAAAGAGCCCTGAAGAGGTGGAGGCTTTTGTTCTACAAAAGTTCCCTGTTGCTGTTATATTGGATGATGATGTACTTATGCTAGTGGGGGAAAAAAAAATGTAATTCTAAAGTTGGTGTTTACAGCAAAAATTCAATCAAGAACTGCCCAAGTTAAAATGTCGAACAGTCTCACCGCTTGGAGGAGCTATGGGACAGCTGAATATTTGAGCAGTGTCCTGTGTGCAGATGCTCGAAGTCAGGCAGCTTTTCTGAGCTTCTTGTAGGTGGAGCTAGTCTGAACCCAGTAACTGGCTAATTCTCAGTCATTGCACATAACTTCATGAGACAGGCTATTCTGTTTTTTTTTTTTTTTAATTATTATTATTATTTTTTATTTTATATGACAAGTGTAATGCAAGGCTTTCTTAGTGATATTGTTATCGTGCATGGCAGTCTGTTAACTATGGATGTTATATTGTTCTGAAGCAACTGACCTTTGCAACATCAAATCTGTTGCGAGTCCTTGCCTTTTATGTGTGAATGCCATGACGGGCTTTCTGTCTCTGGAATGCTTCTCAGTCCTGTACAAGGTGGATATTGGACACTTAGCCTGGCCAAACTAAACTGGTGTACGTTTCATTTACTGAAAACTTGCTGGTTTGCCATGTGTTGCAGATAAGATATTGACAGGATTTGTTCTTCTGTTGCTTCTGTAGTTCTTTTGTTCATATGTGGAAGTAATTGCTGTGTTCTATTTTTGTAGCAGCTCATTCAGCCAGAATCCAAGTGTAAAGGCTTTCCTTGACTTAAAGTAATCTTAAGAACTGGAAAATGTTAATACTTAACAAACCGCCTTTGAACATATATCTGAATTTGCATAATAAATGCGTGATCTTTGCTGTTGGCAGAACTAAAACGTGGGGAGGATTAGAACACGATTTAAACACTCTGTCCCAATTTATTTTGTTCAGGTGTAGTAGGGAAAATCTACTTCTGTACTGGAAAGAGCTCAGAATTTTCAGGTTTGATCCCTGTTTTGGGGCATTATCCTCATGTCACAAATGGACAAAGTGAGGCTAGCGGCACATTACCTGTTTTGACATTTCAAGATCTGCTACTGAAAAGTGAATTGCAACGCTCCATACTTCCTGTATGTAATTATCTAGCTTTTCTCATGTAACTGCTTTATCACAGGCAGGCTGGAAAAATATGCTCATCTGGAATAATGTAGCTGCTTGCAAAGCATTTAGATTAAATTTTATACCATAAAATTATGCTAGAGTAAATAATGGAGAACAACAACAACAACAAAAGGATGCTACTATCAAGAGTTTCCTGAAGAGTTCTGGTCAGTTTGTGTCTTTTGGTATTGATGGCTGGTATTTATGTCCAAAACATGTCCTGCACATAAGGAATGAACACAAGGTGCAGCTTGTTTGTTGCTGTCCTTTGATGCCCTGCTCTTGGAAGGTTCTGCTTTTGAGATGTGACTGGTACAAAGAAAAGGAGGAAAAATGAGTAAAAAAAAAAACCTAGTTTTAGGAGACAGAGTTGTTGTAAGCAGCAGTGGAAGAAGTTGCAGCATGTGAGAACAGGAGCAGCTCTCAAAGAATGCTTAGTGACTTCATTAGTGCTTCCATAGGTATATATTAGTAAAACACTATAGTAGTGGAGGAGGATGGATGTTGTTAAGTAGAAGCTGCCATTTTCTAGTTTAGACTGTATAGGAATTATCCTCTTTAAATGTCACTGTCTGGGAAACTGGAAGGAGAAATTTACCCATTTTAAAATTTACAGTACTCCTGATTGCTCCCTGTGGAACCGGTTTTATCCCGTGGTTGATGAGAAAACTATATGAATTTCCCTGAGGTAGCCCAGTTCTGCTTGTTGTACGGAACGCTCCTTGACCCTGGGTTTTGGACAGCAGGTGGACCATTTGTGTGAGAGCCGAGGGGTGACGCTGAAGAGCAGTGCAGCATCTGAGCGCTAGATGCCACTGTGAGGCCGCAGTAGGAGCTTTGCGAGCCTGCAGCGAGAGCCATCGTGGTGGAGGAGAGGAGCGCTGGCTCCCGAAAAGCCCGGTGTGGGAGGCAGACAGGCCACGCTCCTCGCATATCCCTCTAGTGACGTTAACAAAACAAATAGCGAGAAGGTGAACCAGGGGCCACCGGCACTAGGTTCAGCTCCCACGTGAGCCAGGGCCAGCAGCAGGTGCTTCATATGGGAATTAAACCTCCACGGTTTGCAAATAATCTCCCAGTTTCAATGGCGTCATGCGCAGGTGTCCTCACTTGTGACCTATTAGCCCAGATGGGCTCTAAAAGAAGGAGGAAGAGAAGGGGGAAAGGGCACTTACAGTTTACTGGGTGGAATTTTGTGAGAGCTTAAGGGTGCTTTGAAGATCTGTGGCTCCTACAGCATTTCTGCTGGTGCAGTCCCTCTGCAGGTAGGTTTGTGCAAGTCTGTGGCCAGTACAAGTGTGGTTAATAATACCCCTCCTTCACTGTTCTCGAACATGTCCTAAACGTTGCAGCATTATAGTGGGGACCAGACATCAAAACTGTTTATAATCTGACTGAGCTGGTGAGTGTGACTCACACCTCAGTGTGGGAATATCTGAATAAAGGTTTGTCCTGTTGTCAACATAAAGGCTAGTTGGGGAGTTTGGGTTCAGATTGAAGCACAAGTGTGAACTGAAGTTTTGATGGAACATTTTTTTCTGGGAACTCAGTCTGCTTTACTGAACAGTTTGAAAATGAATATTTACTGTGAATAGTGCATCCTATATAACTTCTTTCTAAATTTCTTGTATATAGTGTAACGGTTATGTGAATGTGTTGCTTTAAAGTACTGAAGAAGCTTCGTAATTTGGGATAGTGAAAAGAGAGAGAGAGGTTCTTGTCATAGACTTGAAGGAAAGTTGGAGTAGGCCCTTCTCCTTCTGAACTGCTGGAACTTGTATTCCTGCCTAAGCACTGAGATATGTGTGTGTATACAGAGATAACCTCTTCATGTACGAGGGCCAACCACTGCAATGTCAGTGTTCTCAGTTAACTGTGTAGCTTGTAGTCCTCAGCCTCGAAGATAAATAGCTGCTGATCAGGAAGGAACAGGAAGAGAGAAATCTCAGTAAAAATCCTAGTCATTGATGTGTATTATTTCTCTTTCAGTTCCAAATACTTGGTATTCCTACATCAGGAAGAGTGTGCAATGCATTGCTGAGTGCGTTCTGCTGGTCTCAAACAGCAGGCTTACAGAGAAAATAAAAGTGCTACTAGGAGCTTTTTAAGCAGGAATGTATCTTAAAGTTGAGCTTTTTGGGGTACTAACTCCCAGGGGACACTGTTATTGCTTTCGTTGTCAGTAGTGCTGTGCATTCCTCCTGTATGAACTATGACTATAGCCTTGTTGCTACTGAGGTCTGTGTGAGGAGTTTGACTTTAACTGTTAAGTACTCAGAAAGAAATGCCCTCAGCAGAGTGCAACCATAATGCCTTGTCTGACTGCTTTGTTCTCTGTACCAACTGGTCTGAACAAAGAATAAATATATATTACAGTTATTTACAAAATGATTTTTTCTTGTTGTTTAAATGGTGGAGGGTTCTTTTCGGTGCTGAGGTTCCTGTGTTTGCTCCCAGGGTAAACATCTGCTGCATGGGCGTTATAAACCTCGCTAGTGGAGCAGGCAGCACAGGCTGGAAATTCTGAGGTACTTTGTATCCTGGCAAAATTTTTTCTAGTAAAAGGTAACAGAAAGGAATTCCTGTCTCTTCTGTCAACACCTGCCTTCCAGAAAAGCTACATTCTAGCAGAGTACATAATACAAAGTATAGAGAGCTCATTCTTTCCTGTATATGAATGTCCGTATGTTGTCCTATGGTTTCTAACCCATCGGATGTCCCCTAGAGCTGTCAACCAAAGGCTCTGTGCAGTTATCTAACACAGGATATTGGGTCACTTTCTGTTTTCCCTAACCTGAATTTAAATGCAGAAGTGGCTGCTTTGAAGTAGAGCATTCTTGAGTATTAAGGAAGGAGCTTGGTCTTTCGTATGTAAATTACACTGCCATTGCACGTGCGATCTTTTATCCATGAAGCCACCCAAGTTCTAACCTGGAATTTCAAGGTTTTCTGTCGGCAACATCCATCTTCTGTGGCCCTCCTCATATTAGCATTGATCTACAGGGGAAATAAAGAACACGGTTGTGTTATTATATACCCAGCTGCAATTTCTGTTCCAATGATTGAGCGTATATACAGAATTTTTGAAACATGGCCATTCTAACTTATTTTGTCTTCCTGTCAATAACGTGGCACTTGTCCAAATTATGGATCAATATCAGCTGATCTTTGTATGTTAAACTGTAATGAAGTTGCCTCTCATTGGAGACATGATCTTGCTTCAGGCAGTGCTTTTAACTGAGAACTTTTGGGGAGGAAATGGGAGAGAGGAAACTTAAGTAGGGGAAGGAGATGGGGAGGAATAAGCAAATGAGAAGGGGTAGAATAGCAGCAGATGAAGAAAGAGGCAGGAATGGAGGAAGAAAAAAAGAGGGTCAGGGTTACAAAGAGAACTGGCAGTTAGGGTAGCACTGTAAGAACTCTACTCATCCGTATTATCTAAAAGCCAGGGGTGCACACTGGAGCAAAAACCTCTTGAAGTCTCAGGCAACAATTTCCTTAAGTTTGTGAGTGCCTCACTTTGTTTCAAACTGTTTGTGAAATTAAACATGTGGAAGGGACGTTGGAAGAGGAAATGAGAGGTACAGAAAGATCAGCTTGCTTTTCCTCTGCAGGAAGGCAGAGTACAGGATCCAGCTCTGCGGTGGCTTCTCCAGGCCTTTCCCTCTGGAGAGTTTCAGGATATCTATGTTGCGCTCTAGCATGTGGTAGGTGAATGCCTATCCTCTCATAGCATGGCACCTGGTTTTACTGTTACCCTGTTTCATTTCCTTGGAAAAAGTGTATAGGGGAACATTTGTAATCCCACATCTATGGTGAAGGTTGATGGAGGAAAGAGATGGTGTATCAGTCTTGAAAATTACTGGATAGGGCAGATAGAAAAACTGAGATAAGGGAAATAAGGGAGCAATGCAGATGGCTTGCTCTACCATCAGAGAGCTGTTAATGAATTTGGAACTGAATTTAGGTTGCGTGGTCTTGTACGGACATATCTCATCTCAAGAATGTTCTTTCCTTTTTGGCTCCTGAAGTAAAGAATACCTAAGGAAGACCCCTCTATTTCCAGCCAATGCTCGAGTGAGCAGCAGTGAAGTTAAGGCTGTGTGGCTGTTAGTCAGAATGTTTTCAAATTGTTAGCTTTTGAGATCCAGTTCTTTCTTTTGATTTGTTACAATATTCAGTCCCCATTATTTAAGGAACCAATCTGTACTTTTGCTTTTAATCTTTAAATTCAAGAGAGCTTCCCTGGATGTAAGGCTTTGATAGTGCTATTTTCCAGTTCTGCAGGTGAAGAACTGAGGCACAAAGACAATAACTGTACCAGTGAGCTTAAACCTTCAAATGGAAATTGAGGTTTGTTTTTTCAATCTGTAAGTTCAGGGATCATTTCGAACGTGAAAGCTAGAATCTTTTATGCAAATTTAAACATACTTTTCTCCATTAAAAAAGAGTTATTTGTCAAAAGCAACTGCTCTGGAAAGAAATATTTTATTCTATGTTTTCAGTCTAAAAGTACATGAAAAAATAAATCCAAGTATCTGAGGTCTTTAACAGAGCAGGTATATATAAGCTGCATCTTTTGCCACTGGGCCATTTGTAGCCTGCGTTATTATTCTGTATGGCAGTCAGTATTACTATTTAGTGTAATGTAGAGGAAAAGTTAAGACTAATACTCTTCAAAGAGTTTCCTAATCCTTTGGTGAGAATCAGCATGGCTGCAGTGATGCCTGTAAGGTCTATCTGACAATTTGCTCACAACTGTACCACAAAACTGCACTTTTTTTTTTTTTTTCTTAAACAAGAAAGGCACAGAAAAATGTGTTACAAGGCAGGGGAAATTCTTTTATCTGTTTGCAATTGTTCAGTTTTCTTAGTTTTGAAATGCTTATTTCTAGTGGGGAAAAAGAAAGGTAAAATGTAATGAAATTTCAAGGAAGCAATGCAGCTTTGAGCTTGGAGGGGTATACATTTCATATTCAGAATATCAGATTGAGTCGTTTGGGCTTCCTAAAATTAATTATTCGAGGCTCGAGGGGAGATGTGCAGTCAGCACAAATCTGCACTTTAAGTCAATTATTCTGTCAGCTTGGGCCATTCTGTGTGATCTATCCCATAAAAATAGTAGGTTGTGAAACTGGAAAGGGGTAACTTCAGCCATAATCTAACTTAGCTGCTAGTGAGAGAGTTTTGCCACCAGTGGATTTGTCCCACTTCAGAAATCAGTCTTTATAACAGGTGTATAAAGGGGATGCACAACTGGGGCTGGGGGAAAGTTGTGCTGGGAGAGCTGCTTGTGTTACAAGGGAACTGACTGAACTGTAGTTCAGGGTTTTCTCACTTTTCTGTTGGCAAATGGGTTACTGTAACTGGTTTAAATACAGTGCTGTCAGAACTTGATTCTAGTGAATATACACCAGGAATGAATTATTTTGCATTTTTCATGTTTTTTAAACTCAGATGGACTATTGGCTTGTACAGTGTGGTCTGTTGCATACCACAGTTATAGAGTTTCACCTGGTTATTTAAGTCAAGCCTAGTAACATGTGTTTTGGAAAAAAGGCATTTTTTTCTAGTCCGAGAACTTCTAGGAAATGGAGGAAACAATGTTGGAAGCTTGCTTCAGTGATCAGCTGTTCTTTTCACTGAACAAGAATGAGACTTTGGTTTTGTTCCTAATTATATCACTAATTGTGGCAGTGAAACTTCTTCTCTGTGCCTAATTTCCTGGCCTTCAATGTGGAGATATAGGGTAGTTAATCTCATCTGGAAACATGCTTGAAATCCACAGCAGATAAATGTGAGTAAAATGTCACTCTGCAATTGTAGCCAGCTCTCTTATCCTTTTTGGTCCTCTGTTTCCAATGTTGCCTTTCCAATCCAGATCTGATATTTTTGGCTGGATGCAGTAAATGGTGCTCAGACCTTCTACCATCTTCCAGTGGCAGATTTCTTTAAGAAAGCATACATAAAATTTTTAGTAGAAAAAAATTAGGACAATTTCAGATAAAATTGCATACATTTGTAAAGAAAAAATGCCACACTTGCTTTTTGATTTGCCTGTAATATAGTACTTCAGAAGTGTGTTTTGTTGGTGTTGTATGTGTAACTGGAGTGAGACAGAAGAATGAGAAGGTTTTCTGCTCCATGTTACCTCTCAGCTTTCTTTTGGTAATTACTGTAGCAAATCTGTCTGCTGAGGGGTCTCAGCTATGTCACTTTGACTCTGGGGACACTCATGGCATTGCTGAAGGTGGAATTCAGATTGTCTTAAAATATACTGATTGTTTCCAGTGCCAGTAAACAGTGGTGCATGGGGTTTGTGTTGTATTTTCTTTATCTTGGATAGAAAATGGCCTGTACTCTGGGACGTGGTTCAGTGCTGTCTCCTGCTCCAAGCTGGATGTTTGTTTCGCTGCTAGTATAAAAGTAACTGATGGTTTCCTTGCTGGTAGGTTTTAGGGACAAGGACCAATAGCTGGAGGTTCTGTGAAGAAGGGGCCCTTGTACAAATAGACCCAGGAGTTATAGGTGCTTTGTTAGAGTTAGATATTATAGTAATGTGTACCTTAAAAGTGAGATGGATGTAGTCTGTTCTACAGCAAGTGGAGGCCCCAGCTTCCAAGTGTGATTGCTATCAGTAGCAGCATCATGGGCACGGATGTCCTAAGTAACGTCTGAAAGGCTCAGGGAGTGCAACCTCTCTGCTTCTTACCTTGGCTTGACATTTTATTGGCTGCCATGATCAGTTTAGTCCCTGCTATTTCCATGAGCCATGTGAGTCTGTTGCCTGCAGACCTCCTCAAATCTGAAGCGCAGGCCTTGCTGAAGGCTGGCCCCTCTTGATCTGAGCAGGATGCCATCTGTGTGCACGTCCCTGTAGTAGTCTAGCTTGCCTCTAGGTCTTGGATGTTGGTGGGAGGTGCTGCCTTCTTGTACCTTCCTAGTGCTCATCCTGTTTCCTGGTGCTCTCGGAGTGTTCCCACCTTTCCTGGCAGCGGAAGGCTGTGTCCCCTGGGGCTCCTGCATCCCGCCTCGCAGGCACTTGCCTTGCCTAGTGCTGCCCCAGTGCAGCAGTCAAGCGACACCTTAATAAAAAGCTTTCCTCTCTTATCTCCTCTCTGCTGCTGTGTCACTGGGCTAGGGATCGGGTTCCCATCTCTTTCACACACACACCTGGTCATAAAACACTGGGTTTGTTTTTAACCTCAAACCAGGGAGCTTTAATTAAAGAGACAGTGACCTCTTTTATGAGTTTGCTTGCATAGGGTTTCAGGGCTATTGTCACATACAGCTCACATAACAGAGCACCGTTGCACAAAGCTCCATTTACACATCCCTCCCTGTCTTTTTCCTCTCTTTTTGTTTTCCAAACGCAGAAGGAGGTTGTTTTCTTGTTTACCCCTAGGCGAGGTTGTCTCTCCTGCTAGTATCCTATGGCTAACAGTCTCTTTGAAGAGGACCTACCTTTCATACTAACAACACACAGATGTCATTAGGCTTGGAGAAATGTTATTTTTTAATCCATGCAGAAAACTATCTTCCTGTCTTTAAATTTGTGTGTTGTGGATGGCTAGTTAAAATAGATCTTGGCCTCTGTTCTCTTTAGCTACTTCTCAGGGCTCTGAAGTGGGATTTCTATGTTGTTGTTGTTGTTGTTTTTGTTTTTATTTAGGACAAACAATTCTCATCCTTCACTGTTGCATTTACCTGTGTTCATTAACCTTCTGGTCCAATAACTAGTCAGCAGCAACGTATTCATTTTGATACAGGCAAGAATGAGTGTATATTTAAAGGAAAAAAAAATAGTGCACTGGGATTAGCAGCACAACTTAGTTTTACAAGAAATAGCTCTGTGTGCAACTTATGGAAAAATATTTACAGCTACAGATGTACATGTTCAGATGCACATATATTCGAAGATGCACACATAGAAAGATACGTGTACACAGACCAGAACTTATTTGGAGTGTACAGGCTTCTGAAAGAGACAGTCATGCTCAGGTGAGGCATAGCTGGGACACAGACCAGCAAATGAGTTGTCAGTGAAACACAGAATTACATGAGGAAGTGCCCACAGATGGGATGGGGGGACTGGGCGGGGGGGGAGGGAAGAAAAATAAGCAATATGTGGATAAGCACAGGTGCCTCTGGAGGTTGTCTGCACATAGGGCTTCAGACACAGACACAAAGATAAATCCATTGGAAAACATGCACGTGGAAATATACACACCTATGCTCATGCGTACATGCTTTTCTTTAAAGACCAGTAATTGCTGGTGTGCATGTTTAGTCACACAGACACTGGTGCTGATGCATGAAATCTGGACATCCGTAGTCATGGTTGCAGATAGATGTTCATGCATGAGCCTGTGAAGATAAACCTGCATATTCCCAGTAATTCCATGTCATATATAAGTTACTGTGAGTATGTTCAAGTGCTGGAAATTTTACTGAATGTTGCACTGTCTTTGTTTTCATGACATTTATTTTAAGTAAAAGCTCACTAATAATGAAAGAAATTACATGGATTAGCAGCAGAGATCGTAGATATGAGAACACATGCCCTTTCAAAGTTGTAGATATCTATTGATAGAAATACAGGGTTTTTTTTTTTAACTTAATATATTAATACAGATGTGCTTAGACACAAATGTACCACACACACAGACCCTTAGAGACACACAGATCTACCCACGTCTACATTCATTGAGAGAGACTCACTCAATATCTGTGTGTGTGTGTTGGGAGAGGGTCATAACCTCCTCCATTCTTCTCCTGAAGGGGTTTGGATAATGAAGGGAAAAGAAATGAGGCCTGGGGCTAATTTGTAGTGGCATTTCCTGGCCTCTCTTCTGCCAATGAAGCTCCGTTTCATCTTTAGCCTTATCAATTCTGCAGTCATGTGGCTTTCCGCTTGGACGCCTCTGTCTCTTCACCCTCCTCCCCAATCTCCGATGCTAATGGAAACTTCGTTAATGCCATTAATCTACTGACCGGGACAAGTCAAAAACATATCCACACAATCTGAGCCAGGGCTGCAAGTGTCCTGGGGCTGCCAAACAGAGGCACCCCATGTTCATTGCATTCCTGAAACTTCATATTGATTTCTTTTTTCTTTTTTTTTTTTTTCCTTCTCTGCTTTCTTTCTGGACAACATAACATTCTTCAGAACAGGCGCCAAGTAGATGGCCTTTTCTTCTAGATCCTTCATAATGGTGTTTGCAAGAGTTCTCTCCCTACCCTTTCCCAAGTTACTGTGCATATGCCTTCTTTCACTGAACCCTCACTGTACCCCTTTTTTTCTTTCTTTCTTTCCTTTTTGTTTTTTCATGTTTTTTCTCAGTTGTGAGACTTGTTACTTCTTTTTGCTTAGTAGAATTTCATAACTAACCAGATGTTGTGAGAGCATACCTGAATTTAGGGATATGATTTAGCATGTGTTGTTAGTTAGGGTAGTATGGTTTGGTTGTGGTTGGGCTTGATAATCTTGAAGGTCTCTTCCAGCCTAAGCAATTCTATGATTCTACTCTACTTTTATGTTAACAGACAGGATACAAGAAACTGTTTCACTCTTCAGCCACTATTGCCCATTGACAGAACAGTTTTCACCAGCTCTGTACTTCTACAGCTATGCTATTAGGATGCCATGCCCTCTGAAATGTTTTGAGCTCCCCAGAAGGGTTGCTGGGGAGTGAGAAAGTACAACCACTTTGCATTTTATAGGTTAGTATACTGAATTATGTAACGCTTCACCATTACCTCCTATCACAGCTAAGCTTAATTTTCAGTTATGTACCATTCTTCCAGATATGACTTCAGCTTTCCCTGCTAGTGCAGCACACCTGCAGCAACTTCCAGCTCTGAGCAATGAGTCACTGTCTTCTTATACCACAGCGTAATTCAGTGGCTGAACATGTGGAAGTTCCACGTGTCAGGATTATACTGGTTGATGACTTGCTGAGAGGAGAAAATAGGCTCTGTTTGTCTGCTACTTGTTTTAGGAGAAATCTGTGATAATCAGAGTTTGTAGTCAGCTCTTGAGAATGTCAGGATGTTGAGTGATCTGTATTTGATCTAGGAATCTTTGTGTACATAAATGAAATAGTGACAATGGAGGAGGAAAAGACAGCTAGGAAAGGCATGCCATCTGAGTTGTGACATGGATATATTTAAAAAATAGCATCCAATTGATGAAAACAAGGAGGGAAGTTGGCAGTTCAGAGTGAGCTTTGATGATGTCAGGCTAAATCTGGAATGATATGGACTGTGACAGGAGGCTGAGCCTTACTTGCCACCTTCACATGGACATAACAGTAAAAGGGGATTGTTTTACATGGATACAAGACAAAGAAGCATCAAGTTCTTCAGCCCTAGCAGCAGTTGAAGTCAAAAGTTCATCCTTGTGTATGAGGTTGTTTTGAGTACAGAGAATGTGTGTCCCTTCCAGCCAGGCAGGAGATGCTTCATTGCACAGATCATCTTCCTGCTTCAGCCACGTTTGGGATGAGGCATACTTTTTCATCCTTTGGGCCATGCTTTTTGGGTATCCCTTAATGAAAGGTGAGGAAAAAAGGAAGATGAGTACTATCTTCTGATGTAAAAGAAAAAGAAATGCACGTGGGGTACTCAGTGCCCCTCACATCCTTGGTTAGATAGTAGGAGAGTATCTGTAAACCCCAAACCAGTACCTACTGCAGCACTTCCAGAACTCCAGTGAAAGAGAACTGTAATCAGCTAGTTGTCATAGCCTTAGCAGTGACAGAGCAGTTAAGAGTGCATACAAAATGACTAATTTTGACTCAGTTGTTGTTTACCTTCCTTTCTTCATATCCTGTGACTGAAGATTTGAAATGGAAAAAAAAAAAAAAAAAAAAAAAAAAAAGCCTGGGGAAAAGCTTAAGTGCTTATAGTAAAGCCCAGTGCTCCAGGAGATGGTGGTAAGATACCTGTAGAATTTTTTTTCTAAGCATGCCTTAAGGAAAGGTAGGAGTGCTTAAGTGGATGTCTTCTCTGGTGTAGTGCAGTGACAATTGGTCTAAATCATCTTGGAGGTCTTTTCCAATCTTGGTGATTCTATGATTCTAATAGTAGACCTGTGATGCTGCAGGGGGTTATCATGCACTCATCCTTCAGTCTGTGCCACATGCGTGAAGGGAATAACTGTGACACCCTGTCCTGTAGTAGATCCATTCCTAGGGCAAAAGCCTGCAAGGAAGTGGATAGTTTGTGTGCATCAAGCTGCTGAGTTCCAGGAGGCATCTTAATGAGAAGCAGCAGACAGATAAGCCCTAGCCTAGATAAATGGTTGTCCTGTCCAGTGACTTTGGCAAGTCAATTCATCTACATTTGCTGGGCTATTCCAGTTCACTCTATGTGTTATAAACTTTTGAGAAAGAAAGTGTTGCTTCCTACGTGTGCATCAGTGAGGGGGATGGTCTTCATCTTGACTAGTTTCTCAATACTGCAGTTGTATAACAACTTATGCTTCTGTATGACTGGAATTGTGCACTAGAGTGAGAAGTGAAAGGTCCTTTGGACTTCTGTTTGGTGCCAAGAAATAAATAAATTCAGCAAAGCCTGCATTAGTTGCTTTGGGTACTGAGAGCATCCCAACTGTGGCAGCATAGAGCCTATCGAGGTTAAATTTGGATCACATCATGATGCAGCCTTCATGCTGAGAAGGAGGTTAAAAATGTCCATGCTGTGCATCTTCTGACCATTCCTATTTGAATGCCACTGCATGCACAAAACTTGTGCTGCCCACTGGTCTTGGTGTGTTCTAACCCATCTTCTGCTCATTCTTTTCTAACTACTAGCCTGATAAGAGCTGTCACACTGCTCTGCACATTCTTCCCAGCTTCTACTTTGCCAATGTTCCAAATGACAGTGAACACAGTTTTCAGTGAAACAGTGTTTTGTTGCGGTCACCATGCTCTGAGGATACAGAATAGCTGAATGTTGAAATAAAGTCAATACACTCACTGGTTTTAAACAGGTTTTTTTTTTTTTTTTTTAGCTCTGATTTGTCTTGTTTTTTTTTTTTTGTTTTTTTTTTTTTTTGTTTTCTTTGTTTTTTTAATTGCAAGATTGAAAAAAAAGTATTTTATAACTAAATCCATGGAGTGATAGTCAGGAGATATAACTCTTGTTTTTGGTTCTCTTACAAATATTCATTTTGATTGTGAGGAGGCACTGTCTTCGTGTTACCTTACCTTAAGGTGAGGAAGGTAACAATTGTCTGACACTCTTCTGTCTTGTGTTGTCTTGTCTACCCACTGCAGTGTCCATTTCTGGCCTGTGAGCCACAGCCTGGGTTGATGAGCTATTCCCATCATGGTTAATTTTGTCTCCCTCCCCCCATCCCAATTTTCTGTAGTCTGTGTGGACTTTCGAATTTAGATCCAAATGCTGGAAACTCAGCCATATCCAGACACCTTTTTATCTTTTAACTGTGTATGTGTAGAGCTTGGTGCATTGTGACATTACTGTGCCTCTGTACTACTGACAGATAAAACCCTCAAAACCATAGCATAGCCACACTCTCTCTTTTCTGCCTACCCTTATGATGCTATTATCTTTGGTATTCTCTCATTGTAAAACTGTTTTCATTCTACTGGTATGTGTCCTGTGAGTCATCCTTAGGATTTCCAGAAGCTGGAAAAATGCAGTATTTTGATGAGTACAGCTGCTTCTGATGGCAACTGCTACAAAGATATGAAGGCTTTGTTGCTCTGAAGTCAGTAATGATGGAATAAAATCTGGGGAGTGGCATTGCCTAGGAAAGTTTGTGCGTACCGTTTCATGGCAAGAGAAAATTAACGTGACTTGTTTCAAGATATAGTTCTGTTCTTAATACAGAAGGTAGAGAATTAAGAATTCCCACAAACACAAGTGAATCTGTTTAAAAACCCTTACAGTCAGCAAGGGAAGAAACTTCTTTGCTTTAATGAAAGCACAATAAAAAGTAATACTTGCAGAGTTTATTTAATTCAAAGATTCCAGACTCATCAGACTACTGATGACATAAAGAACATTATTCCACTCTGATTAGTATGTAAGAATCATGTTTACTGCTTAGGAAATACAGATGCTTCTAGGATGAGCTGCTGAGGGTTTTTAACTTTGAAAGTCCCCAACAAACTGAGGGGAAAGGGAGGGAAATTAGGACAGGGAAAAGAGGACTGAAAGGATACAACAGAGGAAACAAGTAATCATTCTTACAACCCTTGCCAAAAATGTTTCAAGAACCTCTGTTTTGCAGTCCTGCCGAGGGGTGCCTGCTGCTTCCAATCCGGGACACCAGTTTGCCACTGACCTGGGCTCTGGCACCAAACACTGCTTTGCTGATTCTGCTGAATGCAGCAGGGCTTGCTTCTCTTCGGAGGATTGCAAAGCAGTGAGCCCACTAGTCTTACTTGTGAGAGCTGCCAGGAGCGCAACACAAAGTACTTTAAACCATGCTGCTTGGCTTGTGGGTGCTTAAACAGCAGGAGTGAAATCCTGCACCCTCTGTTTCCTCAGAAAGGTAATGGCCTGATGCCACCAACTTGAAAGGGAGTGAGTTTTTGCCCTGTTTTTTCAGAGGTTGCCAGAGGAGTGGTGGTCCTTGTTTCTGGGAACTTGTGGTAGAATTTAGTTTCCTGTAAGAAAGCTGAACAGATTGGAGCCTGAATACTTATGTATGCATTAGAAATATTTCCCCTGAAACACCAAATTTAGGCTTTGAAACTGATTTGATGAGGCCACGGTAAACTATCTGCATCTACTCCTTGGTGTCCTCTAAAACCATAACTCGCCATGTCATCATTCTTTTACTCCAGTGCAGGCACACAGCTGAAGTTGGAGAGCTATCGGTTTACTATTCCAAATGCTTGGGAATTCTTGATTTTTAAAACAGGCAAAGTAAATATTGTTAAATGTGTTTTACGAAGTGCATGAATAATTGAGTTAGATCACAATTCATGGCACCCCATCACAATTTTCAGCACCCCAGTGCCTTGAACATGAACTCTGCACTCATTAAAGCTTCAGCTGATAAGCTCTTTAGAGGCACCTAAATTTCAGGTCCTTTGTGAACAGACCTGATGATGATTTATGAAAAGGAATTTTTCCTTACAGTACTGAAAGAAAAGCAGTAAGAGAAGTTGGAAGTTGACATCATAGCAACTGTTGTAGGTGACTGTTCTGGGCATCTTGCTAGCAAGGAACAAGCACAATTTTTCTGTTGCCCCTTGTGTCACAACTGAGGTTATGGTGCCTTTCTTTGCTCTGCTCGAATCTACCTAGCCCGGGGAAGCCACTGTGGTTTGCAGTTAAGTTACCTTTATGAAGTAAATGTGCTGGATGCAGCCTACGTGCTCAGGATGACAAAATGGTAGTTGCTTGTTTCAAGTCCTTCTGAAGCAGGGTCATGAAGGAAAGTTTGTCCTTCTGCTTTTGTTTTGTGATCTTTTTAAAGAACAGAGGAAGATCAGGACTTGGGATAAAGGAATGACTTCAGCATCCAGAACTCCAATCTGACCTTAAATCCACATGGGGAACGGTTGCCAAACACTTTGTGGTGCAAGTCTGGACTCCGTGTTCCGTCTGACAGAGCAGCGGTTTAGGAATAAACACTCTTTGCCGTACTTACGCCAGTGCTACCTTATAACACAGGAAAGCTGTTGGCATAGGCACCAAACTGTCACTTTTGTGCCTGGGGGAGGAAAGAGAGGAGTCCTCACCCTGTCTTCCTTTTCAGACAGTCTCCAGGAGTTTTGGAAGGAGCTTTTTACAAGCCCTCTTCTATTGTTGGCCAGGAGACAAAGGATGGAGGAGCTGGATTTAAGCATAATGACGTGAGCTCCTCCATGCAGAAAAACCCAGCTGAGAGACCCCCCCTGCTCCACACACACACAAAAAAAAGGAAGAAAGGGGGAGAAAATCTTTGAAAATAACTAATTAAAGTTGTTTTAGCCTCTCTCTCTCCCCTCCAAGGGCGCCTAATCTCACAGGGGGCAAAGGGGGAAGAGAGGCAATAGGAACAATGTGAACCAACCCCCCCTGCTCTACACCCCATCTCCTGGTCTCTGAGGTTTTAAAACAAGAGGCCACTTTAAGTTAATGAGCTATCAGCTGACTGGGAGAAGTCTCTAATGAAGCCTGATGTTCACACATTCCCTGGCTAGCTGAATAGGCCTCTGCCAACCTCATAACTGTCAGAAAGTTTCATTCATAAAATCCACATGCTGGGGGTGGTGATGGCATGAGGGGGCAGGGAAGGAGCTAGGTGGAGATGGGATGGAGGTCTCCAGTCTGCCCCAGAGGCCAGACGCATGCATGGCCAGCACTGGCAGTCTGGAGGATCCCAGGGACCCAGCTCTACTCCCTATTGTCTGGCTGGTAATTAGGAAGATCCTCCAAATGCTTTTGGAGGACACTGAAGTCTGTGGGGATAATTAGTGAAGATTTAGAGCGTGTTCCAGCTGTTATGTCACCAGCTTTGCACGGGCTGAAGGGGAAGATGATGGTGGGGAGCAATGGGATGAAGCCTCAGTGTTGTTTTGGAGCTTTGCTGTGTAGGCAATGCATAGCTGAGCCTCGTGTCTTCTGGCATGGTGTCAGGAGCCATGTGTGTGCATGGCTTTAGTGGGTGCTTGTGGGAGAAGAGCAGGAACATAGGGAGAATTCTAGAAGGAAAGATACAACGTGTAGGGAGTAATGGCAAAGCGTGTTTCCTTTAATATAAGTGTTAGTGCTTACTGGACCTAATTCTCTTTGGGTGGTGCAGATGTTTTTGTCAATAGCAAAGAGAAGAGATGCAGATATGGGGTAAAATAATATATTTTAGGAAACCAGCTGCCTTTAGAGGTTTGTGTGGAATGGAGTACTAAAATGAGTCATGAGTCAATGCAATTATACTTTGCTCAATAAAACCTCTGGCTTCCCATCTATTTTGTGCTATCACTGAAATTTTGCTACAGTAGCGTAGGAAACTGGTTCTTTGCATATGGTGGAGGCAGTGCTGGGTAGGATGTAACGTATTTGACAGTAAACTGCCAGGGTTGTGGTGTGGTTGAAGAATTGGGAAATATCTTTCCACTGACTGCTTTTATAGGGATTTTAATTTTCCTTTCCTCAAACTTGGTGGTTTGGTTACTGATTTATGCTGCATTATAACAGTACCTGAGCACTTTATTATCTTTATTTGCTGCTATTCCCATTTCAGAAATGGAAATGGAACAAAGTTTAGGAGCAGAATACACAAAAGAGCTTAGACCTTGCTCAGTTTTCAGGCAACATGTTTGCAGTGCATTTCAAACATCTGAATTATATGTGGATACATACAAGGAAGCAGCACATGGTATGGCGAGGTGTGTGAGCTGGCAGCTGGCTGCTTACCCTTGTGCCTGGAGAGAGATGCCTGTCTCCATCTGTGGTTCATGTATCTTCCTGCTGACGTCTGCTTTTCCTGGTTATGAATACAGGACTCAAAACTGTGCTGTGAACATTAGGTGGTTAAGTCTTCCCAAGTCACTTCTGTTGAAAATCTTCTATATTTTTAATAAATAATCAAATATTCTGTAGAAGAAAGCACCAGACTTGTGTTGAAGGTCAAAAGCTGTGGGAGTTACTAGGCTGACAGGAAGGCAAACTCAGAGGAGAAAAGTGATTAGCTAGGTACTCTCATGCTGTACAGCAGCTGATGGACTCTGATCATCTTACCTTCCTCCATGTGATGAGCAAAGAGAGTCTTGGGAATTTATGTCTTGGGATGCCTGTCTACTTCTGCCTGTCTCACTAAGCACCAATTCTAGCATGCATGTGGAGTTGGGCCTGACATGCTCTGTTGTTGTGCCATTATTGGATTTGATGCTAACTGGTTCTTTGGCTTGGGTTTTCTCCTGCTCTGGCTCTTCTTGTTCTAGTTCAGGAATGCAGCACTAGCCAGACCTATCTTGGGTGGAATCTGGATGGTCTCTACTTGTTTTGTCTTTATTTATTGATTTATTTTTTTAGCTCTCTGTTGCTAGTTGTTCCTATCATTAACGTTTCTTTAGTGGCGGGGTTGCAGGCTGCTGGCAGATAAGAGATATTCAACATTACTGGATCTCTGTTCAAACCTACTCCTTCCCCTTCAGCATTGACTTGCTTCTTGGTGGTGCCATTGCTCTTTCGCAGTGTTCTCTTACCCTTTCTTTATTAATATTGCTTCTTTAACCCTCAGCACTACTTTGCTTTTGCTAGTATAGAGTTTTGCTGACAAATCTCACAGTAGTATGTGTTTGTGGAGGGCTGGTTTTCTGCCACTGCCAATATTTGCTTAGCAGCTGGAGGATGGCTGGGCTCTCTGCGGGTGAAGGGCCCTCCTGCCTGCTTTAGACTCACATGGGAGCTCTCAGCCTGATCTAAGGGCTCTCCAACAAGGAGCCACCAACATGCCCCTCAGGAAGTCAGGGGAACATCTGCTGAAGGGTTTGTTCCAATCAGGTCAGAGATTTGCTCACATACTGGTAAAGTAGGAGGGGGGAACAAACAGACAAGTGAGCGGGTTCAGATACAGGATAAACTCTGCATCTTGTGCTGCATCATGGGTTGCGTTTCCTCTGTACATGAGCCAAGAGGGACCACTTGCTTTACCAGCCTCTCATGTGAGCACTCAACCGACACAAGAGGCTCTGCTCTTTTCCCCTTGGGGGATGCTGGAGGCAAGAGCTCTCAAGGGCTAAAGAAAACAAAACAATGTTTGCTTAGCTGTAGAGCAGAGCGTGCCTTGCGTAAATTGTGCTGGGGCCTAAAAGTGCTTCAGAAGTGAAGTGCCTCGGAAATCAGCTCCACAAGATAAATGTGAGGCAGGGTGATGGCATTTTTGTAGATGGTGGGGTGGTCCCATTGACTTACTTCATGGTGAGATTTTGGGTTCTTTGAGTCTCAGCTCCAGGAAAAAAAATGACATGAAGTGCGAAGATTTGCCAGTGAAGAAGTGTTCCTCCCGTAGTTCTGCTTGTTCTGCTCCTTGCAAAGAGCTAACAAAAAATTACTCTTTGCGTCCTGCTCAGAGGACAATGGCTTTATTTGTGGGAAGGAGGAAAAGAAAAAGGGTGCTCTGGGAACTTTGGCACAGTACCGCAACCCATGGATGGAGCAGATGATCAGAGAGGGAATTAGGAACATTCTTTACTCCCTGGGGCCAGATTCAAATGTAAAAGGCACTTGCCAAATCCTAGGATGTATTTCAGGTGGGACAGAGAATAGTCCGTGTTTCTGTGGCCCCTGGGTGTGGTGCAGACTTTTTTTTCCTCTGGACTTGACCCATGAAAAATACAGGTCCTTTTTCTAATTCCTATTTCTAGATATCCTTTGTTCAGTCACAGGTGTGCAGGCCAAGCTGGCATATGTCCAGTGTAGTTAGTGAAGATGTAGTACCTGGCCTTGCATGCATTTGGTACTCTGCAGAAACCAAATTGATTGAGAGTACAATGTTCCTAGTACAGTAGGATCAAAAAACTGCTTGCACGTACAGACCTCCTGCAGCTTTTGTTTTTGTGGCTTGGTGGTTGACTGCAGTTTATCATCTGCATACCGAGATGTCTCTTGATACATAAGTGGAATTCACTTCCAGTGCAAGGCTCACTGCAACACTTGCTTCCCCCGTCCCTTTTCCCCACTATATTCCCCACTATACCATCTTGCAGATGCTCTCAATTTCCAAGTACCTTATTTCTCATCACCAGGGCTTTTTTGATGAATGTGAAATGTAGCAATGTTGGCTGTTGATTATTGGCATTCAACATCTAGTGATCCTTACAGAAATTAGGATATCAGACTCAGAGATTCTGTTCATGGTCTCCTTCATCCATGACAGTAGGCCTGAGACTACAATAGGAGCTCAGTTCTTCTGCACGGGAAAGCATGTGATTGCACCATAGAGTTAAATCAGTTGTCTGATGTCTCCTGCAATTCACTTTGCCAGGTGAGGGATGTCATAAAAATGATTAGGCTGGAAAGAACCAAACCACCCTCCTTTAATCCAGACTTCTTTTTGTGTGTGTGTGTTTTTGAAGCCTGATGTGGATTTTCTGGACTGATGAAGTGTGCACTTGCAATGTGGTGCATTGGAACCCTTGTGAAAAATAAAACATGATGTGGTAAGGAGTGGCTCAGGAATAGGAAAAAAAACCCCTTCAGTCTAACAAAAGAACAGTCTGTGTGATGGTACCCTGGTATTTAGTTAGAGATTCCAGTCAGTTTGAAGATGAACAGCCTTACTGGCATCTGCAGGTGGGTGTTCTGCATATGCTTTACTTCTCCTACTGCTTGTGTTTGTGAATGAGTTCTGCCTGTCACCTCAGAGACGCAGAGATAGCTGCCTTTTGCTGCTGTTCTTATGCCACAAGTATCAGCAGATCCCCATATTACCTAAGCACTGCAAATGTGCATGGGTAAGAAACAGACCCTACAAAAATACTTCACAACGCAAATGGGTGCGACAGCCCTTGTTTTAGAGTGAGAGGGTCTTTAGAGGTCATTAGAGATTAAATGATGTGACCAAGATCTTACAGGAACTTCTGCACTCTGAATTACATCTGGAACTCACACCTCACAGATTCAGAGCTCATGAGGGTATTTTAATAGTTAGATAACTTTTAGGAGACTCACTGACACACATTCATCCAAGGTAAACGTGATCTGCCATCTTGGGCCCAACCCCAGATTTGCTTTCATCAAGTCTAATTATGATAATGGTTCATTTAACCTCTCTGCCTCCCCCTAACTTCTGCTTTAAAGCAGAGGCACCGGCTGAGAAACCTTGGACTGCATAGTTCCAATTTTAGCTCTGTCTGACTCATTTAATAATTTGGTCAGGTTAGTTTGTCCTTGACTCAGTTTCCCCACTGTCAAAATGGGCCTAATAACATCGTCCTGCGTTTTGAGGAAGGATTATTAAGATAAATTAGTTTTGGCTGGAGAAGAGTCCTGCAGGGCTAGCAGAATTAGAAGGAGACAAGCACTCTCTCTGTTGCAAGTATTATCTATCACTTGTGCTTCTCACAGCCCTCTTTGACTTTTACTGACTGTATTCTTTCTCCTCTTGCAAATTACCAGCATGTATATTGATCAGCACCATCCCTCACAGAGCCTACCAGGCCATCTCCCCATCGACTTCTTTGCCCTTTGGGGCCGATGGTTTCACAACTGGGAGGGAAATCCTGGCTGCACTGGTCTCTACAGTGCCAGGACCTCAACCCTGGTTTTTCACCATGACTTGCTTCCCCTTCTGTACAAAGGCTGGCTCCAGGGTTGCTTCTTCTGCCTTTCATCAGGATTCCTCTAAGGAAGAACAATCCCCTCCAGAAAATGCTGAGGTGGCTTTAGAGAAAGGCAAACTGACAGGGAGTGAGGGGATGGTTGGAGAGGAAAAAGCCAGCCCCACAACAATCTGACTTCTTCTAGAGAGGGTTAAGTACTCGCTGGCTCTTACTGGGTCACTTAATGATGGATGGTAGTTAGTGGGGGTGGGGGAAAGCTGACTTCCAGCCCTGCATCACTAAACCGTTCATTAGGAAAAACACACACAATGGAAAATGGCAGAGGGGCTCAAGTGTCCAATTTCTCTCTTGAACTCTCTGAACAGGAGGCTCCAGTCAGGGGAATCCCTGCCACCCTTTCTCCCCCTCCTTCCCTGGCAGTTTCTTTATTAATTAACGGAGTTGGCTGGGGACGGAAACAGAGGACAATAATCAACATAGATGGGTCTGCAGACCTATTTTTAATAATGTGCTTTGCATCTGTCCTAATTGGTATGGAAACAGTGACCTGATTGGAACAACCGGGAGCCTCTCGGGGCCTTTCTTTCTTTCTTTCTTTCTCTCTCTCTGTTTTCTTTTTTGTTTGGTTGAAGTTTGACTTGGTGGGAGTGGAGGGGCCAGTGGATAAGAAATATAAAACCTAACCTTAGAGGCTGTTCACAGGCTGGGGAGAGGGTTGGTTACTGGGGATATGGGGGAAGGGAGGCCCGGCAGCCTCGATTAGGAAGTCGGGTGTAAATGCCTCCGGAGCACACAGTCTGGCTGCCCAGAGACACTGGGGCTGAGTGTGGGAAGGAAGGGGGCACCAGCTCTGCTGGGACAGTTTCAGGATGGGAAATAGGATGGCTTTGCTGGCTGTGCCAAAAGGTGGCATTGCTTCAGGGAAAAGAGGAGTCCTCACCCTGCCACATAACAAATGCTCGTGCTGTGATGGGCAGCCCCTGTCTGCAAGAGGTTTTAACTTGAAATAGATGGGAGGATGGCCAGAGGAAGGTCAGAAGGTGGCTTAGTAATGATGATGGCTTGGAACCATGGCTTCCTGAGTGCTGTTAACTTCTCATGGGACTGGGGGACCCCAGACTGAATGCTGCATACTTACGTGTGTGCAGGGACTGCGCTTTTGTGGGATAAGGGGAAAAAAGCTTTGAATTCAGTTGCAGTGTGTTCTGTACATCATGGTATCTGCATGATTGCCGTGAGGGCATAGTGTGACACTCTCACTGGTGCCTGCTGGGTGGCATCACAGAGGCATAGCACTGCTGAACATAGGTGGCAGTGTGTGCACACGCGTCTCTGTGTCACTTCTGTCCTGTGGCTGCCCAGGGCAGGAGATGGACGTTTTTCTTTCTCCTGCTTGTTTAACCATCAGCGAGCTCCTGCAGGCTGTGCTGCTGGTTTTGCCCAAGTCGCAGTATAGTTTTGTAGAGTCTCATGGGATCTGGGCATATGGAAGTACACCTTTCTCTGTGTAGCCATGGCTTCCTGTGGAGCAGCACGGCACAGCAGTGAGCCCATGGCTGAACACAGGGCCTGGGCTGAGGAACACATCACCCAGCCAAGGACCGTGTCAGGCATTTTTGTATCACAGTTCCAGTGCCTAGTTACTGCCTTCCAGCTTCGCTTTCTGCCCAAAGCCCACATGTACGTGCTCTTGCCAACAGCTAGGTGAAAATCAAGCCCACAGACTCCAACTCTTTGAAGTGATTTCTGTATAGGTAAGGAGAGAAAACATGTTATTTAAAATGAAGCAACGAATGAAGGATGGACAGAAGAATTTACTCAAATAGCTCTGATTTGTACCTACCCCAGAAATGGCTCAGTGCCTTCAACTCTGAGCGCAGTGTTGTGTTTTTGTTTTTCGTATAATGTAGAAAGAATCGTGTGAAAATCTTAGTTTCCTTCTAAGGAGGCTTGCAGTTCTTGTATGTGCTGTGTAGAACTTTGGGAAATCATTCCACTGCCCTCAAAAGGATTAAAAAGAAACTGAAAATATGATCTGCCAAGCATTTACTGTTTTTACTAAACGTAATGTGCATTTGGAGATCTGCTTCAGTCTGTTCTGGAGCCTTGCTCATTGATTTGGGCTACCGCACAAGTCAGAAGGACTACAACATTGCTGAATTCAGGGTCTGTTTATGGCTTGTAAGGCTGGGCGTCTGCTGTATGTGCAACTGCTTGGGGAGAGGAAGGAATTAGAGAATAGAAATGCAGAGGGAGCAGGCAGAGTGAGCTCCTGCCTCTGTGCTGCAAGAGGAGTTGGCCAGGCCCCATGTAAATCAAGGACAAAGTTGACTAATTTCCTGGGTCGGTCATGGTGAAAATATCACATTTCATGGTTTGTTGCAGATTCATAGAAAAATCCTATTAAAACCGGGCAGATTACTTATACAATTTAAACAAATGATGATCAAAGATTATAACATGTTCTGTGAAGAATGAAAAGGAATAGAAATGAACGTGCATCTGGTGAAACGGGGCCGGGTGGGTTTTTGCATGCCAACCTGCTCTTTTAGCACCCGGAGAATAAGGGGTGGGGGGGCGAGCAGCGCGGGGCTCCGCATCCCGTTCTGCCGGAGGCTCGGAGGCTTTGCGGCGGGGCCGTGGCGGCAGGGGGCGCCGCAGGACGCCTTTTGGCAGCGCCCGGGGCCGCGGCCGCCGCTCCGCCGCCGCTCCGAGGGAGCGTCCCCCGGGGGAAGGGCGCGCCGCGGGCCGGGCCGGGCCCGCGCGGTACCGCCGCCTCGGGCGTCTCCGCTGGAGGGTTGCGCGCTGTCTGCTTGGCCCCTAACTCCGCGCTAACTCGTAAGTTGTTTAGGAGGAAGCGCCTCTCTCGAAAGCTAACAAAGCTTAGGGTGCAAGGTGAAAAATGAGGTTTATCTCGAGAAGGAAACAAGGTGTAAACTAGCAGTAAGGCGGACTGCTATTGATGCCTGCATAGATCTGTCTTCTAATGTCTCATCGCAGTGAGATGTGTGAAACCTTCACCAACTGTGAGAGGCAACAACCGTACGCTGAAGGGGAGACTGCCTGGAAGAGTGTTTTTGTGATTCCTAAGGCAGAGCTGAAATGAGTGTTTGCAAATGTGCCTCCAAAGAAATTGGTAGAAATTCTGGGAAATAGAGAATGATTGGCAAGAGCCCCATATTTACACTAGGGACAGGAAAAGGTAGTTGTTTTGTTTAAATTTTTTTTCTTTGGAGGCAGATTTCCACATTTGTCTGTGAAATTACCTCTGCAGATGAGACAGAGTTTAGCAATTCCCCGTGCACCACTGAGCATCCTATCCCAAACAGCAATCCTCATGAACGCTATCATAGTGCTGTTCATGGCATGCTTTGTTTGAGAGTTAAGCTCAGATTCAAATTGGGTCTCATTGCCTCTCATTTTTGCTTCTTCAGGCTGAGCATGTTGACACAGAATGTGTGGCAGCTCTGACAAGGCTGGTTTTGTTCATTCTGTGTCTGAAGCTCTGTACTGAAGCCTTCCCAGACAACAGGAGCTAGATGGTGGAACTAGGTGATCTTAAAGGTCCCTTCCAACCCAAACCATTCAATGATTCTATGAACAGTGCCTGAGTGAGAGGCAGCAGCATCTGTCTGGCCATTCGGTAGAGCACGCTAGGATCTGCTGTTGATGGTTCTCACTTAACCTTTATGGCAGAATTCTCTGCTGAGCCTTTCTCCTAACTCATCCCTAACACCAGCCTATGCACAGCTTCAGTTGCAGTGTGAGAATGTAGTTGTGTCTGAAATGTATGGATAAAGTACATGAATCTACTGATACCAGCTCTTTACTCATCCATGGATCTAGGAGAATGTAGCAATAAACCTCCCTTGCATGACATTCAAACCACAATCCAAAACCTGGTGCCATCTCTAACCCCACAATTGCTCAAAGCCCACGTAGCCATAGCTGCATTATAACTGAGCACAGTGTGTTCCAGCCTTTTGCCGTTGTTTTTTCTTCAGGGACTGGGCAAACTAAGCACAAAGCCCTCCCATCCTGACACTAAGCCAAGCTGTAACCAACCTTACTGATCACTGTAACACAGGAGCATAGTACAGCCCAGAAATGAAACACAAAATGTTTGACTCTGTCAACTTGTCTTATTGCTTGAGGGCCTGAGAGAGTTCTGCAGTGGTGATAAGACACTGTTGCCCTAGGTGTGAGCTACTCACAGTATCATTTATGGCTGAAGAAACTGTTATCTCTGAACATTAGCTATGAAAAACTTGAATCCCCTGGAGCAGGTTGCAATCCTACTGCAGCCTGGACACAATTCACCAGTAAACTTGAGTAAACAGAACTGGATGCTGAATCTTAGTTTTAGTCCTAACTTTATTCGTGGCACGGATGATAGCCTAGGAATTCAGTTATGTCCAGAAGTTAATCAGAAGATGTTTAAATATGCTGATACTGATTTTACCACTTATCTTACCTCAAGTAATGATGCCATTCCAGCTCCAGCGTTGATCATGGCTCAGTAACCCCATTCTGTCGGACAATTAAAAATAGTACATTTTAATCTACTTGTCCCTGGTCAGGTTGCAGAACTGAGCAACAAAAATTGTTTAGCAGAACCTCATTTCTGGAATGTTAAGTTGGAGCCTAATTGTCGTAGTAACCCTGACTTGACCTCTGCCCAGGAACCAGTGGAAAATTAGGAATAAATATTTGTCTGTAGGGTCACCAGCTTTCATCCAGTTTTGTGAGTCTTCATTTACACAATTAAAAGGGCTGCTCTGAATGTAGTGCCTCCTCTTCATTTCCATGGAAACTACAACAGATACAAAGAGCACTATAACACCATTTGATAGAGCAAATTCTTAGCTCCAAAATAATGGTTTGTTTTTTTTAGCATGGACACTGCCATTAGCTGTGCATTTTCACCAGCAATGAGCAAGATGTACATGGCTGCGCTTGTAAACATCTGCACCAGTGGAGGTGACCCACTGTCAGCACTGCTGGAACGCAGCATCCACCATCTCATGGTGCTCACATCCACTGCTTAACCTCCATAAATGTTCAGCAAGCATTGATGAATGTCAGTGGTTGATGTATTTTTTTTTTCTGCACAGAGAAATTGAACAGTACATGTTTGCTTCATACCCACTTCAGTGACAGACTCTGTTTTGTTAGACTGCCCCTCTGCTGCTGCCTGTCATGTGCCAATAGAATGGAATGGAATATTGGTGAGAAGGTTCAGTCTCTGCTGCCGTAGCACCGCCGTCTGACTCTGATGTTCTGGGCTGGTAGAACAAACTAGAAGGCATTACTTCTGAAGCAGCTTCCGTGCCTAGCATATCTAATTTCTGTTCCAGGCTCTGTCCTCAGCCCTCTCCCTACTTTTAACTTCAGGTTCGCTAACCAGGATTTGGCATTCTCATCTCTTGGTATTAGGACTTGGCTTTCCTTTATGCCTGGCAGAGGGTAGTAATAAATGTGGCTCTTCAGATCCTGATTTTAGCTCAAATCCCAAACATGTCATTGTTATACACTATTGCAACCAGACAGCCCCAGTCTAGTTGTGCTAACCATATATTCTTTTGCAGAATTCAGTAAATACCCTTTGCTGTATCCACATCTCTTTTAATCCCGCTCCTAACAAAAATCCCACCATTCACTACAGTTCAAACATTTCCTCTTGCTTTAAAATTAAGGCGTTTGTATCTACTGACACCAAAGTGCTGTGTTTGCATTGCCAAGAGAGCCTTGCAGCTGGGATAAGGTCCTACCTAACTTGTGCTGAGTGGCTCTGGGATTGATAATCTGTGTTTGATGATTTGACTACAAAGAGCTTAAAATTCAGCATTCCAGATGAAAGCGATCATAGCCCTTGAGTGGTGTTTAGCTGAGGTATTTTTGAATTCAAAGGCAACTATGCAGTTTTATACCAGCTGATGGAGTACTGACTGACTATATAGAGAGCTTTACAGTAGAAAAGTGTCTAATACTTCCTTCCTATGAGAGCTGAGGAATCCTTGTGCTATTATACTGTAATGCTCGTAGAGCCTTGCTGAGTAAAAGTCCAAACCTTTGTATAAACAGTGCGTGCTGTCGCCTCTATCTGTGAGTGCTCTGTGGGCTTGTATATGCTTTCTGCTGGCTGGAGAGCGTGAGTTAGCAAGTGGGAACAGCATCTCGGGAATGTGGTGGGAGTTGTGGTGCTGGGGATGTGGAAGCAGCGGATGCGAGTCTTGATTTTTTTAATTTGACATCAAATGTGCTGGCATTGGCTCATCGTGAACTGTTCCAGTGGTACTAATTACATCTGTGATGTGGACTGCTGCAGCAAGGAACTTGAGATATCAGAATTAAGGTAGAACCGTACATTTACAGAGGATTCTTACTGTATGACTAAATGTTGCCCGTCTTGACAAAATGCCACCTGATGTACGCACTATTTGTAACCAAAATGCTGAATGAAGAAACCGGGCTGGATGTTAGTTTGCTTGTACATGTTTAGGGAGCGCTTTATTTTCAAGCAAGCACAGAGGTTTGAGTGGGGAGGCTGCTCGTCACCTGCGTGCTCTGTGCAGTGCTCAGGTAGCTGGTGTCACTGAAGGTGAGGAAGGTGGATGTGCATGTTGAGTTGGAGAGAAAGTGAAGGTTGCAGATAACTCTCTTCCAGCCTGATACTGTGAATAAGCATCTTCCATCAATTAAAACCATCAGTGCCTTCCTGTAGCAAAGCAGTCATCAAAGACTTGTCCTTATGCAGTGCATGGAGAACGTGGTAAGGACCACATTCTTGGTGCAGCCAACAACCATCATGGTTGTTTTCTTCCAACAGTTTGTAGTCTTAGCATCATGTTCATTTCACGTTAATGGTGAGTAAAGCTGATTAGCTGCTGTTTTAACTGCAGGTAACTTGTCGTTATTGGCAGGAAACATGTTTCATCTGCATAACAGTTCCATGGGAGCAGTGGGGAACATTTTCTATTAGCGTTTGTTGATGTGAAACATGTTTCTTGGTGGAGTTATGTTTGGAACTGGGAGAGGATTTGATGTTTTTATTCTTAACTCCAACTGGAAAAACTAAATCCCAAAAATGCTGTTTTGAATATTATTTCAAAAGTATCCAAGATCAATGTCTGTCCTGGTATTTGCAGTATGCATGTAACTATAGAAGCTAGAATCAACCATCTTAATGCTGCTCAGTATAAATATACACACACACATGTATATATGCACCAAATGCATATGCAGAGTTGGAGAAAAGAAAGGTGAGGGCTGGCTCCAGGGGAGCTTGGTGTTTGTCTTTGCTGCATTTAGTTGTGAGCTTGAGCTCTGCAGGGACTCAGAATGGGGCTGAGGCAGGTACGTGTAAGCAGTGCACGTCCTTTCCTAACCCTATCAGTGGAGCATTCCTCCTCTTCTCTTACATATCAAGTGGCTCTATTCAGATGTTGGTGGGTTTTGTTTTTGTTTTCTTTTGAAGTACTTTAGTGGCACGTGCCGTAGCTCTATGCTGTCACAAACATGAGTTTTGAAAGTGACAGTAAAACCTACTTTATCAAGAAACATTTGTGTTCCTTTCCTGCAAGCCCCAAGACCTGGTGTTTGTGGATCTGGAACGAGAAGGACCCACTTCCCTGGAATTAGTTGCTTTGAGATCAGTAGGAACAAACGAAGCTCTCCAATTGCTGAAGCCTTATATAGGGCTGCATGTTTAATCAGAAGCCACATTTGGGTTAGTACTTTTTTGAAATTTACCTGTGAAATAACAGTGATCAGTTGTTACCATAGTAGTAGCTGTTGTACTGAAGGATCTCAAAGGATGAGTACAGTTGTGCAGAGCTGTGAGGACAAATGCAGTTGTGTAGCTGTGTCATCAGTAGATACTGATAAGCTATCCTTAAGAAATATGGCTTGTGCTGACCTACAAGGTGGAAGTTGCTTAAGAGTTTGCATCAGAAATACATGACAGTTTTAGTGAGCAAGCAGAGAAGGATTCCGTATTTGGTATAAATCAGAAAAGGAATTTTAGGATGACTGTCTTCATGCTTGCACTGCAACTTAGTCATTAACTTAAAACAAAAACCTTTGCTTGCCCTGAGCTATAAAAAATTCCTTAAGGACATCGCTTTACTACTTGTTTGACGGACGTAGCATCTTGATTCTTAGCAACCTAGAAGCTGAATTGCTTTCGAGTATTCATTTACTCTTTCTAGTGCTTCCCATATGGTCTAGTGGTTAGGATTCCTGGTTTTCACCCAGGCGGCCCGGGTTCGACTCCCGGTATGGGAAGGGTCTCCCTTTTCAAGGGGGAACAGTTTTAAACTTTAAAGAGGGGAAATTTAGGTTAGATGTAAGGAGGGAATTCTTTACTCGGAAGTGAAACGCACAGGCTGCCCAGAGGTTGTGGGTGCCGCATCCTTGGAGGAGTTTATGATCAGTTTGGATGGCCCCTGCAGCCCTTCCAGCCCATCTATTCCGTGACACTAAGGTGTACCTTTGGGAGGGGCTCCTTGTGCATAATGACCTTGCAGGTACAGAGCTCAGTCCCAGAGAGCCCTGCACTGATGTGTGACTTCTGGAAAAATAGTCTATTTCTGACTTTATTAACACCCTCAGGAAACACCGCCACTACCTTCAGTGCTGCAAGCATCACTTACCAGTAGTTATTATTTGTATTGCCAGAATGCCAAGGATGCGTGTTACCTATGAAGGCATCACTGTGCTAGGCAACATATGAATGCAAAACAAACAAAAGATGATTTCTTGCTTCAAGGCTCTAGCAGTCTGAGGCAGAAGATTATGACCTGATCAGAAGATTATAACTGACAACAGAGAAGCCAGTGCATTTTCTTCTGCTTGAACTCAGTAAAAACAAAAAAAGCACAGGCTGAAGCTCTGTTTCGTTTGGCTTATTTGGAGACAGGAAAGAGTTAAAGAACATAACCACACAGAAAAACACACCTAAACTCTTCTTCAAATAGTCCCAAGTGTTTGAGTGGGGGGGAAGAGGAGAAGAAAAACAAAGCAAGAAGAATCTGAAACTCAGACTGCCTTGTTTTGCAGTCGTTTTTCCAAGATGTATTGGAGATTCTTTTATGCAATAGCACAGTGTTTGGGAATGAATATTTGTTCACTGAGATATGGCTCTCCCATGACAGAGCAGTGAAATATAGGATATTTTGCTTGTTGGCAGCAGATTTCTGGCTGCCTAAGTTTTTATTAGTGCAGGTTTCTCTGTATGAGCATAGCTATTTGTCTAGCAAGCAGGGCCAATAGATAGGAAGTTGAAGAGAGAGCCAGCACAGTTCTAAGCTATGCCAGTAGGTAAAACCTCTTAAGGCAAAATTTCTACAGAACTGGGCCATGTGCCTGAGCTGGGGCAAATGCTGTTAGATTTTGAGGTGCCCTTCAGTACCCTGTGGTTCTTGTAGTTCTGCAATGCCTATCTAATGCAGCTGAGAATGTGTTGGCAGCTGCTGGGGTTGGGTTGTGGGTCTTGTAACTCATGAGCTGGAAGATGGAGCTTTTCAGCAGAGGCTGCAGCAGGCTGCTGACCTTCCATGTGTTGCCCAGCCACCACCAGAGGTGGTTAGACAGTTATCCCAGGGTCTGCAAATTACACCAACATGTGGATGCTTCTCTAGTCTGATTGCCTGGTAATGTTGACTGTGTAAGACTACAGACAGCCTGAATTTATGGATCAAGAATATGGCTGTAATTGTTGCAATTGGACCACAAAGTAGAGTGTACTCTGACAGTGTTTTGCTTGAGATTAAACTGGATCAGAACTGTGAGACCTGATCTTTAATTCATAATAGCTATATCGCTCTGAAGGTAATACCTGCTATTTATTTCCACGGAAACAACAACAGCTACAAAGAGCACAATAACGCTATTTGATAGAGCAAATTCTCAACCAGAAAATGCTATTTTTCAGCATTATTGCCACCATTAGCTGTGCATTTTTGCCACTGATGAGCAACACCTGCATGCTGTGCTTGTAAACATCTGCACCAGTGGAGGCGACCCACTGTTGTTAATCTGAAACGCACCACCCACCACCTTGCTGTGCTCACATGTACTGTTTGGTCCCATAAATGTTCAGCAAGCACTGACGATTGTCAGTGGGTGCCATTTTTTCTGCATGGACAAATTCAACTCCAAACCTTTGCTTTGTGTGCACAGCCATGTCAGATTCCATTGTGTCAGACTGCCCCTCTGCTGCCATCTGTCACACGGCAACAAAATGGAATGGCATGTTGGAGGGAAGGTTCAATCTCTACTGCCATCCCACCAACATCTCCCTCCTACGTTCTGGATCAGCATAATATAGCAGGAGCTGTTACTATTGGAACAGCCCTCAGCACATCTGGATAGTGCTGTTGAAAGTAAGCAGACCCTTTACTAGACAGGGAAGCAAAGATGACGGTTGATGACAGTCAAGAATGAACTGTATGGCCCTCATTTTCATGCCATAAACTCGATGTTTTGCTTGAATACCTGCTGAAAACACAATAAAATGCAGTCTTTGCTCTAGAGATTCAGAAAGAAGCAGTAAACATGAAAGACAACAGGTGATAAGAACAGGGCACTGCATGGGTAACATGGAATTTGTCTAAAGCAGCCTACCTGGATGGGACTAAGTTTTTTGAATAATGTCATCCTAAAGGACTTTTTAGGTAGACTTTTCATTGAGAATGTTGAAAGCAACTTAGAGGCATTTATAAGGAGCTTTGCTCATTCGTAGAGGACATCCTGGGAGGAGGCATAAGGCTACTGATACAGAGATACACTACTTAAAAGAAGGTGTAGGAGGAGAGGCTGATAAGAGATGGTGCTCCATGCATATACTGGAGAAACTGGAGTCCAGCCAGCTGTAGATGTTCTTGAGAGGGAAGACAAGCAGCTTCATTTTTCTGTTTAAAAGAAAGAGGAAGCAAGTACTTGCTACAGGAGAGATCTTTTCTGTAAGGTAGTTTGGGAAGGATTGCTGTGCAGTCACAGGGCAGCAGGGCACAGCAAGATTTCCAGGCCAGGGAGGAGATGACTATAAAGCTTAGTAGTTTTGTGGACTGCTCAGTTGTAACTACGTCTCAGGATATCTAAAGGCCTTTTTCTTTGCTCCTATTGCAGCCTGGTGTGACCTGAATATAATTTGCACAGCAGAGAGATTGAAACGGTAGCCAGGCTACCTACTAAGGTCAACTGAGTAGGGTCAAAGTGGTCTTAACAAGCTCTTACATAAACTATTCAAGCAGGTAGAAAAAAGGCAGAGTAGTAAGCAAGTAAACATCCAGCAGCCAAGGATGTTTTTGAAGTTTCTTCAGTTTTCAAACACAGGTTCCAGGGTGTTCAGATTATAATCCCCAGAGCCTCAAGAGGTGAGTGAAGGCATCCTTGTTACACTCAGCTCACGAAGCCACTGCTTTCTCATTGGGTCCACTGGGGTTTACCATCACACAGAGCAACAGTAGAACATTGAAAAGATCCCAAACTGCTTTGCAAATTATTACAGAAACTGTATGATAGTATAATGGTATGTCTGGGTTGTTTTAATTGATATTCTACAGTTACCACCAGCCTGGATCTCATTTTATAAACATTATAGAACATTCTTCTTACACTGCTACAAATACAGAGTTATTCCTGCTAGTTCAGAGGGAACTGTGGACTTGATTCTTGCTGAAGTTAACTTGCTATTAATGTTAAATATATGCATAAGCTCTTTTTTGAACAGAAATGAAAAGTATGGACTTATGACTTTTCTGACGTGTACAGCATGTGTATGTGCGATGGTTATTTCATGGTTGATGGTGAAGACACTTGGACAACAACAGCTTGTCTGATACCATGTCCAGTCCAATGCAGAAGTCAGTTAGGAGATTCCCATTGCCACCTCCAGTTATCCAGCCCAGTCTTCCTCTTGTCACAGCATTTATAATCTCATTCTCAAGCTCTTGCACGTTCTATTGGGTTCTGATTTTCAGTTTGTTTGGTTTTTAGGCAAGATCTTTTTCTGTCTGAAGTTGTTCTTTATGTAGCATTCAGAGCCCCAGCCCTGTACGCTAAGATTTGCTCAGGAACAGTCTTTAGCTTCAACCAAGTATCTGAAATGGGAATTTTGTTCTAGGGAAGCAATTGTAAATGAGGGAATGTGAGTGCCTTCATGGGAATTCTCATCTGTATTTACCAGCGGCTGTTCAGGCCCATTAGTGCCCGCTGAGTCTCTGAAAATATATACACTGGCGTGGTGCTATAGTCTGTAAGCTGTGTGTAGTATGTGAGAATGCAGTGGTGAGGGTGTGAGACCTGCCTGTGTGACTGGGTATGTGTGCAGGGCTTGTCAACATAGCTGTAGGGTGCATGGTGGCTGGAGGCCCGTCTTTGCATTCATAGCAGCATGCAAGCATGTGTGCAAACATATAAGTGAGGAAGTGTGGGTGAGTATGTTGCTGTGGGTGAGAACATAGCAATGGATGCATGTATGAGTGTGTTAGCATGTCTGTAAGTGCAGACTATATGAATAAGTGAACATGAATTAATGAGTATGTGTTACCAGCTGGTCTTAGAGGGAGAGATCCTGTTCCAGAAGCTGCCTCCACATCGTTCTGACCATTTCTGTACATGTATTAATTCCAAAGATGAAAAGCGCCCAGCTTGTCTTTAGCCTGGGCATCACCCCTGAGTACACAGTTGCTATGCCAGCTCAGTGTGTTTGTGTGCTCTTGTGAGAGAGTTGGTAATTGTGAGTGCTCCCTAAGAGAATCTCTGGGGCCAGGGGATACAATAGGCAAGGGTCTAGGGTCTGAAACTGTAGACTTTAATAAAGCCACTGACAGCAAATAAGAGCCTGACATGTGAGTCACATTACTGACAACAAGGGCTGCTTTGTAGTCCCATCTGCACCCCGATCGGGTCCCGTACTGTAACTGAAAGGACAGAACAAACTGCTGCTGCCTTCAATAAATACAACAGTGCCACAAAGGCAGCCGAACAGACCAACTTTGTGTGGCTTTGCTGCAGCTGAGCTGCTTTCCTAGTTATATTCCACGCCTCCCCCACTAGTGGAAGTGACTGATGTTGCCCTCCAAGGGTTGCTTGTGAGCCCTGGGTATGTACATGTGGCTCCGTGGAGGACACTGCAGGTAGCCCTGGATCATCTCCCCTCTGTGCCACTCTGCGCTTCCATCCTGCTCTAACTCAGGGACTGGGAGAGCCTCTGTGCTATGAGCTCTGTTCCTTGGATCTCCTGCCCTCACTTGGGTGGTGGCACCAAAAGTCTGGCAAAGCCCCATGTCAGACTGTGAGCGACAGCTTCTTGAAATGTCTATGACCGAACTTTCACTGTTGTGCTCAGGATCAAAATGTATGAGTTCCTAGAGCAGTCACTTGAAGTCCTTTCAAATTCTTGGTGTGTGGTTACCTCCTTAGTTCAGGTATCATCAAGAGATAGGTGTTTGCTATTTATTTAGCTGTCACCTAGCAGTCAGAAGCATTTTTCCCTGGCTGTACTCAGGACTTCTTGCTTTTCCCTTCCTCTGGGCCTCTCCTCTTTGGTTTTGGAGACTTTCCCAGTGATGCATTTTCACACAGGGAAAAAAAATGCACAAGTTGGTGCACAGCACTGAATTTAGGGGATGTTCAGTGTGTGGCCTGTACTGTTTGCCCCGTGCTTCTGCTGTCCGTGATCGAGCCTGTAGCTGCTCCTGTTGGTCCATGTGTGCAAAGTCTCACTTTCTTGTTTCCACAAGAAAGTCTTATGTGGAAAAAAAAAGCCTAACAACCCTGTGACTTCGCATCCCCTTCCTGTGCAAGTACTGTTCCAGATAATGTTAGATAAAGGAAAGTGCAAACTAACAATTAAACAAACAAACAAACAAACAAAACTGATTAGAAGCAATACATTGTACAGATATATACCCAGAAAACGAGGGAGGACTTGACTCATGTTATGTAGTAAATGCCCAGATGCTGTAGCTGGAGGAGTTGATAGGCAGAGTCATAGAACTGAGTTGAAAGGGGCCCTTGAGGGCCATCTAGTGCAACTCTCCTGCAGTGAGCAGGGACACCTACAGCTTGATCAGGTGTTCAGAGCCCCATCCAGCCTGACCTTGGATGCCTCCAGGGGTGGGGTATCCACTGCATCTCCAGGCAATCTGTTTCAGTACTTCACTACCCTTATAGAGTTTTTTTTTTTTTTTCTTTGTATCTACTCTGAATCTCCCTTTTTAGATTGAAACCTTTCCTCCTTGTCCCATCACAACAGATGCTCCTAAAGAGTCTGTCCCCTTCTTTCTTATAGAGCAACTTGTGTAGATGTTTTCAAAAATCTGAATTTCTGATAGTTCAACGTGTGGGCCTTCTGCTAGAGATTCCTCTTCTCTATTGATAATATTTAGAGGATTAAACACCACTGGTTTGAAATACCCTACACATCTAAGTAGATGTACCAGAAATCCTAAATCCTGTAGAAACTGTGCCTTGAACTTTTGGGGAAATAGTTGGGAGTTTGAAAACAAATTTAGAGCATCTTATGTCACTTTGAAAGTGAGGGCAGACTTCTTAAATCCTAGTCCAGTTCTTTGGTCACATAACAGCATTTCTTTTGCTTTGGTGCTTGGGCTATGACCTGGGCTGGGCTAGGACAACAAGAACATTCAGGGATTGGATCTGATGGGTGAATGGGTGGTGTCTTCAGTCCTCATCTTGCTGGCTAGTTTTAGGGGCTTCAGCTGGAGTGGAATAGCTGGGTACATTTAGAAATTACTCTCCAGCATGCAGTCTAGTGCAACTGCATCTGTGCTTACCTTTGATGCTCTTCCATCTCTTGAATGGAATCGCATTTCTAGAAGCTTGAGATCTCAAGAAAGGTGACTGATAATGAAGATGGAAGGATGGAGTCTTGAAAAGCAGACAGAGAGGAAGCTCTGTGAAAGGGATGCACAGCTTTAATCTGTTTTTGTTTTCTTGCATATGCATTGGTTTGATTCTAAAAGGATATAGTCTTAATGTGGGGGAAATTATGTAGTTGCAACAACACGTATGTCTGAACAGTTATGTCTGGATGTGCTTTGTGGGAGTGGATTCCCTGGCTTACAGCCCTAAGATGCCAAAGCTTTGTATTTAAGGAAAGAAGCTTTTCTAAAATTGGTTTTCTGGCTGTTCTGCACCAGGAAGCAGGAGAAGCAAGCTTTATGTTCTTTTTGCTGCTCTTTGGGAAAGGTGGAGTTACTAATCATTTAATCTAATGTTTTTCTTTTCATTTTTCTTTTATTCCTCCCCTCATTGAAGAACTGGTTGGTTAGGTCATTTGAGTCATCGCTTGTAGAGAAGCATAGCTCATTGAGTGCCCCAGAAGTTTAGTTTAATGTTCCCAGATTTCTGAGTGGATTCTCAAAATGGTCTTTATTAATGACCCCTAGAAATTGAAACCAGTTCTATATGTTCTTTAGCAAGGTCTGACAGAAGGGCTATAATAAAAAGCAGAGTAAGGCTGAGTGCAGATGTAGGAGGAAAATAATCTTAAAGTCAACAGAACTCTGGAAAAGTAAAAGGTGAAAAGGTATTTGAAATTACTTTTTACACTTTCTCTGATAAACCTGAAGCCTTTTTCAGTTCTTGTCTTGAATGCAGAAAAGAACCAGGAGTTGTGCTGGTAGCTGTTATATAAGCATATGATATCTTGGCCTGCATGGCCTCATTAATGCACCAGAAAATAGAGGAATAGACAGGATGGTCAGATTCAGGCTTCTGAAATCATATCCTTAACCTAATCACCCTTTTTGGTTTTTTCCTTCTCCATTTTTAAATTTCTATTTATTTATTTATTTTCCCTCCTTGATAAAATGCTCATTTGCACAACTAATGACTCTTTACATATAAATATATATAAATAACACCACTGGCATCTGGGATTAGAAACAGCCTGAGTGGAATGTGATAGCCAACCTCTGCTGGATCGCTGCCGTCTGCTAGAAACAGCTCCTGCAGCCCTTGAAAGCCACAACCTGTGTTCTTGCACTGCAGCTCCAGGACATGCAGTAACCTTGAGAACTTGTTGGCACTTGTTCTTGCTCTGTGATTTTAGTTGCAGGTGCTAGCCGAATTTTGGAGGTTGAAGAAGTAAGAGATTCTTAGCAGTTCTGATCAAGTGAAGTCGTGTCTTACGGTTGAGGACCAGTCCCTTCCAAGGTAGCTTACTTAGGTCTAAGTGGTTTTGGAAATGGGAAAAAGAGAGAACCTTCTGGGAAAGTTTGGCCTTAAACTATCAGCCATTAGAATCCAGGAGAATTCTGCCAGCTGAACGAGAGAAGCTACCTGCAATAAAGCCAATCGAAACAATTTCCCTGCTGAAAGGTGGCCTACCTGAGTCAGGGCAGCCCGCACCAGCTGCACGCTACTGCTGTCAGACTTGGCCGGGTCTGTCAATTAAGGGAACACAGAGCAATCTGTGAGCGCTGAAAGGGATCCCTTCAGAGCCCTCTGTGGCTGAGAGACAGGCCCATTGTCTGCAGGCATGTCTCACATAGTTTCAGGGCCCTGATAAGCAGGCATGCCATGAAAACCTGCATTATACGGTGAGCTCGGGAAAACTTTGGCTGGGGGTAGGTGAAATGGGGGGTGGGAGAAGAGGTAACACTGCACCTTGGCATTGTGGGAGGTGGGGCAATGAAAGACGTCGCGTTTGGTGGTCCCCCAATATAACCTCCTTTCTCACAAACTCTTGTTGAATGATGAAGTCATCGTTTCCTCTGCTTCCCCTCCTCCCTGCTATCCTTGTCCTTTCTTCTGAAGTTCAAAAATCAATGGGGAAATTACTGCAGCTCTAAGAAGATAAACAGCTTAGTCACCTTCAACTCCAGCCTTGCCACATGTTGAAAATCCTTTTCCTGGGAATCTGGGACCACCAGGTCTGTGGGTTAGGGAAGGAGAGGTTTCAGATTTACATGTGCATAATTGACTCCATAGAATAAGGTAGACACAGCACCTAGGGGAAGGAATGAATGGCATTCCCTCCCCAGCTGCACACCAGTGTTCTCTTTCATCTTTCCCACCTTGTAGCCCGGTGCCTGGATTCTCTGGTATGTGTGGGCCTGGAGTGCTTGCAAGCTACAGGCTCAAGAGAGCTTGTGGTCTTGAATGGGAGCATTCTAGTCTAGAGCTGGATGTCCTTAGACTCCAATGCTATTGGTTTCTGCCTGAGCTTGTGAGTTGGTTAAATGTTAGTGTGTGCTAAAATGTCAGCATTACAAAGGAAATGAAACTTTGTGTTGATTTCATGTTACCTTTCCAGATCATTTTGCATAGAAATTGAAAACTGTCTCTTTAAAACAAAGTATTCACTGCACAAAGTTAGCTTTTCCTGTGTTTGAGAGATACATAAGCTGTATGCTGTGAGACAGGAAGCAAAGGAACACATTCACAGTAGCGAGGCACCTTCATCCCACTGGAATCTCCTCTTGAAACTCCTCCGAGAATGTAGCTGTGTATGTTACAGATCCTGTAACATTTAGTTGTGAAGAACTAACCTGATGGTAACAGAGAAACAAATAACAGAATACAGAGCATGAAGGATAGGTTGCTAGTGACCTTTCCTGGCTTTTCCTTTCAGATTGGATACCTTATTTTCTACATTCACAAGCTGATAATCTTCACGTTTAATTTTAATTAAAGACACTCTAGGCAATCATCATTCAGAGTTTGAATCAAAGGTTATTGTAGACCAAGCCTGCTTTAGTCTCAGGCACATTGGGCCAAAGCCATTTCTGAGGAATGCGCTGAACTCTGTGGGATTGCCATGAATGAGCCTGGCCCATAGACTTCATCTTTCATGTCTGTTTCTCTGCAGTGCACTGGGCTGCCAAAAAGAGGATTGGATTTCTGATCACTCAGTCCTTCATCTTCAGCAGATATACCTTTGTCAGGGTTTAGTGATTGCTTGCAGCCAACCCACTGTACAGTGACACTCCAGGAGATGGCAGCTCATAGGTTTTTTTCCCAGTTGGGGGATATGTCTTGGCTCAGCACATTTGATAGGGAAAATTAATGAATTCGTACTTGGATGGAAGCTCCTATCTCATCTCTGGTTTGCTAAGGCTCATGGAAACCCATCTTTCTTTTTACCTTAAATAAAGCTCCCATCATGGCTGCCAAATCCTACTGTCTGTTCTCACACTCTTCACTGCACATTCACAACATACTTGCCAGTCCTAAGTAAAGTTTGTAGTGCTGCAGTAACATCTGACTTACATTCAAGGATTTATCCTTGTGTCTGTTCTTTATTTTTCCTTCTGTTTAGGGATGTATACTTGAAGTTATTTTCTCTGATCCGTTTGCTTTGCTCTATATATATATATATATATATATATATATGTTCTATTCCTTGCTTCTCCAACCCAGAAACCCTTAGTGTTCATATTAGTCTCTTGAAACCGTGTGCTTCCCTTGCATCCTGTTATGTGTAATTCATGACCTCTTCTCACCCCTAAGTATAAACAGACCCTTCTCTGAAGGAAAGCAGAAGCCCTCAGCATCTACCTGGTCATAGGATACCTTGAAGAACCTTGTTGTTTCCTTCTGCTTCTCTGCCCTAACCCCCATTTGGGCCTGTTGAAGATGAATTATTCCTGATGAAGGAAAGAAAAATTGAGGCATCCCCAAGACTACCATCCCTCTTTTCAACAAAATGAACAGTCTCTTTGCATAGCCTGTGTAAGGATAGTATAGCACAGCCTTCACATGGCATTCTTACTTGCTTCAAGAAACAGTGAACTAATTAAGTGAAGATATTTCACAGTTTGTCATCTGGAGACAAGTGAGCCACCGAGGCAGGTGAATGGGGCAGTCTGTGCTTCTCAGATCTGCTGTTTCAAGATTCTGTCAGGCTCAAGTGAATACTAGTGGCTTTGAAAGAATGTGTTCAGTTTTTCCCTGTATGTTCAGGGTAGAGATGATTAGCTTCATTGTAAAATGGAGGCTGAAGTTGGAGAGTGGAAAGTGTGATGTTAAAGCAAACCCTGGTGCATGTAATTTTGGTCTTGCTTTACAGGGTTCTTGCTCAGTTTATAAGCCAGTGCTCCCTGTTGGTGCTGTGTATCACAACAGTCCTGGCCCACTCTCCTGAGTTTCTCCTGTGTATCTCTACAGGAAGATATGAGCAACTGGGTGAATATTTCAGGAATGTAATGGGTTATCTTAAGGAAAATGCTTTCCGTTCTACTGTGTACAGTAGTATTGCACTGTCCTGCATGTGTGTGTCTAGCAGAATATGAACTGCTAAACAACTGCTTCTTCAGGCCTCTGGCACCTTTCTGTGGTTTGGGAAGGGGAGGCCTTTGATCTGTGGTTTTTGTGGGAGAGGTAGATGATGCTGTGGTTTGCAACTAACTGATGGTTCTCATTTTTACTTCAAGGAGAAAAATAGTGTAGATCAGGACATCACATGAGTGGCTCAGAGCAAGCAGGGTGATGCGGTTTGCTCTGCGAGTTGCAATTTATTTGTGTCATGGTATATGCTTAAGCAAAGTGATAGCCTTCGTTGTGTCTTTAAGCCACAGGTCTGCTTTAGGGGCAGCAGGAAATGCTCAAAAACTGGCAATAAAACCCCAGGAGCTGAAAATTTCCTTCTCTGTCCCTCCAGGGCATGTAGCAGTTGTTCACCCCAGGCAAAAGTGCTCCCCCTTCTAATCTCAGCTTGTCTGTAGAGGCTATGTGGGTCTGGAGTCATTGAACCCAAGATGGGATCTGTGGCACTGCCAGTGCAATTTTAGGTTTCAAAGGAGTGTGACTGCCATTATTCCTCCTAACCCTGGAGGTTATGTTCAGTAGTTTGAGGGAGGACTGCTGAGAAAATGCTGAGCTTGAGCAGAAACTGCTGTGTGAGTGCTTGTCTGCAACTAGGGAGGGTGATGCTTGATAAGCAGCTCTGAATAAAAGAATGAGTCTCTACTTGTGCCTGTGCAATTGTGGGAAAGCTCTGGTGTGTGAGAGTCCAGCACTCAATATACAATCTGGTGCAATGGATTGAGCCAAAGATCCATTTTTTCCGGGGTTCCTCTCTCCCAAAAAAGTGAGTATTTAAGGAAGGAAACAAAACAGGATAGGTATATACTTATCTCTGATATACAGCATTTAGCAATCAACTGAAAGATTTGTTGGAATTGAGAATACACTACACTTATGGCTGCTACTCAAACTCCCATGGCATGCCTGTCTGGGCAGGGATCTGGTGACACTGAGCAGGTTAGGAAGGAGATGCTGTGTGCTGGTAGAGGGACTGCTACTAAGGCCTGTAGCAACCAGTGCTGCTGAGGCGACATGGAGTAAAAGTAGAAGTGGAAGCATGTAAATCAGCTTTGCTCAAGGCACATCGGCACAGAGCAAAACCTGTGATTATGGGCCTGAGAGTGATGATTTATTTGGTATGGAGCAGGTTTTCCTTGCAGGTGGCCTTTTTTGTTTTTTGTTTTGTTTTGTTTCGACCAGGAGCTTAAGAACAGGATCAGTTTGCTTTTCAGCTCTCTGATCCTATAGGCTCGTGAAGCGGCTTCACTCCATGGCAGCTTGGAATGGCTCTGGGTGATATCTGCTGCCATTAAGTAAAGGCTATAGTCTAAATCTGCTCCAGCCCTTTCAGCAGTAATCCATTCCCAACACGCTTCAGCATTAGGGATGTGCCTATTCTGGTCATCTGCTGCCCACTGAAGATGCACAGGGTACATGCTCCTGGTTCTCCAGGAGTCAGGCATTATAACATCCCACTGGAGCCAACTGCTACAGATCATCTTTGGTTTCTATGGGAGAGGTTGATGTTGTGGCAATTTAGTACCGAAATGTGATTCCTGTTAGAGATGATGCTACTGTTTATGAGGAATGTTGCTCTTAAAACAAAAAGAATTCCTCAGTAGCTTCTAATTTTCTTCTTTTGAAATCAGTGATATACTCTAAAATCCCACCCTTGGGGCTTATGTATGTAAGACAGAGAGGAGCCCTAATATTTTTGTATTTTTTGGTGAAATCTTTAATAGTTAGGTGACTCCTACTTATCATTGCTTCTTCAGCACTGCTGACATTTCTGAGGAACACTAGCAGGTCAGAAAGTCAGCTTGGAGAAGCCGAGCTGCTTCTTCACCACATTATCCTCACCGAGCCTGGTGCTTTATAACTCTGTCTTTAATAATTTTCTCAGCTATTTTTCCTGGTACTGGCGTAAGGCTCACTGAGGTCTATAATTCCCATGATTGCCCTTAGCACCTCTTTTAAAAGAAGCGCAGTGTTGGCTCTCCTCCAACCTGGTGGGAGAGTGACTGGTTTTGATGATAAATTGAATTTTTTTGTTAGTAATTTCTTTTATACCTTGATTTCTTTAGAGTGTTTGCATAAATGCCATCTGGTCCTGGAGGTTTCTTACCATTTCAATTTTTAAGTTACACTATTATGTCTTTCTTTTCTTCCTTTTGAGTTTTTCTCTGTCTTCTCAGTATATCTGACTTTCTCTTCTACTGTTACTATTGTGGTGTGGTCAGAGGGTTAGCATAAAGTGGTCAGGGTGCCCTGACCTCAGGCTAGAGATCCCTAGCCTGTGGTTTATCCACAACAGAAATAGTCCTTACATCAGGGAGCTTATGGACAGGCTTTTAGAGGCTATCAGAGCGTTTATCTGATTTTGCTCCTTGAGGGCATTTGAGAAAACTCATTCTTAGTCCATCTGACCCGAGTCCACCTTGCTGGAAGGTACCTGTCTGCACTCAACAATGTTGCCCATGGATGGCATTCAAGAGCAAGGAGGCCAACAGCCTGTGTTCCTGCAGCACTGACATCCTTTTGCTGAAACATGGAATGAGTTGCCATGTTTCTCAGACTCATCATGATTTCCATACAATTTGTAAATCCCTATTCTTGGTGAATCATGCTAGAACATCCCCATAAATGTATTCTCCCTTCACAGTCAGGTGTTTCTGACCATGCCTGTGCAATGGGTTATCCAGAACTTCATCAGCCAATTCACATTGCTTAACAACCCACTGTCATTATTTGGTCTAAACTCTGCAGTCTTTCACCTTGTATAGATCCTGCCTCATCTCCTCACCTCACTCCTGCTGTCAGCATCTTTCTGAATGGAGTTTGCTACAGGAGAATGAGCCCTACCCATTTCCCCTCCCTTCCCCACTCCCAGCAGGCAGGCAATATGGCATAGTGCAGTCTCCAATGTCCCTTTAGTCACTTCTCCACTGTCAGTGTCATAGGGCTAGTGTTTAAGCATTTTCACGCTGGATTTGAAATGAGATTATAGACTGGTCCACTCAATTGACTTAATGGATTTTAAGAGACTAGATCCTATTAATGCAGTCAGTGCCCCAGGGTGCCTCTCCTACTGCAGACAAGATAATCTGCCATGCAAATTAAATCCTGCCTCAAGATGCAGGGCCTGCTTAATGTGATCCATTACACAGTTTACTTGTTTATATCTAATATTGTAACAGGAATAGGCTTACGAGCAGCAGGACTCAACTGAATAGAAGAGTAAATTACCAGGAAAATGAGGTTTTAGAGCCTCTCTCTCTTCCTCTCTCTCAATTTCTCTTGTTTCTCTCTCTCTCTTTCTCTCTTTCCTCTTCACTTTTCACATATAGGGAACAACTAAGGAAAATAATATGACTGTGAGTGATGGATTCTGCTTTTGTTTAGAGGTGTAAATTGGGGATTTAACCTGGAGAAGGAGCTCAAGAAATTCAACAAAATACTTATGGAAAAGCGAGCTTTCCTCAGCTCTGCCTGTCCGGTCTGCATGGAGTTCATGGAGTTTTACAGAGAGATATTCTAACTACTCCCTTTTAATACAGAAACAATCATGGGTGAGATTTCTTCTCTTTCCAATAAAGTCATATAAACAGGTATAGGTGGCAATGGAGGATAAAAATACAGAGAACAGTCTAATTGGAAGATCAGGTTTTAATTTAGGGAAGCAAAATCAAAGATATCTGATTTTTGAGGGAAGGAGGGCAGAGTCCAAAGAGAAGTCTTTCGATAGGAGTACAGGCTTCTATGGCCAAGTGACCCACCTAGTGGATGAGAGAAAGGCTGTGGACATTGTCTGTTTAGACTTCAGTAAATCCCACAGTATTCACTTGGAGAAGCTGGCAGCCCATGGCTTGGAAAGGTACATTCTTCACCAGGTTAAAAAAAATGTGGCTAAATGACTGGGACCAGACTGTGGTGGCAAATGGATTTACATCCAGCTGGCAACTGGACACAAATGGTGATCCACAGGTGTCACTATTGGGGCCAGCCCTATTTAATATTTTTATTGATGATCTGGACAAGAGGACTGAGTGCACCCTCAGTTAGTTTGCAGATGACACCAAGGTGGGGGGATGTGTTTGTCTGCCTGGGAGTAGGAAAGCCCTGTGGAGGGATCTGGATAGGCTGTGTCAGTGGCTGAAGCCAGTTGTATGATCTTCAGCAAGACCAAGTACGGGGTCCTGCACTTCGGTCACAACAGCCCCATGTAATTCTATACGTTTGGGGCAGAGTGCTGACAAGCTGCTCAGAGGAAAAGGAGTGCTACTAGCTGGCTGAACGTGAGCCAGCAGTGTGCTTGGGTGGCCTTCTTGGTATCCTGGCTCGTATCACGAAAAAGATAGGTGATTACACCCCTGTACACAACTCTTGTGAGGCTACACCTCAGGAACTGTGTTTGGGACCCCTCACTATAAATGAAGACATTGAGGCCCTGGAGTGCGTTCAGAGAAGGGCAGAGAATCTGAGAAAGGTCTGGATCACAAGTGTTACAGAGAACGGCTGAGGGAACTGGAGGTGTTCAATCTGCAGAAGAGGCTCAGGGGAGACTCCCTAAAAGGAGGTTGTAGCAAGGTGGCAGTCAGCCTCTTCTCCCAGGTAAATAGTGAATGATAGGAAGAGAGGTTAATGGCCTTAAGTTATACCAGGGGATGTTTGGGTCAGATATTAGGAAAAAATTATTCTCAGAAAGAGTGGCAGTGCATTGGAACAGGCTGCCCAGGGAGCTGTTGGAGTCAGCATCCTTGGAGGTGTTGAGGAAACGTGGAGATGTGGCACTGAGGTTCATGGTTAATGAGCATGGTGTAGATGTTGAAGGACTAAATGATCTAGTGGTCTTTTCCAACCTTAATGATTCTATTCTCTACTCTGTGATTTCGGTCTATGCAGGGAAACATGTCAAGGAAGATGCTTATATAAAGAGTTCCTTTCAAGGTGAAGAGGATAAAGTATTGAATATCTCTCCCATCTCTACTAGTCACGTCTTTTTTGATCCTGTAGCTCATTGTTAAGGATCTTGAGAAAGAGATACAGAAATGTTAGGAACCTTTTCTAACATGACAGTCAGTGACTTGTCCTGGAGTTCCTGGTGTAAGGATCTGTCTCAAGAATCAAAGTGATAGGACAGGATTCTCAGAGCAATGGGTGTTATTACGTGAACCAGCTGGGGGCTCTACACACCTGGGAGGTCTCTGCAGGAATCCTTATTCCCAGTGCTCACACAGAGGGTAGCTGAGCCACGTAGTGGCGGCTGGTGTTGGGTGGCCAGGTTTCCTAACTTGTGCTGACTTCAGAAAGTCTTTCCATGCCAGGGAGCAGCACTACCTTGAACCAACACTTTCACCATCTCTGCTGATGGTACCTCATGCAGGAAGAGAAGCAGGGGGAGGAGGGCAGAGAACTGTTTTTTTTAACTTAATTTAAAGCTTTTTATGAGATTTTCACAGCTGTGATCTTATCAGGATTTGGCTATAGAAATTAAAGCTGCAATTATATTTTCCCCTTCCTGGAATGTAAAATAAAGTCTAGTGCAAAATGCATTAAAAACTGGAATGTAAAAGTGTAATTAATGTGGAGCAAAAAGCACATTGCGTCATTAACTTTTTTATTAATATTCTCACGCAGTGCAATTTCAAAGCTCGGTGCCACTCCATTTCCCCCAGTGAAATATCTCCCACTCTTTCATTGCTGCTACCTTTAACCTCATCTTTAATGGGATGACAGCAGCTTTCCTCTGGAATTACTTCTCTGCTCGTCCATCTATCCCACTAGATCTTTTCCCTTTCTGCTTAGGATATCTGTGCTAGGATACAATTCAGCTACCACTGGAAGGAGATAGGGGCAAACACTCAAGGCATTTATTTGGCATCTGCAGAACAACAGAGAAGATGCTTATCTGGAGAAAGGCAGGGGTCAGTGTTCTTTCTTCAGCTGAGCTTGAGAAGCAAGGCTTTATCTTTGAGAAGCATTGTGAGATGCCTCAAATCACACTCAAATCTCTAGAGTTTGTAAGCAATGCTCATTCTAGATCTGTTTGCTCTTGCTGTGTTAAGGCCTAATCCTATAAGTAGTAGTTGCTAGGCACCATATGGGTACTGACTTCATTTCCCTTATTTTGTTGTCTCTGCGTGCAGCAAGTGTTTTTCAGATGCTGCTGTGTAAACCAAGGACCCCTGCTTTCCATGAGACATCAACCCAGACTCTGCACTACCCATGTGGCATTGATGGGAAGGGTAATATATAGCCTTTTCCAGCATGTGACATTTTCCCAATGCTAGCCAATGCAGCAGAAGGTAGAATAGGGCCAGAATCAATTATTGCTGAAGCCACCGGTGCCCTGAGTGGCAGAGCAGTAGTCCTATGTGCAGAAAGCAGACTAATGGCTATACTGCAGTGAAATCAAATGCTCAGCAGTCTTGGTATGGTGTGTGCTTGCATCATTTTACAGGAGGGAACAGAAGATTAAAAGAATGTGGATTCACCTCTCAATTCTGTCTGATTTTCTGGGGAGTCAGCCTTTCTGGACACTGATCAGTTCCACAATGGGCACAGACCACTCAAGCTTGGTCTGCGAAAACCCCTGCCCCAGGTAGTGCTGTCGTAGCAGATGCTTTGTTTCCTGGTTCATAAGCTCACCACCTAACTTTCTCTCCTTTCATTCTCATTTGATGTCAAATTGCAACTCTGTGTAGTTATTACTGGGCTTGAAGAAGAAGCAAGACTTAAGTGCTGCCAGCTATTTGCTTGGTTTTAAAATGCATGTAGGAGTTTAGCAAAGCACTGCATGTGCCAGGTGTACATATTCAAAAATGATGAGTAGTATCAGATTCAAAGGGCATGATAGTTGAATTACCCAGAAAAGCTGGGGTGTACAGAAAGCCTAGACAGAGTTGAGGAGGATGGGATGCCTACTGCGTCTGATAATTTCATCACATCCCTTGTGAGTACTGTAGAAGGGGTCTATGTGCTCACCCATCCACCTGCATTGAATTCCAGAACTTGGAAGTTGTTCTGATCTTATCCTGACCCCCAGGAGGTGGTTAACGGTTTGCTTGTATCTCATCCGATGTGTCTGCAACATGATTTGTGGCACTCTGATAGTTAGGTCATGGCCAGTGGAAGTGAAAGTATATTAGTCATCTTGTGTCAGGAAGAAGAGGAGGGATTTTTGGAGAGAAATTGGGGACTCCATGCTCAGTGGATGCTGGCTAGAGAAAAGAGATCTTCGGTGAGTCTCCAAATGCGTTCTTAACTTTGCTGTTATGAAAGGCTGGGTTGCAGTCTTGGTCACGTGCTCCCTGTTTCCAATACTATATGGAAACAAAATAAATGTAGAAAGCTTGTGATCAGTTTTTTACTGTTAACTGCACAGTCTTCAAAGGTATAAGTAGCTAAGTTCTTTATGCATGAGAAGTCATCTTTGCCTGCCTAGAATCCTAAAACCCACTGGATGTGAGCTGATATTTGTTGTGATCCTCTGTTTGTCTGAGTAAGACATCTGATAGCATCAATGAAAGTTCTCATTTACTGTTTTTTTTCAGCTGCTTTCTTAACAAACTGATGCATTTCACAGTGCTTTGGCAGTACTGTCAGCATTTTTGTGTGAGCTGTTGTTCACATTTTGATTGAAATTATTATTGAAATTGCTTTGAAATTATAAAAAATTTCATTTAATGAAAACCATCTCCCTGGAAATCATACCGGGCTTCAGATTAATTATATATGTATTTCACACATCTGTGATTCTGAGGTCTTGTAGTTATCAATTTCTTCACTCATTTTCTTAAGGCTTTCTTCTGTCTAAAATGTCAGGAGTTGAAATGCCGTGTTTACTAGTGCTATCTGGGTAACACAGAGAAGTTAAATACAGGCTGGTGTTGGTCTCTTCACTTACTCCTTTTTTCGGTAGTTACGTGATTAGTTTAACGGTATTTTCCACCATCCGGGGACTGGGCCAGGGATGAGGATGATGCATCATGCTAACATACATGCCTGGCACTTCTCTGCAGTGTGCTTGAATTCTTGCAGTTCCTACTTGACAAGTGCCAGCTAATTGTCAGACATTGCTATGTCAGGTTCACTGGGATTAGAGAAATTACTTGTGGCATCTGTGTTTAGCTTTGGTACATTCTCATACAGCTAGGCTGGGAAAGTGGAAATATTTGTCTTTAAGTGCGTAACTCATTCAAGATAGAAAAGTTCTTCCCTATCATCTGCATGAGCTCTTCTGCTTGTCACAGCTTTTTCTCTGGAAGTTCTACTCACCCGTGGCTGATAGAAAAGAATTCTGAGCCTTCCCGAAGATTCTTTTAATTTTCCAATGACCAGTACAATACTTACATTGTGAAGAGAACATCTTGGGAATCATTATTTTTAGAGATTCTCCTCTAGTGCTGAACGTGCTCCACCTTAAACTGCTAGTGGTCGCAAGAGTGCTTCCCAACCTCAGTCAAAATGCAGCCTTACTAGAAGTCCTGGAAGTAATTGTCCAAAATTCATTTGAGATGACATTATTAATTTTAAAATGAGACTCATCAGCCGAACTCTCTACTGCTTTTGTTTGAATGCCTTTATATTTAAAGATTTTCCCTGTGAAAAAAGAGATTTTCCCAATGACAGTATGAAATCATCGCTTATTTTAGAGATTGCACAGTTATATTAAAAAAAAAGAAAAAAAAGGGAAGAGACAGGAAAACTCAACAGCATGAGTGCAACCTGTGCCATTGTCTCTTTGTTGCATGCAATCTTGTTTTTGTTGGTGCCAGAGGTATATACGCTGCCCCTTTTGATTTCAAATGTTATGCAGTAAAACAGCCATTACCGTCTTTAAAATATCCACTGAGATTAATTCTGTGCTCACTATCCTCATGCCCAGAGGTGCATTTTCTTTAGCTCTTTCAATTTCTCATCATTTTTATTGAGATTTGCACCCTACATTTATTGGACAGTTTTGCAGCTGTAAGGTTGTTGGCTTAGACAGCTATTTTGGGCGTGCATTCCTTGCACGGCTTACCCTGTCAAGGTATGTTGGTACCCCTTCTTTGTATGCTGAAGGGTGGATATTGATGGCAGTTTCAACATTATCATGGCCTACCTGTGTGCTTTCTGCATTAGCTTTGCTGGAGGGTATGCTCTCTCTCTTAAAAGGGATTTACATATTTCATGCCCGTTCAGCCCAGCAGCTTTTACTCTCTTCACAATCGCCTTGAGCCTTTGATCATTTTCTTCTGCTGTTCTAGCCCAGCTTAAAATGCCATCTGTATCCATACCATCAACAGTTTGTTGTTCTAGTAACAACCCAAATGGCAGTCTGCAGAAACAGCATTTCTCTAAAGGAGTGTGCAGTCTGTGCAGATGAGAGCACTGTGTTTTGAATCCTGCTGATGTAGCCACTGTAGAAGATTTGGCAATCTCTCTTCAGTATTTTTCCTTTTAAAGGCAATAAAATGTTCCTTTTAACATTGCTAGTTAACTTTTAGCTCCAGTACATTACTAATACTCTTCATCCTTTTCCTGCAGTAGCCGATAAGTTCCTTCATTTGGATGATTCTTGTTTACATTATGTTTCACAGTTTATTTTAGCTTTTGATCTCATGAAATCAGAGACATCCTGGCTTTTTTGCACATTTCTTTCTCTGTTAGTTCTGACTCTTTGTAATGCATCTTCAACTCTTATTTGGTAGTTTTGACCTCCTGATTCCCCAGTGAATAGGTTTTCTCAATGAGGCACAGCGCGTAATGCTTTTCCTCCAATATCAGTTACTCCTTTCCTTTATAGCATTACAATTATTATTGCAAATTGTTTCCCCTTCAATTTATGTTTTTTTCTTTAAAAAAAATCTACCTTCACTTATTTCCCTCTCTTACTTCGTGGTTTTTAAAAGGAGTTATTTGTAGCGGCTTTGACAACATATTGGCTTAAACCCAGACATCCAGCTGAAGATGATTAAATTGCCTCAATTGTTGTCAAGCTGGCGATGCATTCATTTTAAATGTCCATACCAGCTTGGAGGAGTTAGTTGTGCTGGTGGTGCTCCTCTCTTCCAGCCTGGGCTGACGGCTGCTTGCCCTCCTGCGAGGACTGATCCAGGCCACACAACAGGTCTGTGCCTTGGGAGGCAGCCTGGAATCTAATCGTCTGTCTTTGATACTTGTGGCTTTGGGTAGATGTCTTGCTGTCACTTGCAGGAAGGCAAGGCTGACAGAGCTCATCGCAACAGAGTCTGACCGCACCTGCCTGATCTAGCATAGCAGAACTGTTGTTTATACTGGGACACTGTAGTGACCAGCTACTCTGCCATTCACTCTTCTCTCTCCTCCTATTCCTCATGGGAAATCACTTGTTTAGGCAGAGGGCTGTCCAAAGAGCAGTGTAATCACCTGCATTAATTGCCTAATATTCCTCCACTGACAGCCATACCCAGCAGGTGTAAAACCTGTAAGAAGGGAACTTCTTCTGACAAGGAGGGTAGTTGAGGATGTGCTGGCAGAAAGGTGGCCTTTTTACACAAGTAACCACATGCTTATGACATGAAAACGACCACCTTCAGATGCACTTGGGAGCAGATGGGAAGCTGGTGCAGTACCCAGAGCACAGGTGGCTGTGCTTGTGCCAGCCTGATCTTCGAAGCAGATGAATTGCTGAGGTGTTCCACTGTTTCCCTTACAGCAGGAAGGAAATAGAGCTCTGCATGTGCAGTGCAAAGCTACAGTAACAGCTAGGCAGGCAGCTGCCTGTGTTCAGCCTAGAACTGGCCTGAGTGTACTGGTACTATGCTTCCAGCAGAGCGTTTGGCCATGGAAGACCTGGTGCTGCTGTGTGCCTTGTTGGTAGTGTTATGTGTCCATACTTCTTTCACCAGGAGGTAAGGCAAGAACAGCAAAGACCTTGGAAATTAAAAAGCCCTTTTTATTTTTGAATTTGCTGTATAATGATTTGTCAACTGACAGCATTTAGGGCCTTATCCAAAATCCACTAGGACTGTAGAAATCTCAAGCCGTTTAAAGTTGGCTTTTATTCTTCCTCCTACACATGAAGCTTCCCTGGGGAGAAGCAGAAGTGGCTTTCTGTGTTCCCATGTGCAGGCAATGCAATGGCTGCAGAGCTGCCTCCTGCAACGTGCCCAAGTAGTTCCACACACAGTGCTCAGATGGCCTGGGGCTGTTAAGCAGAGCACCATCACTGGTGAGCGCAACCCAGATAAAGTGGTACCTCTTGGCCAAATCACTTGTAGCTAAACCTGCCCTCTGCTTAGGAAATACATACATTTCTGGAGCCAAGTGCTGGCTTCTGAGCAAAACCTGTGCTCCAAACGTTTGAAAAATGCCTGGCACCTTGTTTTTCATTAGTAATGGAGGCATAATCCCTTCCCATTTACACCATGCTGAGAGACATATGCTCACTTCAGTAGCCTTGTGAATGAGGGTGGGAGTTTTAGAGGTGAAGAGAGATTTGTATTTTCCTCTTCTGCTGTTTTTTTTTAACTCCAAGAGCTTCAGTCTGGTCCAGGTTACGCAAGAGAGATGGAGGGATTCATGAAGAGGGAATTAGTTCTCTTTATAGACTCTGCTTCATCTCTTTGTAAAAGATTGCTGAAAGCTAGGTTTTGTTCGGGGAGGAGTGAAAGATAATGTCCCCACCCACCTGTCATATCTAGATAGATCTACAAGGATGAATACTAAGGTGCTATTTCCCTCAAAGTCTAGGGATATAAGGAAAGGAAAGGCACCCCTTTAGACCAGTTCATAAAAGAGGTAGCACTGTGTCTTTTTATGACTATTAGCCACACTCTGGTAGGTGTTTGAAAACATTTTCCCTGGTGGCTGCCAATACTCTCTGAAACTCACTAGATATCCCATGAGAGCAGACTTGATACATTGATCTGTTCCTGAATCAGAACAAGTTACTGCCTGGCCCTCTCAGTGCTCACCAAGAGGGTCTGTTGCATCATCTACTTGACCAGTGATGCAAATGAGAGGAACCTGGGTGCAAAATGCAATGCAAATCAGGGAATTCTCTTTCAAAGGACTTGAAATAAGCTGTTGTGCTGGATCTTCTATCTGTTCAGGTTGAATTAGTAGAGTTAGGGTGTTCTATAATTTTGGAGGAAGGGTATAAACGCTGCTTACATATCATCTCTTTGATATCTGTCTCTAGTTGCTTCAGGACAGCCTTTAAACTGAGGGTTAAATTCAGTGAACAGGATGGAGAGCTTCTTACGGCTTCCTCCTGTGCTACACTTGCTAGAGTGATGAGCAGGAACTCTAATCAATGCCTTCATATTCCTGCAGTGAATGGGGTGGCTAAGGGATGATCAGGTCAGCCTGTTATTGGTCATAGACACATCTACATAATCTTAAAAAAGCCTGCCATCTCTGAGGAGACACAACAAGTAAAATAAAGCAAAGAGAGTTTGGCTAAGCAACTAGCGTAGCCTGTTCTTCTCTTGTCCCTTGTTGGGAACTGTTGAATCGTGGCCTGAACCACTGATTGATCACCTGAGGTGCAATTCACCTGTGTGACCAGAAGGGGTGGAGTCTGGCTCCACCTCTCCAAGACCCCGTTTCAGGGCTGACCACCACTGGGGTAGGATTTCTTGTTGGAGATCCTTCTTGTGTTGAGCTCTGGGCAAGCCTTGACCTTCAGTGACAGGTACGCCCTTCCTAATTTATCAGGTGTCTTTATACCATCTGGATAATCCATCCAAAAATATGCTGTTTATCTTTGTTATATTGTATGGGCACTATTAATTTGGGTATTCACCCTACGCCCCTCCTCAATCTCAGCTAGGTACTAACAGTAATACCTGTTTGTTGACTACTGCTTGTTCCCACAGCTTTTTCTGTACTTCCCCTGTCCTGTTCTAGTATTTTCTTCATTTTTCTGTACAGAAATGAACTTTGACACTCCGAAAGCAAAGGAGTGCACCTCATTCTCTGCAGCGGCTCTCTTGATTATTGTGGTTTTCTTTTCTTTTTTTGGGGGGGATTTTTTTTTTCTTTAAATCTCCACTGGAGTGGAATGGAAAATCTGTATTTGGCCAGACTCCAAGATCAAGTCCTTGGTGAGTGTGGATGGACAGAGATTGGAAGGACAGAATGAGGGACAGGGGGAAGGAGGAAAAGAGAGGCACTGTGACCCTTGTGCTGAAGCCTTGTGAGCATGGCAGAGACTTCTGTGTGTTTGTGTGAAAAGGGGGCTGTTTAGATAAACAGATGGCAACAAATGGCATAAAATTATATACCCATAATGTCAGTTCATAACATTTTGTTCGACATACTTGATTTAATCGCTTAGCTGACGATTTTGCTTTTGGGCCCATATGGTGGCAAATGGCAAATGAACCCTCTTTACACAGCGACTCCAATCTGGCACTTTTATCACCGAGACTTAGAGAAGAATCCAGGAGGAGAGAAATGCAGATGGAAAATGAATGAGCAAACAGGGTGGGGTGCACGTGTGGGAAAAGGAAGGTTTGAAGGTATGGCCAGGGGAGTGTTCTCGGCATGCAGAATTTGGAGTGGATTGAATTGGAGAAGAAAGGGCTGAGACAAGAGGAATCAGGATCTTCTATTTTTGTTACTGTCTAAGGGATGAAAGGGGATTTCTTGGCAGCAGGAGTTTGAGAAAAACTAGAGAGAAAACAAATGCAGGGAATGGTACTAAGGGGAAGGAAGAGAAGAGGCCACCAATAGGCAGGGTGGAGATGATAACAGATTTGAGTTGTTGTTCAAATCTGACCTACGAACAGGGGGAAAAAGGTGTGAAACCTAATGAATAGATAGTTTGGCTGGATTCTTCAAACATCTAAGGAACCTCATGAAAAATGTACCAGATGAAAGCTAGGTTCTCCTGTGCTGGTACAGTATGGTGGCACTTTGAGAAGTGCGAAAATTGAAGAAGGCAATGTTTAAAGTGACAACCATGCTCTCGTGAAAGATGACTTTATTGTTACCATATTTGTGATAGCATCTGACAGGACATCCTGGTGGTGAAACTGCTTCCTGCAACCTAGCTTTTCCTAAAACGTGAAGAAGCTGGATCTTCACTTTGGATAATTTTTCAGCTGGGATGTGATCTTGCAAAATATTGAGTCTGGCAGTCTGTGTGCAGACCATTTCTGCCAGACACATAATGGTGTACCTCCACGGATGCTCTCTGGTTAAGCACACTCTTTGCATGTGCTGAGGAGAGCACAGAAGAGGCAGCTGCCAGGGAATATTGTTTCATAGATTAGGACGTGATCCTCAGTAGGATGGAGGTGACATGGTACAGCAGAGCCATATCATGGCTGAGGCCATATCAAAGCTTGGCAAAGCTGAAAAGCTGTTAGGGGAAGATAGGAGCTGCAAAAATGCTTTTTGGCAAGATATTCCTCCTAACACAAACATTGCCATCCTCATCACTTACAGTGTGGGCAATAATATTCAATAAAATACGCAGTCAGTTGAGGTCAGTGTGGCTAGAGAAATATATTAACCATGATTCTGAGAAGTATGTAGCTAGTGAAAAGTCATCATGATGAGATACTTTGTCTCAGCATGGTAATAGTAAGTCAGAGTGGTGGAGAAATTTGTCACAGCTTAGGCAAGCTTTCCCTAACATCTTTTCCCTTTAAGGCTCTGCTTGTTGTATTCTTTTCCCTGCCCTGTTCAGTAGAGGGATTCCAAGCTGGTTCCTTTGGTCTCGATATGCTGGGCAAACCAACAGTTAATAATGAACCTGATTTGCATCGTGCTGAGGGTGATGAAGACTGCCGTACCAGTGTGCTAGCTGCTGGGTACTTCATAGCTCTTCTGTGGAAAAACTGGGTCTCTTTCAACTGCCCTTATACCTCTCTAACTATTGGAAGATCCAGCTATAAAAGCAGAACTAGATCTCGTCTCCTCTAGGATACCCCATGCCCTGTGGGCAGACTGTCCTTCCCTTAGTGCGTGGAGCTGTGGCTGGGACCTCCCCATTGCATGACAACTATAATTTGTGATAGGAATGGCTGAAGGCTACCACCAGTATTTGTGGTGCCTACAAACAGCAGTGCTTCTGACGCAAACCCTGCTTCTTTGGAGTAGACCCTTCTTCCCAGCTTTTTTCCTTTCTTTTCATGAACAACTGAAGTTACCTATCAAATATTGCAGCCGAACAAGTAACTGGCTGTAATGGTTGACCATTGTCTGTGCTGTTCCCTGCCTTGTGATCGCACTGCCTGGTGGCAGAGGGTGCTGGGTAGGTCCAAAAATTGCTGCTAGAATCCACGTGGCAGGCTGCAAAGTGTCCAAGGTAAACCTTGAGGCTTGGTGTCCTATCCCTCCCCAGCTTTTACTGATTCAGTTTTAAGTCTGTGTTTCATGAAATGGACTTGAGACATCTCTCTCCTCCTCCTCCCTCCCCCATCTACACCCCCTAAGGCTCTTTACAACTAAACAGTTTGTCCTTTTCCCGACGTTTGGGAGAATCTGGGAATGTAAGTGCTCCAATAACTCATGTCTGAGCTCTCATTTACCCCCTGCTGGCATGGGGATGCTGCGCACCAGCCTCTCGGAATGCCAAATGAGTTGTGGCTGCTGCCTTGTCCCTGTGCTCCCCGAGGCCAGCGAGAGGGACCCTCGGTCTTGTCTGGGGTTGCTCAGAGGGAGCTGGCCACTCAGCCTCACCTGTTCCCAACTGCAACAGCTCCAGCAAACCTCTGGAACTGATGGGGCAGGATAGGCGGCTCTGTTTATTGTTGTTGTTTGTGGGTTTTTTTGTTTGTTTTTACAATATGGGGGGAGGGAGAGGGTCAGATCTCAAAACTTAAGAAGTGTGTAGCTTGGATCATGAGGAAAATCTGCCTTTTAACTTCAGCTTTGCCACAGATATATCACATTGTTTTAGCTCAGTTGCTTACCTTCTGCCTATCTCAGCATTTTCTTACTATCTCCAGGCAACTGCAAAGTTCAACTGCTGGGAAATGGTGCAAAATGTTTTGAGATCCTTGGTTTGAGCAGAGCAGCTTGTGATGAAAACCAGGGTGGTTAAAAATGATCATCGATTCCAGCCTTTAGAAAAATGGAGATCCTTTTCAAGTTCAGGACTTTACAGTTACTGAGATGGATACCTCCCAAATACCCTCTGAAAACAGCTGCTGATGATTTCGGATTCAACTCCAGTCACAGTAGGGCCTGTTTCTAAGCTGTAGGAAAAGTTTGTAAAGTTGTCACAGGTTTTCCTGAACTCTCTCCTTCCCTTCTGCCTCTGTGACTACCTCTGCTTGTTTTCATTGGTTTGGTTTTTGTATGCTGCTTCTTCCCTTCATCCTCGATTCTCTGTGCTGTAGTTGTGTTCTCTCAGGTGTTTCCCCAGTATAACCAGTATGGTTTCACTACCAGTCCGGCTCTGTGAGATTGCACAAGGGCTGTTACTCCCACTCTGCAGAAGGGAACATGGCACAAAGTGGGCTAGAGCCAGGAGTCTTTCCTGGTGCCAGCCTGAAGACGAACTGATTTGATGTTAGTGCTGATGGTGCACAGCTCTCACTGGTGAAGCTAGAAGTTCATGATGACGTTACCTTCATTTGGTGACTGGAAGGGGCAGGAGGGCAGGGGCTCTCCTAGGTGGACACAAGCTGTCCCTGGAGGCTCAGGACAGAGCAGTGAGCATCCCTCACTCCCCATCTCCTGATGTTATTTTGAACGGGGTGAAAAGGCCCCAGCCCTGGCCAGCTTCAGGCCTTGTCAGGCTCTCTCCTTCCTCCCCCTCCTGCTCTGCCCGTGGCCCTGGCAGGCGGCAGGAAGCACCGAGGCTGAGAGCAGGTCCCCAGTGCCTCCTTTAGCTGCCATTTCAGTTAAATTAGAACAGAGACCTGCAAATAAAGCCCCCCTCCCTGCTGCCAGAAGCTCCGCATTTCACTCAAGCGCCCTCCAGGGACTTTGCCCATTTACTCTTGTTATTTGCATGATAAAAGCTGTTCCGCCACTTTCCCGCAGCCTGCCGCAGCAGAGCCGGGTGCTACCAGGGTGCGGGCACCGGGCTCGGGGCTCTGCGGTCCTGCTTCCCAAGTCAGCTCTCATCATCAGCTCTGTGCCAGCCCTTCACTCCACACAGAGGCTTGCTTGGTGCTAAGGTTTGCTGAGAGAAAGCGAAAGGTAGGGGAAAAGAGATGTGCGGACAAATAGAGGATCCCCGTTGTGTGCAGCATCCACGCGGCAGTAGCTGCAGCTCAGGGTGCGAGTGTGGAGGTGGCTGGGAGCTCTTATGGCTGCAGCCAGGCCTCGGTCCCGCATCAGTCATCTACAGGAGCTGCTGGGCTTCTCGGGCTTCAGCCTGACACCTTCTGCCTAAAGCTGGACAGGGTAGTTTTGATTAAATGCTATTTACTCAAAATTAGCTGAAGTGGAAGTATTCTGTAGTGATAAACCACTTTCAGTCCAGTTTTCATCCTGGTTCTGATTTAAATTAAGAGCCCAATGTACCTACTGACTGAAGAGAAGATAACAAAAGAAGTCATGTTTTCGTTTAGATAATTTTTCCAAATGGCAGCTGAATATTTCCATTTGGAGAGAGAGGGGAAAAAAAGAAGTCACATTCAAAAGGTTTTATTTTCATTCCTGGGCAGTAGAAACATGTATTTTGAGATCTTGAAAGCAGTCAGGAAAATATTCTCTGGCTAGCTTGATTTATGCCCCCAAGTGATGCCCTACCTGGTTGAGGATGAGTGGTGCTTGGCTGTTTGGGTTTCCCAGCCCAAGGGGTCTCCTGGTATCTTTCACCAGGGAAGGTGTGGGAGTGCACCAGGCCCAGGTCAGCCACTGAGGTGTACTTGCATCTGCGGTAGTCTCTGTCTCCCTCAAACACTTCATTGCTACTAACATGTCTAGTTACCTTCCTGTCAGCAAGTACTGCCCACGCCTCCAAAACACAGTGTTGGCAACAGCAGTTCTCTGCCTGCTTCTGTGGGTTGCAGAGTCTGGGGACTCAGCGTTTGTGAGCAACGTAAGGAGGGGATAGAGGGAGGTAAAATAAAAGTGTCTAGAGAGAGCAAGCCCTCTCTCTTGAACCATGTCAGATGCCTTTTACGGTGGTGTCATTTTTTGTTTTTTGGGGGTTTTCTTGGACTTGTCTTTCAAGTGGTTTCTCTACAGTTTCATTGGTGCGTTGAGGGTTAAGGACGTGGTGAAGTTTAAGTAGGCAAATGCAATGGTGGGCACTGTGGCAGTGTCCCCTAGGAGAGGTTTCATGAAGAACTAGTGAGAAAAGCTTGGAAACCGTTCCCATTGCTGTGCTCCCTGGGCCTGGATGGAGTATTCCTTGATGGGTAAGAATGTATAATGGGTTAGGATGTAGGACCTCCTATGACTTGTATTGGATCTTTTTTCCAATGCACATATCAGAAAGAAACCAACTGCCCTGGAGTGACAGGCCACTGGCCTCTGAGGATTTCTGTTCTGTGCAGACTCTCTTTTTTTTTTAAATAGACTTATACCTCTAAAGCCAATTGAAGAGGCCCCAAGGGCTGGCCAGCCAGGTACTTCCTGGAGCAATGCTGACTGCTGTTCTCTCCTTTAAGCAAATTTAAAGAGGCAGATGCAGATATATATGTGTGGATCTCCCCTTTGACCTGAGCTGGAACTCTTTACTGAAGGAAGAGTCACAGGATCTCTAGATTTTTGCAGTTTCACTTTAGAATTGAAAAAGAGTGTGGGGGGGAAAAAGCACTGCTGTGTGTTGCAGTCTCCTAGGGCTTCTTGGAAATGTCTGGAGATGGGTTCCAAAATAATGATTTTGCTGAGTGTGGATGTCCTCCTCTGGAGGAATTTTCTGATACAGGATTTTACAAGCAGAATTTGACCTGTTTCTACATTTCTCAGCAGAATACACTCTACCCACAGCGGGCTCAAGAATCAGGATGCTGCTGGTGTGTGGCCACACTACAACACAGAGTGGTGGGACAATGATATTACAAAGCCTGGCCCTGCTGTAGTTTCTGTCTGTTGCTCAGGATGGGTTCCAGAAGCAAAACTCGACAAGCTTGCATTAAATTAGGGAAGCAGGTTTCTGCAGGCATGTGTCAGGCTGTGCAGCCAGGATCCTGGCATCCTAAGTGTGTACTGGAGCCAGCAGTCTTGGAGCTTGTGGCAGCTCCTGGCTAGTGCTTGGGAGGGGTTCCAGGGCTGAGGACTTGGTGGCAGCCTGTTTCTTCAGTCTTGATCCAGAAGTTCAGAAGGGGTCTTCTCATATCTAAACTCTGCTGTCTCTGAGAGACCCTTTGCGTTTTCAGCATGGGTAGTGATAGCAATGCTATTCTCTCTTGCCTGCAGGAAGCCAGATCTGCAGCCCTACCTGTTATCTGCTCTTTTGCTTCCAAGTTGCAGAGCTGTGAATCCTTTGCCAGTCTGGAAACTTCTGTACTCATTGTCGTTGTAGCCTTTCTGCTGCTCAGGCTTGGTTTTCTGCTGTGCTGATACCAGTTCTGCATCTGAGAATAAACATTCCTTTTGAGATTTAGAACTTGTTTTTGTTGGTATTTGCTGCACTGTTGACCTAATGGAGGCATTGTTTAACAAGCAGCTCTTGAGTAGCAGGCTTCTGGGAGTCCTGTCAGTCTCTTCTGATGGCTTTCATCTTGTACTGTTTGTAGATTAAAATTCATTTGAGATGGCTAGCAGGGGCTGTAGTCATTCTGAAAAGGCATGATTTACTTGCTGGGCTCCCTTGGCACCAAGAATGAAGAAGGCTGGATACAGAGAGCTTGGCTGTGAGTGCTCACTGCATCTGAAATGTACTGTGGTGATGAGGAGTGGTGTGTGGTGGGCACCTTTGGTAATACCCGTGGACAAAGCTCTCTCAGCTTGGTGATGTGGCTAAGAGAGGCACCCCTGAGGCAGGCAGGTCTGACTAATGACATCTAGAAAGCTGGCATCAGAAGACAGGGATTGAAACTGAACAACTGGCATCTCCCACTATGTGCTGGGGGCCAAAGCAGAAGGTTTGTTATGGTCAGGATGCTATTTTCAGGTAAAGGGAAGCAGTTCTCTGAGCACAGACTTGCTACGTGATTCTGGGAAAAACACAGCAAGTTTTTTCTCTTGATGTTGTAGGTATCTGAGAGTCATTCCATTCTAAGACACCTCCAGTAAATACAGTTACCATCTTTTCCCTGACTGCAGGGAGAGTCTGTACAGATGAGGTTATGGCTATCTTTAGAGTGACGAAAAGTTAATGTGATGAATCCTTTTCAGCCTCAATTCTTCATATGCATTCATATGACCATAGGGTTGTACAGTGTTATGTGCTTCGATTCTGCTTTGGCAAGGAGCAGAGAAAGTGGGATGTCCAAGCAGTAGTTCACCTGACAGTGTTTAAGTTCTTCTGACCTTTGGCCCTGTGCAAATGGAAAGGTGTTCAGATAATTCCAGTATGCTTTACAAAATAATTTTCTTACAAAGCCAGGTTTGTTGTTTAACTTCCATTATTCCAAGCTTCCTCATGTCTTATCCTAAGTGGTAGACATGGTTATATTGCTGGTTGTGGAAGCACAAAGTATTTCCACCATCTCTGTGAGCATAGATAGCTCAGCTTCTGTTTTATTAGACATCTCTGGTCCATTCTTTTGGGTGGTACTTTTTTTCCAAATCTTTAAGTTTTCTCTGCACAGCTATTCCAAGCTTCTGTTCTTTGTCCTACTTCTGTACGTTTAGATGGAAAATGTAAAAAAAAACAAAAAACAAACAAAAAAAACCCCGTATGAAACTAAGAATGAAAGCATTTCTAAGAGTCTCTTCCCCATTGCATTAAGAGGCCGAAGGTTATGCAAGGGGAGTTTGTGCTGAAAAGACTCCTTGCAAGCCCTCAGAAGCAAGCGTTCTGCTTTGTATTACTGGTTTGAATTAAGATTGATTTTTCCTGGGATTCTCAGTCTCTCCCTTGGGACCAGCTCCAAAAACCCTGAGGCTCAAATGAAAATGGAAGGTGCTAATTAAAAGCACCATTTATCTCTCTTTGAAAATAGACCCCAAGAGTACATGGGGATTGGTGAGGGCACTCGTGGAAATAAGCTGCTCTCCTACTCAATGCTGAAGGTGTTCATCTCCAGTGGTGTGGTTAAGCATTCTGCTCCCAAGAGCTGCTCTCGTTTGGAGAGAGATGTTAACAGCCAGCTGTGAGCTCTGCTTCTCTCCCAGCTTGCCCAGAGATCCTGGGCCTGAGGCACTTAGGATCTTTGGCCTGTGTTGCGCAGGTAATGCAGGCACGTTCCACATGTGTATGCAGATGAGCGAGGAACTCATAAGAAGCACTCTACTTATCTATTGAGTGTCAAGAGCTGAACTGGATGCTTTTAGTTCAATTCATTTGCTAGGGTATTGGCCCAATGAGGCTGTTGCACACTGGTATCTCAGGACTGAGATACTGTCTGTCTGTCTGCCTTGTTTTCTGCCTTTCCCAATGAGTTGGGTTGGCACGCCATGGTGAGGAATAGTCAGAGACTGATATTGGAAGAAATTATCCAGAACCTCCCCCTTTGCACAAAGCTGTGTGTGACCACATTGGTCAGTTCACTTATCCCGCTATCAAGCAGGCCTCACTGTAACTGCTGATCAGGATTAGGCTGCTATCACTGCACAAAGAACATAGCTCCAGGGCCGTATTAAGTCCTCATTAGTAACAGGAGTGGGGAGTCTGCTATGTGCTGAAAAAGATGCATGGGAAATTGATACAAATAGGAGCAAGAAGCCAATTTTACATTCATTTTGCTTACTATAATTCACATTTTATGTACTCAATATTAAGAAGCAAGAGTAGAGTGAGAACAATGAAGTCACTTTCTATCCATTTAATGGTATTTTCAAAGGCAACTCTAAGGTTAGAGATGAGAATTCCAAAGGAGTCCAACAGGGGTCTGTGTGCCTGCATATCTTTGGCTTCATGCATATTCCTCTGGATAAAAATTTGGATATTTTTTTTTCCAGCAAGTGCTTAAAGCAAAAATTCTGCCCTTGTGAGGTTCTCTGCTCGGTTAGAAAGGTTAGGAGAAAATGTTGGACGCTGAAGAGGAAATAACATCCTTTGCCATCTGCTTCTTATTGCCGGTAGTTGATGGTGGTGATGGGAGTTTTTACTTCTTTTAGAATCACAGAATATGACAAGATGGAAGGGACCAATAAGGGTCATTGAGACCAACTCCTTCTCCTAATGGAAAGATAGTGAACAAAAGTTCCCAGTGTCTGCAGCCTAATTGGTCAAGTATGAGAAATAAAGAGCTAGAAGCTCTTTATTTGTTTATTTATTTATTATAGATAAGCATATGACAAAACCTGTGTTTTTTGCTAACTACTACAGAGGACAAGCTGAGATGTGGATAACACAGTATTGTGCATCTGAGGGCCAGTATTGTATTCCAGATGTGGGAAGAACAGTCTTCTCTGTCCTTGTGTCAGTGAGTCAGTGACCAAGAGAGAGTTGGAACGGCTAAGCGAAGGGAGTCCTCACACCACTGCTAGGACACACTTTGCTCTAGAATTTTGGCAAGGTGGTCAGAGGAGAAGCAAAGCAAGATTGCAGTACCTGTGGGATTAATGTCAGCAGTCCCTCAGGTACAAATGGCACCTTGTGGGTGACGCTGAGGTGCCATGTGGCAGGGCTTCAGTCACCACCTGGGTATGTGGCTGCCCATGTTTCCCAGGTCTCCACCAGGAGCTGCACACTCTGCACTGACCATTGTTGCTGCACTCCCACAGTACACGTTCTCCGTAAGCTTTACCAAGACAGTCTGATCTTTCTAGCTCAGTGTCACGTATCAAACCAGTCACCTTGTTTTATGCAGTTTATTTTTCCTACTTGAGCAGCAGTGATATTGTCGCTCCTTGCAAAGCTGCTGCTTGTCCTGTAGTGGAAAGGCTTTCCAAGAGCCCCAGGGAGACACAGACCCGAGACGCAGGAGGCACACCCCAGCATTGCCGGCAGCTCGAATGCCATGGGCAGCACTCAGGAGACTTCCTCGCCTGGTGCCACAGGGTGACACAGGTGGCACTTGGTGAACCAAGTTTCACAGTGGCTTGGCGTGGGGCAGCATGGGAGAGTGCTTCCCTGGGTGTGCTCCCTGGTGTGTTATCTGTGTGCAAGTAGGCTGCTTTGGCTGTAGAACACAGATCAGGGCAGTGCCGTGCCTGTGGGGCTGCAAGGCACCTCTCATTAGAATGCATTTGTTCCACGGTACAGCAGCCGGCTGGTTCATCCCTCAGTCTCTTCGCGAGGCTGTCGCTTACAGAAGGTAGAGGCAGGGACTTGGGCAGGGTCCAAACTCTGGTGCAGCTCTGTCTCTCCTCGCCTCGGTCTCTCGCTGTGCGCAGAGCCGGGCCCCCCACTGTGCCCTCGCCAGCTTTTACAGCCACCCTGCCTGTCAGAACAAATGGTACGGCTCAGAAAATAAACTCATCTCATTTGTATGACAACACGGCCCCTCCGGTTAGAATGCTGCACCATTGCTTTTAACAAGGCTTTAAGCTGTTCAGTTCAGAGAGTGTTACAGCCTCTGGTTTATGGTAATAGACACCTTCTCGCGCACAGCCACTAGGTGCATTCCCTGGTCCCTAACCTACACTGTGATGGCCCTGGTGCCCTATGCCTGTCTTGCATGTCATGCACTATTCCCTACAGCGGAGAAGGAGAGAATCAGGACTGACCATTATTCCTAGGTTGTAGATGCTGTGGATTTCTTGTTGTGCTTGCTGCATTGCAACTTGCTCGCTGTCAGTAAGTGGTAGCTTTTCCAGGGAAATGAGTGTCACGTATGTAGAATGAATAACTGTGTGTTGGGTAGAGATGCACGTGTGCCTGCAGGCAGCTCTGTGATGTCCCTTCAGCCTTGCTACAGGCTAAGGTATTTCTGCAGCTTCATACTCTTTAACTTGGGCAGGACCAAACTTGCACCAACTTCATGTGCTCATCGCTGCAAGTACTTAGAACTAGGATTCCTGAACCCTCACTTCATCACTATTTTCCTGCATGATCATGTACAAATTTCTTCATTCTATTCCTTCATTTGTGCAAGGGGCAGTGGCAGCAGGCTACCTTTCAGAGGTGCCACAGGGCTGGCATTGCTAACGTGATCTGAGACTCTCGGGTTAGAGTAGTTCCATTAGTAGTTCCATCCAGTAGTTCTGATTCTTTAGCAATATTAGCATTACTCATATTACTAATACTGGACATACAGTTCGTCCTTAAGTGCGTGGTGGATTTCCCTTAGATTGGAGTGCATCTCTGGGGATGCTAAAAGTGAAACACAGGTTGCCAGTGAAGCATGGGGTCTAATAGTAGGCTCTGCTCTCCTGGCTGGGTGATAGGCAGTGCCTGCTGCCCTGCCTCATGGGCTGGGCGCTGTGAACCCAAGCTTCTGACCCACTGCTGTTTAGTTTGAGGTTGTAGGCTCCTTTTGCATAGCCTCTGCCCATGAGCAGAGATCTCCTCAGCGGAGAGCCAGTGCTAATGGAGTGCACAGCCATTTGTTAGCTGAGGGCTTGGGGTCTGCGCGGCTGTGCACATTCCTGCTGACGAGCACATAGACAGGAGTAAACAATGGCAGCCAGATTTACTGCTGCAGCAAAAATAAGCCATTTGTCAAAGAGAGGATAACACAGGGATGTGAACAGCTTGAGGCCATGCCACCTTGAGATGTGCTCTGGTTAGAGCTCACAAACCAAGCTGACTAGGATAGGAGTCTAGTGGAATTCGGCTTACAGTGTGTTCAAAAGAGCTGCATTCCTAGGGCTGTAGAGGAAAGTGCTGGGGAGTCAGTACCCAGTCAGTGCTGGGGGGTGCACCAATGATTTACACAGTGTTAACAGTCTAGGTAAAGAAAACAGTACAGGTCTGGGCTCTATGCTCCAGAGCATTACTGTCCCATAAATCTGCTGCTCCCAATTACAAAGTCAAAAAAAGACACGTTTCAGTATATGCAGAAGATGGTCTCAGGGTTTTAGCTGGATGCTCTAGGCTACCTTAAGAGTGCTATTCTTTGCGTACAGAACAGGAGCATTGATCAGCTCGTTTGTGGTTGTTAAAAATTTCATGGTGAGTTTCATCAGAGACAGGTAACAGGTTAGCTGATTATTTTTAGGAAAAGAAATTCCCTCTTCAATTCTAAATGTATGTTATATTCCTTTCTCTCTACAAATAAAGTAACAGCAAAATTCTCTTTTCTCAGGAACGAGGATGGCATTGCCATTAATATATACTTCCTTTAATATTCAGCCAAATTTCAACGTGTAGGATCCTATGGTATGCACTGTGTGTTTATTTGGTAAGAAGTTAGCAAACATAAGTAAATAATTAATGAATTTTTAGTGAAGCCAAAACTACTGCAAAGGGAAAGTGAGATTTAAACCAAAACACATTTTTAATAGCAGGAATACGTCTGAAAAGTAGTGTTGTTGACAGAGGTTTACCTGGTGGCAGTTAGAAGCTGGCATGTACCTAGATGTGTCCCAGACTGAGGAGGCTGAGGCCCACACTGACCTGTTTGTAATATTTTATATACAAGTGGCTTAATATTACAGAAGAAAGGTTTGTCTCCTTACTTTTTCCCTGGAGTTACTGACTCCCATGCTGACAGATGAGCAAGGTTGAGGCCTCATGAAGGACTGGGCTGCTCACTGCAGGGCGCTGATGTAACGCATGGTCCTGGCAGACCCAGCCTGGCTGCAGGACAATGTGGCGGGGAGTAGGAGTAGTGGCACAGTGAGCTGGCCTGCAGTCTCGTAGTGCTCCCTGGGAGCACTGCAGACGTGCAGACAGTCTGTCTGCATTGAAGATGAGCTGGTGCGGGTGACCCTGGCTGATGTGCCATACAGCCTGTGAGTGCTGCTGGAGGGGGGTGGCCATTGTCAGCTCTATACAGTGACTTTACAGGAGGGATGTGGAGCAGCAGACACCTGCTGGCACCACAAGTGCTTCTGATCTGGGTGGGTCAGGTGCTGGCAGGGTGCGGCACTTACTGCTGAATCGTGTGGTTGTGTCCCAGTTGCTGGCCGTGCCCAAGGTTGCCACACCTGGTGTCTCAGCATCCCCTTTTGCTGTAGACAACCTACCACCTCTACCAAAATCAAGAAGGAGAAAAAGCCTAAAAGGGTGAAGAAGGATTTTCATTATGAAGTTAATTAGCTTCTGAGCCAAGCTGCACCTTTTCAAGAGTAGGAATTAGAGGGATTTAATTGCTTTATCAGCCTTCTCTTTGATTTTCAGCAATCAGGCCGATTCCATTTAATTTAACTGCCACAGATGAGAAGAAAATTGATGCACTCACCTGCCTCGGAGCAGAAAGAGAGAGTGAGAAAGAAAAGTTGGAGAAATTGGCAAATATAGTGTCTGCAGATTAATGAAAACCAACAGCATTTGCTCACAATTGGAAATGATGTGCCTGCCCTGAGGTGTTTGGAGCTGTGCGTGTGCTGCTGTGCATGGTGATGTGAGAGCCATCTTAATGGCAGAGTACAGGGAAAAAGGGGGTGGACCTGCCCTGGGGAAAAAGGGAAATATATTCGTGAGATGATCAGAGATCAATTAAGGAATGGATAAGCAGAGGGGTGATGAAGAAAGGGGGAGAGGTGGATGAAGCCTCATGTTGGCATACGCGCAGGCAGAGGTCACTGTGCTAGGTGGGCTCGGTGTGCTGTTTTCCTCTGCTAGCAGGATGTGTCCTGAACTTCTAGGAGCGAGGTTTGGTTAATGCTATTGGTAACTGATAGTCTGTTTGTTTTGTCTAGGTTGTTTTGTCTAACCTCTCTGGGGAGAGGTTGGGAACCGCAGTGCAGGTTTTTGCTATATAGAGAGTCTTTGTTGAAATGTTTTCCCTTCTGTCACACTGAGATCTGCTGTTGCTTCCTTCCATTTTCATAGAGATATTTAATGAGGAGAAGAATGACACACAAAAACAGCTTGTTGAAGAGGAAGAAGGAAATTAGAAGTGAATGAGCATGGCTGAGGATGGCCTAGGAAGAAGTGATGAGGAGAAACTGCTGGTGGGAGGGAAAGTTGGGACCTGCACAGTAATGGATTCGTTTTTAGTCCTCTAGCTAAGGGCTGGCTTTGCTGGGGACCTGGTGATTCTTGGTCAGTTAAGCAGAACGTTCACCTCTCTGTAGTCACATCAGGAGTCTGAAAAAGCTGACTGCCTCTTGCTCCTCAAAAAATGGGGTCTTCTGAACGTGTCTGCAGACAATCCTTCAAAACCTGCCTTTGGGGATATGTGAGCCAGCCCTCAGGTTAAGTCAGGGTCTTTCCTCATTGACCCAGGACCTTCATCTGGCATTGTGTGGGAGACTTTGATGCCTTTCTGTTCCATCCTGAGTCATCAGGGAGATTCTTTGAGTGAAAATGGTGAGTAGCTGAATAAGCAGAGCATTCAGGGAGGTGGAGTTTTTTAGTCCAGTGACTGCTTCAAAAAGATGATACGTGGAATTGATTGCTTTAAATAGTGTTTTCCAACAGATTGTTTAACTGAAAACAAACTTATTGCCAAAATGTCAAAAGTACTGCGTTCGTTTCACAAGTTTCTGGCATAAGCCACTTAGTACGATCGACTCCTTCCATTTCGCTACTTCAAATGTGAAATAGTTGCTTTTTAATTTGAGAGCACCTTTTGTTCAAAACCATATTTGATTTTATGTTATTCAGAATATTCTTTGTTCAAGAATATTAAAACAAATTTTTATTCGATTTTACTGGAATAAAGCATTTTGAGTGACCCAGATTCATTTCTGCTAGGGAGCTCATTTTATGACAAATTCCTTTCTGTGTAGATGACCTCCAGCTCTCACTTAACCAAATTTCAAAAGGAAAAGTTTCCAAAAAATTGGAATTTTCAGTTTCTCCATGGATCTCATAACTGCAGCTCTGGGATTCTGAGTGGGCTTTTTATTTTTGTTTGTAATCATTATTTCAGGACTACCCATTTAACAAATCTCTTCTCAAATGGTATTTTTCACGTTACTTAGATTTCATATCACCTTTGGAACAGACTCACTATGGGAATGATCCCTACTGAGTTGTGGAAGGTTGTGAAGGTTAGATCAGTCTTCCTACATTATTCTAGATACTACTAAAGTACATACTAAGGAATGGCTCTTTCTCAGATAAAAGAGGGAAGACAGGCAGAGAGCATGGGAAGGGAGGAAAAGGCACAGAAGGTTGAAGGACTGGGCCCAGGCTGAGGACCAGCTGGGAGCAGTCACCAACTCTGTCTGCGGCTCCCAGTGTGCAGGACTATGCTAAAGGAATCCACCAGCGCTGCCCCTTGGTCAGATCTCTGAGCTCCAGACCAGTGACCAGCCTTGGGTGGAGGCAGCAGCACTCTGAAATTGTCACCTCCGTTCGTAAGTCTTCAGCAGAGAGCCAACTCCATGTCTTGAATCTAGCCCGATTAGGTATGGGCTTAAAAAGGAGCAGCTTTGTGGATTCTCATTCAAACTCTGGAAGGGACTTTTTCCTGGTGATTCTCTGCTTGCCCACAGCGGGTTAGATGAAGGGGTTAATAAGATATTATTTCCCCAGAAAAGCCCTGACGGTGCATTTCCTCACAGCTTGCCTGCCAGGCTTGGCCCAGCTCTGTGGATCAAAGGCTGGTTATCACTAATATTGAGCTGTTGTAACCTCTGTCCCCTTTGATTAAAGCGGCGCTGCTGTGAATTTCTCAGTTAATCACGCCTTGGCTCGTGGGGTCAGCTTGCAACTTGGCAAGTTCAGAAAACTACAGCTGAGGAGAGAAAGGTAAAATGTATTATGCAAATGTGATTATGATTGAGTCCGACTTCACCCAGCCCTGGCCTTGTGCTGCTGGAGGAGAGGAGCAAACAGCCTGAACTGTACAAGAGGGGAGCGCGCAGCTGGGAAGCACAGGCTCCTTTCCCCTCCCTGGAGCTTTCTTAGCTGCTGAGGAGTGTGGTCTCTGGGGGCTCTGAAACCCACTGGTGAGGCATGGTGTGTTCAGAGGAGAATGTGACCTCCCAGACATTTTCCAGCCCCGAGAGCTATAATTTACAGTTTTCCCTTAGACTGCATTAAGTGGGAGCTCTGCCAGTGGGTTCAGGACCACTAACTCTGCTTTCCACTCCACATCACTTCCTGAAGCCTCAGGATGAGAGAGAGCAGCAGACATCACAGCAATGCGGATCTGATTTCAAAGCCCCCGGTCAGGCAGGCAGGTGTGTGAGTCACAGGGTGTACGCACAGAGCGAGCACGAAGGCTTGAGCCCCAGGAAGGTTGTAGCGTGGGATGGGAAAGCGAATGTAGTTGGCAGTGAAATAATTAGTGGATTAATTGTGTTAGTGAAAATGGCAGCCTAACTCTGTTCTGAGGATGCTGAAGGATGAAACTGCTGAATAGAAAAAGGAGGTCAGGAGAACTGAGTTTTGTTACAGAAACTGCGCTTTCCTGCTCAATGCTTTGGTTTCCCTGCTGGTACTGTGGTGCAGTGGCAGTGCTATGCCGTATGGAGGTGACTCTTGAGAGTTCCTCATCACTTGGGGTACGCTGAAAGGAAGGTGCCCTGTTCTTAACCACTGAAATTGGTGATCGAGAACTGGGCTACCTATGCAGGTATGGTAAAGCCACATGTACACGTAGATGTTTTAATGTTGTGGAAATATCAGAAAAAATGTATCAGTGAAACATTTCCACTGTGGTCACAAAATTGAGTTGAGTAATTTCCTACTGAATGCAAGCAAAAAGAGTTATGGCAATAACTGTTGTTGCCACCGTTGCAGCACATTCAGGTGTGATTTTGCCAGCCACCTCTCACTCTTGCTCAAGGTTTAAACCCGGGCTGTCAGAGCTGCTCCAGGAGAGCCAGGCCTGTGCAGAGGTCAGCCTGATGGCTGCTGTGGCTGGGGCCAGATGGGAGCAGCCAGGCAGTGCAGCATGGAGCAGGGCCGTGGCCTGGGCACCTGGCTCCCTGTGCCAGATCTCCTGCTCCTCGGCTCTGGCTGACTGCTGTAGCAGCGGTTCTCAGACTCAGGATGTTGGGTACCGAAATTTGCTCTTTCCACTGGCCTAGCAGAATGTTACGTTATCAGTTCATATTCTCTCAGGATCTCAAAATAATTTGCGAAGACACTGCGTTCCTGTCTTCCCACGTACTCTGACTGCTGGGGGAAAGGGGTATCCTCCTGCAGCGGCTGAAACCTGTTGTACTTTTTGCTATATCCTCGAGAGGGAGGGGAAAGAAAGGTGTTTGTGGGGAGACTGCGGATCAGGAGCACTGGTGAGAGCGGCACAGGGGGATGCCGGCTCCAGCTGCGCTGCGGTCGGAGCTCTGCGCAGTGTTGCAGGTGGAGAAGAAGGAGAAGGGATGGTGCGACGCTGCGGGTCGGAGCCCAGAGCACAGCGCAGGGGGTAGGAGTGTTGGAGGAAGAGTGAGCGCGGCGGGGCATTCTTGATCAGACCCACTAATTAACTGCTCGCTCTTATTTTATTTACTCCAATCTTTCAATTTTTGCATCATTTGTTTCCCTGTTCAAGCGAAACAGCAAGAAACTTTTTAAAATTTAAATTCAGAAGTGCTGAAACTGGGCTCCTGCTGGGGAGAAAGTCCTGGAGCTCTGCTCCTGATGGCTTTTGGGAATGGATGGCAGTGTTTTGCTGTCTCTTGCTCCCTTCCAAGAGCAGGTACCATTCTGCTCTTTGGGGGCATGTGGCTCTCATTATGTTATCAAACCTCACAAGCATGGGAATGGAACCGTGGTGCCTGCTGCTATTTGAAAGACCCCCAAGCTTGAATTTTAGTAGGTAATGCATACAGACATCTTTCCATCATGGGATTTTCCTCCCTTTACATTTGTCTTTTCCTTGTAAGCTTCTCAGTCCTTTCGCACTGCTTCATTCTGAAAGACTTTTAACGCCTAATTCTCCTGAATTTTTTAGAGATGGTAATGCTAGTGTCCAGGTGGCCCACAGGACACGATCCTGGGCAGAATTAATCTGAAAATCGCATCATACCCACCATCTCCCCTTTCCTTTCCTTTAAAAAAAAAAAAAAAAAAAAAAGTGTGTGTATATATATATATATATATATATATATATATATATATACATACATATATACATATATACATATATATACATATATATACTTTTTTTTTTTTTTTTGTCAAAGTGCTTTGGGAAGATAAAGCAGCATTGCTGTCCCCATTGCACAAATAAATCATGGCTAGTCGCCCCAAACTCACGGGAAAAGTTGATGCTAGACTCAAGAAATGAGGAAATGCTCCTAGTAGTCTGTTGTGTCATGCTGCCTCCCTAGGAAAAGTGGCTTTTCCTCCAGATTCTGTTTTCCTGTCTCCTGAATCTCCCTCTGATTTCTTGTTCAAGCCTTAGAGGAGAGACTGGCACTGCACTGTGGGCAGAGAGTTGACAGAATTTGCTCTGGGAGAAGCTCTGCCATGCCAGGATACTCCACTGGGAGCACCTCCTGGGCATTGCGCTGGAAACGGTCAGCTTCACCGCCCTGGTCACTGTCACCAAATGCTGCACTTGATAAGACCGCTGCTCAGTTCTCAGTAGGGCTCTGCAGGGCAGGACCTGAACCTCAAACTTCTCTGTAAACTGTGAACTAATGTAATTGTGAAAGAAAGTGTGTGCTGGGACAAAAAGAGAACTGAGTCACTTAGGATCTTACTCTCGAGATTCTCCTTAGAACAGCGAGGACCTTCAGCCCAGGTGAACCTTCCGGCATACTTTGTGGTCTCCTTTGTGGATATGGATCACTTGGTCTGTAAAAGAGCAGAACAAAATTGGACTTTCATTGATTTCAGAAGAACCTGAAAGTTAGACGTTTCTCTCCAGTTAGTTTAAAATCTCTACCAGTGACATACAACAGGTAAAGAGCAGGTTTCTTTAAAACACTTAAGACCATATTTTCTAGTCATTAAGTATCTGATTCACGCATTACTGGATATCCCAGCAGTGTTAATGCAATTGATTCAACTGCAGGTACTGCTGGAATTTCTATTTGGAATGATGGTTTTATGCATGCTGTGTTTTTATGCATTACAGGGCATGTAGGAAAGTTATGCCAGGACACATAGGAGTCATAGTGAGATAGGTCTGCAACTCAGGCTGTTACAGATGCTTCAGAAGAGATGTTTCTGTGGGCAGTCCATGCTATAAAGTACAGCACTTATGAGGCTGCTCTGGTCTATGTTCTACGTTTTCTCCTGCAACAAGCCAGTATCCCAGAGTTACAGAGGGGTAAATGCTAACCCCTTTGACCTAAAGGTCCAGCATAAAACCTTAGGCCTTACTCATTATAGTGAATTGTTTCAGCAGAGCCCAGCACCATGATGTCCAGCTTTCTCTCCCTGCATCTTCTGTCCTTCCTTCTTTCCTTCCCTCCCCCACTTGCCTCTTGCCCTTCCTTTCCTTTTTTCCTCAGCCCTCTACTTCCCTGCACGAGTTTGCTGCCTCTTGATTAAAATGTTGACTTTAACTTGGAATTAACCTGATTAATGTAATTGAAAGTAAAAGTCCGCTGCTCAGCACTTTGGGTGATGAGTGGAGATGGATTGAGAAAGAAAGCTTTCAGATTGAATACACTTCTCTCCTCTGGCTGTTAATTGCACCGTTTACTGGTACCTGACTCACTGACCGTCAGTGTTTAGTCCAGTTAATGATGATACACAGTCCATACTTTCCAGAGATAATTAAAAAACATTCGAGCAGACACTCTGCTGCAGAGAGCTTTCCTATCTGTCGCAGTCAGCAGACCCTGGGGGTTAGGGGTTGCAGGATAGAGAGAGAGAAGGCTGCTCTGTGGGTGCACTGAGTTGAGCTGGCCTCGGCTATGTGGCTGTTTATATGGATATTTGGAAGAGAAGAAGAAAGGAAACTACTGCTAGCATCTTTCTGTCTGGCTTCAGGCTGCGTGGTGTTGTATGTGGAGGAGCACAAAGGCTCTCTGGAGTTGGTGTCTATTTTTATGCTTCCAAGGTGCTTTGCCTAAGCCATAGGATTTGTAAGTGGGGTTCTATTCCTGCAAAGTCATTTGAGTTCTTATCTGTAAGAGTAACTCAGCACTGAGATCCATGACAAGTAGGCGTTTCAAGGTTTTTTACATCTCGACATAGGTCTCTTGTGGCATGCTTTCACATCTGCAAAGTAGAAATGCTCAGACTTCCTTACAGATGGAGAACTCTCAAATGACTATGGATGGACATGTAGAGAAAATGTCTTGGCTGCCATATCCCAGAGACTCCTGCATATGACAGTGGTTGTAGAAAAACCTTTTCCTTAAATATAATAATTCAATTGGAAGCAGACTGAAGAGGATTGTGATGAGAACTCATATATCCCCAAAAGGAGTATTCAGGCAAAACAGGCAGTTCTGTAGCAATGCCAGGATTGGTTTTATTTATTTATTTGCTAATGACCTGAACAAAGAGAATAGCAACCTATATGTGTCATGGAGGCAGTATGATCACAGAATTATAGGGGTCGGAAGGGACGTCCAGAGATCGAGTCCAATCCCCCTGCCAAAGCAGCTCCCTAGCCCAGGTTGCACAGGTAGGCGTCCAGGTGGGTCTTGAATGTCTCCAGAGAAGGAGACTCCACCACCTCTCTGGGCAGCCAGTGCCAGTGCCAATCAAGTCCAAGGAAAAATGACAAAGAACTTCCGAGGGTCCTGACAAAAGTAGATGAATATGTAAGACTGAACACGTTTACAGGGAAGGAATCCTGAAATCGTGCGCTCTGCCTTCCTGAGTTCCTTGTCATGACAGAAGTCATTAAGAGAGTAAGAGTTCATTATATCCAATAGCTAATCACTGTAAGTTAAAACTGTAGGCTGTATTTTTCATTTGAATTTGTCTGCATTTTAACTTCTAGCCACTGTTTCTTGTTTCTCTGCTAGATTGAAAAGCTCTCTTATTCCTTGTTCATACTCAGTTCTGTTTTCAACTCTGTGCAGGATAATGCACATCAAAATAAACTGTTTGCTTTTCTTGTGTGCCTTATGCTGTCAACTCAGGAAAATAAAGCTAGGTGTCACTGTGACCAACTCAACAAACATGAGTACTCAGAGTGTCCTCAACCACCCTTTCTTGTCCTGCTGCCATTTTCCTTTCCACACAGGCGATGTGCAGTGACCTGACTATGAGCAGTGATGAAGCTCTGGGGAAGAGGCTGGGATTTTAATGAGGGGAGTGGGGCGAGTGTTTATATTACAGTAGTGATGAAAAGCTCTCATGAGATCAGAGCCCTTGTCATGATAGGTTTTATGGTTTCCTTTTTTTTTTTTTTTTGATTTTGTTTTTAAGAAAAAGGAAAGTGGGGAAAAAAAAAAAAAAGATGCAGATTATATCCCAAGGGATGCATAATCCAAATGCTCTGGGATCTGGCAGGACTGATCTTATACATGGGGAGTTGAGATGTGAATGTTGAACCACAAGCAGGAGCAGAATGAGGACTGGAGCCCTTACCTCTTGCCCCCTAGTCCAGCACTGGCATTGTAAGAGCCTAGCACACTGAATGACTCTTTAAATTGGTCATGTTATACAATAAATACAGTGATTTTTTTCTTACCACATCTCATTCATTGCACGTAGCAGTGGCATATATATATATATATTTATATATATTTAAATTTGAATAGTGATACTGGTAAATGCTGGTGCTTAAAGATCGCTCTCTCTTGAGCAGGGAATTTTCAAGTGCTTAAATCTAGCCCTTTCTGGGCTCAGTGTCTGGTCAGACACTTGGTCAAGATGCTTAGCCTGGGTGTCTAGAAATACTGCCTCCAGGAGAATGGCTTTTGTCCTACTTCTCTGTCTGAAAACACATTGGGTTTTGTTGTTTATTTTTTCTTCAAGCAGAAGCTTTGAAGGTCTGGTAAATCCCAGTTATAAGAAAAAAGGTGAAAATTACAGAACTCATATCAGTGCAAAGCTGTGTGCCCTGGCTCTGTTCCATTACTTTTCCCTTTTCATTTTTCACTTCTTACTCCTGTATCTGATTTAACCTTAGTTCTTTGCTGTGGTTATGACATCTTCTCTGACCCTTCTCTCTGTGCCACCAGCTGTCAGGTCCCTCATCTTTGTCTGTAGCACCAGGCTGTCTCTATCACAGGTACCCTCCTAAGCAATCCTCTACAGCACAGGGATGCCTTCATCTTCATTTAGCAGCAAGAAAACCAAGGCTTGAAAGGGCACAGGGACTTTTTTTCCTATGTTAAAAAAACAAACAAACAAAAAACTTTTCCTACTACTAGTGTTAAGACATGAAGAGAGACTATTTCCTCACAGTGGGCTGGATCCTGCCCTTGGCAGATTTATGCCTCTGCAGGTGGGAGATGGGTGCTGCTAAAGGCATGGCTGGGGACCCTGAGTCCTGGCCTGCAGGCTGCTGCCCGAGCTCTTGAGGGAGAGCGACCCTGCTGCAGGCTGCCATGGGGCTGGCCTTGGTGGCACCAAGCATGGCCATGGCTGAGCCTGCTGGGCAGGGCAGAGCACAGCAGCATTCCCTGACTGCAGGACAAACTGTGCTGGCACCTGCAGGGAGGCTGGGCTGGCTCTCGTTTGCTATTCCCTGCACACACTCAGGGAGTCTCGTGCACTAAGTGACATCAAGGCTCATTATTTTCATCAGATGCCACATTTGTAACCTGTTACCGAGTAAATTGTGATAAAATAGACTGGAGCAGCCCAGGGTCTGACTCTCTGCTGGGATGGCGGCTGTGAGTGTGGCAGGCAGGCATGGAGCCTTGCAGGGCTGCTGCCTCCAGCACCATAATGGAGCAGGGAGCCTCCTGGCATCAGGGGGCTGGACCAGAAGCCACCTATGATCCCCTGTTCTGGCAAACTGCATGTTTGGGATGACTACGGGAAGCAGCTCTGTATTAACCTCCGTTCATTTCCTTCTTGCCATTGGGTAAACTGAGATACGGGGAAAGAAAAATGAGTTACCCAGTGTCACAAAGTAAATGGAAACTTTATCTCTGGGCTCTCCATCCTGTGCTTGAGCGGTCCCTCACTCATTGTGGGGTAGGCAACAACAGGACAGCAGCCTTCACGTTTCTTTCTCCCCATGTCCGAGTCCAGCTGATGTGTGTGACTTGCTGTGACAGTTTTGAGAGCATGGGAAAACAAAAAGCTCTTTTACAGAGTTTAGTTGTCTTTGTAGGTTCTCAAGGATTTCTGAGGCATCCTAGTTTTTGAAGGGGGGTCTGCATTTATTTCCATGCTAGGAGACACCAACTCTATTTTAGTTGCATTTTGCCTCCCTTCCAAGCTTCTCTTATCTCTGCAGTTGTAGACACATATGATCCAACAGTATATCATGAAGCTGCGTTAGATATTTTCTTCAGATTGCATGTGGAAGATCTGAGGCAATGAGAAGGCAAGAAACTTCTACCAGGACACGTCTGTGTCTCTGAGTCAGAGGGCTGAGAGCAGGCAACTCTTCAGGGCACCCTTCCCCCGAGATTTCTGTTCTCTGCTTCTGACATACACTGAAGTGCCCGCTGTGGATTTAAGGAATAAATGGAACTTATAGGAGAGCTCAGAACTTCTGGTGCTGTGTGTATATGTAATTGCACTCCATAGCATGTTTTAACATAGGCTTCCAAATAATTTTTTCACAGGATTAATGAATACTAAATAGTAAATATGCTGTATGCTTTGGACACAAATAGTGCATGTTACTGGTGGTGCTGCAACTGAACGTGCTGGAGATGGTTATAGATGATGACTTAAATATAGGGCTCCTTAGGAATTTTAATGCATCAGAAAATGTGTTGAGGTCTAAAACAAGAAAGGTTTTTGAGAAATTTTGATTGAAATGAATGAAGCTATTTAAGGACAGTATAAATATTTCACTTCGGCAAAATCCAGCGGTGAGTTTTTTAGAGCCTTTCTGTTTTCTTATCTTTTACAAAAGAAAGACGGTATTGCAGTGAAAATGTTATCAGTACAACTGCAAGCAATTATAGCTGGAAGAAAACATTATATCAGGAAAAAAAATTCCAAATGCTTAGAGTTTACAAATCTGATGTGGTGGAACTATGAAATACTTTACTGATATTAAAGGTAAATTTTCAAAGGGAAGTGTGCATAAGCACCCCTAGCTTTGGGTGTATGCACTACCACTGGACTCTGGTGACCAGCTCTTTACTGCAGCACTCCTTTAATGCTTACTGATCCCTTATAAATATAATAAAGTGTGTGCTTTACTCTCTGCCCCAAAGGTCTTACAATTTAAATTGGCAGTTCAGAAAAGTTATCTCCCTGTTTCAGGAACTGGAGCATAGCAGGATCAGTGATTCGCTCAAGGTGACATGGAATTGTGGAGGCGGGCAACCAGCTCGTTCCCCTGTTGGGACACGATCTGTGCCCCAAGTCACCCTTTGTGCTGGGAGCCCTCTGGCCTGGGAGCTGGCCTGTGGCAGGAGGTGGCTGCGGCTGAGGACCCGTGTGGCCGGCCATCTCTGCTGCAGCTGTCACCATTCTTTGCTGACAGTTGCTGTAATCCATGCTGCCTGCTTTTATGGTGCTAATTAATCTCTTGTAATTAATGAAATCCTTTTACCTCACGTTCCTCCCATTTCTTTCCTCCTTGCCTCTCTTCGCCTTACGCAGCTGAATTCTACAGTCCTCCTTGAGCGGGGCCTGATAAAAATCTCCAGCCTTTCAGCATCGCTGTGTGCTCCGCTGTGGCAGCACTGGTGCCTCCATCTGCTTTTCTCCTTTGGTGCGGAAGCAGCTTAATCTTCATGGCCTGTTATCTTTGAAGCACACTTGATTTCTCCAAAGGAAAACAGCTCAGCGTTTTAGTGCTTGCTGCTTTCCCTCTTAGCAAAGCTACACATCGTTGCTGTTTAACCGTGGCCTCACAGGTGCTGTGTGTGGAATGGCATTCCTTTGGATAAACTCACGGGCTTGTTAGGGACAGCACGTTCAGACTGTGCTGTTTCTATGTATCCTTGCAGTCCAGGACTAAGCTATTACTCTGTTCCCCGACTCATACTTAAAATCTTTTATCTTTCCTCCTCAAGGGACAGGGTTTCATTCTACGGAATTTGTTGTTCTGTGATAGGTTACTTGAGTAGAGAAAAGGCTGGAGAGGTGTCTGTGTGGATGTACCCAACCCGTCCAGTCTGCTGCGAGTTACTGTATCTGGTATTCCTGAAAGAGCATCAACTAGAGCCCTGCTGCACGATCAGTATGTTGCACAGCAGAAATCTAGTCCTGGTCCTGAAGGATGCTCAGTTTAGCCCCACTTCTGGACTCACAGACACTTGTCACCACTTGCCTGAAAGGTGATAAAAGTTGAGGGAGCCAAGCTACGAGCATTACAAGGGTAGGTTTCCATACCTCTTCACGTTCAGCAGCTAATGTTTGTGTTTTTTCCACAGTGTAGACTGTGCTAGATACAGTGCTCTCTTAGTGAGACTTCTTCAGCAGTTTCTTTCCTGCTCTCAAGATGTTAGTTTGCAGTGCCTCTCCTCCAGCTGTATGGCTGATTTACATACAGAAGGGTGATCAGCTGTGGGAAGAACAGCCTAGCGGATCAAATACTAAGTGACATTAAATGGCATACAAGTGACATTACTTCGATTCTCTGCTGAGCTATGAGCTGCTGTGTAACGGTGCACACAGTAATTAATTCCTATGCCTCAGCTCCCCAGCTGTAAAACGGGCCTGGCTCTGTGCTCCTGGGAAGTCCTTCATCGGCCTGAGGCCAACCGCAGCAATGCCTGCACAGAGCTTGGAAACTGCTGGTGAGGCCCATTCACACATGCCCTTAGAAAGCTCCCAGAGAGGCAATTGCTGTGTTCAGGAGGAATTGTATCATGCCTTGTTTGTATGGAGGTGCATGTGAACCCTGTAGTTACACTCTTGGTATTTTTCTGCTCATCCCCACCCCTTTGAGAGAGAACATGCACAGATCAGTGGAAAAGAGAGCAGCAGACTAGCTCCTTAGCATGGCATACTGATCCTAGGTATACAAATTGGTAGAGAGCGATATATTGGCATCAGAAAAGCTTTCATGGATGGTATTGTAGTTTATTGTTTATTCAGAGAGAGAGAAAGAAGTACGCTTTATGGAGTGGTAGTAGGGAAGTGACTAAAAAATTGCTCTGTCTTACTGAGCATATGTGTTCACTCACTGGGATTCTCACCTTTCTCATGATGGTGTGAATCAATAAGTATTCTGCTAAAGTAAACCATAGTAAATAAATTTTTGTCATGTTCTCTGTGCATTCAGGCAAAATTGAGGCACTAGTTTAGCATCAAGTCACCGTTACACCACAGACTGAATGCTCTGTGAAAGGTGTATGCCCTGTAGCTTTATGGTGCCAGATTCTGCTCCTGGTTGTGCTGATGTAAATCATGGATGGTATCTGTCAGGTTAGGATAATGTTCAACAGGCTGAACAAAACCTGACTTAGTACGCAGAATTGTCTGAGAAAGATGAGAACAACAGAGGAACAGTATAGGATTAGCAGAAGATCCTGTCTTCCTCTCCTGGCTGTGTTCAAAAGGCCTTCCCTTTTGTAGAGCTTAGGCTCTGCCTCAGCTCAGAGGCAGGCTCCTAGCGCTCCTTGCACAGATCTTTGCTTCTGGCTTGGAGAGGATTGCAGCTGAGCTGTGGGGCACAGAGCTTTCCCCTCCGGAGGGTGATTCCTTCTGTCCTTGGAAGAAGGCCTGTGGAGCAGTGTCTGCTCTCATGCCCAACTGTGCTGATGAAGCGGTGAACCCGTAATTGAGGCTGTGAGCTGCGAGGTCCACATTGGCACCACATGGCACTGAGCTGCAATGCAAGGGGAGCTGGGGCAGCTGCTGGCCTGGGATCGGGTATCAAGGAGAGGTGGTGGGAGGTGAGAAGTGCCAGGAATGCTGCTTCCCAGCTGGCTCTGGAAACAGGTCAGGTCGGTGACCGTCCGCACTCAGATCAATTATTCAGGTGCTCTTTGAAAGCTTACATCATGCAGAAAGTGAAGACAGCTTGGCTTCACCTGCTGGAAAACAAGCACTCCTAAGCTCCAGGGCCAAAGCAAGGCTCTTGCTGTGTAGAGTGCCTGCAGCTCCTGCCACCTTTGTGGCAGCAGGTCTCTGTTACACCAGGCTTTCACATACCGGCCTGGACTGTGTGGGCCTTCCTCCCTTTCAGGTTTAAGGGGGTTCTTTGTATCCCAGGAGGGCAGTGAAACGCTGGTGCCATGGTTCTGCCATCCTCATGGGCTGGTCATGTAGAAAGAGGTACCTGAAGGACAGCTGCTGAGTGCCCTCTGGACAGTGTTGAGTGAATCCTATATTCCTACAGTGAATCCTGGGAAGAAAATTACACTAAGTCTGAAAGAATCGAATAAGGTAACATAAACTTGAGATTTCCAGGACAAGGGCAGTGTATGCTCTTTTGTGCTACGATGCTACAACCTCTCTGTTGAAGTGATGCAGTCCCAGCACTGACTCCTGTGCTGTGAGAGCAGTGGTGCACAGCACTCAGTGCCGTGCAGCACCTTCAAGCAGGAAAAAGGCTGTGTTGGTGATGGAGGTCTCTGCCCATGAGTCTCCCTCTCAGTCTCTCTCCCATGAATTGTTATTGACTGCAGCACGGAGTGCCTGGTGGGCAGTGGTGTGGTAATTTCAGATTGTGAAATGAGAGCCGTTGGGTTCTTGCCTTTGAGCTCACAGAGGCAAATAGCTACATACTGCCAGGAGATGATGCTTTGGGAAAGAAGCATGCGTAGGGACAGACAGTACAAAGCATTGACTGCTCTGCAGGCTCACAGCAGAACTGCAGTGCGGGGACTTGCTGAGTTCCTTGGCCTGCAAAGTGAGCTCTTTGAGGACAGAGCGTGGCACAACCTTGTTACAGCAGAACACAGGGCGATCCTGCAAGACCAAAATATCCTGTTCTACAGAACACATTTTATCTTTATTAACCGTCTTATTCAGCAGCAAAGGCAATCAGCAGCTCCCTAACAGTCTGTCCCAAGACAAAAGTAAATTTTCTGACCTGATTATTCTTAGGTCCTCTGTATCAAAACTATTTCATATCTGATTTATCCTGTCATCTCTGCTCTGTGAAGGTGTAGATTATTTCTGGCATGAAGTAGGAATATTTAAAAATATTTATCTGTTATTATGTTTTTTTTTAATAGAAATGAGTGACCTCAGCATTATTTGTGGTATCTGGGAATTGGGAGCACCATTCCAAAATACTTATAGTACGGTGAAAGTTACAATAATCCAGTATACAAGCTGTAATAGGTGAGAATTAGCCTGTGATTTCCATTCTGAAACAAGAGCTTTTTAAAGGAAAAACAGATAATTGTATAACTTTTTGAATTCATTATTTTCTCTGTTATTTTTCGGATAAAGCATAAGAATGAAACAAACAGAACTAGCAGTGATCTCTGGGGTGATCAAGTCTGTCAATTTCTACTGTGAAAATGGCTTCTTCTTGGGCCAAGTGCTGCACTGTAATGGCTACAGAAAGTGCAGGGAGCAGATCCTGCTTCTGCACATGTGCCCGTACCCCGAGTTGGGGTACAGGTACTGCCCACACTCATCCTATGGGTCACCTGTACTCATCTGTGCCTGTATGTGTTGCTCATTGGCTGAAACATGAGATTTTCTTTTCCTTCTCATGTGAAAGTAAAGAGCAAGAAACATTTTGCATCTAAATTTCTGTATGAAGTACTGGTTAGTAGTAAGAAATTAATGCTAATGGCCTCCTTAAAGACTGATTGAGAAATGCTTGGAAGGGCTGTGTAAGGTCCCATGTGACTGGAATAGTCCTTTGTCAGCTGAGTTTCCTCATCAGGCTCTGTCTTCCATAACATGCTGAGATTTATCAGTTATGGAGTAAGAACTGGGAGAAAGGAGTCATAAATATAGATGCAGATAGATACATAAATACAGGCTGTCATTGGATTAGGTGTTCACTTTGAGCCTTTTGTTGTTCCACTTACACTCTTTAGAGACCTTGTTAGGTCCTGAACACAGAACAGGATCTTCCCAGGGTTATGTGAAGCATCTCTCTTTTGAGGAAACCAGCACAGGTATTCCCTATGTTCTGGAGGGCTCACAGGAAGAGTGGGGTTCAGTGGTTGTGGAGCTGCAACTGTGTCAGTCTGATCCAGGAACTGGGGGGCTCAGGGAATCTATTTAGGAAGGCCTTGACTGCTAGCTCCATCGTGGCAGGGTGCACCTGTGCTTTGTCATGGTAACCTGTAGCTGATGTACTGCAAAAAAACAGAACCTATCTTAGAAAATTGAAAGGCGTGTCTGACCTGCTGACTTGTCCTGCCCAAATTTTACCATGGCATGGGGCAACACAAGGGTTTCATGCCTTACTGCAGACCGTGCTAGGGCTGGGACAGGTAAAGGCAATGGATTTTCACTGAGATTAAACTGTAGTGTTTCCCCCATTCAAGCTGCTGCTGCTGCCATTTGTGTGTCCCTGGTGCACTGATCACCATGGGGAGGACAGATGCTCACAGACAGATACCTACAGAAGAAATATACATAGGCCCCATATCTGAACACTCCCAAAAGCTGAAAAATCCAGTCTAGGAACCCAAAATCTTGAAGCACAACTTCTCTTCGGGCACTGGAGAAGATAATGTGTACTGGAAGTGGTCAGACACCACAGTTGTGCTGAGTACTGCTAATCTGGTAAAAGGATGTGAGATGATGGCCTTAAATAGTGCCAGGAGAAATATAGGTTGGGTATTAAGATATTTCTTCTCAGAAGGATTGGCAGTGCACTGGCATGGGCTGCCCAGGGAACTGGTGGAGTCACTGTCCCTGGAGGTGTTCAAGAAAAGGGCGGATGTGGCACTGAGGGACGTGGCTATTGGACACAGTGAGCATGGGTTGATGGTTGGACTAGATGATCTTAGACGTCTTATCCAACCTCAATGACTCTTTGAATCAGGTGTGGAGGGAGATGGTTGCTTTTCACTGTGCTGTATGGGTCAGCCATGCCAGTGCAACATCAATGCCAGGATTTCTTTGTGTTCTTGAGCTTTTATATGGAGGATTGGGAAATACGTGTTATACTGAATTACTCCAGAATGCATCTGACTGTTTTCCAGTCAGCAGGAGAATGTGAAAAGCAATGCGTGCATCACTTGTACATCTCTGCCATATGGTGAGGACATACTTCTGTTTATCACTTAAAGGTGGAGATACATCTCGAGGCCTGGCTTCATGTTTTTTGTTTGTTTTTTTTTCTCAGGGGTAAATTAATGTTTTCAAGTCCTAAAGACACAGCAGGGTGGAGGGGGGCATGACAAAAAAAGCAAGACAAAAAGATTTAGAAATAGTTCAACTATGGTTAATCCTGTCTTGGCATGGATGTGGTCTGGATGTTCTTGATGATTTCCTACAGTCCTCTCCAGCCTTATTTTCTTTGGTTCTGTAAAAGGATAGAATAATTATTTCTGTTACTACCGAGCGCTTAAGGAGCATTCCTCAGAGATCAGGATTGGACATTGCCTGGTGCTGTACTGGCACGGAGGAGAAAGATGGTCCTGCCCTCAGAGAGCTCGCAGCTATGAGTCAAGCAGTAGTGGATAGCAAAGACAGCTGAGGGAATAGAGCGCGGAGCAGTGAGACGCTATTGATCAGCAGGATAGGCAGTACTCATAATACATCAGCAGCCTAACTGCTGTCAGATTTTTGCAGGCATCATGGCTAAGGAGAATGTGAAGGAGGATAATGAGGAAGCTTTGCAAATGAAATCTCCAGGCTCCCACCACCTCTGCTCTGGAGCCGGGCAGCAGCACGATGATGGTTTGCTCCCACTTGCGCTGTTCTTGCCGCCCCACCTGCTGCTGCCCACTCGTGCTGAGGGCACAGGTGTTGCTCCTGCAAACTTGCTTCAGGCTGTGTCGTAGTGGGGTGGCAGAGGCAGAACAGCGTTGTGGCCCGCTGTCCCACATGCTGAGGGACCTCCTCCGGTGACAAGAAGTAAAGTTGATGAGTCTGTATCGAGACAGTGAAGTGACCCCCGCGCTGCTCCACATAATTAATAAATAAAGCACTGGGGGAGTTTTTGCCATGCCGGCTGCTATGACAGGGCTGTCTACGGTGCACTTAAGCATTAAATGACCAATTTCTGTCAGACTAACTTCCCAAGCCTCTCTCTCTCTCTCTCTTTCTCTCTCCCTCTCTCTCTCTCTCTTTCTCTCTCTCACAAAGCTAGCTTCCTCGCTCCCTGCACTTGGAGTTTTTCAGCAACTGATGGCTCCTGGTTCATTTCTGTGGAATTAATTGGTCCCTGAATGAATTCTGTTGACAGGGCAATTTATCATGTGTTTGGGTTGACAGTGTTGGATACTGGTAAAGGGGGGGAGTGGTGTGCGCGTGGGATGAGGGGAGATGGACAGGGTGGGGGTGGGTGGGAGGATGAGGAAGAAGAGGAGGAGAAGAAAGAGGAGGTGGAAGAGGAGATTGTTTAGAAAAATAAAATGTGAGAGAGGTTAAACCCTCTACCTCCTTGACTCCCTGCAGTCCAACTCAGTGCAGTGGCTCAGTCATGAGAGGGATGGGGGGAAACGGAAGGCAGCCAGGGAATGCTGCTTCTCTTGTGACAGGAGTCAGGAGGCTGCTTTTCCACAATTTGCACCATGGCCTGGGAAAAAAAAAATGATGTGAGAAAAAGCAAGTATTTGTGTGTTATCTCTGGGGCTCAGCCTCAAGCCTCCATATGTATTGTCTGGATCCCCACTTTACTCTCATAACAGAGAAGGTTGGAAGCTATGAACAAATCTAGTTAACCCTCAGCATGCTGATATATGCCCCAACATTGTTTCAGTAGATAATGAATAGTATTCAGCATCTCACAGTGTGTATTGGCGTCCACTGGTCAGGGACACCTAAGGAGTCATATCCTACAGAAAGACATCAGCAATTTGGGCCCGCAGTTTCCCTCAACGTGGATCAGAAGGGGGTGTCTGATCCCATGTGTGGCTTTGACAGCCTCAAATTGCGACATTTCTCATCTTCCAAGACAAGATGGGGACCATGAAGGAATTCCTGATATAATTAAAATTACGTTGTAACCGATTTGTCATTATAATGTTGTGACTCTGGCTTATGGATTTAGTTCTTAGCATGGTCTAGATGTTGACTACATCTAATGCTAAATGTGAGCAGACAGAGTGAGAGATGAAGGAAGTAGTAAGGTGGCATAGGCAAACTTCAGAGGAGAATTTGAGAGACGCTATTTGTAGGATCCCTGCAAATTGGAAAGCCAGTTATAGTTACAGTACTAGGAGAAAACACAGGAAAAGATAACCATGCAAAGATGTCACGGGTAAAGAGAAGATTTTTTTTTTAAATACTTTTATTATCTTTCTCTTGGTATGGCTACTCCAAGGAAATGGTGCAGGCAACTGCTTCTGAAAGCTTTAGCAACAGGTTTCCATTGCAGTTACACAGGTCAAAAAGCTGTTACTCATCAGTAGTGCAAAGGGTACAGTCTAGAAATAGTTCCATTGGAACTGAGAGGATCCAGAAGAACAATCATGACTTGAGGTAGCTTGCTATGGAGGAAGTGCATGAATGTAGCTATTTTTGTTGTGAGATCTTAAAGTATAAGCTGTTTAAAGTGAAGGCCAACATTTTGTTCTAGTTTGTAGGGGACGAACAAAAATGTAAACAGGAACTAACACAGATTGTCAATGGTGGCAATAATACCAGAGCAGTGACTTTCCTGCCAACAGGTCAAGCAGACAGACAAACTTAAATCAGAGATCCTGGGAGATGTATACAGTGCCAGGAAAAGAGCAGTCTGAATTGGGGATGTCTATGAAAGGAGATTCCAGTTAGCTACATTCCATAGAACAGAAGCATTCTTGATTGCTGATAGGAAGGTGCTTGTACAGGAGTTAAGGGTCTTTTTATAAAGACTAAGACATGAAGTCTAGATACACATTAATTGTAAAGTGCATTTTTTCTCAATAGAAACAAGATTAGCAGTGTTGTGGCTTGTAAATGGCAGGGTGAAGAATATAAGGGCTGGTAGTGAAGGCTCTGCAGCCTGGTAAACACAGATCTGAAGCTCCAGCAGCTCTGCATTGATAGTAGGTATATTCAACCAGAAATAATGTGTTGTGTTTTCAGCAGTGCAGGTAATCACCTGTCAAAATATTTTAGCTTGGGTTCAGTATGTTTTCCGGCACTAGAACCTTTATATTTAGTAGTGAATGTTCCTCTGAAGCAGTTTCCCCAGCTCAACCGCAGCTACAGAACCTGCAGCAGGAATTAATTCAGAGCAGCCCTATGGGTATCTCATATCAGAGGCCAGACAAGATGATCACTATGTGCTAGGAGTCTCCTCTGGGGTAGCTGTGGCAATGAACTTGAAAACAGCTATCTTAAAAGTCAATGCCAGATTCCAGTTTCACTTATACCCTGTTTACACGAGTGTAGCTCTTTTGTCTTCAGACTTCTGATTGACAGGAGTGGATGCAGAAGGCAAATCAAGCTATGAGAAAAGTGATTATGATCAGACTGTCCTGAGCCAGTCAGGTGAACATGACACAGGACACATTAATAGAGCAAATGAGCATGTTTCACTTGTGTTGCTCAACCTCTGGGACAGAAACAGAAAAGTTTTTATCGGACAGAACGGCCAGATAGACATGATAGCAAGATAGACAACTTAAAAATTAATCAATATACAAGATCCTTCAGCTTTTACCAGAAGTGCAGGCCAGAGACACAGGCAGATTCTTCACTTTGATTGTTAAATCCATGGATTTAGGAACACAGGGTTTGTAAGTGGGTCAGGCTCTTGGTTTTAAGGTCTATGATCTCCAGTAGTAGTCTCAACAGATTCTTAAGAGGAAGGCAGAAGAACCATGCAATGGGCAGATGTAGGAGGAATCTGCAGTTTTCTGGGAGTTCAAGCAGCTTGCAGTTGGCTCAATTTCAGAAATGCTAGTATCTTTCCACAGTGCTTATTGAATTCTAATCTATAAGACTGTTGGATTTTTTTTTGTCTTTTTTTTTGTCTTGTTGTTTTTTTCTGTTTTGTTTTGTGGAGTCTCGGTGACTTCCTGTGGTTATAAATTCAGTTGGTCAAAATAAAAGCTATTGGGGAAAAAATTTTAATCAGCTTTGAATTTGCTGCTTTGTAATCTAATCAGATGTCTTCTTTTTCTTGTATTCATGTGACCTGCAGGTTATGGTTCTGTTAAGGAAGCCTCTGGCGTGGCTGTAGGGGAATGTTCAGGAACCATTGTGATGAATTCCAATTAAGAGTCTTCCTGACACCAGGGGATGCAGAAGTCAAAGAATGCCCTGAGCAGCACAGCAGCAGACCGCGTGGAGTGCATATGAAGGTAAGAAAATGGCATAATTGTAAAACAGAACAGAAAATTCCTGAAGACATGAAAGGGCTTTGCATTTGGAGGAATCTCCAAATGAATTGTTCAGCTAGGATTTCTGACTGGAGTCCAAACGAACTTGATAGAGATTGTTGTTGTATGTTTGATGTGGAAAACAGTGGAATGATAAAAATATTTTGCCTCGTTTCAAATTGATTAATTCTAGAATTAAAGTCTGTAGAAAGTTGTAGACTGTGATCACAAACAAGAGCTTTTTATGGTTACATAAGACTTGTGAGGAAGATTTATTGTTTAATCAATGATTCCTGAGAACCTTTGCTGTATTCCTGATTCCAGTTGAAGCTGTGGGAAGTCTGTTGCTCCTAAAGATGCTTACATGTGTTCTAAGATAGCACCAGTGGCTGATCTTGGAAGAGAAGCAGGAATCCTAAGTATGCTGGGGAAATGGTGCTAACCTGCATAGCAGCTTGTTCTTAACTGGTTCTGTGTGTTTCTGGTTAAAGTGAATTCTGAGGACTTATCTCCCAGCCAAGTGAGCACTCAGTCACTAACAGAGCTGGCCAATTCTCTCTTTGTAAAGTGAAAAATTTGCTGTTGATCTTTCTTTTAAAATGACAGAAATAACTTGTCATACTGTTATTGTGGCATTAACTGAGCTAAACCAGAGCTTTCTGTTGAGTCTGAGAGACTAGATGTAGATAAATATCCACGTGGCTGTAGCGTTGAGAAAATGTAGTGATCTTGGACAGCAAGTCAAAATGTCCTTGCTAGAGCTGAGAGCTGTAGGTGACTGTGTCGCGTTGCTTGCTGTCAGTGTCACGTGTTATTGAGCACTAGGGGCATGCTGGAATTCAATAGCAGAGATTGCTGTAAGTAGTGATTTACTGCTTTGAAAGCTTGAGGGAACCATCTTTGTTCTAGGAATGTAATACCCTCCATGGAGGTGGTATGGGGGGTCATGATTGCAAAAAGGTGATGCATAATGCTTTAGTTTTCAGACTCTTTTCCTAAAACCCACATTCTTCTCTCTTTGACCTCTTCAGTCTCGGCTGTAGTTTAGGTGAATTGTTCACAATTCCCAAATATTCTGAAGTCTCCTTCTCTTCTGAGAGAACAGTTGACATTTGCTCTCAGCCTCGCTTTGTGAAGGCAAATAGGTCTCAGAGCAAATAAAAATATTATTGATGTTTTGCTTTCACTGTATCAGACAAACAAAATACACATGAAGAGGAAAAACACATGAATAAACAAACAATAATAGATCACAACAGGCAATCCATACCCAAAGATAAAAATAGACACAGAGCAATATTGGAGATACTGATAAAGAGACTGCCTGGTTTCTATAATCAAAGGCCGTTTTAAGTTCCTTTTAATTTTGTTTCCACTCTGCTTCCCTTCTTTTTGGTGAGAATTTGCTTAGTGGAATCTTGTCCTGGAGCAGTATTTTCTGGGAAGTCAGTAAAAACAGAGAAGTTGGCCCCAGGGAAAAGACATGTTTGACCACACCAGGGTGTTACCCATGACTGGTACTTCGAGGCCTTTTCCCAGCAAATGTTTTCTGTTTACGGAGTATTTTGTCATGGCGCTTAGAGGCCCAGACAGATGGGTAGCACAATGAAATACTCGAGAACAGGTATAATTGAAGTCCTTTCTGATTTATAGTAAAATTTAAAGGTATGTACATACCAAGCTGAGGCTTGGAGCCCTTGAAGACCAGTCACAAATGTGGAAACAGAACTCTGAAATATTCTAACAGTGAAACTAAGGAACAAAATACAGTTCAGAAGATGGGCTGGTTTCTCAATGATTACTGGCCAGTAAATCCTCAAAGCAGAGTACTGACCTGGGAATAAGTCATGGAAAGAAATTGTACTCCGATCCTGAGTGCATCTGCAAACAGAACAAACAGCTCGTGATCTGGGAAAGTACTAGGCTGTCAGTGATTTGGGGAAGTTGTGCCCTTTGTTCAGATCCTTGAATACAGATTACTTTTTAGAGAGCTCCTTCTGGGAATCTTGGCCAAGCCTCTCCCTGTATTAGCAGCTTTATGACCTTTCTTTGGTCTGTCAGTGTGCTTCTGTGAGCTGTCTGTCAGTGCTTGCTTTCCGCTATGTAACAGCCTGAAGTTTCTCTTAGGTTTTGTCACATCATTTCCGGTGGATTTGCTTGGACTTTCTTTACATTTTGTGCAAGCATTCCCCTGCTGTAAAAGGATGAAGCAAGTAGAAAATCTGTTTTGAAGATTTGTTATCTTTCATTTACTTCCTCCAGGATGTGGCAGACCTTTCAAGGTCTGTCAGTAAGGTGGGTGTGAGCAGCCACCTCTAGTCCCTTCTAAGAACACAAACACATCCCAGCACCCTTCTGCTGGGCTGGTAGTGAACATCCCATCCGTCTTTGCTTTTCCTCATGTCTGTGTGGGTCTCTGAGAGACTGATGTGTCGTTCTCATTCTGTCAGTGATCAGATGAGCAGCACTGAATGAGTCACTTCCCCTCGCTGTTTTGTCTAATTATGTGTAGGTTGGTCAGGACAGGAATGATGTCTTAGTTTGCACAGTACGCAACACATGGACTCTTCTCAATATTTCTAGGTGAACCTGTGATATTATGGTTCATAATGACAGTGCCTAAGGCCTGTAACGTTTCCTTCCATGACTGCAGCCTGTGGCTGTACCTCTCTGTGTGTCGCTGAGTACCCCTGCAGCTGCCTGCTGGCCACGTTACTTGAGCAGTTTTTTATGATCCTAAGCAGCGATGTACAGATCATATTCTGACCTTATGCACTTAGCCCAGCAAACGTGCATATATATGCTAACTAGCATAATCTGGTCCATGTTTTATTGCATGAAAACCAGTACTTTGTATGCCTGGTTGACAAACCAAGTCTTAAACACTCAGTAAGCAAGAAATGCTGTCCTCCACCTGCAAGAATAATGCAGTGAGCTTAAATGTCACTAGAGGTTTTTTGGCTTTTTGTCTTGTCTGTTTGAGCCTGTATTTGAAACTGGTTTGTGAAACCAGTGAACTCACAACTGTTTAAAAAGGCTGAGATTTTCATCTTGTATCATATATCTTTAACTGGAGCAAAAGCACAAAATTTTCACAACTTGGACAACTGTGAGCATCGGTAATGTACTAGTCTGGTTTTAAGGGAACTGTCTGCTTGCCGCGCTGCCAAGAGAATTACACTGATATCTGCAAGCAATGTAAGTGACATATGATGGCAGAGCTGTTCTGAGCGAAACAAAGTAGGGAGAGAAAATACAGGTGCGTGAGATGGGGTTTGTGATGGGGTGCTTAGGAGATGACATAAATCCGTCATCAGGCAGCAGCTCTGTGGAAGTACAGGTTTCTGGAACGGTTCATTGGCAACCTAATGCAAATATGCAAATGATTGCACTTTGAAAAATTAGGCTAAATTCTTCTTTTGAGAGCTGAAGAAACAGTAAGTAAAAATTTGGCACTGTTCTTTGGTACATACGGCAGAGTTCAGAATTTCGTGGAGAAAGCTGGGCACAGAGGGCTTTCTTCTGAGCCTGACCTTTCAGGGGGCCGTTCCTACAGTACCATCAGCTCCTGAGCTCATCCCACTCCTCCCAGGGCTTTGAGTGAGCTGAGGCTGTTTGCTGCTGTTTTTCTGCCTCTCTCATGCCTATATAACAAACACTTCCCTACAGTCCATGTCCCTTCCTTGCTGAGCAGGGTGGTGGGAACGCGTTCCCTGCACATTGCTGCAGTGGGTGCAGGGTGTGGTTCGTGCTTTGGGATGGCTTCAGGATATGTCCCCTCCCCTGGGGCATTGTGTCTCATTCCCCAGAGAGACAGCACGTCATTTTTTCCTTTTAACTACCATAAACCTGCAGAATATAAGAATACAAAGTTTTTACCTAATATGTGGGAAAAAACAGCCGGAACAAAAGGTGACGCCAGTTGCTCGCCTCTCACCGGAGCCATGAGGAAAGAGCCAAGCTGCAGATCTATTGCAACCGAGGAGCTGAACTCCCCCTTCCTTCTTCTCCTGGCCCAGCCCAGCCCCCAGGAAGGGCTCAGCACCCCGTGAACGGAGTCCCCCCGAGCGCGGTGCGGAGCCAGAGGAGTGACAGGTGCCTCCTGATATGCCTAAATGAGAAGAGCCAATCGGAGGAGCCTGCCCAGCTTTTGTTGTCATCTGGCTTTGCTCATGAAATATGAGTTTGATTGACAGATGCATCAAGGTTCACAGTTTATTGGTTTTTGCAAAAGAGCCAGATCTGCCAATTTAGACAGGGGAGTGACACAAAACTTTCCATCTAAATGGACTAATTTTACCACAGGGAATTCCCAGGCAGAGCGCGCCAAGGCAGGCGCAGTCCTGTTTTATTTTTTAACAAGGACTGAATGACAAATATAAACGACAGTTCTGGGCTGACGGAACATCAGCATTTGACACTTCACAGGGGAGCGGTGAAATAAACAATAGGCAGAGAAATTGAATTAGAATCAGATGAGAGTCAGCTAGAGGGGGAGAGGAGGGCCTGATTCTCTACCAGATCATTTATAAAAGAGCAAACTGAATACTAAGTAGGTATAACATGCTCACATCCTGGTTTATTAGCAAATTTAACCTGCTAGTGTGTTGCACTTGTGTGATGTAAATGAATCACTGGACGAAGGTGGGCGGTGGAGGAGAGCAGTGCAGTGCATGAGGGGTTCCTTCACAGTGCTGCAGACTTCTGTGTTAATGGTACTCCGTGCAACTTACAGCCTGCACAGAGTTACAGAGCAAGAAGTATGACAAGTTCATGCAATTTCTCTCCTATTGCCACTGCACACTGCTCTCAGAGTTATGTCTGGTCTGCCTGTGTTGGCAACTTTTGGGTTCTCAGCTTTGCAGCTTCAGCTCAATTCTTTACTTTTTTTTTTTTTTTTTTTTCTTCCTGTAAGGCTTTTCAATTTAAAACAGGCAATCTTTGACATTTAAGAATGATAATTCTATACACAATCAGTCTGGGGCTTCTGAGTGCAAACTGTTTCTGCTTGAGATAAAAGGTTGTCTCAGCTGCTAGCACAAGCAAGCTATTATCCTATTTCTGCTCAGCTTTAGCGGGGGATAGGATACATAAACTTTCCCAGTGGGTTAGGCAGCTAGTTTGTTAGCTAGGCATTGCTGGGAGAAATTTGGATTCCTGGCTTTTATGTCATGCTCTGAGATTTGAAGCGTGTCTGGAGAAGTGATTTTCAATCTTTTTCAATTAGCAAACAGTAAGAACAAGAACAAAAAACAATCAGTAGAAGAATAGCTGCCAGTATAGGGAATCTAGATCCACAGGCTCACTTTCCCTGTCTACATTAAAGGCAGTTTCTGTAAAAGCAAACTGAAGTTTTCAAAAACAATTTAGAAGTACTGATCTTGATATTAGAGAAAGGGGCTTGAAAATAAGGGGCTTTGGGTTGACTTGCTGCTTAATGATGATTCAACTGTCGTATGTAAGTCAGAGAAGTGCTGGTGTGGCTGGTGCCTTACTGCTCGCACATGTGCCACGTGAGGACTGCGGATGGACCGTGTGCTGGCAGGGCTTCTGCTGAGGAAAAACACTGCTGCCTTCTGCAGACAGCGGCACAGAGCTGTGTGAAATGTCGCACTGCTCAGTCTTATACCCTTCGGGTTTTCTGTGTAGGTTTTGAGTGTCTTCTTTTTGTAAGTGTTCAACAAGGTTGTGTTTGAAATTGGTCTCAGGCTGGAAGTCACAGTGTTTGTGATATTTCATTGTCACAGTGTCTCTTAAAGCAGAATGATTCATTTCCTTCTGAACACACGGAGAGGCAAAACCAGAGTGATTCTGATGTAAGGAATATGTTTTGGAAAAAGCCAGTTTAAAAGTAAAGCCGTTTTGTTGCATTTCTCTGAGCTGAGGGCCTATCCTTCTGCAAAGACTGGTGTGTAGTTCTGGGTGAAACCGTGGCCGTGCATTGCCCTGAGCCAAGGCAATCTGTTAATGCTTTTCTCATCCATGCTACAGTCACAGGTGCTTTCCGTTCAGGCTGCTCAGCGTTTGATAAGATGTGCCCACAGCAAGCCAGGGTGGCAGTGGTGAAGGGACTGCTGCCTCTGCACCAAGGCCTGCTTATAGAGAATCCATGTTTTCCATGTGAGGGGCTCTGCGGAGGAGTCATGTCTGCAGCAGGAGACCGAGCAAGGCAGAGAGAATGGTGCTGGAAGCAAGTGGCCAGGGATGACAGTGGGGTTTCTCCTGCTGAGGGACAGCAGGAAAGGGTCCTCTCTAAGCAGCTGGCATAACACCAATTTGCACCTCCTAGGTAGGTGTTTTAACTCACATTTACCAAACCTTCTTTGGATGAGCAGCTTCCACTAAAACATTGCAGGGAAAAAGAAAAAAAAAAGAAAAAAAAAAACCAAATATTTGCTGTCAAGCTCCTGTACCAAGCCAGCTCTTGTCAGCCTGGTCAGCATTTAGAGGGCCATTGCCTGATCTTGTAACACTTGAGCTGCTTCTGAGAGCACTAAACCATAAAGTCCTTGTGGTGAGGGGAGGTGCGCACTTACTGAATTGTGTTTCTGGCTCTTGAGTAAAAGAGGTGTAGTTACTGGTGTAACCATAGTGGTCTTTAGACTGAGAAAATTAGAAGTCAAAAGTTGTTTTGTTTTTATTTTCTGTAAGTGTATATTCTTGTATACAAAATAGTATCCCAGGGAGGCTGTGGACACCCCATCCCTGGAGGCATTCAAGGCAAGGCTGGATGTGGTTCTGAACAGTACCTGGACTAGTGGTTGATGACCCTGCCTATGGCAGGGGGTTGAAACCAGATGATCTTTGAGGTGCTTTTCAACCCAGGCCATTCTACAATTCTATGATAGTATTGCGTTATATCCAAATCGCATGATTCCCAATCAATCCTGTGACTCTGTGTGTACTTGGTTCATAGTTTTTGTGCAGTAGGAGCTGACAATATGGGCTGTAACAAAGTTCCTTTGCCTCACTACAGGCAGCTCCTGAATCACAGTAGTTAACTGTCCTAAGGATATTGAGCTTTTTTTCTTCTAAAGCAGTCAAGAGTTTATGTACAGACATTACCATGCATACCTTCATTAATAGCTGCTTGTTCAGTGACCTCATCTTCCTGTAATATTTAAAGTATTTCACTTTGAATACAAGCATCAGTGTGTTGATTTGCTGGGTGGTAATTTTCAGGGTCATTTTTTCCCCTTTAAAACAGAGGTTATGTTTGCTGTTCTCTCCTCTGCCATTTCCCCAGGTCCTTTGAGTTTTTTTGGGACTGATTGTGCACGGTCCAGTAATGTCATCCACCAGCCCACTTCGTATCTTTGGGTGTGTATCATCTGAGTAGGTTGCTGGCACTGTAAATGCTTACGCGTTCCAATGCTTTCCTTGTTTCCTTAGTAAAGAATTTATTTCTGAAGAGAATTGTCAAGATCTCAGAATCTTCAAACTTTTTTTTTCTTTGTCAGAGGAGTTAGAAAGTGGATATCTTTTCTTAGCGTTGCCCAGTCTCTTAGAATGTGATCTTCCTCCATCGTGGGCAGACTGGTGGTCTTTGTAGTGTTATCACACCGTGCTCTCACACTGAGATTGTCTGTTGATTATGGGAGAATGTCAGCAGTTTGTGGGCCAGTTCAGATCAATTATTAAAGGAACATAATACAATTTGGAGTTGTAGAAATTGTTCCTCTGTGCAAGTTTTGTTTTTTTTTTAAGATACATGAATTCTTGGCACTTGTGAAAGTTTTGCTATGGTACAACTACCTATTATGGAGCCTTATACAGAAACCTCAGGGTGCAATTTTCTGAGTTGTATTCATCAGGATTTCAAATGAGATGATCATGTTTACTTCTTAATCTTTCTTCTAATATTGTTTTACCAGGATGAATTTTGAAAAGCTGTTTTGCTTTATTCTGGTGCACGTGTGTGTGATTCTTTGCGTTTAACTTCTGACAGTGAACATACATGAGCAAATTTCACTCAGTTTAACATCCAGGATGCTGTATGTTAGTCCACTGTTGGACTCTAGTCACCTAAACTTTGTTAGATAAAGGTAATCCTGGCATGTGGGAGATTTCATAGCACGGAAATCTGGTTTTGCTGAGATTTGGAGCCTGCTCTGGGCCTGTCTGCCTAGCGGGTGAGCCCTGCAAGGCAGGCTCCCTGCTTCTAGAGAGCTGCCAGGCAGTTTTACTGCGGTGTTGTGAAAATTGAATTGCTTTTACAGACTGTTTGGATTTCCACAAATTGACTTTCACTTATGGAAAATGCCCTGTTGGAAGATTTTCAGCCCATTCTATTAATATTGAAAGGGAAAGTATAAACTGAAAGAAAAGGAAATGTTCTTAACTGTCTGCTGAGCGAAAGCTTTGTGTAAGCATTTGGTTTCCTGACAGCGCTCCTGCACAGATTTCATTGCGATACACACACAGCAGCAGAAAATCCGTCCCTCTGACTTTCATGGGCTGTTGTGAAAATGTTTGTAAATGACTCAGAATTGGAGAAGGAGAATTGATTTAGCCTAGCCTGACTCCTCACTACGCTTTTACTCCGCCTCTATGACCTTAAACTGCGCTCGACTTCCTGGAGAATTAATGCTTGACTGAGGAAAAATCGAGCGAATACCTCATTACTTGGTGTGTTTACAGCATACCTTAATAAAATGTCTAGCTCTTTGTTAGGCGAACAACGAGCAGTTTGGAGAATGGGTTATTAATGACTGCATTTGGCTTTGCCGTGCTGGTGACCAAGATAGAAGTTCAGCAAGAGCAAGTTCTAACAAAGCATCAGACTGGAAGGATTCTTCTAATGGAGCTAAGAATGGGGCAGCAGAGGGAGTGGGAGTGAGACCTGAGAGGTGCTGGTTGCTCATCTGAGATGTCAGAGGGAGGCACAGGAGCTCATCTCACAGTGGGCTATGGGGAAACAGTCGCAGAGTGCCAGAGGGCATTAGGTTGTCCCACACCATGACGTGGTGGCTACCCAGCAGCACTCTGATTTCTGAGCTACCTGGGGACATCAGATGTGTTATGGATCACTGGGGATCAGTTGTGTGGGATCGATATCAGACAGAGTCCCGCTGGCAATGTTCCGGAGCGGGATGGCAGGAGCAGGTTCAGTGGCTGTCTTGTGCTGGGAGGGGTTGCATGCATGCACGGTGCCTTCTATCACATGGTGATGACTACTAGCAGTCATGGCATTGCTTACATTGTGCCTGAAGGGTGCTAGATATGGCAAACATAACATCCTGCAGACTTCAAGGGAATCTGCTGGAGAGAGGAGTGCTGAGGGAATGAGAGAGAGAGGGGAAGAGAAACAATCCAGAAGCCACCAGAATGACATACAAAAAAAAAAAAAAAAACCAAAAAAAAACAAAAAAAAAACCTTTTTATTTTTCATGTGAGGAAAAAAAAAGAGTTGAACAGAACTGAAGCGATGAGGAAAAGCCAGAGTGGCTGTAGCAGCCTAGAATGGAAATGACCCTGCCCCCTGGCATTGGTCCTCCCCATAGTCTCATGCCTTGCTCAGCCTGGAGATCATGAGCAGAGCTGCACGAGGTTGGATCTGCATTCAGTTCTGTAATTGCTATTGTTTGTTCCCCCCTTCCTGCTTTGCAAGTTTGCTACCATCTTGGACCCAGCCAAGGAGCACAAAATGGTATGAATGGGGTCCTCCAGAAGCCCTCATTCTGTCAGACCCCAAAGGCAGCTATAGTCCTCTTCTTTTCTGAGTGGCTTGCTTTTCCTTAGGGAAGAAAGGGTCTTTTTTTCCAGCAGTTCAGTAAACCAAAAAATTCCTTTAGGAAAATGTTGATGTGCATATATTCTTCTCTACTCAAGAAGAGAAATAGGTGCAGGGCTTTTTGTTTTTCTTTTGAGGTTTGTTTGTCAGCCTCGTGTTCGTGTGATCAGTTCTGAACTCTTGTTCTGAATGCGACCCATCAGTGCTGATAGGTCACAAAGCATGCAGTTATAGTCCCTTTTCCACACAGCAGGACTCATTTACCTCCCACCCCGGGTTTTAACAGATCCGCCCTGTGCAGTGCTTCCAGCCTCTTGCCCCACATCCCACTGGGCCAAAAGGACATCAGAGCTTCAGGGAACAGGACTCAAAAGTGCTGCCCGGTTTTTAATACGGTGGTCCCTGTTCCTCCCAGCAAAACATGGTGTTTAAGAACTCACAAGATTCCTCCCCCTCAAAAACAAACAAACAAACAAACAAAAAAAAACCTGTTAGAGGAGAAGGTGCAGTTGCACAGCATTTCTGCTTGGTCCATTAGATAAAGCAACCATAGCAGAAAAGCTAAGAATGATGTGAAAGAAATGAAGGGAGAGCTAAAGAAGAAGAACAAAGAAATGAAGAATTATTTGTGAGAAAAGCAAAAAGAGAGAAATGTAATGGAAATGTTCATTATTATTCAGAATAATACTTAGCACTTCGATAGAATTTTCTTTCCAGGATCTTAAAGCGCTGAGCCGGTGCTAATTAATTCAGCTGCACCGTACCTCTGTGGACTGGGAACTACTGTTATCCCCATTTTACAGAAGATTGGAGTTGAGGCACAGGGGAGAAATTGGACTTGACAAAGGTTCTCTGGAGCCAGGTGAAGAACTGGGGAGCATGAACTCCCAGATATCTGCTCCCATACCAGTAATACTGCTCTGGATAGAAAAGTGCCCTGGGAATGACGAACAGTAAAAGTGAGGGATAGAAGTGAATTAGAGTATGAGAAAGAGATGAGAGAAAGGAAACAGACAGCAGAATGGAGGAGAGAGATGTGAGTCATAGATTTCACTGGTTTTGCATAGCAATTTCTTTCCTCCAATTTTTTTTTCCTGTAAAACTTTTAAAGTAACAACGAAAAAGAATTCATTTATAATACAACAACTGTTGGCCAGTTGGGGAAGGGGTCCTTCCAAGGTTTGGCTGTTCCCTCAGGTTCTGGGTTTGTGCTGTGCTTTATTGAACACAGTGTTTTGTTTTCAGTGAGCACAACAAGACTTGCACAGTACAGACAGAGTGTTCCTTATCTACAGGATGAGACGAGGCTGTTTTAATAACTACCATGATGAAGATGGAGATGAACTTATATACAAGAGGAATTGCCTTCACATTACACACATTATCTTCCTACAAAGCAGCAATTGTTTTTGCAAATAACATAATATTAAATAATTGGTAAATTTTTGCATTTCCTGCATAGTCCAGTCTAATGGAATCTATATGAATATTGATGGTTTTCTTCCGCATAATATCATCACATAAATCCCTGTGTCAGCTACTAGACTTCAGCTATAATACTGCTTTACAATGCATCCACCGACTGTAAATCAAAACAATCAACACAAGAAACTCTTTGGCAAATGTAATTCGGTACATTCGCGTGGGGGTCTACAGATGGTGGTGGAAGAGGATTAGACTGCCCAGTCCTTTGCATAATTCTGCTTTCCTTTTGATTTTCCTGATCAAACTACTTGCACTATGTACTTTCCAGACCAACCCAATGCCCGGTGGAAGTCCTCTTTTATCAGCGGAATTTCACCGACGGTGAATTTGTCCCTCTGAGGGTCAGATCAAGCCAGCCATGAGTGAGCCAACCGAATCCAGCTTTTGTGTCCTATCTCATGTCTCACGTTTGGCAAAACACGCTTATGAGAAAGAGCGTTTCTGAGCAGGTGGCCCCTGGGATGCAGGTTGCTAAACATGAAGTGTGACAATTTCCTTTTCTTGAGCCTCCTCAGTCCTAGTGGCCAGTACTGGCATGTACTGCCTGTGGTAGAGCAAGGGCTGTACTGAGGGACTAAAAGGGAGACTATGAACAGGGTTCGGCATCTGTCTGGTGTCTATGGAAGAAAACATTGGAGGAGTGGTACATTTTTAGACATTACTCTGATTTTTGCTTCTCGTGTAGAATAAAATGAGATAATGGGCCAAATTGTGGTCTCCGTGACAGTGAAACAACTCTTCTACTTGCAGCAGGTTACTCAGAGGTTAGGTGTGCAGAATAACACTTTAAATAGTAGATCAGAAGTAACCTCTTTAACTTTATTCTGTACAGGAACAGATCGTAGCTCTTTATCTTCTATGTAAAACCCCCCCCACCCTTCCCACCCCCCCAGATACCCTTTTCATTTGGGCATTCCGTTAAAGAAGACACAGACCTATAATCAGCTAGAGCCATGCAAGGGCTACAAGTGTTAGGTGAAAGGGGCCTTCAGGGTCAACACGGATTTTTACCGATGGTGGCTTTCATTCATACAAATTAAACTTGGGAACAGAAAGCTGAGTCTGCAGCCACATCTCTGTGGTGGGGAACTCTGGATTTCATATGTAATGTTGGCTGCACGGACTATACCGTTTGCTTTTATGCCCTTTGGGGGTTTGATCCTCAATCCTGTCTTTGTCCATGGACAGCATCCTGTTCGTTTTATCGGAAACCTCTCTAAAACAACAAGGATCTGCTTTGGCAGACTTGATGCCCTGGGGACAGGCTATAGCTGCCTTCATGTTTTCTTTGAGTATTTTTTAAGAAGTGTCAGTGCAAGGAACAGTTTATGAGTTTGCTGACAATACAGGAGTAATAAGCATTTCTATTGACAATTAGCCTTTTGCAGAACTGTTTGCTAGTCACTTGGGAGCCAAAAGAGCAGAAAATCCCTAGGGAATCATCAGGTGAGCATTTGGGATAAGGGGTAAATATTAGGGTACACAATATAGGGCTGAATGTGAAAAGATGAGGTTGCATGTTGGGACTGGCTGGAAGGATGTGGGCATATGGATTTGAATGTAGGCCCATAAATTATCAGGCATATGAGCAGATGGACTGGAAATTGAAGAGGGGCCCATATTGCGAGGCTGGAGTGGTTAGGAAATTAGGTGTTGGATACAGATAATGAGGCTGTTGTCAGCAGGATATGGGGATCTGGAGAATGGGTGCTGGACATATGTAAAATTGTGAAAGTTGGGATGTGGGTGAACGGATGTAGGCATGGGTACGGGGATTAGGGTAAAAGGAGAGGAGCCTAAGGGCTAGGGAACCAAGCAATAATCCCAGCCAATCCTGAATTTGTCCATCTCAGTCTCAGCTGTCCGGAGGGCAATCAGATGGGCCCACGTGAAGCCCCACACTTTCCTTTCCACCACAAAGCGCAGTTAGAGTGCAGCTGGGCTTGTTTTCTTTGTTTGCCAACCAGTGACATGGAAAACATTTGTTGACTCAGAGAGCTTTTTGTCGACTGATGTGTTTGGTAACTTTGTCAGATGTGACTTGTCCACACTGCTCCCCAGAGACAGGATTTGGGGAAGGGGGAGGAGGAGGAGGCGACAGGGGTGGAGCTGGCATCCAATCCTCTCCAATACCACCATCCCATTGTAGTGCAAAACAGAAAGGAAACAAAACCCGAGAGTGAAAAGAGGAGCGTCAAGCGTCAGAGGAACTGGTCTGCCATTTGGGAGGCGGGGAGGGGTGAGACTTGGAGTTTTATTTTTGAAGGGTTTTTTAATTATTATTTTGTTTTGTTGTTGTTGTTGTTTTTGTTTGCTTGGGTTTTTTAGAAAATTGGGGATTTGTTCTCTTTTTTTTTTTTTTTTTAAATCCTTTTTACAGACCTTCATGACAAAGCATAAAAACACAGTTATATTTATATATCTATTTATATATTTCTTCATTTCGGCGGTTGGTTTGTAATTGTTGCTCCATCCTCCTGTCTGAGCTGATTGTGTGTCACAGAAGTTGTGGGTGTGTGTGAGGTTCAGCCCAGCTCTGGCCTCGAGGGCACCGCGCAGCCAGCGCCAGGAGCCATGCCCGGGGGTGGGATGAGGTGCTTGGGGAATAACAGAAAGTCACTTGGTCCTTCTCTTGTTTGCCAGATGGGCAGGGCTTAGTGCCACCATCTCTGGTCTACCCAGGCTGTTCCTTCTGTCCTGGGAAACAGGGCGATGGTCACAGGTTATGCGTTCTGAAGAGTTCACCACAGAGGAGCGTATCTTTGGGGATCAGTGTTTTGTGAGCAGCTGTCTCCCTACTTCCCCCTGCCCGTACCGCTCCCAGGAGAATGGGGTCCCGCAAGGCAATGGCTGCCAGTTCCCCTCCAGTCTTGGGAGCGCAGGAGGTTGAGCTGTGCCGAGGTGCTGTGGAGGGCTCCTGAGGTGCCTCAGGGTGCAGGGGGATGCAGGGAAAACAGGGTTTTCAGTCTGGCATGGTGAGCGGTGGAGAGGGAGGTGTGCTGCGGGGAGGCACGGCGAGGCTCTCTTCACCTTCCCAGGGGCAGAGGGATGGGTCAGACTGGTACAATATGGAGGCCTAAGCTGTCACCCTGCAGTTTCATGTGGTTTCCATGGTAGCTAGTGGCGGTCATAGGCAGCGGCAGCAGTGGGAGGTGCGGAGCCCCGGGATGTGGCACTATAATAATAAGGGGAACCTGAAAGTTAACACAGGAGAAGAATGGACTGGTTGAAAGGACAAACAGTAAAAAAAAATAAAATAAAATAAAAAATTAAAAGTCAAACAAAGAAAAGAAACAAAGGAGAACTAAAAACAAAAGAAAAGGAAACAAGGAAAAGGAAAGGGAGCAGAAGAAAGAACCTTGTGGTCTTGGCTGTGGCAGGGGCCAGTGGGAGGCAGTAGTGGAGGCTTTCCAAGGCCATGCTTCAAAGAAGAAAAGTTACCAAGGCCCCTGGGTGTAAAGATCCTCTGTGGGAAGCTGCTCTTGGTCCTTCCAACCATCACTGAGGAGCTGAGAGGGAAGCATCAAGTGCTGAACAGAAATACCCTACCCCATGCTTGGTTAAGGGCACCAGGGAGGTTCTTAGCATGTGTTGAGTGTGTCTGCTAAAGTATGGTGGGCTAGTTTTAAAGGCAGGAGGGGAAAGGGAACAAAATTACTTTGTTTAATACTTGGGATTTTAGTCACATGTGAGATGAAAGCTCTCTAGTTATTGAATGTTTGTTAAATAGTGATCGATTATTAAGAGTGCATTTACTGAGGTTTAACAGCACTGGAATAAAATGTGCATCTATTATCCAGTTGTTAAATCCCCATAAATATGTAGTTAATAATCACAGCTGATTTATTTTACATATGATAAATATCTTCCTGTTTTCTTGCAAAGAGTTGTTGTGTTAGAAGATAGGGTATTATGATAATTTTTCCCCCTCTGCAAAAAAAAAAAAACAACTGACTTTTTCTGGTCATAGAGGAGTTATTACAGGTGGATATATTCCTGCAGGAAAGCTCAACTGACAATTATAGATGCAGTGCTGAAGGCTGTCTCTCATTCTAAACAGTGTTCCACCTGATCTTATAAGACCTCCTCCTGGATTTACAGGTCTTCAGCAAAGACCTCTGGGATTAGGTTGGGAGAGGAGTAAGAGCTTATCTGGGTGTTTGATTGGACCTTGGATGGATGCTGATTGCAGCTGGAGACAATAGTGGAGCTTGAATTTAGCATCTGATCTGGGTCAAACTGTGGATGCAGCCCAAGAAGAGAGAACTGAGCTGGAATTCTAAATGATCTCATGAAAGAACCGAAGTCAGAATTATAGCTGATGCGTGAGATCTATATTCCCATCCAGACACTGAACTAGAGAGCGAGCAAAAAGACCCTTCATCTGGCCAAATATTTGAGAGCCCTTTTCAGAAACAAACAAACAGAGAAAAGAAAACAAAGAGACAAACAGAAGGAGCGCGAAGCTGGGGGTGCGGTGGGAAAGTGGTACTCACTTAGTAATGCAGGGTTGCTGAACCGCCAGGCCTCATTGTAGGTTGTGTACTGAGGGTGGCTGTAGGGGTTCCCTGAGAACTCGCTCCCTGCAAGAAATCAAGGAAGGTGTGAAATACAGTTAAGAATGAAGATGTATGTATACTGTTTCATCGAGCCAGTGTTCGTGTTGAATCCATATACCATCAGGGAAACTAGTGTCTGTAGCTTCCTTGCCCAGCTGGGACCGTGCCCTTCAGGTCACCATAGGTTTTGAGCTCTCTGTGTGCAGTGTTGCTTATCTGTACAATTAAAAATTGACCTCATAATGAATAAACTAGTTTAAAACAATATATTTAAAAATACAAATATTAAACAAACTGGCTTATTTTTCTTTGCCTTCTGATTTCTGGTTCTCAGGCTGCAGTATGATTGCACATGCAAGCTTTTTCTGTATCTATCAGCTTTCTTTTAAATAGTGTCAGTGTCAAGAAGTGGCACGGGAGCTTTAAGGTACAAGACTCTCAATAAACTCCTCAGAACCAGCGGTGCTGTTGCTGTCAGTGTGCATAGCTAAGTTTTGTCTTTGGGATACTGAACGGTGACAATGTATTGGTGCAGAAGCATATTTTTTGAGCTTGTTGTTGGAGCTGTTCTGAGAGTAGGATAGGATTAAATGTAAAGCAAAATGGGAAACATATGAATCACTCTTTCTTTCTTATTCTTTGATGATGTTAGTCATAAAAGTGATTCAGAGACTCACATTTATCATTAATCAGTGAGTTACAGAGAAAACTTTCTGTATTCCAGTTCCAGAAAAGAAATATCAGATGGTCATTACATTAGGTGCTATCTTGAATGTGGAAGACATCGCTGGGCGATGGATGCCTTCTTCACATTTGGCAAAAGAAGCCCAAACCACAATGCTTGTGAACTTTGTGATCTAATAAGACTCTGAACCGTGATTTGAGTGTTGCATTCTTCTTAAATATTTTATTGTCCATAAGGAGCTGGATCTCTTTGTCTTATAGATGTCTGCTCAGGGCTAGGGGAATTATATTTGGGAGCTGGTAGGTACGGTATTGCATTCTAAATAAATAAATCTCCCAAAACTTAAAAAAAAACAACCAAACTAAAAAAAAACCTATGACTTCTTAGGAAAAAAAGTCATTATGTGACTCAATTTGATGCAGTACCAATAGGCAATGGGTGACATCTGAAAAGCATTATGTGCTCAAAAGGCAATGAGTTAACAGCGTGACATAGCTTCTGGTCTGCGTGTGGAGAACAAAGAAGTGGTGGGAGAGCAGCTGGGGTCCCTGCTAGGTGTTATGGAGCAGGAAAAGGAGGCAGCACATCTTGTGCTGCTGTGTTGGATGCTTGTGTTGCAATTACTGAAGAAATGTCAATTAATTATACTGTAATCTCTGCAAATCTCCCCTCAAAGGAGAGTTAAAGCAAAAAATGTGTATTCTCAGGTGGTAGAAGTGAAGCCTGTTGAAGCTGGTGTATTTGCAGTGATTTAAATTCGAGAAGGATCTGTCCCACTGGATCCTTTAAAGGTGGTCAGAATAACCAAAGCAGTGTAGTAGTTTTTAGTTTCAGCATAAAAATGTATTTCATATGACAGCCCCTAATAAACATTGTTTTAGTGACAATAGCTCAGCATATTTTCGTATCTAGAAACATTCTACACTGGAAATCACAAGAGGTATCTGGGAAGGAATAGGTGAAGCCTGTTATGGTGCCTAAGATGATGTGGGGTAGGACACAAAGGCAAAAAACAGCAGATAGTCCAGGTTTACTTCTACTGCTAATCATCTGTGGGGTATAGTTGGATGAATTTGACCCCCAAGGAAGAAAAAAAATGATGCAGATGAGGATTACTGCTTTGAAATGCCTCACATAGAGTTAACTTCTCTACGTCAAGAAGTTCTGTTGTTTCAAGGCTTCTGTCTCACCTTCTTCCTAGTTGTCACCCTAAACCGTTTATAGCATTCCTAAAGCATGGGTTAAGTAGAGGAGAAAGAGCCCCAGCTATGGAGAGCCAGGGAGGAGAGAGGGCAGCCACTGGAAACAGTGTTTATTGACGAGGAGTGAAAGCATGCATGCAGCAGGATAATGAGCTTTTGAGCTCAACTGTGACCAAGAGGAACTGAGCTATCGCCTTCCCCGATCACTAATGAAACAAGTGTAATTTCCTCATCAACATTGGATTCTGTTTAACGACTCCCTGCCGTTGCCATCACCAGCCCTCTGCAGGCTCTGTGCTGCTCTATGTAAACTGCAGCTCCTTTCAGAGAATGCTCACTTCACCAAAACTGTTTGCAGAAACTTGATGGACTTTATGGGAAAGTGGGAGAAGTGAGCCTGGGATCAAAGTGCTCTGTTACCTTTGCAGGAAGCACTAATTTCATCCTTCTCTGAGTGACTAACCCCTGCTTTTTCAGGTGTGCATGCAGGGGCTGCTCGTTTCTATCTATGTCAATCCCATCACCCCAAATTACGGGCAACTGCAAATGCAGGACATGTATCTTACCACATTGTGCACATAGACCTCCAAGATACTGGCTTGCATGACTGACCATGTTGCATGGATGTACAGTTGCTAGAGACAAGCTTTTCTCTAGACTACATGGTGGAGAACTCTAGTGAAGGGTTGTCATGGGTGGAACAGAAAAGCTATGGTTGGCACTGGTCAGTCTTCTCAGAAACAGCTTTCTGCTGGAAATTGCTGTCTCATCGAAATGGAAATGTTTTGTGTGTGCTTGTCAGCTCATTGCAATTTTGGAAGGAAAAGTTCTGAAATGATTGCAAATTGAAACAAAGTATTATGTTTCAACTTTCTTGTTTTGCTTCATTTTGCCTTTCTCATCTCATTTAATTTCCTTTCAACTCTTCTATTATTTTAATATGTCCTGACATCTAGAACGTGTTGTCATTATTGAAATGTTTCATCCTGATGTTTGCAAATTGAACTATTTCAAGATTCTGACTCCTCATCCCAATGCAAGATGAAAACAAATGTCAAAAAATCAGAATTTCGCATGAGTTGGAAATTCTGCTTTCTGGCCAAGTTCTGCTTTTAGCTTAGAGCCTTTATTTAGGGAAAATAGAGCCTCTTTCTCATGTTCACTTATATCTGGACAGTGATGTTTGTTTACCTGTCAGTAATCCCTTGCTTCCTATTTCTGATATACCTAATGCACTGGCTCTTGGTCTTTTTGGCCTCAGGGGCACGTAGCAATCCAGTGGTGATGTGCGGCTTTGTTTTCCCTTTTCAGCATGGACTCTTAGCAGCAAGCACAGAGGATCAATCTCTTGAGGCCCATATTCTGTGTAGTTTGCACTCTGGGAACCTTTTCTACCAGAATTTCTTGGTATCTGTATTTAAATCTTGGTCTTCTAGTTTCTAATAGAGTTTCTAATACAGAAACTATGAGGCATGAAGTGAGCCTAGCAGGTGGCGTGTTCAGAACAAATAAGGGAGGTAGTTCTCACACAACACTCAGTTAAGCTACAGAACTTTTTGCCATAGGCTGCTACAGATATTAAAGGCTTATATTGGTTCAAGTGGCACTGCTTAAAATTGTGGAGGGGAATTCTGTCCAGTGTTTAATATTAAACAGGAAGCTACTAACTGCCTTAGAAAGTCTCTGAGCTGCAACTTGTTGCAGGCAGAGAGGTCTTTCGAGAAGGTGCTGAAACTGGCTTGCTTTACTCTTGCGCTCTTCCCAGGATTCACTTTTGGCCTCTGATGGAGAGCAGTGGCTGAAGAGACCAGCGGTGTGACACATTAAAGCTGATCTTGTGTTCCTACCCAGGAAGCCTCTTTATCTCCAGCTTGTTGGCTTCCATCACATAAGAAGACAGGAACAGAAGGGCTGCCAGGCTGGAGCTGACCAGCGGGGCCTGACCAGCACAGCCAGGACTCGGTGCTATCTAGAAAGATGCAGTAACTAATGCAGGATGCCTGAGCAGGCCACAGGAAGACTTTCCATGACTGAATCTGGGCATCAGTTCTAATGTAAAGATGTCTGTTAGATTTGAATAATCTCTTTGGGTTATAACTCAACTTTCTTCTTCATCATTCTATTCCTAGTAGTTTTTCAGGGGGCGGTTGTTTTATTTCAGTATCTGTGTGTTTTTAGAGACACTCTTGTCTTACAGTAAGTAGCCTCTGCATCAAATCTCCTCTTCTTGGATAAACTATTCCTGTGAATAGCAGTCTTAAAATCATTGTCCCACTTTAGGTGTCAGTATCACCCTTGTATTGAGGATGTTAAAATTACATAGCAGACACTGAACACGAGGTCCCGTGTGTTCAAAGTTGAGAAGAGCCTGTGGTTTAGAAATAAGTATTCAAAGAGTCATCTATTTTAGTGCTACCAATCACTTCTGTATTGTGTGACCTACGAACTATAACTGGCATGTATGTTGTTAACTGAATTTTATTACTGTTACAGAGTGCTTTTTAAAATGGATTTATATCATCATAGTGCTCCTCTGATTCTGGAGCCAAGTTGAAACCTTCTCTCAGAAAAACTCAGTGTAGAAGATGCCCTGAGTTTTGCAAGCTTTGCAGCACCCCAAAAATTCAGCAGCCTTCTATACTGAGGGACTGAAGGGGGTTTAAGGAGGGTATCCATTCTCTGTCTTTGCCTGATCTGGAGGTCTCAGCATAGTGCAAGAGCTTTTTATATGTCTTAGGATCATATGCAGTAGGCATCTTGTTAGCTAGAATGTGACCATAGGCATTAGCTAGTACTTTGTGGTATATAAGCAGTGATTTGTCATTTAAAGGTGTTAAGGCTGACCAACAAACATTCCCTGTTGGTGATATTTTCACTGATTAACTGTGCTCTGCAGCGTGTGCTTGTTTAGCTGGCTGTTTCGAGGTTTGGATGAGGGTTAAATAGACTCACAAACCCTGGAAATCATTTTGCAGTGATCTAAAAGCTTTCTGTTAGCTTTCTGCCGCTACACTTCACAGTTGCTGTCTGAGTCATTCCTCTGTTAGCAGAGGTTGCAGAACAGACTCTACCTGCTCATTAGCTATTGCAGCTCCCATAAGCAGAAAGCAGTGCAGATGAAGTCTTGAGTCCTGAGCTACTGTGTCTGAGAAATGAAAATCCTGCCTCTTCATTTATCTACTTGGGCTAGCTGTCATCTGAGAACTGGAGAGTAAAGACTGTGGGAATAACCTTCTCAATTTTTCAAGGGTAAATGATCCCCTGAGCTCCCCATACCCTGGGCAGCATTACTCAAGACATTTGCCAGAAGAATGTGCTTCTTCCAAGGCTTTGGGTGGCAGAGGAACAGTTTACCTTGCAAGGTAGGGTTAGGTAGACAGAGCTCTTGAACTGGAGGCACTGTCTTATAAACAGGAAGCGGGTAAGTTGCTCGCTGTTGAAAGCGAATAGTTAGTTTCTCCTGAAATGCTGTTAATCATTGTTGAGCTCTTAGCTAGTTCAGGCTGTGGACACTAGGTCTCCAAATCCTGCAGGTGTTAAATTACCATTGACGGTTTGCAGTTTGAAGCCCTGTCTTTAGACAGACATACGTTGTTACCCTAAGTTAGTGACCAGCTGAATATCCTGAGCCACGAGCAGTACATAATAATCTGCACGGATCATTGAAAAATAATTACATTAGTTAATGAATACTAAGGTTAATTAATTACCAATTAATTGGCACAGGTTATAGATAGCTAGTTGCCCATAGCAGTAGTGAATCAGTTACCAGGGGAAAGACATACATTGCAGAATGGGTGATGAGCTACTTTGGTTATAGGCACCTGACATATTATTTGTGAAAAGAATAGACTTCGATGGCAGCAAAGCAACAACAAAGCCAACTGTGAAAGCTGTTACACTGCTGGTATGCTGTTCAAACACGTGTGCACTATTACTGAATTCTGGACTTACCAGGAACCATTCCTGCCAGAGTTGAGGTTGGGTAGCTGCCTTGTCCAGTTGGGGGAACATGGGGTGGGTAGCCAGGCAAGGTGGTGCTTGCCATATCACGACCTGAAAAAGGAAAGAATTGGAACAGACGATCAGTAGGGATAGGGTCATTCAATACTGATTTGATATCACCTTTGTCCCACCATCATTTGACTAGCAGTTTGACGAGCAAGTGCTGTGCGGCCTGCAGCACATATATACTGACCTTCCTCTGAAAGTTTTGGGGGAAGATTGTGGCACTTTTGATCTCAGACTATAAGGATGAATGTTAAAACTTAGCACTGTGAGGCTCAAAAGAATTTATTTTCACTGTCAATTTTTTTAGCCCTTTGGAAATGTTGAATCTATTTTAACTAGATCAAAATGGCCCTAAGCTGCACAGAGAATGGCAGCACATTAATTGCCAGAGTAGCTGGGGTCCCTTCTATAAGCAGTCAATGCGGTTCCAAAAGTGTGGTGATGTTGCCTAAGGACATGATCGATGTATAAGGCACTAGAAAGTGATCCAAGAGTTTTCTGCTCCTGTCTCTGTTCCCACCTCTGCTGTTCACCTGCTGGCACTTTTAGGCAAGTCACTTCACCTCTCTGTGCTTCTTTTTATGCTGCAAACTCTTTGGTGCAAGGGCACATTCCCAGTACTTTTGCACAGTGCTTATCGTGAGATCAATACTTGCTATACAACTTCCAGGTGCTGGTGTAATGTATAATAGCAGAATTGTGCAAATTAATTTGAATGTCACTTCATTTTGATCACAGATACAGGTTTTTGTTAGTAGTTCTCCAAGTCTTGGTATCTTCTCTCCACTAAAGATGTTAGAAAGAGGTGTGGGCCAAGCGAATGATTGTAGTTTATTTTTCATCTCTTAGGAAGTGCAGCTGGAGGCTTCTTGGTTGATGCCAGAGGCATTTCCTCATTTGGACTGGTTAGCCTGAAAATGGGCCAGCCAGAAGGGCATTTTGCTGTTAGTGCTTATTGCATTTAAATGAACTGAAATCATCTCAGAAGCTGCTGGGAGTTTCAAGCCAAAACCAAAAAAAAAAAAAAAAAAAAAGAAGGGTAAATAAATTAAGATAATCTTTCCTCTGCAGCTGCTGGGAGATTTACAGCTCAACCTCCAATGCTGCCTACTGAGATCTCAGCCTCTTCCAGCCATCCAAAGCCTCTCATCTTCCCTAGGTGAGCTGTAGCTCACCAAGAAGTTTGTGCCATTTGTTGCTCCTTTCTGAAGTGATGCCTATACTGCCTATCCTTAGAGATCTGGAGTATGATATACCTTTGGAAGTGACAGTTTAAGGATGTTCCACTGACCACTGGAATCACTGGAACTATGCTGGGATGTGCGATTGGAAGAATAAGAATTGCTTTAGCTTGACTAGGGCAGAACAGTAACTGATAAGCAAGCCCTAGAACAAGCATGGATATTGTCAGGGGTGTCAGAAATAAGTAACAGTTACATGGCAGAGTGAAAACAAAATCAACGTGGAGAATTACCCCTGGGGGAGGAAATTTCTCTAGAATTAGGTGGGCTAAAGCAGTGTCGTTGCTTTTGTAGATCTTGACTAAAGATTGCTGAGGTGATTTGCTCAAGAAAAACGAAAAGCAAGTTCTTTCTCCCTGAAGAGATTCCTGAGCCACAGCTGACATTCCTAGCTCACTTTGCCTGAAAAAAATGGCCACAGAACTGCTTCACAGAGATCGAGCCATTTTCCAGCCACTCCCCAATACTGATAAAAATAAATATGTAATGCTTTGAGGATTTATATTCTACACTTTGCTACTCTTTTATCACCACTATTGCTTTAGTGATTTGTAGTTGCACGTTAAGCAGTATGACTAATATCAGCTAGATCTAGTTCTTTTTTTTTCTCACATTCTTTTAAGGGAAGAAAATTTTGTGCTTCAAATTCCTGTATTTTTGGTTTTCTTTATTCACTAGTCAGAGATGTAACAGCAGGTGATGAGTGAGAAAACAGTGTCACTGAAAAGTTAGAGAGAACATTATGTAGTAACAGGCATAATTAATTCATTTTGACACCTCCATTCATGTGGGAATACATACACACTCACTCTGCTACCCGATCTGCACGCATACACCCCTGTGTTTTTATTCAGATGTGAGCTCACAGAGGCTGATATTCAAAATTCAGTGTGGAAGATTTGCTGGGAAGTGATCATCTGTCAAAATCCCAATCTTGAAGATAACAAACAAGCACAGTATCACTGAGATGAGTAAGAATCCTGCAGAGGAACTCTTAAGTACTACTACATAGAAGCAACCCCCTTCCATTACCTCCTCTCATTACCACCAAGTAAACAAGATTATTAAATTATTGTACTGGAAGGTTATGGCAAAACTAGCATTTGTCCTGCTTATAGCATGCTTCCAGTTCTAGTCAGCCTCCTTTCTCCTGGAGCCTTCTGAGTGAGAACTGCATCTTCATCACCCTGCCTTTCTTTGAGCTTTTGAACACTTTCTTCCAAGACTAATTTTCCATGAAGATCCTAAGGCAAGTTCCTCTCCTGAAACACAGTGCCTTCTAGCTTAGGGGGGTGGTCATATATGACTCCATCCCCATTGAAGCACATTATTGAAGAAAATCTGTCAGTAGAAGCCCTGGCTTAAAGGAATACCTGGAGCTTAGGGGGCTCTTATTGGCTGCAATAAGATTTCAACGTGGTTATGAACGCAAAATTCTTTTCTGTAGTTGCTTGCTACTGTCCTACAGGGAGGTTTGGAAACATAGATATCATCTGAGAAGACAAAGGCAGGATGTTAGGTCAAAAGAGAAAAAAACTATAGGAACATGAAAGAGGTAGAGGTAAGATATGTTTCTTGAGCACTAGGAACTGTGGTCTGCACTCTGAAGAACTTGCCCAAATTACATTCTTTGACAGTAGAGTGACAGCACTCCCAGTCGTCACCTAAAAAGATTGCCTCTATTTCATCCAAGCTACCCCTGAGCTTCTGCAGCAACGATGCTTCCATCACCCACACAGGAGCTTCCCTTGTACCTACCTTCAACTCTACTCTCCTTCCTCCCCTCCAGCCTGCTATACCTAAGTGCTCCATCTTTGCCGCCTCCTTCTATCCTTCCCTTGAAGGCCACCACAAGTATGAATGCGCTTGGCTATAAGACTTCAGAGTTTCTAACCCACTCTTCCTGGTCATGACATTCAGACCATGCCTTTTATCTTGACTGCCTGGTCTGTCACGCGAAGGTGCCAGTGAAAGCAGCTGCTTCAGTGCAGCTCACAGTGTAGTGGGGGCACTGCTCACCTACTGACTGCATACTGGTCTCACTTGGTGGCTTTCACAAGCCATGCTGAACAACCATGCTAGCAGTCCCAGGGGTGGCTAACTTACTCAAGCTACAACCATCTGCCTTAGTCTAGCACACAGAACCTTTGCTGGGCCCGCTGTATACAGGGGAATTATGGTTATGGAGACTATGAAGGATTTTGCTGTACATGTATCTCCTTACTAAGCCCCAGACCTATCCAAGTGGGTCACCCAGTCACTTCTGTGCTGTTACAGCTTTGTTTTTCCCCATTTTATTCTACAAAAATGAAGGAATGGCATGAAGTCTCCTTGTGATTCTCCATGGAGCTGGGAACGCACGCTGCATATGCAGAACTGGAACACTGTTGCTCTGCTTCCCACTTGCACTCAAAGAGCTTGCAGCATTTACTGGTCTCCCCATCAGGTGAAACTGACCCCCTTTCCTGCAGCATCCCCACTGTGTTTGTGGCCAAGGCCGGTTACCTGCTATCAGAGGCTGGCTGCTGGACTGCCCAAAGTGGGCACCATGATGAAGGAAGGCACTGTAGCAAGGCGTGGACGCATCGTCTGAAAGGGTCATGTGGAAGGGCTGAAGTTCAGCCTGCCCAGAGCCGACCGGCGTGGTGGGGGTGAAAGGGGTGAGAGAGGCTCCATGAGGCTCTTGCTTTATACTGAGGGGAGAGGAGAGGTTTTCTGTGGTAGGGTAAGGGATGGACACAGACAGACAAAGGGAACAGGGGGAGGAAGAGGAGGGTGGGAAGGGAGGAGAGGAAGAACAAAATGGGTAAATGAAAATGAAGTGGTTAAAATCTACAGGGAAATTAATTTAAAAACAAAAATAAAAAATAAAAAGGTTAGGAGTAGATCAGAGGAGCCAGTGCTGAGACAACAGCAGTAAATGCACCCGGGGGCTAGGCTCTGACTGCAGTGATGCCTCTGCAGGGCAGCAGGGTACGAGAAAATGGAGTGCAGTGGCGGACGGGAGGAATGGGATGCAGGGAAGTGTGGGAGGGAGCATGCGGGAGAAGGAGGACAGGAAGAAGCATGGGGTTGGGAAGGAGAAGAATGCTCTGAAGCTTCTGTGCTCCCTTTCCTGCTGCTTTCTCTTGCTCATGTGACGATGCTATGTTCACACAGTCTGGCCCAGGGAATTATACCCCTTTGTCTCTTCAAACCCAAGGTAACCTTCCCCAAGAGAGCAGCATGGTTATAAGCACCTGTTAAAGAGGATGCTCAGTGTAATGGCTAAAGCTTGTCAAGTCAAACTCCTGAAAAGCTCTGACAAAAGAGGTGCTGCTGAAGTTTGCAGTGGTTAAAAAGAAAAACTGAACAGTGCCATTAAATAGGTAAATAAATAGATAAATAATCAATTGATCTTTTTTTACAGTGGTGTGCACTCAGTACTGTCTCTGGTAGTTCCCATACAGATAGGCTGATGATCAGATACAATGGAGGAGAGGAAACGTGGGAAACTTATATAAGGTCTCATTTTAATTAGTGCTGGAATTAAACCTCCATTTCTGATGTGCAGATTTGCACAGTAGATAGAGCTTTGAAGCTGCTCTTAACTGAGTACCCAGGTAGGAAGTCTGGGAATTGTAAAACTCTGCACCTGAAGTGTGGTACTCCAGTACACCCAGTGTTGTTGGGTCAGCAGTATTGGAGTCCTGTATTGAAACAGCTGAAAGAGAAGCATGGACGACGTGCTCACATGTAGTCCAAATCACCTAGCAAACTAACCTCCCTCAGGTAAACAAAGCCAATTAATAAAAGCCATCTCTCTGCTATGATGGCAAGTGTTGCCAGTGGCAAATAAGTTAGTTGTGGTGGTTTTGATTTATACAGAGATACAAATGTGACGTATAATTAGATCATAAATCTGGCCTCATTAAAGTAGAACCGGATTTAGCTGTCTCCAAGCACATTATTGTGAGGCTGCAGTGCTCACCTCAACAATAAAGGGCTGGGCAGTTTCTGTCTGTGAGTGTTGTTTATCCTGAGGCATTTGTTTCCAAAGGTTTGTTACCTAGCAGGAAGGATAATTTTTCATCTGTGTTCTCTTCCAAGTACCTCTAACCTGGATGGCCAGCAAAGATCCATGAGCTGTGAGACTCCTTTGCAGGAAAGACATATGGTCATGGGTCAGTTGATTGGGAAGGATCAGTTCTGGACAAAAGGAGTGCAGTTCCGTTTCGTTAAAATCATGTAGGAAAGCCTCTGGTATGCTCAGTGGGGACTGTCATTTCTCCTCCCTTTTTGTCACTGGGAGTTCTGTTGGGCATGGAACTTTTCTTAGGGATATGATAAACAGAAGCTTGAATCTGTGGTGGTTATTACACAGTTAATTAGAGTCACCAGAGTAAGCAGCACATCAGCTTCCAGGCTCTGCTTTTTACTACTGGATACTGCCCTAAAGTCCTACAAGTGAGTCTTAAGCCAGTGCCCAGTCAGTAGATGGAGGACCCCAAATCTATTTCTCTCTTGGCTCCACTGTCATCAGACGACAAGGAGTGTACAGATCTACCAAAATAAACTGGGGAGACCTTGGTTCTGGGCATTGTCCTGGCTCCTTGCTGCTCTCTGTGCTGTGCAGGAAAGGACAGGTATAGGGAGCCGCCAGGGAGAAGATGGACGCGGGAAATGTGGGTGGGCAGAAGCAAGAGGTGCTGTGGGCAGAGGTTAATCCTGTTTGCACAGCCCCTGGGCACGTTGGGTTTCCTAGTCCCTCCCCTGCTTTATTTCTCTTTTAAAGCATGGAATTTTCAGCTATAATCCTTCCTAAACCGTGGCATTTTTCAGGCGCTCTGTGTAAGTGAAACCATAATCTCTGGTAAAACAGACCGCTTAAGCTGCTGTAGCATTAGGCCAATCTGATCCAGCCCCTGGATTTCCGCTCTGCCCAGCCACCACAGAGAGGATTTCAGCCTGAAAGACTGCCTAAAGCCCTCACGATGGGAATAACAGTGCCAGGCCTTGCCTCGCAAAGCTGTGCAGGGTTAAGGGACCAGAAGCTATTTGTCCCAGTGCTCTGAGGCTGTTAAAGCCCCTGTCAGGCTTGCTGCAGAGATGAGCCTAGCCTTCTCTTGAACACATCAAGGCTTATGAAGAAAAATTCCTCACACCTTGCAGACGCAGCAGCACTTAGTGCAGGGGGATAAAGAAGTCAAGAGCAAGATGGCAAAGAGAACTGGGACACAGTGCTGCTGAGCACTGCTCTCTATGAAGAGCGGAGGAGAGGAGGGCAAGGTGAGACACCAGATGTGTCTCCACCACACCTCAGACTTCTGCATGTCTATTTGTCTGTCTGTCTTTCAGTTTCCACTCTGCAACTGTGTGGATGTAGCTTATGTCCCGTGCATTGTTACTGGTGGGTGGCAGTTACGAATTTTACCACTCTCTTCACTTACTGAGAGCACCTGGATTCTGTCTCTGATATAACTCCTACTACTGCTGTGCTGAAATAATTGTCCCAGCAGTGAATTATAGCTTCAAAGTGTGTCAGTAGCAGATGAGATCAATTGATTGATCTATTTATCCACATGTGAGTGACACAGTCCCATTTTTCATTTTAACCACCTCAAACTTCAGCTGCACCGATTTTGTTTCCGCTTCTGATTTTCTCCAGTCTCTATTCTTTTTCTTTGGTATATGGGATGGAGAGCAGGGAAGGGAGTTCCATGGTTGGCCCTTCCTGTCCCAAGTCCTACTAGGGTCTGCAAGCCAGCTCTCTTGGCAAATCTGAGTCTCATGGGGGTCCCTCAGTGAGATGGTACTGGGGATCTCCAAGATATCTAACAGTGTCTTACTGGTATGGAAATGGACCTGCGAATGACTGGGGGATGGGATGAGGTGCAGCCCCTCTCCAAGGGAGCAGAAAGCTATTCCTCTTCCAGACTCCTTTCTTCTAAATGGCACACTATAGCCTTGTTTATAAGCAACAAAAAAATATCACCCAGTGTTGTGGTGGGGGAAATTCAAAAGGGTCAGCAGGGTGGGGATATAGCTGAGAACACAGCAGAGGACTACATATTTTCTGCATCTCCAGCTCCTTTCTTTCTGACTGCACTTGCTGAGTTATGGCTGTTTTTCTTCCTTTCTAACCCTCTCCTCCGTTATTCTGGCGGAGAGCTAGAACCGGTGATCTCTGGCCTAAATTCCCCCTGCGGATGAAGGGATTTTGGCCAGACAGGGTGAGAGGAAGATTCACAGCTTTGGGTTCCTACAGAGACTCATCTCAGCTTTTATTGCGCTCTCTGCTGCTGAAGGGAAAGAAGCAGGGAGGTTCACAGGACTAGAAAAGCAGCTTGCTTTTCACAGCTGGTTTCTTGGAGGACAAGCTTATCTGCCTTTAGTTCTCCTTTTCTTTTCAGTAAAGGAAGCGTATCAGGATGGCACATCCCTGCACTCTGTGATGGTGCGCGCCCACTTGACAACACTGCTGATGGTTTTGCTAATATTTAGAGTCCTTCGCCTTTTCCTGGTGTCTTTCTAAAGTATTTTTATGATCTGAGTGCCTCATACTGTTTAGAGCACATACCCTTACACCATCCTTCAGGGATCAGTTTAGTCTGTGAGGAACTCAGCACAGAGAAGATGTTCACAAGGTCATGCAGGAAGCCTGCGTCATAGCTGAACCTTATCTCGCATGGTTTTGAACCCTTTGCTTGTACCCACCACTGAAATTTTCCATATTTACATTTCCCCTGTGCTAATAAATTCATTCATTAGAAAGGTTTCACTGTGGCAAGAAGAGTGGGATGTGGTCCTCAGTGTTCATAAACTGTGCATTTGCACTACAGTCTGTAGAGTTGCACTGCTTCATCTCATGTGAGAATCTTGTCTCAGAAAAGTCAAGCAGAAGACCAGACTGGACTAATGCAGCCTGTCTTGGCTTTTGCTTTCTTCCATGTGAGAAGAACTACTTTTCCCAGCTTTATTTTGGAAGAGCATTATGTAAGTGGCAATGAGGATAAAAATCATCTTATCTTTTTTTTCTTTATCTGCATTAGTAACAGACTTTTGCTAGAGCAACTGAAAAATACTTAAAAACCAATCTACTTCTCATTGTACATTTCTTGCCTACTCTTTAAACTCCTGCTGATTGGAAAATAAGTTTTGTGCATCCAGGTTTTATCTTGTTTCTGCAAGATCCATCCAGATTCCTAGCCCAGTACTTAACTTGTGGGTCGATTAAATACATGTTTAAAGAAAAAAAAATGAAAAGAAAGAAAAAAAAGTTTGCTCTTGAATTGCTTTCCAAGAAAGTAAAAACTGTTGACACCACTGATGTCAAATTTTTAAATCCATATACCCCGTTTTTTACAGAACTGAATTCTACAAACCTGTATTTCTCATCTGATCTAATTAATTGCTGCTATCCATGTAATCTGACCTGCTACCTCTGTCTGTTACTTCAGAGAGAAACTGAGCTTTCATAGTCATCACACCTAGCTAAACACAGAGCTGCCAGTGCACCTATGACCTGGGCTTAATCTTTGAAACTGTTGAATACTGTTAATGTCAATCACTTGAGAACTCCACTGAAGTGAACTTTATGTGGCTGTAACTACATTTGTTTGCAGAGGGAACTGATAAAGGAAGATGCACTTCAAAGTCTTAGGGAAAAAAGTTGTGCCTGTACATTTGGCAAACACAAGTTCCGTGAGTTCATACTGTTGTCCTCTTTCTTGCATCCCAGCCCATTCGGGTATTGCATTTACAGATTACAGCCAACCTTAAGTGAAGCATATGCTCATGCTCCCTGGTGGGCTGGGACTTGGATGTTACATTTTAAACAAAACGCTTTTGAAATATATAGTGGGAAGTGTAATTAAAACAGAGCACATTATTTTTTCACATAGTTCATACAACATATAGGTGACTCCATTACTTGCATTACAAGAATAGTCTGCTGATCAGTGGATAGGATACATCTTCCTGGGGAGTCCACAGTAATTCTACCCCTACGAAGAAGGGCCAGAGGTTGCCCTAAGCTCTCAATTTCTCTGAAAGGCTGCAGTGGGCAATTTTAATTGTACAAGCAGCTGGCCTGGTTAAATCCAATAGAGTTGATGGAGATCAAAAGTTATTAACATCTGCTGACAGCTGTTGCTTAACTCAGCCATAAAGCACAGTCTTTGCTGTCAGTGAGCAAATATCTACATCACAAGAATTTTCATCATAGCCATACTTATTTGTTCCTTCATTTAGCCTCATAAGAAAAGCCAAAAACTGAATTGTTGGGAAGACTATGTAACTCTCTCCTCTATAAGGAAAGTCCCTTTTTGTCACGGTGTGTGGCAGCCTAAATGCCACCTCTTGCTAAGGAAATCAGACAGGGAATGCCAATTCACTGCTCTTACTGTTACACATATATGCTAATTAGGGAAGGATCTATTTTCTTTGGTCCCATCCATTTCTGTGTTCTTCAGTTTACTCTACTTTCAGGTCCATGAGTTGCCTTCTTCAGCATCATAAAGTTATTGTTAGTGAAGCTTCCATTATAAGCATGGAAATAGTTCATGTGATTCCTGTTTCCCCCTGCTATTCCTGTCAGTTCCATGGATCATTCATCTCATCATCCATCACTCTTGGCCATTTGGCCTCAGGGAATAGTAAGGGAATAGTAGTGATGCCTTTTGCCATTCCAAATTCCTTGACATGATAAGAAGATACAATCTCTTTTTAGATATGGGAAACAGTTGATGAGATTTGGAGGTCCTGGGGACACCTACTTTTGCCACTTCCTCAACTTAAGTAGAAGCTTGCAGCCTCTTTGCAGAAGCAAGCACTTAGTTCAGAAGTGCAGTATATGGAACTGGGTGTCGTTCCTCATCCTGCCTGTCCCTCATCTGCAGCAATTCCATGTGCTTAATTTGGCACATTTCCATTCTGCAGAGTGCCCTCACAGAAGATATCTCCTTCATTTTGATGAGGCAGGATCATAACAATCATGCAGCAGCCATGTGAGTGATTATCATATTCCATTTTCAGGACATTGGGGCAGCCAGAGATGTGCCTGACAGGCTGCTTGGCTTCTGCAGCTGTGATGGTGAGCAGCAGGCTGCTGGTCTGCATCTAGAGGATTCACTGTCACCAAAGCCATTGTCAGTTCTTTAGAAGTCTTGTGTCAGCTCATTCAAGCCTTCACCAGAGCTGTTGCTCACTGACGTCAGAAGATGAAGGAAATCAGAGCAAGAGGAAATTTTTGCCAGTATGAACAAGGAAAAAGGGAAGGAAACACTCCCCCTCTCAGTGTAACAAGAAAAGTACAAATGAATTTAGTGGTCAGTTTTAATCATTATTGAAAAAAGCAAGCTGGATTAACCAGGTTTACATTTGCACTACGTAGCTCTTTTCTAAAAGGTTGAATTTTAGGATGGTGATATTTAGGCTAATATAAAATTTGCAGTACGCATGGTTATTTATTTTTTGCTAAGTAGGTGAACTGCATCTGTGCACATTTATTTAAGCAATTATGTTGTTTAACATAATTTGTCTTTACATATTACTATATGGGAAAATAATGAATGATGAGTCCGTGTTATTATTTTATTAGATTATTAACTTTTTTCTTTGTGATTTGTGTCAAGCTGTATTTGAATGGAAATTAGAGTTCAATTAAAAACAGTATTTGCAATTTATTCATGCTAATTATATAAAATGACCGCAAGTTTCCTGACTTCCCAAATCTATCGGAACAAAAAACGGCAAGCCTTTCTAAGCAGGTTTCGCATTAAAAATGACTTATTAAATGAAGGAAAAGATATATATATACATGGAGGAAATTGAACTGATTTTAGAACCTGATTTTAGAACTAATAGATCTCATCCTTTCACACCAAGTTTAATTCTCTCACTGACAGAGGAAAACAAATGCTCCTGCTTTTTCAAATCCTAGTTTGTTTCTTAGTTTTGAATGACCTGGTTATTGAACTGAACAAAATTCTCTTCAGTTCACTCACTAAACTGAAACGAAGGAAATATTATCTTTTCACCTTGCAGGAGGGTAAGGTCCTCAAAAGATGGTTTATCATTTCAGAAAACTTTGGACCCAGATGTCTAGCCAGCCATTTCTCCGTGCTTAGCATCCCAACATTCTTGAAAACTTTCATAGAAGTCAGGTGTGTTTAACTTCTATTTTTGCATTACTTTAGACATATCAAGTAGCCTTAGCTTCAGTAACTATAATTATTTTTGCATACATTTATGTTGAAATAGTAACTGAGCTTAAACATTGACTTAATGCAAAAAAATCTGACCCCATGCAGGAGATGAAGGTGTGGCAGAGAGTGAGACCTATGGAATCTGTGCTTGTTTGGTGCCTTTGGCTGGCACATTGTGAGTGGTGGTTGTCATTATTTCTCACCCTAGATAACATTTGTTTGTGAAAAGGAACCATTTTCTATACAGAACCTGATAGCTAGTTTGGTGAGTGATAAAGATTTTAAAATATATCTGTTCCTAATCACAGAGACTAACCATGGCACAGAAGAGCTCATAAACTTCCTAACAGGAAGAGAAGTGTGCACGTATTCCTGATGCAGTCAATGTTAGAAGTTGATGATGTTCATTTTTTTTGCTCTCTTTTCTTGGGCGTTGCTTTTGCCTTACTCCTCTTTGCAGATCACACTGTTGCAGTAGGCTAGTAAAAGAAGTCTACTTAATTAAAACTGACAGTAGTGCCTTTCTGCTGGATAGCCTCTGGGCTAGCTAGTGGAGTGGGAAAGGATTCTGTTCGCAGCTATTAACCTAAGTCCCCAGAACTAAATCTGGTTTAAAGACACCAGTTTCTGTACTCGGCACTGGTGAGGCCGCACCTTGAGTACTGTGTTCAGTTGTGGGCCCCTCACTTCAAGAAAGACACTGAGGCACTGGAGAGTGTCCAGAGAAGGGCAGTGAAGCTGTGAGGGGTCTGGAGCACAGGCCTTATGAAGAGCGGCTGAGGGAGCTGGGATAGTTCAGTCTGCAGAAGAGGAGGTTGAGGGGAGACCTTATTGCTCCCTGTAACTACCTGAAGGGAGGTTGTAGTGATACTGGGGTTGGCCTCTTCTCTTGTGTAACTAGTGATAGGACAAGGGAATGGCTTCAGCTTGCACCAGGGAGAATCTGGGTGGACATTAAGAAGTACTACTTTTCCAAAAGAGTGGTCAGGCACTGGAATGGGCTGCCCAGGGAGGTGCTGGAGTCATTGATCCTGGAGGTGTTCAAGGAACATTTGGACATTGTGTTGAGAGACATGGTTTAGTGGGAGCTATTGATGATAGGTAGATGGTTGGACTGGATGATCATGTAAGTCTTTTCCAATCTTGGTGATTCTATGATCCCATGACACCTCAGTTCAAAGCTCTGTAAACAGTTTCTGCTTTTAAAGAACACCTGTTGCTAGTGATGAAAAGCTTGAGATTCTCCTCAGCCCACCTCTGGGGTGATAGCTGCTGAGTACTTTCTAAAAATCAAAGACCTGTGGAAACTGCTGGATAAACGAAAGCTACTGAAGTTTCCTGTATGCGCCTAGCCCAGTACAGACTTATACCGTCTGATCTGTTTGCCTTCCACAGAAATAACTGAAGTAGAAAATCTCTGATCAACAGATGTCTTGTCTTAGTGTTCGATTGCACGTACATGCCATATCTTGGTATGTTTAACTTTGGGTCTTTGCTTCTAAGAAACCTGATTGATATCCAAAGAAACTGCCCAAGAAACTCGGCAGGGATTCTGCCAGTTCGACAGGTGTGGACATGCAACGTGAGGCAAGATGGAGCTGGCTCATTGACCTGCCTGTAGAGGAAGAGATGAGGCAGTATTCTCAGGCAGCTTTTAAGAGCTTATTCTCTGTTACTTCATGTGAAAGTTGCAAATAGTCTGTTCTATATAAAGGGCAGTGGAAATGTGTTTCCCGTCCTAGTGACTTTGTTTGACCAGAACTTGATGACTGCGACTTTGGGGTGATTTCCTCCATGCTCTGAGGTGGCTGCCAGCATTTCCAGCTCTCAATTCTATGAAGCACACAGACAGCTAAAAGGATTTTAACATCATCTGTACTTCATATTTTAGTTACTTATTATTGAGGTTTTGATGTTTGGAGGGGCATGTTCTTAGACCTGTGAGAGATGAAAGAATGTGCTAAGGCAAACTAGTCATGAGCCAGAGAAAGGAGGACTTTCTCTAAGGTCTTCAGAAAGGTCAAGAGTCCAAGAAACCACCTTTGATTTGGGAAGAGCTAGGGATACCTTTTCTGCTTAGGAAGACTGAACTGGGGAAACATTGTTACATCCTGAAATAGCTGCACACAGGGTTTGTACACTGTATGGGTATACACTGTATTTTGTGTATGTATCACCTGGCTTCACAGATTGCCCTGGGACAGGAGCAGAGATAAGTTCATAGTTGACACTACAGTAGCAAACCAGGCAACCAGCAATTTAGTACTCACTATGATGACAACACCCCTTCTTGAGAGAGGGAGCTGTGAATTCCCAGCTTCTTCCTTGGCTCCTACCCAGAGGTAGATCAGGAGGCAGCCCTGAGTTCCTCACCTCTCTGGTACTTCCTTAAAGCACTGTCCATCCCCACAGCACCATATCATGAATCATTCATCTTTAATAGATTATGCAAATCAGGGATACTGAATCAATGAAGATCAATAATTGCAACCATTTAATTGCCAACAAAAACATTTTAAGAATGAACATTATCTGAAGTCCTTTCTTGGGTAATGGCACCATTAATCCAAACATTGGATCCTGGCCTAAGTGTAGAGGAAAAATCCTCTGTCCTTCTTTCCCCACTGCCTTTCAGGGTGTTGAGAGTCTTTTTTTCCCGTTTCATTTCCACTGTCTGAGTTTCCCCATCATTACCACCAGTGAACATCTCCCAGTGCTAATAGTTCTGCTTTTGTTACTCTGCGCTGATTGAAATGTTGCATACAGATTGAGATGTTAGCACTAAGTTGCCACCTGGGAATGTCAAGCTGGGTTTGAAATGAACTTTTCTCACTCTTGGATCCAGATGGATCAGATGGGGATATTCTTGAGCCGAGCTGGGAGTTTTGCAGGGAGCAGGGTGGGGATGGTGCAGGATGAAGGGGACAAAGAGGAGACTTTCTGCCTCAGCCCACAGCCGCTTCTATGGGTCCAAATGTAACTCTTTTTGTCTCTTTCTGAGAGTCATATGCAAAGCTTGTGCAGTGTCCCCAGCCTTCAGTAATTCAGCTGCCACATCAGTAGTCTGAAATGCTCCACCTCTTAGAGAAAAGGACTGAAAAGGATTACTTAATGTCCCTTTTGAATATTAAATTGTGACTGTAGGCACCTCACCTTTCAATCCAGCTAAGGGAATCTGCATTCCATGAAGGAAGGGCAGTGCTGCTCTCCTGCTGGCTTTGCCCCCCTTGCAGAGGGAAGTGTTTCCTGTAAGAGTTGTAGATCTGCTAAATGGTAGGCAGACACCAGCTGAGTTTTCTCTTGCACATGCGAATACAAAGAAAAATGGAACAAATTTGCCACAGCTGAGCCATTCTCTGAAACTCTAAGAAACTGTTTGGCTACAAGGATCCTGGGTCAAGCCTGATAGCAGAAAAGGCCTTGAGAGGTCAGTGGTGTCAAGCTTTCTAGGTACTCCCTAAATATGCAGTTCACCTCCTCATGGTGCTCCATGCCACATTGTAGTCCTCACACTGGATTGCCTGTGTATTTGCCTAATGAGACAGTCTTGAGTACTGTGTTCTGTTTTGGACCCCTTTCTTCAAGAAAGACAAAGAGATCCTGGAGTGTGTTCAAAGAAGGGCAACCAAGCTGTGAGGGGACTGGAGCACAGGACTTATGAGGAGCACCTGAGGGATTTCTCAGTCTGGAGAAGAGGAGGCTTAGGGTAGACCTTGCTGCCCTCTACAACTCCCTGAAAAGAGGTTGTGGTAAGGTGGGGGTTGGCCTCTTCTCCTGGCTTGCAGTGATAGGACTAGAGATACCAGGGGAAGGTTCAAGTTAGATATTAGGAAAGAATTCTTCTCTGAAAGAGTGTTCAGGCACTGGAATGGACTGCCCAGGGAGGTGGTGGAGTCACCATCCCAGGTGGTGTTCAAGGAATGTGTAAATGCAGTACTGAGGAACGTGGTTTAGTAGGCAACATTGGTGGTAGGTGGAGAGTTGGACTAGATGATCTTAGAGGTCTTTTCCAACTTTAATGATTCTATGATTCTATCTGGGGTAGCTGCTACTGATCCTGCCTGGTCTCAGAGTTCCTGGTAGCCAAATATTGCATGCAACATCATCCCTTTCCTCAGCATTTGCTGAACAATCAACCCACCTCAGTCACAAGGCTATTAACTGCATCCTCTACAAGAAAAAAATGGAGCTAGAAACTCCACTGCTGATTGTTCTGGGCCACCAGAGGCCTCCTTTTGGGCCAAGAGGCAACAGCTCCTCCCCTTGCTGACAGGGTTTATACCTCTGCCATAACTTACTTGTCTGTTGTACTGCAAGAGTTCTAGAGGGGCCACAATGGTTGTAAGGCAAGAGGGAAGTACCAAAGAGGGGCAAATCCCTTGGGCCTTGCTGTCTGCTTAAGCAACTTAGGAGAAGGGCAACATATGAAAGGGAGCAGCAGCAACTGAAGCCTTAGAAGAAGGGGCTTTGGCAGCAGGGTGTCTCCTTATGGCTCACGCATGCATGGGCAAGGCCATCTAACAGGGAGTGCCGTGCCACCAGGCCGGCCAGTGCCACCAGCAGAGGAAGCATCTGTGGAGCAGCAGCCGCCCAAATTGCCTTGTGTTTCTGCCATCCCAGTTCCTCTGCTGTGTTGCACTTGCTATCATTTCTTTCCTCCCAGCCTCACCTAGATTTCATGTGCCCTCAAGTAAGGGAAGGAGGGAGGCTGTGAACAACCTTCTTTTGCCAGCTGCTGTTAGAGACTCCTGGCCTTACAGAAGTCACAGTCATAGTTCAGCAGACCTCAGTACTTAGTTTGCAACGCCCATTCCAAATGCCTGGGCTGAGGAAAACTTAAATTAGTATTTCTCCCCAAGAAAACCAAATGCATCTATAGGTGAACTATGAGCCTCTCATTCACAGACACAAAGTAAAAGATCACAGTGCACATGTGGACATAGCTGCGCTCCCCTAGCAGCCATCCCTAAGCCACGGGGCATAGAAGTGCCTGCTTCACACTTGGGGATGTTTGTCTGTGAGTCACACCTGGGCACATCCAGGTGTACCCCATACTGCCAGCGCTGAATTGAAAGATTCCCTTGGCCCCTAACTTCCTCCGCAGTCTTTCTGTCTCTGTCCAGATTTGCCAGAGAGGGGTATCTTGTATTAGCAGAAAAAGCAGAAGCTAATGGTGATGAGGGAAATAAATTAAAAGCTTGGTTCTGCTGTTTGGTCAGGCAGCTTACCGGTCACCACAGGGTACGTCTGGGGTCCTGACACATTTGTCCCCAGGTCTGGGTTAGCAGAGGTGGATAGACTTGATTTGACTTCATCGAGACCAGGGGTCAGAGCTGGGAGGGAGTACTCATTACCCTGGGGAAGAGAGGAGAAAGACAGCTTGCTATTGATGCGCCAAGAGAAAGGGAGCAGTGTACAGATGGGAGGGAGGAAGAGGAGAGATGCAAACCCCTGCACAGATGGAAGAGGAGGAGGAGGAGGAAATGGAGAAGATGAAGTGACAAGGGCTGCAGGTGGGGGACCTGGGATGAGCTATTCCACCCTCCTGCGTGTTGCTGTGAAGGGGATGAGGGGTCAGGCTAGGCATGGGATCTGCCTCCATTTCTGTGACATGGCTGAGCCTTCATTCAGTGCTGTGGGCAGAGGATTTGCCCACCTATACGAGCTCGGGGTGGGGACAAAGGGGAGATGTTTGCCCCGGTGACAAGGACACTAGGGGCAGAAGATGGCCATGGTGAGACTGGGACCTGGGGCTGCAGGAGGCAGCCGGTGCCGGTCACTTGCAGCCAGCTCTGTCCCCTGTGCCGCTGTCCCTGTCCTAGCTCTTTAAAAACAAACAAAGAAGCCTCATCCTCTGCCTCTGTCACTCTGTGCACTGGGGTATGAAATTGGGGAGGGGGGAGCCACATGGCTAACAGAAGGGTGGGAGGGAGAGAGCCATTGAATCTGAAAGGGTGTCCTGTCCGAAAGGCTCTGGTAATTGCCTTTTTATTGTGGCAGCCTCCGGACCAGACGCGGGAGCTGGAGAAACCGGGAAGGCTACAGAACAGCAGGAAAAGTTGCTCTGATTAATATTACGTTAAATTAAAACTGATTTTCTGCTCTTTCTGCTGCGTTTTTTCCAGGCGCTTCCCCAGCCCCCTCCCCGCATCTCCCCCTCCTGCAGCGGGCTCCCCACGCGCTGCCCCCTCCCCGCCCCGTCCCTGCCTGCCTAGGACTGCCTCGTCATTTCCAATTCCTTCTCGTATTGATCTTCCTGTAGAAATCAGTTTTGTAATTAGCTGCAAATTAGGCCTTCTACTGGGGGTGAGCCTGCCCCCTGATTTATCACCAGAGTAATTCGCTGTGATCGGAGAGAAATTAAAATGAACTCAATTAGGCTTCGGATTTGCTTTATGGGCCCTGCTCAGAGTTTCAGGGGGAAAAATGACTGTGCTGGTGCTTAATAGTCTAATGAAAGTAAATAAAGGTTATTCATTGTAATAAACCCAGGGACTCTGGGATGAAGGGAGTCCACAGCCAACCTCTCCTTCTCTTCCTTTGTTGGTTTATGGCTTGGGGCGGTTTAAAAAGACTTTTGATTTTCATTTTATTAAGACAAACAGCTTTTGGGATAAAAGGCTGGGGGAGAGGGGGAGGCAGGGAAAGGGGGGCAGTGCCGCAGGAGTGCAGAAAACTGGGCTGGAGACAGGAGTCAAGTCTCAGCCTTGGACCGAGAGAGAGAACACTCCAAGCCCGATAAAGCTTGCCACTTGCTGCTCGCTGTGTGATGCAAGAGTGTGGGAGCTCCTGTGCCATGCCGTGGTGTGGTGGCATTCACGGCTGTGTGATCGCAGAGTGCGTGCACGTGTCTGGTGGGTGACTGTGCTGGGGAAAGGACCTCAGGCTTAGGGAGAGCAGTGTGCGTGTGGATGGCAAGTTCAGGATGGGTCCACGTGTACGTCAGTGCAGTGATACATTTACAACTGGAAAGTGCTGTAAAGCGTGAATGTAACGTGTGTGCAGTGACAGGTCAGTGTGAGAGGAGGGGGTGAAGAAAGAGAGAGGGGCTTCTGTGAGGGAGTCTCCCTGCCATCACCCTACAGGTGCCTATGGGTCCGTATTGCCAGGCCGGGCCCTCACCTGCTCAGATTTGATGTGCTCTGATGTTTGAAAGACGTCAGGGTAAGAAGGACGCTCAAAAACTCGATCTAAAGCTTCCAGCTGCTGCTGGGTGAAAGTGTCGCCACGAAGGTGCTTCCGCAAACTGTCCACGCTGCTCTGGGAGTCTCCGTTGGGAACGGAGCCCTCGGATACATCTGCAGGGCACAGACAGAGAAAACAGGGAGTTAGCGGCACCCTGGCACGGGGCGGCAGTGGGTGTGGGTGAGCGCAGGGCAGCAGGAGTGGGGCCCTGCACTGCGATGGAGCCGTGCTGCTCTAGGGGGCTGGCTGGCTGCAGGCTGGGAGGCCCCTTCTGTCTGCTCTGGCTGCTGGCCTGCTCCGTGGGATGCTCCTGCCCGATGTGAGCGGGGCTGTGGAGAATGGTGCTCAGTTCAGAGATGAGTTGCGGTTCCGCTGATTTTCAGTGTTAAAAATTGCCAAATCTCCATTGCTGAGCATAAAATGGGAGCAAAGCACAGCGATTAGCATCGCTAGAAGGCTACCAGAGAGGCAGTTCACAGAAAATCTAGAGCGTTGAGGATGGGCTTACGCTGCAGAGGGCTGAGGAAGCCTGAAATGGAGAAAGACCTCTTCTGCAGGCTGGAAGGGAGCAGTCTGCGTTGTAACTTCCCAGTTCCAGTACAAGCCGTATCTCCATGACAGTTTCCTTCTCATCTGATTATGGCCTGCCATATCCCAGATGGGTTTTTCAGCCCCCTGGATAACATGAATAATCCTGTACCTGACTCCATGTTTCAGCAGAGAAGGGCCTCTTTCTGCAGAGCACTCTGTCCCATCCACCATATATTACTTTCTGTTATGATCTCTGTCCCATTCTGCTACATATTAACTCATGATTTATCACAACCCATATCTCAGTTATAAAATTCCCTCCTAAAATACGTGAATCTTTGTCTATGACAGCCCCCCTTTCTATCCAAAACGAATTATTCTATCGCTTATTGTATTCCTTAGTGGGAATCAGCCTTCCTTATGATCCTTTGTTCTTACTAGGAAAAAAAGCCTTTTTTTTTGGTAGAAGCATTATCAGAAGTGCATCTCTGTCTCTGCAGCAGCCCTCTAGAACAGTCCAATCCCCCTGCTGTGCCTCCTGTCATGTTCCAGGTGTCTCAGTCTCTGCTGTGCCATCCCATGTCTGTTAGAGCCCTTTCATCCTCTCTGAGATGAGTCCATTATGAATGTCCTGCCCCAAAGTGAATCACATCCAAAGTGAAGCTTTCCCTGTGATAAACCATCTTATCACCCACCTGTTTTTTTTTTCCCCTGTTATCCCCCAATTCAAATGAGGTGCATTTATCTCTGTTATAACCCCTTTTTTTCTGAAGTGAGTGAGTCTCCTGCTATTAGCATCTGTCACATCCAAGGTGAGTCTGTCTGTTATAACCTCCTGTCCCAGCTGAAGTGAATCTTCCTTTGTCATAATCCTTCATCTCATCTGAGGCTAGTCTGCTCATTATAATCTTCTCCAACTGTGCTGAGTATCTGTGCTATCACCCCTCGGTCTAACTTTGGTGTGACCGGTTATAATCCTCTGTCTTATCCATGCTGATATATCTCCATACCCTCCATGCAGAATCTCTGCCTGCTGCTTCATCAAACACAAGCCTGACGGTCTGATAACCCTGCCTAAACAAAGAGCAGGTTCTCCCACTTACGTTACAGTCAGCGTTCTGCTTTTTTACTACTGTTCCTCATACTTCAGCCTCTTTCAGTGTCTTCTAGTCTGTGAATCTCTGAAACCTGCTGCCTTGCAAGGAAGTGGTTGAGGAATCTGTGTAGACCTTTTCCCTCCTCCATGTGGCTGTGAATGTGCTCGTGGACAGGCAATGTTCCCATGAGCCCATGCCACTCTGCTGCTCCAACTTGTAGCTCATAGATGCTGCTAAGATGGGTATTTTTCTGGCATGGCTAATGCCCAGCTGGTGGCCCAAAGTAATAACTGAGCCCGCTGCCTTCTGGCTATGAGATATATCCGTTTATAGGTGATTATATGATATGATATAATCAATAGTACATTATATACAGTAACGTAGTACAGTACCACTCTCAAGACCATAGAAAATATTACATATTGATTTGTCCCAGCCAGCAGCCTTCCCTCGAGCATCCCCTTCTCTCTTTCTTTTCTACCTCTAACCAGAGCAGAGCTTACTGGCTCTGATCCTGACATTTTCTCTTCTCTTCAGTCTTATTTGCACAGGGGAAATTTCTTAAGTTTCTGAAAGCTAGAGTTTATGATATATTTGTCTAAGAGAAAACAAAGCAAGAGCTTGGCTGGATTGCACTGTTAGTGCAGTCTGCACGGGCTGTGTCAGTTAGTGTGTGTGATCATGCACACCATTTATGCACATAGGTATTTTTGCAGTAGGCTATGATTCGGAGATGCTCTAGGTTCTGCATTGCCATACATGCCTGAGCAGCCATTTGTGTGAGGTAGCTGATTTAGGTTGATTTTGGTTTCCAAGGATGGCAGCCCTACAATATGCATGGAATTTGGTGTCAGTGAGCTTGTGCTGACTGTCAGTAAACCAGATTTTACCCCGAGTAGGTTACCCTGCGTGCTTGGGCAGGTTTGTGCACACATGCACTTGCATTTACAGTCCCTGTCTGCCTGCTGAGCCCTGTGCACACGTCCCCTTCTATGCACGGGCCATGCCTTTGTGTGAAGGAGCTGAAACTACAGCTTTCCTAAGTCGCAGTAGGAGTCTCTTTTCCTTCATTTATTCAGAGGCCCTTCAGATCTTGACAAATCTGTCACTCTAAATTTGCGAGAGATTATGGTGCTCTCTCCCTAGCACGGAGAGAGGTGATATATGATATCTGCTGCCCCTATTGATTGCCTGATCTGGTGGCAGAGGGCTGGCGAAATGAACTTGAAATGAACATCATGCCTCAACTCATTGTGCGTATAATACACTACTTAATCCCACATTTTTCAGCTGCTATGGAATTCAATTGATCAATCATGTCCCTCTGATAGTACTGTTTTAGGGGTTATTGCTGCTCTGCTCACTGACCTTTTTATTTATTTATTTATTTGTTTGTGTCTGCGTGTGTGTGTGTGTGCATATGTGCATTTGGCACACTGAGGACCAGCTGATAAGAAGGGGCCTGTACAGTCAGTGGGAAATGAAGGAAAAGGATGAAAGGAGGGGAAGGGGGTTAGATAAGGAAGCAGAATAATCAGCGTGAGAGAATAGATAAGGGAGTGAAAAAGTTGTAAGGAGAAAGGCAATGCTTCAGAGAGAAGCTTTAGAGATGGGGAGCACCATGTCATAGATTAGGCAGGTCAGCCTTCAAATCTACAGCAGGGAGGAAACTTTTGACAGAGGACTGCGGGCTACCTAGGGGTGAACCTTGTCTAAACAGCTTGCAGTAGTATTGGGCTTAATGGTGATAGGGCACACAAATCCCAAATGTCACAGAGCAGTAGTATGAGTTGTGCATATAGGATTCTAGTTACGAAGCAGAACTTTCATAGAGATGATCCTGCAGACCAGATTTATAGGCTTTGCGTTGCTAATGCTGAGACTTTCACAGTCACGGATCATTATATTTTCTTCAAAACCAAAGGGCTGTAAATCCCCTGTATTTGCTTTATGGTGTCAAAATCTGTAGAGGTTGTGTTTTCACTTTTTCATCTAAAACTGTGAGGAACAGAAACCTAACCTGGTTTTCAGATCAGTGCTGCTGTTCTTATCTGGCCCTGTGAGCTGGATTTTCAGGAGAAGCCTCAGATACCGCAATACACAAATTCTGGGAGCTGGCAATTGTAGGGGTGTGAGCAAAGGTGACAGTAATGAACAGAGGGGACTTTGGGGAAGAGGTGAGTTCTGCCAAAGAAGCTCTTGATGCCTGTGGGAGGAGTACAGTGGTGAAGCAAGTTTTCTGCTGCTAGATGAGCCTGGAAGTAGGGAGCTGCACTAGCTTTGCCGCTGGGGAGTGGCATCACTTTTCCCAGTCCCCTTTTACTGGCACAGGAACCTCTGCAGTACTGTGACACAGGCACCTCTCTGTTAAATCGAGAGCCTTGTAACAAACAGCTTGAGAGGCGAACCATGGCCTCGGTCACTGTGTTCCTCACAAGAGCACACAGCTGCTGTCAGCATGATCAGGACTGGCCTTGCATGCGTGACAGGAAACATCTCTCCTCCCAAGAGGCTGCGGAGGGAAGGTGCAGAGCCAACACTCGGCATAAACCTTTGACACGGCACAGAAATGCTCCACAGGTGTCACAGAAGTATCCTGACAGATAACAAGGAAATCCTCTGCCAAAGGACACAGGAGCAACCGTAACTACATCTGACACAGGGTCTGAGCCCATTACAAAGCTCCAAACAAAGAGATGCATCCAGGCCTGGAAGCCCCAAAGTCACCATCACGTACAAATAGCACAAATCTGTAGCAAGACAGCTACTCCACTAGCTCTGGGGGATCAGAAAGCACCCCTGCTCAGGCTTGGACAGGACCATCCCTGCCAGTAATGTGGAAGAACTCCTAGTAGTGCTGGCATGGGAGCACCTCTGTGGCACAGAAGCACTCCAGAAGGTTATGACAACCTGTACAGTTGGTGTGCAGGCAGGGAAATAGCGTTCAGTTCTTGGGGCAGGGCTGTTGCTGCCCTGGCAACATGTCTGTGGGTACCTTGTGGAGCCCTTGCTAATGCTGGGGTCCTGCAGCATTCCCAATTAAACCCCAGCCACAGCAAAAGTGATATGGTGGACATGAGAGCTGCCAGCCAGGGGACACAGCAGAATCCATTTCACTGTCAAAACCTCTGAGGGAAATGCATCTGTCTGACACAGCAATGCCGAGCCGGCTGTCAGAACAGCACTCCCTTCCCCAGCCAGATCCTGCCCTCTCCTGCAGACTAGCACATCTCTGCTTCCTCTGTAGCACGTTTGGTAGCCCTGACCCGCTCTCTGGTAGCCACCTCGTTGCTACAAGAGCTGCCCCTTCCCAAGCCTTTGTGCATTGTGTTAAGGCTCCATCCCTTTATCCAATCTCCCTTCTCTTTTTTCCCCCTCTGACGTGCCCTGTGTCCCAGCGCAGCGTGGCCTGTCAGGCATCTCTCCCGTCCATCCCCCGGGGGCCCTTCACAGCGCTGCCAGTTGTTGCAGTTTCAAACTCAATTGTTCTCCTTGGTACTGAGGCAAATGGAGTCATTAATTACCTTCTATCGGCTGGGCCGAGTTCAGAACGCGATCAATAGCCGGCGCTTGTCATTCACAGCAGCCAGCCCCACGCAGCCCCTCGCGCTGCCTTGGCCTGGTGGCAGCTGCCAGGGAGCAGGGCACCCTGTCTGAGCAGGGCTGAGGGGAGACAGCAGGGGCAGGAACCTCATCTGAGGGAGCACACTGCACATTTGCACATGGCCAACCTGTCCCGCTTTGGGCAAGTTGGGCCGCTCCAGCTTGTTGTGCAGTTTCTAGAAGCTCCGTTTGCATCCACAGTGATTATTAATTCAGTACTCTTCTCCCATCGGTCACTTGGGTAACTCTCAGGAGGATTTGGAAAATGAAGGCTGCCAAATGTTGTGTCCATTTCCTTCCAGAATAATTTCTGCAGTCCTTTGAGCGGGGTGCAAGAAAGCACCTTCTCCAGACAGGTCACGGTGGTGTTTTGGGGCTAAGTGCTGCAAGAATTGTGCCATAACTGAACTGGTGGGGAGAAAGATACCTCAAATTCAGGTGGAAGAGATCCCAAGTGAGTGCTGGACAGAGACAGCAGAGCATGGAAGGGGCTGGCAGGATCCAGCAGTATGTGGAGAAGGAATTTTATCAGAGATCCACACTGACAGTGAAAGATATGGGAAGAGTTCAGGTTAGGGACTGTACCCTGCGGAAACAGAGACACTGGAAGACATGCTGGAGAACTGTCATCACAGGGGAGTGGATCAGACTTTGTGAGCTCTGCATTTGTTTAGGTTGCTGTGTCCATTTGCCTCAAGGGAATCCACAAACCTGAATCTGAGAATGCAAATGGATGATATTGCGCCAGTCCATGTGTCTTGGTGTAATTTGGGTGTGTTAGCAACACATAAACTGTGCAATTATTATGTGCACAGGCTCAGAAAGGAAAAGCTCAGAAACAAAGGGATTTTAGAGTGTAGATCAGGTGAGGAATTGTGAGCAAGGAAGGCTGCTGGCACAGGGCAGAGTTTGTGCCTACGAGGGAGTGAGGTGTGTGCCAGGGCTGGGCAGCATGGGGCTGCATGGGACAGAGGCATCAGGAGGAGCAGAGGTGGGCAGTGCGGCATTAATGCAGGGCTCGCATGAGCAAAACAGCAATGCTCAATGAGAATGTAAATGAAATGAATTGTGTGTGCAAATGTGTAATGAAGTGTGTACTCTGATCTGTCTAGGATTATCAAGGGAGCATGCAAATGTGCATTTAAGGAAGTGAGTGTGTGTGTGCATATGAAAATCATATGTATTTACTACAGCATCTGAATGTGTGGCTGCAAATTTGGCCCTGGGAAACTAAGTCTGTGCAGACCTAGCTTTATGTAATAGCATAATCAGCACATCCACTTTTACTGAGTGCTTCAGTAGAGGCCTTTTCCAGGTGTTAGTCTGCAAACAGCTGCCTCAGATGCATGTACAGCATGCACGACGGCGTGTACAGGTGTGCAGATGAGGTGTGCTAGCCCAGGGAGCCAAAGCTGGAGCTTTCTGTGCAAGCTGTTAGCACAGCTTTGTGACCTTTGGGTATTCTGGAGGTGAGGGCACATATTCTTCTCTCAGGCTGCTGTAAATCTACAACAATTCCCTTACCTCTGAGTAGTCACTGGGGATTTATACCATTGTAACGAAGGACAGAGTGTGGGTCCAGTATGTCTCGCTAGCACTGCTAGGCTTAACTGCTAGCCCGATAGAAATGCAGCTGCCTCCAGGAGCCAGTACATCTGCTTTGTTTATGCTGGTGGAGGAGCAAGCAACACTATCACACAGCCAGCCAGATCCCCAAGTCAGCGTAAATCTTTAAGTCTCCCACTCTCAGTGGTTATACTGATTTACACATCCTGAAAGTTATCAGAAGGGTTATCCTGATTTATACTGCTGTGGTGCTCAGCACGCTGCCTTTAGTGCAGGGGCTCAGAGAGAGCTGCAGCAGGGAGGCAGGAGCTGGGAGCCCTGCTCTTCCCTCTGCCAGGGCTGAGATGTGCTTAGCAGTGCCGATGTATGCTGGCCGCCTTTGCCACCTCCTCTCATCTTCCTAAGCGGTCTGTTGGGGAGCTCCCTCTCATCAGGATCCCCCCCCTTGGTGAGCACATAAAACCGGGTGCCTTTTGTTAGCTCCAAAGGACAGAAGCAATGCAAAAAATTACATCGCATGCAGCCCTAACTATGCTTGTTTAGAGAAACTGCTTGCATTTATGAAGTCTTTGGTGCGGAAAGCAGGGTTGCAAATGACTGCATCAGAGCGACAGTAAAGGCCATTAATTTCCTGTTATGTTTTCCTGTGTTGGGGGCTTTATTAATTTAATTTTACACTGTCGAACAACAGCGAGCGCTGACACCGCCACACTGGAAGGTTTTTTTTCCGCAAGCAGTGCTTTGCCTGACATGCAAATCAACACTGCCATCAGAACCACTACAGACAAGGGAGGGAACACAGACTGGGCTGCTCCTGCCAACCCCACTGCCCGTGGCCTGGAGGCCCCTGAGAGCCCAGTGGAGCCCACTGGCACCTGAGTGTGAAGCTACCAGTGCTAGGACTCAGCAGACCCAGATAAGTCCATGCATGCCTCTAATGTGGTCAAGAAAATACAAATTCTTTCTTACCCTGTTGGCTGATCCCCCACCGACATGCTTCTGAATCCCTCATCTCCTTCTGTCTCTCTTGCTCCAGCCTCTCCTTTCCTTTCATTCTACCTTATTTTCCCCTCACACATGCTTTTACCGTAACCTCCTAAGTCACTGAAGGCCGTGCCTACCCCTGAGCCAGATGTCAGTGAATCATGTTAGTGGAAGCTCTTCTGAGTCAGCACTAAACCAGTGCTCAAGCAGAGTGTTTTTAGAGCTGCCGTTTTTGATGTGCCATAAAACAAAGGCTCCAATCACTCAGAGTCATTAAAATTCCCATGGCATTTTTTGTAAGAGTACAGACATTAACCTGGCTGTCCTGAACAAAATCCAGCCTGAGTGATTACCCACAGCATATCTTAATTCTCTTGTGGTTTCATTTGGACATGGTGCAGCAAAATTTCAGTGTTGATGCTCTGTATTGTTCAACATCTGCCACGGTCCATCCGAGTCAGCCACATTTGAGTAGTAAATGAGATCTTCAGAATGAGAAGGTTAATAAACGATGTATTATATAGGAATGGTAATTGCAAGATGCCACGCGGTGAGAGAGCTACAGGCCTGCAGAATGCTGCAATCAGCTTGGATTGGCAACATGCACATTCCTTTTCTGAACGTGTTCATTCCTGTAATACCTATAAATCATTAGTAATTTGACTGATATATGAAAGATCCTGTGGTGATACGACCTATGTAATATTTAGATTGGAGATGTGTTCCAAAACTGTAAGAGGGGACTCAGTCATTGGTAGCAATCAGTTTCACAGACAGAGCCTGTGCAGAGGAGAGCCATAGGTGTCTTTAAGGCAGTGGTTGGTTTGTTTTCTAGTTCACTGAGATTTAGTAAAGTTCACCCACAGCCTAGGATAGGTCTGATCTGCTTTGGAAGGTCAGCTCCTGTCCTCGATGTCTACCTTATCATGCATTACATGCCAAAAACCAAAGTGAAAAGCCAACAGCTCCTTTGGGAAACCAGACATGGAAACATGCCTGTCCTTTCTATAACAGCCTTTTCTAATGCATCTAAGAGAGGGCTGGAAGAACCTCAAGAATTTGTGGACATTTCATACACAATAACCACCTCATTAAGGTTTGACTGGATGCCTCCTGAACCTGCCCTAGTGCAGGCCCCTAGCTTAAAAGTAGAATAACACCACTGAGCCCTCAACAAAGGCAGAACCAGTGAGAGAAAGAAGCACTGGCATACTGCACATCCAAATGGAAAAGTAGATGTGACATCCAAAACCTAGCTCCTGATCAGGCACTGTGCTTCTGTCTGTGAAGAGAACTTGGTACCTCAAAGCTGATGGGATCTAACTTGCAGTATGTCTAGGTGGGTGAAGCAAAAGCAAAGGATAAATGTGCCCCGAGGTGTTATTTTTAGGCCCCTTTACGAAACTAACATTTTAAAAGGCATTAAATTGGCATGAAATGCATTTAACAGCTATTGATGCATGGGAAGATCCCCCTCAAGAATTATGGACGTTAGTCATAGCCATTAGTCTGACTGGCTGGGTAAGTCTAACAGTTTCTATCAGGTCTTCTGTTGCTATTGGAGTTGTGCAAGGTCTTAGGGCTTACCCTAGCCTCTGCAGGCCAACACAAAATGCTGTTTGTGGCAGGCATGCTTGGCAGCAGCTGAGGTAGCTGGAGGAAATCCAGTATTCCCTGAAAGGCTCTTAACATGTTCACAAACTGCATTTTTCTTGTGGCAAAATGAATCACATATCTTTTTCTGCCTCTCTGCCCTGCTCTTGTCACCTCCTTGCCCTCCTCTACCCAGCCAGAATTCTCATGGGCTAATCAGTAGGTGAGATCTTGTTGCTTCCCCCTGGGATCCAGGGAAACAAGTGTGGAGGTTCTGATGCTATCACTGAGGGAAGCAAAGAACTCCAGCTTCCCTTTCAAACAGCAGCGGTCCCGTTCAGGGAGGAGGAGGGGTCCTCTCTGGCCCTGGCTGAGAACAAGGTGCTTAGTGTTTTCCTTCAGAGCGAGAAGACACTCCTCTGTGAGAATGATTTCCATCTATAAACAGCAAGTGATGCTTAATATTGCATTGATGCAGATTTGGGAGCAAGATAGCCAAATTAGGAGCTAATGGGTGCACAGAAGATTTCCTGTTGTGCCCTTTGGCTGCTGTGATGCGAATGGGGAGAGAGGGAGAGAATGGAAGGGAGCGCGAGCTGTCCTCCGCCAACGCCTCTGCAAAGGTTGGGATTCCTGAGGCCGCTGTTGTCTTGTGCTGTCAAGGTCAGCAGGTTCGGGTTCACTGAACGGTCAGGATGGTTTGAATTACTGGCACTGCCTGCCGATGCCTCTGCTGATTGCGATCCGTCTTCCAGCCCCTGCTGCGGGATGCTGCTCCCCGGCCATGTGCTGTGCACCGTGTGGGGCGCGGGAAATGGCAGCGAGGCAGATGTTCTTGTTAAGAGGATAAGGTTTTAGGAAGATTTAAGGAGCCATGGCACTGCCAAGGAGAGGCACATGCTCCACACACTGAGCACATGGAGACCGGGCTTCCAGAAGCAGTTGTTCTGTTCCATTTATCCTTCACTCCTCCTGCAAGTTTCTGTCTTTCATAAAAGTGACAAGAGTGGCTTGGAAAGGGACTGTCAGATCCTTATGGGTGAAAGCCTGTTGGAGAAGATTTCTATTTGGTTTTATATAGGTAGAGTGCTTAGTGAGCAAAGACTGATGTCCAAGTCTCCATGTAAGCTGTGCTGCTAGGATGCATCCTGCTGTGTCACCAGGCAGAGCAGGGCAGGCTGCCGTGTCCCTGCAGGACAGAGACTCACAGTGCCGTAGCCCGGACCCAGGCTGGAGCAGTGGGAGGAACCACAGCGGAGCAGGTGGGGAGGACTAGGTGAGGGCCTGCCCCACAGGTTTGGCAACAGGGACATGGGCCAGGCAGCTTGCAGCCCAGTGCCAAAATAAGCACATGAGAAAGAGCACAGGATGAAATCGGAATGGGACTGGAGGTGATGTGGGAGTAGTTCCCAGCAGCTATCTCTGCTGCTGGATGTCTCCACAGTCATCATGGAGTAGATTTCACTACAGAGAAGTCTGGTCTTCTCTGTTCAGAAACCTGAACACTGGTTTTGGATTTGTACTCTGAGATTTGCAGCATGTCTCTGTAGCTCACTCAGCCCCCAGGTGCAGTCAGATACATCTGCATCTCCATACATGCAGTGTCTGTCTCACACTCTACAGCCACACCAAACACTGTCCTGCACAGTACACCTGGAGGGAAGTCAAGGCAGTGCTGAGAGTAGAGCAGCCTCAGAGGAGATCGGGACTAACTCATCCTCACTGCTCCAAGGATGGGAAGCTCCCATCCTCTCTGAGGCTCTGAGCTCAGTTCTGGGCAGGCTCTGTGCGGCCTGTCCCTGTCGTCAGGCATATGCTGCATTGCCTTCACCTCCGTGCCCCACTCCTCTCCCAGTTCTCTCTCCTGGTACAGAGCAATGGGCTTTGGCAATAAGAGTCAGGGACAGTGCCCAGTATCGTGCTGGTTTACATTAATGAGATACACATGGTGTAATCCAGCAATGGAGTCAGCTCTACAAAGAGAGGTAATAGCAGGCTGCCATGAACAGAGCAGCTCAGGTAATTGGTTTATCTATCTAGAAGCAGTAGTAGCAATCTCTGCACAGACAGAGTAGCAGTAAAGTCTCTTCCTTAAGGCTATTTCCTTTGTCTTTTCAATTGCTTGCACATCCATGTGAGATAGAGAGAGAGAGAGAAGGAGAGAGAGAGGGAGAGCTAGAGAGAGAGGGAGAAATGTTAATTTGTGAATTAATGGCTTTTCTCAGCGGAATTGTAAATTCAAATGTCACCTCACAGGGTGACACTATGCTGGGCTGCTGAAGAAGCAATGATAAGATCCCCCTCATCCCCGTGCCGACATATACCCATGCCCCTCCCCTCCCTGAAAGATAGCTGCGGAGTGGAACATGCTACTTTTAATTTGCAATAACACCACAGCAGAGGGATGCGAGGGTGACTGTTTCCGACCCTCCCTTCCACAACAACCCGGGCCATATCTTTCCCGTTCCTCTGCTACCTCCTTCCACCCCCTCTTCAACCCCTCCCATTCTAAACTGAGTCCAAGACAACACATCATCTCAACTCCCCCCACCCCAAACTAATCAAAGGATGAGCTAAGGGAGGGCTCTTTGGAACGGATGCCGCTGCAACCCTCTCCTCTCCTGCAATAATCAGGTGAATTAATGACCCTGAAGTTAAAGTGAGTGCTGATACTCAGGCGTTGTGCAGCGTAGGGGAGAAAGCCTTCATTGTTTTCGAGCAGGAGGCGGGCAGCAGCAAGGGAGATTCATGGATGGAGATTGAATATGCAATTTTCTTTCACCTTGCCAAGAGCTGCCCCTGGGCTGTGCCTGGCCTAAATTTTTTTTTTTTCCTCTTGCCATCTCTGCCTTATCCGGCCCTCCCACCTCCCTTCCATTCTTTCCAGAAAATTACCTTCAAAATTGATTTCCACTTTTACAAACAAATATAATGGGAACATGAGGGGGAAAAAAAATCTTGGGCTGTGATGAATTAGGGCTGTCAGGTGCTTCCAAGTCTCCTTTGTTTTTGTTTTACTGCCCGTTAGGTTCTTTGTTTTTCCAGCAGCTGGGAATAGTGCCCCTGCCCACACACTCCATGGCTACCATCACGGGATATGTCCGTCACCTGATCTCATCACTGAGTTATCCCTGCTCTCCATCACTATGATGCAAACAGCCACTGTGACCACACTGCCCTACCTCTTGATATCAGGATGCAACCAATCTCATGGAGATGAAGCATGTCCCACACTGCTGCTACTTGCTTTCTGCAGCCGCCCTGCATGTCCTTGGAGTTACCTCAGACCATTTCTACTCTGCTCCTCCTGTTCACTTTTGCCTTTCTAACTGATTCTAGAAGGGGATTTCCCAGCCCTCACTGTTCTGACCGATCAGCCTAGGTCATGAGCTGGGCACTTTGATCTCTACTGCACCTCAGTGCCACATCACCTTGGTTCTGTAGCAGTGCTGCCCTTGAGTCTCATTGCCACGTCGCTTGACCCAGTAACAGCACCATCACTAGCTCCCACCAGTATGGCACCCTGGTCTACTGCTAATACTAGCTGTGTGTCCCCTTGCCACGTCACCAACAGTCATCTAAAAGCGCAGTTTGCTTCCACATTCCTACCTATTCCTATCCCTCTTGGGGTTTATTCTGTCACCCACTGTGCCCTGAGATCCTCAAGGATCCAGGCACCATGCTCCTGTAGTCTGTAGTCCAGTGCAGCAGCCAGCTCTGAATGTAGGCAGACCAGGGTACAGATCACAGGAGGGACAGGCACCAGCACAGCCAGGGAGCAGCCTCTGCACCACAGGTGGGCACGCAGGGTGCTCAGAGACACCGGGAGGAGCTGTCGCTGCCTGACTGCTGCTGACATCAGCTGCAGCAGCCCCTCCCAACAGTGAGTCAGAAACGCAAAAGATCTAGCCACAAACTGAACGCACATCAATAAGCAGTCAGATAAGCATGCATTCAGGGCACTCGCACAAATAAACTTCAAGAAATGCTCTATGTGTAAGTAAGAGTCACAAAACACAGCCAGTCACATTTGAAAACACAAGAATGCAATCTGGGACACAAGGAGGTACTAGTGCAGTATGTGTGAATTACATGTCATTTCTGAATAAACAAATGGCTTGCAACAGCGTGCATACACTGACTAAATGGAAACCTGGAACTCAGTGAACTTTCCTTAAATTCACACATACAACATTAAATCATGTAAGCAAATGCAAACTATTTACAGAAATAGACAACCTTCACACAGGCAAGAGCAGCCAATATATGCACATAAAACTTGTACGCAAATATATAACCCCAATGCAGATGTACCCTCTGTACGAACTACATACGGAGGTGCACAGCACTAACAGGCTACATATTTGTATCTGGCAGCCACAAAGATACAGTCATACTCCAACTATGTAACGATAGATACACAGAGAATATACATACAAATATGCAACATTCACATATATGCTTAACATGTGAATACAAATACCTGGCATCACAGAAGTACATAGCACTAATGCTGTACACACCCAGACATCCAGGTGATCCACACTATGCATACCCCCACTAGGCAGAATTATACACAGCTTAACGTACAAGATTTCCACGTATCTGGGTGCATGCACAAAATTACAGGTCTGCCCTGCTGCTCATCCTGGTAGAATAAACACTGATACAAGAAGAGCTCTAACACAGAGATACACCCAGATACGAGATACAGAAAACAGGCGTACATTCTGAGGTACACAGATACACAAGCAGAGATGCACACATACACAGCTGAAACCAAACCAGCTTGTCTTCAGATAGTGCCAAACCATGCCAAACTAAGCAGCAGTGTCAGCTTCAGAAGCAGAGCAACCTGTCCAAATGGCTGCCTGTGATGCAAGCTGTTAACCCCCCCTTACCTGAAGCCCTCCCGAGCCACGCACCCTCCAAACTGCCAGGCTGTGTGCACACAGACATCTGTCCCTCTCTGCTACAGGCAGGCTCCAGCCCTGTGATGCAGCAGCCCACCTTTCTGATTGTGCTGTGCTGCTTATGCATTGTCATCTCCTTTATCTAGACTCCCCAGCTTTGCTTTCTCCACACATCCTCTCCCTTTGCTGTCCGTCCTGCAGCTCATTTGTGAGGTAACTGCCTCGTGTTCTCTTAGAGTCTCACCAGCAGAGACCCTTAGGAGGAAGAGATGAGGGGCTGCTGAGAATAAACTGCCTCTTGATTTACATCTTCATCTGGAGTGAGAGGAGTGCTACCTACTCTGGTGTGTGCAGGAGCTGTGAATCTGGAAGTTCCCTGCAACCACCTCTGTCTGCTGCAATACACCATCGCTGCAACCAGAAAGCTATTGGGAACTTGGCCATGCAGCATGATACTGCACTGTCCTGGGCAGAGCAGGGGGAAGGTGCTATCAGCAGCACCCCAGAGATTTCTCACTGCGCACACAGCCATGAACTGCTGGGTACACACCCTGCAGCTGAGTTGTGTGATCAGAATGGGGAGTTAGTGCCTGAGGTAATGTAACTGCATGCGTCTCTAGTGTCATTAAGACTACTGTGGACCTGCAATAAGACAATCATATGGAATAGTGCAAACAAATCAGCTGTGATGACAAGAAATCACAACACAAAACAATGCAGCCACACCACAGCAATGCTGTTGTGTCACCTGCAGGGGTCCAAGCCCACTCTGTTGTCTTCAACAGCAGTGGTGTTGGGAGAGCAGAAATCCACCTATTGCCCTGACATGAACGTACATCAGATGTCACAATACAGTCCGGTGCGATGCCTTGCAGGCATGCACAGGTAGCACAACAAATGCATTTCCCTTCAGGGCAGTTAAGGGCCCTCGTACCACTACACCGCTGGTAGAGCACCATCACACTGCAGATGACAATGTAAGCATGCTGTCTGTCCTAAAACAACCCCAGTATATTGTGGAGCAACGCGATCATGTTCCATGAAAACATACAGTGCTCAAGACAGCACTGCGGTGACATACCCCTGTTGACTTCAGTCAAGATCAGATGACAGCCTGACACTAATCAACAAATGATATCAACAGCGGTAGCAACTGCCTCAGTGGCAGTGACAGTACAGTGCAGCCGGCCATGAGGCACCGAGTCACTTGGTGGAAACAGCATTGCTCACGCAGTGATACAGGCGTACCACCTCACCACCACCTCCCTGCACAGTGTGATGGCCTCGAGTGCAGCAGGGTACACTTATCTCATCGTTAGTGTCAGAAACCCACAACATGATAAGCACAGTCACACCGCCTGCAAAGACACATCGATGGCACTGACGAGGACATGAAGTCACCTGAAACGTCACAACCGCATCTTCCAAGTGATGCGATCATTGCCACCATGAGCAGCACAAATGGGATAATGCTTGCAGTGGCACACTTAGCTGCTGAATAGCTGCTCAAAGCCTGAGATCTCTGCAGACACGTGCATTTCTCCTCTCTGCACTACCTTTCACTGAAATTATTGAGTTCAAAATTTTCTTCAAGGCATTGTGGTTTGGGATGGCATCTAATAAGCCATTTTCTGGTATGTAGCAGCTCTCCTTGCTCTGCACTCCACTGATGGAGGCATTTCGGCCTTCTCAGTTGGAATGCAGGCATCATGGACAAGCTGGAAACCCCTTAAGTTGATTGCTGTCAAACCTTGCTCTGCAGTCAGAGTCCCCACTGGAAGTAAGAGAAAGCCACCTGTAACAGGGTAATGCTCCTCAGCAGAGGCCGTGATAATAAGAGTCAGAAAATTGAACGTGCTGTACCAAAGCAACACATAGCACCACAGTGACGCTGCCTATCCTGCAGCTACACGTCCAGCACTGTTGAATGCTCCTACAGCTGCATGCAGTACCTCGTTCTGAGCAGCTCAGTGCCACAGCCTGCAGCACACAGCCCCGTTTGGAGCTGTACGGTGAATCACCTGCATCGTAACACCTGTAACTGACTTGCCGAAATAGCAGTGACCCTTCACTGTTCCCCTGCGCTGACACAGCCCTGCCTCACTTATTTCAGTGTAAATCACTATGATCATCCAAGTGACAGGTGAAGAGAGGGAAGGAGGAACTTCTGCCTTCCGAGGTTAGCTCCCCCATCCCCACCGGGGATTCCTTTACTGCAAACAGCCTGAGTATTACTGCCATTTACAGTAGCAATCACTCCGTCCCCTCCTCTCCCACAAACCTACTGCTGATATTAGCACTGATCATACTAACAAGCTTGTGGGTTTTATTACTACTGATACTAATAATACTGGACACATTACGTCTGCTCGCACCAATAACAGGCTATAGATATGATCCCTGCTAATGCCAATAATACTGGGGGATATTATCTCTGCCATTGTCAGCACTGCAGATATTATTGCCAGTAATGCTGTCAAATACTACAGATATTGTCAGGGACCAAGATTAATAATGCTGGGATTGTTACAACAGTAGTCTTGCTGGAACACAAATCCCAAATGAGAATTTGGATCTGCGGTGAAGTCCATTTGTCGCCTGCTATTGAGAGAAAGAGCTATCTTTAATAAGAGTAGTTTTGTAAAGGTCCCCAAAGTTTTACTCAGCTGGAGATGCAGGGAACCATCAGAAACATTATCTGCCCACTCTCCCTTGTCTTTTTATATACTGCTTAAGACTGTAGTACTGGAGTACTACTAATTTTTTCTTAGTTCCTCTGGCTCACCCTAATTCTCACCGTTTTAGCTGTCAGAAAGGGATTATGGAACTAAAGAACAACAACGGTCTAGATCAATGGAGTGCACACTCAGGAAGTTTGCTGATCACATGAAGCTGGGAAATGGCTGAGATGCCAGAAGGCTGTGCTGCCATTCAGATGCTCAGATCTAGCTTGCTCTCAGTGCCATATTCTTCCCAGGCCAGCATGTTTGGTACATTTGTCCCCTGCTTCTCCATGAGGAACACACCTGGCTGTCACTGCCCATCGCTGAGCCCACCTCTGGCTCCTTCTGTCCAGCTTGGGAGTTCTGCTACATCATCTTGACACGTAATTATCTCTCCTCTTCTTAATCATCTGTGCTACTGTCTAATGCAGCGTCAGCTGCAGAAAAGAGGACCTGGGGGAGGGGGTGTGCTCAGACAGAGGCTTCTCTATCTCTCCCACCCTGTCCCCAGCCAGTGCAGGGGTTGCCAACAAGGTTTTCCGGAGCCAGAATTCAGGAGCACTTTGGTTCTTCCCCTCTCTCTGCAGAACTGCATTCCTCACAAAGCATCATCCTTGCAGCAAAGCTGGCCCAATGGAGCAGAAAGAAGGAGAACAGTGCTGCTGTCTTTGCCTTCTTTAGGGAAGAGCCATTCCCAACAAGCTGGGAAAGTGAGAATAAACCCCGCAGTTAAGAAATTGCAACAAGACAGTCCTCAGAAGCTTTGGGAAATCATGAGAAGGCCTATATATCCAGAATGAGCGTGAAAGGAATACCTGCATTGGATTTCTTGCTTTTCTTTCTTAATCCTCATCTCAGCTAGGAGTGCTCAGAGCTCTCAGCACTGCAGGGCAGGTCACCCAGGGGGAGGGAGTGCAGGTAACTGGCTGTGCAAAACCTCCCCTTGGACCTTCTGACTTTAGGGCACAGCCCTGCTGTGGTGGTGTCTGTCAGTGTTCCTTAAAGCCACTCTGAGCACAGGGAGTCAGATCCTGGGCAAGGGTGTTCAGCAGCTGCCAGGTGTCCCTTGTGAGGTTTCTCTGGGACAGAAGTGTGACATCTCGCTGAGGCAGATACCCAGGATGGCAGAATGAAGGCTCTTCTCTAAGGAGTTCTCAGCTGTGTCATGTTACTGAGATCCCACACCTCCAGGATCCTCTGGTACCTTTTTGATTTCTAAGGAGATATGTGGGCTCTTGGCCAATAGCAGGGAGCTGCACAGTGCTTCTTGCCCTTGAAAAATCAAATCCAAGATGAATTAAAGGACACAGGGAGTTGTTCTGTTAGTGAATCTTTGTGAAATGTCATGGTCTTGGATATCTGTTTCTGCGTTTAATTGTACTGCTTCAAACATCTGAAATTCCATTGCTGGTGTTGCTGCATGTAAGTGGGATAATCGTTGCAGGCATTTAGAAAGCATAGCTGCTAAAGCCAGATTGAACTGCTTTGCTTTGAAATGAGATACAGAGGTACAACACTGACAGCTTGTGATCACCAAGCTGGAATGAATGAGAACAGGGGTTCACAGAAACCCCAAATACTGCCAAGAGATAGACAACCATTAGAGAAACTTGTTGCTCGATTTGAAATGTCACTATTTCCTCTGTTAGTAATGATAAGAAATGCTGGAGAGGCTTACAGTGTTTTCAGTCTCTTACTCCTGACATTTTTTTGACTTTGAGGCATTGACTCAGCCCTTCCATTGCTACACTTGTCTCTTAGCTAGGCCCTACTGCCATCTAGCTGGGAAATGGATCTTCCTCTGGGTCTTGATCCAGTTTTCAATGGCATCAGCAAAAGACTTCCCATTTGCTTTGATAGGAGATGAATTGGGTCTTTGCTTCCAGCCTCTAATTTTAGTTTGTATTAAGAAGAAATGGGTCAGGTCTTTACTTAGAATTACTGTTTGTTCAGATCTGGAATTTAGAACTGTGAACCTCACCTGTATCAATGCTCAGGAAGTGTCTGAAGGAACCTCAAAATGCAACATCTCTCTCAGAATAACTTTCTTACCATGAAAAAAAGAGCCTTGGTATTGCCATACACCACACAGCCTGGGATAACAGCACACACAGCACAGGGAGCCACCAACACTGCCAAGAGAGCCCCGAGCAACAGGCAGAGCCAATGCCCTGAAGGCAGTGTTGAGCTGCATAGACTGATCAGATGCTACTCTTAGAAAAGTTCACCTCCTAGCCCTCAGTTTATGAACGCACCAAATTAGAAAAGACAAAATTGTACAAAAGCACTATAAACACATCAATACTTTTCCCATCCATTCCAACTGTGCCTTTCTGGACCTGAGGCTCCAGCTTTTGATTCATTTCAATATTCACTTTGCTCTGAGTCCTTCACAACAAACTGGAAAGAGAAGGAAACAGCTTAATCCTAGTTTCTTAGATCCCTATTGGGAGGCTTGGATAACAACCCTGAAGCCACAGAAGAGCTCCTGTTCTGCTTTCCGCTTGTCACAAGCATGGCAGTTCTACTGTATAGACACTACCCATGGAATCCAAGCCCTTATAGCCACCACAGCTAATGCCTCTCATGGCACACCAAGGGGAAGGAGCTTGTTTGCAAGGGGAGGGAAAGATACCCCATGTTGCTGATGCTTCTCTGATGCTTCTCTGAGATGGTGTTTGGTTTGAAAACAAGTGAGTTGGGGAAACGTTGTTTACCCTCAGTTCCAACTCTGGGCACCTGCTGGCACCTAGGGAGCTCAGTTCCAGCCATTTCCAGCAGTGAATGAACTTGGGATCAGCTCCAGCAATGGAGACGGTTCTCTGCCTGCCGAGCAGATGTCTGGAGACACAGCCTGTCATGAAAAGGCCTCGGAAGAAGAGCACTCGAAGCCAGCAGGGCAGTGGCGGGGAACTGGTCTCTGTTGCTAAAACTGATCTAGCCCCTGGAGCAGCTGCAAACCTTGGCCTGAAATTGGAGCCTGTACATGGGGACAAAGAATATAAAAGGGAGGATGATCTTCTCCCCTCCCCCTACCTTCATCACGTTTCCTCTTCTCGCCATTCGACCGAGGAATCCCCAGGATCCCGTTAATGGAGTAAGAGCCCACTGGATCATTGGAGGCACTGGAGACGGGAGGGGATGCCGTGCTGGGCACTGGACAAAAGGAAAAGGGAAAAAGGGCCATGAGGAGAGCAGCCAGCACTCAGGGATCCCCCCACTGACAGCTACATATAGCACTGCTCTCACAGGAGAGCCTGGGCACTAAGCAGGCTCCCTGTCCCACACACAGAAGGACTCACACTAATCCTGCTCTGCTAATGCTGCTGAATCCTAGCTGTGCCGTCCTGTTCATACACCGAATCTCCATAGCCTTCCAGTACAGGGCCAATAGCAACTAGCCAGTGTGCTCCACCAAGAAGCTATATGTTGTTGTTTCCCAGTTCAGAGCAGGTGTCCCAGGGCATCCAAGGTAACTGAGTGCAGTGCTGCACGGGCCACATTCCCCAGGGGCTCACAGACAATCCATATTTTGCCAGATCATTTCCTCTCAACATTTTTCCACCTGGAGTGCACATACTCTGTCTTAGCCAGACCAGCCTCTAACATGTCCACCCAATACACTCCATGAAAAATCACCTTCTCTTAGTGCAGGTGAGAAGCTCTTCAGTGTTGGGCCAATAAATTCAGTTCCCTACTAGAACAAACCATGGGCTCATGATACATTCTCCAACCAAGATTAATAAAAATCTCGTGTCTTTCTTTAGAACAGATCAGTGTAAATTGGCAGACTTCTCCAGCCACTCAGGACTCTCCAGGACTGCTCTGGAGTTTCCAATACATCCAGAAAGACAAGTCACCCAGATTAGAAATAATTACTTCCCGATAATTAGGGCTTTAGGGTTTAGAGCAAGTAGAGTTGTACATCCTGTAGGCAAGCCCATTATGTCCCAGCATGACCTAGTCATTAGGAGGATATTCTGGTTCCCTTTCAAGCCACTAGCCATCATTCAGCTCATAAAGCATTGAGCTCAAGTGTTCAATACCTCCAGCAGAGGCTTTCCCAAACAGAACAGAACCTGCCAGCACTTCCCGATGTAGACCCACGCATCCTAGTACTTCCCAGAGCAACGAGAGGCTCCAGCAGCACTTACAGACACCCTCCCAGCTCTGCCAACTCATTCCCTAGACATTGCATTGCTCCTCCAAGAAGGGAGAATATCTGCCAACTCCATCTGATGTAGTCAGTGTTTCCCAGGCCATTGAGTGAGTCCAGATTAAAAGGGCATCCAGAAAAGCTCTTCCATACCGGGTCATTAATTCCTTTGTGTTCTTGAACACAGTTCATGTACAGGAGTATATCTGCCAGCTCTGTTTCATGTAGGCCAGCACTTTCCAGTAAATCCTTGTTTACTAGCTGATTCCCAGTAACCAACAACATCTAAGACAGTGTCTTAAGATACAGATAAGCACCATATCCCATAATACATCATGTTTTCTCCTGCTCTGAATTGCTATTAGATAACCTGGTGCTAGCAGCAGCAGACATTTGCACCGTACAACCCACATCAGTGAACAGCACCCCATCACACGTCTAGCACAATACCTTTAAACACAACAGACTTGTAGACATTTGGTAGCTTTATTACAGCCTCCATCCTCTGCTCACCTCAATAAGCCCATTTCCCATAGCAGAAAGTGCATTTTCTCAGTGAAATACACCCCTGGGATATCTGACTGCAGAGCTAGAACATTGAAGGACTCTGTGGTGAGATATCAGAACGACGTGTCCTGATCTGTGAACTGCTGTCTCAGAAACAGGCCAGCTCCAGCAACGGGAGAGATGAGAAACAGGGAGAGGGGAGGAAAGCAAGGCCAAGTAAGAAGGAGAATACAGGTGAAGGCTAGTGCTTGGGTAGGATGGCAGCAAGTACTTCTCTCTAGGGAGGTGAAGGGGAGAGCGAGCAAGTGAAAGGAGTGTTAAGACAGGCTAGCTTTGGGCAAACTCCTTTGGGTAAACTCTCTGCAATGCAGCTAGGGCAGCAGAGAACAAAAACCTCTGCTTTCTGGTGAGGTTTCTTTCCCCCCATCTCCCTTCTCCCTAGCACCTGCTTGTCGCACTTGTTCGCCCCTGCTGAGCTTCATTCCCATTTCCACCTGTCCCATCACCAACCCCCCCAGCCAGTCTCCTTACCGATAGTATGTCCTGGTGCAGCCACACCTGTCCCGCTCCCATCTGGTGTTGGGTGGAAAGGTTGCTGAACTTTGGTTCTGATAATCCTGGAAAAAAAGCAAAACATGTTCAGAACTCATCTCCTCATGCAGTTTCTCTGCTCCTTTGTACACTGTGACTCCAGCAATGAGAGCCTGTGGCTGGGGGCCTGCGCTGACATCCAGCTGCAGCAGAGCACCATCTTAGCATTTCTTGTGGTCATGATTCTAGTGCTTTAATGGTCCTGCTCCCACAGAATTGTCCTTGCTGTACTCTGTCATATTCACAAACAGTGTAGTCACTGCAGGATTCTGGTGCTCAGGGAGAAATCTGGGATCCAGCCTTTCCTACGTGTTAGCGACTGCATTATTGTTTGTGATCAGATTCTCTAGTGTGCTCATGAAGCAGCTTTTGCAGCTAACAGACACTGCTGGATTTACAAATGGTATAGATTTCATTTTGTTACATACTTCAGAAATTCCTTTCTGGAATAGAACTGGGAGATTTGAACTGCTGGAGGGCTTTCCCAAAGCCCTACCCGTTGTAAATGAGACAGTGGGAGCAGAAGGCACCTGTATAAAATGATGAGGGGATACAGGTCACCAGGAAAAAGAATCTACAGCAAAGGGATACTGGTTTTGTTTATCAGATCATGCACAAGCACAGTATGGGAACCCAAAAAGATGTCAGCAGATGCCACAAAGTTCACAGTGCAGCTCGGAATGAAAATAAACTGAAATGCAATTGTGAGTGTTTGCTTTCTTGTTACATGCAATCTTTCACCTCTCAGTCACTGATTTAAATCCAGCTGAGGTCAGTGTGAAAGAAAATCATCACTATCCCCTAAGACTTGCTTGGGGGGCCTGCCCACTGCCACATGCTGGGTAGCCGTGGCTCAGAAACTACCATATCTTACCAAGGGGCTCAGCAAATAAGCCATGACCTGTGAAGGCCATGGAGACCAAATTCCTTTCTGAATTTAAAACAAGCCTCTCCAATTAGGATGAAGGCTGCAGATGCTCTTTCGGCTTAGTTTCTGGAACTGTCAGCCTTGCATTGTGTTAGCTTTAACCTCTCCTCAAAACTCTCGCTGCAGAAAGTGAAAGCAGATAATGCATTCTCCCTGCCCACCCGAGGGCTTCTCTTAGAAATTCATGCTGAAGAAGGAGTTGGCAAGACTTCAAAGAGCAAATGTGTGGCATGGACAGAGGTGGGCAAAGATTTTGGGAGGACATTTTGAAAAAAGCATGAGTTCACAGAGTGAAGCCTTTGTAGGAGGAGAAAGGCATTTCAGAGCATATCACCTCAGGTTATTGGAAAACACAGCTAGATGGTGAAACCTGGGCAGTTCCTGGAGGGGCAGAGGACGCTCAGGACATAGCTGCAGATAGGTGATGTCAGGGCTCTGGGTGGGGATGGAGAACCCTCCCAGTCCTCACCTTACATAGTAAGAGGGTGCCTGGTCCACAGCTGTGGAGGGCACAGACAGAATGTGTCAGAGGTCCTCAGATCAAGGGGCTGGATTTTGAGGTCACGCTGGTGTGCACAAGCTGGGAGCTGATCTCAGAAGTTAGTGCTAGGGCAAATAATGCAACTTTCTTCTTCTCTTCTATTTTTTTTTTCCTTTTCTTTCCTCTCACATTCCCCCTAAAGCCCCCTGAAGTGCCACTCTGGTTGTGTGAGTTTATTGATTTCCCCCAGCCCAGAGAAACAGGAAAAGGGGATGGGGTGCAGGCAAAGGGATGGAAATAGAAAGCTATAAATTATTTGTGACAGGAAAGCAATAGTGCCAGAGTGCTGAGCACAAGTCCCGTGTCACTATTAGATTCCTTTTAGCCTGATGACACTGTAAAAGAGGTTAAGTGTCTGATGGAATCGTACACCTTGGGGGCAGGGGCAGTCCAGGAGCAGAACAAGCCACAGAGAGCGGGTATATCAATTCTCCAGGCCAATAATATTCCCCTCATTGATTGCAACACAAAGTTCAAAAATCTCATTATAGTCAGGCAGACCTGGAACTTTTTAAAAATCAATAGAGTGATATAACGTATGTATACTTTGTATAAATGTATCTATCTATCCGTCTGTCCATCCATCCATCCATCTCCAAAAATCTGCCTTAGGGTGTCTAAGTTAACCTACACATTATACTAAGTTATGTTATATTGTAGTGCAGCTTAGTGAATGGATTAGAGGCTTTCCCCTGCAGCCTCAGCTGACATGTCATACCGTGTCCTATTAGCACTGAGATGACATCAGACAGTCCCATTCACACTGCAATATGATATCAGATTGGGCATTCTCATAGGCAGCTGGCATCAGCCACTCTGCTCCCGCTGCAGGACCTATGCTGCATGGAAAATGCAACATTTCCAAGGCCATCTAGAGTAAAACCTGCCTGCGAGATAATTTGTGTATAGCAGTCCTGTCCATAATGCTTGGAAACCCCAGGCAGGGATGAGGGAGGTTCCATTTCCTTCCCTGTTCTGTTGTTGGGCTCTCAGCTCAGGGTGCTGGTTGGTGCCCACTGTGGCAGTGTGCACAGAGGTGTGTCCATCAGGGGCTGGAGTGAACTCACGAGCTCATTTCACCAAATAGCCATCAACTGGTGATGTTTGTCAGTCGCTACCAACCAGGGCCAGCTCCAGCTGGTGACCCTGAGGTAAAATGTTCCATTGGAAATATTTCCTTCTTAGAAAGGAGGCTGGCTCTGTATCAGGAGTGTCCAGGAGCAGTGAGCAAGTGCGAGCGTTCTGGGCTTTGCAGCCTCAGGTGGCTTGGTTCAGCTCGTTCCTGGCATTAAATGGCTGAACCTAAGGAGTTAGCAGATGTCTCCTATGGCTAAAAGAAGAGGCAGGCCAAGCGCTCCTCTGCCACATAGGCCTGGTCTCACTCTGGCACTGGAAGGAGAGAAGTCAAAGAACCTAACTTGGAGCACAGGATTTGGCCAGGGTCACCCAGGGTCGTGTCATCTGGGGCAGTGATAAACAGCACTGTCCCCAGGAATTGCTGCTGTCGCTGCAGCAGGCTTCGAGTGAGTCGTGTATGTGAGACCACCTAGTGAAACAGCAGATAAAAGGTGAAGAAAGCTGACTTCACCCTGTAGCAACAGAGGCAGCATAGTAATGCAGTATTTAGACTTCAGGATTGAAGAAAGGTTCTGAACATTCCCAGAGACTGAAATATGCACAGAGCTGCCCCAAACTTAGGAGTGCTGCGCTCCTGCTCTGTGAGAGGGAGCAAACCCTTGGTCACCTCTTGCTGTTTTCTGCGGCTTGTTCTTGCCTCTAGATGCTGGAGAAAGACATGCCTTTTGCAGAACACTGCTGCAGCTCTTCCCAGAAGAGGAAGGGACACAGATCTTGGCACACCACTCAGCAGCGCTGATTTCTAGAAGTAAATGCCAATGTTTTCAAAGGCCTTTCTTTTCTCCAATAGAAATTGTCACTTTGGACTAATTTCATCTCTGCTCTAATTCCATCACAGTCAGTGACTCCAATAACGGCCTTTGTGTTTAATTAGGGGCATAAACTGGCACTTATTGTAAATCCCCATTTTTCATTTTCCAGTGGGAGATTTTTGTACGAGTTGTCTACTCTGAGTTTCAGAGAACATACAGTTTTGATCCATAACTGACTGAAGTTTCGGCAACAGGACATTTATAGACCTTTGATGGCAGTAAAGCAACCAAACTTCATTTCACAATCTGAATTTAATATGTGACATTATCATAAGTAACGGCATACAGTAACATTACAGAACATAGTATCGTACTGTGAATTATAAGCCCATTCCTGGCATTTGCAAGTTACCACGGTCGGCTTATAGTAATTCTATCTAGAGTGAATACTTCAGATAGCTCCAGCTGAAACCAACTGCCTGCTTCCAATGCTTTTGAGTTTCTTAAATGTTCAGCGTTAGATCGGGAATTTCCAGTGTTTGATTTCTATTTGTTTTTTCTTTTGCGCCTTTAATGCAATCTGTTTTGCTGATTCTAAATGCAGAGTAACACGAATAGTCATCTCTAGTAATCTGACAATTGCAACAAGCTCTAATCAAATTTGATCAAGGATGTAGAAAAAAAAATTAAAGATAAAATCAGCTGAGACATAATCCTTTCTGAGAACCAGAATTTTCTCACCTTTTATAGAAATGAGTGAAAAATCTCCCCTAGACCTGTTCAGGAGTTATTTGCTAAAGAATGACAGAGCATAAGAAACATCCCTTGCCTCTCTGACATTTCTGTCCAGGCTGTCTTGTAGACTGCCATACTCTGTGGTTTCTCCACTCTCACTGTTGCTGGGAGAGATTTCAGACAGTATCTCAAAGCCCAGGTGAAAGCCCGGTGGGGTTCATCGGAGGGAGATGAGCTATGGCTGAGCCCTCTGGAAGTCCCAGTGTAGGCTTCTCTTTAATCCTGGAAGAACCAGGTGAAGTTGCACTAAAGAAGCATCGTGTGTCCTTCTGCCTCAAGGAAACCTGACAGATTTCATATAGCATTGGTGTCTTCTCTGTAATCATCTTCCTTTGTCACAGATAATTTTTCAGAGTGGAAGGGTACACTCTGTGAAGCACCAAACTCCTTGTAATTGTTTTGGAGTGTTCATACTTTAAATGCTCCATATTAGAAGCACATTACAAGACCCCAGGGTGTGCATTACTGGGCAATTAAAGCCGCTCTTGGAAGGCTAACCCTGCTAAGCTTCAGCCTGGCTCTCTGCAGTGTGTCCAAGGGCGGCTGCAGTGGCCAAAGGAGCTGTCACAGCAGTGCCTCACCGCTCTGTTAGCATGGTCATGCCTGCAGGGACACGGTGTGGGGCTGAGGGACACAGCCACGCCTTTTGTGCCTCACAGTGCTCCCTGCAATGGACTGGGGACCCCTGGTGATGCCGGCATCAGAGCATGCCTCAGAGAGAGATGGGGAGAGGGAGCCTTGGGCTCCTCACTGCTGACAGCATCCCACCTGCAGGTGGGTGCTGTGCAGGCACAGAGAGCTCTGAGCATGATGTGCGTGCACACAGTAGAGACTGCATGTTTCTGTGCATGGGCCTAGGCATGGCTGGATTCACCGTTCAGCAAAATAGGGGAGAAAGTACTGTCTGACAAAGTTCAGAATGGAAGGCAAGCTTCATAGTTTGGTGAGGAAAAGCAACCAAGGGATTTGGAGGGTGAAGGAAAATGAAGTCTGACAGTTGGAGCCTAATCCTACTTAAGGGAAGAGCTTTGGTTCCCCGCATTGTCATGGACTCTCATCAGGACTTTGGACAAATGGTGTTTCTCTCTGTGTTCTGCTTCCTGCCTGAACTGTGAAGATAGGAGCGCTGCCTTGCCACCTGGGGCACTGCGAGGACAGCTGGAAGGAGGGGAGAAGGGCTCAGGTTCAGGCAGAGCAGGGGCCAAGGAAGTGCTTCAGCGAGCTGTAGCACGGTGTTGGCTCCATTCCCTTTCCTGAAGCAGAAGTGACATGTACCCTGCTGACAGTGACTGCCTGTGAAGGGAAGGGAGCTGGGCAGAGGAGATGGGAGCTGTGTTTCAGCTATGCTAACTGCAGTGGTCATGCAGCAAGTTTAGTTGGGAGGCTCAGACCTGCAGTTGCCCCCCAAAACCATAGCATAATTTTCATCAGTGTGGGGGGCAATACCTTCTCAAAATCTACTGCAACACTTGCAGCCCTCCGAACAACAGCTGACATTGGCAGGAGCAGCAGACTCTGCTTCCTTTCTAGCAGGCCCGAGGCTCTGGCACTGTCTGCCAAGAGAGCAGAATGCTTCCAAACCTTGCCATATTCTGGGGCCACAAGCAATATTTGTGCATTCAAACTCTCTTCTGTCACAAAAATTGCATTTCCTTCTCTCTGGCTTTTGGAAGGGGAGAGAGAAGAAGGGTGATCACATACGGTATCAGTATATAAGCACAGGTATGATGGAACACTTAGATTGGTTAGATAGACAGTGCCAAGAGGTGGCTGAATTGTGGCTGTCTATTTTCTTGAACCTTCCAAATAGATGAGAAGAAGAAATGGAGATGCCTTGCTTATCTTGAAACATAATCTCTGCCCTCTCTGAGATTTGGCCCTTTATCTGCTGCTAATCTGTGTGGTTCCATCATCTTAACTGGAGCTACACTAGCATCATGCCTGAAGGGGGGGGGGGGGGAGAAGAAGTGCCAGCGTGTTCCAGCTGAGCCTGCTCACACTAAAACACCAGAGAAAACCCAATACTGCCCTTTTCTCACACTGCAAAGACCATTGCTTGTCTGCACACTGAGAAGAGACAGCAGCAGTTTTACTATCTGAAGGGCTTAGAGACGAGCTAGGATTTTTTTGTTGTTTTAAATCAGTGACCCATGATGACACCATACGGTTTTATTTCATTTAATTTGAGCAGAGCATTAACGTTCAGCTTCTAGCAGATCTCTGCCCATTGCAGTTCTGCTGCACTACATGGTACAAGTCGAGGCGTAAGGAAGAGCAGTGGGAGGAAGGAAAGGTGAAGCAAAAGGTGTCTCTGGGAGTGGGAAGACACGCCAAGTGGGGCATTGCTCTGTCAGCTCATCTATGGAGCAGCAACACGCAGCTGCATCCCACGGCTACGGGCTGACAGCATTCCGCCCCATGCGTGTAGGTCGCCTAGCCTGACCTTGTGGAATACATTGCTGCATCAGGTCATGAGAAACATTTTCCCGTTTATCCAAGGGGATGTGTGTGAGCCCACTGCACTAGGGTGCAACCGTGAAGGTGAGCAGGGAGCGTGGCTGTGCTCCACAGAGCTACACAGCCATCCAGTGCTTAGAGCTGGCTGAAAAGTATCTACATGAGCTGCAGTCAAGCAGTGACTGCAGCACAGAAATGTCCTCAGGCAGGTGTTTCTACTTTTATTACACTCCATTCACGTTTGGAAGGCTTTTTTTTTTTTTGCAGTCAGGAAACCTAGAAATGTGTTATAATCCAAACATCTAGAAGATGTCATTCGGTGCACCAAATATTGGAAGCAAATTGGGTGTAGATGTTTGACAGCCCAGATTGCAGGTGAATTAAGGAAATCTTAAAGGACAAAAAGGGTTTTGCTGCTCTTGGAGTTAGAGACACAGGCGTGGGTGGAATAATATGGCTCATCCAGTCTGAATTTTGATAGCACAGGCAACCACAAAGCAAATGTTCAACACTGAGCATCCACAGGAGTATCCATCCTAGGAGCTCCAGACAACAAACTCACAGTCTCTGCAACAAAAAATCAAAAGCTTCAGGAGCTACAACGAGCTGCAGGAAGGGAGCAGGAAAAAAAAGCACTGCCAGGGGCTACATTTACTTCACTAGCAAGAGGGAAAATGCCCATGACTGTCTGAGCCGCTAGAAGCTGTTCATTTTCTAGGAGTCTGCCACAGAGTGCCCTTGCACTGCAGTGACTGCAGGTCCCAGTGACATCAGTCCCCTGCCGAGCAGCCAGCTTGGGTCCTGCCAGCAGTACAGCTGCGGTGGCACAGAGCTGGCAGAGGGTCCAGCCCACGAGCTGCCAGCTCCCGGTGACCGCCGTGCAGCACGCGCTGGAGCTGCCGCAGCAGCAGCCGTGCCAGCAGGTGAGTTAGGGAGACCTACTGAAACACATGGGCTTGCCAAGGTTAAATATCTTAATCTGGAGCATGGGAACTTTTAATTGAAAGCTTTGCTTTGAGCCCATTTCCAGTTATTAAAATTCAGGAGTCTGTGCCGAATTCCTTGTGGACATTCATTTTGATTAACAGAAGACGTGTGTACTAGAAGAAGAGGCTCAAACTGGGAGGAAACAGATAAATGTAGATAACTCTCAGCTCTCTTGCAAGCTTTGCCATACCTTTTGCCATAAGTAAAACCTTAGATCTTTAAGATAAATTTCAGCATTCATTTCAAACCAAGGTATTTCTGGCTTCCACAGCAGTGAAGAACAGGTGGAAGCGGGATCTGGCTGTCTCCCAAAGGCCAGAACAGAGGCAAAGAAAAAAAGCAAGTACACTCTTATTTACAATCTTGTCTATTTTATGGTGATCTCTCCATTATGGAGGCTGCTAGCTTGGGATTTATTTAACACCAGAGCTTGGCATTGTCGGGTATTAACCCTGATTTTAAACAATGCAGGTTTCGGAGGGGGACCCTTAGCAGCAGAAGGTCGTGCTTGAAAGGCTGGAAATTTCCACAGAGAACCTGAATCTTTTCTTTGCTGTTCCAGTCCTTACTCCTGCTCTTCCTTATCCCTCCTTCTGGAGGCTGCCCAAAACTGCCAGCAAAGGCAAATGTATGAACCCAGCAGAGCAGGAGTGCTCAGGTGATACGCAGGGACCCAACACAGAGCTGGTGCCCACCTCCAAAAACAGCATGCTTATTTTTCCAGTTTCTCCTAATGAAAGGACAAATGCATAACTGGACTGTTTGGCTCATGTGAGTGACTAAGAGGTCTGAAATTTAGCCAGCATGGGCTATGTGTTTGTTTCCATGTCAGAGCTGTCTGTGGCCTAGGAGCACCAGCATTTGTCTTCTAGAGGGATGTAATTGATGATACGGTGCTGTATGTACTTGTTTATCTTTTCCTGTAGGTCTACACATACAACTGTGGCTATGTGTAGTTAAACATTTGGGTCACATATTGTATTCAGACCCCATGAAGAATTAATAAACATTTATTCAACCATTACAGTTTTTAACAGAGTTAATGGCAGATAGTCTGCTCAGCCCTGTGGCTGTAGCCATCTCCAGCTCACTATATTGATCTCGTTGTACAGCACCAGGCACCATTATTACAAACAGTCAGTCATAAGCACCTAGAATCATCCATAACAAGGCTATAATATCCATTATATAATAACTAATATGTATCAACATGGATATATAAGTAAAGTGGCTCCTTGCTGTAAGGCCCTTAACTGTATATGCATTTACTTAGCTAGTATAACTTTATACGTTATAATTATGATTAGTATAACTTTGGGAGCGCAGATCTGTTCTGCTCCTACATTGCACACCTGGCACCCATCTGACCAAGTGCAGGGCTGCACACATGGACCCTGAGCAAGACATTGCTTGCATGCCATTCCCATACAACCACAATGGCTGTAGGGAGCTCACTGGATTTCCGGGTCCCAATTTCCAGCCCCCATCTCTGTCCAGAAGAGTTAGTCTAAGGGTTTACCTATGTATGGCTATGAAAAGTAACTAATGTGAGTTAACTGGAAGTGTGAAATTGAAGTGGTCTAGCTAAACTGCATTACACTTCTGACACCTTTGTTTAGGATTGAGACAGCTTTAATTTAGTCTAGCTTAATTCACTTTGGAAAATGCAGTAAACTAAATTCAATTTAGGACGCTCATCCAAACAGTGTTTTAATGGTTTTAACCAGTGTACTTTCAAAGTTAATTCAGATTAATTTTCTCATTTGTCCCTATGTAAGCAAGCCTGTTGCCCATGCTGTGTCTATGAAACCATCTCAGCCGGGATGCCTTCAGCAATGCCAGGTTGACAACAGGCTCCCAGGAGCCCCAGTGCTTACATGAGCCTCTCTGACACCACTGCTGCTTTATCCCCATGTCCCCGTGCTGGTGGCTTTCCTCCCATGCCTGAGCTGTGGGGAGGGACTGGGCTGTGCAGGCACGCTGAGCTGGCTGCTGTCAGCCTAGGAGGGGGCTGCTGCTTGTTCAGTACTGCCCAAAGCTGCGAGTTGTAAATATTCCACTATTCACATTTTACAGGTGTTTGTTTGCAAGGGACTGTTGTATTGTTTCTAGCTCAGCCAAACTACAAAGCCCTCCTTCTGAAAAGCACAAGATTCTAGAGAACCCTTAGTCATTTTTCTCCAGCTCCATTATTTCAAAATATGATCTCTTTAACTGAACAAAGTGGATCTGAATACTTCCAGCCCTGTCCATTTTTTCATCCGACTTAGCATAGGGACAAGTTTGGATGCAATTAGGACTTAAAAGTGGAGATGTACAGAGAAACATACACAGTGGTATTTAGAAAACTATCCTACATTTAACCTTGAGTATTTTCTAGTCCAAGAAGCCAAGAAGGTAGCATGTGGTGGTCCAAAGATTTTATGTTTTATCTTCCCATTTTTACAGGGCTATCACAAAACCAACCGCAAACAAAGCAGTCTGAGAAGTAACCCAGAAACATTTTTTATGCAAAAATCCTGATCTTTGAAAGTGTACTCATGGAAATTTCAAACTTCTCATTACTTCGTTGAACTCTAAAGCCACACCATACACTTAGGCAAAACACAGCTCAGGAGGAGATCGTAGTCGAATGTTATTTTTATCACAATGCAAAAAGAGCCCTTGAGAAACCGCCTTTTTGTGCGTCTCAACTCAGATGAAGCACCTTTACTAAGAGACCAACCAGACAAACAGCAAACTCACCTAAATAACCCAAGCCATCAAGTACTTCTTGATTACACAGTTAGCTCTGTTTTTGTGTGCTCATTTCATTATGGAGTTAGTGCTAATGAATACATTTTGGTTGATGGATACCACAGCCTCAGATCTTTGGTATAAAATTAGCACAGTGTCATTGAAACGGTTACCAGGCTAATGCAAGGAGACAGTCCTATGTATTAATACGCTTGTGCAGAACGTATTTGAGTGCATCCGGGTATGGATTTCTGTGCAACTAGCTAAGAGACCACTGTAAGTAAAATGTGGATTTGTAGCAGCACATCAGTTTGCAGGACTTTTTTGGTGTGGATACACAGGCTGTGTGTGTGCAGAGGATGCACAAGGCTACAGTGCTGTACCAGCACGAGCACGTGCCTGTGTTTCTGCCTGCGCATTCATTTGCATGTGTGTCAGTCTGCAGGTATGTTCCTACTCGTGTGTGTAATCTGGCGGCCGTGCTCCCTGAATAGCAATGAGCTCAGTATGAGCATGTATGTGTTTATGTCTGTGAGCATCTGGCCACATGTGGATGTGATTGCATGGTGCACCTCTGCTCTCTGGGGCTGTCCAGAGCGTTCTGGGGCTCTGTGAGATAGGACGGGTGCTGCCTCACCTCTGTGCCCCATGTGCTCCTAAAAGCTAGTGTACTGCAGCAGCAAGCCTGCTGCCTGGAGCACTGGAAGAGCGGAGTCCTGGCCCAGCCCTGCTGTCGGTGGGCTCCCTGACTGAGCAGCTCTTCTAATTCACTCCATGCCTCGGTTTCCCCTCCCATCTTTTTTTCTTCCCCACAAAAACTATGGACGTGGGCTGTCACATACACAGCGCTCTTTGTGATGGGTCCTGGTCCCGGGGCACACTGTCCTGCAGGGCCACCAGCCCTGTGCCACACGGGTACTGTTTGTGCTGGGTGGCTGCTGGGGTTTGGTGGACAGCTTCGTCTGCCCGTGCCTCAACAGAGCAGGGAGAGCTGGGAAGGAAGGAGTTATTAAATGCCAAGCGGATATGCAATAAATCCCATTGATTTTACAAACTCCAACTTGTCTTCAATCTCTTTCCATTCCTTATCCTGGGGGCATTGCAACAAAACCCTATTTTAAATACCTTTTCTTCCCCTTCCCCCACTCCCCCTCCTCCCGCTCCCCAAAAAAGTGTCAATATTTTATTTGGATTTTTAACTTCGCTCCATAACAGTTGTTTGACCTCCTGACTCATGCGAGTCACATAAATTCTGGGACTTTATTCAGGAGCCATGTTCCTGCTATTGAATAAGCAATTTGGGAGGGTGAATTAATGACTTGTGCTGTTGCTGGAAAGTCCCTGAAGAAATATTAAAATTGCTTGCAGACTGAATCAATACTCACTGAACACCCAGCATGAGGACCTGGGCTTTTTAATGGCTACAAACAGCCGCACTTGGGAGAGGAAGGGGAATTCCTGTGCGCACACCGTGCAGCTGACAGCAGCCTTCCATCCTTGCTTCCCCTCCAGTGCCGGGCACATCCTGGGAGAGCCATGCCCTGCCAGGGACTGGCTCCAGAGGTGGCAGCCCTTCTGCCTGTAGTGAGGCCCTGCTGTGTTGTGCTGTGGTGAGCCTGGGTGCTGCCATATAGCAGTGACCACGCTGTGCATTTGGGCACCACCACAGGTGTTGCTGCCCTGCAGCAGCCCATCTCAGGGCCATGTCCCATGTACCGGTGCCCATGCGCAGTGCATGTCCCCTGGGCCTTTGCTGCTTGCTCACCGGGCTGCCACGAGCCGGATTCTGTGCACCCCCTGAGTTTTGCTGTCAGCCCCCTTTGCCAACAGTGAGTTTTGTTGCTGAGTTTCTGCACCCCTTTGAGGGCAGACCACATGTTTTGCCATTGTGTTTTTGAATGGCTGTTTTGTATTCGCTTGTTGGGCAGCTATTATTGTGTATTAACACCGGGGTGTGTGCGCTTTGTATGACCGCATGTCTGTTTCATTGATTCCATCAGTATTATTTTGTAATCGTGTGTCTCTGTGATTGAGTTAGTGTGCAATTCAGGGCTCCTGTGTATTGAATAATGATGTCAGGGATCGGGTTGTTTGACTGGGTAATGGCCTTTTTTCAGCCTAGTAAGTGAATGTGTCCTTCTCCTGTTTCCCTGCCTCGCTGGGGCAGGATGACTCACGCTGGGTGATTCCCTGGGATGCTCACACGCAGCTGGAGCACCCCCTGGCTCCAAGCTCTCCCTGTGGCACGGCTGCATGGGAATGTCCATGTGTGTGTACGTGTTTTTCTAAGGCCATGTCAGTGTTTAAATGTGCACGCGCCTGCTGGAGCACTCAGGAGTTGGCCTATGGGCTTTGGATAGATCTCCATGTGTCCTAAATTTCTCTGAAATTGTATGCAACACTGTACAGTGTGGTTCTGCATACATTGCAGTCTGTGCGAGGATCCACAAACGACCACTTATGGCTACAATGAAGTGTGTCTCTTCCTTTGGAAGGATCTCCCTGTGTGCCCATCTGTTCTAACACGCAGGGCACCGTGGTGTGTGTGAGTACCTGACTGAGTGGTGGTCTTTTAAATCTGTGTGCATGGCTGTGGTTCTGTGCCAGCTGCATGAAGCCGAAATGTGTGCTGAGCTTTGAAGGTGCCATGAGTCTCTGGGCTCATGCAGTGGCTGCTGACGTGTGTGCTGCGCAGTGCTGCCCCAAGTGCAGCCACATTTGGTCCCTTGGAAATGGGCAGGAGCAGGGTTATTTCTCTGCCGATGATTGCGTGTCAGCGCCGCACGGATTTATTTGTGCTGTGCAGGCAATGTCTGGCACTGGGCTGCTCTGCACCTCCTCGCCACCAGGGTTTGGCCGGCAGCACTCAGCCAGACAAAGCCTGGGAGAAGGGCTGTGAGAGGTCCACAGAACTTCCAGAGAAAGCCCTCAGCCCTGTCCTGTTACTAGAGTGCCCCAGCAGGAGTGAGCCACGGTCTCTACCTGCCAGATCTGTGCATCTAGGATTGGGCAAGGCAGTGAGTTCAGTGCCTGTCGTTCAGCGAGACTGCAAGCAGATAACTCCCTGCTGCCTCTCACATCAGCCTGAGCCTTGCTCCTTCCCCTGCCTCCTTGTGCATGTGCTCTGCTGCTCCTTCCCCCCATGCTCCTGCCCAAGCCCCATGGAGCCATCCAGGGCTCCACCAACGCCTGCCCCGCAGCATCCTAGGGTGACGGGAGGGAGAGGGAGGGAGCGAGGGAGGGAGCCCTGCTTGGAAGTAATTGGAGGCTGTTAAACAGAGGAGCCCAGCATATCACTCTAGTAATGGAAATAAATTCCATTGTATTTGCATTTTAATTTTCCACATAAACAAAGGCGCGGAGTGTGCTGGCTTCGCCAGAATCACCGGCCAGAATTTAATTAGAAATGAAAAGTTTATAGGGTCCTCTTTAATGCGATTAATGCACAGTTAACATTTATCACATACATATGCTGGAATCGCCTTTTTTAAGCAACCACCGGCCATGAAATGAATTTCTTTTCAACTTTTTTAGCGTGCGTGAGGAAGGCTGTCTCTGGTGAGGCGGTCCAGTGAGCACACTCCTGACAGCTTGGTAAACTGCAGCCCACAGAGGCTTAGCAGCCCCCATCCTCACCGAGGAAAGTTCAAGGTGGCTTAGAGGGAAGCATGGTCTAGTGGTTAAAGCCCGAGGTTGGGAGTCAGGGGATCTGGGTTGTATTCCCAACTCTGCCACATGCTCGCTGCATGACTGACTGGCGCTCAGCGTCTGTTTCTCAGGGTGTTAAAGAGAAAAAAGAAATCGGCTGGAAGAAGATATCTCAGCCCCAGACCCCCACGACTCTCAAGCTCGCCAGAAGCTGGCCCAGCCCTGTTGCATGGGGCCTGGCTCACATCCTGCGCCATGCTGGGGTTAGGGACACTTGGAAAAGCAAGCCTTCATCTAGAGAAATAGTCACCGTTCTTCTCTATGGAACAAGACATGGAGACAAAGGGTTGGAGCTGGGCCCATGTGCCCTGCCAGGAAGGTGTACCACTGCTCCCAGCTCCTCTCTTGCTCTGTTCCCTTTCTTCCCACATCACCACTGCTGTCCCTTCCTTCCTGGCCGTGTGACAGATGGTGTCGGCAGCCACCCCCTGCTCCCACTCTTCTTTCTCGGGCTCACAGACAAGCAGAGCAAATAAACGAGGCCCATGGACACACAGCGTTAGCGTGTTAGGGACACAGCAGGGGAAGGAGGAACATGAAACCTCTATTGATCCCTTGAGGAATGATGTCCCTTCCTTATCTTATCAGATTCTCTTCACTCTTCAATTATAGTCTGTTGAAATTGGCCTCTTAACCCAAACAAGATAGCCTGGGTAACAAGGAGAGGAATGGGAGGGGAGGAGACAGGAGCACAGAGTCCGGTGCGTTAAGCTATGGCTCTCATTAGAAATAGCTCCTTTGGTGACACCCCAGCCCCAGTGCCCCAGGTCCCGCTTCCTGCAGCCCTAGGTGACATACAGGAAGAACTAGTACACATCTGTGCCCTTCCAAATGCATCAAGCTGCATGTATTCCCTTAGATGTGCTGGGTGCCCCCTTCAGGAGGTGTGTAGCACCAGGCCTTGGCTCTCTTCTATGCCTCCTGGCAAGCAGCTGTTGTGTTGAGGCGTTGTTTCCATGTTTGGGTTCTCCCGCAGCCAGCTCCATACATTCACTAGTAGCCTACACCCTCAGCCAGACATGTTGCCCTAGCGATACGCCCACACTCCTCCTCATACACATGTCACGGGGTAAGGGGGAATGTCCAACCCAAATATCCATTACACAGAAGATTGTCTGAAGGAACAATAGGCACTCAGCAGTCTAGCTGCAGAAATGCATGCAGTTTTCCATGCTCGAATTACATCCCTGTGCACAGAATGAGCCAGAAGTGCATTCAAACCTTGCGAAGGTGCTTTCAGTTTGGCAAAGTGCTGCTCTGAGCTACATTTACTCTCCCAAAGACTCTACTCCCCGGGATCTCTTCATCCCCTGCCTTTGGTGTGCCAAGGCACTGCCGTGTTCATGCATCCACCCCAAGGAGTCGTGCTCCCTTTGGTTTCTCACATGTGCAGTCTGCTGGCCAGCACACGCTCCTCCCAGAAATTCACAGCTGGACACGCTCACCCTGTCCCCATCCTCACTGCCTCCTTAGGCACAGACCCCAACTCAAGAATGCATTTCCTGAAATTGCTGAAGCCACAGAAGGGAGCTGGATGGCAGCACTGGGAGGCTGCATTCCCTTTGGCATAGTGGCCAGGACCACCTTGTGTAAACCGCAGTGGGTCTCATTTGGCAATATCCAATTCACATCTGCTTTAGCCTTTCACTTCGTCATCATCTCCTGCCCTTTCCTCCCACTGGTGCCACCCAGCAGTGCTCACGCACTCTTCATGTTATAGCTGTCTGTCTGTCAGAGGCAGCACCACAAATGTTGTCTCTTTAACACCCTAAATTTGCTGTTTGTTCAGCAGGGAAAGGGGATTTGTGGCATTGCTCATTGTCCACTTTGCCCTGCTTGCTCAGCCCTGACCACATGCACATGGCACATCCCAGCCAGGCATCTCCCTGTGCTCTCACACTGTGCAAATGTGGATTCTTCTTGAAAAATATTATTCTTTCCTCTCCTTTTCCCTTCCAGATCTCCTCCCTTCCCTATTGATTTTATATACAAAGGCTTATGTATTTTTTCGTATGCATAATTTCTGTGTAAATATATAATTTTTCAAGTTTGAAAGCCAGAATTTAGGCAACGAGGAGAGATCTTTCTGGGCTTGAATCTAGGCAAATATTACCAGCAGGTACTGTTATATAGCTACGTTGTGCTGCAGATTTTAAAGGCAGATGACCAAAAATTGTTGAAATAACTGTGGAGAAGCAGGAGCATGCTGAGAGGCAGCAGTAGGCACTGTGACTGAGCAGATTTCCCTTCTCCATGCCAAGTAGCTTTGGCCAGGACTGGGTGCTAAACCCATGCCCTGCCCTGTAGAGAGCACAGGGCTTGCCTTGCAAGGGAGGGGAGCTGTTCGAAATGAACCAAAACAAAGAAAAACAAAATTGCTCCCCAGGAGAAAACCATCAGTAGAGGCACGGTCCAGTTTCTCTCTGTGCACATGCATGCGTGTGCGTTGGAGGAGCTGTGAGTTTCAGAAGTGCTGATGCAATGGCAGAGCTGGGGGATGGCAGCAGCAAGGAGTGGCTCGCACAGGCAGGGACGAGGCACCAGAACGTGCTCTCTTGCTTTAGCAGTGAGGTTGGGGTAAATGTTTCATACGTAGTGTGTTCTGGGAAATGTGTCTGGGAACTTGCAGCCCGCTAGCTCAGGCTCTTGGTATATCACTCTTTCTCCTCTCTGTCGAAACGGGTGCACGCATAAATCCCAGGCCAGGCAGAAGACAAAGGAATGTCTTTCCCCGACTGCATCATCTGTGCTTCCTGGAGCCCACCAGCACTTTGTGTCCCCATCTATGTGCCTGCCAAGAGATGCATGTTCTCTGACATATACTGATATTCTCACATGTAATATCCAACCAGTGGGCACATTTCTCCAAAGGTACAGATCTGCATTCTATGCAGTCACCATATGAATGTCCTATAAGAAGCCACAGAATAGCATTATCTTTCTTCCTTCTCCATGCCACCCTGAACACCCCGACCTCTCACATTTGCCTGTGATACACATAAATGTGCCCCTCTGTCTCCTATCCCATCTCTCCTCCATACCTAGAAGGAGAGACCTGTTCTGTCTCTATGACTGAAACATCGTGAATCCATCCTGCTGTTTTTCACACCCAACCACAGCTATTTCTCTCCTGTGGCTCCAGGATTAACTATGGTGTTGTCCATTTCCCAGCGACAAGGGGTCTCGTTACAGGGTTATTGATTGGTCTTCACGCAGACAGATGAATCTGCCTTTGGTCTCCCCACCAAAATCCACCTCTGTATGGGCTGATTGTCACTGCTCTAGGGATAGGATTTCACCAGCAGACCACCCTGCATGCAAACATCCTTCACCCAGGCCACGGATGGTAATAAATGGAGTCAGGCTGAGCCATAATAAAAGCAATTGAGTGGGTTACCTGTGCAGACGCGAGATTTATACCTCCTCATATTTGATGTGATTGTTTTATTGAGTTCTCAGTGCAGTTAGGATGCCGTTTATTTATTTATATATTTGCCTGCTTATCGAGGAAGAGTGGGAGGCTGTCATGGTCTGGCCAGCGTTCGCCTGTCAGATAGGGCCCAAAGAAGAGAGCTTCCACTTCTGCTCTGCCATTCCCTACACTTGGCTTTGGTGGCTGAGCCCTGGCCAGATGTCTCATCGCTTTTATTGAACATACGCATTTGTTTAATCCCTGAAACCTTCAAGGCTGTCTGAATTATGAGTCTAGTAGATGCTAAGGTGAGAGTGTAAAGAAAGGCACACGTGTATGGTGATTTTCTAAAAGAACCTCTCAAAAGAAATTCCTATTTACGCTGTGCCTGTTTTGGACAATGGGCTGTGATCTATGCACAGAGCCTCTTTATGCTATTGCAATAGAAATAGGAAGCACCAGCATTGCTTCTGGCTCTGTCATCACATGTGAGCATTCAGAAATATTAGCAGGTGCAAATTGATTGGAAATGAATATTTGTAAGTGCGCTCTGAGGAGTTTGGAAACCAAGTGATTAGATTTGTGATTTTCAGCTGGGTAGATAGCCATGTAAGTGCTACCACATCAGCTCTCGGTTACTGGCACTAGAGAAAATTGGAGGCTGACGCTGAATATCATACTGTCTAGTATTCCATCACAAACCTAACGGTGTTTGTTGTTGGTTTTCCAGCTCCTCTAGCCAAGCGACAGCATGAGAATTTTAGTTCTCATTTAATAGAGGATGTTTCCGTGGCTCGTGGAGGCTCCCTGAGGACTCAAAGGCCTGCACTGTTGCGATCTTTTAAAAGTTGCTTAATGGGAGTCAGGTATCCAAATCCCTTTTAAAAAATAGGGTAAAAAAAGAGAAAACATGTAAAAACAAACCCATGTTGTATTACTGGTACTCATGATTTGTATGCCAGTAGCACAGTTTAGGGCTCTGCCTTAACGTTTTTAATCAGCCGGGACTGGTAAATATGTCCTTGCGTGTATAGGCTCCAACAGATTAATTGCTATTACAGTGGAAAAAATCCTCATTCCCATTAGCTCTCAGTTTAAAGAATGATTGTTTGGGAGCAAAACTCAAACCTTCCTGGCACTTTCAGGAGTAGTAATCATTATCAGAGCCATCTACACACAGATGGGATTTCCTGGAGTCCTAGTTAGCTGCCCTGTTGTCAGGCCAGTGACAAATGCTTTTGAAAGTCTCTACCTCCCCATTTATGGAGATCTTTGCCAAAAGCAGGATCCCTAAATATTTTCCTGATTTTAAGTAGCGAGCCTAAACACCATTTGAATTTCAACACGCCTTAATTAAAGACCATGATAAGTTAATCTAAGCAAGGCTCAGCCTTGTTCAAATGTTTTGAAGCTCCGTCTTTTGTATTCGAGAAATTTGGAAATCTTTTGTTTAAACAGGCTTTAGGATCAGAGACAGATTTTTTTAGATACTCAGTGTATGATTGGAAACAGGACTTTGTTTTGTATGCACCACGTCATCATATCATAAAGGGTCCAGCTGGCCCGCTGGAGTATTATCTATCTCTTTAGCCAACGCAAGATTATTTCTTATTGTATGTCTGCTTGTGTTATTAATGCCATGCAGTTATATATATTCCAAGAAATTAGGAATTCCTGTGGGATGCAATTCCACAACTTAATGGACCTCCATATCAGGAGGTGCCTTCTGCTACCATTTGAATGTTTCTTTTCTTATTTCCCTCCCTTCATTCCTGGCTGTGCTGCTTTGTTTAAACGTGAATAATTTGTTTCCTGTTGGATGGACTGTGCCCTTCAGATGACTATATTGTTCTCACCATTCCGTCACTGCTTGGCCAAGCCACTTATATTTTCTCCTCTTTTCTCCCAAAGCCAAATGAGTTTTTTCACATAATAGTGATTCTGGTAAATGAGGTTTAGCTCTATAAGACTCGTTCACCCAGCGCTGAAGTGCAGCTACCTCTGTGACAGAAAGCAGCAATCATTCACCGGATGCAAAAGCTTGGAAATGTTTAACTTCCAACAAAGATCAACCTTTCTGTATGTCTATACAAAAAGGAAGAGCTGGGATTTTTTATGACAAAGGGACCGATGTGGTTCTGCACTTCGAGGTTCACAGAACAAGGAGCTCAAAACTTCCCATTACAGTCACTTCTCACAACCTGCCTCTGTTGAGCTATCTGTGTAATATGAAAATTAGAAAAAAATGCAACCAGCTTATTGTAGCTACCACCATACAACCTTCCAGTGGCCAGATATGAGGAATAAGACAAAGAGAAATGCTGCGGGCATTCATTTACTCCTTCAGCTGCAGTAACATTGTCTGTAACCTCTGCTTTATGAGCCTGTCCTTTATTTGCAATGATGAAAAGAAGATAATACCAGGTTGTGTCTGATGGAAAAGAGCCTGAATTTAAAGGACTGCGTTCCTTGTAATGAAGCCCTGTGCGACCCGATTGCCTTCATTGCTCAGCTGAACGCAAATGCCGGTAGAAACCTTCTTCCTTGAGTGCACGCCCTGCCTCAGGAAATTGAGTTTGCTGGGATCCCAAGGTTCTCTGTGTGAACCAAGGAGGGACAGCCTACAAGAGCTGCTGAATTGTGTTGGTGCTGCCAGACAAGCCCCCTTCACCCTCACTTTGCACCAAGCTGATGTCAGTCAGAGGCTAACCCAGCCTATGTGGCCAAGCTGATCCTTGGCCTCCCCATTGAGCAAACTGACATGTGGCTGCTAAGTGCTGGCAGTGGCCATAGGTCTGTGTGACACACGCACTTGCTGGTCACGAACTGTGCCATTTTCCCAGCTTTCACTGCAGGCCACACCACCGTCACTGGTTGGGGTCAGTCTGAACAAGCTGCCATTAGAGGTACTGCGCACTCTTCAGACTTCTCCCTAGCACCATGGCCTGTCCTAAAGTTGGCAGAGAAGGGGAGAGATTCCCAGGGACTTTGGCTGTGATGTGCTTTGGGGGAATTCTAAGCTAGGTTGGTGAGAGTGACTCAGAACTCTCTGTTTACGTAACACTCATTTCTTCCGCATATGACACAGACTGTGCCCTAACTCGCCTGCCTTGCTGCAGACCTGATCCTTGTCTTGATACGACATCTACCTTGCTGAGAGCCTGCCCAGTTCTCGCCCTCGTGTGGGCAAAAGCCTCGGCTGAAGAAAGAGGTCTTTGCTCTGGTTTAGAACGTTTTCCTCTTACGTGTTGAGCTGCATGGGATGTATTAAGAAAAGATCGCACAGTGTTTTACAGAGATAGCCAAAACCCAACATTTTCATTTCCTAGTTGGTAACATTCTCCCAAGGAGTCTGTGTGACCTGAGTGAGACCAGACCAGACATAAAGTTAAAGGTAGAACTGGTGAGAGAAAGCTGACTGGCAGAGTTTGTTTCTTTGCTCCAAACTACAGGCCTGCCAGCGGCCACAGCGGCTGTCCTCACACTCAGTATTTCACCACACAAGTGCATTTCACTGCTCGCTATAACCTGAATCAATGTATCTGTCTCCCCATATGTATTTTTAAAAGCAGTCAGTATGGGAGGCTTTAACTAGGAATCATTAGCCGATTGTTAGATAATGCAACAGAACGCATCTTCCCAAACTAAGCACATAACACTAGAAATCAACGCGCACTCAGTACTTAAGAGAAAATTGAAAGAAAATCTAACAGTTCGACCAAGATAATATATCCACTAAACTCTCTGCCATGGAGCATTAGCTAGATCTGCTTGCAGGAACCTAGATCCGAAGCATACCCAGGAGGCTGGCTGAACTCCGTAACGCTCTAGCTATGGTATTCTTTGAAAGAAGACCAACAGAGAGTCCTCAGTACCAAGCACAGCATCAGCCGAAAAGAAGTAGAGGGGCGAGTTATGTGTGGTTTGTTCTGCTCTGCTTTTGTCTCCAAGAGAAGCAGAAAATAAGGCTTAAACTACAGTGTCCGTTGCACTGCTTTCAGCTCAACCATGATGCACTCAGTCCTGTTCCCACTAAGATACATTGTCTAATTGAAAACGTTTTTCAAGGATGACTGTTTTTCCATGAAACTGTGTTCTTAGGCTAACTGCGCATGCTGCAAAACAGAACAAAAATTCCCATTAACGTCTGCAGACAAGGCAGGAGGCCACCACAGGGCTTACAGCAGGCTGTGTGTGAAGCGGGCTGAAGTATTCTAACCAGAGTGTCTGAAGATAACGTGGTTATACTCACACGATAGATGGAAAAGTTCTTGTGGGTAGTAAGGTTCTTGAGGGGTTTGACATGAACATTAACTGCTGACTAAAAAATTAAGAGCTTCTGTCACTTCCCAGCTTCTCAGTTACGTGCACTGTCTGTATGCCTGTTTACACAAGTACATGTATGTATGTGCGTGCTTGCGTACCCAATAGGATTATCATGCAGAGTACTCAGTGCATTAAATGGGAGCAGGGAAGCTCCTGATGATAACTGCTCTGTCTCCATCCCGCCAGCCCTGGTATGGTTTGTGCACTGACTGCTGTACTATTTGTCCAGATTTTTGGCCATAATTAGAACAAGTCAGAGGAATGTTTTTTTTCCTGAATCTTGTTGAGGTCATTAAAACACAGCTTTTTGCTCTAGTTTGTACCTAGCCCTTACCAGTGTTAGTTTGGAGCGAACGAGTTTCGGGTAAAGCTCGTTGGGAGTTACGGGTGTCCCAAATGTATCCTGACAGCGCCGGCACAATGCCGATGGGTCGGCGCAATGCAGGCACGTACAGTTCGTGGACCACAAAAAATAATTAATGGAAAGTAAATCAAAAAAACGTTTTGGGGAGACTTTAAAAGTGGAATTGAAACAGCACCGCTTTGTAGTCTTTCACCTTAAAGACTTTGTTAATGCTAGGCTAGTACTGATAAAATGTAATCAAAGTGTTTTTGGGTAATCTTCCAATAACCTGAGGTACTGCTGCCCACATACACGGAGATCCCCATTCTGAAGGGCAGTATTTGCAGCCTTTCTGGGATCGGAGATAACTTTTCCTATACAGACCTCGCTGGTGGTCGTGGGTGCCAGGCAGCTCACAGATGTAGCTCTGACAGCTCCAGACATTGCGCCAATGATGTTTTTTGCTTTGTAAACTCCATATTTTGAGAAAATACAGAAAGACATTTCTAGCAAGTTGGTTTCAAAACTGCCATCAGTCTATGGCAGCTCAAGGGTTGGAGTGTTAGAAGAGCTTCAGTTTGTGACCGTACAGTGGGTAAGGGGAGCGCGCCGTGCCATTAGAGTGCATTTAACCTGTTCTCTAGGTTTACTTTGACCATAGAAGGTAGAAAAAATGTGTGTTTGCCTTGCAAACCAGCACTCTGCTCATGTGTCGTGCACAGAGCCAGAGAAGTCACCTCAGTGACGGAGTTTGCACTGCCCGTGGCCACAGCACTGGGCCCTCCCGCGCTGCCGTTTCCTATCCTCCTGCAGTGCTTCCCCGCTCACAGTGCCAACCTCGTCTTGCATGGACCCGCAAGTTCTGCAACCTGCACTTGTGCCTTGGCACTTGTGCCTTGGTGGCTCCACACTCAGATGCCAACAGAATACATATCAAATATGGTGGTTCGCAGCTGAGCCTCTCCAGCAGCGCAACTCTTAACGGTTACATCTCCCTCATCCTTCTCAGAGCATTTTACAAACACTGTCCAACCGACATCCATCCCTTCTCCAAACTGCGTTTCCAAGCTGGGGAAACTGAGGCGCACGCTCGAGCCCTGCCCCACGCTGGCTGCACAGCTGAGAGCAGCACCCGGCTCTCTGCCTCTTCGCTGGGACTCCGCAGCCCCACGCGGCACTGAGCGCAGCGGGCAGGAGGTTTGGGGCGTGGGGGGTCCCCAGTTACCATCACGCCCGAGCCAGCAGAGGGGCACACCAACCCTGCTGCCCGCAGCCCCGGCTGTCCCTTAGCTCCCCTGTACCTGCTGCTCAATCCCTCCCAGGGAGAGCGGGCGTCCTTCCGCACCGCCCGTGCGAGGTGTCTGAATGTCAAACTGTTATTATTTCAGTACCTGACTGAGAGAGGAGCAGAGACCTGGAGGTTTTTTAGGAGGGTGTATAATTAGCCGATCAGTATTATGTTACCCTGTTCATAACTTAATAACCATTTTAATACAGATGGCACACACAGGGATAATTTCCTAGGGTAGCCTAGCAGTATATTACAGAGACAGTGTGTCTGAGGGAATCTTCCTTAGCCAAGGTACATTCCAGCAGCTAATTCTACCTGCTGTTTTCAAGATGATTTGGGATAATTCCATATCATTTGCAAAATATTAAAACCCATTTATATAGGATGCCAGGTTTAGAAATACACAGCCTGAGTTATTAGACATATTTTGATAAATCTGCCACGTAAAGCGCAAGATAAAAAATACCGCTGTGTTTTCCCTGCTATTTATTTTTTTCTTCCCTTGCTATAAATACACCGGATTTTTAAAAATCTGGCTAAACTCACTGTATATCAAGAGGACAAATATACTGACGCGTGCGGTTTTATCTGTGTGGGCACGAGGAAAGTCCGTGTGCATATTTACGTACACCCTGCATACTTTTATTGCAATGGGAGCTCCGTGCGTTCGGGATTGCGTGCAGAATTTCCCGTCCCTACCCCCTGACGCCCTGCCGGTTTTGGTGCCCATGTACGTGCCCTTTGCCAGCACTCCCATGTCCTTGTGTTTCTGGAGGCTGTGTTTCTGCAGCCACACTCGAGGTCCGTGCAGATACCCCGCACTACGTCGGGGGTGACTGCTGTGCCCGTAACAGTGTTCCCGAAGTGCGCAGCGTTGGGATGCGCAGTGGGCAAACATCCGAGCGCCTCGCTGCGGGTTAGTACACGACCCTAAGTACTGCGCGCCGTTTTTGCCCTTATCTATCGTTTTTTTGCCTGTCACACCGTCACTTTTGTCACCCCGACCCCAGCCCCCACCGACGACAGCCGCACCCCGCAGCAGGGAACGGGTGGGACACACGCGCTGCCGCGGGCCTCCCCAGGGCCGTGCCGTGCCGTGCCGTGCCCGGCCGGGAGCGGGGCTGCCAGCTCCGTTCCGAGCCTCGCTGCCGCGGGGGCCGCTCACCCGGGAGGGCCTCCAGCAGCCCTGCCCGAGCGGGCCCGGCTCGGGGCACGGTGAGTCCCGGAGCTCTCTTGGGGTCGGGGTCCCACCACGGGCCGGAGCCGCCGGGGGAAGGACGGGGCGAGCCGCGCTGCGCGGGGCTGTGGGGCCGGGGAGAGACGAGCGAGCCGCGGGCTTCCCCTTACCTGTTTATGGAGGAGACGCTGGGGACCGTGTCGTTGTCGCAGATGCCCTCTGCCAGTAGCCTGTCCCGAATCTCCCAGGCGAACATGGTGGGGTTTTGTCTCTTGTACTCGGCGATTTTATCCACTACTTTGGGGGTCGCTACTTTGGGTTTGGAGCCGCCGATCACGCCGGGCTTGATGCTCCCCGTCTCGTAGTACCTGCACGCAGAGCGCGGGGGTCAGCGCCCCGCAGCACCCCGCGCCCACCGGGATCTGTGCCCCGGGATGCGGCTCCGCGGGGCCCCGGGGCTGCTCGTCGCCGGGGCTCGCCCCTGCTCTCTCGCTCTCTCTCCCTATTTTCCTTTTTTCTTTCTTTTTTTTTTTTTTAATTTTTTTTAACGTGTGTGTTTTTGAAGAGCGAGCAGCGCTGGCTTATTCGCTGCTTTCCCCGCCGTGCTCTCACACACGCCTTTCAGGCCCGGGCACCGGCAAACAAACCGGAGCCCCCTGCCCGAGCGCGGGGCCGGGCCGTGCCGCGGGCAGAGCCGAGCGGCAGCGCGGTCCGTACCCCCCGGCCCCGCCCGCAGCCCCGCACGGCCGCGCGGCGCAGCCCGGCATCGCCGCATTCCGCGCTCGGGGCCCCCGCGGCTCGGCCCCGGGGACGCCGCACACCGCATTTGGCGGCGGAGATTTATTTCCCTGCCCTGATGTTTATTTATTTACCCGTGCGTTTGCTAAGGCCGCCTACGGATCGCTGCGAGTTGGGGGGTTTTTTTGTTGATGGCTTTGGGTTTGTTTGTTTATTTTTTTTTTCTTTGTCGCTCTTCTATCGTCTTTTTTTTTTTTTTTTCCTTTCTTTTTTTTTTTTTTTTTTTTTTTTTTTCCTCCCCCACATCCCTTCTCCCTCCCTCCTCCCCGTCCGCAGCCGTTCCTTCCCGCAGCCCCCGGCCCGGCGCGTCCTCCCGCTGCTGCGGGGCTGTGCGTGCCGGGGCTGCGGGGAGCGGCGGGCAGCAGCGGCGCGGGGGAGGGAGCGGGAGCTGGCGCGGTCCTTACCTGCCTAGGATCTTGCTGACACAGCCGTGGCTGACCCGCAGCTGCCTGGAAATGTCACAGGGTCGCACCCCCTGGTGAGCCAGCTCCACTATCCTTTGTCTCACCACGTCAGGTAGGGGCCTGCCGTTCACAAACACCCCCCCGAGCTGGTTCACACCCCCGTGCCCTGCTGGGGAAAGAGAAATAAAAAAAAAACACAACAACCCACACACCCCAGAAAGACACCGTTAGTCGGGGGCTCGTGGCCACGCGCGCTGCAAAAATCTCTGCTCGCTGCGGTGCGTGGGGGTGAGGGTCTGGGGGAGGCGGGAGGGGGGAAAGGGGAGAAAGAGAGGGGGTGGAACGAAAAGAAGGGAGGAAGGGAGAGAAGAAGGGAGGACAGAGAAAGAAATCAATTGAGAAAGAGAGGGATGGAAAGACGGAGACGGACAAAAAGACGGAGAGCTAGAAAGACCGAAACACGGGGAAAGAAAGAAAGAAAGAAAGAAAAAACAAAGAGAGAAAAGAAAGAAAAAAGAAGGACAGAGAAAGGGGGAGAAAGAAAGAGGAAGAAAGGAGCGGAGCTGAACGCGGGCGGTGGGGTGACACAGAACGCGGGGCCCCGTGCGTTTCCCGAGCCGCCCCGCACGCCGTGCCCCCCAGCCCGGGACGCCGAACCGTTCCCCGTTGTCACCGGGAGAGGACGGGGTGAGCGCCGGCCCCGGGAGCTGGGAACGGCTCCGATCCCAAACTCCGCAGCCGCTCGGCGGCCCCGGGCAGCCCCCGCTGCGCTTCCCCCACTTTCTAGTCCGGCGCTTTCCCTCTCCCGTTTCATTTGCTTTCCACGATTTTTCCATCGCATTGTCAATTACAGTTACCGGCGACCCCGCCCTCCCCCAGCCCGCGGCGTGTCCCCGCACAGCGCGCTGTCTCCGGTTATTTTCGGATGCGCGTTGAAGGGATTCAGACGGAAAAAGAGAAGGAGGAAGGGACGGATGGAGAGGGAGGGCGAGAACGGGGATGGATGGCCGCGTGTCCCGCGGCCGGGGCTCTCCTGCCTGCGGACCCCATCTCCTCGGCTTTCGATCTTTCAAAGAAAAAGCATCCAGGAAAAAAAAAAAAAAAAAAGCAACCAAAAAACCCCACGAAATCTGACAGGCTCTCATGAATCCTTTTTTTGTTTGTTTTGTTTTGTTTGTTTTGCTTCGCTTTTTTTTTTTCCCCTTTCTTTCTTTTTTTTAATACAGAATTTTTTTTTTTTTCTTTTCTCCGCACGAATCTGTATCCCTGGCAATTCATTCAGGGGAAAAAAATAAATCAATCAATCAATTCGAACCGGTCCGTGTTTGCCCGTTTCTCCCTTTGTGGGCGAAAGCCCGCTCTCCGTCAGCCGGGACCGCACCGCCGGTTTCCCGGCTGCCGTTTCCCCGCCTGGAGCGGCAGCGGACGGCTCGGAGCGTGCACCTGCGGCAGCCCGGCCGCGTCCCGCTGATAGAGCTGTGCCGCCCGGCCCTAACCTTGTGCACATCCCTCGCCCGCGAGATCTTTGTTCGTTCCGCGCTTCGCTGAAAAATGATCTGTTTGTATTTTCGCTGAGGTTTTTTTTTTTTTTTCCTCCCCCCCTCTTCTGACACTGACTTATTGGCTCTGAACTTAGTGGAAACTCTCATTGCCCTGCGATCGATCCGAGCCCTCTCGCACAAATAGAGTTTTTTCCGTCTCCCCCCCCCCCCCCCCCGACCCCCCCTCCACTTCAGGAGCACCTCGCCCACCCTCCCCTCCCCCACCGCCCCTGCCCCACGGCCGAGCCGTTCTCGTGCGGCTCTTCGTAAATTACATGTGGGGTGTCGGAGGGAGAGAGGGGGGGGGGGATGGATTTGAGTGCCCCCGCCGATATCGGCCGCCGTGTGCTGTGTTCCTTCGTTTGTTCTCAGCCCCTCCGCACATGTTGCCTCTAAAGTTACAGGACGGCAATATTCTTCGGCAACTCCGCGATAAATAATTCAGAGGGCCTTTTAGAACTCACATTACCAAGTATTAAAGGGCAACAGATGCGGGGAAAAAAAAAAAAAAAAAAGATTAAAAATTAATAATTGAAATTGTTGCAGCGCGGCCGCGTCTCGCAGGGCTCGCAGAGCACCGCGCGGGGCGGACATCGCACACAGAGACTGGGGAGGGGTCGGCCGTGAACCGATCCCCTTCGCTTATGCATCTGGAAGCGCAGCGGAGAGAGCGAATGGAATGTAGGTTTATCATTGCCGGCGTCGTGATTACAAATTTAATCGGCAGCCCACGTCGCTGCCGAATGCCGCCGAGCTTCCAGCGGCGATGTGCCCAGCGCTGCGGGCTGCGGCCGCACGCTCCGCTCCGAGCGCACCGCTCCGAACGCGCAGTTCTGCGGCCGCTGCGGAGCGAAGGACGGAGCACGGGGACACCGCGCTGCTCGGCGCGCTCCGCGGAATTAAACGCCGCGATTGAGGCGGTGTGCGCTGGAAATCGTGAATTGGGAAGCAGGAGAGCAGCTGCCTACAGCTGTCCTGCCGAGCGTTTCGCCGTGGCTGCGTCTCCGCTCCTTCTCGCGGCAAAAAAAAAAATCGGATGCGGTAAACTCGGAGCATTTCTGATCTGTGTCTTTTCGGTTTGTTTTTGTGCAGCGGGCAGGGCGTGTCCTCAAAAGTTTCGGTGTCAGAAGTTACAGATCGCTCTCGATTATTCATCTCTCGGCTCGGGATGCTCTCAATCTCGGCTTTGGGGTCGGATTTGTTCTTTGGGAATTATTTTCTCTCCGTGCGGTGAAATTAAAAACCCCGAGCATCCCTCGCTACGCGCCCTTGGCAGAGGGTCTCTTCGCTTCCCTTCGCCTCCGTTTAGAGAAAGAAAACCTCCCTAAGGCGAAAGCACATCGCGGATCCCTTCCCCGTGTGCTAGCAATGCGTTCTGAAGGCGCATCGCGGACGCGGTAGGTGAGCGGGCAGGAGCGGGGCTCCGTGCAGCCCCGAGGCCGCCCGCTTCCCAGCCCCGCCTCGCTCCGTGTCCCCGCAGCTGAGCCTTTAAACGAACCCCACGAACCGGGGCCCGGAGCCGCCGCGACCGAACCGCTGTGAGCGCGGAACCGGCATCTATTTGCCTATCTGCCACTGACAGCCGAAATCGAAGTCAAACCCCAGCAAATCCCGGGGAAAAAAAAAAAAAAAAAAAAATCAAATCAATCTGATTTCGCATCCACCAACGGTTCGCGGGCAGCCCTCGCCCCGGGCACGGCGATGGAAAGGGACAAAAACAAAAGGAGAGAGGGATAACGCCGCGTCCTCCGAGCGCGGCCGGGAGCGGAGCGGGGTCCCGGGGTCCCGGGGTCCCGGGAGCGCGGGGCGGGGCGGGCCGTGCTCCCCGCGGCCTCGGGCGCGGGCAGGGGGAGCCGGGGCCGGCCGGGGGCTGCCGGGGAGGGACGGGGGCACGGAGGGACGGGAGGCAGCGCAGCGGAAGGAGCCGGGCTCCAGTACTCACGGTGCATTGCTGAGAAGGGGTCTGCCTTGCAGTGCATATCCATGGGGAGGCAAAGGAAGGGGAAGAAATCGGCTGAAGCCGCCGTGTCGCCTCTAAAACTCAACTTCAAGACTTAGGGGAGAAAAAAAAAAATAAACAAACTAACAAAAAAAAGAAAAGAAAAGAAAAAAAGCGACCCGAAATAACAAACGAAAGCAAACCAAACGAAAGCAAACAAAAATAAAAGGGGGGCGAAAAGCAGGCGGAGGGAGAGGAGCGCGGGAGCGGCGCCGGCCGGGCCGGGACGCGGGGCCGGCGCTTCCCGGGCGGGCGCTCAGCGGGGGCGGCGGGGGCTCGGGGCTGGCGGCGCCGGGGGACGGGCGGCGGGCATGGCTGGGGCCCGGGGCCCGGCGGCGGGGAGGGGGGCGGGCGGCGCGGCCGCGGCGCTCCTGCAGCTGCTGCTCGGCTCCGGGGCAGTTGGCAAGTTGGCGGCGGAGTAGCAATCCCCGGGAAAGCGGCGAGCGGCGGCCGGGCGCGCCCCTCCTCTCGGCCGGGCGGAAGCTCCGGCGCCCGGCGGACTTGCGCCCGAGCGGGGAAGTGCTTGCGAGGAGCCGGGGCCGGAGACTGGAGCCTCCTCTCCCGGTGTGTGTCTCTCTAAAAGCCGCAGCGCCCTCAGCCCCCCGCCCGCCTCCCCGGAGATGGATGACTTGTCAGACAAAGGCAATAGATTCCGACACTCTCTGATTCGCCAGCGCTCCGAGCCGAGCGCGGCGAGGAGGGCCGGGCCGCCGCTCGGCGCGGGGGGGCCGCGGCCGCCGGGACGCGGTGCGGGGGCGGCCCGGTCGCCGCGGGGCCCCGGAGGGCGCGGAGAGGGCGGCCCGGCCCGGCACGGCCCCGCCGCAGCACGGAGCTCGGCCTGCGCTGGGCTCGCCGTGCTCCGTGCCGGGCTGCCGCTGCTCGCGCGGCCCCGCTCGGCGCTTCGGGCTCCTCGCTGCTGGAGTCTTCGCTCGGGCTGGAGCGAGGAAGGGGTGTCCATACGCATCGGGGCCAGCGGGAGCGGAGGGAAAGGATAACAGAGAGAGAGAGAAAGGGAGAAAGAAGAGAATCAAGAAGGGAAGAGAAAAGAGGAAGAAGGAGAGGAAGAGGAAAGAGGAAGAAGGAGAGGAAGAGGAAAGAGAAAGAGGGAGAGGAAGAGAAAGAGGGAGAAGGAAGGAAGGAAAGGAAGGAAAGGAAGGAAGGAAGGAAGGAAGGAAGGAAGGAAGGAAGGAAGGAAGGAAGGAAGGAAGGAAGGAAGGAAGGAAGGAAGGAAGGAAGGAAGGAAGGAAGGAAGGAGGAAGGAAGGAAGGAGAAGGAAGGAAGGAAGGAAGGAAGGAAGGAAGGAAGGAAGGAAGAAGGAAGGAAGGAAGGAAGGAAGGAAGGAAGGAAGGAAGGAAGAAGGAAGGAAGGAAGGAAGGAGGAGGAAGGAAGGGGAAGGAAGGAAGGAAGGAAGGAAGGAAGGAAGGAAGGAAGGAAGGAAGGAAGGTAGAAGGAAGGGAAGGAAGGAAGGAAGGAAGGAAGGAAGGAGGAAGGAAGGAGGGAAGGAGGGAAGGAAGGGGGAAGGAGGGAAGGAGGGAAGGGAGGGAAGGAGAGGAGAAGGAGGAGGAGGAAGGGAGGAAGGGAGGGAAGGAAGGGGGG